>OY728130.1:1187152396-1188528539 GCA_963277665.1 Viscum album | reverse complement strand
CTATATTTGTTAGAGACTTGTTCAAGGCCTATATCTGTCTATTTGATGTTGCATGATATTAGGATTAGTAATTGGAATTGATATTGTACTCTTTGTATATCTTCTTCAACTCTATATAATATAAGATGGCACCATTTTCCATAAATATCGTGTGAGGTAACCCAAACCTGATAATGATATGGGACTTCATGAGGTTGATGAGATTCTTCATCCAAACTTTTTTTAGGGGTATAGCCTCATCCCATTTAAATAAGAAGTTAATAGAATTAGGGAGGTAATTGAACTACATAAATTTTTTAAGGTTATATAGAAAAACAACATCCATTCGACAAATAGAAAATAACCTGGAATATTTGTTTATATTTAGAAATTATGGGGGCTGATAGGTGATGTTTTCATGGACCTAGGATGAATGACATTTCTTGGTGAATTCCATGAATTCCAAAATCGTCGTTTGATAGTAATATAAAAAACTCGTGATTTGGTGGGAGGGAATGGTCCCAGATTTATGTTCAATGCAAGATCCTACATGAACTTCCTCCATGACAGTCAAAATACCCCTTTATAATATGAATTTTAGGTGGATTCCATAAAAACCACAATTATGGATGGATTTTTGTTCATTTGTACTATCCAATAGGTTGAATTTAACTAAAGGATTTAGAATGTATTACCTTCATGATTGGTATATTGAGAGAGTCTTGTTTTAGATATTTTTTATAATTGGATCCATCCATCTTTGGTTGGACACCATTTCATCAGGCTCTATGAAAATTTTGACCTAATAGATTTATTTTATATCACAGACCATGATCGATGAGGCCATTATTCAGTGTGTGATATATAATATTTCATTCTCCTAATCTATGTTGGAAAATATATTTTTAGCATTATCCAATGCATTTTCATGATCATTCTATCATTGGGGAACATGACACATGGTGAACTCTAAAGGGAACTCTACCATCGGTCCCCTAACATAGCCAGTGAGAGGGTCTAGTTCCACTTTTTTGATGGAATATTTTTCATTGATCTACATCATCACTAGTTTTGAATCCCCTTTGATATTTAGGTAGGATATATGATGATCTATGGAATGTTATAACCCAAAAATGAGTGCTTGTTATTATACCTCATTGTTTGTTTATCATTAAAATAGTGACAAATAGGGGAAAACTCCATTATCTGTAAAGACAAATACAATACCTAGACCAACCTGATTAATCATCTGGTTTTCTATCCTTTTTTTGATATGACTTTGGGAGGTTCCATAAAAATATATATCCCATGTTCATGGAGTGTCATGTGCATAGAATAACTCCCCATCTAGAAGCACGATTTCAACTAGTGTATTCTCCAGGGTAGTCTGTGATGTAAAGAAATTTGTAAAGGATTTCCCTTTAAATGACTTTTTTGAAACAAACTGTATATCATATTTCTATAGAATGACATCCCATTGAGCCAACCAACCTATCAACATAGGGCGCCTAAGGATCTATATTGGTCGATCAACACAAGATACCATATGAACTTCATGGAGCTGCATGTAATGAATTATATTTTTCATTGTGAAGATGAGTGAAACACAGTTCTTCTAGACATTAGAGTATCTAGTCTCAATACCTAGCATTATTTTTCTATGGCAGTCAAGACTTTTTATACTCATCGCATCATTTTTATATACTATAAGGGTGATCAGTGAGTGTTCCATGGACTAATAAAGCAATATAAGTGTCCTCTATTCCACTAGATTCATTAGAATTGATGGTTACAATAGGTAAAATTTAATAATTTCAAAGGAATCATGGAAGTCATTATCCCTTCGATAGGTGATTCTCGTATTCTTTATCTTGGTGAACGAGAGATATTTTCTAGCCAGGTTGCCTATGAATATCCAAATATATGGGAGGTTCCCTTAGATCCCCATCAGATATTTTATGTTTGTGTGGGGAGGAAATTTTAAAATTAAACTAGTATTATCTAGGTCGACCTCAATGTCATGGGGGAATACCATGAAGCAAAGATACATCACTTATGTTAAACAGAAATCTAATTTTAGGTGAATCATCATTACAATATGTTGTCTTAGCTTTTCAAATATTATTTTTCCGGTCTACAAAATGATCTCATCACCTTTAGGATTTTCCATCTAGGTTTTCGACATAACATTTAGCTATACTTCCTAGAAATGGATTAAAGATATGTTTCATGCCGCATTCATATATGGTGCCATCGTTATTTAACCCAAAGAGCATGACCTGGTATAAAATGATCACCTGAGGCACTCTGAAGGTCGTTTCTTCTCAATATTTATGGGTCATATTTATTTGAATATATTCTAAATACCTTTCCATGAAGGAAAGGTATTAGAAGCCAAATATTTTATCGATCAATAGTTCTATGATCAGCAATGTGAAGTTGTCCTTTAGGAAATGTCAATTAATGTCTCTAAAATCTATGTGGACCATAATTTTCCCACTCTTTTTCTTCAAAAATAATATATTAGCAATACATCATGGGTATTTCACCTCATGGGAAAAAATTTCATTGATCAACTTTTCAACATTCACCTCTAGATTAGTGGCATGAGAGGGGTGCATCATCTTGATTACTTGCTTCAATCCCCAATTATATTCATGTATGTTGAGATATTGTGTAGGCACATTAGTATTTACACTGATCATTTCATTATTGTTCTAAGAGAAAACATGTCCATATTTCATTAGAAATGTGGTGTATATATATCTCTCTTTGAGGGTCATGGTGGCACTAATCATAGTAGGGATTATGTATTTTTCTATTCCCATATTTATCTTTCTATGCTCATCGATGGTGGTGGATTCACCTTAATTGAATACAAGAGGTCATTTGCTAAGATTATCCTCATATTCTTCCAACTATGAGTCTGTGGGGAAATTTTTCAAAATAATATGGAAATCTGGGGGCTTCTCTATCATGATTAGGTTGAGGGAGTCCATGATAATAGTCATTGTCATACCCTACCACCTGAGTCATTCTAGAGAGATGTTGGAGATGATTTTTTACACTATTTATAGGTATGTGAGGATCTTGGATATCTTGGACTTGATATATCACCTCAACCTGATTAATATGGTGCACATAGTCATTTCTGAACATACTCTATGGGTTTGTTAGGGTTTTTCCCAGGCCAGTGGGAGCTGCAAACTATGTATCATCATCAATTATTGGTTTCTTACCTCCCTTTTATAGAATATTAGTTCTGTATTTGTGGTTTCACGGGTTTTAAAGGGGGAACTATCACCGTATAGTATTTCTATGTTTCCATCAATGGGATATTATAGTCATTGATTGAATATTGAAGGAACATTCCTGTGGATATAGATCCATGGCCTTCTGCGTGGGATATTGTATATGGTGTCTTATAGTATAACCATAAACACATCTTGATAAGTGAGATTCCAAATCTGAGTTTTGATTTTTATCATCCGGAGATGTATTTTATCTTATTTATCATTCCCATTAATTTTCATCTACTTGGGTGAGACATCCCCTTCACTATATCCCAAAACATAGAAGGTTCCATATTGGGATGAGATTAATCCCCTAACCATTTTTAATCACATCCCTTTAGATGTCGACATTATCAAGTCTACCCAAAACATATAGGGGCCAGATGTTCCCTTATATGACCTCTACCTAGTCATTCTCTTTGAATGAGATGGAGTAAAGGAACTATACTAACATGGTAACCATTTAGAATACCTCATCTATAGAATATTTTGTCTCAAATTCCTGTGGTATTTGGAGTTCTTTGATGAGTTCATCCTTCATTTTTTAGAAAGATTATTTCAATGAATGATTGAGAGCGTCACTTTGAAAACCTCTAACAGATTCATAATTTCATAATATTGTGCCAAAGTATAGTTCTTCCTGAGGTGGGGTTTATCCTAGACACATTGGTCATGAATTGATTAATTTTAGGTAGATAATCCTCATTCTTGTGAAATTGTTTTGGGAGAATATTATTCCAGTTAAATGGGTCGTGAAAGACTTCCATGTTGTCTAGGATGATCAGAAATTAGTACCCCTGATTGGCATTCCTGCATGAAAAATTGGTATAGATGACCTATAGATGGTTCTTGGAAGCCTCCATTTCTTGTATGGAATTTCTAATGTTCCTTCCCAAGGGTCTCAGGTACATATATTTCCTTTTGGGGGACACAATCAATATATTGGGTTCAACAACACATGTTTTGTCCCATGTATCCTTGATTACTGTATATACAGCCTCCTATTCCCCTATTATGTGTAGGAAACTCATATTATGTTGCATTTTCATAATCATAGAAGGATAATTCCAAGTATATCACATTGATATAATCCAATATACTCTCTAACTATAATGAGGATTCCATTTGGTGGGGTGGTTCATGTGCTACGATTATCATAGGGAAGAATTTTTCCAGAGTGAGGGATTGAATTGGGGTAGATTAAAACTCATCCTCTTCTATTTATTAAAATTTCTTATGGTATCACCCACCATTAGGAGCCATACTTCATGTCTATTGTTTATGAGGTGGAGCTGTTATGGGTCTGCGTAATTGTTCTCTTAGTGTAGCACGGGCTCAGTCATCTATTTTTTGATTCATATAGTTGTCAAAATTCCATGCACACTTTACTGAGAAATTCTTCCAATAATCTTATTCATATGAATGGGAAATAGTTATGTAAGACACCTTTTCTAAAGATTTATATAACACAACTTATCTAGAATCAAGCATTACATGAATAATGTCTTTGAAGATAATGTTGTCCTAGATATTATGACCCATCCTTCTAGGAAAAGGAAATTAATGAGATGGCCAGTGAGGTCAATCTCATCGGGATTCCGGGGAAATTTTATCATGAGTATGTTATTGTCTGTTCCTATAACAAAATAATATGGCACTTGTAAATTTCAAAAGTAATATGATTTATTCATATGTAACTAAAATCTCAGGTGACACTGGATTCTCTATGCTTCTATATAGTGGTGATTATGTGGTTATCAACACTCGACAAGAGGCATAAAAAAATTAATGACCTATCATAGTGATTAGACGGTAAATTCTAATAGATTGAGAGTCATAACAGCTACTTCTTCATTTTCAAGCCTTTTCCCCTTTGTTGAGGGAACAAGTCAAGATTTTCATTGGGTACATAGAATGGAATCTTCAAGATGTTGTTTCATTTCGGTGAACTCACACAACTCGCCTCAAAAATTCATTGGGTTCAGAGGTGTCTAGATCTCATCCTAGAGACTTTTAGCATAGAGTTATATTAGTTTCCACTATGAGAGAGAAATGATAATTGAATAGTTTGAACCTCTCTATCTATCTATGATGTCAGTCACCCTCTAATATTCACATTTCTTGAAGTTAGTTAGGTCAAAAATGGTCATTTTCTATAGAATGGGGAATAATTAATAAATAAAAAGATAATGTTGGTCTTACCATCATACTATAGATCGTTCAATAAGATTTATGTGAGAAACAAAGCCTGGCCTTGTCATATTTTTCACAAAACACCTCATATTGGTTGCCTCTTGTTGATCATGAGGTCCCATCATTTTCCCACATTGGGATACAAAGTGTGTTAGATGTTATTTAGTTTCACCAACATTTTCAAAGGTTGAGAAGTAGGATTTCAAAAATTGGGTGGAGGAAAACTATCATCCACCCAATCAGGATATGTCTTCCTCTTAGGCTATACGGGCATGTGTCTCACTTCTAGGGATTCCATTTGAGAATCTAGAGACTCGATAATGTTATGAATCTTAGGGGGCACTATTTTTGGACCAATCTACCATATATAGTGAGTGAGTGGTGATAGATGAGGTGGACCCACCTTCTCCTCCCATGAATTATTGATTCTTACTAAGACTGAATGATTACCCTGGATAGGAGGTTGTTGTCACCAAAATGGAGGGAAGTCACAATGAGTTTTTAATTCCAAATCTATTTAGACTAGCTGTCTAGATCCAAAGCAAATCAGATGCTAAGACAACACACTTGCAAAATTATTGGCTATAATAGGTAGAATATTCACATCATCATTAAGATTATACCTAGTAAGAATACTACACTTGAGTAGCTCCTCATTGTGTTTTCTGAGAGTTTATATCTCACTCTTATATTATGATAATTGTTTCGTCATGGAAGGAACCACAACTCTTTTGGGTGGTTATTGGAATTTTTCCACAAATGTTTCATTACATTTGGAAGAGTTCTTCTAGAGAGGTGACTATTCAATATTTGGAGGTTCTAGATTATGGAGCCTTCTCTGGTTCTAGGTGTGTGCAGTGTTAGTTGGTGCATCTGAATCTCTCTCCTCTCAGGAAAGTGTTTACATGTTTCACCCCTCTCCATTTTCATCTTGATACATCGTATATACTATTTTGACGGTGACAAAATTCACATAGGAATATCAGGAAATGGTGGTTGTACCATTACATTTGATGCAACAAGATGATTCTACACTTCCATCATCCGTGTTGTTATTAAAAAGCCTGGCATTATTGGGTCATTTTTCCTTGCGAACCCAACATGGTTTTATTACCTACATCATAAATTCCACCCATCACGGTCTATAAATAGTGTCTTTGAGGGAGATTCCAGTCATGATAGGAGAATGGACACCACTATTAGAGGTTTTTCCTATGGTGGGAGGAATATGTGGGATGTTGGCCGTTTATTTCTCCCTCCCAACCAAGATAAGACCGATTCTCTCTATAGTGATGGTGATAATGAAAATTACCCTAGATCTACTGAATGGGGGTTATTTAGTGACATAATTGGCATTGATTGGTGATATTATGGACGATCTAGTGATTCAAATTGGGGATTATATGACTCCCAAGATAGATTTTGAGATATAAATTCCCCCAATCTAGTGGGATGGAGGTTATCTAGAATAATCGTTGATGTCCCTTGGACCCTCTTGGGGGGTGAATAACCTAGATATAGTGATTTTTTTATAAATTTTCAAAGCCACCTAGGTTGCTGTTTCTTTACATCCACTACATATATATCCTGAATCCTATCAATAATTGAATATTTGAGTGGTGGATGGGGTGGTAAATGTTCCACCCGCCTGGTGGTTTGTGGCATGCTCATAGACAACTGCTACAGAAGATGCTACAACGACTTATTTAATGTGGCATAGTTCTACTCGTGTAGGATCTTGGGGTGGTGGTATCTCATGATGGAAACCATTATGTTTTCTAGGTGATCACAACATTGGTGTCCAGGTCTAAAATGTTATCTCATTACTTCAAGGGGCCCTATTTGAAGACTTGATGGCTATACCCTTCCTTTATTCATAAAGTATGGGTATTATTGAAGTAGGGTAATTCTATTGTATTGACTAAAAAGGAATGAGTGCTACCCTATCCCCTAATTTCTTTGGAGGTCATAACATTATTGGGAACCATGTCTAAGGGAGATTTTTCATCAGTTGTGTTGAAACATTTAACACTCCATAATCTCCCAATAGTTGAATAAATATTCGTGATGTGTATTTGGAGATCAACCTCTGAAGGGTTATAATGTAATGGAAGTAATCAAGTTGTAAATTTATTCTATTATTTTCCAATTTCGGATCCTTATACATGAAGATAGTTTAAAATCCTAGCTAACAACAATGTTTCTTAATGTCTTAAAGGTTAACCTCATATATTGGATAAGGGAGATGTTAATCCTTTAGTCACTAATGATTATCCCACATATTGTTTTCGTAGTTAATTCCTACACTCCTTTTATTGATTTTTCGATACCTTATGGTCAAATATAGCTAGGGGATAGAATATGATGGGGTGGTTTTTTCTGTCTAACTCTTAACATAGGTCAATGTCAGTTTCCTCTTCATCAGTTTTACATGCCTCCATATTTTTATACCATAAAAGATTCTTCTATGGGTCCCCTACAGAATAGATTGTAGTGCTATTTGAAGGTGATGGGTATAAAAACACTACTCTTTATTAAACACTTAATCTTGATTTATTAAAAAAACATGCACTTAAGACAACTCTGGGGATTCATAGGTCTAGTGTATTTAGAAATTAGGAACATCAAATAAACACATAGAACATAAAACACAGAATCGTTATTGATAACTACTTTTACATGACCACAACATTCCTTCATACATAGCATTGCATGCGATAACCTGAGGACATGCATAAGAAAAGGGTGGGCTATAAATCCTAGAAATAGTGTAAAGAAGGCATATCATGAAAAATATAGTACATGTGAGGCAATAGGAATATCAATGGAGCACAAGGGAAACATGAACATAAAGGCATGACATAACATTATTATTATAACATTGAAATGTGGCAATAACATTTAACATGATATTAGCCTGATCCAAGGCCCATTGCACATGGATCATGAGTAAAAACTCATTTTACTTGAATTAGCATGAGTAAAACCTCATTATAGTTGAAATATAATGAGAAAACACTCATTTCACTTGACATATCATGATATTATTATATACCCAATCTATTGGAGAGATATTAGGGTGGTCTCTTTAAAAAATTTAATTTCATGCGTAAGTGTGCCATATGGATCATACAACATGGATGCATTAAACACAATAATTTATTCCACTAATTTGAGATTTGAAATACATACATGTATGTTAGAAATTAACAACTATGTGTTCATAATGGTGACTACCCTTGATAGAGAAATGGGTATGTCATCTACTTACAAGATTATTTTGGAATGAGAAATATCATAAGCATAACGATGTCAAATAGAAATCGTAAAATGGAATGATGAGAGAGAAAGGGGTGTCTCATCATTTATACATGAAATGGAATGAAAGGGGGTCATGTAACATAGTATCCTAACATATGTAATGGAATTTAGATTCAAAAAAAAGAATATTTTCTAGAATGTAAAGGCGGAGAGAGAAATCCATTATGGAATTTCGACATGGTAACTGATGTAAATGGGTGGTATTAATAAGAGAGAAATGAGACTCTCATAATTTAAAAAAATAAGGATGCAAGTATTTGGGAGGTTTTAAATCATACCCCATCATTTTTAATAGAATATAAAATTGAATAACATATAAGGAATCATTGACATAAATAAAAAAGTAGAGTGAGGATCCCTAATGGAATTTCGGAATGGTAACAGGTGTACATGGGAGGAATTAAAGAGATATAAAGAGATCCATAATCATTCAATCATAAGGAGGGATGTAGGGGATGGTCCCAAATAAATTCCCAAAATTTATAATTGAAAAAAATTTATAACAACATAAAGAAATTAGGACAAAAATGAGAAAGGATGAAATCCCTTACATGAATGCGTGATCCCAATGGTTTGGGAGAGGCTTGAGAGAGGCTTATTGGGAGATTTGGGTGCCTTGGTAGGATTATAGAAAGAGTTGGTCCGAGGTTGGTAATGATACAAAGGTTTTTAGGGAAGAGTAGTGGAAGATTTTGGGGATTTATATTGGAAATGATAGGGAATTGTTTATTATTTAGGGGTTTGACAACACACATTAATGTAATCAAAAACACAAACCATATCATGGATTTTCCTCTGGTTTTTCCCAAATATGAGTGGAAAAAATATTTTATATGGACAATGGTTGAACATATTAAAATATAAGTCTATCTTTTGTGAAGGTGAGTCCCACTCTCAATAAAATCATTTTAAAAAACTAAAATATTTTTTAAGTCATGGAGCGTCCACTAAGGCACCATAAAATTAATCAAAAAAATATAAAATCACATTATTTTAAATATAAAACATATATTAGTCAACAATCCTTTTTATATAATTTTATTACCACGCTATTAGGTCATTATAGTCACACTCTCAATAAAATCATTTTCAAAAACTAAAATATTTTTAAGTCATGGAGGGTCCACTAAGGAACCATAAAATTAATAAAAAAAAATATAAAATCACATTATTTTAAATATAAAACATATATTGGTCTACAATACTTTTTAAATAATTTTATTACCACACTATTAGGTCATTATGATCCCATAAAACACATTATATATTGAAACAATAATTAATTCTTACCCAAAAATTCTAATGTCTCATAAAATTTTGAAAAATTAATAGTTAGATAATTTCAACATCTTGAATCCAAAAATTGTATTGATTTTATCTAAATAATTTTCTAAATATGTTAATTTTAAATGTAAAAAAATATTTACATGTTTAAAAAATTCATGGGTTTTGAAAAAAACAGTTTTAAAACCATAATAATAATTAAAATTGTATTCATAAAAATTATACACTAATTTATATTTAATAAAAATTAATTTAGTAATAATATTTTTTAAAAATATTATTTAATTCCAAAATCCATTAATTCATCATAATAGATTTCTTAATTTAATATTATCTAAAAATACTTTTTTTAAACCATTTACAAAGTAAGCATAAAAAGAATGTATATTCTTTATACCAAAATAATTCAAATAATCATTGTGCTAGGAAATTGATACATAACCCCTTATAACACCTGTATAATATATATGGGTAAGGTGTGGGAATGTGATAGACTCTTGGGGTGGCCCGGTTAACATCACTTGGGTGGTAATCTCTATTAACATTTACTTCCCCATAGGTGGTTCCATTCAAGCATATTATGTTTAATCTCAATGTGGTATTGGTCAATAGTGAAGCCCAATGATGCTACTTCTTTTCTGAGCTCTGAAAAATGGGATTCATATGGATAAATTCTACTAGATGAGGTCATCACTTCTTTTGTCATAGTAAATTGGATTTTATAAATCCCTATATTTATACTAATCATGTGATAACTGTTCAACGACTATATTGGAAATGCTAACAATTCATCATGGTATTTTAAAATCCAAAAATTTAAAAACTATGAAGTGCATAATTTTTATATAACCATTTTATAAAATAATACATTCAATTAGTTCATGAAGAATTTTCATTATTAAAACATGGGTCCTTTACAATCTTCTCCCCTTAAAATTTTTTTCCCTCAAATTATACTTCCCCCACTCTAAAACAGATGAGGGTAACTCTTCTTCATCAATTTCTCTGATTCCCTCATTTCTTCTTTAAACGTGTGGTTTCACAACAACACCATGATGAGGGGAATTGTCTTATTTCAAAGAACATTTTCCTACAATCTACGATATTCAACAGCTTCTCTTCATAAGATAGGTCATTATCCAATGGTACCACATATGGATTGAGTAAATGCAATGTGTCGGGTATGAACTTCCTTGAGAGTGATACATGGAATAAATCAGGTACTTGAGATAGGTTCAGTTGGAGTGATAGTCGATTTCCCACTTCTCCAATGCGATAAATGATCTCAAAAGGGTCTATGTACCTTGGATTTCACTTTTCCTTCTTCCCAAATCATATAACTCTCTTCCATGGTGATATGCGGAGGAATACCATGTTTCCAACATCAAAATATAGGTCTAATCAACTATTATCATCATGGCTCTTTTGTCGATTCTAATCTTCTTTAATGTGTTGCAAGATGGTGCTAACCTTCTCCACCATTTCATTGACCATTTCTGGACCTATGATTTTTCAGTCCCCAACATCATCCCAACATGCTGGTTTTCTACAACTCTTACCCTAAATGGATTCATAATGAGAAATTTAGATGCTTGAGTGGAAACTGTTGTTAAGGGAACATAACCAAGGAAAGATGGTGATCGCATCCTCCTTTGAAGTACATTGAGCATGATCTCAACATGTCCTCAAGTGTTTGGATAGAATGCTCATATTTTCCATCAGTTCGAGAATGATAAGCCATTATGATGTTTGGCTCAGTATTTAGAGCATTTTGGAGACTCTTCCAGAATATATAAGTGAATCTTGGATCTAGATCGGATACAATCAATAGTTGTACCCCATGAAGTCTTATCACTTCTCTGATGTATATCTATTCCTGTTGATCCAATGATAAATCCACACAAATTGTAATGAAGTGTTCAGTCTTTATGTGATGATCCATAATAACCCAGATAGAATTATTTCATTTTTATTTCTTCAAAATTCATGTGATAAATTCCACGGTGATATTCTCCCATTTACATGTTGGTATAGGTAATGGTTTCATCATCCCCTTAGGCTTCTGCCTATCAGCCTTCACATAATGACACACCATTCACTTTGATGTATACTCAGTGATATACTTCTTCATTTTATCCCACCAATAATGCTCTCGGAGGTCTTGATACATCTTTTTGTTTCCCGATACATTGGAGAAGTTTGAACTATGTGAATCATCCAAAAGTTTCTTCTTTAACTCTAGATTTTATGGAACACATAGTCCTCACCCATATCTCACAATTCCTTCTTCATTAAAATGGAACTCTCAATATTTTCCTTTTATAATATATTCCACTTCCTTCTAAATTCCCACATCATCATTCTGAGTATCCTTTAATGTTTCTACAAGATATGGTTGAGCAATCATTTGTGAAAAGAATGATGATGTTCCATTCATTATGATTCCCAAGTCCCTATTCATCAAACCTATAATGATTGGATCCTTCTCAATTCTCATAAATTGTATAATCATTGGGTCCTTTCTTTTGATAGCATCCAACACCTTTTTCTCCTTCCCAGGGTGGTAATGGATTGAGTAGTCATAGTCTTTCATCAACTCTAACCATCTTCATTGGTGCATGTTCAACTCATTTTGTGTGAATATATACTTGAGGATTTTGTGATAATTTACACGATGTCATGACACATCAAATTGATTATGTTTTTAGGGTTGATTTATAGTCTAGTTCATTCCCTAGGTTATCTCTCAAGAAGTGTTGATTGGTTTAGAGTATGCGTTTTTAATAAAAATTACTAAACATGGGGGTGATTTTGAAAACATTTTTAAGAAAATAACATCATTTAAAGAGATTAATAGTTGATAGATAAAGGTTATGATTTATGAATTATGATATAAAGAGAACATTTCAGGTTCACTACACTTCTTGGTGAGTTAATCATTTGGATAAATACGCACGATTTAATGGAATCCTCTTGCTGAGGGTTGTCAAGATCTCAACTTCCTTCTTGCCTCTTAAATGATGCTCAAAGAACCACCCCATGAAAAAAAATCATGTTATCAAGGTTTGGGTATCATGAATAGATAATAAATGATTCTAAATAATAATGAAATCTTATGTATGTGTGAGATAAATAGAAATTTTTTCTTGTCCAATCATAATAACCAAAGATTCCCACTTGATATCTCATCCCAATTGGTGTTTAAATAAAAAGTGTTTCACTTAATTATAACAATAGAAATGTAATCGGAGGGGAATAATGTTAGGATAATAAGTAAGTTAAATATTCAGCAAAATAAATTACACAACTCCAGTAGAATAAATTGTGTTGTTACTCCCTCCCATTTGTGTTTATCTCCCTTGAAATGATCTTCCACCGTTTAGCTCGACATCTTGAAGAGGAAGAATCTTGAGTAGAACTTCACCTTCATCATTGATCCCTCTATGAGTATAGGGGCCTCCAGAACTCCTTGGATGATGTGAGAACTACTTTGGGTCTCTAAAATACCAGATCTTTGACTTCTGGATGAACTCCATAATGAGGATCCCAAACATCCATTTTATAGGAAAAGTGGAAGGTTTTTTTGGGCATACAGATTGTGTAAAACCACATGGATGATGATTTGAGACAACTTGAAAGTCGAATCTAACATTGGAAAAAACTAAAAACATGTCTCTCCACCTCTTGACCATCTCCACCGAATGTTTGGCCCCATTTGGACAACTATAGATTGAGATATTTATAAAATATAGAACACCACATTTGACATTGTGCAGATTTGATTCTTTGGACAGATCAGTATGGATGGGAATCATAAAGGATGAATGGGGCTTTGATTAATTCATACCAAATGTATCAGATAAAATCATGGACTATACCAAAAAATATCATCAGATATGGATTCAATGTTTAGTAGAAATATACGGTTGAGTCCACTATTTTTCGTTGATCCTATGCAGTTTGGCCCATTTTCCTTGGACATCATCACGGGCCCTCCAAATCACCACCACCGTCAATGATATTACGAAAACAAGTATCATTTCCCCTTTTAATAGTTATAAATATAAAATTATTGAATAAAATATGTATTGAAATTTTTTGTTATTTTTATAAATTTCTATATAAAACAATTTTTGCATGGTGGTGTATGCTTGAAAATGAAATAGTGAATTGCAGTGCGATCACATCCCCACACCTAAAAATATTCACTCATGGGAAAAGTAATAATTTCTTAAATTATGCATGTAAGTATTTCCAAGATCATAATGATTTAACATTAAATGAAAATGTAATTCCTTGTAGAAATGTGATCAAAGGAAAAATCACAATGGGGAGTTATTCTCAGTGATCATGGAAAAAGACGTCTCAAAAATTTTATCCACACGAAATTCAAATAGATGCATGATAACAATCACAGAAAATAATTCCAAAGTTAATCATGTCACTAATTCTCCATGTGTGTGTCTGAAAACCATTTCATGCTATTCTTTCCACATATTATCAAGTAAATATAAGTTATTTTAATAATTTTATACTTATAATATTCTTTCCACTGATGGTTCCTCACATACATTGCAATCAAATTTCATGACCCACTCACATAATCTTTCTTAAATGTCAAACCATAATCTCACATCCTAGATATCCCCATATGTTGTACATTTTATCACTCTCCTCATTTATTATTTTTTCAAAAGTTTCAGTAAGAAAAAATCTCACACTCTTCTCCCAACCCATGTTTGTTCCCCTCATGATAGTAATTGTAATAGTTATAAAAATATCAAAGATCATGGAAGGGTGATTTTTGACCTTCCCAATATACAACCCATTTTTTTTGTTTTTTTAGTGAATTCACTAGTCTTATAATAGGTACACACACATAGTTCAATCTTGTACAGTAATGAAATAGATTGGATAAGGGACAAATGTATGGAAAAATAATTTTTGAATGTAGATAAAATCATCCTAACTTATATTTACCTTCCATTAAGTAATAAATTTTCACATTTCATGGTTGGGTGCAAAAATATTTTGAGATATTATGTGACAAATGTTTCCCAAAAACTATTCAAAAAAAGGGCACCATTCTTCTCAAAGGGTTCAAAATGATACAACCATTTATATCATCAACAAATAACTAAATCTCAAAATAAAGGCACACCACAATATTGAATTCTTGCAAAAATTCATATTTCATTAGAATTTTTTTGAATGTTAAAAAAACATGAAATATGGACACTCCACATGAATTTTAAATAACTTCCATGATTAAACGGGAATCATTTTACATGATAATGTCGGAAAAAAGTAATATTATAGTAATAAAGTGAGGGTGAGGGAAGGTGGAAGGTAAAAATACAATTCAGTAAGATAAAAAGAGAAAAAGAACAAGGATGATGAAAATCCTTAACTATCCCAGAAATATACCCATCCACCCATATATAATGTGTACAGTTTTATCACTATAATAAAATAGAATATGGGATTGAAGGATAAAACATGATGGGTTTCATTCATAAACTTCTTCTTGAACATAGAGTTTCTCCATTGGGGACTCTGAAAAGGATTCATAAAAGTGACTCAACCGCTTCCCATTGACAGTGAAGGTTTTCTTGGTTTCATCATTTTGAACCTGCACCACACCAAATGGAGAGACATTAGTAATAGTGTATGGGACAAACCAGTGGTAACGAAGCTTACCTGGAAGCAATTTCAGACATACATTGTAAAGGAGTACCTTCTTCCCAATGTGGACCTAGTGAGGAAGGATAAGACTGTCATAGGAATCCTTGGTATGCTTTTTATAAATCCCAGAGTTATCATACATATCACTTCTCATTTATTCGAGCTCTTGAATCTGAAACGTCATTTGAGAAACTTCCCTAGAAAGATTATAATTTCATTGTGTGATGGACCAATAGGCCCAGTGCTCAATCTCAATAGGAAGGTGAAAAATCTTTCCACACACCACCAGATATGGTGACATTCCAAAGGGAGTCTTAATGGCAGTTCGGTAAGAACATAATGAATCATCATGTATAAGACTCCAATATTTTGTATTGGGTTGAACCAATTTTTCAATAATTTTACTTACCTATGTATTTGACATCTCGGCATGACCATTGGTTCGTGGGTGACATGCAGTAGACATTCGATGACCAACACCATATCAACTTAAAAGTGATTGCATTGTTCGGTAGCAGAAATAAGAACCCCGGTCACTAATGATGAACCATGGTAAGCCAAACCTATAGAAGATTTGGTTTCTCAAAAATTATACAACTACCTTATAATTATCATTAATTATGGATCGTGACTTTACCCGTTTTAACACGTAATCAACTACCAAAAGAATATTCAAGTTTTCAGGGAAATTGGGAAATGAACTCATAAAATCAGTACCCCAAACATAAAAATGACATGAAAGATAAATGGTTGTTGTGGAATTTAATTTTTTAGATCCATTACCTATTATTTTGACAATGACGATAATATTTAAAAAAGTGATGGTAATCCCAAAAAAATTTTGGTGAAAAGAGACCACAATCAAGGATTTTCTAAGCAGTCCGTTGGGGACCAAAGTGGCCCCCACAAGCAAGACTGTGGCAGAATATAAAGACGTACTGAAACTCTCTATCAATAACACAATGCCAGAGGACATGATCACTACATGTGAATAAAAGGAATGGGTCATCCCAAATGTACCAATGAGAATCATGTTTTAAACAGTCATCCTGGTTTTTATTGAAATTAATAGGAATGGAAGATGCTACCAAATAATTTACAATTTTACCATACAATGGAATAAAATCTTTCACTCGCTATAGTTTCTCATCAAGAAACATGTCATTTATGGGAATACATGTGGATGAGTCAATGTCCGAGGATGGGTGAATCCTATTGATATGCTCAGCAACCACAATCTATGCTCCTTTTTTATCTCTAATTTATTAATTGAATTCTTGAAGGAAGAGTATCTAGCGAATGAGATGTGGTTTGGATTCTGGTTTCATAAGGAGACACTGGAGGGTTGCATGTCCTGAGAAAAAAATGTCTTTAGACCCTCAAAAATATGAACTGAATTATTTCAAGGAAAACATAATGGAAAGAAATTATTTTTCAGTTGTGGTGTATTTTTCTTGGGTAGGGTCTAATGTACGTGAGGCATAAGCAATGACATTTAGATCATGATCAACCATTTGTGATAATACTGCCCAACTGCATAGTTATAGGCATCACAGATTATCTCCAATGGTAATTCCCACTTTAGTGGTTGGATTATCGAGGGTGACGTGAGACACCATTTTACCTTATTAAAAGCATCCTCACATTCATTATCAAAAAAATTTCCTTTTCTTTTTGGAGTATCTGGAAGAGGGGGTGTTAAATTTTACTAATGTCATGAATGAAACAATAGTAAAATCCAACATGACCTAGGAAAGACCGCACATCCCATACATTTTTGGGGAATGGTAGGGAAGAAATGACATCCACTTTGGATTTATCTACTTGGATATCATTCCCAAGAATGACATGTCCCAAAAATATACCTTTTTACACCATGAAATGGCATTTCTCATATTTTAATACATGATTTTTTTCAATAAAATGACATAGGACTAGATCAAGACTAATCAAACCTTCATCAAAAGAGGATCCATAAAGATTGAAATCATCCATGAAATATTCCAAGAAATTCACCATGTAATCTGAAAAAATACTAATCATACATCACTGGAAAGTACATGGAGCATTGCATAGACCAAATGGCATCCTCCTATCTATAAATTGTCCAAAGGGGCAAGTGAAGGTTGTATTTTCATGATCCATAGGGGAAATATGGATTTTAAAATATCCAGAATACCAATCAAGAAAATAGTAATGGGACATACTTTCTACCCTATCTTGAATTTGTTCGATGAATGGAAAGAGGAAAAGGTCCTTCCTAGTGTGTCGGTTTAATCAGCGATAGTCTATGTAGACACACCAACTATTCTACACATGAGTTGGAACCAATTCATTATTTTCATTTTTTTTATAGTAAGGCCAGTTTATTAAGGAACTAATTGAACTGGACTGACCCATTGGCTGTCAGAGATGGGGTAAATGATTCCAGTAGCCAGTAATTTTGTCACTTCCTTTTCCACAACATCGAGGAGGTTTGTGTTTAGTCCACATTTTTCCTTCCTCGCTAGTTTAGCCTCATTATTTAATAAAATATGATGTGTACAAATTGATGGGCTAATACCAGGAATGTCAGCAAGCGTCCATCCCAATGCTTGTTTATACTCCCTCAAAAGTTCAACTAGTCACAATTCATGCTCAAGGGGGAGTGACCTATAAATGATGACAGGTAACATGTTTCCATTCTAAAGATGTGAATATTTTAAAACGTGAAATAGTTTGTTCAGATCCAATTCTGGTGGATTTTGGATTTATTGGGAGTGTGTGTGAACGTGAGAGGTCACTTGTCTCATCTAACTACTCAATGGTATCATCCTTAGATGTTGAATGATATTTTACAAGCTTAAAAGTATCATCTATGGTCAATGGATCCTCAGTGTTACAAAAATCATCAATTAATAAACATGTATGACACTTTTCTATACCACTATAACAATCAATGCATGATTCATTACATAAAAGTTAAATCAATGAAGAAAACACAGAATGGGGATGGGGGGAATGATAAGAAGTGTTTTCAGGGGAAGGAAGTACATCGATTGAATTTACTGAGAGTGAGGAATATTTTTTGGAGCTGTGTTTCTTGGAATCAAGGATGTTGAAATAGACTATGTCACCACCAAATTTCAATCATAATGTACCATTGTAAACTTTAATTATGGTTTTGGTGGTTTTAAGGATAGGCCTTCCCAATATAATTGGGGCATGTCCATTCATCATATCTTCTTCTATTTTAATCACATAAAATTATTAGGAAAAATTAAATTTTAATCCCCCATAAGAACATCCTCTAACACACCAGAAGGGTGTGTTGTACTCCGATTTTCTATCTAAACAACTATTATAGTGGGATTTAGTCCGCCAACCTGCAATGTAGACTAAATGGAGTGATGAAAACATTTATTGAAGGACCTAAATCAAGTATAGAAATAGAAAAAAATACACCCCAATGGTGCACGGAATTGAGAATGTACCAGGATCGTTACACTTCAATGGAAGTGATGGATTGATTAATATAGATAAATTCCTCCCAATCTCACCTTTTCATCTCCACGAAGTCTCCTTCAGTGTGTAAAAATATCCTTCAGAAGCATGGAATATCATGGAATTTGATTCACATAATCAATCAAGGGGATGTTTACCTTCACGTTTTTGAATGATTCCAATATTTCCTTCTCTATTTCAGTTTAATTTTTGTTCCTAGGTTGGGTGGCCCTTTAGTTAAATGGAAGAGGAATGGGTTTTCTAGGAGGCTCATCAACATACACACTCATTCCTTTGGAAGGGGATCTCTCAAGACATGTTTTTTCAACATTTGAAACATTTTTAATGGTTGGGATGGAGGTTTCCTCATGAGGGATGACTATAATGAAGGATTCATCTGTTTTCCACTCCTAAGGATGATGGAACTAAAATTTCATTTATCTCTAGGGTTGACTAATGGTTGAGATGGTTTTTTACCCAGCACGTAACTTTGCATTTCCCCCACCGATTTAGCTTTTTGGCCTAATTGGGTTTTGAGGTCTTGTATGGCTGCCTAGGTGGTTTGTTGGAATTGGAGATTTTTGGGGGAAATGTTTTTCATCATATCTTATAGGCTATGCTCGGGTTTGGGAGGGGTGCTGGGAAAGGACTTTGGGGTAGTTGTGGATTTCTGGGTGGTGGTGGAAGATGACTACTCTGACCTTGTTGGTTCCATGGTTGATGAGGCTGGTTTGAATACCCCCTTGCCTATAAGATTGGTTTTCTTTCCACCCAAAGATTGATGGATGGTATGTTTCTTGCATAATGGGTTGGTTATATGGGATTCCTAGGAATATTTCTTCCCAACTATCAAAATATTTTCTTAATTGGTGGCATTGGACAAAATAATGGGTGTCAGAAGTGCATATTCTATAATGGATGGGAGGAGGAGATTGATATTTCCCTTGCGATAGAGCAAGTTGTTGTAAAAGGGTACATACCTCCTCCAACTTTGTGTCCACTTTCTTATTGAATTCAGTACTTTTCACATCGTGAACTCCTCAAAAGGGTATACTGGAACTTGAACCAAATTGTTATGTGTTTTCTGCAATGTTCTCAATTAATGTCCTTGTAGAATTTGGGGTCTTATCTACCGGTGCACCACCTGTAGTAGCATTAATCAATCTTCTATCAATATGGATTAAACTATCATAAAAATATTGTATTAAAAGTTGGTCACAAATTTGGTGGTGTGGAGAACTTGAACATAATATTTTAAATCTTTCCCAATATTCATGAAGTTTTTCCCCTTGATATTGTCTTATCCCAAAATTTCTTTTTTATTATTGCAGTTCAAGTGGCTAGGATATATTTTTCATGAAAAATGTGTTTCATGTCTGCCCAACCTTTTATTGGGGAATTAACATAATATAACCAAAACTTTGTAGTGTCTTCTAATGAAAAGGGGAATGCTCTAACATTTACTTGTTCTTCATCCACATTAGTTGGGTTTAATGTTGAAAAAATAGTATTATATTATTTTAAATTCTAATGTCAATCTTCTCCAACGAGTCTATGGAAATATGGTAATAAATTAATTATATTGGATTTTAGTTCAAAATTAGGTGCCTCGCCGTGCATTTGAATGTATCTAGGTTGGATATCAACATCCGGTGAGGTTATTTCTTTAATTGTCTATTTATTTCCATCAATTTTATGCATGTTTATTTAATTTTTTAATTTTTTTCTAGAATAAGAAGAGGTAGGATCAAGAAGAGTGTCTATGTTTTTTATATCTTCATTCGAAGGGTTTCTCATGCACCTTAGTGTCGCTGATGTAGGATCCTCTCTAATTTTGGTTAGAAATGTGGTAGGTCTCCTAGCGTTGAACGCATCATACACAAAACCTACAAAATAAATAAATGAAAATAACAAATATATAGGTAGATTTTTACGATAAATTAAATAAATATTCACATAATTTTAAAAAAACTTATAAAAATCACACAATAAAAACCAAAGCGCCCCACGGAAATGGCGCCAAAATTTGAACATGATCTCATTACACGCCAAATTGATTATTTACATAATGTTGATTTATAGTCTAGTTCATACCCTATGTTTTCTGTCAAGGAGAATTGATTTGTTTAGAGTATGTGCTTTTAATAAAAATTACTATACTTTGGGGTGATTTTGAAAACAATTTTAAGAAAATAACTTACTTTAAAGCGAATAATAGTTGATAGATAAAGGTTTTGATTTATGAATTATGAGATAATTAGATCATTTAAAGTTCCCTATACTTCTTGGTGAGTTCATCATTATGAGAAATAGAAAATTGTTTCTATAATCCTTTGGTTGAGGGTTTTCATGATCTCAACTTCCCTCTTGCCTCTTAAACGTTTCTTAATGAACCACCCTGTGACACCACAATCATGTGGTCATGGTTTGGGTATCAATAATAGATAATAAATTCTTCCAATTCATACTAAAATATTATGAATGTGTGACATAAATAGGACACTTGTCTTGTCTAATCAGAACAACCCAAGATTCCCACTTGAAATCTCTACCCAATCAGTGTTGAAATAAAAAGTGTTTCACTTAATTATAACAATAGCAATGAAACCAGAGGAGAATCAAGTCAGGATAAGAAGTAATTGAAATATTTATCACAGAAATAACAAAAAACTAGTAGAAGAACATTTGTTGTAACTCCCTCCCAAGTATGTGTATCTCTCTCGAAATGACTGTCCAACTTTTAGCTCGATATCGGAGGAGGAGGAAGCTCAGGTTGAACTTCGCCTTCATCCTTGATCCCCCTATGAGGATAGGGGCCTCCAAAACTCCTTGGAGAATGAGAGGACTCCATTTAGTCTCTAAAATACCATATAATTTCCTCCTGGATGTACTCCAAAAAGGGGATCCCAAGTTTCCATTTTATAGGCAATGTGGAAGGTGCTTTTTGGCACAGAGATTGTGTAAAAACACATGACCGATCGTTTTAGACCACATGACTATATAATCTCACTTTGGACAAAACTTTTAATATGTTTCCCCACCTCTTTACTATCTCCACTGAAAAGTTGGTACCATTTGGAAAACTACTGATCGAGATGAGGATAAAATATAGAACACCACGTTTGACTTTGTGCAGATTTGATTTTTGGGACAAATCAGTTTGGAAGGGCATCGTAAATTCTGAATGAGGAATTAGTTACTTCATATTAAAGGTATCCCAGTAATGTTTGGTCTAGCCTGCAAAACTGTAGGCCATTTGGATGAACTGTTTAGAAGAAATATGAATTTGAGTCCACTGATGTGCCTGGATCCTGCGTAGTTTGGCCCATTTTTATTGTACATCATCACAGGCCCTTCAAATCACCTCCACCTTCAATGAAATTATCAAAACAAGTATCATTTACCATTTTAACAGTAATAAATACCAAATAATTGAATCAAGCATGAATTGAAATTTGTTATTAACTTTATAATTTTCAATATAAAATAAGTTTAGCCCAGTGGTGTAAGGGTGAAATTGAAACAGTGAATCACGGTGCGATCAGATATGTATATACTTCACACTTCTTCTTAAAGAGGTAATGCCACCAAATATTCAATGTGAAGATTACAAAAGTCATCTCCAGATCTTGTGTTGGATATTTTTTCTCATGAAAATTCAATTTCCTTGAAGCATAGTCACTGACTTTGTCATTTTTCACCAACAGATAGCCCATACCGTTCTTCAAAGCTTCACCGAATACCAAAAAAATGTTCTTCACTTGTGGGTAGTGTGAGCATAGGTGCAGAGATAAGCCTCCTTTTCAACTCATTGAAGCTATATTTGCATTCATAAATTTAAGAAAACTTGACACCCTTCCAGGTTAGCTTATTAAGAGGGTCGGACAATCGTGAGAAATTTGTCACAACTTGGTGATAATATCAAGTGTATCCTAGGAAGCTACGGATATTCGTCACCGATGTTGTCCTCAACCATCCCTCAATTGCATCTGTCTTAGTGGGATCCATAGATATTCAATTTCTTATGGTGATATGACCAAATAATGAGAGTTATGTTGAGTCAATAAGGATTCCTTATGAATTTCCATTCCTTCATGTTTGGGGATATTTTTGAGTCAATAAGGTTTCATTATGACATTACCATTCCTCATGTTTTGAAAATCACAAACAAATTATATTAAGGAAAATTTCATTTTAACATATGTTTGACTTTCATAAGGAAAATTTTCCTTCCCGAAGGAAATTTATCATTTCAATGTTTTCCATTGTTCATTATTTTGTCTAAGTGTAATATTCGGTTTCATATCTAAAACCTCAGAATCATATAATACATAGATATAGAGAATTCTCATTTTTGGATCGAATTCAGGTTCCGAGTTCTTTGAATTCAGACTCGGAACTCTTATGAGTTCTAACTCCGTGTTCTCTGAATTCAAACTCAGTACACTTATGAGTTCTGACTCCCGGTTCTCTGAATTCAGACTCTGAACTCTTATGAGTACTGACTCCGAGTTCTCCGAATTTAGACTCCAAACGCTTATGAGTTCTGACTCTGTGTTCTCTGAATTCAGACTCCAAACTCTTCTGACTTCTGACTCTAAATTCTAATGAATTCTGACTCCAAACATTGTATGTTCAGACTCATAATTCTAATGAATTCATACTCCAAACTTTGTAAGTTCAGACTCCAAATTTTGATGAATTCATACTCCAAAATATCTATCAAATTTAGGATCCTGAATTCTATGGAATACAGGTTCCAAATTCTTTGGAAAATAAAATCCAAATATTCTTTTATTATATAAACCAAATTTGTTTTTTGTTAGACTCCTAACTTTTATTTCCTTACACTTTGAATATTTGATTTTGGTTATGTAACCATATTTTTTCTTAATCTTTTTTTTAATAAATTGATGTCATGCATTCAGTTACTAAATAATCGTTGTTTGAGTGACACATGTATAGGTCCCTCCAA
Organism: Viscum album; assembly: GCA_963277665.1. Lineage (NCBI taxonomy): Eukaryota > Viridiplantae > Streptophyta > Magnoliopsida > Santalales > Viscaceae > Viscum > Viscum album. The sequence goes on along the minus strand of OY728130.1, from coordinate 1,188,504,326 downwards.
AATTCGAGGAAAAATATGACCGTTGGAGGAGGGAGCTGACCGTTGGAGATGTGCCTATAAACAGGAGCTCATTTGAACTTTGTCACAACAAGTTTTTCAATCTAGATATTACATGTTGCTGAAGTGATTTTAATTGAGAGAGACTTTCATGCTTAGTTTGAACTGAACATCTTGTTCAAAATTGCTTCGTGCGACTCTAAATGTTGCTGAGTACATTTGAGGACTTCCGGGGATTGAGAGACAGAGGTGTTGACTACCTTAATGTTCGAGGACTTCCTTACTGAGGAATACAAAGGTGCCAACTACCTTTTAGTTGAGGGCTTGTGGGGATAGCAAGATAGACTCCAATCTTCGTATCGAGGGCTTACCCTTGTGTAGTTAAGATAGACTTTCTTGAAAGTATAAATCAAGGGACATTTATCCAAGGTTGTTGGATACCCTTCTCTTTGGGTTAAAATATTTACTATTTATTACTTGTTTGTTTCATGTTATCCACTATAGTTTGACTGTTGAGAAATGTATAACCATCTTATAATTCCATATACTTGTATTGTCTAATTTTGTAATATTATATACAAATTAATGTAAAATATTTATCTTTGAAAACTTTCATTAAGTTTCATTTTCGGAACCACTTTTCCAGAATCACTTTCTCGGAATCATATTTCCCGAATCAAGCATCTGTGTAGAACTAGAGGTTTTTTGAATTACCTTGTTTAACTTTGTTAAACATGACCATATTTAAAAGTTCCAGAAGATTTTTTTCAGGTTTCAAATTCACCCCCCCCCCTCTTGTATTTTTAGCATCATTAGATAATTTATTCAGTATCTACATTATTTTGACCCTACACTTGGTATTATAGATTATATCTTACTCCATATACCATCTCAACAATTGGTATCAGACGTGGTGACCTTTTACCATGAACCAATTCAACAATTGGTCTCATATATGGTCTTTGAAATACTTATATTCACATATAAGTTTTCCTTGCTCAAGTTTTTCATTGTTCTTCTTTTTCCTTACTGAGGAATATTTTCCTTGTTTACATAACATTACAACTAACAAGTTTGTGTGGAGATATTTTTCTTTAAGATGACAGGAATCAATGTAGGTTCCATTGACAACCTAAATCCAAAAATACCACCTATTATTTAGGGAAATCATTTCAAATATTGGAGAGATCGCATGAAGAAATTCATTATCAATACTGGAGTAGATAATTTTTTTAAGCTTATTGAAGGATATAAAATCCCTGACAAGGAAGTTAGTACTTTCAAAAATAAAGAAAAGCATGAATATCAACTAAATTATAAGGTCCAGAATACATTTCATTGTTCCATGACTAAAAATATATATAGCCAGATTTCATCTTGTGAAGAAGCAAATTGTATTTGGAAGAAACTTGAAGTTACACACTTTGGAACATCAAAAGTCATTGAAACTAGAAGAGCCATGATCAGAGATGAATATCATGGTTTTTTTCTTTCCTTATGGAGAACCCATATGTAAGTTGCAAGAGAGATTTATGAATATTGATAATAGATTAAAATCTATGGGTGATAAAGGATTGGATGATGAAGCTCTTGTGAATAAAATCATAGACATCATGCCGAATGAGTGGGAATTTTAGAGGACATATATAGATTAGAATAGAAAGGTACTCAGATTTATCTTGATGAACTTTTTAGAACTCTTCATCATCATGAATTTAGAATAAAGAGATATGTTGATAATGTAAAGAAGAAGAATGGGAATGGATGTGTTGCTTTTACAACATCTTTAAATCATATGATAGCTAAAACTCATGATAGAGTTACTAGATCTAAATCTATGAACGTTGTTTTCCAATCCGAATCTAATAGAAGTGAATCTTCTAAAAATGAACTAGCTAATCTTTCTTGAAGTATGAAAAAAAAATTTGGATAGAATAACTTTCAATCCAGATACAAGAAGAAAGAAAGGAAAGATAAGAAAGATTCAGAAGTCACATGTTATGAATTTAAGCGGTTTGGACATATAAGGCCTGATTATCCCATTCTTAAGAGGAAATAAAGAAAGGAAAATAATTCTGAGAAAAATAGAAATAAGTACTAAAAATATAAAGCTAAGAATGTTTTGAAATCTAATGACACCTAGAGTGCCACTGGTGGCGACTCTTCAGATGAATCATCAAATTACGAATCTTCTTGACAGAAGAATCGTGGTTTAATAGCCAGACTACCCATTGAAAATCATTGTCTAATGGCTAAGGTACTCAATGATAAATCTATGAACAATGTTTCTTTAAATTCTATTTATAGTGATATTAAATATTATAACTCTTCTAATGAAGAATCTTCTTCTGATGAAGATGATACTTTACCTTCCAATAATGAAGTTTCTAGGTTTTTTAAGCTTCTTGATAATGATAATTCTAAAGTTAACAAAAATCCTGATAAAGAAAATTCTAGGATTTCTATTATTAATAAGGAAATATCAGATATTTATAAAGATCTTTATAAGAAAAACCTTGATTTTGAATGTATTTCAAAAAACCTTGAGGAAGTAAATTCTGAGAAGGATAAACTTTCAATGAATCTAGAAAATGAAATATCTATGAAAAATGTTTTCGAGCGTAAATATAGTTATAAAGATAATGTTTTTGAAGTGGAGAACTTAGTTATTAGACTGAAATTGGAAATTTTTTCCTTGAGGAAGTGTTTGTCGAACTTTACCTTACGTAATGAATATTTTGATAAGATGTATTCTCAAATCCAACCTCTAAGTAATAATTCTGGATTTGGTTATACTAGTTCTAAAATGATTTTTAGTAACAATTATTTTGTTCCTAAAAGTGATCCATTCTGCACTAAGTGTCGGTGTGTTGGAAATTGGACAAAAAATTGTTCCTTAAACAAAACCCAGTCTCTAGGTTTTCCTAAAGCCTATTTTTCAAAGAAAATGTGGGTGCCCAAGATTTTGCTTTCTGAAATTTCCGAATCCAAGAAAATTTGGATTCCAAAAGTCTAACAATATTATTTTTTGGAAAATAGAGAAGCTAAAAATAGAAATACCTTGTACATGGATAGTGGATGTTCCCAAAATATGACTGGTAACAAAAACTACTTTTAAGAGATTATCAAGACGAACAAAGGAAAAGTAACTTTCAGAGACAATGCTCAGGGAGAAATTATTGGTATAAGTAACATTGTTCTTCTTGGAAATACTTTGATTTCAAATGTTTTATTTGATAAGGGTCTTAAACAGAACCACATTAGCATATGTCAATTATGTGATGAAGGTTACCATGTGAATTTTAGTAATGACAAGTTCTTAGTACACAATTCCAAGGAAGAGTTTATTCTTTCTACCCATTGGCAAGAGAATGTATACACAGAAAACATAGAAGACCATAGAAGCCAAGACCAACCTTGCCATAGTGCAATGGAAAATCATTATTGGTTGTGTCATAGAATGTTAGGACACTATAACCATAAGAACCTATGGAAACCTTCTAAAAAAATACTAGTTAAGGATCTACCAGAGCATAGATTTGAATCTTCAAAAGTTTTTGATCCTTGTCAATATGGAAAGAAACATAAATCATGTTTTAAATCAGTCGGTGAAATATCAACTACTGATGCATTATAGTTAGTGCACATGGATTTTTTGGGACAAACATAAACTGGAAGCATTAGAGGGAAGTATTATGTATTTGTGTTAGTTAATGAATACACTAGATTTATGTGGGTCTATTTTCTAGAAAATAAATCTCACTATTTTTTCTTATTTAAAAAGTTTTAGATACCATGTTAAAAATGAGATAAACCTTCCTTTAATAACTATTCAAAGTGATCATCAATGATAATTTCAAAATTTAGATTTTGAAACCTTTTGTAGTAGAATGTTCATTACCCCTAACTTCTCAACACCCAGAACACATCAACAAAATGGTGTTGTTGAAAGAAGAAATAGAATTTTTAAAAAAGATAACAAGAACCATGTTGAGTTCATATTATATAGCCAAACATATTTGGGTGGAAGTTGTAAGTACTGCTTGTTATACTGTAAATCCAGTTTTGATTATACCTTTTCTTTATAAAACTCTTTATGTGTTATGGAATGGTAGAAAACATAGACTTTCCTACATCAAGGATATTGGTTGCAAGGTATTCTTTCTGAATACTAAATATAATCTACACAAATTCACACCAAAATATGATGATGGAATTTTCTTAGGCTACTCAACAACTTCTAAGGATTATAGAGTTTTCAATAAAAATAAATTTACTGTTGAAGAGACAGTACATGTCAAATTTGATGAAACAGATCTCTTTGTTTTTAAAAAATCCCAACATACATCTTCATATGTGTTTTCAAAAACTGATTATCAACCTTTGTTAGAAGATCATTCAAATAAGGAAAATGTCCAAGAAGATATTTCTGAAGCATTTACCCCTGAAGATATCCTACCCTATGTTGATGAACAGGTTTTACAAAACCCAAATCAGTTTTTTTCTAAAGAATCATCCCAGTGATAGTATAATTGGTGATGTAAATCAACCTGCAATGACTAGAAGTTTCTTAAGGAATGAAGTAGAACATCGATCATTTATTTACCAATTAGAACCAAAAAGAACTGATGAAGCTTTAGGTGATGATGATTGGATAAAAGCTATGCAAGATGACCTGAATGAATTCGAAAGGAATAAGGTCTGGAACTTGGTTGAAAGACCTAAGGATACATCTGTTATGTAAGAACCTGATTTTTGCTGTGAAAGACTTTGGAATATTCTTGATGATATTCCAGAGCAGCGCCTTCAGACGGCATGCGATTTCGAGCCCCGGAGTGGACGGAATTAAATTTTTAGTGCATTCACACTGGAAACACAAAATAAATGGTATAACTCCTAAAATGTGTTTTAGATCAGAGATCTGAGTGTATGGATGGGTCTGAAATGGGGTTTTTACTCTAGGAACGACATTAAACATGTCAGCGCGGGATGTTTGGACCCCTCGCTCGCTTCCGGAAGGTTAAACGAATAAATTAAATTAATTAATTCATTCATTTAATGGCGAAATGCTAGTATCATTTAAACGGTGGCTCGGATTGGAAAACCAAGGGCACCGACGAGTTTGGAGCGTGCCGTTTACCCTAGGAGGGGTATCAGTTTCACGGGCGCGGGCCGTTTGGGAAAAATGGCTCCAGGGGCGTTTTCGTAATTTGGCGGCCCCGGGTGCTCAGTTTAGTAACTTTTGAACGGGGTCTCGAAATTAAATTCCGAGACTGTTGTTGCGCTCAAAGCGTGGTTCTTAGCCTAGGGGAGGCTAAATCCTGACCCCGTCGGGAGTTCGGGTTCGGGGCTGTCGGGCGGGCGTTTAAGTGATTTGTACTTAAACACCCCGACCACTCTTCTTCTTCTTCTTCTTGTTCTTCTTCCTCAAACCCTCCCCTCCCCTTCAACTCCGGCGAGGCAGCTCCGGTGAGGTAGCTCTGGAGAGGCGCGACCACCCCGGCGGGTTAACGGCGAAGCGACGGGCTTAGTCCCAAGAGGTAGGTGGTGTTGTTTGAGTTTTAAATCCCGAACCCCCTTTGAACCCCAATTTTTGCATCGGCTCATTGTTTAATCTTCGAAAAAATTTTATGGATGTGTAGTATGCATTTTACTCTTTCCGTCTCTTTTTTCAGAATTGAAATCGGAGTTTGGAGGAACCCGCAGCACCTCGTCGAAGTTTGCGGGTTTTTGATTTTGTTCCGGCCGGTTTTGGGAGGATCCGGCGGATTTCCGGCGGTCCGGTGGGGTTCGAGCGGCAGCGCGGCTTGGTGGAGGCGGCGGCGGCGCGGGTGATCAGCGGAAGAGGCATCTGGGGGCGACGGCAGTGGCCGCGGGTGATGCGGCGAGAGGCACCGTCAGCGCCGGCCGGCGCGACGACGAGGCGGGGTCGCGACGCGCGACCCCCCGTGCGGAGGCAACGACCCACGTGACGCGGGTCGGCGCACGGCGACCGGCTTCAGCCGGTCGGCCACGCGGTGGACCGAGTCCACCACCGGCCCGCGCGGCCAATCCGCGGGCCTGGCGCGGCGAGCCCGGCCGGCCGGGCGGACCGGCCGGTCCAGGCCGGCCGGGCGGACCGGCCGGTCCAGGCCGGTCCAGCCCAAGGGGCTTTGCCCCTATGTATTCTGACGCCCGTAACTTTCGTTACGGGCGTCCGTTTTGTGCGCCGTCCACGGCAGCACAGACCTGACGTCGATGCAGACATTTTGAGATGGTTTTGGGAATTTTTAATTCCCAAAACGAGGGGCCTCGTAGGCGCGACACGTCCTTATGTGGACGCGTGTTTTTCCCGAGATTCTTGTTTTGGACGGCGCAGACGTGTCCGACGTCCGTTTTGAGCCCCGTCAATGGCGTTAGGGCCCTGGCACTGTGGGGGTGGTTTCCAGGGCAGTTTTGGGCATTTAATTCGGAGTTGAGGCATTGGCCCCACGGCCCGTCTCTTGAGCTGCGTGCAGCGTTTCACGACTTTTCCATCGGACGTCCGTCCGGGGCGTGCGAGCAGTCATTTCTGGATGTTTTTCCGAGGGGATTGCAATGGTGCAATCCGCCCGCTCAAATTTGGCACGATGGTGTGGGGCCCACGAGGTCTGTTTCTGCGTCAGCGGTGATTTTTCTATCTTTATCACCGGGCGACCGTTTTGGACAAGTGAACAGTCCATCTTGTGTGCTTTTTCAAGAGGATCGCAACAGTGCGATCCGTTTGTTGAGTTTCGGGACCGGGATGCGGGTCCCACGTGGTGCCGCTCATGTATGGTGCGCCGGAACGCATCTTTCACTCCGGGTACCTATTCCACGCAAGTAAGCAGTCAATTTGACGGGCTTTTCCGAGAGCTTTGCGATGGCGCAGTCCGCCCGACCTTTTCCGGGGATGTGGTGGGGGACCCACCCGACCAGGCAACGGTGGATAGTTTCTTTTTCACCGGGTGTCCATTTTGGGTGATTGAGTACTCAATCCCATCTGTTTTTTTGAGGGGATCTCAGTGGCATGATCCGTTGGGTCAGTTTCGGGATCTTGGGGTGGGCCCCACACGGGTTTGGCCATGGTGAATAGTAATGTTTTCACCTGTCGATCATTTCGGGCGAGTGAGTAGTCTAACTCGCGTGTTTTTCCACAAGGATTACAACGGTGTGATCCGTTTGGCTGTACGGAGCCTCTTGCGCGATCTTATTGAAAGTGGAAGTATGAAATGTGCTCCGGTGGTGGTTCGCCCTACCTTGTTTGTAGCGGACACTTGGTGTGTGATCGCACACTCTTGGGAGAGTGATATAAATGGTTCACGAGATGTGGTTGGCCGTGCCTGGGCCTTTGAGGTGGAGTCGTTACGTCACGCCTTCGTGTTGATGCTGCGTGCCGTGTGCACGATAGTCCTTGGGCTGAAAGTGAGGTATACTATGGGAGTCTACGGGAGTGCTTGGAGGTACATGTGGTTGTTCGTACCTGAGAACGTTTGGGCACTTGGTTGGGGTTGCGATGGGGCCACACGTTGTGTGGGCCCCACGTGCGTGCCGGGTTCTACATTGGGTACTTTGACCTCTCGCGACGTAGAGGGTCTCTCTGTGCTCATTTTTTTGACCAGCAGGGTTGAGTGGTCTCCCTCTGGTTTCATTCTCGATGGATCGACCAGTAGCGGTGCTAGTTGCACCCCGTGATGGAACAGGGGCTGAACCTGTTTTGGGAGAGTTGTTCTGGAGTTGGGTGGTTGCGTGATACCCACTCCGTGTTCATTTGGCCAGTGTTATACCCTCCAGTAGAGATGGCCAGAGCAGTTCTGAGTTTTACCCTCCAGCGGGGCTGGGCAGTGGGTTACTCATCGACTTCTTCGGGTTTACCCTCCAGCAGGGCTGGGTAGTGGGTTACTCATCGGCTTCTAGGGTCCACCCTCCAGCAGAGACTAGGCAGTGGGTCACCCGACACTATTAGGGTCTACCCTCCAGCAGAGACTGGGCAGTAGGTCACCCGATGCTATTAGGGTCTACCCTCCAGCAGAGACTAGGCAGTGGGTCACCCGATGCTATTAGGGTCTACCCTCTAGCAGAGACTGGGCAGTGGGTCACCCGACGAACTTAGGGTCTACCCTCCAGCAGAGACTGGGCAGTGGGTAACCCGACGACCTCTTAGGGCCTACCCTCCAGCAGGGCTGGGTAGTGGGTCGCCAATCGTCTAGTTCCAGGTCTACCCTCTAGCGGGGCTGGGCAGTGGGTCACCTGATGATGTATTAGGGTTTACCATCCAGCAGGGCTGGGTAGTGGGTCACCCGATATCATATTACGAATTACCCTCCAGCAGGGTTGGGCAGTGGGATACCTGTTGGCATTCCAGGCTCAGTCCTTTCTACTAGGCTAGTCTGAGGCTTTCTCCGTGATTACCGGAGCGGGACCCTTGGTTATACGGGTCACTGTTGTGACGACTTTGACTTTGAGGAGACCTCTCGACTGTGGGGAAGTGACGAGGTAGGGTTTGGCTTAACCCGGAACTCTCATGTACAGGGGGTTCTTTCCTCCACCGAGACGCATCCTTGTGACGCGACCTAAAACCATGTGGGCGAGTCAGTGCCAGCCAAAGCAGATAGTGTCGAGGTGCGGTGGTTTGAGCCTTTTGACTTGCGATTCGGGGCAGACGTGCGGGATGCTGGGCATCGATGGTGTTTGCTTCTGGAACTGTTGGCTACTTTTTCTTGGGCTGAGCTACGGGACGGAGATCCCCTTACGAGCTTGTTCGGGCTTCTTGGCAGAGCATATATATTTATATACCTCGTACGAGTACCCACTCCTTGGTTTTTGGCTACTCTCATTCCAGGAGAGGCAAAGACGCGCGGGGTATGCCACGTGATTTCCGTGTATAGCTTCTCGTGGTTGGATGAGTCTACTCTCCTACTATTGGTAGTGAAGACTCGACGAGAAGTTCATCTTCTCACCGTTTCCAGCTCCTTGTGTCTGGACGAGTCTACCTTATTTCCTTTTGTTGGGTTGAGCTGGACTCTCTGTTGTGATGTTACTCTTTACTGTACCCTCGGTTGGATTCCTTTACTTTTCTTGTTCGCTCTACTGCTCGCCCTTCAGTACCTCCTTTGTTGCTCCCTCGAGACTTCGGGGTATCCTACTGAGTATTTTTATACTCACCCCTGCTTGGGCTTTTCCCATACTTTGTGTGCCCTTGTAGACGACAGACAGGTTGGTCGTGACCTCAGTGGAGCATAGGAGTTCGGGAGCTTGGACCGCGTGCGGTGGTCATAGTTGGGTTCCAGGTGGGAGACCCGTCAACTGTTTCTTTTTGTTTACCTGTTGCCGGGTTGTGGCACTTTTCTGATTGGGCACGTGTTTTGCCACTTTACTTTTCAGTGTACCTTCAGCTTTCTTTGTACTTGTAGAGGTCGATGCACTCTGTGGTTTATATATAGCAGTTGTTCTTTTTTACTCTGCTTGTTCTTTCTTTTTACTCTGCACTTTTTCATTGAGTGTGCTGCGTGTGGGTGTGTACAGGTGCTTAGGAAAAGGCCTCCCTGAGTTTTTGTGCCTTCGGCGCTAGTCGCCAGCCCCTGGCCTATGGAGGCGGGCTTGGGGTAGTTGTGGCTCGAGCCTGGGTAGGGTGGGGTCGTGACAAAGTGGTATCAGAGGTGGTTCTTTCCTTGGGACATTGTGCGGATGTCCCTAATAGAGGAATTGGTTGGGATATAGGGCAACAGTGTTAATGTGTCTCGAGAGAGGCTCTCAGACTAGGGAGTCTAGTGATGGTGCGGCGGCCGACGTATCCATTCACCAGGACCTTGATAACCCGCTTGTCGACTCGGCATGTTGAGACACTTGTTTTAGGGAAATTTGTTTGTGCATCACATATGACCGAGTCTTGACGGTCCTTCTTGAGTCAGCTCCCCATCAGGGTTAGTGGTATATACATATATGCTCATCTGACCGCGGCACTCCTTGATAATATTCAAGATGTGTCCGCGAAGACAGCCAGTCAAGATACTAGCTGGGTGCGTGACGACGACCATGTGAGCTACGAGGCCTCAGTCCAGGACCAATCATGCGAGCCCCTTTCTCCGGGTGGGCCGGTAGCAGCACCCCCACCTATTGAGTAGTAGACAGCTTCAGTAGAGCAGACGGGGCTTGAGCATAGGTAGAGTGCGCTCTGTGAGTTCTAGCAGTAGAGACCGCTGAGGTTCGGTGGTGAGTCAGACCCTCAGGCCGTAGATTTTTCGCACGAGGCAGTGGTTTTCATTTTCAGGCTTGTGCAGACACCGATAGATCAGAGAGTGGCTTTGGTAGCCAGCCTTTTCTGTGGATCAGCTTGGCGTTGGTGTAGTCTGGTGACTCAGCTTCTTGACGAGTTTTCACTTTCGTGGGACGACTTCTAGTTGTTATTTCATGAGGTGTTTTTCCCCTCCTACTTGCGCTCCGTTCGGATTTAGGATCTCCTGCAGTTTCAACAGGGAGGGATGACGGTGGGCGAGTACGTAGCTAGTTTTGCAGACCGTGCACGCTTTTACCCGGACTTGGTCCGTGACGATGACATCCGAGCGTGGAAGTTTGAGCAGGGTCTCCGCCGAGAGATTCATGCTGTCATAGTACCCTTGGGCATTTCCACATGTGTCGGGGTGCCAGAGCAGGTGTTGGTGACAGAGAGATTCCTCTCATGTTTTGCGGTTGGTAGTGGCAGTGGGTGTCGGCAAGCAGAACCTTGATGCAGGTGGCTTAATGACAACTGGACTCAGTGGCGCGGTCGTACACCACAGTGGCACCGGAGGGAAACAGTGCAGCCTAGAGAGAGTCTGTTCTATTCTTGTGACGGGCGAGGTCACCTGGCACGAGACTGCCCGACCCGAGTTGCTGAGAGCTTCGGGCAGGCAGTAGGCGCACCACCACGGCAGAGGCAGCGCCGTGATCAGAGTACTACCCAGAGAGGTGGTGCTAGAAGAGGAGCAGGAGGAGCTGGTAGTGGGGGATGACTTTACGAGATCTCCCCATCACCACTAGGCGGTCCATGTCAGGCTCTGGGAGCTGACGGTTGGGACCACGGATAGCCGCGAGATTTGGATATCTACGATCCAGCAGAGCATGGGATGGTGAGAGGTACCCCTTGCGACTCTTCTACTTCTTGCAATAGAATTGTTAGGCTCTGTGTTTGAATGGATTTTCTACCTTCTTCTTGTTTGAGGTGTTACCAGGGTGACGCAGGGTGTCGGGTGTAACCCTGTGTTGGTAAGGAAAAAGGCATGAGACTTTTTCCTTTAGTCGATGGTGTTGGCTCCTTTGCTTCCGAGCGTATAAGAGAGTCTTGGTTGAGAGACATCGACTGTGAAATCTGGCGTGATCAGATATCCTTGGGTGTTTCACCAAATGGATATTCTGAAGGAGGGAATCACCGGGTCTTGTTCCAGGTGCGGGCGGTGATTCCAGTCGCGGCGTGCGATGTGGAGGTTCGGTCGGGGAGGTGAGAAACCCCTGAGGTCCTTCGGGCCGTTTGAGACCGTGCAAAGGGATGGCGAGGTTCCATACCGCCTTGCCCTAACCCCAAAGTCTGGAGTGGGTGCACGACATCGGCAAGGGCCAACCTCACATGAACAGATCAATCCTTTGGTCTGTGTGCGGTGGCACAGAGCTGTGCATGGGTTCTTCTAGGAATGGGAAAGCTAGGTGTGGGCTTAGTACCATGTGTTGCTCCCTAGTTTTGCTTTTCGGGGATGAAAAGCTTTAAGGAGGGAATGATGTAAGAACCCAGTTTTTGCTGTGAAAGATTTTGGAATATTCTTGATGATATTCCAGAGCAGCGCCTTCAGACGGCGTGCGATTCCGAGCCCCGGAGTGGCCTGAATTAAATTTTCATTGCATTCACACTGGAAACAAAAAAAAATGGTATAACTCATAAATGGTGCTTCATATCAGAGATCCGAGTGTACGGACGGGTCCGGAATGGGGTGTTTACCCTAGGAACGACATAAAACATGTCAGTACGGGATGTTTCGACCCCTCGCTCGCTTCCGGATGGTTAAACGGATAAATTAAATAAATAAATTAATTCTCTTAATGCTGAAACGCTAGTATCATTTAAACGGTGGCTCGGATTGGAAAACCGAGGGAACTGTTGAGTTTGGAGCGTACCGTTTACCCTAGGAGGGGTATAAGTTTCACGGGAACTGGCCGTTTGTGAATAATGGATCCAGGGGCGTTTTCGTAATTTGGTGGCCTCGGGTGCTAAGTTTAGTAACTTTTGAAGGGGGTCTCGAAATAAAATTCTGAGACCGCCGTTGCGCTCATAGCGTGGTTCTTAGCCTAATGGAGGCTAAATACTGACCCCGTCGGGAGTTCGGGTTCGGGGCTATCGGGCGGGTGTTTATGTGATTTGTACTTAAACACCCCCACCACTCTTCTTCTTCTTCTTCCTCAAACCCTCCCCTCCCCTTCAACTCTGGCGTGGCAGCTCCGGCGAGGCGCGAACACCCCGACGGGTTGACGGCGAAGTGACGAGCTTAGTCTCAAGAGGTAGGTGGTGTTGTTTGAGTTGTAAATCCCGAACCCCCCTTTGAACCCCAATTTTAGCATCGGCTCATCATTTAATCTTCGAAAAAATTCCATGGTCGTGTATTACGCATTTTACTCTTTCCGTCGCTTATTTCAGAATTGAAATCGGAGTTTGGAGGAACCCGTAGCACCTCGTCGAAGTTTGAAGGTTTTTGATTTTGTTCCGGCCGGTTTTGGGAGGATCCGGAGGATTTCCGGCGGTCCGGCGGGGTTCGAGCGGCGGCGCGGCTTGGTGGAGGCGGCGGCGGTGCGAGTGATCAGTGGAGGAGGCAACTGGGGGCGACGACAGCGGCCACTGGCGAGGCGGCGAGAGGCGATGTCGGCGCGACGGTGAGGCGGGGTCGCGGTGCGCGACCCCCCATGCAGAGGCAACGACCGACTTCAGCCGGTCGGCCACACGGAGGACCGAGTCCACCGCCGGCCCAGGCCGGGCGGACCGGCCGGTCCAGCCCAAGGGGCTTTGCCCCTCTGTATTCCGACACCCATAACTTTTGCCACAGGCGTCCGTTTTGTGCGCCATCTACGGCGGCGCAGAACTGACGTCGATGCGGACCTTTTGAGATGGTTTCAGGAATTTTTAATTCCCAAAACGAGGGGCCTCAGAGGCACGACGCGTCCTTAAGTGGACGAGCGTTTTCCCGAGATTCATGTTTTGGACGGTGCAGACGCGTCCGACGTCCGTTTTGAGCGTCGTCAACGGCGTTGGCGCCCTACCACTCAGGTGATGGTTTCTAGGGCGGTTTTGGGCGTTGAAGCCGGAGTTGAGGCGTGGGCCCCACGGCCCGTCTTTTGAGATGCGTGTAGCGTTTCACGACTTTTCCATCGGACGTCCGTTCGGGGCGTGCGAGGAGTCGTTTCTGGATGTTTTTCTGAGGGGATTGCAATGGTGCAATCCACCCTCTCAAATTCGGAACGATGGTGCGGGGCCCACGAGGGCCGATTCAGCGTCGACGGTGATTTTTCTATCTTTATCACCGGGCGACGGTTTTGGACAAGTGAACAGTCCATCTTGTGTGCATTTTCGAGAGGATCGCAACGGTGCGATCCGTTTGTTGAGTTTCGGGATCGGGATGCAGGTCCCATGTGGCGCTGCTCGTGTGCGGCGCGCCGGAACACATCTTTCTCTCCGGGTACCCATTCCACGCATGTAAGCAGTCAATTTGACGTGCTTTTCCGAGAGCTTTGCGATGGCGCAGTCCGCTCGACCTTTTCCGGGGACGTGGTGGGGGACCCACCCGACCTGGCTACGGTGAATAGTATCTTTTTCACCGGGTGTCCATTTTGGGCGATTGAGTACTCAATCCCATGTGTTTTTACGATGGGGATCTCAGTGGAGTGGTCCGTTGGCTCAGTTTCGGGATCTTGGGGTGGGCCCCACACGGGTATAGTCACGGTGAATAGAATATTTTCACCTGTTGACCGTTTCGGGCGAGTGAGTAGTCTAACTCGCGTGTTTTTCCACAAGGATTACAACCGTGTGATCCGTTTGGCTGTACAGAGCCTCTTGTGAGATCTTATTGAAAGTGGAAGTATGAAAGGTGCTCCGGTGGTGGTTCACCCTACCTTGTTTGTAGCGGACCATTGGTTTGTGATCGCGCACTCTTGGGAGAGTGATATAAATGGTTCATGAGATGTGGAAGGCCGTGCCTGGGCCTTTGAGGTGGAGTCATTACGTCACGCCTTCGTGTTGACGTTGGGTGTCGTGTGCACGATAGCCCTTGGGCTAAAAGTGAGGTATACTCTGGGAGTCTACGGGAGTGCTTGGAGGTACACGTGGTTGTTCGTACCTGAGAACGTTTAGTCGCTTGGTTGGGGTTGTGATGGGGCCACACGTTGTGTGGGCCCCATGTTCGTGTCGGGTTCTGCTTTGCGTACTTTGACCTCTCGCGACATAGAGGGTCTCTCTGTGCTTGTTTGTTTGACCAGAAGGGTTGAATGGTCTCCCTCTGGTTTTGTTCTCGATGGATCGACCAGTAGCGGTGCAAGTGGAACCCTGTGATGGAACAGGCGCTGAACCACTTTTGGGAGAGTTGTTCTGGAGTTGGGTGGTTGTGTGATACCCACTCCGTGTTCGGTTGGATAGTGTTATACCCTCCAGTAGAGATGGACAGAGCAGTTCTGAGTTTTACCCTCCAGCGGGGCTGGGCAGTGGGTTACTCATCAACTTCGTCGGGTTTACCCTCCAGCAGGGCTGGGCAGTGGGTTACTCATCATCTTCTAGGGTCTACCCTCCAGCAGAGACTGGGCAGTGGGTCACCCGACGCTATTAGGGTCTACCCTCCAGCAGAGACTGGGCAGTGGGTCACCCGATGCTATTAGGGTCTACCCTCCAGCAGAGACTGGGCAGTGGGTCACCTGACGCTATTAGGGTCTACCCTCCAGTAGAGACTTGGCAGTGGGTCACCCGACGCACATAGGGTCTACCCTCCATCAAATACTAGGAAGTGGGTCACCCAACGCCCTCTTAGGGCCTACCCTCCAGTAGGGCTAGGCAGTGGGTCGCCCATCGTCTAGTTCCAGGTCTACCCTCCAGCGGGGCTGGGCAGTGGGTCGCCTGATGATGTATTAGGGTTTACCCTCCAGCAGGGTTGTGCAGTGGGTCACCCGAAATCATATTACGAATTACCCTCCAGCAAGGTTGGGCAGTGGGACACTTGTTGGCATTCCAGGCTCAGTCCTTTCTACTAGGCTAGTCTGAGGCTTTCCTCTGTGATTACCAGAGTGGGACCCTTGGTTATACGGGTTAGTGTTGTGAAGGCTTTGACTTTGAGGAGACCTCTCGACTGTGGGGCAGTGACGAGGTGGGGTTTGGCTTAACTCGGAACTCTCAAGTATGAGGGGTGCTTTCCCCCACCGAGACGCGTCCTTGTGATGCGACCTACAACTGTACGGGCGAGTCAGTACTGGCCAAAGCGGATAGTGTCGAGGTGCGGTGGTTTGAGCCACTTGACTTGCGATTCGGGGCAGACGTGCAAGATGTTGGGCATCTATGGTGTTTGCTTCTAGGACTGTTGGCTACTTTTTCGTGCTCTGAGCTATGGGACGGAGATCCCCTTACGAGCTTGTTCGGGCTTCTTGGCAAAGCATATATATGTATAAACCTCGTACGAGTACCCACTCCTTGGTATTTGGCTACTCCCCTTCCAGGAGAGGCGAAGACGCGCGGGGTATGCCACCTACTTTCCGTGTCTAACTTCTCGTGGTTGGATGAGTCTACTATCCTGCTATAGGTAGCGTAGACTCGACGAGAAGTTCATCTTCTCTCCATTTCCAGCTCCTTGTGTCTGGATGAGTCTACATTCTTTCCTTTTGTTGGGTTGAGCTGGACTCTCTGTTGTGCTGTTACTCTTTACTTCACCCTCGGTTGGACTCCTTTACTTTTCCTATTCGCTCTACTGCTTGCCCTTCGGTACCTCCTTTGTTGCTCCCTCGAGCTTTCGGGGGTATCCTACTGAGTATTTTTATACTCACCCCTGCTTGGGCTTTACCCGCACTTCGTGTTCCCTTGCAGACGACGGACAGGGTGGTCGTGACCTTAGTGGAGCATATGAGTTCCGGAGCTTGGACTGCGTGCGGTGGTCGTAGCCGGGTTCCAGGTGGGAGACCCATCAGCTGTTTCTTTTTGTTTTCCTGTTGCCGGGTTGTGGCACTTTTCTGATTGGGCACGTGTTTTTCCCCTTTACTTTTCAGTGTACCTTCATATTTCTTTGTACATGTAGAGGTCGATGAACTCTGTGGTTTATCTATAGCAGTTGTTCTTTCTTTTTTACTCTGCACTTTTGCATTGAGTGTGCTGCGTGTGGGTGTGTACAGGTGATTAGGCAAAGGCCTCCCTGAGTTGTTGTGCCTTCGGCGCTAGTCTCCAGCGCCTGGGCTATGGAGGCGGGCTTGGGGTAGTTGCAGCTCGAGCCCAGGTAGGGTCGGGTCGTGACATGTTATTGGAGTAAAATGGGTCATCCAAAATAAGGGTGATGAAAATGGAATCCTAGTAAGATATACAGCTAGATTAGTTGCTAAATCCTGTAATCAACAAGAAGAAATAGACTATGAAAAAACCTATGCTCTAGTAGATAGACTTGAATATATTTGTATTATACTTTCCTTTGCAGCATTCTTCATTTTCAAGCTTTTTCACATGGATGTGAATTGTTCTTTCCTTAATGGTTATGTTCAAGATGGTGTTTTGGTTGAACAACCTCCTGGTTTTGAAGATACAAAATATGTTGAACATGTTTTTAAACATACCAAAGCATTGTATGGAATTAAGAAATCCCCTCGAACTTCGTATGATAGACCTATAGGATTTTTTCTTCAAAATAATTATGATAAAGGAAATACAGATCCAACCCTTTTTATAAATAATGATAAGATTTTTTTTTGATTTTTTAAATTTATGTTTATGAAATTATATTTGGTTCAACTCAGCAATCTTTAACTGATTCCTTTGCGGATATAATGAAATCTAAGTTTGAAATGTGTATGATGGGTGAGTTCAAAATTTTCCTTGGTTTTCAAATTTCTAAAAAACCAGATGGAATCTATATATCCCAACATAAGTATATTAAAGATATTCTTAAAAAGTATGGATATGACAACACTAAAATTTATGTACTCCCATTGGTACCTAAAATTTACAAGATCTTGATGAATCTGGGAAACTAGTATATCAAACATCTCTTAGAGGTATGATAGGAAGTCTAGTTTACTTGACAGCTAGTCATCCAAAATTAATGTTTTCAGTATGTTTATGTGAGAGATATCAATCCAATCCTATGGAATCTCATTTATAGGCAGTGAAAAGAATTTTATACTACTTAAATGGAACCATGGATTTTGGACTCTTTTATACTTCTGGCAATTATTTTGTTCTAAAAAGTGTTTTGGATGCTGAATTTGGCGGATGTAGACTAGATAGAAAGGGTACACCCAGAATGTGCCATTTATTAAGAGACTAACTAGTTTCTTGGTCATGCAAGATGCAACACTCAGTACCACTTTCCACTACTGAAGCTGAATATATTGCAGCTGGAAGTTGTTGTGCTCAAGTGTTGTGGATGAAACACACACTCAGAGACTATAGTATGAGGTTTACCAAAACAAAAATTTAGTGTGATAATAATAGTGTGATTTCCCTAATTAAAAACCCTTAACATCACTCTCTTTAAAAACACGTAGATATTAGGAATCACTTTCATAGGGACCACACACAAAAAAGAGATATCATTCCTCAATTTATCAGAACACAAGATCAATATGTTGATATTTTCACAAAATCTTTACCCTCTAATAGAATTCATTACATTAAACAGAAGTTAGGAATGATAACCGTAAGGTAATTTTCCTTTTTAACTTCTTGTTGAAATCAATATTCTTATAGTAACAAACTCTTTTTCATAGGGGGGGTACATTTTCCAGTTAGATCATTTCAAAAAATTTCATAACGTAGTTTTTCAAAAAGAATCGTAATGATGTTTTTCAAAAAATTTCATAATGATGTTTTTCAAAAAAATTCGTAATGAAAATTTTCAATTTTTTTTTGAAATGAAGTTTATCAAAAATTTTCATAATGGAGTTTTTCACAAAATTCCATTATGAATACTTTCAAAAAATTACGTAATAATTTTTTTCAAAAAAAAATTCCATAATGAAGTTTTTCAAAATATTTCATAATGATGTTTTTCAAAAAAAAAATTGTAATGAAGTATTTCAAAAAATTTCATATTAATGTTTTTCGAAATTTTTCTTAATGTGGTTTTTCAAAAATATTAAAAATTATATTTTTAAATTTATTATTGTAATGAAATTTTTCAAATTATTTTTCGTAATTATGTTTTTCAAAAAAATTCGTATTGAAATTTATCAATTTTTTTGTACTGACGTTTAAAAAAAAATTTGTAATGACGTTTTTCAAAAAAAAAATCATAATGGGTTTTTCAAAGTTTTTTTCCATAATCAAAATTTTTGATAATCTAAAGTTCTTCAAGAAGAATTTTTTCTATAATGAATAATCTTCCTAGAAATCCGAAAGGTATATTTCCTTTCTTAAGTGTACGTAATCATCATTTACATGCGGGTATTTTCAATTGGTTTTAGAAAATATTGGATTGAATTTTCTTTAAATTTGTATGTTTTTTTATGAACCTCAAAAGACCAGATCCTTCCAAGATTTCCATGTGGATATCATATCAACTGTTAAATCTGATCAAAATGATTTTCAGCCATTAGATTGAGTTTGGAAGATAAATCGTCGCTTCTAACACCTATATAAAGGACCTCCTGATTGTTGTCCCACATTTATCTCAAGCTATCTCATGCCGATGTTCTGACCCTCTACTTAATCCTGTTCCGAACGTCTCATAGTTTTCTCAGATTCGAATATCTGTAGAATAATCCTCTAAAAAAATATGTCTATTGTCAAGAAAATCTCAGAGTGGAAGGTATATAGAGAAATTTTGGTGCATCCAAACTTCTTTTCTAATTATTATTCCATCATCTCGAAGAAAATTAACCGAAATGGATGAGAGAGTGCTTGGATATCAAATCCAGGGGATCAATATTTAGTATATCCGGACCTACTTGTTGAATTTTATGAATCACTGAATTTTTTCAAAGAATAAGGTAGAGAGAAGTTTTTGTTCAAGAGATATGGAAAGGATTATGCTCTCTCATATAGTAAGGAAGCTAGTTTGGTTGGTATCCCATATGACAGGGAATTTGATTTCTTTTCTCATATGTTACAGGATGTCAAAGGAAATTTTTTCAAGGAGAAGGCTATGGAATGTCTTAGAATTTCTGATGTAAGGACTCCGATGATTGTACACTTGTCTACGAATTACCAGATTCTCGCATTATGGGATCAAGGATTTATAATTCCAAGAAACGGTGACAAGGACACCATGAAGATGAGTGACATATATATATTAGGTTTCCTGGTCATACAAAGGAAGATCAATCTAGTTAAACATATTCTCATTATGATTGAGAATATTATGAATTGAAACATGAAGGCTCGGATAATCATGTATCTAGACATTCTCTCCATGTTAATTTTGTAGGACCTCGGGACACCCTGAGAGGGGAGGGGTGAATCAGGATGACAACCTTTTCTTTTAAAAACAAGGATCTTGTTCCAATGTTGGTAGGAACTAGTTAAACCTGTATGATGGATATGATCATCAATGAAACATTCACATGAAAAGAGATGACACAACACTTTTTACTTAGTTCACCACTAAGGGCTACGACCAAGGAGAATATGCCGACAGGTAGTCGGTCATAACAAATTCCACTATTCATCACTAGATGTGGATTATAATGGTTCGTGCATAGTCACTTAATCCCAGGCTCACTGCCTTTAGAAAAGATAGGGATAGCTCACTGCATCCCTCAGGTCACTCCCGTTGACTCCCCCTGGCTCACTTCCTTTGGTGAAGTCCCAATCAGTTTATAGATGTGAAGGTCTCTTCATCATTACAAAATAATGAATCCCCTATTGTATGTAGATGCTCTGTTGAAATCCAACTCTCACTAGTAGAATAATATCACTTTGCACCGAAGGTATCGGGAAATATTCCATCTTTTGTGCTGCTCCAAAAAGACCGGTGTATTTCAACAACACATGGCGCACTTCTCCAAGATGGTGCACAAGTTTCAAAGATAGAGCACAAGTTATAACTGGTGCACAAGTCCACCTCAACCACTTGCATGACACTAACTTCTACAATATCAAACTTGCACGACTCACATTCCATTTCACCCAAATCGACTTTGGCGTGCAAAGGACAACTGTCGTGCTTCTTCAAAACGGGGGCGCAAGTGTCACCAAACCATCTGCGCAACACTTCCTTTACCAACTCCAAACATGGGCTACCAACACCCTTTATCACCAAAACTACCTTGGACGTGTAGAAAACAACAGTTGCGCAACTTATACTAGCGTGACCCACAACCACTATCACGACCACTACACCTATGCGACGGTAGCAATGAATTTATCTAAGTCTTGAACTTCGTTCCAAATTAGAAGGGTAGTCCTCTATTAATAGGAAAACTAGACACCCTATGCGGTGGCGTGAAAGCCTCCTCTCGGTGCACAAGTTTCGGTGTGCAACTCCATCCACCCTATCCTCTGTCGCGCTACTCACTTGCGCGACCAAACCAATACTTGCGTGACCCTCTTTCCTTTGCCATATTTTAAATTTATGATCTTGAAAAAAATATGGAACGCAAGTCTCCAAGCCTCCAATACCTCGGTACACAGGTCCATTTTCCAAAAACACTTTTCTCCATTTGTCAATGTGAGGCCCAAAAATTTAGCAAACACTGGAAAACAGTGCCACCATGTATCTTCTCTTTTTGTACCACCTCCAGATCGTACATTCCATTGTTGACGTTCTTCAATTAAGCATGAATCGTTAACCACATCCCTTGAACTGAAAATTCCACCATGAAATCCCCTTTGTCAACAAATTTGTATGTCATTATTTGCTTTGTCAACAATCACAATCACCTCAAAAATGCTTCTTTTCTGTGATATGACTTCTTCAGAAACTCTTCTTCTTTCATCAGAAACTCCACTATCGTGATATATATCCTTTGATAGATCAGTTTTAGCATCATCATATTTTGATACAATGTGAAGTGCATGACCATCTCTGAATTCCAATCCCTTCTACACTGTCTTGTTCTTCAACCGTCCTTCTCTAATTCATTAAAATCATATGATTCTATTCTTCAAGAAGTCTCTTGCATGGTTCTCATGCAATCATGAATAATTTCATGGTCTTTATCAAATCCCCATTCTTCTTTACTCCTCATCAGAGATATAATACCTCACCATTCTTTACTTTTGTAAACAACATGTCACATTTGACACATGTTATTTGAACTTATGATCAGTACAACAATCATCTGAATTTTCATTCCTCAATTTCATTGGAGTAATTCTTGATCTCATTCATTTTGATCTTCATTGACAACTATTGAAAAAAATACAACCTTATACACAATGTGGTCCCAAAAAATTGTTCGGTGCTTAGAATCTTTTAAAATTCATTGCAGCTCTATGCCATGGAATTGAAAAGTCATGCTAATTTGTGATGATACTTTGAAGAGGATGAACATTGGTTTTTCTAAAGACTCCGGAGAAATTTAGGACATACTGGAGGAAAATGATGAATTTGTCCCAAAGAAACAAGTAGTGGCTGAACCATCCAAAAAAGGAGGAATTAAGAGGAAGATGAAAGAAGTAGAAGAGGAAGGAAAACCCCCAAAAGCTAAGGAAGCCCAATCCACACCTCCAAAACCTAATAATGAAAAAGAATATGCTTATGAGGTTGTAGAAAAGTGGAGGGAAGATAAAAAAATAAGAAAGTAGGGGAGACAAGTTTTGGTTTGGATCCTACTAAAGAAAATAATTTAAAATAAAATATTGCTGATGATCTTCAGAAGAAATCTAAACAAAAAAATCAAAAGAAGAATATGGTAGAAGCAGAAATTATTTAATCCATTCTTAGGGATACTGAGAAATCTTCTAAAAATAATATAATTCCAAAATCCTTCCTGATAGAAGAATTACCTGAAACTCCATGGAATAAGTTTTTCACTTCAAAAAAAGTCAATGAATGGGAATAATAAGTAGTGAAATAACTTGAAGAAGAAGTTTAAATCAGTGATGACAACATATATTTGGTTAAGAAAGTTGAATATTTCGATGAGAAGGAAATCCCATCCGAGAAGTTGTCCATCTGAACTTTTGAAGCAGAATCTTCAAAACTTGCTACACCTGGAAAACATGAGGAAGGAGAAGAAGGCAAGAGTGAAGAAAAAGTGAACAAGATGTCTGAGGAAGAATGTTTTTTATCATCATTTTAGTAATCCTTAAGATGCTGAGGTAGGAGCTGAGAAGGAGAAGATAGATGAAGATAGAATTGTTCAGCAGTCTGATAGGGAACATGAATCTTCGGATGAGGAAGCTATTTTTGAGAACAAATATGGGTAAAAAGGTGGTTGTTGATACACATACTAAATTTATTGTGAAGAAGAAGAGATTTTTTGGATATTCAAAGAGGAAACTTGTTTTCCTAGAGAAAGATCCCTCACCTACCAAAGTTTCAGATTCGGAATCATCATATCTTGGACACAATTATGGTGTCCAGTCATTGAGGAAGCTTGTTGGGACAATTCTGATTTTTCCAAGCGTTGACTCATGATGCCAGATGCACCAACACATCTTGAATCAAAAATCAGATTTTGTATCCCTAGTGATGGATAAGTATGTCATGCCTGAGGCTGATTTCAAGAGTTTTTTCATCAAATAAGAAGTCCATAAGAAGATCATGCATGCAAATGACCAGTTAGTCAAGGAAAACCATAGAAGACATGAAATGTCTTGATGAGTTCCAAGACGGTGTCAAGGAATCCTTTGACATTGAAGATGGTATGATCAAGGATCATTCAACCAGTTTTGAAAAAAAAATAACTTTGGAACACAATTCTCAGATTCAAGAGGTAAAATATCTGAATGGTAAACTGTATTCAGTTGGCCAAAGCTGGAAGAGAGAAATAGATCTCCAGATTGAGATAGAAGAGAAACTTGCAAAACAAGAGGAAGTCTTGATGGCTCAGGTAGAGGCTTTTAAGAATTAGGAAGAAAGAATCAAGGCTTTAGAGAAGAAAATAGAGGATCAGGATCAACTTCTTCAGAGAGTAGAGGAAGATCCTAAGGAGCTAAAAAATCTGAATACCATAGTCAAGAAGTTTATTCCTAAGGAAAAGGAAGGATTATTTTGTTTAAATCCAATATTTTGTTGTATTCCAATCCTTGTAAAAAAAATTTCCTATCAAAATAAAATTTATGGTTTCTTGTCTTTTGTATGTTTTGTACTAATCCTTTAGGTACCATAATTTTTTTTCCATTTCCTCATATGGTTTTTGAAAATAAAAAAAGGGAGAAATGAAAAAAAATACTATGTAAAGAAGGAATATCCCTAAGTATGGGGGAGTTTATCTAAGGGTGAGTTTTCATTACAAAGATTTCTATATTCAAGATAATGAAAAATATCATTCTGGAAATCAAGAATATGATCCTTGGTGTTCCAAATCCTAAGTGGGAGTTAGTCTTATTAATCATTTCCCATATGATAAGTGAGATAAGTTTTATTTTCAAATTCTAGAAAAATATTTTCAAGGTCCTTATTTTATTTTTCTAAAGGATGTTTGTGCTTTCCAAAAAGGGGAGATTATTAATTCAATAAGATTTCCTTATGACTTTTACATTCCTTCATGTTTGGGAAGATTGTTGAGTCAATAAGGTTTCCTTATGACTTTACCATTCTTCATGTTTTGAAATTCACAAAACCATTATCTTAAGGTAAATTTCATTTTACAATATGTTTTACTTTCATAAGAAAAATTTTCCTTCCCCATGGAAATTTATCCTTACCATGTTGCTCATTGTTCATTATTTTGTCTAAGTGTAAAATTCGGCTTCATATATAAAACCTCGGAATCATATAATACTTAGATATAGAGAATTCTATTTTCAGGATCTGAATTCATTTTCTATGTTCTCTGAATTCATACTTATAACTCTTATGAGTTATGACTCCGAGTTCTCTGAATTCAGACTTCGAACTCTTATGAGTTCTGAATCTATGTTCTTTGAATTCAGACTCTGAACTCTTATGAGTTCTGACTCTGAGTTCTCTAAATTCAGACTCCAAACTCTTATGAGTTCTGACTCCGAGTTCTCTGAATTCAGACTCTAAACCCTTCTGAGTTCTGACTCCGCATTCTAATGAATTCATAATCTAAACATTGTATGTTCTGACTCTGAATTCTAATTAATTCAGACTCCAAACATTGTATGTTCAGAATCCAAATAATAATGAATTCCGACTCTTAACTTTGTAAGTTCATACTTTGAATTCTTATGAATTCAGACTCCGAATTTCATTAAAATTCTGGCACTTGAATTCTATAGAATTCAGGTTCCAAATTCATAGGAAAACTAAATCCGAATATCCTTGTATTATAGACACTGAATGTGTTTTTGGTTAGTCTCCGAAATTTTATTTCCCGAAACTCCAAATACTTGATTTTGGTTATGTAACTATATTTTTTATTAAACTTGTTTTTGTTATAAAATGATGTCGTGCATTCAGTTACAAAATAACTGTTGTTTGAGTGACACGTCTACAGGTCTCTCCAAAATTTAAGGAAAAATATGACTGATGGAGTAGGGATACAACTGTTGGATCTGTTCCTATTAGAAAGAGCTAATTTTAAACTTTTCAGAACAAGTTGTTAAATCTAGAGATTACATGCTGTTGATGTGATTTCTAGTGAGAGAGACATTCATGCTTAGTGTGTACTGAACATCTTGTTCAAAATTTCTTCGTGCGAATCCGAATGTTTCTGATTAAATTCAAGGACTTCCGTGTATAGGAGGACTGAGGTGTCGATTACCTTAATGTTTTAGGGCATCCTTGATGAGGAAGACAGAGGTTCCGACTACCTTGATGTTGAGGGCTTGCGGTGATAGCAAGATAGACTCTGATCTTCATATCGAGGGCTTACCCTATTGTGGGTAATATAGACTTTCATGAAAGTATAAATCCATGGACATTTATCCAAGGTTGTTGGATACCCTTCTCTTTGAGTTAAAAGATTTACTACTTGTTACTTGTTTGTTTCAAGTTATTCACTTCATTTTGATTTTTGCAGAACGTATAACCATATTATACATATTTATACTTGTATTCTCTGATTTTTTAAGATTCTATATGCTTTAAGGTAGAATCATTATCTTTGAAAACTTTTATTATGTTTCATTTCTAGAACCACTTTTCCTGAATCACTTTCTCATAATCATATTTCCAAAATCAAGAAAATTTGTAGAACTATAGGTTTTGTGAATTACCTTGTTTAACGCTGTTAAACATAACCATCTTTAAAAGTTCCAAAAGAATTTTTTAAACTGTACAACTCACCCCTAGTGTATTTTGAGCATCATTAGATACTTCATTCAGTATCTATATTATTTAGATCATACATTTGGTATTATAGAGTATATCTTACTCCATATACCATCTCAACAATTTGTATCAGAGGTGGTGACCTCATACCTTGAACCAATTCAACAACTTCATTCAACCATAACTCACACATTCTTTATTTTTCATAGAACTTCTCCTTTCGCAAGGTCCCTAGTACAATGTTTAGATTCTCCGCATAATCCTCCTTGGTTTTGGAGTATATTTGAATATGATCTATAAAGAATACTATAAATTTTTAGAGATAATCTCTAAATACTCTATTCATCAATTCCATAAAGATTTCTGGAGAATTAGTGAGTCCAAAATTCATTACTATGAATTCATAGTTCCCTTTCCATGTATGAAAAGTAGTTTTGGGGATATCATCCTTCTTCTCCCTTGGTAATATCCCAACCATATATCCACCTTGGAGAAGTATTTTTCTCCTCGTAGTTTATTGAACAATTCATCAATTAAGGGAAAAAGGATACTTGTTATTTATTGTGATTTTTTTAATCTCACGATAATCAATGTAATGGCACATTAACTAATCCTTCTTCTTGAAGAAGAGGACCAGTGCACCCCATCGCGAAGCACTTGGGTGTATAAACCCTTTATCCAGATTATCCTATAGTTTTTTCATTGGCTCCTCAAACTCCATAACATCCATTCTATACGGAGTCATGGATAATGGCAAATCCCCAGGTATATGATCAATAGATAATTCAACATCTATTCTAGGAGGAATACCGAGAAATTTCTCGGCAAACACTTTAGTGAATTCCCTCACAATAGGAATATATTCATGGATGGTTTCTTCCATAGTCTCAATAATATAAGAAAGATATTCATTATCATAGTGCAGTGATATCCACACTTGAAATGATGGGGCTAAATAAGATTCATCCTCCTCCTTTCAGTTGTATAGAATCGGGGGTCAATTCACTCTAGGGATACTGATTTCCCTCTCATGGAAATTTATATTGGCTCTATATAGGGAAAGCCAATCCATGCTCAGAATTGTATCAAATTCCACTATAGGGAGTATGAAAAGGTTCTATAAGAAGTTCAAACAACAAATTGTGATACAAGAGGAGTTATATTAATGGGATGCATTAATTGCCTCATCTGTCGTCCTCCACGACATCTTTAATTCCATGATTTTTATTGGTGTTAGGATTCTTCTAATAAACTTTTAGGATATAAAAGAGTGTATAGAACTAGAATAAAAAATTACATTCTATATTATTGACTGAATAACTTGGGTCCCTACCGCCACTTCATTGTTGGGTTCACTTGGGTGGTAGTTATAGAAAAAGCTTTCCCTTACTACCTTGGAGGTTGTTAGATGCCTCCAAAACCCCTTGTATTAGAGTACTAGTTTTCAAAGTTCCCTGGTTGTTTTCAGTTGAAGCACTGAACAATGTATTGAGGGTTGAATGGATCATTCCTCTCCACTATCACAGAAGTGGGTTTTTCATATTGGATGTTAATGGCTAGGTGACCTTCTCTTACAATCCTAAATGATTTCCTCATCCCCTTCAAAAAATTTCCCGGGTGCTTCGTTCCGAAACATTGCCAAGTGGGGTGCTGTAATTTCTTAGAACTATTGTATTTATCCATCATAATTCCAGAATTAAAGTCCACCTTACGCTTCTTATCCCTATGATACCCCTAAGGGCCTTCCGTAGGAAAGGTTTTATCCCACCAAAGAAGCTTTCAACCTTGTATTAGAGGGTAAAAAAAGCTAATGGCATATCGTGAAAGCCTTGTGAAGTTTTCCTTATAAGCTAAAATGGATTCATCCTCTTTTTTTGAGGTAATGGAAGTCCCTTTTGTCTTGTCTTAGAGGGTGTGAGGAAAATAATTATCGATAAAAATTTTTAGGTAATCCTTCCATTCCAATGCATCAATCATTCCCTCAGGCTTCATATTTTTTTTATCAATGTCTACCATTGATTAGATTCAACTTTTATATGATAAGTATCTAGATGAATATTAACTTATTTGGAATATTGAACGATATAGATGATCTTTTCAATATAGTTGATTCATTTCTCAATGATAGAGGGATCAGATGATCCATCAAAAGTAAGAGGCCTTTGTCTCATGAAGCTCTCTATTGTGGATTCTTCTTTCTTTGTGGGGTTTCAAAATTCCTATTGAAGCATGTTTCTATTAAAAACTTGAGTTAACCGAAAGTGTATCGTGAAAAAGTTTTTGATTCCCTATCCCATTAGATTCAGCATCTCATTAGAACAGTTATCACATTGATCTTCACATTTATTGTTAGCCTGAGTACTCCTATTACCAGCCATTGTCTGGAATAAAAGGAATTTTAGGGTTAACACATAAAGGGAAATCTAAAGGAAAAAAAAGATGAAATATAAATTACATTTATTTAGTTATTATATGAATTTATAGGATTTAATCTATGTTATCCATGATCTAATACCAAACATATATTCTTAAGGGAATTTATTTTATTCACTAAATAATGGTTTATACAAAGCCTATAAATTTACCATAGCATATCCCCTCAGAGTGCAGCAATAACCATTTTCGTGCACCATCTCTTGTTGAAGACTAGCTCAAAGTGGTGTTTTCAAGTTTTACCCCTAGATACATTTGTGCCAGAGCCACCTCTACTTGTGTGTATCTATAAAGGGATGTATTTCCTCGGTAAACCATTTAATATATAATCACCAGAATTTTAGGATGTTATTATTATTATTATTAATTTCCCTATGGCTTTTACTAGGTTTTCTTAATACTAATAAAAAAAATATCTAAACCTATCCTCTAATACCAACTATAACTACCCCGCACATTATTAAACAAAAAAAAACATGATTTATCACAAAAATTCGCACTTAAGAAAACTCTGATGATTAGGAGGTCTAGTTTATTTGAAAATTAGGAACATTACCTAACCACTTAGAATATAAAATAGAAAATCTTTATTGAAACTTTTTTTACATGACCACAACATTCCTTCAGACTTAGTACTGCATGAGATAACCTGAGGACATGCATATAAAAAGGGTAAGATATAAATCCCATTAAGGTAGTAAATAAGGAATATCATAAATAAGATATTACATGTCAGGAAATTTTCATATCAATAGAGAAAAGGTGAAATAAGAACATAAAGGCATGATATAGCATGGTTATCATAACATGGAAATGTGGAAAAAACATTTAACATGATTTTAGCATGAGCCAAGGTCCAATGCACATAGAGTATGAGTAAACCCTCATTGCACCTGAATTAGTACGTTTGAACCGTCATTGCACTTGAATTAGAATGAGTAATACCTCGTTTCACATGAAATATCATGATAGTATTCATTTCCCAATGAATTGGACTACTATCAGGGCACACCCCTTTAAAACATTTCATTTCATGCATAAGTTTTCCACATGGATCATACAACATAGATTCATCAAAAATATTTATTTATTATAAGAATAATAGATGTGTAATACCTAAATCTATGTCCATAATCAATAAGTACGTGTGAATAAAGGTAAATACATTTTTTAGATAAATGGGTATGGAATTTAGTTACTCAATGATTTTTGGATGGGAAATTTATACTGCATAACGACATCAAATAGAAATAATAATATGGGGTGATGAGAGATAAAGAGGTATTTCATAATTTATACCTAAAATAGACAGTAAGGGGTTCATGGAACAATGTATCCCAACATATGTGATGAAATTTTGATGCATAATATAATAGATTTTCTTTAATGTAAATGGTGGGAGAGAAACTCCTTACGGAATTTTGGTATTGTAACAGGTGTACATGGGAGGAATTAATGATAAGAAAAGTGGTATATAATCATTTAAAATGTATGTAGTTCATTATAGGGGAGGTTAACAGTCATACTCCAACATTTTTAATTGAAAATAAAAGATCATAACAATATAAGAAAACCTGGACATAAATAATGAAGGAAATAATGTAATGATCCCTTACAGAATTTCTACATGGTAAAAAGTAAACATGGGAGGCATTAATGAGAGATAAAGAGGTCTCTCATCATACTAAAATAAGTAGGGAAGTGTGGGGAAGGTTATAAATCATACCCCAACATTTTTAATTGAAAATAAAACGGTATATAAACATAATCAAATTTGGACAAAAATGATAAAGGAAGAAATCACTTACATGAAGTGTGATCCCAAAGGATTAGAAATGGTTTGAGAGAATATTCCATGGATATTGGGGAACTTTGGGAGGATTTAAGAGATATGATGGAAGAGGTAGGCCTAGATTCTATGGTTTTAAGTGCAGAATAATGGGATATTTAGTGGGTTTATATAGGAAAGGAGATGTAATTCTTTATTATTTAGGGATTGGACACGACACATTAAACTAATCAAAACCAAAAACCATACCATGGTTTTTTCCCAAGGTTTATGGTAAGGGGGTGGAAAAAATATTTTATAAGGATAATGGCCGAACTAATTAAAATATTTGGCCTATTTATGTGGAGGTGAGCCACACTCTCAAGGAAACAATTTTAAAAAGTAAAAATATTTTATAAGTCTTGTATGGTCCAATAAAGACCCATAAAATTAATCAAAAAAATCTAAAATCACATTTTATTAAAGATAAAACATATAATGGTCTAAAATAACATTTATAGCATTTTATTACATCACTATTTGGTCATTATGATGTCATTAAAAAAATTATATATTTAAACAGTATTTAATTTTTAACCAAAAATTCGACTGTCTTAGAAAATAATGAAAAACTCACCATTAGATAAATTCGATATCGTGAATCCAAATATGATATTAATTTTACCTAAATAATTTTCTAAATAGGTGAATTTTTAATTTTAAAATAAAAACAAACATTTCATGAAAATTCAGGGGTTTTTACCAAAACATCTTTCAAACCTTAATAAAAATTACAATTGTATTCATAAAAATTATATAATCATTTATATTTAATGAAAATTAATTTAGTAATAATATTTATTTAATATATTATTTAATTAAAAAATCTATTAATTCATCAAAATATATTTCTTAATTGAATATTATCTGAAAATACTATTTGTTATTTAAAATCCTTTTACAAAGTAACCATAAAATAATTTATATTCTTTATACAAAAATATTTAACATAATCATTTTTCTATGGTATTGTTACATAAACCCTTATAAAACCCACATAATACCTACGGGTATGGTGTTTGATGGTGACAGACTCTTAGGGTGGCTCGAATGACATCACTCGGGTGGTAATCACTATTAACATCCACTTCTCCCATAGGTGGTTCTATTCAAGCATGATGTGTCGAAGCTCTTCTTGGGATTGGTCCAGATAAAATCACATGGACACTACCTCTTTTCTGAGAACATAAGAATAGGCTTTGTTTGGAGCTACTCTACTGGATGAGTTCATCACATCCTTTATCTGAGTAAATTGGATTTGTTAAAGCCCTGTATTTATACTAATCATGTGGTCACTAGTAAATTGTTATTTTTGCAATGGTAACAGCTCATAACATTATTCTAATTTCCAAAAACATAAAACCATGGAATTTCGTATGTTTTATATAACCATTTTACATCATATGAAATTTAATACAATCAAGAAGAATTTTCGTTAATAAAATAATGGGTTGTTATAATGGGGAAAAATATGTAGTTGAACCATAATATTTAGAACACGTCTATATGTAATGGAATTATAGTTTTCAACATCTCTCTATACAGAGGTTTCTGGGAAAGGGAAGTATTTCCTTGTCTGTGGGAGATATAACCATTGGGAGGTTGATTATGGTGCATGTTAGGAGAAATTCCCTATGATCCGTCTCCACACTAACATGTGAAGGAATATCACAGTAATGATCATATTATATTTCTATTGAAGAGTTAATGAACCCTTGGGGTGTTAAGAATATGTCTGAAATGAACTCATAGACATTATCATTGAGTATATTAGAAATATGCGTCACATAATGTGTCATGGTGAGAATATTATTACCATCCATTTTGAATTGTAAAAGGATATGAGCCTATTATATGATGATTGTAGGAACACTATTATAACCATCTAGTTTTATAAGAATATGAATCCACTTATGAGAAGCTTCTATATTATTCCATAAGTTGTCTTATTATTGATAGTAATGTGAGAAATTCATGGGGCGTGTTCCATTCTAACTTGGTGATCCCCAATCAGGATGGCAATATGAGAATGATCCTGATCCTTTGGAATATTCCAATGGTATTTCATGTTAGGAGTAAGACCCTACCCAAAGGAATGTGATACTCTCACTTGGGGACATCTAGTTGGATCATGAATATGAGCCAAGTTCAAAAATTCATTCCCTTCATGAATAGGGCTACGGTCCTCATAAATTGTAGAAGGGATATAAGCCTTATCATGTGTTTCCTTGGAATGATGTTGGTGTAATCATTCATCAGTGGAAGTACAAATGTGAATTTGGATTCCGTGATCTGCTTTAATATTCCAGGTAGATTCACTGACGGGTGTATTAGCATCCCCAAATACTTGTTCCATTCTCACATGGTTTGCCTTTCCCAGAGCAGGGATATAGGGAAATCCTAGGCCTTTGGTGTATATCCATGGACATCTTCAATATGAATATGAGAAAGTCTCAAGGCATTTTCGACTCTCAATTTTTGATCCTTGACTAAAAGCGGGATATGAGCTTGATAATGTGCCTTTAGAATATGTCAATAGACTTTTTGGATAGTAATATAACCCTATCCAATGGAATTTTTTTCTCACTTGGTGAACCCTAACTTTAAATGAAGTGTGACCCCTTTTCTGTTCCTCTCAATTTATCAAAATATGTAAATAATCTTATTGGATGGGAGAAATAAATTTTAATTACTATGATATATACACTTATCTATAATGACCATAGAATTTAGTTTTCCTAGCTATAGGGAGGGGATTCTACACCTTTTCATGTATTTGACCCAGTGTTGGAATATGCCAACATATTTCTTCATTTGTTGCTAAAATATAATGCAATTTTAGTAATGTGTGTGTAGGGATATAATCTTGAACTTTTTGCATCTCCAATATATATGGTCATCCATATTTTATTGAATTGGGGATATGTGACCACTTAGATCCTCCTTATGCCTATAAAATATGCCAATTGTTTTCATGCATGGGGGTAGGAATATACACCTCCCCCATGTATGCAACGGGAAAATTCCTACATAATAGTTTGGATAGAGAAAAGATATTATCTTTCCCACTAGTTACCATAGGAATATGTTGTCAAGCTTCATCAATAGGTGTGGGGATATTATTCCACATGTGGATATATAAATCCTTCCTCAACCATTGTGTCTTCATTACTGCTCATGCATGGGTGTCAAAGGTGGATGTGTGTCAAGTCATACCCTTAGTAGGAAACTGATGGATACCATTGGGATGGTGATGGAAATTGTGGCTGACAGGTTCCCTCCTCGAAGGCACCATAACTGGAATAGAGACATATTTTAATCCCTAGTACACCTTCATCAAACATTGATGGTGGTAATTGTTGTACTCTGGGGATAAGCACCCAAAGCAGTTGGATGTCGCGACAAAGTCCCTTATCTTAGCTGGAGCATTCCCTAGGATATTTGAACTCACTAGTTACCATACTCAGAGACCTTCCTAGGAACCATCCAAGGTCTAGATTATACAATGTTAGTGTTAATCTCAAAACATTCTGTCCTCCACCATATATTGGAGCAGTCAAGAAGGTGATATTGTTTTGTGCGCCATGGGGGTTACAACTATTAGTGATTTACCAAAGAAATTTATAGATGAAGAATATATTATATTGGATAGGGATTTTGTTAATGAGAGTAGTATATAATAATATTTTTAATTGGTATATTCAAATTCGATTCACAATTTTTTCTTCCTCATAAAAATAATACAACATGGATCCCCTAACGAGATGGATTATATGTGGCCTGATGGTTGGTTGTGAGTATTTTTGTTATTGAAAAAATATTAATATCATATCACCATTATTATTATTTAATGGGAAATCCCATTGGTTCCCTCATCCATAACTGGGTAAGGAAGTCATTCCAAATACTGGTGGTTAATTGGGGTTTCAGGCCCAATGACAAATTGAGACTCATATTGGTTGAGAGGATCGGAGTCCATGCTCATCACACCCGAAGGGGTCCTTCTATGGGATTATCTTATAGATTTAAGATATGGTTGAAAATATCATACCAATCCTAATACGGGACCCATTACACAAAAAATTATTTATAGTTTAATTTTATTATGTTTAGAAGATAGAGATCACATTAGTGTATCCATATATATATATATGAGGTTCTTCATCTTCCCACCATAAATCATAGATGATTATGTGTTGAAGTTGTATAACTAACTGCTTATGAATTTGTTTCCATGAAGGGAGGTAGTTAATATTCTGAGGATGATATTTATCCATTAGGATGCATACTACGTATACTAGATATTATTGGAAAAAAATCCATTTAGATAGTTAAATCAATATAGTTTAACATCATATAGAAAGGGAATATATGAGTGTTATGAGGAACCTAATATTTAAGATTTTTTCCCATGGGGACGTCAAACATATCTTGATTATGCAGAAAATCATAGTTGTCATAGTTCTATTGGATTCTCATTCTAGTTACAAATTAGTTGGGATTATCATCCAATTGAAATTAATGGGTCCCAATGGTAGAGATGTCATATATCTAAGAGGACTTAAACCAAAGTGGGTTCCTATTTTAGCATGATCATTGGAATGGTATCCAACATATCAAAGTTATTATATGAATCAGTGTTCGTAGAGTTTATTCAATCCCTTGGGTCATAACATAACACAATGTATATTCCCGTATATGGGGGAGGTTTCTATGATGCCTCTTATCGAGTCATAGATACTAGCATTTCCCTAAATGATAATGATTTTTGATTCCAATGATGATTTCATCATAACTTCCTAAGACAAGGTACGCTATTCTCAGTGTGAAAAAATGGGAGAATGTAATCAGCCTCACTTCTTATAGGACTAATGAATTATGTTCTTGGACTCCACATTGGGTAATTAATATAAGGATCATCCCTTGGAGAGGCTTCTTACATATCCTGGTTATATAGGGAATCAAATATCTCATAGTTCCCTTGATTTCTCACTCCATTATGGGATAAAGTAATATAAATAGCCCATGGGGATGATTGGGTGTTGATGGATGAAATGTCAAAGACCTGATAGGGCTTATACTAAGGTGGGTAGCTCAAGCCTTGGAAATGTGTCCTATGGTTCTAGTTAATTGTTGGAAATAGAGTTTTCATAATTTATTCACACCCTTGGGAATTTCCCCAAGGTAGATTACCACATATGGGGGGGGGGGGGTTTATATTATGCCACTTATTAGGGCTTATATACTGGCATTTCCCTAGATGGTGGAGATTCATGATGCCAAAGATGTGATCATAATGACCCCATAAGCCCTCATTATCTATTTCTAGTTTGAGAGACAATGGATAGGATGTTTCCAACCTCATTGCATATGGGTGTGGGGGATTATGCATTGGAACTACCCATTGGATGATTAATATAGGGATATGGACTCATAGAAGCTTCCTAAGTATCCCAGTTATGGTGGGAATCATATTCCACATAGTTCCCTTGATTTATCAGTCAGCTGAGGGATGTGGTAAGATGATCAATAAATGGGAATGATTGGGTCTTTATGGTTGAAATTTCTGATACATGATGAGGCTTATACTGAGGTGGATTCCAATTTGAGTTTTGGGGTCATTATTTAGGGAAGTCGTCCTCTGTATAATTATTATGGATGGAAGTGGAGTCATAATAGTTCAATAGGTTGGGGATTACACGCATATGTTTACCTTACATGTGGGATGCCATTTTATGTCGTTTTTTGGGCCTTACACAACAATTTTTCCTTTTCCTTTGTATTGGTTTATAATTAAAATGGTATAATTATTGTAACTCCCTAATCCCACATGAACTATGCTTGATGTGGGAAAAAAGAGATCGCTAATGATCAGTCTCACTACATATATATGTGGGAATCATATACTGGTACATCCCATTGATTGATAAATAAACGGTTTGAGCCTTAGAGAGGTGTTCTACATATCCTAGTTATGGCAGAAATTAGAGTTAGTTTAGTTTCCTTAATTGGGGATTACGCATTGTTGTTTCTCTTTGATTTGGGCTTACACCCAAAGGGGTGGAAAAAATTTCAATCCTTGGGATACCCTTATGACTCATCCTTTTTTTCACCTAACATTTCTAGATTTTCCTCTTGACATACCTTGATTATATTCTTTAATATATCAGATGATGTCTGACTGTGTTGTCTTAATGAAATTATACGATCTATTAGACTTTTTCGAGGGATGTCAAATATAATGGACGGAATGTCTAAGTGTTGTCACTTGATCAAGGTTGTCTCATCCATAGGACATGGCAAGACTTGGATGGTTAATCCTGGGATCCATCACAGGACGCTGACTAGCTTGTCTAGAGGATTTCATGGGATCTAATTGAATTTCCTTCATTTTTTTGCAAGAAATGGATGGAATTCATGGAGGGTATCCTAAGAGTTAATGAGACATGTCTCAGAGTTTGTCCCACATTCTAGCTAACATGTATAGGGTCTATCACAAGACATGTTTGATGTGCCCAGAGTTCATCTTGGGAACCATTTCACATGCCAATGTGCAACCATGAGACTTAACTAACATGTTTTGGTACCGTTATTGGAGTCAGGAGACACATCTGAAGGATATCATGAGTCGTGAGTAGCGAACACAAAGGGTTTCACAAGACTGGGGTGGCATGTGTGGAGGGCACCATGTGTCTTTTTTAGAAATGTCTGTAGGGCCTTTCAAAACCCAAATTGTATATTGAGTGAGTGTTGTGATATCTGGGTGACATGTCATAGTGTTGTCTCATGTTTGGGGTGGTTCAAGAGAATAATGTCAGGGTAAGTGTGTGTGTATCTTTTTCATAAGTCTACCACCTATAGTATTTTTTTATCCTTTATGTTGTGAATTCCATATATTTTTTTAGTGTATACTTATTTTAATATTTGTGTGATATAGTAGATTTATGGAATATTCTTAGAGTATCCTACCATAAGTCCTTTTTGTGATCTATAAGGGATCACATGAGTTACTTTATGAATTTTGAAATATCATTCTATTTTTTCACTAGATCTCACATGACGAGATTTTTTTTCAAACAAGAGATCATCTCCCCCATGGAATCCACTCTATTGTTAGTGTGTCTAAGTGTGAGAAGGAAAACTATTCATCAAGAGAGTTTTGGTCATCCAGGGTCATCACTTTTTGTTCTAGGTTAGTGGATTTATATGCCTCTATATCCTGGTTGTTCTCTTACTCTCATGCTAAAAATCATGATAATACATGTTGGAGTCGCTGATGTGCTTTGGCTTCACATGTTATCACCAGTCTTTATCACGAATCACATTGAAGGAATCACCAGATTTTCAGAAACCAACAGTCCATCCCATTAATGATTCCTTTATTGGATTATTTCCTATTAATGGGGGATTCTTGAATTAGGTATTCATGTATACAAACATTTATACTGTCATATTAACATGACCAAGTTCCTTCATGTGATCAAGGTGCCTGTCTAATGTCTTTTGTGCGATCTAGTGTGAGTTCTCTGAGAATTTTTTCAAAGCTATGATGGATTGTCAATGGTCTTCATGGGATCAGACTATGGAAAAAATTATATTGTCACAATAGTTTTAAAATAATGAGGGCCTTCCAAATCATCCTTATTTTAAATTTGTTTTTTACACTGCTTTGGAAGTTCACGAGGTTTTTTGGGTTTCATCAGGGAAAATCACCTTACCTCTTGGTGGTACATCATCGGACAACAAAAGGTCCAATGGAGATGAGAGAGAATAGAAAATTACATCTATGTGTCCCTAGGGAGCCAAAGTTGGTATCATGGTTGTCGAGAGATACTCGATGTCCATTGTGCAATGAGTTTAAAAATATGGTGGGATTTCACATGATAAGGAAGACATGTCTCCAAGGGCTTGCAGTGTCTTGTAGACTTCCAGGAGAACATATACTAACTTTTTCAACTATGAGAGGATCTATCCTCCTGCCTATTTATTTCATTTATTTATTTAAAAAATTATGGGGAGTTAATAATTTTTTTCGAATTTTGTGGTGGAAAATTAGTCTCCTCATCAATGATGAGTCACGTGAGATTTACGACCACCATAGGTTCCCAGATTTTTAATGTTTTCCCCTATTTTCAATGGAAATATGGATGGAATTTCAGGTTTCCATCGGTAGGAAATCCCCATTTGATGTGGTCACTTTGACATAGAGTGGCCACAGGATCAATGATTTTTCAGGTTGCCTTCACGAGAGAAAAGGTACTTTGTAGAAGGGAGATTGGGGGATATTTCATAGTCTATTCACAACACACGGTTTCTTTACATGACCATATGATAGTCATGAGATTATGTGTATCTTAGAGATTTGAATAATACATGAGTCCAAGCCACATTCTCCTGCCTTTTCCTTTTCAGGGTAAATAATTCCCAAATCCAAGTATTTCACCCCTTTTGGATTTACCGATTCTCATTTTGTGGGCATGATCAATTGGTCTAGGTTATCATTTATTTATCCACCATATTGTGTATTATGCTAGATAAATTCATGTTGAAATCCAAAATGATTCTATTTCCCAATATATGTTAGTGGGATGAGAAGTTAGATTGAATGCTATATTCATGATAAAACCTTATCCAATTGGAAAATTTGAACCTCATGCCATGGTCTATGAATATTTTCAAAGGACGCAAAATATAAAAAATTCTATTTGACTTCATCAAGTTAATGATAAAATATTTCATTAATTCCCCATGGAATATATATTTGAACCATATGTATATGTATTTAGTGGTAGTAAATATGTACATGAACTACCTAGATATCACTGAGGGATATCACCCCATGATATATATTTATCATATGTAAAATGGTAGAGAATATAAAATAGTATGAAATAAATTTGCAGATTCATGGATGAAATTGGAATTTCATAAAAAAGTATAGTATTTTTGTTGAATTATAGTAAATTTTATGCCATTGATTTCCAAATGTATTCATGCCTCTAGATCATGTTGGTAAACATGGCCCTTGATTGATGCGCACCAAAAGATACTACATAGAAGAATTTCATATAAATTTGGTTCTATCCTCCTAAAATGAATCTAAGGAGGACTCCTTAAAATCCCCATTTATATAGGACTTCTTAAGAACCCATGAAATCATAAAGAATAATTTTTACACCCCACTATCAAATATATTCCTTCCAAGCTCTATATAATAATAGAATTTTGATTAAGAGATAGTCTAATATGGTTAACATTCACCTAACAGAAATATCAATGGTGGGGATATTGGATCACCAAGCACAATAGTGTCATTAATATCATAAATGTTTCCATGTTTTTAACAATATATGGGGATAGAACACTACATTGTGTAATGTTGATGAATACCTCATCATTTTTTATATATTCTAGGGTTTTCTCTATATTAACCAATTCAAAGCCATTTTATTAATTTTGTATCTTTTACTGTTGAATCATAGGTGAATTATTCTATTAAAACTCAAACATACTCAAGTAGGAAATTAGTTCCTCTCTCTTAATGATATATTCTCTATTATTTTTCTTGATCTTCGAACCAAATTTTCCCTTGAAAATTATTCGAGAAACTGGAAAATTAATTTCCAATTCCATTCCTAAAAATAAATCATGGAATTCAGTATCATTATAGTTTCATCCTTAAAATAATAGAAAAAAATAAGGAAAAAAACATTTTTCTATATAGATGAGGGTAATTCTAATATAGACACTTCTAGTTTCTCATTTTCTATCCTGAACATAGTTAGACATCAATAATCACTATCTAAATTTATAACCCATGCATGTGGGTGGCTTAAATAAATAATAACTCTTCATCTAGAAATTTATTATCAACTGATGTGATTTCTTATTATGTAAGTTCCACAAGAATATATTCCACCACTTACACATTTACTGCATTCTATAGTACGAACTCGATATTAATTTCCCACAGGATGACCACCCAAAATTCCATTATTCTAATCAATATCAAATAATTGGGGATTTAAATGAGTGTTTCAATAGGTTATTCGAAATCATTGTAACATAAAAATATTTTATGATATACTTCAATATAAATAAATTTAATTTCTTCGATAGCTTATGATACACACAACCCCATGTTTAAATGAACTGTAATATAATATACCATTATAACCAAGCCATTAAATTGATATAATTAATCAGAATAACTATATTTTAAAAGTTATATAATATTATTTTATATAAATAATATATTTTGGGAAATCAGTGTTCAATTTTTAATAAATACATTATATTCTTGAAAAACAAAATTTTCCTCAAAATGGGATTTATTGATTTTTGTGAGAAAATAATATAATTAATTTATAATAATTTCTCAAAAATTATTTCAAAATTTAAAATTCATTTTCTAAATAATAATATAAAACTTATTTTAGAGTGATATTTTGATAATTTTTAGAAAATATTAATTTTTTGTAGTATATTGAAAATTTCTAATTTTTATTATAAATTTCCATTTCATTTTGATCATATATAAATTTTTTTTTATTAAAAATAAATTTAAATGTAATATTATTTCATTTAGAGTATTAATAATCCAATTCAGGTCATAAGAATTAATTTTCCTCATGGATTTTGGTACAAAATGTTTTATTCTTCCCAAAAACTATTTTTCATCATGTTTTCAGGATTAATTTTAAATTAAATTATTTCACATATATAAATTAAATTTCATAAAATGGATTCCATATTTTTAATCACAATTTATAAATTTAATAATATTTCCGCATTCATTTTTGGTAACAATGAATCCTAAAAAATGTAAAAATGGGTCTGTGTGATTAGTGTTCAAACGAGTTTACAAAGGGGTTAATATATGAAATAATGGAATTTTTCAAATTAAACATGAATAAATCAGATTTTATATCGTCTTTTAGGCCTCATAATATCCTAAATTTTAAATTTATTACCATTTTTTGTCACGATGATAGAGTATTACTTTAGTAATTTTTAATCATTTAAGAAATTTCAATTGTGTCCTCTCCCATATTTATAAAAACACACCCTTTCTCTATTTACCTTGTACCACATTGAGCCATAAATACTAATAAAAACATACCAACTTATATTTCCAACTTCAATTTCTATTATTTATAGGTTCTATTTTTCTTAAATTACCATTTAAAGGGTATTTGAGGAAGGATTTAAAGGATACTTACTGAAGAAGATGTAATCATTTTACCTGGTCTCTTTCGACTTATTTATTTTTAATCATCCTTTATATATATTATATTAATAATAAAATAATACATTAGGTATCCCAAATATAATAAAATTTTATTTAGATTGTATAAAAACTAATATCATGCCTCAATTTCATCAAATTTTAAGTGAAAGTATCCCTCACGTGTATTTGGGGACTTCTGCCTCCACGTAGAGATATGGTTAATTTTCCATCAATATCATTCATAGATGGTTATTAAGATGGGTTAAATGTTAATAAATCATATTTATAAAATAATAACCATTATTTATTTATAATATCATATCAACCTTTTTACCTTCCAATTTTTGGGAAAATGATAACATCAATTGTTTATACATGTGGACTACCACCTCCATTAAATGATGTGACTCATTTTTTTGATTCCTAATTAAATTAACATTAGTAAAGATATATTTAATGAATATATATAATATATATACTCTAATTACAT
The DNA here is from genome assembly GCA_963277665.1 of Viscum album. Taxonomy (NCBI): domain Eukaryota; kingdom Viridiplantae; phylum Streptophyta; class Magnoliopsida; order Santalales; family Viscaceae; genus Viscum; species Viscum album. The sequence goes on along the minus strand of OY728130.1, from coordinate 1,188,462,810 downwards.
TTCTATAAAGTTGAATTATTATTTACCATTATTTAGTTCCATTCATATAAAATAGTGTCGATGCGTATGTATGGCCTACAATCTCCATGAATGATGTAATTCATTTTTTCTATATCTAAATTTTTTGGATGAATATAAATATATATGTAATGAATATATATTATATTAATATCATAGTTAAAATTTTGGATGTGATTTATCTATGATAAATGTATAAGTATTGAATCTAGTGAACCGACATTATCGTTCGTTAACACCCAGAAATAACATTTCTAATACACAATTAATAATAAATCTGTTTTAAAATGTCATACGTGGGTAAAATATGATGTTATATATTTATAAATATTACTTTTATTGAATAATTATAAAATTAAAATATTATTTATGTGGTTATAAGGTGTTTATTGAAATTAAAACATTAGTTAAAGGATTTATGTTACAATATCATTATTTATGAGGGATGTTCATGATCATGTTTCTAATGAGAAAAATGTATGACCTATATCTATATAATGTGATGGATTGAAACCTATAATAATATATTGGGAACTATACTTTATTATATTTTCGTAGATACAAGATTAAAATCCCACAGTACTAAACAGTTCAACAATTTTGGAAATCCAGATTCATACATGATACCATAATACAATTGGAAAAGAAAATAAATTATAATGAAATTAAAAGATCAACATCTCGAAAAATAATTCTATTAATTCATTTACATATTCCATGAAAATTTAATAAAATTATTGTTATCTCAAATTCTCATTAGGTTTAAAGTACAATGGAGGCTTTCATTAATCAATAATCTTAATCAATATGGAAAGGTAAATAATTGAACACACAATCTATTTAAATAACCTGATAAAGAATAATCAATAAACTGAGAATAACATTCATTCATAGAATTTTTTAATAGTGATAATTTCATGGATACTTAAAATAACTGATTTATAATTGAAGGTAATGAATAAATACTAGACTCTATGTTTCCCAGGTACATAGAACCTTTACTACCAAGACCATTTATAAGATAGTTTAAATAATACTAGGTATAAACCCATCTAATTTGGCCAACTAATTCATCACATGAGATTACTGATGCCTCATGTTTATTAATTTAAAATTCCCCTATCCCATTTCATACAAGTATAAATAATTCCTCATATATGGAATAATCGATTTAACTCATAAATAACGTGCCTTATAAAATATCCGTATTATGTAAAGGAAATAGATTTATCAATATTTCTCTAATAAATCAAATAACTTTCAAAGTAAATACCAAATATAAAAATTGTATACGGTTTAGTGAATAGTATTAAACCTTAAAAAACAATATTTATATATAGTAAAAATTTTCGTTCCAATGAAAAATTATTATAATAAAGTGATTATTTCAAGATAAAGTTAACAATCATGAAAGAAAGTGAGATTGCACAATAACTTTTACCATTTTGTAATTTTCATTTAAAATAAACTTGGGAGAGATAATTAAAATTGATACTTGAAATACTATGAATAATAATTTATTCATGATATTACATGTTAAATTTTTAGTTTATAAAATTCATGAAATCAAATTGCTGAATAATAACAAATAAGTCACAAGGAAATGTAAAATGAGATGAAATCCATTATATTACGCTCCCTTTTGGATCAAAATGATTATACCTCATGTATATTTCTTTAGAACATGTAATTTAATTCTTCAATAATTTTAATAAAATTTATGATACCATATGTGATTATTTTATCACATTATAGCACCGGTTTTTTAATAATCTTTCATTACATTCACTATTTCGGGTGTTAATTTCCTTGTTTTTCAAATATATTTTTACTTTTAATATTATTCAACATGGGTAGATCAAGATTTTATCAACTCAAGAATGTATATAATGATTTAAATAAAATATAAATTCAGGATATATTTATTTATTTTAATTTATAAAATTTAGTGATAGAAAATGAAATGCACTGTTCATGGAAACGTAAAGTCGTACGTATGCAAGAAGACTGATTTCATTTTCTTATAGTATTAAAAATATAAATGATATATATGTGTATTATAATTCTATTATTACGGTAATTTAATATATCACATATATTTTTTTAATAAATCTTTATTACATTCCCTATAAATTATTAATGAATCACATCGCTTCAGAAGGCGGTAGTCCTCTTTAGACACGAACGACATTATCATATTCCCAAAAAATAGAAAGCATTATGATATGTGTTATATAATAACTAAATAAGAATAAAAAAATTTAAATATAATAAATATAATATAGAAACTCTATTTACATCGTTATTCCTACCCTAGAAAGGATGTAATGGAAAAAATGAACAACATTCGATTGTGAGGTTGTAGTTCACCGTACACATGAATAATGATTTCAGAACACTGTCGATCGAAGTGTGTGTTGATGTAGGTCATAGAAATAAAATAAAAATATATCAGAATATTTTGGATAAAATTTTTATTATATAGTAATGAACTGAAAATAATTTAAGGATGTGGAGATGTAAATAAATTTAAAACTCCTTTTGAAAAGCATTACCTCTTCTTCTGTATCCTCTATAGGGTTCCACTTATGCCTTCTTAAGAAGGATTTATGATAAAGATAAGGCTTCCATGATTTGAGTATGAATTTTTACACTATGTTTTAACTATTTTTTATGATCACAATTTCGTGTTATTTGTGAATAAGTGAGGGGAGTTATTGTCCCTTTATAATAGAAGAGTAGTGACGTTCATGTAAGTACCAAAAATTAAAAAATATTGGGAGGTATCCATTAACTAATGTGACAAAAATAATGAATATTTTTTTAAAAAAATATGGGATATGGTAGAAATATTTCTAAATAATTGGTTTGTTCCATGTTTTGGTTCGTTTCCAAAAATTACCTTTTAAGATTGACCATTAAGTAAACAAATTTTAACATTTATTGTTGTGATTAACATCTACAATTTTCGTTAATCAATTTGAATAAAAAAAAGATTAACAAATATGAAATTATAAATTATTATAATTACAAATAGATAATCCATTTCTCAAAATTCAAACCACCTAAGCGGTAGGAATTAATTTAAAATGAATCATGTAGATAAGACAATAAAACACATGTTTTAAATGAAAATGTTAAAAAATTTACTATTTTTTATATATATATTCAAAAAAAAGATTAAAATAACATAAATTGGTGTAAAATATTAATAATTGATATATTTTAGGTTAAAAATGTATAAATATAATTTTAAATTATAATGTATTTAGATAATTTTTTTTGAATTATAATTCAGTAGTTTTTACTATTCACCAAAAAATGAAACTTCTTTGGAAAATACCAAAAACTCACAATGGGATAAATTTTACAATAATATTTTCAGAATAAAACATACCTGTTAAAATTTAATTTATAAATATTGTGAAAATTTGGTATTAAAACAAGTTCTCTATTAAAATCAGGCAAGTCGACCTATAGAAAAATACAGTTTTTTTTGTAAAATTGGACTTTTTTCTTATTATACACCCATCAAATCTATTGGATGAATTTTAAAACAAATTATTGAATATATGATGTACAAATTACATTAATATCACTCAATAATACTAATTAATTCAATTTATTATGATAAAACTCTATTGTTTAATAAAAATATTCTTTAAAAAAAATTTCCATTATATTCAATTAGTTTTTACATTAATTTTTAATTAATTTGTAAATAGTGATTCCATCCATATTTCATCATAATCTTGTTAATCCTATTAATAACCTCCAATTTAGTTGATAGGTTACACAATATTATATGAAAAACAATATTTTTAATATTATATTATTGTTTAGTAAAACTCGGTCTTCCCTGTAATGCATGCTATTGAAAAATTCATTGTTATGTGTAACACTAATTTAATCAATGTTTCATTTATTTAAATCTATATCATACATTAAATATATTTTTAATCCATAGTATGTTATATTCTCTTCTAAAGTTGGTGTTTCCTATCTTAAACACTATTGAATATAATGTAATTCTTGTTTAATTTCAGGGTGTTAAATTTTCCCCACAATAAATAAATTGTGTCTTGTAAATTTAAACTTGATCATAGTAATCAAGGGTTTGTAATTTTAAAAGAACAATGTTTAAAAAACCATATTATAATTTTTTTAATAAAATATCCTTTTAATAAGAGAGAAAGAGAAGTATTAGAGTCATCTTTAATAATATCATTACTATTTTTCTAGTTAAGATAATACTGATGGAAAATTCAAACATGGACATGGAGGAGAAAAAGAACACTCACATATTGATAAAGAGTGATAAAGAACATGTTCATGAAAAATTTAATAAAAAAAGCTATCAAACAGAGCTGTGAAAAAGGATATTGATATCATAAAAAATGAAGATAAAAGGAAAATATTTTTTTCAAGACATTTTCCTAGATTTGAGGAATTACTAGCCTCTAGGAATATGAGGAAATATACTTGATACATTTATACTTCATAAGAAAAATATTTTCCTTGAGTTTTTCCATACACAGTTTCTACTTAATATCTTAGAATAGGATGCATCATATAGAGAAATAAAACAATATTATCCAAAAACATGTCCAAATTTCATCCCAAACCATTTCATAAATGGTTAACTTAATGAATATTCTAAATATTATGATGCAAAATAGTATAATAATTTTCATGGTAGTAAAAAGTAACCAATATACTTTATCTATATCAGTCAGAACATTATAAAGACATCATTATATCAACATAAGGAACAAATTAAGTGGTATATTTCCCTTAACTAGCTGTTTTATAAAAGTTTAACTTGAAAATGAATCACTTTTCTTGGTACCATTCAACATATGGACTCAAATCTGTTAAGAAACATTACTATAGTAAAATCCTTATATATTTTATAATTTCATTAAAATAGTACTCTTACATCATATTTTTTAGAACCAAATTAAAAAAAACAATCATTCTACATTAGTTGTATCAATATCATAATCTTGGAATTCTCCCCTTAGTCTCTTCTATAGTAGACTCCATTGATTCTTAGGGAATTTGTCTTTATAGTACCCCATATCCTTGTAGTTTAGAAATGAATGGAATCATTTTACAACGTATCATTTCATTCTATAACAAGATGACCATTTCCCCCACATTTATAATAAACTCTCATTCCTTTTAGGTACATTCCAGGGGGATTATTTCCATTGTTATTACAAGAAATAACTTTCTTCATATTTATATTTGAAGCATTAAATTTCTCTGTGTGTAAAATGGCCTCTTTTTAACTTGATTCCACTTGAATATATTTATCCTAGAAACACAATTATTCATTTTTATAGAACATAAAAATATTTCTTTGTATATGGACACGTTTTGAGATACAATTTCCCTTCGGAGACTTGGCATACACCCTTAAATGAAATGGTCAATATTGTACTCTATGTTGCTTAAGTAATTCATAGAATACCTATCCAACCATAAAAGTATGGTTCATACCCTAAAATACTTTATTTAATAATTTTATTTAAACCGAAGCATTATCTTCATCTCAATTTATTGATCCTGAGGGGAAATTTTTTAAAGAATGTATCTTTGATTTATTTCCATTCCATGAGTTCTATTTCCTCCTCCTCCCAATTATTTAGGACCAACTTACACTTTAGGTCAGTATCCCCATTAATCAATACAATGTATGTGTATCCTTTTTCTTCTTACCACATATCAATGCTGTACATATATTCTCTAAGGAATTAATCTATCTCCCTTATTTCATTTGATTGATTGTCCCAGTAAATTATAGGGGCCTCTATCTCATAATGTGATCCATCAGTAGAGAATCTCATTAAGGAATAGGTTTCTCTATCCGTAAAATCTTATTAACCATAACATGTTTTATCTTTATGAATATATCTATGACTTTCTTAGATCTAGTACCATCTATATTGTGTTCCTCCATAGGGAAATGTCTCAATTGACAATTTATATTGATACCCTTATTCTTTCGAAGATCCATTTCTATAAAGTTTCATGCACTAGAGTACCTAATAACATTATTTAACGTAATTTTCATTCCCAAAACTAGTGAAATAGTTATCATAAATTGAATAACATTAACCATAACAAATATCATACTCATAAAAACGGTTTCTTTGGTGATATAATTACTTTACAATACATTATAATCATTGGTCATTAAATTGTGAATTATTCTAAGTATATCCCCTGAGAGACATGGGTGTAGTAAGGACTATAGTAATGTTACATGTTGCGCTTGAGTCTATCAATGTTTACCTATTCAGATTTATTACTCCTATATTCATATGTGTCATAACCATGTCTACTTGTATTATCCATACAATGATATATTGATAGGAAGATCCACATAATCAATACATTATCAAATCCCTTGGATTATCTTCTATACTTCGCCTCAAATTATATGATTGGGTTCTGTTCCCTAAACTACTTTTTTCTAAATCTTATTTCCAAGGATTCTAATTAAAATTTTATGATACAAACAATAATGAACTAGACACAAGTAGCCTAAATTTTGTGCCTTGTTTTATTACATTTGAATAAATACAACATTCAAATAAAAAAGGTACAATAATTTTAGTAGTTTTGGAGAACTAGATAACTTACATGATACTGATAATAAATTAGGAAATGTGGATAAACCATAAAGATAGTAAAATCAAAGTATCCTTGAAACTCATTCCCCAAATTCATCTTTATATCCTTGGGAAAGGAAACAAAAAATAGTGAGATAAAATTATCAATAAGGGTTAATCCTAGTAATAGCTATAAATAATTGATAATAATAGTCTATATGGAAAGGTAAATAATTAAACACACACTCCATTTAAATAACTAGAGAATTAATATTCAATAAACTGTGAAGGAAATGAATCCATAAATTTTTTCATAGTGAAACTATCATGGATATTGATAAAAAGTGAATTATAAATTAATTCAATGCATAAATATTAGATTCATTATTTCTCAAGAACATGGATCCTTCACCATCAAGATCATTCACAATATGGTTTAAAACATACTAGTTAGAAACCCATCTTATTTGGCCAACTGATATGTCTCATGAGACTACTGATGCATAAATGGGATTACAACAATTAGTCCCCAACCCATTTCATACTATTCCAAATAATTTATCATATATGTAATAATTGATTTAACTCAAAACTATGTCCCTTATCAAATATCCATATTAAGTAAAGGATGTGGATTTATCAATATTTCCTCAGTTAATCAAATAACATTGAAAGTAAATACCAGATAAAAAGTGGAATATGATTTAGGAAATAATCATATCCATTAAAAATTAATATTCATATTTAATATAAATTTAATTTCGAAGTAAATTTTTTTATAATAATGTGATTTTTCCATGATAAAGTTAATAATCCAAAAATTATGTGAGATTGCACAATAAAATTTTCAATTTCGTAAATTTCAAGTCAAACCCCCTTGGTTGAGATAATTAAAATCTAAATAAAAAATTCTATGAATAATAATTTATTCAAGATATTACATGTCAAAGGGGTAAATATACACCATATGAAACTGAATTGTTGTATAATAACAAATAAGTCTCATAGAAATGTAAATTCAAAATAAATCCCTTACTTTATGCTCCCATTTGATTGGACATGATATCAGGAAATTTATAGTTTTTTAAACATTTTACTAAATAAATATATAATAATAATAATATTTATGATATAATGTATGATTATTTTAACACATCTTATCACTCCTTTTTTATTAATCAATCATTATGTTCATTGTTTCGAGTACTAATTGCATTGTTTTTAGTATGAATTGACTTGTTATTTTTTTCTCCTTGTACATTGAGGATGAATTTATCATCTCCATAATTAAAATAATTATATAAATATCATATATATACATAATATATTTATTTATATTAATATACAATATTTAGTGATCGAAAATGAAAGGCATCGTTCGTGGAGACGGTAAGTCATTCATACGAAAAAACGATCCTTCAATTTTATAAGTAAAATTATATGTATGTGTTTAATCATTATAGTGTCACATATAAATCATATATGTCACATATTTATATAAAAACCACCCTTAATACATTCCATGTAATGTGTGATTGAATCAAATCGCTTCGTGAGACTGTAGTAAGACGTACACACGAACGACGTGATCAAATTCCCCACAAATGGAAAGTCTAAAGGTATGTCTTATATTATAATTAAAGTATCATAAAGACATCATAAATATCATAAATATCATATATAAATGTTAGTATCATCATTATTCTAAACCATAATGGGTTGGAATGGAAGAACGAATGACATCGGTTCACTAGGCCGTATTTTGTCGTACACATGAATGATGATTTAATAACCCAATTGATGTGTGTCTGTGTATGTGTGGGTAATAACCTTAAAAAATATCATATTATGTAGGATAATTAGGTTTTTATATCTTCATATTATGAAAATAATTGAAGTAGGTAGATAGGGGAATAATATAAAAATGATTTTAGAAAAACATTAACTCTTCTTCAGGTATCCTCCAATTGTTTTCACTAATTACATCCAAAGATGGATTTGTTTCAAATATAAGTATTATATGATAAATTTATGAATGTTGGGAAGTTAATTTTGTTTTGTTTTATATGATCCAAATGTTCTGGGAGGTGTGAATAAGCGTAGGGAGTGAGTGCCCATTTATAGTGGGGGAGGAGTGACATTATTAAAAATACCAAAAATGTAAACACAATTTGGTGGTCTAACTTACCTTATATGCCTCCAATAATGGAATAATTTTCTTTAAAATAGTTTATATGATCTTTATATTTAAATACAATGGGGTTTTAAAAAAATTTGGTTCATTTCCACATTTTATCTTTTATGAATAACTATTACGTAAACTTATTTTTACCGTAATCGATGTGTTTAACATCTACTATTTTCTTTAATCACATTGGTCAAAAATTAATTTGAACTTACTATAAATTATAATCCATGATTATTAAAATATTGAATCAAATTTTCAAAATTAAAACTGCATAAGTGGAATAAATTACAAAAAAAATTAATTCCACATAGGGGATGATAAAATAGGTTTTTGAAGTAAAAATGTTCAAAGGTTTACAAGGTTCTTATATTGAAATTCAATATAAATATTATTATAATTACATAAATTGGATTAAAATATTTATAATTTACCTATTTTTACTTTAAACCCAATTGAAAATGAAATTTGACATTATAAATTATTTAGATGAAAAGATAGTTTTGAACTAAAATTTATTATTTTTCTCTATTTATCAGAAAATGAAACATTCCAGAACAATTCCAAACAAAATCACCCTAATATAATTTTGATAGTAAAAAATTCAAAAATGAAATTTATTTCATCAATTAATTTTTTTTAAAGTGTCAAAAATTAATTTTAAAATAAGTACACCATTAAAAGGTGGCTAAACTATATTTAAAAAAATATAACTTTTTATGACTAAAATTGGGTTTGTACTTATATTATTCTAATAAAATAAATTTTATTAAATTAAAAATATTTATGGAATAAATAATATATAAATTTCATTAATTTCACTCACTTTTAGTAAATAATTTAAATTATTATTGTAAAACTCCTTTGGCACATTATAATAGTTTTCTATAAAAACATTTCCATTTTATTAAGTTGGTTTTTACATTCATTTCTAATTAATTAGTAACCAATGAAAACAAATATGGTATAAAATAAACGGTTTGTTGATCTGTTAAATTATAAAATAGAGATATGGACCCACCAATCCTATTTTATTCTGGGAAGAGTCATTAATCTGAATTTAAATCCCTAAAAAATATGTGGAATCACCATTAATATCATTTCTATATATGAATTTCCACATTTCATAAAGAATATGTAGGGGTAATATTATAGTTAAAATTAACTATAAACTTGATAGATTAATTGAATAAAAATTAACTCAAATAATCTCTACATAACCATAGGAAAAAAAGAGAAAATTTCACCATAATAAAACACTCTTCTAAAACATTTCATTTCTTTTTAATCACTATTGTTCAATAAGATGTCGAAAAACTCGTTTTAAAAAAGTAATCATGCATGGAAAATATTTAAAATAATTTATAATAAATAATAAAACCTATTTAAAAACACTTTCTTGAATTTAAAATATCTACCTCTTTATCATGTTATTGATGAATTTTTTATAAAAATAAACTTTCATTTGAAATCTCCTCCTAAATTAAAATTTTTTAACCCACCAATTTTGATTCCACAAATGATCATAAATATTATTTCAAAAAAAAACATAACATTTAGTTTCAAAACAGAAACATTCCATGAAATTATTCTTTGAAATGATGCACTAAAATTAATTTTGTTAATTTTATTTTATATCTAGAATTTAGGGAAAAATAGATTATAAATCACCAAGATAAACAAAACCAGTACATTTAAAACACTATTTTATGAATATAAAAAATCTCATTAAGATATATCTGAAACCAAAATATGTTGAAATTTAAATTCTCAAAGGGATATAGAGCTCTGTAGGATTTATATGCAAGATTTTAAGAATCATGGTCCAATTATATAACATGTTCTGAATAGTTCTCAACACCATACATATGGGTTATTCATTGGTTTAAAACCATTATAGAAATGGTTTTCCACTAACCTTTCTTCCAATATAACACAATGACTTATGAAACAACCAAAATATTTTATTCAAATCAATGGGGATAAAAATATTGTCACCTTATGTCAAAATATGTAAATAATTAATCAAAATTGATTTATGTTATGGAGTTAATGTAACAACCCATCCCCAGTTACCCAGAGTCGGTGCATTATTTTAATACATTGGAATAATTACAAGGAATTAGGTCCCAAAGGACCGATCAGTTTATCAGTCATGGAAAATAGATTACATACATGAATGTTACATTTCACATTATAACATTCAAAACAACCTAAATAATCTTTTATGAACTCCATTATTCCCTTGGCATAACCCTACATATCAATAACAATACACTTCTTGGAATCCTGGGAGAATAAAACATAGAAAGGGGTGAGCATAAACGCTCAATAAGGGTAAGCAATACTGCGGAAACTTTCATAAATAATCCTAAAAATTTAAGGCAATGTATAAAAATAAAACAAAATCCTTTTAAACTTGATCTTCAGAATAATATGGCAGAAATAAAATGAAATAAGTCCATTTACTTATTCCTATAGATATTCTACTAATCAAATAATCACATGAAATATCAATAACCACTTTCATAACGATGGAATTCATAATGCTAGACTATCATAACCACGTTGTCATGGCCTCGTGCGAAGACTAAAAATAATATTTTGTCAAGTCCTCATGCCAAGACACTAGTTTGTCTCATTAGTCCTACCGATGCATCGAGGAGCTATAGCGGGCTCTACCCCTTACTTATTAAGTAGAATTCATTCTTCATATGAAAAGGACAAAACATAATATAAACATTCGTATTAAAACTAGCATATGAAATGTCAATACTTTACCCATAAACAATGAATGGTATAAAAATAACATATCCATAGTAAAACATATCTCAAAACCTTCAACAGAATATGGAAGATTTGTATAATGATAAATCAATATCAAAACAAGTTTAAAATCCATTAAATAATTTTTACATGGATGAAAATGATTTGTAAAACTATTTGAGAGAAATACCCCTTTTTCATGAAGGCATTTAAAAGTCACACAATTTATAAAAGAAGTCATTTAAAGAAATTTTTGAATCAAAGTTTCCCATACCACTTTGAAACTTTTTAAAGGAATTAACATTTTAAAAACATTCATGTCCATATAAATAAATACTTAAAACCCATTTTGAAGACATTGACATTAATGATAAATATTTCGAAAAATAAATATTGAAAACATTTGAAACGATGTTTTAGTAAAAAAAAGTCTCTTAAAATAATCCCTTTGAAAAATCGTTCATAGAACATGGACAAGGATAATAAATATGTCCCAGTAGATACTTACGTAAAAACAACCTCGTCTAATAAAGAGATTGTCAAATTAACCCTTACCAATTTGGTAACATACGAAACATACAACCCATGAAAGAGGTATCATACAATGAATATGTAAATTCACATAAAGTAATGTTTATTACAAAAAAACGCAATTATGGTCAGTACATACACCACGCAAAAAGTAATAGTGGCAATATGGTAGAATCTCATGAGAATAAGGAGTGAGATGAAAACCCCTTACCTTGCACTTTTCTTTAGTCGAGGGTACATTTAGCCTTCTGTATGAAGACTATAGTATGATATTAAATTATACCAGAACCATATTAATAATTATAAAATCATACATTATTCATTTATGACATTATAATACCCATTTAATTATAAATTTGATGTTATATTAATATTTTGGATAATAATCGTTTTCTTTGTCGTACGTGTTTTAAATTGTTACTCTTGATTGTATCACTTAGATCATGATTTAAATACTTCCAGAATATAGAACATTATTTTTTATCATATATATTTAGAATATAAAAATTTATAATAGACGTATATATGAAATGACAAACACCGTTTACAGAGACGGCAGTCCGTACGTACGCATAAACGTTGTTTCTGTTTTCATATCTTATTGAACGGAAGTAAGTGAATAAGATATATGTCAGTTCATAAATACTTATATATATAAATATATATATCTCCAGTATAATTATTATGTCAAACATTACATACTTATTAGTAATATATATTTTTATAATCGTCGATGAATGGTGAACATGAAAATGAATCTCATCGCGTCGTGGAGATAGTAATCCGTACGTACGCACGAGCGAAAATATCATTCTATTGATATTACTATAATATATAATTTGATGTTATATAGTATATACAGAATAATTATTATGTTATATTTATTATTTACATCAAATACACATCATTATTATACCCATCCAAATAATAATGTATTTAATAACAATTACACCACGACGTGGAGACGTTAAGCCGTACGTACGCACGTATGGTGACATGTCATTAAAAGGGTGGATAGAATAATGAATTTGGTTGAACCATAATTATAATGACATAAAAATATATAGAATATACTGGATTTATTATTTTATATTGTAAAAAACCAAGAAAAAGGAAGTGGAAGAAGAAAGGAACTTGAAAGATGGTTGTGAAATCATTACCTCTTCTTCGGGTTCTTCTTTTTGATTTCATTAAAATGGATCCTTAGGCTGCCTTTATTATCAAACTAAGGCCTGTAGACTGAAGGGGGGATATTTTGGAGGGTACTTGGGCATGGGTTGGCCCAGAAAAATGGCTTAGAAGGTGTTAATTATAGTGAAGGGGGAGTTCCCTTTTATAAGAGGTGTGAGGGGCACCTTAGAAAAAACATAAAATATTATTTTATAATAAATTCATATTCGGTTTTTAATGGATCCAAAGCTGATTATTTAAATTATGAGGTGGGGATAGGTCTAAAACAACTCAACAAATAGGTTTTAGACAAGTTTAACTTACCATTTTAACCTTATCATTTAGATTTAACTCTAAGTTAAATTATTTAACTTTTACCGTGTCTTCTTGTATTCTTACACTATATGGTTAATAAACATACTATATACTACCACTAGAACCCCAATTAGTTCTTTAATGTAATATATATTATTATATAAGTCATTTGGCCGAACCTTAAATTTTTAGGACCATTATATCAATTAATAATATAATATTTGTTTTAAAAACTATTTTATGACAATTTTGACACTATTTGGTATTTGTTTTTTTTAAATAATAAAAACATTATTAATTAAAAAAAATACATTTAATCAATTATAACATGTCATATTCACCTATAAAATTTGTTTATGTCGTAAAAGCTTTGAAATTATATTTATTTTAATATTTATAATACCATTTATTTGATTCTTTCAAGAATAAGGTAATTACTGCATCATCATTGTGTCATAGATAAATTTATTTATATAATGTTTAAAGTTATAATTAAAATACCATGATGTATTAAATCTTTTCATCTTTCTAATGAATATTTATAACTTAATTTATCTTATGAAAAACCCTATATTAAAAATGTTTTAGTTATTAAACATTGATTTTAAGTCTTCTTTGAATTAAATAATAATAAATGTCATAATCTAATCCAAGTGGACCTAAATGATAATATTTTATTCCTAAGGTTGTTTTTGGTCGAGATAAACTTGTCCAATATAATTAGGACAAGTGTGACTGTAATATTAATATCATTTTTACCCGTAATTACCCTATTTACTTTTAACCGTGGTAAATAAAAGTAAAAAGTTTCTATTCAACAAAAATTATTTTCATCTAATTGAACAAAATTTTACTCCTTGATATTAACCGTTTCTCTTGGATTTTCTAAACTCAGCTCATAGAAGAAGTAAAATTATGTTTATGTGAATTTTCAAAAGCTCATAAGAGGTGGGTAAAAGACGGTGAAAAGTTCAATAAATTTTTTATATATAAAAAATTATTATAAACAGACTCCAATTAATTACATTGAACTTATAAATGTATTATCTATTTTGACATTATATAATTTAAATAAAATAAATAATTATTTAAATAAAAATTCTGTTTTAAACTATAACTCAATGTTTTTCACTATTCATCAAAAAATTAAAAGTTTTCAGAAAAATACCAAACATTTACCCTAAGCTAATTTTGATATTATGAATTCAAGAATTAAGTATATTTTACCAAATTAAAAACATATAAGTTGAATTTATTAATTTAAAATTAATCCCGCTGTAAAAAAAGCGTGTTTTTAAGAAACAATAACTACCAAAAGATTGACACTTGTTTATGTCCGATTTAAATGTGAAATTATGTCCAATGACCAAAATTGGATTAAATTGTAAATATATATTCTAAATATAATTTAAAACCAATAAAATTCATAATTTATCACTATTAATTATTTCGAATAAAAATTTTGTTTTTAATTAAAATTTAGAAATTTTCACTATTCATCAAAATATGAAAGTTATCAGAAAAGTACCAAAAATTCACCCTAAGCTAATTTTGATATTACGAATCTAAAAATGAAGTCCATTTTGAAAGATATAATATATAAAATTTCAAAAAGTGGGTATTACTATTCATAACGGCTAGTTTGATTGGTTGTGGTGTGTGTTAGAACTCGAAGTTGCGTACAACACACGCTACTGTATTATTCAAAGAGAAGCGTATCATGGAAGATTGGGATGTTACATTTAATAATTATTACTCATGGAAGCTCAGTTATTATCATGATGTATAGTGATCAATGACGTAGACATATCATACCCAGTGATTTTTTAAGTACTAGAACTATATAACAAGACTTATAAAATAAAGAGTTCTTTAACACAATATCATAATGAATATGCTCAACTCATCTGGCCAAATCAACTAAAATATTCTTCCACAAGACCCAAATAATGTTCTTGATTTCTATGATCTTATAGAAAAACCATTTTACTAATATATATATAATTGGGATTTATTTCACCCCTTAATGACATTAAACAAGAATTTTAAATGTTTCTGTGTATCCAACATGATGTATCTATACATTATTCATCCATGTATATAAAATAAATAGATAATCATAAATAATCATAACAATGTATTCAAAAGAATAATAACTAAAAATTCACTTATTATATAAAACATAATATTAATAAATAAGTAGCTCTCTTTGTAAACCAAGATAAAATTAAAATATAGAAGATTTCAAAATTTTAAATCAAAAGATCATCCAAAAATAAACCAAAAACAATTAAACAATTTAAACAACTCCATGTGACCCATTGTCACTAACCTACGCCAAGATTTATATAAATGGAATACATTGATGTCATCAAAATTTATATCATAGCCTGAGAACATATATTAATATATAAAATATATATATATACCAATTTGGCTGTGTATATTGGGTGTGATCAAAACAGGCCAAAAATGATTTCAAAAAATATTCAATTAAATTTCATTTATAAAACATTTCATAAAATATTTTTGAGACCATTACGAGAAATGTTTCTAAAAATGAAATTATAAATGAATGAAATATCATAAATTTATCTCTTTTCGAAATCCCCAGGTAATACATTTTTTGGAAATAAAATACAACCAGGATTAATATAAATAAATTTACACTCATGTAGAAAAAATAATTCATTTATAGTTATTCTTTATACAACTTATATTTTACCAACCAATGAATGCACTCATACATTTTAATGCAAAAACACTTTAAAATATAAAAAAAAAATTGAACATTGGATATTACAAATGAAATCAGTTTTATTCATTCAAAACATTTTAAAAAACACATTTTATAATAAAAACCAAATGTAAACTCAACAATAAATTAATGATAGTGTATAGAACATATGATATCCAATATACTAATAGTAAATCAATTCGTGCAACATGTCCATGAAATGTAAAAATGGGTAAAAATAATGTTTATAGTAGTAATCTCAAAGATAATACATCAAATGGAAATTCATATTGGGAATATCACAAGATCCTAGGGGGTGACAACATTAACCACATACCATTATAATAAACAACCCAAGGGCTCACATCCATAATAAAACCATTGAAAAATAAATAATGTTATTACATCCTACACACTATTTGTGAAGAAACATGTATGTTACATCAATAATGAAATGAGAAAATAAATAATTACATCATGTACAGAAACTACGACACACTAAATATCAATAACATAGTTACCTTGGGTTACCATGGAATAGTAAAACTGGAGGAGAGAAAAAATATAAACATGATCAATTCATAAATAAATAAAAATAAAATGTAATAGATATTGTCTCACCTCCAACAACCTGTTATGAAATATCCATCAATCAAATCAAACAAACATCACATAAAAAAAATCAATACACATCCCGTGAAAGGTAAATAGCCCCTAGAAAACACATACAAAAGGTTCACCTAATAATGGTGATAAAATCATAGTGAATCTTTTTTTAAAACATTTATATATCGCCTTAATAACTAGATTGGTAAAAATATTGTTATAAAACCATTATTTTTATAAACTATGGAAACCATTTATATATTACCAAGTGGATTTAAAATAATTATATAAAACCATGTTATAAATATACCTTAAAAACATAATATTTATAAATTCGTTGAAAACAAATCAATATTCTCATTGGAGTCAGCTAATAATTATAAAAAATATTTTTTTAACCCTTAAACCATTTGTTATATACTTTGGAACACAAAATAGGGCCAAAATAAATTTTCAATCATCATTTTCATTTAACTGGTCCTCATATGGATTTGAAACAACACTTAAAAAGCATAAATAAATAGTTTTATAAATACAGCTCTAATCCTTATGAAACCCCATTATGAACTACATAGTAAGCATCAAAAAAAGATTTATTAACACATAATGGGTATCCAATAAATGTTTCTATTGTTAGGAAGAGAATTTAGATAAAGAAAATCATTCATGACATATTCAATAAAAGAGTTGTAATAAAAAAATATACTTAATCAAGTGGAAACAAATTTATTTTGGAGGACAAAGCACACCACCCCTAGAAATGACCCTTATAAGGAAATGACCAAAATTCCTAGAACATTATTCACCCCAGACCATAGATTAGGCCTTTATAGGAAAATGGTTTGATGGTTGAAAAGAAAATTGAGAGAAAAATTTGGTTTAGAGGATAGGTGAAGGGCCAAATCTATTTATTTCCTCCTCCCCATTCCCGAGGTAGTGATGGATTTCGAGCAGGCCCCTCCCCCCTCAGTGGTAGAGGGACCTTCACCTCCCCATTAAAGAAATAAATTTTCCTCTTTCTCCCCATTTTGTAATCCTAATTGTATGCCTTCCTTCCCCAAAATTAGTCTTAGTCTGAATGTTCTTGAGTTGTATAAATGGATTCCACAACATGTGATTTCATCTATAGAATTTTCTGATGCTTTTTACTTATTAGATTTCACACTAATAGCACCATTCAAAAAAATGGCTTCCATCAGTGGAGTCTTTAAACTGATTAATATTTCGATCTTGGGGATTTCAAGAGTGTACTACTCTAGGCCTCCTTGATTACCATCACATCAAGATATAGATATCTACAAAAGATGACCTGATTTTTGTGTGATCGAGGGATCCTCGATTTTATGACAGATCCAGATTTTTTCTTTTTAGGTGATCGTATGACTATCACATGAAGCGCGACATGCTGACCACAGAGATATGGGTAAGATTCCCAAAACTCCTACTACGTTTTCAGAATCCTTCCATTATTCAAATGTTAGGTAATATAGTAGGTCGTTACCTTTGTTCTGACAGATGGACTGGAGAAGTATTCCACCCTGTTTATCCTAAACTATCTGTTGAAGTGGATGTATAGATTCTAACTGTGGGGTCTTCCGAAATTATTGTTTTTAGGAGGTTTTGTATAATCAACTAGTTGTTTTTGAATCATGGTATGATTTCTTCCCTTGGTGCTTGAAAATGGGGAATTAGCTGATAGTGTTTAGGTAAAGGATGTCAAACAAGAAGATGTATGATAGATTGAGGACCAGTGAATAGAATTTGGTGTATGGTTTTGGATCGAAACTTGTGAATCAGTATTCAACCAAAGTGGATTCTGATCATGGTAGTTTCATAGATGTTGTTTGCAACGGGCTACAGTAGGGTCTGGTGTTGGCAGGGACTGACCCTGGGCAATTTCTTGATTCAAAGAACTTGTGTGGTGTAGTTAAAGAAACCTAAGAGAAGGTAATGACTACACCACCAAATATGAGAGTGGATGATGTATATGATAAGATGTAATATGACCTAGAGGGGGTGTGTGTTCTAAGGGTAGTGGTGATTCAGGTAAATGCAATGGAAAAGAATGCTGGGGCTAAAGGATCCCTCAAAGATCATTCATTTTGCAACAAGGAGGTAGGGACACTAACAACTTGAGGTTGTCTTAGGAAGGTGGATTAATTGGACGCAACAACGAGTTGGTGAATGCTACAGGTATGATGGGTTGATCATAAGAAAGTATATGATCGTTATTGAGATTGTAAATATTTTTTATGGTTTTGAGAATGTTGAACCGGTTTAGGAGTAGGAAGAAACACAGGTTGTTCCCTTAGATGGGAAAGGGGTTCCTGGGTAATAGTCCAATGATCAGACTTCTGGTCATTCATTAGCTGATACTATAGATGAATTCTAGGATCACAATATCTCCCTGTCAAAGGAGGAGGAAGAGCTAGAGAGGCATCTATAAAGTGGGTAAAGGACTACTCTCACTTAACACTACCGAGGAAAACTAGATATACCATGTTATTGAAAGCCAATATGATGGTCATTTATTCTATGTCTCTTGAAACATCTATTCAGGATGAGGATGTGGATCATGGGGATAACTCCCCTATGACTGCTCTAACTGGTCCATGGTGAGGGGATGGTGCAACACATGAATATCTAGATCTAATTTTTCACTTGGAAGAGGTAATTATTGAAAAATTTCTAGCGATCAATGCTACTAAATATGAAGTTGAAAAGATGATGGTAAATCATTAAGAGTGAATACCAATGATGGGAATAGTGCAAGGATTTACAAGAAAGATCTTATATTAATAAGGGGATTCAATGAAAGAAAAATCAATCAAGAAGGGTACTTGTAGAGTTGAAAAAAGATGACATATCAATTTGAAGACTTCATAATGAATGATACAGAAAATCAGTTTAGAAATATCTCCTAGAAATTATGAAGGGAAATTGGTTTTGGTAAAGTTATGTTTTTTTCAATGGATTTTTCATATCCTTTAGTTTTTGAATCTTCAGATTTCTCACCTTTTCCTTAAAAGTGTTTTAATAAGATAAAATTGAATTTTTAGTCAGTCAGTTGTTGAAGAAGAAGGGAATGAAACACACACTTTGAAGTAGTAAAAGGTAACTAATTTTTCATAAAATTGGACCATAGTGGGAAAACGTTAATGAATAGAGAGTGAGAATGGAAAAAATAACACAAAAAGAAACAAAAAATAGAGAGAGTCTTAAATAACGTGGCTGAACGAAACAATATATGAAATAAATCATTATGCAGAACCCAAAAAAAGAAATCAATGAGTGAGGATAAGGAGAATATAACATAACTTAATTTCAAACCTTGATTCGTATGAGAGAATATAGAGTAGAAGAACTAGAATCAATGGACTACAATGAAAGCTTGAGAATCGTGAAAAAATCAGTTCTGGTTAGGGTTCTTTTTAATAGATCAGTGAGAGTTATATCAATGCTTCCAAAAAAGATATGATAAAGATACATTTTATCAGTTCTAAATTAAAAAGCACTGATAAAAGTGATTTTTATCAATGCTTTTTTAGCATTGATAAAAAATGAGTTTTATCATGGCTAAAAAATTGCTGACAAAAGACATATATCTCATCACTAAAACTTTAACACTGATAAAGGATTTAAAATTATAAATATAGATAAAATAAATAAATATCATTATAAATATTTGAAATTTTTTATAAACATATTTATATCATTTTTATATATTTACATAATAACATAAATATATTAAATTTATTAAATTTATTCATTATTTTAATATATTTTTTATTATTTAATATTTATTTAAATGTATAATTATTTAATTATAATTACATAAATATTATTTTCCAAAAAATAGTTTTTTTATTTATAATTAAAAAAATATTATTATAAAAATATTGTAAATATACATTAATTAATTTTTTTATAAATAAATATATTTGAAAAAAATATTTATAATTATTTATTTATAATTATTAATGTATTTATGTCATTTTATATATTTATATAATTATATATATTTAATAAATATATATAAATATATATAATAAATATATTCATTACTTAAATATAATTATTACAACTATATAATTATAAATATTTTTTATATCAATATATATATATATATATATAATATACACATTAATGTTAATATATATATACTAAATACATTCATTATTTAAATATATTTATTATAATTTTATAATTATTTAAATTTACAAATATTTATTAATAGTTATATAAATATATTAAAAATATTTTTATTAATTTAATTGTATAATTATATATATATATGATTATAAAAATATATATTAGTATTGAATAAATAAATATTAATATATATATATATTAATATAGTAAATATGTTCATTATTTAAATAAATTTACTATAATATTTTAATTTTATAAATATAATTAATTATTTATTCATAATTGTATAAAAATATTAAATAATATATATATTTATTTATCATTATAAGTATATAATTTTAAAAAATTAAATACATATTTATAAATATATTTATTAGTAAAAATTTATTTACACATATGTTTTTAACATTATTACTAAGCATATAATCATAAATTCATTCATATTAAAAATGAGGGAAATTGAATAAATAAAAAGTAGCATGCTTTAAAAGTATTGAAAAAATGGATAAGTTTTACTAATTAAATATAAATTATTAAAAAATATGAATTTATATATTTAAATAAATATGAAAAAATATTGAAAATATTAAAACTTTGTAAATAAATAAAAATAACTAAATAATATAATATGATTAAATTCTAAAAAAATAAAAAACACAGAATAAAAAATATTAAAAATGAATAAATAACACCTAACTATAATAATATTAAAAATAAATCAATACAATTTACCCATTAAAAATATAATATATTAATTGTGTCATGTTATAATGAAATTATAAATAGAATACTAAAATTTGAATAAATTATAGAAATCTTAGGTGTATGTGTTTCTATATGATATTTCATTACTTACGTAACTATTTGTGTGCCTACATTGTATATAAAAATGTGTTAATTATGTATATGTATGTGTGAAATCAATGGATCACACGTTTGATATATGTTAAATTGAAAAATCAAGTGATATTGAATTATGTTAATTAGTAGATGTGATAGTAAGTATTTTATTTAAAATTTATTTTTAATTTTAAAACATTCTTCACTAAATATATTACTTATTTAATATAAGAATAAATATTTTGTAATAAATAAATTGTATTTTAGGAAACATTAAATATGTTGATATATATTGAGAGAGAGAAATATATATGAATATATTTCAATAATAAATGTCTGTATGAATAAGTATGTATAAAATCCATTAAAACTAACAAGACATTATTATGTTTTTAATTATTAAATTTTATTCATTTTTTATATTTATATTTAATATATAAATTTTGAATTTTAGATAAGAACTTTCCAAGAAGAGAAAGTCACTTGTACTAGAAAAAAATTTTAGATTACAAAATTCTAAGAGTTGAAATTTACACTTTTCCCTCTGAAGAATAAGAAAAGGCTGTTAAAATTTGATTAGGCCATGCGAAATCATAGCCGTCATTGCCTTTGTGGGGAATACCATCCACAAGTGATTTGCTCTTCTTATAAACATGAGTGACAATTTAATCAATTTATAAATAATAATCCATGAAAATAATCCCCCAAGGTGATAACATAAATAAAAGATGATCAAATATTGCTCAATGGATTGAACAATGATAGAAGAGTCACATTCAAACTAAAGTTTATTCCTACCAATAATCTAATATTATTCAATGTCCATGATGACCCTCAACATTTCTGCCTCAGGAGAAGAAGAAAAGACACAACAACCATAAAGACAACCCAAAACGTTCCCATAGTGATATCTAAGATTAAAAGAATAACCCAAAGGACTCTGATTAACCCTTGAACACCCATCTGTATTAATTTTAATCAACCCTGCAAAAGGCAATTGAAATAAAACTTCAAGCATTTTATATAGAGGATGAAAATTACCATAGATACCAAGGCACCTGAATACCAAAAGATCCTGAACTGAATTATAAAAAAAACCCTTTTGAGAGGGATTGGATTCTTTGATTACCACAAATAGTTTATTAAAAGTAACTTGATGTACGAATTTAGCCTAATAATATATCCATTTATTGATAGATTTACCAATAATAATGATTAATTCTATAGCTGCAACCTATAAATATTAAATAGTTGAAGGGATAGCTGTATACTAGATAATATCTTGATGAAATATTTGATAAAATACATCTGGGGTATATGAATCTCAAAAATATCTGAATGATATCACCACATCACTGAATCAATGGCATAGATTAAAAATTGATATTCGATATAGTATATGTTTTGATGGTAGATGTCACATGATGAACAAAATGAGAATCCGCAATTTTTGAAAAAAAAAACAATTGGTTGACAGCTTCCCTTGCACCATATTCCAGAACAGAATAAAACAAAATTGATGAATGAAGCCATTATTCATATTATAATGCCATTCCACATCCAAATTCAAACATGCTAGATGTCCATAAAATTATTTATAAGTAAGAACCCCAATTACTAAAGGTTCCCATTCCCAAAAGATTATTGTGGGAAATAACTAATAGATTCTCACAACACTCCTAATATTACTAGATGAAGATTCAAATTATTTGAATGCTCTAAAATTGAAATAATTAAATCATGGTTAACATCATCATCCAAAAGGGATTCCACCAAAGGAGAAACAATCCAAATTGCGTTATCAAAATTAAAAGATGTGTCCATAGAGACCAACCACCTTGAGTAAAAATCAATAGAAGTGTATATGGATAAAAAGGTTGATGAAACTAAGGAATTTATATGTATAAGATTTCCATTTTTGAGTTTGATCAGAAATTTCTCATGAATAAAATTAAGGTCTTATGAATTATCATTCACAAGTATCAACATAAAATTTTCTTGCAAGGATTGATTAAAAAACAAAATATTTTTAATGCCATGACCCATATAGTTATAAGGCATGGAACAATTTTTCCATGTATCATTATCTAAGATACATTCTAGAATACTGATAATTCAAATAATTTTTAAAATATAGATTAAAATATTTTCAATAGGAGAAATAAGCCATTCATAGACCATGGATGAATAGAAAAACTTACATGTTTTAACATATTTCACCAAACAATACATCCTTATAATGACAAAAAGTCTTACACTTCCACAAAGTAAGCTTCCTTATAATAAGATTAATAATACAAAAAATGTAGCAAGTCATTGGTCGACCCTATAACATAGGGACACAAAGACAAATAAAAGAAATTACCACCTACCTGATTCCTATATCCCCAAAAATTTCAATCTACCAAGCATCAGAAATTATCTTACCAAATTAAATAAAAAAATTCCTCTATCTAACAACCTTTCTAGAGGGGTTATCATAATGAAAGAGGGATTTCTTGATGTTTATGATATTTTAATTATTCCCTTTATTGAATAGGATGATATCATCTTTATATAGGATAACTTAAATATAATTAATCCCTTCTTTTATTAGTAATGGATTTCAAATTCCCATTACCAATAATTATTGAAAAACGCCTACTGAGATAATCCTCAAAATGGAAAAAATAATAGTAGAGAGGGGATCACCTTGCCTGACAACACTAGAGAAGAAAAAATAACCTTTTGGGGTCCATTATAAAGAATATAAATATTATGTAAACCCGAAATACATTTAATACAATTGATGAAGGCACTGTTAAAACCAAAAAAATGCAACGGTCATACAAATAATGGCATATTCAATTATATAAAAATATTTTTAATATCTAGTTTATAGGAAATTTATCCACCTCTAATGGTCTTCTTGGGAATATTGACATATTCAGAGGCATTATTATGATAGGCTTGATTAGTCATTCTTTATATAAAGACAAATTGATTTGGGAAAAATATTTATTAGAGAAAAAGGCCAACCTATTTTCAATAACATTAATGATAATTTTTTAAATGTTCTTGACCATTGAAACATGCAGAAAAATATAAATTTCATTGGAATTTTACACTTTAGGAATCAGATCAAGAAATTGAGTATTCAGTCCAAGAGGAAGAGAACCACATTTAAATAAATGGAGGATATTCCAAAAAATATGAACTTGCATGATATTGAAATATTATTATAAGTAAAAGTTACCAAATCCATCAGAGCTAGGGGAGATCTTTGAATTAAGACCTCATATATCCTCCTTAATCATTGAATTGAATGTTATAATAATAATCCCTAAATTATCCTCCTAGTTAAATTGATTTGAAATTATGCCATCCATAGGATCAAAATAACAAAGGGTACATTAAAAGAATCTGTATAATAAGAAACCACATGATCATAGAGAGCCTGCTAATTGTAGGGGATCTGGTCACCATTCCTTAATAGTTATAAAGGCCTAGAGTCTTCCCATATTGTTGAAGGGAATTAAATAACTTGGATTTATATCACCATACATGATCAGTTTATCTTTAAATAAATTATTCTTTATAGCATCTTTAAGGTTAATAATATTTTTGAGTTTAAGAGAAACCTCATCCTCATTCACAATTCCTTCATAGAAATCATTCCTAGTACCGTGCTCTTGATTTTTTTCTAGGGAGGACTCAGTAGAGGTGATCTATCCATCAAGATTAATAAATAGATCCTCTATCCATGATTTCAACCTCATTTTAACAAATTTTAATTTGATAATATAAGTAGATGATCATCTCTCAAATCAACATAAGAGCAAACATCCTAATCAATTTTACGACATTCTAGTTGAGTCGCCAAGGACTTGTTGAACCTGAAGGTGAAATAAGGATTCAAATCATTGATCACAAAATAAACCAGAAATTAATATTTATCAAAGATAAGCCTTGATAAGACTATATAGGATATGGAATCCCATGTATCCAAAAGATAATTATTAACAAGGGATATATCAAAATTTCTAGAAATTATACCAATATGATTCTTCTTATACTATGAGTGATTATCTATAACCAATATTATCTCAATAAAATTATTGAGGTCCATAATTTCTGTAAAACCTATGGAGGATATCGAATTGGTCACATCAAAAAATTTCTCATCTAGATACAAAATTAAACTAAAATCATGAAGAATGGAACAAGGACTAGTAATAATTTTTTATGTGAATCAATCTCTAATCATAATGTTTTACAATCTTGGTACCTATTATGAGCAGAAATTATTGACCAAACCTGCTTAATACCCACATAATTAAATGAACAAGTGGCATGTTAATCACTAGAGGAAATAATGGAAGGATAAATAAAGGATGAATGAGCCATAGAACATAAATTTTTAACATCACCCAATCATATATTAATATCCAATAAATGAAAACAAATGTTTTCCAGATAGGAAACACTAGAAGATAATATTATATTTGGTTTGGACAACCCAATAAATATTGGATTATGCTTCTGATTATGGAACCTAAAAGACATTGTTGTCTCATTATTGTTCATCCCATATCAATTCCAAAAAAGAGTCCTTATTTGGACTTGAATTTGGGGTCCAACCCCCTTTATTTTCCCTACCTCCTTTCACATTGGTGGATTTATCAGGCCTTCATGCCTTTCTTTGAGTTACTATAGAAATCTGAAGCAAAGTGATGATGTCACAACCCTTAGATAGACATGTCACAACACCATTATCTAGTGTGGTAGATTCATTGTTGAATGATGCTACTGCCCTATCTAGAACCAAGGGAAAACCCAAGGCTAACTGCCCCAATTGGTTAATCTCCATGATGATAGAAATCCCCACCTAAACTAAACCTAAAAATGGATTTTGGGTATAAACAGTAATGTCCCGGACCCAGATTCCACAAAATAGTTCCTCGATGCCTGTTGGTCACATGGAATCAAGCCCATCTCCCCAAATGCTAAAGGTTGTCGACATGTAATTAGGGCGTAGATGTTTCATCGAGGAGACCATGATCTCATCACCATAGTATAAATAGTGTAATAGCAATAAAAATAAGTAGAGGAAGTGGTAAAAAATCTTATTTACATCACAAACAAGACATGAATATAAAACAATGAAAGAAGTGACTCATTAATAATAATGATGATGATACATGTATCTAGAAATAATCAAAAATAGGTACATAAAAATACAATATAATACAAGTATCCCAAAGGCCAAAAAGTCCAAAACGGTATCCAAGTATAATTTCAATATTAAGATTAGTCATATGTTTCAATTATACAAAGATGAAAAGAAAAAAACATTGTTTGGGAACATTACATTATCAATACCTGCAACTATATAATCCATTTGGGTCCACGAGGCAGTCCAACTGGATATAAGTTAAACATCCCACTAGGAGAACACCCATAGATCTAAAATGTTATAAGAATCATGATGAATTATTCTAAACACGTGTAAGTATGCAGTAATATAAGTGTGAATACCCATGATATATAACCATTGCAAACATGTAATACCAAACAACCTCTGATGGCTCCCTGCAACAATTTTCATCTCTGAAAAATGATTCTAGTAAGAATATAAAAAATTAACATGGCCTCATTATACATCCATCCATATCCTGTATACATGGAATTATTGTATAATGAATCCATAAGAACATCACATGGCCTTACTGTATAATGAATTGTATCACTTTCCATAGCCACGTTGCAATAACTAAAGTGTCATATATCACTTGGTCACGATGAATAATGAAATATAGACCATAAAGGGATGGATCTACAGTTTAGAAGACCGAGGAATACATGTCATGTCTTGGGAGCATCTCGGTGGAAACTCAGTATAGGCACTATTTGGATTACAAGTAGTATGTGTACAAATTTTTCCTACATGAGTCCAAGCAAGCTAAATCCAAGGGGAAGAAGGGTCTGAGGCATCCCATGGAATCAAGTCCCAATAAGCATCACTAGTGAAAAAAACCACTACCACGATCCATATCCATGGAGATTCATATATGGAATCTATACAAACATTCAACCATTTTGAATCATTTTAACAATTCAATTCAATATGAGCATACCCACACATTTAATCAATTCCATTCAACTCCATTCAGTGAGTATACCCACTCATTTAATCAAGTCACATGGGTATACCCACCCATTAATCATAATTCACTATTAGTCAAGCTATATGGGTATAACCACCCATTTAAAATAATTTCTAACAAATACATTTAAGAAATTTAAAAACAACCAATGAGTATACCCACTCGTTTAACCAATTCCATTTATGAAATTTAATCAAGTTGGCATGGAATATTTTGATAACATAAGACGTTGAAGAAGAACATATACCAAGAAAGTAATTCAGCTGCATTTAATTATAATTGACCTTTTTTAAGTTATGAAACTCAAGAACAGCCCCATTTGGAGGTTCATCAATGGTCCAAACCAATGAAAAGGCATGGTACACCACATGGGTGGCCTTGGATTTGGGGAAAACCCACAAATTATTCTTAAGGAACCTAATGTAATCTTCAATTGGCCTTGTTTCATCAATTCCAATTTTAAATTTTAATTTTGGAGCCATGTTGGATGATACAACGACTGTAATTATAGCAGATAGGACTATAAAGCACCAAAATCAGAAAGAAAAGTATATACCACATACCTTAAATCTATAGTGGAGTGCTCCTCTAGTATTATATTCTAATTCAACTCAGTTTAGGATAAATATTAACAATGGATAAAGTATTAGAAATTAGGGAATATGATACAAAATCCAAATAGCACCGCAAATATATTGAAAAATGAGGAATAACTAAAAAAGAAACAAGATCTTAGCAGTGCGGATCTAGCTAGACCAATGGAGAATAAAATACTGTCCAGACCTACCACTTGGAGAAAAGCCTACCGTAGGATCCTTTGGGGTGATATTTCAAGTGAGAGAGGGGTGAGGTGAGTGTTCTATCAAAAATTTGAGGCCCCTTCCAATATTATTAAAATCTAGACTCAGGCATTTACTTGATGTGTAAATGATTTCTACGTCATGTAATTCATGGGTTTATTCATTGAAAAATCATGTACATGGTGTGAATGGTACTATACATACCATTACACATATGGTAATTGAAATAAACATAATGTATTCCAATTACACATCATGTAATTGGAATGAACCTAAAATACAGACCTCCGCCAAATTCCTTCCTAACAACTACCCAATCGTCCCGTGGTCCGGGTTAGGGTATAAGACAAAAAAGAATAGTTAAATTGGAAAAAGGATTTGTACTTAAAAACTGGATCTTATAGAATCATTTATATCTAAAACACAAAAAATAACGAAATTTGTTAACAACAGAGTATCCCCAGAAGGTCTAACAGATTCAGCAGGCAAGGTAGCATCTTTGGATGAGACTCGAGAGTGTAACTCCTTTTGAACCAAAAGAACAATCTCAATAATTTCATGCCTAATTTAAAGAAATATATCCTTATCCTCTATTTTACTTTACAACTTACTATTTGTTTAATTAAGAATTTTTTTTTAAAATTTCATCAGTTTTTATTTTTTTCATCTATTTATTACAATTTTTTTTTAATTTTTTAGTTTTTTAAATTATAACAACTTATTCATTTTATATATATTTATTTTTAATACACGTCGTTTATTAAACTTTATAATATATATATATACATTTATATTATTTTTATTAATTTTTTCAATCATTATTTAATAAATAAAATATTTAATATTTTTCTTATTTTACAAATTTTTTTATTTCATCAATTACTTCATTTATCCATTATACATATTTATTTATTTAAGATATATTATTTATTAATTTATATAATATATATATATAATAAAATGATTAATTTTTTAACAATAATTATCTAATTAATAAACATATTTATATTATCTTTAATTTACTTATTATTTATGTTTATTTTTTTAATTATATCATTTTATTTAAGACATTTAGGAGTTCTAAAAACTGATAAAGTATACCCATTATCAGCGCTAAAAATAAACTACTGATTAATGTGACCCTTTATTCATGCTATAAATAAAGCTCTGATAAAGGGAACATTTTATCAGTGCTAAAAAATTGATGGTAAATGTTTTCATTTATAAGTGCAAAAAAATAATCATAAAGGGTACCATTTTTCATCACTTTTTTAGCTATAAAAAAGGTCCACTTTATCATCATTTTTAGCACTAATAAAGGCCACCTATATTAATGATTTTTATTGCATATATAAAGGCCAATGGTGTTAAGTTACTATTTTATAGTACTATTCCACCTTGATAACTTGTTTTTTCTTACCAATTATTTAAACCCTAATATTTTTTAAATACAGGATGATCCTAAAAATCATAGTAAGGAATATAAAGAGAATGAATATGTTAGTCTGGTGGAAACATGAAAACCCATGAATTGTTTACAGAACATCAATGATCTTTGATAATATGAATTAAATACATTATACTAGAAAAAAATGAAGCCTTTTTCCCAAATAAAACATTTAAAACAAATAGTAAGAAACTAAAAACCCTTTTTTCTAACTTAGAGCATCATTTTTATAAAACCATTTCAAAACCATTGTAATTAGAACAACCATATGTTCAACTTCTAATACAACTCTCTAGATAATATAATCATTACCCAAATGTATTATAGATATATAATAGGGATTACCCATCATGTAACATATATTACTCTAAACTATTTTTCATGTCATATAATGGTGCTCAACCCTTCATATAAGCTATATAAATCTCCCCAGTGACGAAAATGGCCGACGTCGAAGCCTAGCAGATGTGGTTGCTGGGGATGATTACATCATATTTTTTGATTCTGTTTCTTCTCCACCACTTGGTGATTATTTCCAACTGA
Source organism: Viscum album (assembly GCA_963277665.1). Classification (NCBI taxonomy): domain Eukaryota; kingdom Viridiplantae; phylum Streptophyta; class Magnoliopsida; order Santalales; family Viscaceae; genus Viscum; species Viscum album. The sequence goes on along the minus strand of OY728130.1, from coordinate 1,188,431,934 downwards.
AGAAGTTTCTCTATAGAGGTTAGGTGACCAATGCGTTTTCAAACGAGGAGGTTCAATTTCTCTCTTCTAATCTTAGATTTGTTTTTGTTTGTAAATTAATTTAGTGTCGTCCCTCTCTGATCTTCCTATAGAAAGAATTCTAATCCATTGGATTCATTGATTTTGAAATCATCCTGCTCAACTCAATGAATATAGCGACACGACATTCCTCTGTGAATTATTACTATCGGCTTTGGTCTAGGGGTTATTGGTGCTTTGGGGGATGCCCTATGAAAGTCCTAAAATGGTACCCTATGTTTGATTACAACATTGGATCACCGATTTCCACAATCTGGTTAGGTTTCCCAGGTCTACTGATGCATTTTTTTCAAACATATTTTCCTTTTTCCTATTGCTAAACTTATAGGGCATCCCATTAAGTTGGATTCTGCTACTCGAAACATCACAAGGCCATTGGTTGCACGTGTGTGTGGGGAGGTTGATCTTACGCAGCACCTGCCTGTAGTTATTTGGATTCAGAATGGAGATGCTGGATTTTTTCAAGAAGTGGTCTAGGAATCCTTAGCGAGCTACTGTTCAAATTGCCTACATCTTGGACACTCATTTGGAGATTGTGGCTCTGGGAAGGACCCTTTGAGCACTCGTAAGTTTGATAATCCTTTGCTAAATGAAGGAAAAATAGTCTGAGTTTAGAAAGACAGGAGGCCTCTTATGGAACAGGCTAACCCCTCTAATGCTAAGGTCCTACTTATGTCTTCATCTGTCCTGCATTCCTGCCCAGTACAGCCTTCATGCGCTCGAGATTCTATTCTCTATGGTTTTGTGGTTTAGGTCAATAATTCTAAGCCTTTCACTGATACCTTAGGAGCTTCCCTAACCACTAATGAGATAGTGCAAGAGGATCACTCTATTTCTAGTGATTCTAATATTGATGATAATGAGCATGCATATAAAATTGGAGAGGAATATCTTCACTCTAGCGCCAAAAAAGGTAAGAAACCTTTTACTGATCCGGATTGATTTATCACTCTGCATCCAAAGAAGACTCGAAAACAAATTGACTACTCTAAGATGGAGAGGACCATTGTCACTAGATCTTCAGGGATTTGAATAGAGGAAACTAACATTTCTTCACAACCTGTGCCCAACAAAAATCCTTCCGCATCAGAATCCTCTAATGAAGAGGCCTCCTACTCTTGGATTGAGGATCGAGAGGATAGAATTATGCTTAGAAATTTCACTCGGGTGATTAAAGAAGGATAAAAGGAGGACTTCTTCCCTTAGATTGAGGAACAAGCAAAGTTGTCTTTTGGAAGATACTGTAACAAGGAAAATTTTATTGATGATTATCTTAGTATCAGAGAGTGTATGTTTGATAGAGTGGAAATTGAACTTGATCGAAACCCTGATTTTGATTATCTTCATCTTTGGTGGGAATATTTATTTTTCACTCATGGTCTTATTATCATTTTAGCACGACCATTACAGGGTTTTGGAGCCCTATTTTCTTTGAGGAGTGTTGTATCTATTTGCTCGCTTGGGTGGCTATTTTTGGTGTTCATCATGGTTTCATTGGTTCTTTGCGAGGATTTGTTTATCATCTTCTCTTGACACATGGTTTCTGATTTGAAGCTCAGGGGGTTTCTGCTTCTTATACAGACTTTGTCCTTTCAATTGAGTCTTTGGCATTGGGGGTTGTCCCATGTCCTTACAGTAATGGTTTGGATCATTTCATGAAGAATCTGAACAATGAAAAATTATATTGCTGCTGTCAATTTTTCCTAGAAAACTAGCCTGACTGTAGGCCATCAACTTTTGCAATAAGAATTCAATGATGATCTGGACATTGGGGGGATGAGGCTTTGATGGTTCTACAATGACATATCATTGGGAATCATTCATTGCTGAGATTTTTTCCCCTCTCACAGTTGATTTAGAGGTTTTTCTTGGCACCTTCTTTTTTTATTCTTTTTTCTCTTATTGGTACAAGCTCATTGTACCTCGTGTAATCACTTGACCTTTACATTTTATTAATAAATTTTTGGGAGCATGGGTTTTAACTCATGCTTCGAATGTTCCTGGTATAAGTCATATCAAGTTCACCAACATTTCATTTATTACACAAGTATCATATTATGAATAAAAAAAATGTATTCTCACAAATTTTCATTATAAAACGCTTTTAAAAAAACCTTTAAATCCATATAAAAAAATTATTTTGGATATCAAAATACCAATTTATTTTAAAACCACAATTTCAAAGCCAAAATACCTAGAAAATGGGAAAGAGCATTTTTCTTTGAAAAAACATGAAATCCTGAAAAATAGGTCAAATACCAAATAATGATTATGGTGACAAAAAGATTCATTGTATTTATATATGATAAAATAGAACATTTCCATTTTTCTATTACCAATAAAGTTAAAAATTTAAAAAAAATATCACTTTTTGAAAACTATTGATATAAAATCCTAGAAAAGCATTTATTGTAATACAAAAAATGCACACATAATAAATAAACCATTTTCATTGGAAATAGTATTCGAAACATATAATGTAAACTACCAAAAAATGAGGTGATATAACGATGGTAAATTCAATTCATGTGGTATATGTAATAAAATATATTCCATTTGAATTTTTACATCAAATTCTAAAAAGTATCTTTATAGGAGTATTTTTAAAGGAAAGTCTCGTACTAGTTTGGAAGCTTTAGAATCGTAATCCCTATTAAAAAATAAAATTAAAAAAATAATAAATATCCTTATGATATAGAATTTTGGGATATAACAGGTAAAGGGTCTCTATATACACCTCATCAAATAACAGTTGTATAACATAAAAATATCTTTTAATGAAAAGAAAATGAAATGACGTCTCTTACCTTGAGTTTGTCTTGTCACGTATGTTCTTTATCATCCTGAATAATAAAATTATTTTAATTATTTACCTACATAATAATCATTAACAAGTTTATTATTCCATTTATTTCACATATTACTATTTTATACAATATTAATTAATCAATTAACATTATTTCAAATGTTTTGAAGATATTTGAATTATGTGTCGAAAATGACTTTAGATGGTTGACTATGATCAAGGAGGAAATTATTTAAACACTTCAAGAATAATAATCACAAAATGAATTTAATTTTTATAAATAAATCATTCTTTTAAACCAATAATACATGATGGTTGTGAAAAATTAACTGTGTTATAATCATAGAGACGGTAGGTCGTACATACGCATCAGTAACATTCTCATTTTTCAATATTCATTATGGATTGAATGGGATTATAATTTTTTATTGACATAAATATTATAATATCATAAATATTATAACAATCCTTTAATTACTCTTATATATATCATACATATGATGTTGTATTGAAAAATGAATCACATCAATTCATGAAGGTAGTTGTTTTCATGTAAAAACGAACGATGTCAACCGTTTTTTTGAATGGAAAAGTAAGAAAATAAATGAAATTTTTTATTTTTTAATTGATAAATATTTTATTAAGAATATATATTTATATATATACATTAATTCCATCATTATAACCTGTTTTGAGAGATGTTTATGAAAAACATGTTACATCAGTTCATGAGAAGATAGTCCCCCAAACACATGATTGATTGTTTCATTTCCCATTTGAAAGAAGAGGATATGGATATAGGTTGTGTCATTATAATAAAAATTCCTAAATGTATATTAGATAATTTTTTGTTATATATTCAAGGATTAATAATATGATAATGTAGTGAAAGATGAAATAAAACTAAAAAATACAGATAAAAACAATACCTCCTCTTTAGAAAGTCCCCTTTTATTAACACATCAATCCCTATAAGGTTGGCATTCTGCCTAAAAAAGAAATATAGAATAAGGGTAGGTATTATAGTAAGGTATTTGGGTTTTTTTGGCAGAAAAAAATCGGTTTTTATATTTTAATGATTAAGACCAAGAGGCTTGCAGTATAAGAGAGGGGAGGGGAAATCTTGAATTTCTAAAAATATTAAATTAATATAAATTAACATTCAATTCCAGATCCCATCAAAATGATTTATTTTGAAAAAAGGATGAATATTTATCAATGTAATATCATTCAATAAAAATTATTCAATTTTTTATCATGTTCTTACCGTTATATTTTTGTTTTAACCCCTCATTAATCCCTTTCACACATTCAACGAATACTATGATATTTACTATTTGAATTTTAATATAGTGACTATTAATGGGAAAATGCTTATATATGGACAATGGTTGATATAATTCACCATATAATAATATTTTTACCAAATATATGTTTTTAAAAATAAATCATTTAATAAAATATCATTCCTAATAACATATCCTTAATGTAAATTTTTGGGACTATTGAGTATTTTAATTTTAATAAAATCATTAAAATGGTTAAAAATATAAAAATAATATTTTATTACGTCCCTAATATATCATGTTCATCAACAAAATTTGTTGTTCAAATTAACTATTAAAAATTATAATTCATTTAATATTTTTAATATAATTTATTTTATTTCTTTGTTAACTAAATAATTATTGTGTTAGCAATGTGTAAATTTTTATAAAAATTAATATTCCTTAAAAATTAAAAATAAATTACAATGATAAATATAAATCATTTAAATTTAATAATAATGTTTATAACTGACCAAATCCTCTTGTAATATCTATGTTAAATATATTATATTTAATAAAAATAAGAGTGTTATATTTTGGACATTTCCCTAAATAAAATATTATAACGGTAACAATATAATAAAAATATCTAAAAAATGAAATATAACCAAATTTTATTTTACTATGGGTGAAATAGACACATAGAATAAAATTAATTCACATTTTTTTGGATATTTGTTTCTTTATCATTTTATTTCTAACATTAATTACTCGATTTTCCCTTTACCGGGGTAACAAAAATTTTAACAGTTACTGTTAATATTAACAAAAAATAAAACTAAGACATTTACTAAATTTTGACCAACCTATTCTGAATTTGGAAACCATTTTTCAATACTAGAAAAAATTGATAAGGATGATTTTATATTAAATTGACGTATAAGATTCACCTATAAAGCATAGTTGGATTTTTTAAAAAATTTAAAGAAACTGATGAAATCATAAAACTGAATGAAAATAAAATTTTATCTTTTAAATATATAAAAATAAAATATAATTTTTACCAAGAATAATTATTTTTAACTATTCATTCAAATAATCACAATTTTCAGAAAATGCTCAATGTCATATTTAAGTAATTTGTAAATAATGAATTAAGAAATAAATTTCATTTTTATAAAGGACAAAAAATATTATTTGGAAGTCAATATTTTTTTTATAAAATCATATAATAAAAAAATTTGTAAGAGATAATGACTTTTACTTTTTGGTCAAAAAATTCAATAATTTTTTTTAATGAATATAACTCTATAGAATATAAATAAATAATATATTTAAATGTTTTATATAAACATTAAATAGGATATTTATTATTCAATATATTTATATACATTTGATATTGGTGAACATATTCATTTATTTCCTTAAATTAATGAAATCCATTTAATCCATTCAAAATAGTTTATAACTAATGAAACCACAAGGTAAGATGCATGAACATAAAGCATTACAGAGCTAGTTGATATATGTACTCAACCTTTTAGGTGGAATCCATATAAACTCATCATTAAATTCTGGGTTCTATGAATTTTTTCATTTGTATTATATATATATTTTTTGTGTGAATAACCAACTTTTACAAGAGTGTATAATTTATGAAAATATTGTTTTATGTCTAAATATAGTTTAAAATTGTATGGAAGTAACATTACTGGTAAAATTCATTGAATGTCCCAGACCATTTTTGTAATAAATAATTGCAGTTCTTTAGGAATTATTTATTATTTTTTTATATTTATAGATTTTAGGTTGATCTGATATTCAAGTAATGTTTATGTTTTTTCGTGTTGATATAGAGAGTAATTATTATCTAAGTTTTTATAGTTTTTAATGATAAAAGATAGACATATATTTTGGTATAGTTACTTTTGGAGTTTGATATATTAAATATTTTTGAGAGGTGGTTGTATAATGACACATGGCACCAAGTATAATGTCATTGTATACCCGATGAGGTGAATAGTAGAGTAGAACCCAATACACTACCTATAGAAATCGAAGATTTCTTAAGGTTTAATTGGTAATTTTTTTTGATTATCCTATTATTTTAAAATCGATTTTTTATAAAATAAATATTATTTTTCATAAAATATAAATGTTTTGTTTTTATAAATTCATTTATATGTTAAATTAAATTGTATTTTATAGAAATATTTTTTAAATATTTTTGTTATTTTCGGATTTTTTTTCTATTTACATATTAATATGTTACTATATAGAATTTTTCATCACTGATAATCCTATGTTGTTTTTATTTATTAATGGAAATTTTTCTAAAATTTTTATTCAATCATTTTAGGTAAAAAAATTAATGTTTAACTGTTTATTCTAATGTTATGTTATCTTTTATGTTCTATTTGTATTTTTGTTTTATCATTGTGACTTGTGGTTAGTTCTTCAAACGACATTAATTGGTATACAATGAAAATTTTTAAGTTATTTTTTCATAATTTCATGTTATACTTTATAATTGATAAATCATTCCACTACATAGATAACATAAAATAATATTGAATTAATAAATAATAATTTTCCATTATATAATAGGTTTCATCATTAACTATATAATTTATGGGATCAATGGACTAAATTTGGACGCTTTTTCATTAATTAATGATTGAAATTTCAATTAAATAAATAAATATTAATATTTATAATAGATAACATGTTTATCCATTTCCATTAATCATGGATTTTCTATATAAAGGCATATTATGAGAGTTTTTGGTCCATAATGATATCATGTTGGGATATTTATGATAACATGATTGGAAAAAAAAATTAATGATTATTATAATGTTAGGTTTTTTAACTTTATTATTTAGTTCCATTCCCAGCTTATAAGAATTTTATTTTATCCTTAAATATCCTATTATATTGTGAGACATACATAATTTTTATTATTAGTTTCCACTAGCCTATGTATTTTTCTTCCGGTGGGTGAAATATTTATTTAGTTATTGGAAGCCATTGATTTACTAAGACTTCTATTTTAGTTATTAAAGAAATTCATGTTTTATGTTACAACCATTCTATTTAAGGTATATGTTTATATACCTTTGATGTTTCCAGTAAGAGTGTGTTTTCTTTGGGGAAATTTTTTTATCCTTTTGATTTATGAATGGAAAATAGAAAAAGGTAAATCATTTATTAGTTATAATTTCCTAATTGGGTTTTTTTGTGATGTTTATTGACATAATATGCATCATAAGAAGCATAACGGAATGTTATTAGGATATATTTGTATAATATGGGGGAATTAGAATAGTTTATTTATAACGGTGATCATTTTATGAACTATTTTGAGTAATATTGTATTGTGTACTTTTTGTGATGGGATATTTTTGAGATCATGTTATCATTTAAAATTAACATTTATTATTTTTATTATTTCTATCAATATTTTTTATTTAAACTAAATAAATAAAATCATATATTCACTTAATTATTAATCATGGGTTTCCATTTGATATTTGATTATTTATTACTATTTTTAATGATTAATATGTGTTTTCTCTCAGACACATGGATATGAATACACTTAATTTTTTTATAACTATGGGATTTTGGGTCTCTTTGTGTTGTATACAAATATTATTTACTCACGCCATATATCTGAATGCCAATAAACAAGGAGTTTCACATATTGATTTAAGTAAAAGTAGGATCATTGATAGTGACATAGATGTTCTACTATCATGACTAGTATCTTTGTTGTAGTTCTAGATTCATTATGGTGTTTTAGTGATGGTGTAAAGTATTGGTAGAATGTTTCATTAGTATTACCCTAGTTGGTTTTCTTTTAGTATTTTGGATTTTGGATACTATAGATTTTATCCCGACTACATAGAATTAAAATCTATATTCATATATGTTGGTCCTTTTATATTATTAAATATGGATGGAATGACCCTATTAGAGGGCTCCTTGAACCCTATTTGGAGGTTAATGGGTGATATGTCTAATTTCGTGATGAAACAAGGTCGATATTAGGCATAATCCCATAATAACCCATTATGATTGAAATCTATCTAAACCATTACATATTATGTTAAAACATAAATTTACACATTTTTTTAAACCCTAGTGATTTTGAAGTGTGTTCAGAGTATGGGGATGTCGAGTAGTAGTTGGCAGGTGTTCTTTTTTGAGCTATAACAAAAAAAATTTAGTGAATGTCTTCATTTTGGAAAAAGAGAGAATGAATGTTGAATCATCAAGTGTACATTATATAAATATCTATAAAACAAGGTTGTAGAGTATCCCAATGTTAGAAATAATTTATAGCTCTCTATTCTAGGAACTCTAGGTAAGAGTGAGATTTTCGGTTTATACATTCTTGATATAGACTGGATGAGAGTCAAAAGAAGCCAGAAAGATCATTTGTGAGAAAATTTATATATTTTATCATGAAATATAATGATAGTTATTAATGAGACATGTGAATATTGGATAATGTGACTATTAAATTTGTATAAATTTATTTAATTAAAAGATAAAAATAAAATAAATATTATTTAATTAAATACATCTTTTTTGGAATCATAATTAACAAAATTCACACGGAAATGAATTTTATTACAATTTATCGGTTTTCATTTTATTAGTTAGGTGATTCTAGTGGTTTTTAAAGAATTTTAATTTAATTTTTTTTAAATATTATCTAAATTGGTGAAACTGTTTCTATAATGTTTTATTTTAATAAAAATAGAATTTGGGAATAAAAATTTTCATTGAGAAGGGTAAAAAAATTTGATAATAAATTAAAAAGTTAATACTAAATTGTGATTTATAAATATTACGATTTTTATAAAACTTAATGTTTTAAAATTAAAAGTTTATTTTAGAAAGAAATCATGAATCCATGTTAAATTGATTTTAATAATTTTATATATCTGTAAAGTTTGACTACCAGTGGCATAGTCATAATTGTTTACAAATTTTTTATTCTGATATTGTGGAATTTATGAGAGGGTAATTTTTGAGAATATGTTGTTTCAAAATGTGAGATTCTATGTAAGAGAGTAGTTTCTTAATATTTTGGGAGTTTTTCAGTGAAAGTATAAAGATTATTTTTAGAATTGATGTTATATATTAACATTGATATTTTTTGTTGGAATTTTAATGTTGAAAAAAATTATATTGGTGAGTTTTTTATAGATACATTTCATTATTATTTAAATTGATAATTGTTTTATAAAGATATATATTTTTTAGTTTTCAGTGAAAATAATTGAATGAATGGATATTTAGTGGTTTTTAATGAGATTAATTATTATTTGACTTATTAGGGAGTTTAATTTGAATATTTATAGATGTAATATGTGCATGGATGTTCAGTATAATATTATTTTAGAGATTATTAAATGAAATATATTTTTAATTCAGTTGCGAGTATCCATTGAGTACTTGAAATAACATGATTGAGTACCTATTGAGCTCAACAATAACGAATTATCAACTAGACATCCACCATGAAGATGATATAGAGAACCAAAAAAATAAACAACACTGGACATTTAAAATAAGAGATAATTTTTATGTTTTTGATGGTTTTTATTCAAACACCATATTTAGGGTATCCGTGTCAAACAAATTTTTGTGGGGGTTTTTAATTAGATAAAAATATCCCTTTTCATTCCATTTATTTGTTTTCCATGATTATTGGGTTATTTTGATAGAAATGTAAATTTATTTATAATATATCATGGTGAAATCCAGATGTATTGAGTGGGATTGTGGCTGTAATTAACATTGGATTCTAGAAATGCTAGATTAGACTATGTTAATATTTTTTGGTAGAAATTTTCTTTAAGGTAATTGTTTTGGGACTTAATTTTGGGCTAAATTCATGCATGTTTAGTTTTTAAAATTTTTAGTTTTAGTGGTTAGAGAGTTAGGTAAATAACCAAAGTTGTAGGTGGGTAGTATCACATATTTTTTATTAGTAATCATAAATTATTGTTTTAGCTAATTTTATTTGTAGTTTTAAGATGATACATGTCTCTTGGTGGGATAAATGATGTAGGTGTTCTTATTATTTTAGGTTCCTAATGGGGAAATTTTATGTGATGTTCTATAAATAGATTTTAAAAACCATACAAAATTAAATATTAACCTTTATAAAAATAAATATATGTTTCAAATAACTGTTTTGATATGATAAATTTAATTGTTTTTTGTAACACCCTGACCCCAGTTACCCAGAGTCGGTGTATTAATTACATAACATTGGCATGATCACAAGAAAGATCAAATCTCGAAAGACCGATTGGTTTAGTAGCCTTGGAAACACTAGATATATTCATAAGTTTTACATTACATCATCAAAATAAAAAGAACTACTACAACAACATATTGTCTCCATAGTCCACACTATTAACCCCTCATAATATCCCTGCAAGTCATTCATAATTTACTTCTTCACATCCTGGGAAAATAAAACATAGAAAAGGGGTGAGCTCAAATACCCAGTAAGGATAACAATATAGCAGAAACTTTCATAAATAAGAATAAACATTTAAGGCAATGTATAACTAAAACAAAAGCCTTTTAAACTTTAACTTCAACATAGTATGGCATAAATAAAATGAAATAATTCCATTTACTTATTCACATGGATATTCTACTAATCGAATAATCACATGCAATATCAATAACCACTTTCATAATGATGGAATGCATAATGCCAGACTATCATAACCACATAGCCAAGGCCTCGTGCCAAGACTACAAATAAGATTTTGGAAAGGCCTTGTGCCAAGACACTAGTTTGTCTCATGAGACCTACCGATGCATCGAGGAGCTATAGCGGGCTCCACCCGTCACATATTAAGTCCAATGCATTCCCATATGAAAAGGTTTAAACATAACATAAACATTCGTATTAAAACTAGCATACGAAATGTCAATACTTTCATCATAAACCATGAATGGTATATAAAAAATAGCACATCCACAGTCAAACATATCACAAAACCTTCAATATAATATAGAAGTTTTGTATCATAACAAATAAACTTTAAATAACTGTAAAATCCATCAAAGGATGTTGACATAGATGAAATCAAAATTCATTTTAAAGAAATGTCTCTTTTTATTTTGAAATCATTTAAGATCCATATAAAATAAAACATTTTATTTGAAAATACTCTTATAAGATTGTAAGGGAAGATTTGACGATTTTATAACGGCGGAAAATAACCGCACCCGCCGTATAAGTTAAAAAAACTTTCTTATCTTAATTTTGTCGAAAAGGTTAAAAAGCACCTTGTTTGGAAAACGACGGAAAGATTCCCTTATAAATCTATTATAAAAAGTCAAACAAGGGTATAAATGACTTTAACCCATATTCTTTTAAATATTAAAAATGTTTTGAAATACATTTTGAAGAAACATGGATGTGGATGATAACGAGACCCCAGTAAATTATTACGTATAAACAACCTCGGATAATGAAGAGATTGTGAAATAACCCTTACCTTGTACTTTTCCTTGGTTGGGGTAGGTTAACCTCCTGTATAATGGTGAAATAATTGTTATTAAATTATAAAAGAATCATATACATTAATTTTATATCATATATGATCTTTTAATATTGATTTGATAATAATATCTTAGTATTATCGTTGTTTCGGGTGTTAAATTACTTGTTTTATTTTATATGTTTTGTTACGTAAGCCATGTTTGTAATGGATAGGTTGTATATTATTCATATCCAGAATGATATCAAGTCCTTAAACATCATTTTTAAATCATCAAATGATAATTATACTTGAATGGATACGATAGAGAATGAATCTTATCGCGTTTGTGGAGACGGTAGTCCGTACGTACGCACGAGCGACAATATCATTCTTTTGATATTAAAATAATATATAAATGGATGTTATATCATATATAAAGAATCCTTAACATGTTATATTTATTATTTATCTGAGTTAAACATCATTATTATACCCATCCAAATAATAATATATTGAATAACAATTACACCACGACGTGGAGAGGGTAAGCCGTACGTACGCACGTATGGTGACATGTTATTCAAAGGGTGGATAGAATACTGAATATGGTTGTGCCATATTTATAATAACATCATAGTATATGTGAGATACTGGAGTTATTATTTTAGAATGTTAAGAACAAAGAAAGAAGAAGTGGAAGAAGAAAGGAACTTGAAAAGGGGTGGTGAAAATATTACCTCTTCTTCGGGTTCTTCCTTTTGATTTGATCAAAAGGGCTCCTTAGGTTGGCTTTCTGATCAAACTAAGGCCTCTAGGTTGTAGTGAGGGATGTTGGGAGAGTATTTGGGCAGAGTTTGGCCGAGCCAAGTGGCTTGAGAGGTGTGAGGAATGAGTAGAAGTGGTCTCCTTTTATAAGGGAGAGGAGGGGTTCTTTAGGAAAGAGTGAAAGTATTACTTTATAATATAATTAAATTCGGTTTATAATGGCCCAAAAATAATTGAGGTCTAAGATAAGATGACTCATATTCTAAATAACATCAACCAATAAGAATTGGACAGGTTTTAGATAATATTTTTATCATTATAATATTATTTATTTAAATGATTTATTAATGAGGTAAACATTGCATCATTATTGTGTCATTAATAATTTAAATTATTTGATGTCCAAAAATTATAAATAAAATATCATTATGTAGGAAATCTTTCTAGATTTCTAATGAATATTTATAATCGAAACTCCAACATGTATAACCCTATGTAAAAATTGTTCTTCTAAAAGATGTAAGCTTATGCCATTTTTATTTTTATTTTAACTTTATTAATATATTGTGTCCCTACCACATAAAAGTGGCTCTAAGGGGTCCCCAAATCGACCCAAGGATGCCCATGGTCGGGTATGTATCCACCAATAAGGTTAGGACACGTTTTAGGGTAATTTTGTATTATTATAATATTATTTTTTAACCCTTATTTACCGGATTTACCCTTTAACCATGGTAAATAAAATATTTACCGCAGTAATTATTCAAAATGTGTAAAAATAAAAGTTACCTATTTACATAATTTGGACATCCTGATTCCAAATATGTAATCCATTTTTCCAAATTCAAAACACAGAAGTGGCAGAAATTAATTTAAAATTAATTCCCGTTGTTAAAACAAAAGGCGTGTTTTTAAGAGATAATAACTATTAAAAGATTGACACTTGTTTATGTCTGGTTTAATTGTGAAATTATGTCCAATGACAAACATTAAATTAAATGGTAAAAATATATTCTAAATATACTTTAAAACCACTCAAATTCATAATTTATCAATATTAGTTATTTTGATTAAAAAAGTTGATTTTAATTAAAATTTAGTAATTTTCACTATTCATCAAAATATAAAAGTTATCCGAAAAGTACCAAAATTTCACCCTAGGCTAATTTCAATATTCCGAATCCAAAAATGAATTCCATTTTGAAATATAAAATATATATGATTTCAAAAAGTAGGTATTACTATTCACAACGGCTAGTTTAATTAGTTGTGGTGTGTGTTAGAACTCGAGGTTGCGTACAACACACGCTATCGCATTATTCGAAGGGAAACGTACCATGGAAGCTTGGGGTGTTACATTCTCCCCTCCTTCAAATAATTGCGTCCTCGCAATTTCTAGGGTATTACTGCATAAAAAGACTCGGGTGTTTCTTCATCATAAGTTCCTCGGGTTCCCACGTTGCCTCTTCCATCTTATGATTTCTCCACAAAACTTTTACCAGACGCATCGTCCAGTTTCTCAGTACTTGTTCTCTTGTATCAAGAATCCTGACAGGCTCTTCACAATAAGACAGATCGGGTTCCAGTTCTAATTCCTCATAGGTGAGTACATGCGTTGGGTCAGGCATGTATTTTCTCAACAGAGATACGTGGAACACATCGTGAACTTTGGAGAGACTTGGCGGCATTGCCAATCGGTAAGCTACAACCCCAATTCATTCTAGAATTTCGAAAGGTCCGATGTACCTGGGACTCAATTTAGCTTTTTTACCAAAACGTATGACTCCCTTCCATGGAGAAACCTTCAAGAAAACATGATCACCGACTTGAAATTCCAAATCCTTCCTTCGATTATCGGCATAGCTCTTCTGCCTACTTTGAGCTGCTTTGATGTGATTTTGGATTACTTTCACCTTTTCCCCCGTTTCCTCCACCAGTTCTGGGCCTACAAGTTTTCTTTAACCAACCTCATCCCAACAGGTTGGTGTACAACATCTCTTTCCGTATAACGCTTCATATGGTGCCATCTGAATACTCGAATGGAAGCTATTGTTATAGGAAAATTCTACCAGTGGTAAATATTGATCCCACATACCCTGGAAGTCAAGTGAGCAAGATCTCAACATGTCTTCTAGGGTTTGAATAGTCCGTTCTGATTGTCCATCTGTCTAAGGGTGGTAAGCAGTGCTCAAATGAAGTTCAGTATCCAGAGATTTCTGAAGACTTTTCCAAAATCTTGAAGTAAAACGGGGATCACGATTAGAAACAATCGATAGGGGTACTCCATGAAGTCTCACAACTTCATTAATGTATAGTCTTACTAGACGTTCCAGGGGTAGATCTTCTCTTATAGCAATAAAATGTGCTGACTTGGTAAGACGATCAACAATAACCCATATTGCATCGTTCCTTCTAGGAGTCTTTGGTATCCCCATGACAAAGTCCATCGTAATATTGTCCCATTTCCACTCCGGTATGGGAAGAGGTTGCATGACTCCTCCAGTCTGTTGCCTTCCAGCTTTCACTTGTTGACAAACCATACATCTTGAAACAAAATCAGCAATCTCCCTCTTCATGTTGTCCCACCAAAAATGTTCCTTCAAATCTCTATACATTTTGGTGCTCCCAGGGTGTATAGAGAAATTGGAACTATGAGCATCATCCAGCAATTCCCTTTTCAGATCAGGTAAATCGGGAACACAAAGTCTCTTCCCGAATTTCAAAATTCCATCTTCATACATAAAGTATCTCAATCTCCCATCATTCAAAGCTTTAATCTTCTTCTGAAATTCTTCATCATCGGTCTGAGAACTCTTAATCCTTTCTAGTAAAGATGGTTTGGCAACCATTTGAAAAAGCATTGATGTTTCACCTTTCCTGGTTATTCCCATGTCCATCTTCACTAGATCCATGAAAATTGGATCCCTTTCAATTCTCATCATGTTCAAAACTCCATGGTCTTTTCTGCTCAAAGCATCTGCCACCTTGTTTGCTTTCCCTGGGTGGTAGTGTATCGTGCAATCATAATCCTTGAGTAATTCAAGCCATCTCCTTTGCTTCATGTTGAGTTCTTTTTGTGAGAAAATATACTTCAAACTCTTGTGATCAGTATAAATCTCACATTTTTCACCATAGAGGTAGTGTCTCCATATCTTCAAAGAAAAGATCATAGCCGCTAACTCAAGATCATGAGTAGGATAGTTTTGTTCATGAATTTTCAACTGTCGTGATGCATAGGCAATAACTCTATCATTCTGCATAAGGACACAACCAAGTCCTTTCTTTGATGCATCACTATAAATAACGAACTCATCATTCCCCGATGGTAGAGTCAATATAGGAGCATTGACTAATCTTCTCTTCAGTTCTTCGAAACATTCTTCACAATCTTTTGTCCATACAAATTTAACCCCTTTACGTGTGAGCTTCGTTAATGGGTTAGCCAATCGGGAAAAATTCTGGACGAAACGTCGATAATAACCTGCCAAACCAATAAAACTACGTACCTCAGTTATACTCGTAGGTCCTGGCCATTCCTGGATTGCCTTGGTCTTAGAAGGATCAACAGAGATTCCATCTTTAGATACAATATGGCTAAGAAAAGAAATCTCATGAAGCCAGAATTCACACTTGCTAAACTTCCCATATAATTCATGCCTCCTCAGAGTCTTCAAGATAATGCGCAAGTGATTTTCATGATCTTCGTAGGTTTTGGAGTATACCAAGATATCATCAATAAATACCACCAAAAATTCATCGAGATACTCCTTGAAAACTCTATTCATCAGATCCATGAATACAGAGGGTGCATTAGTCAATCCAAACGGCATTACAGTAAACTCGTAATGCCCATACCTGGTTCGAAATGTTGTCTTCAGAATGTCTTCCTTCTTCACACACAACTGATGGTATCCAGATCGAAGTTCAATCTTTGAAAAGTATTGAGCTCCATGCAGTTGGTCCAATAAATCATCAAGACGAGGTAGGGGATACTTGTTCTTTATCGTTATAGCATTGATCTCCCTGTAGTCGATACATAACCTCATTGATCCATCTTTCTTTTTAACAAAAAGAACAGGGGCTCCCCATGGAGAAACACTAGGGCGAATAAATCCCTTATTACTCAATTCCTCTAGTTGTTTCTTTAGTTCAACTAATTCTACAGTGGCCATTATACAAGGGGTCTTCGATATAGGCCTTGATCCAGGAATCAAATCAATGGAAAACTCAACTTCTCGTTCTGGAGGATGTTCAGGTAAATCTTCCGGAAATACATCTACAAATTCTTTCACAACAGGTACATCCTCTATTTGAACATTCCTTTCCTCACCCGTAGTTATTTCATTCTCTTCCTCCCCAATAATTGAATTCAGTTGAGCTACTGGGGGTGGATCTAAATAAGAATTAGGTGGTGACGATTCTGCTCTAAAGATAAGGTGTTCCTTATCATTATCATCAAGAATCGTAACCTCTTTCTTCTTACAATAAATCTTCGCATCATAGTCCGAAAGCCAGTCCATACCGAGGATTATATCAAACTCAATCATAGGTATGACGATGAGATCAGCAGATAAAGAAAATTTATGTGCTCTAATGGGGTCTGATTCACAAAACTTTGTTGCAATGATACTTCCCTTAGGAGTTTTAACTGACAAATCCCTTATTAAATCAAATTGGAAATATCTAATTTTCTTAGAAAACTGGGAAGATATGAAACAATGCAATGATCCAGAATCAAATAATGCATTTGCTAAACTTGAGGAAACCATTAAATTACCTGCCACCACGTCTTTCAGAGCTTCTACCTCAGCAGTAGTGATAGCATAATCCTGGCCTTGATCCCTTGGCCTTTTCTGAGGTATGTTCTCTTGACGCTTAGGACATGCATTTGCATAATGCCCCATCTCCCTGCAATGGTAGCACTGAACGTTGGTAGCTTCCTTCTTCCCCTTGCAATCACGAGCTTGGTGGCCTTTTTCACCACACTTATAACAGACTCCCATTCCCTTCAAGCAAGTACCAGGATGTTTCTTCCCACATTTACCACAAGATGGATATTCAACCTTTCCTTTCTTCTCCTTATTTCCATTCCCAGATTGATCAGCAGGTCTCTTCTTCTCTTTCTTTGATTTAAAGTCATATGACTTAGAGAATTCCTTTTCGGTCTTGATAGCACATGAGACAATGTCTTCGTACGATGAAAAGGATTGTGAGACTAATTCTCGAAGGAGAAATGGTTTTAACCCATCAAAGAAATGATCAATATTACTTCTTGGTTTCCGAATATAATCTCCAACATACCTCGCTAACCTTGTAAAGTTAGCCTCATACTTTGTGAAATTCTCATCCTCCTTTTGTCTCAGACTCAGAAATTGCCTTTCCATATCTGCTCGATGGTCGTGAGGGAAGTATTTTTCTAAAAACAGATCTTTGAACTCCCTCCATTCCATATTTGATACTTCATCATCTTCCTTCATGTTTTGAATCAATGACCACCATTGATCAGCATCTCCAGTGAGGCGGTAAACTACCATGATAACATTTTCCCTTTCACTGCTCCCCAAAGCCTGAAATATTTTCTCTAGGGAATTTATCCATTGCTCAGCTACTAAGGGATTTGTACTCCCATTGAACATTGGTGGTTGTTTCCTCATGAATCGATCTAACATTGATCCTCCACGCTACGGATCAGGGTGCTCCATACGGGTAAGGTTATTATTCATAACCTGAGTAAGTTGTCCCAGTATGATGATTAGCTGATCGGCACCAGTTGCATCACCAGCCCCACTATAATTATCTTGAGCAGGAGGGAAATCCCTACATGGAGTATGTGCATTGATACGGTTTCCATTTCTTCCACTAGGTGCCATTTCTAAATAATGGCATAAACTAGATCAGTTTATGAATCAAAATACATAGTCCCATACTTATAAAACACTCAACATAAATTGAACTATTTATTGATATAATCCATAATCATAAAAATGTGTCCTTTGAGGATGTATATAATCATAAACCCTTCATAATGGTTTGTAAAGAAAATGAGAATTATCCTAAGCATATCCCCCGGGAGTTTCGTAACCAAGAGTGCAGTAAGGCCCGTTGTCGTGCACCAGTTCCCGTTCGAGTCTAGCTCAAAGCGGTGTTTTCGGGTTTTACCCCTAGGTACATCTGTGCCAGAGCCGCCTCTACCTGCTTGTATCCAGACAAGGATGTATTGCTCGGACAACTCACAAAATCTCTACAATACCAAAATTCTAGGAAGTTCTTCTATACTAATCCTCAAAGTTCATCTTAGGTCTACGTGCTCTAATCAGAGTTTATCTAAATCTAGCTTCCAAGGTTTGTACTAAACTTCCTCTGATACCAACTGTAATTCCCCGACCCCAGTTACCTAGAGTCGGTGCATTAATTACATAACATTGCCATGATCACAAGAAAGATCAAATCTTGAAAGACCGATTGGTTTAGTAGCCTTGGAAACACTAGATATATTCATAAGTTTTACATTACATCATCAAAATAAAAAGAACTACTACAACAACATATTGTCTCCATAGTCCAAACTATTAACCCCTCATAATATCCCTGCAAGTCATTCATAATTTACTTCTTCACATCCTGGGAAAATAAAACATAGAAAAGGGGTGAGCTCAAATGCCCAGTAAGGATAACAATATAGCGGAAACTTTCATAAATAAGAATAAACATTTAAGGAAATGTATAACTAAAACAAAAGCCTTTTAAACTTTAACTTCAACATAGTATGGCATAAATAAAATGAAATAATTCCATTTACTTATTCACATGGATATTCTACTAATCGAATAATCACATGGAATATCAATAACCACTTTCATAATGATGGAATGCATAATGCCAGACTATCATAACCACATAGCCAAGGCCTCATGCCAAGACTATAAATAAGATTTTTCCAAGGCCTTGTGCCAAGACACTAGTTTGTCTCATGAGACCTACCGATGCATCGAGGAGCTATAGCGCGCTCCACCCGTCACATATTAAGTCCAATGCATTCCCATATGAAAAGGTTTAAACATAACATAAACATTTTTATTAAAACTAGCATAAGAAATTTCAATAATTTCATCATAAACCATGAATGGTATATAAAAAATATCACATCAACAGTCAAAAATATCACAAAACCTTCAATATAATATAGAAGTTTTTTATCATAACAAATCAACTTTAAATAAGTGTAAAATCCATCAAAGGATGTTGACATATATGAAATCAAAATTCATTTTAAAGAAATATCTCTTTTTATTTAGAAATCATTTAAGATCCATATAAAATAAAACATTTTATTTGAAAATACTCTTATAAGCTTGTAAGGGAAGCTTTGACGATTTTATAACGGCGGAAAATAACCGCACCCGCTGTATAAGTTAAAAAAACATTCTTATCTTAATTTTGTCGAAAAGGTTAAAAAGCACCTTGTTTGGAAAACGACGGAAAGATTCCCTTATAAACCTCTTATAAAAAGTCAAACAAGGGTATAAATGACTTTAACCCATATTCTTTTAAATATTAAAAATGTTTTCAAATACATTTTGAAGAAACATGGATGTGGATGATAACGAGATCCCAGTAAATTATTACGTATAAACAACCTAGGATAATGAAGAGATTGTGAAATAACCCTTACCTTGTACTTTTCCTTGGTTGGGGTAGTTTAACCTCCTGTATAATGGTGAAATAATTGTTATTAAATTATAAAATAATCATATACATTAATTTGATATCATATATGATCTTTTAATATTGATTTGATAATAATATCTTAGTATTATCGTTGTTTCAGGTGTTAACTTACTTGTTTTATTTTATATGTTTTGTTACGTAAGCCATGTTTGTAATGGATAGGTTGTATATTATTCATATCCAGAATGATATCAAGTCCTTAAACATCATTTTTAAATCATCAAATTATAATTATACTTGAATGGATACGAATGGAGAATAAATCTTATCGCGTTTGTGGAGACGGTAGTCCGTACGTACGCACGAGCGACAATATCATTCTTTTGATATTAAAATAATATATAAATGGATGTTATATCATATATACAGAATCCTTAACATGTTATATTTATTATTTACCTGAGTTAAACATCATTATTATACCCATCCAAATAATAATATATTGAATAACAATTACACCACGACGTGGAGACGGTAAGCCGTACGTACGCACGTATGGTGACATGTTATTCAAAGGGTGGATAGAATACTGAATATGGTTGTACCATATTTATAATAACATCACAGTATATTTGAGATACTGGAGTTATTATTTTAGAATGGTAAGAACAAAGAATGAAGAAGTGGAAGAAGAAAGGAACTTGAAAAGGGGTGGTGAAAATATTACCTCTTCTTCGGGTTCTTCCTTTTGATTTGATCAAAAGGGCTCCTTAGGTTGGATTTATGATCAAACTAAGGCCTCTAGGTTGTAGTGAGGGATGTTGGGAGAGTATTTGGGCAGAGTTTGGCCGAGCCAAGTGGCTTGAGAGGTGTGAGGAATGAGTAGAAGTGGTCTCCTTTTATAAGGGAAGGAGGGGCTCTTTAGGAAAGAGTGAAAGTATTACTTTATAATATAATTAAATTCGGTTTATAATGGTCCAAAAATAATTTAGGTAGAAGCTAAGATGACTAATATTATAAATATCATCAACCAATAAGAATTGGACCGGTTTTAGATAATATTTTAATCATTATAATATTATTTATTTAAATGATTTATTAATGAGGTAAACATTGCATCATTATTGTGTCATTAATAATTTAAATTATTTGATGTATAAAAATTATAAATAAAATATAATTATGTAGGAAATCTTTTTAGATTTCTAATGAATATTTATAATCGAAAATACAACATGTATATCCCTATGTAAAAATTGTTCTTCTAAAAGATGTAAGCTTATGCCATTTTTATTTTTATTTTAACTTTATTAATATAATGTGTCCCTACCACATACAAGTGGCTCTAAGGGGTCCCCAAATCGACCCAAGGATGCCCATGGTCGGTTATGTGTCCACCAATAAGGTTAGGACATGTTTTAGGGTAATTTTGTATTATTATAATATTATTTTTTAACCCTTATTTACCGGATTTACCCTTTAACCATGGTAAATAAAATATTTACCGCAGTAATTATTCAAAATGTGTAAAAATAAAAGTTACCTATTTACATAATTTTGACATCCTGATTCCAAATATGTAATCCATTTTTCCAAATTCAAAACACATAAGTGGCAGAAATTAATTTAAAATTAATTCCCGTTGTTAAAACAAAAAGCGTGTTTTTAAGAGATAATAACTATCAAAAGATTGACACTTGTTTATGTCTGGTTTAATTGTGAAATTATGTCTAATGACAAACATTAAATTAAATGGTAAAAATATATTCTAAATATACTTTAAAACCACTCAAATTAATAATTTATCAATATTAATTATTTTGATTAAAAAAGTTGATTTTAATTAAAATTTAGTAATTTTCACTATTCATCAAAATATAAATGTTATCCGAAAAGTACCAAAATTTCACCCTAGGCTAATTTCAGTATTCCGAATCCAAAAATGAAGTCCATTTTGAAATATAAAATATATATGATTTCAAAAAGTAGGTATTACTATTCACAACGACTAGTTTAATTAGTTGTGGTGTGTGTTAGAACTCGAGGTTGCGTACAACACACGCTATCGCATTATTCGAAGGGAAACGTACCGTGGAATCTTGGGGTGTTACATTTTTTATATAAATTCTATATTAATATCTAGTTAATTACTAGATTCCTTATCTTTTTTTATGTCTATATTTTTAGAAAATAAAATTAACAATTCTGGTTAATCCTTAGTATTTATTATTTAATATTTGATCATAAGTTAAAATATCTATTTAGATCTTTTCTTTCATAAAAGTAATATCTAACTGGTTGAGACTAAATTATTATACCCTACCAATTCTCTGATTATTATGGTAGTACACTCTTGGACTTTTATTAGTACTTGGACAAAGTTTTTATTTTTTTATGTTAACTTGAATTTATTTAAATAATTACAAAAAGATAAATCTCCTATTTTTATAAAAATAGATAATTAACTCATATGATAATAATCAATACATATCTATTTAAAAAATAGTTTCACCAGTTGTAATCTAACACACTGACTCCAAAAACCTAGAGCATTTATCTACATTGTTACATTGGTACAACATACAAGGGATTTCGCCATGAATGATTTATTAGTTTAGTTGTCTTGGAAAACTAGATACATACAGGACTCTTATAATGCATTGGAAATACAAAGACCCATCATAAGAAACATTATTACATCCTTGAAATATTTCATAATATCATTCTTCATATCCTAGGGAAAGGAAAAAAAGGTGAGCGTAGATTCTCAGTAAGGGTTATGTACAACAAATTTATCATGAGTAAATAATGCATAATCAATAAGGCATAGTGGATAATCAAAACACAATTCATTTAAACAATAACTTTTTGTCAATAGAAATCCCTAGATAATATCAACATATTAATCGAATGGGAAGTGGGAACAGATTTATTGATAATTAAATTCATAATTCGTGACATTCATGATCAAGTAATCTCAACCAAGTTATCCAGAATATTACAGTTAATCCCTCTCAACAATTAAATCATTATTAATAAATGGTTAAATACAAACCAAATTCCCATCTAATTCTAATTCATGTTGCATTTTCTCATTATACAATTTAATGAATCTATAAAATATCTATAATTGGGTCCCACATTTTTATTTCACATCCTTTGTATTCCTTATATATTAAATGATCAATAAAATTCATCCTCAAAAATCCTTATAAGTAAACAATTATTCAAATTGAATATAGAATGAATAACATCAATATTTTCACAGTAAATGAAGTAACTTAAATAATAAGATTTCATCATCTAATATCTGATATTAAAATTTTATACAATTGAAAAATCATTGAACTAATAAAAATGATTATAAATTCATCTATGATATTAAAAATATGGACAAAAATGATAAAAATAATTTATAATAAATAATGGAGAGTGAATGATAATGTGATCAGAATAATGTGAATAATCTATTAATATAGTATAATCCATTATCAAAAAAAGAAAGACCCAAAATGCATTATAAATGATAAATTTTTAGTATAATTAATAATATAGAAAAAAATAGAATCAGTATGTTAAGAGTAACTTCATTATGACATTTTATAATAACAGAGTTAAAAAATTTCAAGATCCTTTTTTTCAATAACAAAATTATACCCATTAAGTAGGATAACTTTTCAAAAAAAGTACACAAAATATTGAGAAAAATATTTTCTTTGGAAATTACCATGTTAATATTTAATGTAATATTTTATGAAAATATTATTCATGATGTCGGGAAAATATTTTGGAACAGTTTATATTAAAATGAATATTATATTCACACATTTTGTAAAAAGGACCTCTATTGGGAAATGACATGAAGATCCAGTTTCATAATTTCACATAAATTCAAACATGGGTAAAAATGAATCTAATATATCATTTTAGAATTATAAAATATGTCTTGAAAACATTTTAATGAAAATATCCACATGGAGGAAAAAGAGTTGGAATGAAAATTTCAAAGATGTGTTTTTAAAATAAAATTACCATATATATAATTTCTTGTAGATTATTAACCCAAAATTCAAATAAAAGGAATATAAATATGTAAAGAAAACCCTAATTAAATGATAAAAATATAGATATGGTATATAATTTTAGGGGTAGATAATTTTTTCAAATGAAATCTTAATATAAATAATCCCAAAATTGAGATATATTGTAATAGAAAAAAATTACCTTAGGTATCTTATTAGTAATAGATTTCTGTTCGACATATATAATGAATTAAAATTTATCAAATTATTTATTTAGAAACAATTTCATCCATATTACACCTATTAAGGACCTTTTATAATGATTTTAAAACCACTTATTTAATAGTTCTTACATAAATTTCCCACATTGATGTTATTTAGTAAAATTAACCAAAATCAATTTTTTATATTATACATTATTAAAGGTGTCATAAAATGGTTCCATTATCTCTATATGCTAATATTATCATTATTATAATTTTTTCCATGTTATATTATTATTACAATAATCCATTGATGGTGGTAATTGGAGAACAAATCACATCTCTCTGTTGAGTTAGTATTCCACCCATACGCAAGAGAAATCCTATCATCATCTAATAGAAGAAAGTGTATGATGTTAGATGATATATTTTGATTCCAAAATAATTATTAATATCTAAATATCATATATATTTCATAAATAATATCTTTGTTACCATAAAAGTAAAGTATTAGTAAAAAAAATGAATTACACTCCCACGTGGAGACGGTAGGCTAAACTTACGCGTCAGTGATGTTTTTATTTTCCATTTGATGGAAAAGGGATAGAAAATGGTTGACCCATAATCATATTAATATATCAGTATATATTTGATCTGGTATTAATTATTCTAATAAATATATAATATATTTAGAGGATGTATAGTAATAAATAAACATTTAAAGTGTCAGGTAAGATGATTACATCTTTTTCTAGAGAACTCTTTTGGTTTTACCTTAAGTATACATTAGATGGTGTAAGGTTTAGAAATGAAGATGAATAATAAATGCAAGGAATCTAAGAAGGTTATGGGTAGGGATTTCCTAGCATATATGACTTAATTTATTTTAATAAGGGAGGATAAGAACTTCCATTTTATATGTGGGTGGAGGGATACACATTTAATTATGTAGAATATTTTAATAATATTGTAACGCCCCCACCCCAATTACCCAGAGTCGGTGAATTATTTTAATACATTTTGATGATCACAAAAGATCAAGTCCCAAAGGACTGATCTGTTTTGTAGTCTAGGAAAATAGATTATATACATGAACGTTACATTAATAATAAAATAAAAAAACAAAAACAACATTGTCTCCATTTACCACAATCATATCCCTTAGATTATCCCAGGAGGTCAGTCATAATATACTTCTTTTCATATAGGAAAAAATAAAACATAGAAAGGGGTGAGCTCAAGATGCACAATAAGGATAACAATTTAGTAGAAACATTCATAAATAAGCATAAACATTTATGGAAATTTATAATACTAAAACAAAATCCTTTTAAACATCAAATTCATCATAATTTGGAAAAGATAAAATTAAATAATTCCATTTACTTATTCATATGGTTATTCTACTAGTCGAATAATCACATGAAATAACTAATTTCATAATGAGGGAATGTATAGTACTGAACCTTAATTTCTGTTTCTAGGCCTCGTGCCAGGACCTATGGGATAACAGTAACCAGACCCAAAGCCGGAGAGGCTCAGTAACCGGACTCCATCATGGAGAGCCTCAATAACCGGACTCCAACCTAGAGAGCCTATGTAATGGGACTCCAACCTGGAGGGTCTACTGTAACCAGACCCCAGCTCAGACGGCTTAATTTTACCAGTCCCCAACCCAGAACATACTTGTCCAGTACATTCATCATAAGAAAATGTTAAAATATAACATAAACATTCATATTAAAACTAGCATACGAAATGTCAATACATTATCCATAGAACATGAATGGTATAAAAAATGATACATCCACAGTAAAACATATCACAAAACATTCAATACAATATTCAGGATTTTTATCATAATAAATCAACTTCAAACAAGGTTAAAATTCATTAAAATATGTTGACAAAGATGAAAATGATCAGTTAGATGCTTTGAGAGAAATACCCCTTTTTCTTGAAATCGTATAAAATTCTCACAATTTATAAAGTTAGTCATTTAAAAGGTATTTTTTAATCAAACTGTCCCATACCACATTGAAACATTATAAAGAATTATCATTTCAAAACATTCATTTCTATGTAAACAAATCCTTAAAATCATTTTTAAAATATGGACATTAATTAAAAGGTTTTAGAAAGATAAATCATTAAAACATTTGAAATGATGATCTTGTTAAATATAACCTCCCATAAAAACATAAAATATTCATTTTTAAAACATTTTTATAATATATGGGTATCTATGATAAGTATGTCCCATAAAATACTTACACGTGAACAATCTCGGATATTAATGAGATTGAGGAAATAACCATTACCTCGTTTTAATCAATCGAGTAGTTTGAAAAACAGTCAATAAACAAAAATTGAATCACAAAATATAATGAATATAAATAGAATCATGATAATATATATGAAATGGAAGTACACAATACAATACAAGAAATAAATATGTGTTGAACATGGGAAATCTCACGGAATTAATAGGGAGACAAGAAACCCCTTACCACGTGTCCAACTTGACTCGCTTGTATGTTCCTTGTTCTTCCTAAAAAAATTATCATAAGTTAAATTATACTTCCTTAAGAATATTTCCAAGTTTATTATTCCTCTAATATCATTTATTACCTTTCAATAACAATTTTATAATTATTTGAGTTCATATCAGACATTTTGTTGTTGTTTGGAACTTGAGTCAGAAATGAACTTGTTATAACTATAAATTGTCCATGTGGTAAAAAGTACATAATTTATAGAATTATATTACTAATTCATATTTAATATATATCATATATTGATAATGTATATATATATGTATTTATAACAGTACATAAAATTTGGAGAAAAGAAATGAAATGCACTGTTTATGGAGACGGTAAGTCGTACATACGCAAGAACGCTACTTTCATTTCTATTTTGTATTTTAATGGATTTAATAAATAATGATACAAATGAATATTATAATTACTATATATTATCATATATAATATCATTAAATCCATACTTTATACGTCCCACAGAATTCATTAACGAGTCATATCACCTTGAATTGGCGGTAGTCCGCACTTCCTCAAATGAAATTATCACGTATTACCCAAAATAAAAACCATAATGGTATGATCTAAATGGATATTAAGGAAGCACAAAGAAAACATAAACATAATATATATATCATATATAAATACAGTTCCATCTTAATGACCACCATGAGAGGCGGTTGGAAATAATCGAACAATCATCATTTTGTGAGGCATTAGTTTTCCAACCACAGAAACAGTATGTTCTTCACCCATTAGACGGAGGTGTGTGTAAGTATTGTTCGAATTATTTTCATAAAAACATCCTTGTATATTTCTCATACTAGTGTTGTCATAAAATAAAGGAATAAAAAGATTTTAGGGGGGTCGGAGAAGTAAAATAAACGAAAATAAAATAAAATAATTTAAGAGAAAATGTTACGTTTTATTTGGGTAACTTCCTCAGGTTTGAACCAAAAAAACTTTTTGAAGAGCATTATGCCTAAGGTTAGGCATCTTTGTGTAATGTAGGGATCATTAGATTTTATTTGGGTAGGGTTTGGAGAAGCCAAGGGGCTTGAGAGGTGTGTGGAATGGGTTAGAAGTGGTGTCCTTTTATAAGGGGGAGGAGGGGTTCTTTACGAAAGTGTGAAAATATTATTTTATTATATAGTTATATTCCATTTATAATGGTCCAAAAATCATTAAAGTCAAATATAATATGACTCATGGTCTAAACAAAATCATCCAATATGAATTGGACAGGTTTTGGATATAGGTTTAATATTAATAATCTAATTTCTTTAAATCATTTATTAATGAGGTAAATACTATATCATTATTGTGTCATAAATAATTTAATTTATTTGATGTCTAAATATTATAAAAAATTAACATAATTAATGAAATAGTTTTATCTTCCCAATGAAAATTTATAGTCGAAAAAATCACTTATATAACCCCATGTAAAAATTTATTTACTAAAATATATTTGTTTATGTCATCTTTGCCTTTACTTTAAGTTCATTAAAATAAAGTATCATTATCATTCATAAGTAGCTAAATGGGGTCCCAAAATCAACCCAAACATTCCCTTGGTTGGCCGTTACCCATCCAATAAAGTTAGGACAAGTGTTAAGGAAATTTTGTATTATTATAATATTCTTTTTACCTGAATTGCCCTATTTGCCTTTAACTGCGGTAAATAAAAGTCAAATGTTACTATTAAAAAATGATTATTTTCATCTTATTGAACCACATTTTACTTACTAAGGATAACCATTTCTCTCATATTTTTGAAATTCAACTCACAAAAACGGTAAAATTATGTTTTATGGAAATTTTTGAATTCTCCAAGGACGTGGGTAAAAGACGGTAAAAAGCTCAATAAAATTTTTATATATCTAAAATTATTATAAAATGACTCTAGTGAATTATATTGAACTTATATAGGTATTATGTATCTATTTTGACCTAAATTAAATTTAAATAAAATAAATAATTATTTAAATTAAAATTCGGCTTTAACCAATAACTAAGTGTTTTTCACTATTAATCAAAAATTGAACGTTTTCAGAATAATATCAAAATTTCACCCAATGCTAATTTTTATATTCTGAATTAAAAAATTAAGTCTATTTTACCAAATTAAAAACAAATATGTTTAATTTATTAATTTAAAATTAATTCTAATGTCAAAACCAAATGGCGTGTTTTTAAGAAATAATAACTAACAAAAGATTCATACTTGTTCATGTTCAATTTCAACATGAAATGATTTATAATTAAAAACATTGGATTAAATGGTAAAAATATATTCTATTTATTATTCCAAAACATTAAAATATATAATTTAACAGTACAAATTATTTTGATTAAAAAAGTTGTTTTTAGTTAAAATATAATATTTTTAACTATTCACCCAAATATGAAAGTTATTAGAAAAATACCAAACATTTATTGAAAATAAATTCTTATGTCCCGATTCTAAAGGAGAATTTTATTTTGTCAAATTTAATACATATAATTTTCAAATATTGGATTTAAAAAGGGTTCTCCATTAAAAGGCGGTAAAATTGAAATTTAACAAATACTTATTTTATATGAAAAATGAATTTGTTTTTTCATTATATCTATGAAACTAAAAATATGGATTCCAAAACTATAATTATTAAATAAAGTTGAAATTTTAGTTAATACTATTCATAACCTATTTTGAGATGCTAGTTTTCTAAGTCGTGGTGCGTTTGAACTCAGTGTTGCATGTAGTGCAAGTTATTGAATTAATTTGAAGAAATAACGTACTATGAAATCTTGGGGTGTCACAATCTTCCCTCCTACAATAAATTTCATCCTCGAAAATTGAAATTGTCCTTTGAAAATAAAAGGTTTAAAATATAAAATACCTTTGTGGGAAAATTCACATCGGAAATTGGGTTTATAAAATTTAGTCTTAATAAGAGTAAAAGGGGAATGAAAAAGTCACCACCAAATTATGATCTAGATTAGAAGAAAATTGGTCGAAATTAGAGACACATAACTGGAGGAAAAATGTAAATATTTATAGGGAGTGATTGAGTCATCAGTCACAAACAATTGTAGAATTTATGTCCTCAAAGCCATCAATCTATGACGATTTAAAATATCTTCGGTTCAACCAAACATAAGGTATTAGGATAACACATTTTTATTATTTAAGATCCCTTACCTAATGTTTAAGAATTAATTTCTTCATAGATTAAGAGAAGAAAAAAAATATACTTGATAAGTAGAGTTTTATCCTTTAACTATTTTTTACCACAAACTCATCTTTCACTCTAAAACATAATAGAACATAAAAAATTTTCAATTTATCATATTTTTATAGGGTTACAAAAAAATGAATTTAAAATTCTTCTAAAGACCTTTTAAAAAACTACATTATTCAATCAAGGACATGATGTGGGCTAGTGGTAGGTGATACACCCATGTCGGCCTTCGGTTGGGGGTTCAAGTCTCACGGCCTTGTTGGACGCGACGTGTT
The DNA here is from genome assembly GCA_963277665.1 of Viscum album. Classification (NCBI taxonomy): domain Eukaryota; kingdom Viridiplantae; phylum Streptophyta; class Magnoliopsida; order Santalales; family Viscaceae; genus Viscum; species Viscum album. Next base: position 1,188,401,556 of record OY728130.1, on the reverse strand, counting down.
GCTGCCCGACCTCTGGGTTGTCCTTTTTATGGAAATCAATAAATAATCTCAATCTATACTTTTCCAAAATACTTCTGTCCAAACTCACCGTCCAAATTTTATAAGTAAGGTAAACACAATCAAGATCCTTTTTTTCATGTAATAACATGTGAACACCTTCATCGTGTATTTTTTTTAAAAAAATGAAGCATCCTAAAGTACCATAAAACATTATTAATTACATTCATGCTCCTATATTCCTTATATAATACTGGATACACTCCTTCTATCCAATTTTTTTTTTAATTTCCAACAATAATGGAATACACAAATCATTAATCAGTTTCAACGTAGTAAACAATATCCAATATAATTTATCCAAATCAATCATGTATTATTCCAAAATCACTACCTCAGTATCAGAACCATATAATGGTTTATCTTTCACTCAACCATATATTTTCCAACATTTTAACCTACTATTTTGTCACTTTTTTTGGTTCCACACAATCTCATGTCCTTAATGAAATAGTAATGTAGTACAATCTTTATATACTCTATAATTCTTATAACATTTACATCATTAATAAAAAACTCAAATGACACAATACTTTAATAACAATGTAAGAAATCTAATCATTCCTCTTTATCCTCAGTTGTAGCATAACATTGTTATTATCCAATAGTATCATTTGGGGTATACTATGATGATTTATACATTGATTCGTGTAGTGTCTCAACTCCTTATAGACGAAGCATTATACATTTGATACTTTTCTCACACACTTGAAATCACGTAGTTGGTGTCCTTTTTCTCCACACTTATAACAAACTCCCTTTCACTTCAAGCATTTACCAAGGTGATTCTTTCCACAGTTATCACATATTGTAAAATCCTTCTTTTCCCTCTTTAATTTATCTATCATTCTCTCTTCCATCCTTTTCATCACTTACTTCCCTTCAAAGCCATAAGACGTAAAGAATTATTTACATATCTTTTCAACACATGATAAAATTTATTCATATGCTGAGAAAACATGGGAGACTATTTCCCTTCTAAATTATGGCTTAATACAATTAAATATATGATCCTTCTTACTCTTTGGATCATACATATTACTGGAGTTCACATTTCTTCTACTGGGTGCCATTTATATATAATGGAATACACTAGGTCAGTTTATGAATTAAACTGAATAATTTCAAAATTGTAAAATACCTAATGTAAATTGAACAGTTTAAGGATATAATCTATAATCATAAATATATATTCTTTGAGGAGTTATATACTCAAAAATCCTTAAAAATGATTTGTAAAGAAAATGAGAATTATCCAAAGCATATCCCCTATGAGTGTCGTAACCAAGAGTGCAGCAAGGCCCGTTGTCGGGCACCAGTTCCTATTCGAGTCTGGTTCAAAGTGGTGTCTTAAGATTTTACCCTAGGTACATCTATGCCAGAGCTGCCTCTACCTACTCGTATCTAGACAGGGATGTATTTGCTTGTAAAATCACAAAATCTCTACATTACCAAAATTCTAGGAAGTTCTTCTATACTAATCCTCAAAGTCTATCTTTGGGTAATTTTCTCTAATCAGAGTTTATCCAAATCTAGTTTCCAAGGTTATTGCTAAAATTTTTCTCATACCAACTGCAACGCTCTGACTCCTGTTACCCAGAGTCGGTGCATTATTTAAATACATTGTCATGATCACAAATATCATGTCCCAAAGGACCGATCAATTTAGCAGTCTTGGAAAACAGATTACATACATGAACGTTAAATTACATCATAAAATGAAAAACAAAAACATCATTGTCTCCATTGACCACAATCATATCCCTTATATTATCCCAGCATGTGAGTCATAATACACTTCTTCACATCCTGGGAAAAATAAAACATAGAAATGGGTGAGATTAGATTCTAAGTAAGGATAAAAATATAGCGGAAACTTTCATAAATAAGAATAAACATTTAAAGAAATGTATAATACTAAAACAAAATCCTTTTAAACATAAACTTCCTCATAATATAAAAAATATACAATTAAATAATTCCATTTACTAATTCATATATATATTATACTAGTTGAATAATCACATGCAATAACTAATTTCATAATGAGGGAATGTATAGTACCGAAATTTAATTTATGTGTTAAGGCCTCGTGCCATGACCTATGGGATAACTGTAACCGGACCCAGACCCAGGGAGCCTCTGTAACCGGACTCCATCCCGGAGAGTCTCTTTAACCGGACTCCAACTCGGAGAGCCTATGTAACCAGAATCTAACCCGAAGGGTCTGCTGTAACCGAACCCCAACCCAGAAGGCTTACTTTTACCGGTCTCCACCCTGAAACATAACAGTCCAATACATTCATCATAATAAATATTTGAAATAGAACATAAATATCTGTATTAAAACTAGCATACGAAATATCAATAATTTATCCATAAACCATGACTGGTATAAAAATAAAATATCCACTATCAAAAATATCACAAAACATTCAATAAAATATGGAATACTTGTATCATAATAAATCAATGACAAAAAAGTTTAAAATCCAGTAAAGTATGTCGATATAGATGGAAATGATCAGTAAAATGCTTTGATAGAAATACCCCTTTTTCATGAAATCATTTAAAATTATCACAATTTAAAATGGTAGTCATTTAAAAGGGATTTTCGAATCAACGTGTCCCATACCACTTTGAAACTTTTTAAAATAATTATCATTTCAAAACAATTCATGTCATTATAAATAAACCCTTAAAATTGTTTTGAAAACATTGACCTTAATTAAAAGGGTTTTGAAAGATAAAACATTACAACATTTAAAATAATGGTCTAGTTAAATAGACCCTCCCATAAAACCATAAAATATTCCCTTTGAAACCATTTTTATAAAATATGGGTATCTATGATAAGTATTTCCCAGATAATACTTACACATGAACAATCATGGATAATAATGAGATTGTGGAAATAACCCTTACCTCATTGTAATCAGTCGAGTCGTATGAACAACAGTCAACAACCACCAAATGAATCACATAATATCATGAATATAAAGATAATCATGATAATATATATCAAATGTTTGTACACAATATACCACATGCAATAAATATGTGGTGAACAATGGAAATCTCACGGAATTAAAAGTGAGATAAGAAACCCCTTACCACGTGTCCGACTTGACTCGCTCGTATGTTACTTGTTCTTCCTAAATAATAAAGATAAGTTAATTTCTACTTGATTAATAATATTCTCAAGTTTATTAATCCTTTATATCACTTATAAACAAGCTATAATAATTAGTTAATTATTTGAGTTCATATCGGACATTTTGTCGATGTTCGGAACTAGAGTCAAAAATGAACTTATTATAATTATAAATTGTTCATGTGGTCAGAAGTCCATTATATATAAAATTATAATACTCATTTAGATTTCATATATATCATGTATGTCTAGTATATATATATCTATTTATAATAGTACATAACATTTAGAGATATGAAATAAAATGCACCGTTCATGGAGACGGTAAGCTGTATGTACGCTTGAACACTACTTTAATTTTTATTTTGTATCTTAATGGAATTAAAAAATAATGATACATAGATAAATTATAATTCTTGTATAATGTCATATATAATATCATTAACTCCATACTTTATACATCCCACACAAGTCATTAACGATTCGTTTCACTTTGAGGAGGTGGTAGTCCGCACGTCCTCAAATGAAATTATCATGTTTTACCCATAATTGAAACCATAAAGGTATGATATAAATATAAATTACATAAGCACAAAGAAAAAATAAACACAATATGTATATCATATATAAATATAGGTCCATCTTAATGGGCACCATGAGAGGCGGTAGAAGATAATCGAACAATCATCTTTCGTGAGGTGTTAGTTTTCCAACCATAGAAACAGTATGTTCTTCACCCATTAGATGTAACTGTGTGTTTTTGTAGTTAGACTACATCTCATAAAAACATACTAGTATGTTGATGATACTGGTGTTGTCATAAAATAAAGGAATAAAAAGAGTTTACGGGGTCGGAGAAGTAAAATAAAAGAAAATAAAAGATACGAATTTAAGAGAAACGGTTACCTTTAATTTGGGTAACTTCCTTTGGTTTGAACCAAAAGGACTTTTTGAACTGAATTAGGCTTAAGGTATGTTTTCAAGGTGTAATATAGGGATCTATAGAGCTTATTTGGGAAGGGTTGGATGAGACAAGGGGCTTGATAGGTGTGTGGAATGGGTTAGAAGTGGTGTCCTTTTATCAGGGGGATGAGGGGCTCTTTATAAAAGTGTTAAAATACTTTTTATTATATAGTGATATTGAGTTTCTAATTGTCCAAAAATAATTAAATTCAAAGATAAGATGACTCATGGTCTAAATAAAGTCATCCAATAAGAATTGGACAGGTTTTTGATATCGTTTTAATATTAAGAATATAATTTATTTAAATCATTTATTAATGGGGTAATACTACATCATTATTGTGTCCATAATAATTTAATTTATTTCATGTCTAAAAATTATAAAAAAAATACCATAATTTAGGAACTCCATTATATTTCCAGTGAATATTTATAGTAAAAAAGATGACTTATATAACTCCATGTGAATATTGATTTTCTAAAAGATATTTTTTTATGTCATTTTTGCCTTTACTTTAAGTTAATTAAAATAAAGTGTCATTATCATTCATAAGTGGCTCCATGGGGTCCCAAAATAGACCCAAGGATGACCATGGTCGGCCATTACTGTTTCCCTCAGACATCGGGGATGACCTCCTTTGATGGGAGGTTCAAACATTCCGATCAGTTTCTAACGGGTTTGTTCGTAGAACCGGAAAGATCCAATGATTCCACATCCATTCGGACCTACTTTTCAAAGGTAGGTGTTCATTAGTTTATGGACTGATGATTCTTAGGAATTTCCATTGGTCGAGAGGATGGGAGGTCAGACTCATCACACTTTTTGAGGGAAATTATTGTCTACTCTGGGACTCTCTTTATAGATTTAAGTCATGTTCGTGAATCCTTGTTACATTACCAAATATAAAATGAGTTTTCCTTTAGATATGACAATCAATGATCGATATGTAGGAAATTTAGAGAATCTTTTATATGTATTCGAGGTTCTTCACTGATAGAAAATCATCTGTATTTGTTATAGATTATTAGTCAATGGTATTCTTTGATAAGTAAAAGTGTCTTGGTCCTTATGATGGCCATACTGGTTTTAAATCCACTTAGTGGGGCACTTGAAGTTTATTGTCATTCAGAAGGACATGAATTATTTCAGATTTGGGATCGAACCCGCAGATGGGGTACCAACATATCCATTGTTTAAAAAAAAGAATCAGAACCCACGTAGTTCGAGTAAGGGAGTATGATGTTTATGATTTATGGATCAAAGAAGGATGTTATAATTACTTTTACACTCTAAGCTCACGTGAGTCATGATCGGTGTGAGAAACAAGAGGTATTGGTAAAAATCAGAAAATTGTGCCATGAAATATTCAATCATAAGAAATAGTGTGGGGATTATGTATGTATAACTGTCCAGATAAATGATGATTAGGATTTACATTAGGGAAGAAATCCTGGAACAGGGTCCATAAAGGTATCTATGATTCATGGAGATTTTGAATACTGTAACTTGGGGCTTACTCCTGAAAAGGAGTCCCAAATTAGGAGAGGAATTATGATTGGGTTTTACTCCTGAAAAGGAATCCCAGATCAAAGGTATATTAGGAATGGTTAAGAGAAATTAAGACTGGGGATTACTCCTGAAAAGGAGGCCCAGTTTAAGAGACTTGAAACATTAAGGGACATGGGGCTTACTCCTAAAGAGGATGCCCATATTTGAGACTGAGGCTTAATCCTGAAAAGGAGGCCCAGGGAAAGAGAATTATGGTTGGTACTTACTCCTGAGGAGGATGCCCATATTTTAGAATTGTGACTGGGGATTATTCCTGAAATGGAGGCCAATGTTAATGAGGACTTGGGGCTTACTCCTAAGGAGGATGCCCAGATTTGAGAATTACGACTGGGGATTATTCCTGAAAAGGAGGCCCAGGTTCATGAGTTCTCTCATCGTAAAGGATGAGGTTTAATGAATGAAATCTCAATCATTAGTGACATGAAGATGTGTCAATCACTAGATTTTGAGAGTTATTCCACATAATCCCTTTCAGATAAGGATTTCAAATCAAGAAATCATGCCATAAATGGATTTGAAGAGTGTCTTAAAGACTGAATCTTTAATATGAGAGGTGGAATGAAATAAGAGGGGTGAAATGGGCAAGAAGGGCATCCATGGAGGCAGAGGAACGCAAGTCATGGCAGGCGCGCAAGTACTGCGTGGGCGCAGAAGTCCTGGTTGCGCAGGTATACTTGCGCGGCACATGGGTATTTGCGAGACAGTTAACCAGCAGGGTAATACTTGAGCGACTCTTGGATAAATCCTTTAGAATCCTCTTGAGGTTCTTCCAGAAGAGGGGCACACAAGTTCTATTGAAGTAGTAAGGTGGCGCGCATGTGTGGCTTTTTCTCTTTAGGGCTGGTCACTCAGGCGCGCAAGTGTTGATAAGTTTCAACACTTAGGCTTTCCTCCCCCACTTTAGATCTTCCGTTCTAGGTAAGAAATTACCTTAGAAGTGTTTAGGAAGCTTTGAGAAGAGACTAGGGCACCGAGAGCTCAAATATGAGTTTCTGGAAAAATTCCCCCCTTAATGGGGGGGCCCATGGGGTCGATTTATAGGCTGAAGAAGACCCAGGAGATTATCCTTTATGGAGTGCAAGTCACTTGCGTGACCATTAGGCGTCGTGCAAGTGGACTTGCGTGACCATGATGGAACTTGCACGTCTTCTGAGCAATTTTGTTTTTGTTCATCCCTTTGTCGATTTTTTGATGTTTTTTCAAAGGATGAATCAATTTGTACTAAGGTATTTCCCATTTCCAATCATTAGATTCTATGAAGAAAGGAGCGTCAACAATAGTCCCCCCTCAGAGTTAGATCCGGAGAGAATAGAGGATTTGACTCTGAGGAAAAGAAGCAAACTCAAGGAAAGGTGGCGCGCAAGTGTTCAGTGCGCAACACTTGGCGCGCAAGTTTGAGTCACGCAGGGCTGGAGCTCAGGGGTATGGCAAGCAGTGTTCTGGCCGCGTCTATAAATAGAGGGCCTCACTTCTGTACAAAGCATATGGATTTCCGGATTTCAAACCTTCGAGCTCTCGCCGCGCAGGTTGTATTTTCCGCGCAAGTTTCTCTGTTTCCTGCTATTTCCTTGATGTCATGCTGCTATATAGGTATCTGGACCTGTGCTGTGATAATTACACGCCAAATACTTGTGCATCACCTCCATCCTTGCGCGCCAAGTTTAGACTTGCGCGCCTTAATGCCTTAGCCATTTTTCTGAATTCATTCACAAATTTTATGCAAAATAAACCCATTTAAGAGTTAGTTTATTCAACTTTTGAGCAGAATCAATGGCTCTTAGACCTGGAACAGCTGATGAACTAGCTAGAAAGCGGATTTATGACATTATGAACATCATTGGCCATGATTACTATGATATATGCGACATCACTCTCCCAGATTTGGCAAAGTACTTGAACAAATATCATCTTAATTTCCCACAGAGCATCTACCTGCCTCTATATGGTCATGGTAATATGCAAAGAGTCAATGTTATAGATGAAAAGAACTATATTCCTGAGATGCAGCTGCACTACTACTCCTCTATTTTGGTTATGTTGTGCATTAAGAGCAACAGCAATGGTGAAAAATTTCAAATTCTTCCTCCATGTCATTTCCTTGCAGATATGAAAATGGAAATCCCATGGGCTGAAATGTTTTCCGCTGCTGGTTGGTGGAGAGAAGAAAAACATGGAATTAGAGTAATATCTGAAAAGAGTAATCTCTCCAAATGGATCTTTACTTCCGATGCTTCATTCTCAAATCCATGTATCCATCTTCCAAGTCTCTTGGACAGAAACAGAGTCACTGTTTGATCAGCATATAATTTTATCAAATCACACTCAAGAACATTCTTTTACAATTGTTCCAAGAAGAGATGGTATCATTTCATCTCTTATGGTATCCAGTTGAATGAATGAATTCCAGGTGGCTGCTAGTGAAGCTCGGGATGCCGTAAATCGAATTTAGAGTTACGTTGAAAGTCTTTTTTAATTCCTGAAAAAAGAGAAGAGACTCCCGTCTGTGGATGTCCTTCTAACTCTTCAGCATCAATGAAAAACACTTTCACCTTCAATCATTTGTTCCTGCATTTTCTTGCTACCTGATTTAAATTTTACCTAAGAAAATGGGACTAGTAAGCATAGTTTGATTTTTACTAGGATTAATTTAAATAACCCTACAAACTTTGAACCTTTTAATTGCTCAATATTACCTAAATCATAAAAAATGTATGTTTAGTGAGCTAGAACATGACTTTTATTCAGAGTTCCCTTGTCTTTTATGGGAAGTTTAAAGTCATGCACATCAGACATAAAGAGGCTAATGTTTATGGTCGAAATAGCTTTGACTGAAATGAATTAAAATTGACTCAATTCCTTGACAATTCATCTGAAAACAAAGTACCTTACTCAAGTATGAGGGAAAAAATGTAAACTATGACTTAAGAATATTTGAATCTGAAGAATGATATGAAAAAGAGCTAAAATTCATTAGAAGAAGTTGTTCCCAAGAATGATGTAACCATTATTTAGAAAACCTGTTAGGGGGTTGAATTATGTAGGGCCAGCTAAGGGCATTGGCTGCATAGTCAAATAAATAGTATCTTTTGGCTAACAAATCTGTTATGTAGACTGTTTATGAAAGGCCGCCTATGGGCATGTGCTACATATTTAGGCTAAAGAACTCTTAGAAATTTACTTTCCTAGTGTTAAAATCTAGTGAACATTTATGGACATTCAAATTTTCCAAAGTATAGAGTTTTCTGTATGGAAAGAGGTACTTGAATATGGAGAAGAAAGTTCTAAACAAGATTATCGAAGAACGGGATGGATATGACTCCTACGAAGGTATGACCCAAATGTAGGGAAGGAGAATATAAACCATATACTTGAATACTTTCAGATCATGAAAAAGGATATGGGAAAAATATGTTAAGGATGGCTATTTTTGCGGATCCTTACATACTTTCATTTAAAACAAATAAGAAAAAAAGAGGCATTCTTCCCAAGAATGAAATTACCACTATCCGAAAACCCCGTTAGGGGGTTGAATTATGCAGGACCACCTAAGGGAATTGGCTGCATAGTCAGATAATAGTATCTTTTGGCTAACAAGTCTGTTATGTAGACTGTTTATGCAAGGCCGCCTATGGGCACGTGCTGCATAATCAGGCAAAATAATTCTCAGAAGTTTGACATTTTTGTGACCTAGAAGTCCTGAAAAGGGTTTATGAAGATCTTAAAATATCTAATGTTATTATTATGACACATAAATATGGGTATTGTTCAATGTATACAGAGATAAACAGATCAAAGCTAAACATAATCATGTTGTGCCTGGGTCCTAAATTGAAATGTTGGACTTCACTATGTATCCCATAAAGATGGGAATCAAGGTCATACGTAGTTCTTAAATTACAGTTTAACATCATGTGGGAGAGAAGGATTAGAGATCTTAGTTTAGGGTCATAGAGCTTGGACCATTGTAATAAATACACAGTGTGTGTTTTCATATGGACTTTTCAGCCAGGGAACTAAAAGTAGAATTTGGGGTTAGGCCCAAAGACTTGGGGCCGGATTCAAGGGGCACTCGAACGTTTATATGTATCCTATAAGGATGGGAATCAAGCACATGTAGTTCTAGAAATACCCTCTGTACATATTTGGTTCGTACATGTGAAGGGTGAAAGGGGATTTTAGTACAATGATGGTTTAACCCAAGATAAAAGGTTTGGTCATTTCCATGTATGCACGTAGTCTTTGAAATGAAACATGATTGAAAAATCAATGTAAATAATGGTTCCCTCTCAGGTGAGGGTATCAAAGAATATTGTAGTTTATTATCATAATGGACACAATTTTTGTATTGTTTAACGTCATATAGCAAGGACGAAAGTGAACCAATGTAAAGATATTGATTGTAGGGGTGGTTTCACGAATCAACATCGTATGAGATGGAGGTGAACCGATGTGAAGAGATTGGTTTTGGGCTTGAACCTTGGGAGTTTGCCGACATACCCAGCCTGGAAGGCAAGGATCAATGACTTCGTAGTTCAATTAAAGAATGAATTAATGATCAAATTGTTCTTAGGGACAATGACCTAAAAAATTTGATGTTTTTGGGACTTACACATGGTTAGTAGCCCAAAGTGAGTGTTATGGTTGAGGTTTTCTCTAAGATCACGTGAGTCATAATCGGTGTGAGAAACAAGAGGTAACAACAACCTTAACGATGCATTGTTTAATGTAATGTAGGACATATGAAGGGACTATGCAGTTTAAAGTCTTGCAGTTATGACTATTGGTGATGCACAATTTAATTTCATGTAGCAGGGACAAAGTACATTTTAATGTCATGTAGGACATATCAAGGACTTTCTGTACAGTTTAGCGTCATGTAGTTAGGACGATGGGGACAATATAGTTTAACGTCATGTTGGATGAAAGGGGGAGTGTGCAGTTTAATGTCATGTAGTGAGGACAAAAGAGTACACCATTTAACGTCATGTTGGACGCATTGGGGATTTTTTCCCTAGTTTAGCGTCATGTTGGACGAATGTTAAAATAGTATAAGGTCATATGAATGGACCGTGGATGGTGGAGTTTAATGTCTACCTGGAGAAAAGTGTACTTTAAGGTCATACAGGACCTTTTATGATTATGTAGTTTAACGTCTTTCTGGACATAAGGGACTTCTATACAGTTTAGCATCATGTAGTTAGGACATCACATTTTAACATCCTGCGGGACGTAAGGGACTCGCAAATAGTTTAGGGTCATATGCATGGACCATTGATGATGCAGTTTAAGGTTATACAGGACCTAATTGCAATTTAAGGTCATACTAGACCATTTAGGGAACTTATTCACAGTTTAATGTCTTTTGGGATGAAAGCAATACAAATAGTTTAAGATCATATGTATGGACCATTGCCGTATAGTTTAACGTCATATAGCAAGGACAAAAGTGTTTTGTGTTTATACAAAATACTTCTTCAAAAATCTGGCATTGGTTAGAGTAGTGATGAGTTCTCCATCTATCGAGATTAATGAATAAGCTCCATTGGAGTAGACCCTATGTATTGAATAAGGTACTTCCCATTTTGGCTCAAGCTTGGGAGGTTTCTTTCTGGGTATCATTGGAGTTCTGGGAACTAATACCAATTCTCCCAGAGTGAATGAACGGAGACGAGCTTTTTTGTTAAAATCTCGTGCTATTCAATTTTGATAGACTTCCAAGTGGTGCAAAGTACACAATTTTTTCTCATCTAACCATTCCAATTCATTCAATCTCTTTTGAGATTTTTCATCTGTAGATGATTGGTCACAAATGGAAACTCTGAGCGAGGGTAGTTGAACTTCAATGGGAAAGACGGATTCCGTTCCATATACCAATGAATATGGAGTTGACCGAGTTATAGTGCGGGTGGTAGTACGATAAGCCCATAAAGCATGAAAGTGTTTATCAGGATATGACCTCTTATATTTATCCACCATATTTTGCAGTATTTTTGAAAGAGTCTTGGTAAAGGCTTCTATCTGGTCGCTGGCCGCTGCATGATACCGAGATGAATGGTTGGATTTGATGTTATATTTTTGATACAACTTCTTCACTTTGGATGAACATAAGTTAGTGCCATTTTCCATCAATATTGTATGAGGGACACCAAATTTGGTAATTATGTTAGACTTGATGAAGCTAAAAACGCATTTAGAACTGACTTCCTTGAGAGGTATTGCCTCTGACCATTTGGAAAAGAAGTTAGTAGCAGTAAGAATGTACCGAAACTGCTTGGTCGTAGCCTAAGGGTAAGGTCCCACCACATCTGTTCCCCATGTGGCAAATGGCCATGAGTATTTAGCTGTATGAAGCAACTCTGGAGGTTGATGAATGAAGTTTGCATGTACTTGGCATGAATGAAACTTCATGGTGAAATCGACACAATCTTGTATCATTGAAGGCCAAAAGTATCCAAGCCTTCGAATCTGATCAGACAGTCTATGTCCAAATTGGTGGGCACCACAGACTCCTGCATGCACTTCTTTCATGACAGCCATTGTCTCTTCACCATCAATGCATCTGAAGAGAAATCCATCAAAACCACGTTTGTAGAGAATTTTCTCTAGGTGATATGGGCTATCATAAAGAGTAAAATTGACCACACATCGCTAGATTTGTTCTTTCTCACCTCTATTAGGTGGAAGTGTTCCATTTTGAATGTATTCCCTGATAGGTGACATCTATCCTGTAGTATGACCATACGGTTCTGGAATGGGACTAATTTCATTAATTTCCTTTGTTCTGATTCGAACATAAGGTGAAATTTCATGATGGTGGGCAATACTGATGATTGTCTCATCCCAATTTGGATCTTCAAGAGTTGTGGCTATATTAGCCAGTACATCAGCTTGAGCATTTTGTGATCTTGGGACATAAGAAAATGTCGGTTTCAAAGGTAATTCCTCCATTAACACTCTGAAGTAATCATACAAAGGGATTAGTTCTTCTTTTCTGATTGCATAATCCCCATTGACTTGTTTGATTACTAGTTCTAAATCACCTTTCACCTTTAAGTGATTCACTTGTGATTGAAATGATAATTCTAAGCCTACGATGAGATATTGGTATTCTGCTTCATTATTGGTACCACCTTCCCACAATAAGAAGGAATAAGGTAACACTGCCTTTTCTTGATAAATGAGCACAATTCCTAAGCCAACTTTGTTGAATTTAGGATTTTCCATTTTCCTCCCTATTGGACTTCTGGAAGAACCATCAAAATACATTTCCCATGCCTGAGGACTTTCTTGAATATAAAAGACTTCCTCATCAGGGAGTTCAATATCTGAAGATGTGTCTTCCACTGAAGGGTGTTCATCCAGGAAATCAGCCAGAGCTTGGCCCTTTATCGCCTTTTGAGACACATACTGAATGTCAAATTACTGCAAAATAACTGCCCACCTTGCTAGACGTCCTGTAAGCATTGGACGACTAAGTATGAATTTGAGCGAGTTATTGCGAGATACCAATTGGACCTCATGATGTTGTAGGTAGTGTCTCAACTTCTGAACTGCAAAGATTAATGCAAGGCAGCACTTCTCAATACTTGAATACCAGGTTTCTGCTTCAAGCATAGTTCTACTGAGATAGTAGAGGTTGTTCTCATTCCCAGCATCATTCTTTTGAGCAAGAAAGGCACCCAATGATTGCTCTAGAGCTGTCACGTAGAGGATAAGTGGTCTTCCTTCAATAGGTGGCATGCGTACCAGTGGACTCAAGAGGTATTTCTTGAGAATATTGAATTCTTCTTGACATTCTTCAGTCCACTGGTAAGTGACTCCCTTCTTCATCAATTTGGTGAAGGGTAAACTTTTTCCTGCTAAATTGGCGATGAAACGCCGAATATAGGCTAAGTGTCCTTGAAGTCCTCTTAATTCTTTCAAATTATTAGGAGGTGACATCCCAAGGATTGACTTGGTCTTCTCAGGATTGACTTCAATACCACGATGGCATACAACAAAGCTGATAAATTTTCCTGAGGTTACCCCAAAAGAACATTTTAAGGGGTCAATCTTCAAATTATGTTGTCGAAGCTTGCAGAATTTGACTTCCAAATCAGCCAAGTGATTAGAACGTTGTTTGGATTTAACCACCAAATCTTCTACATAGAATTCAACAAACTTCCCCAAAAAGGGTTTGAATATACGATTCATGGCACGCTGATAAGTTGCACCTTAATTCTTTAAGCCAAAGGGCATTACCTGGTAGCAAAACACACCCTGCGGGGCTCTGAAGGATGTATATTCCCCGTCTTCTAGGTCCATTCGGATCTGATTATATTCGGAATATCCATCCATGAATGAAAGTGCTTCATAGCCAGCTATTTCATCAATTAAGAGTTCTGTAATCGGAACTGGGAAATCATCCTTAGGACAATGCCGATTAAGATCTCTGAAATCGATGCACACTCTAATTTGTCCGTTATTCTTCTTTACAGGGACAATATTATCCAACCACTTGGGATATTGAAATTCTCTGATGAAGTTAGATTTGATAAGCTTATCCACTTCAACTTCAATTTTGGAAGCAGAAGTTGGGTGTGTTCTTTATCGTGGCTTGCTTAAATCCTCGATGTTCTTCTGGTAAACCCAAATGATGAGTAGCAACATCAGGATCAAGCCCGGGCATTTCTGTATAGTTCCAAGAAATTATATCTCTATTTCTCTTTGGAAAAGAAATATAAATCTCTTGCTCTTCAAGATTCATGGCTGCACTAATTAAAGTGGGGCGTGGATCTTCTTTTGTACCCAGATTTATATCTCTGAGTTCATCTACAGTGGTAGAGATACCCTCTTCAAATGCTGGGGGAGCATCTCTGAGATTTTCCTCTTCTTCTTCATCATGTATTATTTCTTCCATTTATACTTGCATAGTAGATGATAAAGTAGAATTTTCATGATCAGGAGAGATGTCAAAATTTGCATATATTGTAGAAGAAGATTCCATTTCTGACCCGATTGATGATGAAGGGTCTTCTTTGGGTAATAAAGAGGAGATGATGGATTGAGAATCGACATCATTGTTCACCTCCGATGTTGCTATAACTTCTTCTGGCCTAATTGGTGAAGCATAGACTTGTTGGATTTTAGCAGATGAAATGAAGACATCACCATTTGTGCTTTCATCACTTCTTGGTAGATTACCAATTTCTCCCATGTTGTCTGGCTTGATTGCCGTAATTGACATTATGGATCATTCCATAAGAGTATTTTGATTTGGGTCTATCTTGTCAATTTGAATGATAGGCAACACATAATCTGTACTCACATGTGTAAATGGATTTACTAGAATTTTCTCCAAACCATATGGGGAATTAACTTTGGTAATCTCCTTTGTTGGGGATTTCTCCCTTCCCTTAATGTGATAGAATTCCGCCTCAATGTATTGAGACTCACATGTCTTGAATGGGGCCCTATCACCATAAAATGTCCCAACTTGACCATCGAAACAATATTTGAGACATTGATGGTATGATGAAGGGATAGCCGAATGTTGATATAGTCAGGGTCTTCCAAGAAAGATGTTCAAGGCTGAGTCTTGATCAACAACCATGAAATATGAATTGGATACAAGATCTCCAAACTGAGTTCTGAGTGTAACTCCGCCCAGTGGTTCTTGTTCATTTTTATCATATCCTTGTAACATCATGGTAGAAGGAGATAAATCATATTCTGTGAGGCCCAATCGACGAAGTGTACAAATGGGCATGAGGTTGACTCCTGAACCATTATCAATGAATGTTCTTCGGATGTCTACACCATTGAACTTTCTAGAAAAGTACAATGGTCTAATATGTCCATGCACAACATCATCCTCAGTTTCATCAATAAAAGATATTATTTCATGGCATTCTGCAAGATTATTCTCTATGTGATAGACTTCAGCTACAACAATTTCAGTTTCAAACTCCCGAGGACTTGACAAAGCCTCGATGAGTGCTTCCCGAAGATCTTTTGACAGATTCAGAGCATCCAGAATTGATAACATGGCTGGTACGTGGGCCAAGTGTTTCAATATATTATACTATTAATCCAGAGTTCTGCGTTTCCCAATAGGAATATGTGGTTTAGAAGGTACCTTGGAAGCCGATGCTTTGGAAGTTGATGCATCTTGTATCGGGATAGGAATTGGAAATATTCCTGGTTTTGGAAGATTAGACCGATTAGATCCATTTACTTGCTGAGAGGAAGAAGATGAATCCTTCAAATGGTCTTCCATAATTATTGTGCCAGTACTGAATTTTCTATTGGTAGAAGAACTTGCTTGTTCTTGCTGAGCTCGCTGAAGGGCTCTACCTCGATTTTCTGTTGCATACACAGTTCTAACAGGGGTAGAATTGGAATGGTGGCTTCTGAAAGATCAATGTCTTCCCCTGTATCCTGAGCCCCTGGAACTTCCTCTGATTCCCCTGTTTGATACAGGGAATTCAGGCTCGTTGAAATCAAAACCGCGACTGGCATATGGATCTGTTAATTGAATCATATAAACAGAACCAAAGATTAAATCTTCGTCTAATGAAGACTCTGCCTGATTCGCCTGTTTAGGCTATGCCATTTGGTGAGGTGGTGCTCGTGGCTTTAAATTAGATGGCATGAAGTCCTCCAAAGTCAAAGACAACTTAGGCTTTGACACACACTCATCTTCTTCTGATTCTTTTTATTTATTTGAATCATGTCGTTTCTTTGAGGACTTTCCCTCTGATGAAGAGGGTTTTTCCGAAACATTCATGGAAGAAGACACAATTGGTTTCTTTAATTGTGTTTAAAAATACCATGAGTTCGATCAGTTGTCTTTCTGACCATACAATCATCATACTTGTGCATTTTCACTTTTGACTTCTTTCCATTTGCCTTTCTCCTCTGGAACTGTAGTAGTAACACATGCTACCTGGGCTGAAGAGCCTTTAAGTTTGACTTGTCCCGAGTCAACCATCTTTTGCAGGAGGTCTTTGAATACAAAACACTCCTGGATGGGATGCCCCAACATTTGATGAAAAGGGAAATAATTGGGACGGTCTTCATCTCCTTTCTTGTTTGGCCTCCTGGGCATTGGAAATTGAACCAAATTGTTTTCCATAGACAAAATGAAATAACCTGGATCTTGTTTATTTTTGAAAGAGTATGTTTTTCTCTTCAGATCCTCAAATTGTTTTCGCCTTTGATCTCTTTGATCTTCTGGACGAAACGGCCTTTGTTGTTGGCACTCAGGAGGTGGAGCCCTTCGAGAAGATGAAGGTTTTGAGGTAGAAACAGGTACATGTACTTGTTTAAGCATAACTGTAGCAGTTTCTACTTTACCCATTCTCCTTCCTGGAGCTGATGGAATTACACGAGATTTAGCCTTAGCCTTTATAAGGGAATATTAAATCTGCTGAGTGATTGAAGTAAGGTCTCGACACCCTCATATTTATTTCACAGAGATGAACGACGTACGTAATTCGTCACACATATTTTCCACACAGATTGGCAACAATTCTTCTTGAGGGAGTGCTAAGATCACGGAATATGTTAATCCCTTCTATCGAGCAATGAAATTAGAGACCCTTTCATTCTCCCTATGCTTACAGTTTGTAAGATCAAAAACTGTTTTCTATGACAAAGTTGAGCTGAACTGAAGGAGGAATTTTTGGCGAAGATCCTCCCATCCAGTAATTGACTAGGTTATCAAGCTTGTATACCAGAAAAAAGCTAGTCCTTGCAAGGTTCGCACGAAGCATCTGAGTTTCACTGCTTCTTGCTGCTCCAAATTTCCCATCATAGGATCGCAACATGACACATAATGCGTCAAATGCTGTTCTGGATCACCCGATCCATTGAAAATAGGGAATACAGGGTTACCAAAATTGGATGGAGGAGATATTGAATCTACCCATTCAGGGTAAGCTTTCTTTTCTGGTTGAACTTTCACATGTTTACCTTCCATAGTTTCTAACCAAGCTATTAATGACTCAATAGTAGTTATTAACTTTTGAGAAACATCTGGTTGAACATGGACTTGGGTAGGTGCAATGAATGGAGCTTGGACAGATGCGGTGGTTGGTGCTGCAACTAATAGTAGCACTGCCAACTATTGTTGCACTTGACCCGTATGATTAGACCTGTGAGGGTGTACTGATAGAGGAGGATATTCTTGATCCATCTCAGTAGCTGTAACAAATTCCTTTGGCTGACTGACTCCACCATGATTAAGAAGAAGACTACTCTGAAGTAGTTCTGCATTCAACCTTCTTAATTCCTTCATTTCTTCCTCCAGTTGTGCAAACCTTTGCTCTAGTGAGAGTGATTGACATTCTCTAGAGGAAGGATATGTAACCTAGGTCTTTCCCTTCCCTTTGTTTGATCCTTTTCGGAGAGGGGGAAGTGGGTTACTCGAAATATTACCTAGGTTCTGAGTAATCCTTTGATTTCATGTACGCGCACCTTCTTCATTTGTGTCGGTGCGTACATCTTCTTGAGCAGGAACCTCTTCATCTGAGTCCCCTGAGTGAGCCTCATCTGGTGGATCATCAACAACGACATTGATGACATTTATTTATGCATAACTCATCACATCCCTTCTATCAGCATTTCTGTGATACTCTCTTCTTCCATTTCTTTGATGAGACATTGCCTTTTGTTGATTCTATCCCTCAGGAACTTCATGACGAACCGTAATTTGGAGGGTATCTCCTGATAATTTGGCTCTTTGTTCCTCTTGAGGTTTCTTCCCCAATCAAGAAAAGACCAAATTTCTCTGAGGAGGGCATTCATGATTTGAAAAAGTCCCAAGTCCAGTGGACTGGGGCTATTCCTTTTCAACTCCTCGAATTTTATTTGTTGATTCTGAGGGTTGGTTTAAAAGAGTCCCCGGTCTGGCGAGCTGGGGTGGCTCTTGACATGCTATGTCTGAGAATTTCTTAAAATCTCTCCTGATCTTGCGAAACTTAGTCCGGAAAATAGCTGGATGCATTAACCTGTATCCACTTTCATCACCCGGTTCAAAAGACCGTTGGATGATTTCTGACACTTATATCACTTGGTGACGTGCTTGCTCCAAACGAGAGGCATGTTCAGTATTCTCATTTTCTTGATGCAAGAGTAATTCAACAATTTTTTCTATCTATTCTTGATTTTGAGAGGAAATATTTGAAGCCTGTTCTTGGGAAAACTTTTGATTACAAAAAAATCCCATTGACTCTGGCCGGCCATGGGAAATAACATTGCATGATACCATTTTTGGTGGGCTTTGCTGATTGGGGAGCACCATGAAATGCAGTACTCCATGAACACCCCATCCTTTAACCCGAATTCCAGACGGGGAATTGGAAATTAACTGACACAATCTTCTTAATTTGCTAAAGCATGAACGTTGAAGGGCTCTCTGCTGCTTTTCATCCTTCGGATATCGAGAGACTGATATAGACGCCAAATCAATCTGACGTTGTAACCCTTCTATTATCTTAATATGATTTTCATATTCATCATAAGATAATACTTTATTTTTCAACTGACAAAGAGTTTTCCATATGTTGAGATGAATATCATGAATTTCATCTTTCGTCAACATTTCTGGAATATCATACTGAGAGTCAGCCAGAGGCCAAAACATGACTGGCACTTCACCTTTTGCCAGTTGTTTTCTCATGTTCAGAATTTCCTCTTTATCATTTGATGAAGATTATTCTACCTGATTTGACCATAGTTGGTGTTTCCTTGTTGCTTCATTGGATTCAATAGGATTGGTAGAGAAATCATTGATCAAACAAGAAGATGCGTGACTTAGGGGTGGTTCGGAGAATGACCTACACCCTGGGCTATCTTCTGATTGAGAAAGTATTTCACCTACTAGCGATGAAGCTTCAAACATGAGTGGTATCACATTTGCAAGTGCCTCAAGATAAGAGGCCTTTCTCAGAACTACATTGTTCACCGGAGCATTTTCCGGGCAATGTGCATCACTACTGCAGAGAGGACTTTCGCAGTGAAATTCATCATCCTGGGGAGGACCACCATAATGGGTTACAGAAAAAGATGAGATCTCTTGTTCCTTGGTCTTCTGACCACACAGAGGGTTCCTGTGGCTCTCATCTGAAGATGAAACTTCAAGATCGACCGAATTGTCATGAAGCAAGCCTTCATGAGGAAGTGTCTATTGAAGACCATCAGAATTAAGGTTCCCACTATTGGGAAATGAGGGAGTAGAATCGTGAATTTCAACAGATAATTGTCTGAGGGATTCAAGAACTCCAGCATCGAGCAAGGCATTGTTACATATTGGCTCTTGATCTCCTGACTGTGCCGGGCGGGTCTTTTTCTTAGACGCCTCTTTACTCGCTTTAGAAACCACTTGTTGACGAAAGTGGCTACTCTGAGCAGGTGTATGTTCCTGATCAGGAAATATGGTCAGGTTAAGCTGACGATATCCACTCAAATCAGGTGTATGTGCCTGACTTGGTTGTCCATATGATATGGGGGAGTATTCCCCACAACCCTATTAGACTGGAACAGATGCGTTTGTCTGTTCCGGAGTAAATTGTTGATGTGTCACTCCACTGGTAGGGATAGATTTATGTGTCTTTCCCTGAGATTCCGCTGAAGTTGTTATAATATCCTGGCAGGCATCTAGAATATGAGCAGGGATTTGCTTCTACTCTTTCACCATTGATAGAATATTCTTGGTGACTTCAGCTCCTAGAACGGGAATATACATCCATTCCGGGCTTGGAGTAGGTGTATGTGCCTTCTCATGTCCTCCTTTTCCTGTCAGTGAATCCAGACAGTACTCAAGTGTGGGGGTAGAGAGTTGAGTCTTCCTCCTATTTGTTGTCGGGGCATTCCAACTAACTTCTCTGAATGCTACCAAGTGAGACTGTTGGCAGGCTTGATTAGTACTAGCAGGTGTATGTGCCTGCTGATTACACTTCACCGAACGTAGTTGACTAGATCCATCATATGTAGTCAGATGAGCCTACTGACTAGATGATGATGTATAAACAGGTGTATGTTCCTGCCTATAGTACTCCGCTGGAATTTCCTGGAGGGATTGGCATGATGCTGCCAGATGAGTCTGCTGGAAAGCGGAATTAAAATAGGTAGGTGTGTGTGCCTACTCATTGCTTTCCACCATGTTAGGTTGGTGGACTTCTCCGGAGATGGCAGAGATGAGAACCTACTCACTATTAATTGGACTTCGCCTCTGGCGATTTTTCTTTCCTGCTCGGTTTCAAGGAACCTGAGCCGAATGTCTGGAGTCGGTACCCTCATCATGTTTAGGGTGCACTACCGCATGAGTCTGGTGGCGATTGTTGGTGGGATCCCTCAGGAAGGACTCATGTTTTCTTGAATTAAGGCTTTGAGGGACATGATCATTCACCTACCCAGAATAAGGGAGCAAATGGTGATTGCGTTCCGGGGATAACGACCTGAAACGGTTGGAGACGGTAGTCAGCACCACCTACTTCTTGATCACTGGTCGTCGTTGTCTGGACGATCGGTGTGAGTTGTTCACTTGGAGGGCTTTTCGGGCAGCCTCCAGAGTTGGGATGGTACTGTGTTGATGGTACTCCTTAACCAGTGAATTTGATACCTAGCATTGAAGACGCTGAGTAGGTGATATCATCCTCAGAGTGGACAATGATCAAGAAGGATTAACAACAGTGGCATTTGCAGCAGCAGTATTCACAGGTGTGAACTTGAGAGCAACCATTCTATAAATGCAGAAGATCTTTGAATAGAGTGCCTGTTTGATATAACAGACGTAATCAAGATAAATTCAGCCACTACATCTTTTGGATGAGCACATATGTCAATGATTGATTTTGTCGGACCTCTTATTGAGTTTTAAATAGGGGCCTAACAAATAGGTAAAACATCAGTTTAACTTGGTTAAGGATTCACGTCGGGTTCGCCATTTTTGTTTCCCTCGGACTTCGGGGATGACCTCCTTTGATGGGAGGTTCAAACATTCCGATCAGTTTCTAACGGTTTTGTTCGTAGAACCGGAAACATCCAATGATTCCACATCCATTCGGACCTACTTTCCAAAGGTAGGTGCTCATTAGTTTATGGACTGATGAGGTTTAGGAATTTTCATTGGTCGAGAGGATGGGAGGTCGGACTCATCACACCGTTTTGAGGAGAATTATTGTCTACTCCGGGACTCTCTTTATAGATTTAAGTTATGTTCGTGAATCCTTATTACATTACAAAATATAAAATGAGTTTTCCTTTAGATATGACAATCAATGATCGATAAGTAGTAAATTTAGAGAATCTTTTATATGTATTCGAGGGTATTCATTGATAAAGAATCATCTGTATTTGTTAGATATTCTTAGTCAATGGTATCCTTTGATACGTAAAAGTTTCTTGGTCCTTATGATGACCATACCGGTTTTAATTCTACTCAGTGGGGCACTTGAATATTATTTTCATTCAGAAGGACATGAATTATTTCAGAGATGGGATCGAACCCGCAGATGGGATACCTACGTATCCTTTGTTTAAAAAAAGAATCAGAACATACGTAGTTCGAGTAAGGGAGTATGATGTTTATGATTGATAGATCAAAGAAGGATGTCATAATTACTTTTACACTCTAAGCTCACGTGAGTCTTGCTCAGTGTGAGAAACAAGAGTTATTGGTAAAAATCAAGCAATTGTGCCATGAAAGATGCAATCATAATAAATAATGTGGGGATTATGTATGTATGACTACCCAGATAAATGAAGATTAGGATTTACTTCAGAGAAGAAATCCAGGAACATGGTCCATAATGGTATATGTGCTTCATGGAGATTTTGAATACTCTATCTTGGGGATTACTCTTGAAAAGGAGTCCCAAATTAGGAGAGGACTTATGATTGGGTTTTACTCATAAAAAGGAATCCCAGATCAATGGTAAATTAGGGCTGGTTAAGAGAAATTAAGACTGGGGCTTACTCCTGAAAAGGAGGCCCAGGTTAAGAGACTTGAAACATTAAAGGACTTGGGGCTTACTCTTGAAGAGGATGCCCATATTTGAGACTGGGGCTTACTCCTGAAAAGGATGCCTAGGTTAAGAGAATTATGGTTGGGACTTACTCCTGAGGAGGATGCCCATATTTGAGAATTATGACTGGGGCTTATTCCTGAAATGGAGGCCCAGGTTAATGAGGACTTACGGCTTACTCCTAAAGAGGATGCCCAGATTTGAGAATTATGACTAGGTCTTATTCTTGAAAAGGAGGCCCAGGTTAATGAGTTCTCTCATCGTAAAGGATGAGGTTGAATGAATGAAATCTCAATCTTTAGTGACATGAAGATGTGTAAATCACTAGATTTTGAGAGTTCTTCCATAGAATTCCTTTCAGAAAAGGTTGTAAAATCAAGAAATTATGCCATAAATGGCTTTGAAGAGTGTCTTGAAGACTTAATCTTGAATAAGAGAGGTGGAATGAAATAAGAGGGGTGAAATAGGCAAGAAGGGCACCCATGGCGGTAGAGGCGCGCAAGTCTTGGCTGGCGCGCAAGTATTGCGTGGGCGCGCAAGTCCCGGTCGCGCAGGTATACCTATGCGACACATGGGTATTTGTGCGACAGTTTACCAGTTGGGTAATACTTGAGCGACTCTTGGTTAAATCCATTAGAATCCTCTTGAGGTTCTTCCAGAAGAGGGGCGTGAAAGTTCTATTGAAGGAGTAAGGCGGCGCGCAAGTGTGGCCTTTTCCCTTAAGGGCTGGCCACTCAGGCGCATAAGGGTTGATGAGTTTCAACACTTAAGCCTTCCTCCCCCTCTTTAGATCTTCCATTCTAGGTAATAAATTACCTTAGAAGTGTTTCGGAAGCTTTGAGAAGAGACTAGGGCGCCGGGAGCTCAAATATGAGTTTTTGGAAAAATTCCTCCCATAATGGGGGGCCCACAGGGTCTATTTATAGGCTGAAGAAGACCCAGGTAGTTATCCTTTATGGCGCGCAAGTCACATGCATGACCATTAGGCATCATGCAAGTGGACTTGTGCGACCATGAGGGAACTTGCGCGACTTCTGGGCAGTTTTCTCTTTGGTCATTCCTTTGTCTATTTTTTTATGTTTCTTCAAATGATGAATCAATTTGAACTAAGGTATTTCCCTTTTACAATAATTAGATTTTGTGACAAAAGGAGCGTCAACAATTACTCATCCAATAAGGATAGGACAAGTCTTAAGGTAATTTGGTATTACTATAATATTCTTTTTACCTTGAATTACACTATTTACCTTCAACCGCGGTAAATAAAAGCGAGAAGTTACTATTCACAAAAAATTATTTTCATCTTATTGAACCAAATTTTACATAGTGAGGTAAACCGTGTCTCTCAGATTTTTGAAATTCAACTCACAGAAATAGTAAAATTTTATTTTATGCATATTTGCAAATTCTCCTAGGAGGTGGGTAATAGACGGTAAAAAGTTCAATAAAATTTTTATATAGCTAAACATATTGTAAAATGACTCCAATGAATTATATCTAAATTAAATAGTTATTTTTAATCAATTTATCCCTAAAATAAATTTAAATAAAATAAATAATTATTTAAATAAAAATTCATTTTTAACCAATAACTCGGTGTTTTTCACTTTTCATCAAAAATTGAAAGTTTTCAGAAAAATTCCAAAATTTCACCCTAATATAATTTTGATATTATAAATTAAAAAAAAATCTATTTTACAAAATTAATAACATATATGTTGCATTTATTTTTTTAAAATTAGTTCTCATTGCCAAAACCAAAAAATGTGTTTTTAAGAAGTAATAACTAACAAAAGATTGATACAAGTTTATGTTCAATATCAAAGTGAAATTATTTCCAATAAATAAGATTCAATTAAATGGTAAAAATATAATCTATATATACTTCCAAAACATTAAAATGTATAATTTAAAACTACAAATTATTTTGATTAAAAAATTTGTTTTCAGTTAAAATATATTATTTTTAACTATTCACCCAAATATGAAAGTTATCAGAAAAACACCAAACATTTATTGAAACTAAATTCTTATGTCTCGATGATTAAAATGAAATTTATTTTTTAAAATTGAATTTATAAAAGTTTAAAATATTGGATATAAAAAGGGTTCCCCCTTAAAAGACAGTAAAATTGCATTTTTTTTAAAATACTTCTTTTATCTGAAAAAATGAATTTGTATTTTCATTATGTCTAAGAAACTCAAAATATGGATTCTAAAATTATAAGGAATATATATAGTTAAAAATTCACTTAATACTATTCATAACCTCTTTTTAACGGCTAGTTTCGTAAGTCGTGGTGCGCTTGAACTCGGTGTTGCGTGTAATGAGTGTTATTGAATTACTTCAATGAAATAACGTACTATGAAATATTGGGGTGTTACAAGCATAATGTCATTTTCTTATGAAACTACCTCCAAATTTAAATCAATTCAAGTCTTATAAGTTTAAGGTTGAAATAAAACAAAAATATTGTTTTTATTTTCAAAAATATTTGTATTTTAAATGTATTAATATGTTTAACATCGTAAAAAATACTCCGTAGTAAGCATAATAAAATATGAAATATTATTCTAATTTAAATGGAAAATTTTTCTTCAAACTTGTTTTTCATCATGTTTTTATGGTTTATCATTAAATTAAATTATTCCACTTCTATGTTTTTAATTTTTTAAAATATATAACATATTTTTAATCTGTACAGATTTTTTTAAATAAGACCCTTTTATTTTTTAGACATTATGAATTATAACCATACTAATTTTCCTTACCATGGTAAAGTGCAAATCAAGAATTTAAGGGTTAAAAAAATATGATAATAACTATAAAAAGATCATAAATATTAAAATAATTTTCTTTTGTGGGTTATTTATTCCATAATCATAAAATAATTTGTTATATGTCCTTTTCCATTTTGATGTGATTGTATCCTTTATAATTTTTATATATAATGAAATATCAAAAATGTCATAGTCTTTTTATTAATATCTATAATTTTCGTAAATTGGGTATTATGGGATTATATGGTTAGTAATAAAAATTATACTGAAGATTATATTATTTATCTTCAATAAGGTAATTTATTTTTAATTTTTTGTTAAAAAATAATTACATTGAATTCTCACACATTCCTAAAATTGCAATTAATCCATTAACAAAAAATTAAAAGAAATGATATTTAAAAATAAGAAAAGTTATATTATATAGAAGAATAAAAGTGTTCACTAATTTTTTTATAAAAAATTACACGTTCATGTTTTATTAAAAAATTATTCCAATTTCATTGGTTTCCATGATTTTATTATTTTCAACATAAATGTGAAGTTATTAAAATAACATTATTGATATTTTATGAAACTGATAAATTATTAAATGATATAAAATTCCTAAAAAACATATCTTCAGAAACATTATTTTGAAATTATTTAAGATATAAAAAAACTATCTATTTTTGGTATGTTTTTTTGATTTATGGTATCTATATTGACTCACAAGGATTAAAATATATTCTTACAATGGTAAGTGTGAAAAAGGTTAATAGGGAGATAAAAGCAAAAAATAAGAGTAAAATTATAATCCAAACAAGTATTAATTATATTTAAGGAACTTTTTTATACTATTATACTATTATACATATTATTTTTTAATATTATCGATTATATGATTTTATACATCATAATTAATTTATATTAATTTAATATTATAATGAATTCCAAAAGTCCCCCTCCACTATTATAAAAGGAAACCACTTTTTCTAAAATATTTATTGCTCAAGAACCATTTGGATTATAAAATAACTCTCAAAATACTTTCCTAACATACCTACACACAATTTATAGGACTTATATTTTACATAATACCAATCATAGTGGTTTTATGTCATAAAACAAATGAGACTATCCAATTAAAATGTATAACGTTAAATTGATTTTGTTATTTTATTTCTACTATAACCACCATTAAATATTCCTTGAAACTTATGGTATAATAAATTAAGAATATATCATAAACTAAGAAATTATTATGTTAATTACATAAACTATATCCCTATCTAACCTCTATCAAATGGGAATGGAACCCATCGTTTGTGTGTACAGTGGACTACCGCCTCAAGGACCGATGTAATTAATTTTCAATCACCACATCTAATGACTGGTTTTAATGCTGGAATCTATATTTATATATGATATTAAATAAATTTTTTCAAAATAATAAAGTTAATATTTCATTTTATTTATCACCTGTCCATTCACTAAATAATTATAATTTTGTCCATGCATATGTGGGGACTACCACCTCCATAAAGCAAAGTGATAATTTCTTTATCCCTACATATCATGGATGATATATATATATATATATATATCTATATGTTTAATGAAATAATATTTCATTTATGATTTAATTATTTTTTAAAGATAAAATAACACTTAACTTCATTTTCTATTGATCTTTGTACAATGGAAACGTTCTGGATTCATACATAATGCCTACAGACTCCATTATTATGACATAGTTCGTTTTCAATAACCATATTTAATACTTGGTGTTAAATGTATAATTTGGTTATAAAATGATAAATATTTAGTTATTATGATTATATAGATGATAGAATAGTTATCCTTTATACCATGATCAACATGCTGAAGATGTTTTAAAATTACGGACGGAACATTCTCAAAAAAAATATTGTGTACTTAAAAAATTAAGAATTAAATATTACATTGTAATAAATGAAACAATTGATCTATTTATAATTCAATAAAACATAAAAAATGTTTTTAAGAAGATAAATAATTTATATATGTTTATTTCACATGATTTAAAGGACATACGTTGAAATTCTGGAATCAGGGTATCATATTTTGTAAATATTTTCCTTCATTAAGGCATATATTATTATTATGAACCAAATTAATTTTATATAGTCTATATAGTTACTGGATACATATAATATCATGAATAATTCATAGTCAATGGTATTTAGATTTTTTATTCTTATTATTTTATCCCATGGGATTTGATATGTAGTTACAAAGTGGTAAAATGATTCTTAACATAATTTATTTCCATTAGGTTACATCTTTTATTCATTGTATTTGTAATTCAATTATTATATTTCAATTAATATCTAAATTAAATTATTTTTTATTTCCATTTTTTGTGGATATCATTTTTCGAAACATAATACCTCCATTTTGAAATTCTAAATTCAATGATATAATCTTTGTATGTGTTAATTATCTAGAATTATCTTTCATTATGATATATATAGATTTATGAACCTAAAATATTTTTTGAGGTTTATGTAAAACCCCTTTGTAATTTTATATCATGAACATTTTGGAATTTATGATATTTAAATTATCAATTAAATTTATTCTTTTTTGGTTATTCGGTTTGAAAAGTTTCAAAACTGGAAAAGGGTTTATGTTACAATCTCATTTCCTTTAGAGATTTTTTAAATTCAAGGGTCATTTAGAGGAAATAAAACAACATTATTATATTGATCCAAATATTTTAAATTATTTTATAATTACTATATTTTTACATTTTTTGGTTCTATTTCCAACTTATTGACTAAAGAAACATCAAAAAAGTTGTATGTATGCGCTACTAATATTTTATCTTCTTTTAGATTGAAATTTTTTCTCTTCAATATCCATGATTTATAAAAATATAAAAATTTCATTTTAAAAAATAAAATATTTCATAATTCCATGTTAAACAATCTTTTATCTAGTTTTCAAAGGATTTAATTTTAAATTTCTTAATGTTTTCCTAATTTGTTATATTAAACTCTTTACAAAAAAACTAAAAATAATAATAATTTTTTATATTTATGAACTGATTGGATTTTCATGATTTCATAACCATTATTTAATTTAATAATCCATTATATATTTCTAATTTTATATTCAATGAAAATTATTTTCATGTTATTTTCCGGATATTTTATTTTTTTAACATTTTTTATGTGAAAATATTGTTTTCATGTAGAATTATTTTAATGGTCATTTAACGGTACATCCATTCATCAACATCAAAAACTATTGACATCACTTAGGATCCACTAGGGATATTTTTTATTCATACCATCCATATTCATTATTTGGATGAATTCTGATTATTTAAAAGATGTTTTAATGGAACAAGTTTACTTTTTATGAGATAATTATGTTATGGAAGGAATAATTGATATTTCTATGATTTTTTAGATAAAATTAAATATATATGTAATTTATTTATATTATGGTTATTGGTAATTATTTATGATGATGGGTGGTTCCATTATAAACCATGGATGTATTCTTATATTATAAACTAATGAAGTATGGTTACATTATAACGAATGATGGGTGGTTATGTGATAACCCACTAATTCATTGGGTATAAAATTTGACAGTATAAAAGTTTTATTTGTAAGAGTGATTTTAAGAGTGATTTGGTATTGATTTAATTACTCTTATATATGTTTTATTTATTATTTTAAGGGGGTTTTATGTAAATATTCTGAATATTCATGGTAAGCTAATAATTCTTTGTATAAAAAACGTGTTTTCCACTTCTAATTGGTGAAAAGATATGCATGTTTAGTAATACCATTAAAAAATATTGACATCACATATATCATTAAAATTCATTAAAATGACTCTTTAATTTGTAAAATAATTATTCTATGTTTCATTATTGATGATATGGGTATTTATCTATATGAATCCCCTAATTTTATTCTCATACACATTGATTATGTCATCATACCTATATGTTCATATTATTATTAGTAATTATTTTAAATTATTAATTCTTATATTTACAATTAATGATCATTTAAGCTCAACTTTTTTATGTTTCATATGTCCCCATGTTATGAATAATTATGTTGCATAATTTAATTCAGGAAAGGTTTCATATGTAAACTGGATGATGTTGAAGAATTAATATGGAATGTGAAGAGCTAGGTATAGTGGGAAAGATACTCCCTTGATGTGATGGGTATGGTTCCTGTAAGAGTTTTTATAAATTCTATAAAACTATAAACATTATATATATTTGTGTGTTTTTAATTGATCTACCATATTTTTTTGATTTTTTAAGTTTTGTATAAAAAAATTAGGTAGAATTTATGAGTATCAAATCCAGAAATGTAATGTTAATTTTATTAACATAGGATCTGAGAGTACATAATCCGGGCCATTACAGCTGGTATCAAAGAAGGGTTTAGTTAACTTTGGATATTATATAGTTTTCATATTAACTTATCTTAATATTTCTTGATACCATCATGGGATTATTGGTTTTAGGTTCATAATAAGATCATTTTATTAAACAACCCTTTTATAGTTTTAAGTGCTCAAATTATAAGTTAACTAATGATAAATTGGGATATGTTTTATTAGAATGAGGTATATATAACCCTTAATATTAACATGAATTCTTATATAAGGATTCATATTTGTATAGTATTTTGGAATCATTTATGATATAAATGTGGATTTATAGCGATTCATTGTATTTAGGGAAATTATTTTCATATTACAGAGATTATATGACTATGACATATATATTTTTTTGTATAAAAACTTATGAGTGAATAATGTTATCCAGAGTTAACTAATAAATGTATCTTCCATGAATATGTTATTGAATCATAATATTTTATGGGTTTTAATATTGGTCAAGAATATTTTAATGAATTTAAGGATTGTTATTTATGGAGTGATTTAGTTTCCACATTGGGTGTTACTGTTGAATTTTGGAGATCAATATATTATTTTACTCTGTGATGGTTTTTAATTTTTGGACTAATACTACCATATGAAATTTTTTTTGTTATTTTAATGTCTAATAACTTGTTATAATTTTTTATAATTATGTGATCCATTAGAATTTGATTCTAGTGATTCAGACATGAAAAATTCTTCTTGAATACTGATCATTTAAAGAAAAAGATGAGATTTTGGTGAAAATTGATTAATGAATGATATTTGACATGTCAAGTAGTTATATTTAAATATTTTATAATAAATTGGGTAATGTAATTCCTCAACACTAATAAAATAATCTAAGAAAAAAATATTTATCTTATTACCATAATTGTTTATGAATATTTTCACTTTATCACACCACATTAGCTTATGGTCTTATAGTTGTTTATATTCTAAAAAATCATTAAATTTATTGTGAATAATGAAATCTATCACTCTCCATCATCATTTGGATATTATTATTTTCTTTTATTTCCATATTATCACATTCCAATAATGTTATTTTATTTGGTAACCAAGTATGTGTTATTTGAGGTGATCTTTATGCTTCCTTTTCACTCATTTCAAGTTAAATTTTTATTAACCCTTTATAAAATATTGTATTTAAAAAATAGTTTTTTGAAATTTCATCCTTTTAATACTGATATGGAGTTCCAATATAATGTATGTAATTTCTTAAAGGAGGAGATAATATAATATTTTAATATTTTAAAACAACTTTTTTTGTTTTATAGTATAAAAAATATGAAACAACGTGAGTAATCAAACAACGAAATATTATTATTTAAATATGACTGTTATAACTTAGACATGAAATTGGTGGGTATGAATATGTTTAGAAAATTATATATATATATATATATATTAAAATAAATAAAAATAGATTTATTAATTACTAAAAAATAAGAACTCAGTTTTTTAGTAAATCCATTTTATTATTCAATGATTTGTTTCCATCATAAGTTGTTTCTTATTACTTTTTTTGAAAACTGATATAATTATTTTTAAGAAAAATTTTAAAAACTTATATTATAAAGAAATTTTTTTAAATTATCAACTCAAGATTATCCAATGGTAATGTTTTGAAATTTGTTTAAAAAAAATTGATTTTTCTATAAATAGTAATAAATTATGATTTTTATTGAAAACTATGTTTTCTTTTAAAGTATTTACGAATTAAATATTTATTTTGTATTATTTTTAAAATTTCATTACTTAATTTAAAAATTAAATAATATAATTTTTGTTCTTAA
Organism: Viscum album; assembly: GCA_963277665.1. Lineage (NCBI taxonomy): Eukaryota > Viridiplantae > Streptophyta > Magnoliopsida > Santalales > Viscaceae > Viscum > Viscum album. The sequence continues at coordinate 1,188,369,780 of OY728130.1, read as the reverse complement.
AATAAATTTTAAATTTGAATTTAGAATTAAAATATTTTATATCTAGAAAGGGAATTTTTATGGAAAATATTTTTCGTCTCATTCTCTAGGATTTATATTATATTAAATTATGCAACATATATATTTATTATTATTAAAAATGGATTAAATAATTTTAATTATTGGTTTACAATATTTTAAATACTTACCTTTACTTTTTTACTCATTTTGAATAGTAACTAATGTAATTTTTTTAACCACAATATGGGGTAAATCGTGTAATTAGGGGTTAAAAATAAAATGATATGGACTAGAAAATGACCCTAAATAATTTAAAAATTTTTATTGGATGGTTCCATTTCATACACACTCGTCCAATATTCATTTATGGGGCCTTTTTATACCATTTGGATGTGATTGTGGCCTTTATATTCTTTTATATATTGAAATGTAAAAAATGTCACATGATTATTTAATAACTATTATATTTTTTTCTTGAGGATAACCAGAAGATATGTTTAGTATCTAATATTATTTTGAAATATAAATTAATTATCTTAATAATATAAATTTATTTTAATTAGTAGGGAAAAATAATTACCTTAAATTCTTACACAATGTTGGAGCAGTGATGATTAAATTAATGGAAATATAAAACAAATCTTATAAAAATAATAAAATTAATTCAATTTTTTATAGTTTATGTAATATAAAAAATTATATTTAAATATAATTTTAGGATGAATTAGAATATTTCATTCTAGTTTCATTGGTTTTCTTGATGTTATTAAAGTCAATGTAAATGAATAGTTCTAACATTGATATTATAGATATTTTTTAAAAATACTATATTACTATATGATATAAATTTTAAAAAAATTATATATTTGGAAAGGTTATCATTATATGGTTTAAAATAAAAACCATATTATATTTCAGTGCCTTTTTAATTTATGGAATCAATCTTGACCCTCAAAGAGTAAGAATCCTTGTGATCGATGTAAGTTAGAAAGGTGATAATTGAGGGTTAGACCTGAATGATAAGAGTAAAAATGTGATCCAGATATGTAAAAATTTTATAGAATGGGAGGATTTATACTCAAAAACATATTATTTTCTAAAAATATCAATTTATTCCATTTTTACATCACAATAAAGTTATATTATTTTAATATTTTATGGAATTCTAAAAATGCATTTCTCATCGCTTATAGAAGGGTGCCACTTATTATTTTTCATTAACACCTAAAGAAAATTTTTATTTTTAATATATCTAAAAAACTCCAATCCTATAATCCCTAGAATTGTTCTATAGGATTTATTTTTGGAATATTATCAATCTTAGGGATCTTAAGATGTAAATAATTTGAGATTGTATAAAGAAGGGGTGTAGCGTTTAACTGAATGTTTTTGTTTGATAAATTATTTCACCACCTTAAAATCTTCAAAATCATAATCTTATAATAAAATAAGTATATATAATATTATGTTATTTTATTATGTTTATTTGATACCCCATATCCATCTCCCTCCTCCATCAAATTGGAAAGGAATACATCATTCTTGGGTACGGTGGACTACCACCTCACGGACCGACGCAATTTTTTTTCCATAAACACCTATAATATATATTTATAAGGATGTAATTAATTTTTAAATTTTATATTAACATATTAATTAATATTAATTGTTAATATATCATTTACTTTCATAACTTCCTATTTACTTAATAATGATAGTGTCATTCATGCATTCGTGTGCCCTACCTCCTCCACGAAGAAATGTGATTATATTTTTCATCACAATATCAAATGGATGATATATGTATATATATTTATATTTAAATAAATAATAATTTATTTATGAAATAATTATAATTATGTGAACATAAAATAATAATTACCTTCTTTTATTAAATTTTTTTCCATAATAAAAGTCTTACTCATGCATACGTATGACATATCGTCTCCTTGATTATAACGTAGTTCATTTTTTTAACCCATATTTAATAATTGGTTTTAAAAGTATATTTTTTGTTTTAATATAATATTTATTTCAGTATTATTATTATGTATTTTATGGAATATTTACCACGTTGACCATCATCAACACACTAAAGTTGTTTTGAAATTACGAATGGAATGTTCTCAAAATAACAGATGTGGACTTACCTAATTATGTAACTAAATATTCCATTATAATAAATGAAAAAAAAATTTATTGGTAAATAAATTAAAAATTAAAATTTTTCTTAAACAATTAAATAAATGATATAAATTTTTTACAGAATATTTAAATGACATACATGGAAATTCTGGACTTGATGTAAGGGATTTTGTCTCAATTATCCATCATTGAATAATATTTTTTTATAATGCACTTAATTTAATTTATATGGTTTATATATTATCCTTATACATGTTATATAATTAATCCTTCTAAAATCATAGTATTCAAATTTTAAATGGAAATTGTTTCATCCTAAATGATTTGATATGTTGTTAATAATTGGTAATAGGTTTCTAAACTCCATTTCCTTTCGTTGGGTTATAAATTTTCTTCATTAATTATGTTATTCCTTGATTATTTTTTAATTAATATATTAATTATTTTATTATTTATTTCTATTCTGTTTTTAAATTTAAATTTACTACACATAACCTCTCTATTTTTGAATTTTCAATTAAATAATAAGATCTTTGTAATGGTTATTAATCACAAATTAACATACTTTGGAACATATGTTGATACTATGAACCTAAATTAATTTATGAGGTTTTTCTAATTCCCATTTAGACTATACTCTCATGGATATTATTATTTTCATGTTATTTGATATTTTAATTGAATTTATTCTCTCTTGGGGGTTATGATTGAAAAGATACCGTAGTGGCCAAGCCTTTATGTTACAATCACATTTTCTTGCAAGGTTGCATATGTTCAAGGATAGATTAGGGGAAATAGTACAATATTAATGTTTTGAAAAAATATACTTTATTATCCTATATTTATATGTATTTTTTACATGTGGGGTTTCCATTTCTCCCTTATTGAATAACTAATCATCATGAAAGCTGGTTGTAACTGCTATATATCATTTACAATATTTTAGATCCGGATTTCTTTTATTTCATGTCCATGTTTTCTAAAATTATTTAATAAATGTTCTTTTATAATCATAATCTATTTAATAAATATATTTTACATATTCTTTTAACTTATTTTAATAGGGTTTAAAAGTGAATGTCTTCATTTTTTTTCCAAATCGGGCACTTTAGGCTCTCTTTACAAAATGTTTGAAAATAATATTTATTTTTAACATTTATGATATGAAAAATCATTTCTAATACCAAGTTCATTACCTTTTTAGAAGATTTAAATATATATTTTTAGGTTTATTTTTCAATGAAAATTATTTTCAAAATATTTTTTTAATGTTTAGTTTTTAAAAGTGATTTTGAAATTTGAAATGATATTTTCTTCAAGAATGATTGTAATGATGTTTTAAAGGTATTTCTTTTCATCTAAATCCAAAACCATTGATGTTACTTACAATCCACTAGGTATATCATGTACTGATATATTATTCATTATTTCCCAATATATATTATGATTCTTTTAAATAGATTTTTTGGAACATGTTTATTTTCTATGGGATAATAATGTTATGAAAAAAATAGTGTATTTTTCATGAGTTTTATGATGAAATGTATTCTCTATATACTTTATTTTTGTTAAAGTTCTTGGGAATTGTTTTTCTACAATGGGTGATTCTATTAAAAACAAATTACAAGGGGTTCTATTATAAACTAGGGATGGTGGTTTCATTGTAACCAATGAATGGTGGGTCGTGGTAACCCTCCAATGCATTTAGAATGGAAGTCAACCTTGTTGTTGTTGCATTTGTAAGAGTGATTGTAAGAGTGATATCGAAATTATGTCCCATGTTACCTACATGTTTTATCTATGATTTATATTACATTTAAGGAAATATTATTATTTCTTAAGGTAATCTAATTTGTATATGTTTAAATAAAATTACATTATACTTTATATGGGTGAAAATATATGGGTTTTAATGATTAATTTGATAATGATTTAAATCACTAGAATGATGATTATTGACTCTAATGAATATTTCATTTGTTAATTACTTATTCAATATTTCATGTTTTATTATCCATGTATTTATGGGTATTAATTACCTTGTTTTATTATTATACACTTTGATTATTTCATCATTCCCTTATACTCATCTTATTATCACTGATGAAATTAAATTGTAAATTCTTATATTTAACATTAATTTGATTTTGAGTTCAACCTTCTTTTTTTGATTTCACTAGGCTAGAAATAATGATATTGTGTTATTTTATACACGAAAGGATTCATATATGACGATTTTGTTTTGAGTTTTTGAAGAATTAAAATAGAATATGAGAATCTAGGTATAATGGGAAATATAATCTTTTAAAGTCATGGGTATTGTTTATGTAATAGATTTTAATTATTCTATAATATTATAAACATAAAATTTCACTGGGTCTATAAGTGATGCAATATAACCTTTTGATTTTGTAAGTTTTTGATGACAAAAATTGGGTCACATTTATCATTACCAAAGATAAAAAATTAATATTTGTGATTTTACCAATAGATCTATGAGTGAAAGTTCAAAGATCTTATAATTGGTATCATAGTATGGTTTAGATAAATTTGGAGATTAATATATTTTCATTTGAGGATATCTTAAGAGTTTTGGGTACAATCAGGAGTTTATAGGTTTTAGGTTGATCAAAAGTTTAATATTTTAGACACCCATTTTGATGATTCGAGTGGAGTAATTTTATGGTGGAGAATAATATTTTTGGGAGGTTTTTTATTGGATTTAGTTATATGTTAACCATTGGTTTACCATGAAGTATTATTTTAGGATTTATGGTTATATTATATTTTTGAAGAATACTTGATCTTAATGTGTATTTATGATGATTCAGGTTATTTATGGGAATGATTAGCATATCATGGAGTCTATATGACTATATCTTAAAAATTATTTTGTAAATTGTTTTATGGCTGAATTGTGTTATCTAGAGGTAACTGTTAAATTTATCCTGGAAGAATATTTGATCAATTACTTCTTGTTTTTGGGTTTTAAGATTATATTGGAATATTTTATTGATGAATTTTAAGGATTTTTTTACAGAATGTTATAGTATGAAATTTTTGTGTTACTATTGAATTTTGGGGATTTACATATTATTTAATTTAATGAAGGTTTATTCATTTTATTAGTATCACACATTGTTCTTACAATTTTTTTGGTAAATTTATAAATATAGGATGAAAAAACATTAATAAAAAATCAAAATATTAAGATCTATTAGAAGTTGATTCTATGGATTTGGGTATGGAAAATTCATTTTTAATACTCATCATTTGGAAAAAAATGATACTATGGTGGAAAATGATTACTGGATGAAATTATGCTTGTTAAGAAAGTTTATTTCCATACATTCATTCTAGATGGTAATGGAATTCTTCAACACTATTGAAAGGTTCTAAAAAAGGTATCTTATTATCATTATTTCGGATGAATCAATAGTTGTATTAAAAAAATTTTGGTTTATAGTTTTATGGTCCTTGACATTCTCATGATAATTTAGTTTCTTGTGATCCATGAACTTAATCTCTCTCAATAATTATTTAAACATTATGATTTTATTCCACATTCATTTTCTCATATTCCACTAATTTTATTATATTCAGGAACCTAGTATGTGTTATTCCAAATGTCCTTCAAACTTCACTATCACCCTTTTCATATTGAACTTTTATTAACCCCTTTTACAATATGGGATTTTCACAATGGTATTTTAAAATATCAACATTTTATTACTAATATCGAGTTCAATTTAGGATGATGAAATATCGAAAATGGAGAGAGAATGTAATATCCAAATATTTAAAAAAAACTATATTCTATATCATATAGATTACAAAATACCGAGTGTAATCGAATAATGAAAATTTTTTATTTATATGTGATTTTTAAAACGTAGCCATTGAACTGGTGGGAATGAATAGTATTGACTAATATATGATATATATATATATATATATATTGGTTCTAATTAATAAATCTTTAGTGATTAATTCTTGGGAAATAAGAACATACTTTTATACTAAATCCGTTTTATTTTTCAATGATCTATTTTCTTTAAAATGGGTTTTTTTATTATTTTTCAAAAAAATAATACAGTTAATTTATAGAAATTTTCGAAATTTTAATTGATAAAATTAATTTTTAAATTCTATATATTATTATAGGAATTTTGAAACTTTATTAAATTTTTTTGAAAAGTTTTAATTTTAAATGAATAGTGAAAAATAATGATTTTTATTGAAAACTGTATTTTAATTTAAAGTATTTACAATGTAAAAATAAAATTTTTATTAGTTTTAAAAATTAATTAGTTCAAATTTATGTAAAATAATTATACTATGGTTTTTTTAATGAAATTTATAGATGAATTTAGAATAGAATCATTTTAAAATTAAAAAGAACATTTAAAAAATGCCAATCATCGTAATTTTCTATATTTATTTTAAATTAAATTATGCCAATTATTTTTTTTGAATTTTTAAAATATTATTACATATTTGGAATCATTAGATATAAATTTTTTATATAGGTCCCATTTATTTTTTATTCATTATCAATAGTTACCATAATAATTTTTTACCATGGTAAAGCATAAATTAGGGAATTTAGGGTTAGAAATAAAATGATAAGGATAAGAAAATGACCATCACCCATGATTTAATTTTCATTTCTGAGTCATTTTCTTCCATAATAAAACAATATTTTTTTATATGACCTTTTGCATCCATTTCAATGTTACTATGATCTTTATAATGATTTAAGTAATGAAAAGATAAATATATCTTAGTCTTATTTTAATTAATGAAATATTTTTAAAAAGGGGATAACCAAAGAATATTTTTAATCATAAATAAAATTTTTAAATTTTAATTAATTATCATCATCATGTTTTTTTTAATTTTTTAGTTAAATATTAATAACCTTCAATGATTACACAACACTAACATAGTAATAATTCAATTAATGGAAAAATTGATATTTTATATTTTAAAATTAATATAATTTGAAAGAATTAATCTGATCCAAAAAAATATACAATCATAACATGATTGGTATGTATTAAAATAATATTTTAATTTCAATGGATTTTATGATGTTATTAAAGTTAAAATAGATGAATAGTTCTAAAATTTACATTATTTATATTTTAGGAAAATAATAATTCATTAAGTGATATGAAATTAAAAATATCTTATCATAGGAAATGGGACTAGTATATGGTTTAAAACATCAATAATTGTCCACTTATATTCCATTTTTTCATTTATTGTAACTATCTTGACACTCAAGAAGTAAAAAACCATGTCATCCCTATCGGTGTGAAAGCGGTTAATAGGAGGATAAAATTTTTTTAAGAGTAATAATTTGATCCAAAAATGTCCAAATTTTATTTAATGATACTATTTAGACTCATACCTATATTTTAATATTATCATTTTTTTATCGATTTTGATGCCACAATTCATTTAAATTAATTAAATATTTTATTAATTTCCAAAAGAGCCCCTCCCCAAACATATAAAAGATAAACCACTTCTCATTTCTTTATACCTCAAGAACCATTTAGTTATGAAAAAATATAAAGAAAAACTAAATAAAATAAATATACATGATATAGAGGCATTATTTATTGAATAATACCAATCATTGAGGTCTTAAGTTGTAAAGAAAATGATATTGTCCAAAGAAGAGGTGTAGACTTTGACTGGATTTTTTTATTTTATTTTTATTCCAACACCTCAAAATATTTCATAAGAATGACTATATAATAACAAATTTTTCAACCATATATTTATATATTATAATTTTAATTTAATTGAAATATAAATCACCAACCTTCATCAAATGGGAAAGGAATCCATCATTCTTACTCATGGCGGACTATCGCCTTTTCGACTGAGGTAATTTTTTCTCCATCAACACATCTCATAGATAGTTATAATGATTGAATTAATTTTTATATATGATATTCAAACATATTTATATATATGAAGAGAAACAATTTCATTGAATTTCTTATTATTCCATCCACTAAAGAATGATAATGTTGTTCATGCATACGTGTGGACCGCCACCACTACAAAGTGAGATGATTCTTTTTTCATCACCACATCACATCGATGATATATATAATTATGTAAAAAGATATAATATTTTATTTATTATTAAATTATCCTTATGATAAGATAAAATAAAACATACCTACTTTTCAAAATGATTTTTGAAAAATAGAAGTGTTACTCATGTGTATGTATATCCTACCATCTCCATTATTATAAAACATGTATTTTCTCATAAGAATCATTCTTAATGGTATTTAAAAGATTAATTTATTTATAAAAATTCAAATTATTTCATTATTATTATTATACATATAATGTAACAATAAACCTTTTTACCACGATCAAAAAACTGAATCTATTATTAAATTACAAAACAATCTTTCTCAAATTTATAGATATAGATAAAAATGAGTTTGTAATTAAATATTCCATTGTAATAAGTATAGAAAATGTTTTAATGAGGTGTTAATAAACATATAAAAATACTTTTAAATAAGTTAATAATTAATTTAATTTTATTATACATGGGTTAAAAATAGACATGGAATGTATAGACTCTTGGGGAGGTATTTCATCTCAATATTCCTTCATTGATGCATATTTTATTATTATATACCTAATTTTTTTATATAGTGTATATACATCCATTTTATATTTTATATCATGTATAATTATTATTTCATGTTATTTTCAATTTCAATTGAAATTATTTCATTCAAGGTTATTTTAATTGATGTTATCAAGGGGTAAAGCCTTTCTTAACTCAATTTCCTTTCATTTGGTTATATATTTTCTTCACTAACAATGTTTTTCCATGATTATGTGTGAATTTTTCTTTAAATTATTTTATTTCTAATTTATACTTGTTTTTTATTTAAATTTTATACACATAATCCCTTTATTTTTTAATTCTCAATTCAATTATATGATATCTATAAGGGTTATCTGTCTCGATTATCTTTCATGGGGAAATATATTGACGTTATGAAACAAAAATATTTTATAATGTATTTGTATATCCCATTTGAAATTTTATATAATGATTTTTCATAAGTTTATAATATTTAATGATTTAATAGATGTTATTATTTCATGTGGCATACAATTGAAAATTTTCCAAAGAGGAAAAGTATTTATGTTACAATCTACTTTTCATTAAAGATTTTTTATATTCATGGATACATTAGCGAAAATAATATGAAATTATTTACATGAAACATAAATTTTATTATTATCTAGTAATTAAGGTGGTTTTCATTTTTTTGTTTCCATTTTCTCCCTTATTTAATAATGAAACATCAAGAATATAGTTTGTATGTGATACCAATATTGTATCTCATTTTAGATCAGAAATCATTCTATTCCATTTCCTTGTTTTCTAAATAGTTTGAAAAAAATATATATTATAACAATAATTTATATCCGTAAACTATTTTATATGACCAATGAATTTCATTTATAATAATTTAAAATGTAATTTCTTAACATTTTTTAAATAGTTCACTTTCGAATATCTTTACAAAATGATTGAAAATAATTTGTATTCTTAAATTTTAAGCAAAGAACATATTTTCACATCATTAAAACCATTATTTTAATTGAGTATTACTTTATATATTTCCATGTTTATTTTTTAACAAATGTATTTTTTAGTTTTTGTGAAATTTTAGTTTTTAAAAGTTATTTTTAATGTGATTTTTTTTAACTCATGGTTATTTAATGGTATTTCTATTTATAAATGTTAAAAACCGTTGATGTTACTTATTCTACACTAATTATATTTTTATGGTTAATATTATAATTATTTACCTAGTTTTATTATGATTTTTTAATTGATATTTTCTTGGAACTCGTTTCTTTCTACAGGTTAATAATGTTATGAAATAAATAATAGATGTTTCTATGAGTTTTTTGATGAAATTTAATATCTATATACTTTATTATTTTATGGTTATTGGATATTATTTAAGATTATGGATTTTTCTATTATGAAGACTAGATGGATAGTTATGTTATATCCCAAGGATGGGTGGTAATATTATAAACACAAATGGGTAGTTCAGTGATAACCCTAAATTCATTGGGTATTGATGTCAACATTCAATTTATAATCATGATTATAAATGTGATATAGAGATGATGCCCAGAGTTTCCTACAGGTTGTATATTTTCCTACAAAGGGGTTTTTGTAAATATCATGATTTATCATGGTAATCTAATGAATTTATGTTTAAAAATAATAATTTTTAATTATTGTGAGTAAAAATATGTGGGTTTTTAATAATTACATGGGTCAATATTGACATCACGTACCTCAGGATTAAGTATTATGATGAAACTTTCCTTTATATATTATTTATTCCATGTTTCGTGATCGATGATCTAGCTATTGATGAGTATGAATACCTTATGTAATTCTCATGGACTTTGATTATTTCATCTAACACATATGAACATATTACTATTATTAATGACATTAAATTATTAATTCTTATATTTAAAATTACTTTTAATTTTATGTCCCCCATCTTATGTTTCATATTTCCCAATGCTATGAATAAATATGTGAAGTGATTTGTTATTATAGATATTTCATACAAAAATAAGTTTTTTGGATATGTTGATGGATTGATATGGAATATGAAAATCATGGTATTATGGGAAAGATACTTTCCTAATGTTGTGGGTATAGTTTATGTAAGATCTTCCTCTTATTATCTAAATATATAAACCCAAATTGTCCATGGATATGTAAGTGATCTAAAATATCCTTTGGATGTTTTATGTTTTGGATTAAAATGATTAGGTCAAATTTATCATTTTTAAATATAGAAATGTGAATTTTATGTTTTTATCAGCGGACCTGTTAGTTAGGGTTTGATTGTGTTAAATTAAGAATGTGTTTGGTGTTATCATGAATAATTTTACCTTTATTTTTCACACTTTTTACCCATTTTACCCTCAACTGAGGTGATAAATATTTACAATGCTTGCTATTAATTATGACAAAAAGTTGGGTTGAACTTTTTAAATGATATTAATAGTATTGATTCAAAATATGGAATCAATTTTACATGATTAAACTATTAGAAGGGGAAAAATTAATTTTATATATGTTTGAAAATCACAACAGAAATGGTTTTTAGAAAAAATTTTGTTTTAATCATAAAAATGATTTTATTGAAATATAAATTATAATGTTGATTTAGATAGAATTAATTATATTATTTTAAACCAAATGATACATATATGTTTTAAAAACAAAACCAAATCCAAAAGGTACCTTTTAAATAATTAACTAAAATAAAATAGCTAAAAACCATTTTTTTAACAAAAACATTACTTGATTTCTACAATGTTATGAATATATTTATAATATCAGACTTATATTATTATATAAATTATATTAAATATTTAAAAATATTACATCTAGAAAAAATGTTTTATAAATTCCAAGTTATTCCCATATCAATATATCTTAAAAGACATTAAATTTTATATAAAGAAAATTTATAAATTATTAATTGAAAAATGAAAATAATTTCATAAAATTAAATTAATAAAAATTTGGAATTTATATTTTAATCCCATTCATTAATAAAATAATGGAAATTATGTTATTTGTTATTTTAAAATAAATATAAACTTATAATAATCGAATCTCTAGAATTATTAGGTATATAAATTATTTCATCCTTGAAATTTCTAGAATATCACCTTTTATACAGATATGGGTTGTTATTCATCATAAATTCTTCAAGATCCCACATTTCCTCTTATATTTTAAGATTTATCCTATGTAACTTCAGTAATTGAGTAATCTGATTATTTAACACTTGTTCTCTTGTGGTAAGAATTTGGATAGGATCCTTTCAGTAAGATAATATAGGCTCCAAAATTATTTTCTTGTAAGTGAGAAAATGTGTGGTTCCATCCTTTTACTTCCTCAATATAGTGATATGGAACACATCATTATCTTTAGATAGGATAGGTGGAATTTGAAAAATGGCTCACAAAATCTCAATTTCATTCCAAAATTTCAAAAGACATGATATAGAAAGGAAATAGTTTTCCATTATTTAAAAAAAATAATACCACCCTTCTAGAGATATACCTCAAAGACAATTTTATCCACATCTTGAAATCATATATTATTATTTTAGTTATATACATAGTAAATTTTCATTCTTTTAGTTTCCTTGATATGAATATTGAATATTTATCACTTTCATCATTGTTTCCTCAAAAAGATTTATGCATAAATGCATCCTTTCACCAATATCAACCCAAAAAGTTGGTGATCAAAATAGTTTCCCATACATTTTTTATATTGTACCATTATAATTTCCAAATTTATGCTATTATTATTTGAAAAGTACACTAAAGGTGAAAAATAATCCCACACACATTAAAATTAATGTTAGATTGACCTTAATATGTTTTATAATGCCAGAATAGTCTATTCAAACTATCCATCTATCTCATAATGATGAGTAGTTTTCGAATGATTCTTAGTGTCAAAAGCCTACTAAAGAATCTTTCCAAAAGATTTATGTAAATAATGGATCATTATAAAATTAAATTGAAGTAGATACACCTTGAATTATTAAAAACTCATTAATATAGATCCATGTGGGAACCCAACAGGTGGATCATCCATTATAAAAAGGAAATGTTTGGAATATCTAATTCAGACAATAATAACACTTATGGAATCATTATTTAATATGGTATTTAGAAATTTATAGTGAAAATTTAAATAGTAATAACATCCCATTTTCATCTATAAATAGGTAAATTTTTTCATAAATCACTATAGACATTATATCTTAGTTGTTACCTATTGAAAAACCAATCATCTTGATTCATAGTGTATAATTTCCTATATCTTATTATCCCATAAAAATTATCTTCAAAATCAACATATATATTGATGCTACCTTGGTGTATAGATAAATTTTTTTTATGAGATTAATATTATAATTCAATTTTTATCTTAGTTATAGAAGGAGACATATCAATTTTCAATGTTTCAATATAACATCTTCATAGATGAATTATACCAATATCCTATCATACATGGATGTGGTATTTTATTTAATTATAATCATGATTCATAGAACATTTCTTTTACCCTAATAAGGATGGTGTTGAAATAACTTAGAATATATTTCTTATTTCCCCTTCCACAATGAATAGCAAACAAAAATTACGAAATCTATTAATATATGATCATTTTCAATACATATTTTATTTAAATCTCCTTGATTTTTTCTTCTTAATGCATCAACCAACTTATTTTCTTTATTAGGATAAAACTTAATTTTGAAATCATAATTCTTCAGTACTTCTATCTATATCCTTTTCTACTTGTTGATTTTCTTCTATGAGAAGATGAATTTAAAAAATTTTGAATCATTATATATTTCAAATTTTTTAACATAAAATTAATTTATTTATGTCTTCAATGAATTGTTTTTGATACCAACTCTAGATCATTGGTTGGATAATTATCTTCATAAGTCATTGACTTCCTTGATGCATAAGAAAAATATATATCATTATACATAAGGAAACATCCAAGTACATTATTTGATATATCATAATATTTTAAAAATCAATCCCCTTTTGATGGAAAATTGACTTCCAGGTTATTAACCAGACATATATTAAATTATTTATGAATTTAATCACATTTATTATACCATATGATCTTAACCTCTTAATGTGTTAAGTTATTCAATTGGTTAGGCAATGATTAATTATTTTTTAAAAATCATCGATAATAACTATCAAATCTATGGAAACGACACGACATAATTATATTTATTAGTGTTGGACATTCCATCACTACCTTTTTCTTTAAATAATCAATTGTTTTATTATCCAAAGAGACTATAAAACCATGATAATATTCTTCATGATGTATAATATGCATTGGAAATGAAATATATATAAATCATTTTCTCTTATAGACTTCAGAATGATTCATAAATGACTATTATCCTCATCATAGGTTATAGATTATATCAATATGTCATCATCGAATTCCACAATTAAATTATTAATTTAATCATATAATTATATTTTCAAAATTTAGATAAATGTGATGGTGAATTTTTCTATCAAAAGTAAATTACTTTAAATATTTAGAGTCTATACCTCATTTTAAATTTTTTTCAATGGAATATCCTATTTTTACCCACTAATAATGATACCCAAAACAAAGATCAATCTATGAAAAATATTTAGATCATCGTACATGATAGAACTAGTCATAAATGTGTGGTAGATGATACATATTTTTTAAATTAATTGGATTTATTTCCCTGTAATTGATTCATAACCTCATAAACCCATATTTGTTCTTAACTAAAAGAATATGGGCCCCTATAGTGAAACACTAGAGAATATATATACCTTATCCCACAACTATTGTTATTATTTCATTACTTACACTAATACCACATTTTCAATCCTATAGAGTGTCTTAAATATAGGTTCTTAATTATGTAATAAATTAATAGAAAACTCAACTTTATTCTTAGGTGTATTTCCGTGTAATTCTTCAAAAAATATCAATAGGTACCTACATGATATGTACACATCTATTATAGGCATACTATTCCCAATAAAAGGTTCCAAAAACATTATTTATATAAATGTTTCATTATTTAGTGATACTAGAGATGGATCCATACAAGATTAAGATGATGTAGTCTCCCCTATGAAAATAATGGTTTCTAAATCACAATAATGGGTTGTAATATATTTACAAGGATATTATATATTTTCATTTTCATTGAAACGTCAATCCATATCACAGATTATATTAATGTCATGCATATAATTAATAATCACATTTTCAAATAGGCCATGTTTATGGGTCATAATGGGAACTCATCAAGGTATATTTTTTTAATAATATTTCCACTAGGAGTATTGATTGAAAAATCCCATCCTACGATGCTATGAAAATATCTATTTTTATTGGAAATCATGGAAGATATAAAAGAGTGTAAATATATATAATCAAATAAATAATTAATTATATTATATTTTATGATCAAAGTACATGATAGTGCATCTTTGGTAACTTCATCCTCAACTTTATTAATCACATAAGCTTGGCCTTCCCCCTTTCTATCTTCTATGAGATATTCCCTTGATTATTGTAATGATGTTTTGAATAATTCAAATTTCATTATAGTTGATGCACTATATAACATAGGTTTCTTTATTTTACATGCATTTAAGATCCATATAAACCCTTTATCTACTCTTTAAACAAACACTAATTCTTATTGACAAAATACCATGGTGTTTATTTACAAATTTATCACATGTTGGAAATCTCATCCAACCTTTCATCAATATTGATAGATTTATTTTTTTGTTCTAAATTGACCTTATATTTACATGATTTCTCTTAATAATATAATTCCTAGAAAATTATGTCTCTATCATGATGGAATATGATACTATATCATCATATGATTAAAATATTTGATACTCTAGTGACCTCAAGACCCTTATACTAGGCTCATCAATTGAATATCAAATATTTCATTGTGTATTACATACATAGTCTAGAAATATTTTTTGCAATAATGTATTGTTATCAATATATAATAGTTTCTTCTTTATTATAATTTAAAGGGATGAAATTTTTCTCCACATAAGCTTATTGTTTTTAAGGAAATTATTTCTTGAAAAATATCACTTTATAAATTCTCCATATCATTCATTTTTTTTCATAAACCTATTTAGTTTTTGGGATCATTTAACCCCATTGATAAACATCTTATCTCATAATATATACTTCAAGAATAACATTTTCACTTAAATTAATAAGCATCTTGAGAATAATATCTTCAAGGAACTTAATCCATTATTTAGCTACCTATGGGTTAATATGTCCACTAAAATATTGAAGCTTCTACCATGTTAAGTTTTCCAACATAGCTGAATTTTGATTTATAATAACAACTATCTTTATATAAGTAAGGTTTTTCAACATAACATGATTCATATCTTCTAATATGGAATTAATATATTAACTTCCGACCCTAGATGTAGGGGCTTTGTAGGCATGTAAATCCTTACATTTACTACTGGTGATGATCCATTTTCTTTAAATTGGTTTCATATCTAATCAATATCCCACCCTGAGTTAGCTTATAATCATCATTAATATTGATCCATAAAATAAAAAACTCTATAGTTATAAAATTCCTCAAATAACCTAAGGAGATATCATAACACCCATGTTATCTATGTTCATTTATGAAATTGTTCTCAATGTTCCTAATAAACATTCATTGATGTGAACTGTAACAAACCAACATAAAAAACCCAAAAACTAGTTCTTATGTTATTAAATTGGTAAAAGTTACATGGGTATCACCATAAAAGATCAATCTGTTAAGTGTTCATGTAAATATAAGTACACACATTATTACCATATTACGTTATAAATATAAAAACATAGAATAAAAAACATTCTTATATCCCTGAAATCAGTCATAATATCCATATTCATATTATGGGGAAAGGAAAACTAATAAAGTCTGAACTCAGATGAATAATAAGTGTTATGTATAGAAAAATCTATCAGTAGTAAATAATGAATCATCAATATGAAAGTCTAGATAAACAAAACACATTTAATTCAATAAACAACATGATCTCAATTAAATTACCTGGATAATATAAAAATAGAAATCACTTGGATATTGGAGACCAAATTCCTAATAATGAAAGTACATAATTATGAACATTAATGATAAATGCCTCTAAAACATGATATTGTGAATGTAACACTCAAATTTTATCAACCAATAAATCATTATTAATAAATTTGTAGGTGTAAACTAGATACCCATTTAATATGAAATTGTTAATGTTCTGTCGCATGAGACCTTTTGATGCATCATTGGGATATTTATAGCTAGTCACAAACATTCACTTTCACATCCTATAAATTACTCTCATTTTGAGAGACAAAAAAATTAATTTTAAAATTTCCTTATAAGTAAAAAATTATCTATATTGAATAAAGAATATATAACATTAATATTTCCCTGTAAGTGATATAACATTCCTAATAATATTCCATTAATAGATACCGTATATAGAAATGGTATATGGTTGAAACATCATAAATATAATAAAAATTATTTTTAATTCATCTAATTTATTAAATATATGGAAATATAAGTGATATTTTTTGTCTAATGACTAATGGAGAATGAAAGGGAATTTGATCTAAATAAAGTTACTTATCTCAAAATAAGATATAATTTATTATTTTTAAAGGGATTCAATAAATTCATCAACAATAAAGATTATTTATTAAAACCATGCCTTTGGAAATTAAAATGAAACCCATAAGTTAAAAATAACTTTATTGTAACTTATTGTAAGAACATAGATATAAATCACTGTTAAAAAATCATCCAATTAAGAAAATAATACTACGTCTATTGATATAATTTTAATTATAAATTCCTGAAATTTTGAGAAAAAAATCATTTAAAATAAGCATGAAAAATTATAACAGAATCTTAAAATAAAATATGATTAGTTATCATGGTAGAAAAATTAGTTTGTTTGTTCTACATTACAATATAAATTATGTTAACATCTTTGGTAAAAACACCTTCTTACAAAAAAGACATGAAATTTCCTTTTAAACATTTTAGAAGCGTTAAAGAATGGGTAAAAATTAATAGAATAAATCATTATGGAATATTTCATTCATTAACAAAATCATCTTTTAGAAAATATGGTCATGGAAGAAAAAGTGTTTGAAGAAAACAATAAAATAAATTTTTTAGAACAAAGTCCATTACATGTAACTTACTTGTAAATTATTTATCCAATAAGAGAAGAAATGGAATATAATCTTGTAAAACTCAAAATTACAATAGGGTAATAAAATATATAGTTTTTAAAATATTAAGATCATATAATTTTTAAAAGGAAATATGAACACAAAAAATGAAGATATAAAATGAGATTGTTGCAGAAATCCCTTACCTTAGGTCTATATATAGTCAAATGTGCTTTATCCTAATGTATAATAAAATTAAATTTATCAAATAATTTAATAAGAATTTTTTTCAACTGAATTATAAATTTATCATTCCATTTATAATGATTTAAAATCTTATCATTTAATAGTATTTCCTTGTGTCAACCACATTTAAGGTTTATCTGTCAGTTTCACAAAAATAACTTCGGTATGTTGTTTATAGATAATTGTGTCATGAAATGATTCCATAATATATATAATTTTAATATTTTCATAATTAAATTTTGTTTCATTTGATACATATTTGTAATCACACATCAATTGTTGAAAAAAAACAAATCACATCACTTCTTGGAGGAGGTAGTCCATACGTACGCATGAGCGAAGTTATCGATTTCAATGAATGAAAAAATATTAATCTAGTGATATATTACATTTAAAAGAGTCATTATTTTTTCTTAAATATCATATATATCACATTTAGTAAATTGTAATGACAATCTATGTAAGGACGTAACGAAAAATGAATTATAGTGTGATGTGGAGACTCTAGGTTTTACTTACACACAAGCGATGTTTTCATTTTTCACAGGATATAAAGGAGGTGGATTCATTTTTTCCCATAATCATAATAACATTTCGAAGAATGTTTTAAATTGGATTACTTATATTATAGTGGATACAATTTATTTAAAATAACTAAAAGAAGAAATAAACATCGATGTAGTTAGGTAAGATGGTTACCACTTCTTTCAGAGGCTTCCTTCGGATTACAACATTAAAATTATTAGGTTTGCCTTCAGGTAACTAAAAACCCTCAAGAATGAAGGAAAGTAATATAGGAAAGTTTTTTTGTAAATCTATGTTGAGATATAGTGCCCAAATCATTCTGTGAAAATGAGTGTATAAGTGGTTTCATTTTATTAGTGAGGGGAGGGACACACGTAGAAAAACTTACAATATTTTAATAATATATTCATCTTTTAGTGAAAGTGGTTCCAATTTTTCATATATTAGAATATAATAAGGGAAATATGACAATAAAACTGAACAATTAGGTTTAAGAAAGTGTTTTTTATCATGAGGCCTTATTCCATTATTTTTAATCCTTTTAACCCATCTTACCCTTAACTGATGTGATAAATATTTACCGTGGTTACTATTCATTATGACAAAAAATTAAGTGAAAAATACTACATAATAGTAATTATGATTTATTACAAATATTTAATCGTTAACACATGATTCTACTCTTATATTTTGAATAAATAACTTTAAATATAAGTTTTTAAATTCCACTGAATGTTGTTTATGAAAAGATATTTTCTAAATCATAAAAACGATTTTATTAAAATATATGTTTTAATAGAGATTCTAATGAAATTAACTATATTATATTAAATAAAATGAGACATAATTTTCTTCAAACCCATACCAAATGAGAATGTTACCTTGAAAATAAATAATTAAAAATAAAGGAAAATAGCTTTCATTTGAAGAAAAATTTACCTAAATTTCTAAATAGGTTTAGAATATATTTATATGTTTAACATTATTTTTCTATTTCAATTATATTACTTCATTAATAATAATTATTATGGAAAAAAGGTTTCATAAAATTTAAAATTATTCTTATATCATTATAATTTCATAAACAAGCAATTTTTTGTAAAATCATATTTCTTTATTATTCCCCTATAATCAATTAATTCTAAAAAATCTCAAAATTTCATCCCAAGAAAGTTTTGATATTATAAATTAAAAAAAGAAATTTATTTCTAAAAATTAAATATATGAAAAATTTAATTTATTTTTAATCACAACCTTAAGTAATTCAATGTGCATTCTGTTATTGTTCCTTTAGAAAGAAAACCTTACTTACTATAATTGATTCATTAGTGTTACAAGAGATTTATTGGTTTAGTTCAATTGAAATGAAATTGATGATTTATAAATCTATTAATGACTAAAATTATAAAAAACAAATAATTATTTAGATTTCATATTTTTTTCATGTTTAGCCAAAATTTTTATATGGCCCCATTTTTAAAATAAAAAATATGTTCGATAGCTTATAAGACATGTATCAATGGGTTTGAATAAAATCTAATACTTTATTAAAAAATTATTATTTAAATATAGTCATTATAACCAAGAAATTAAGTTAGTGTGTATCAATAAAACAAACTAAATTATCAAAATTATATGGTTTAAACATCTAAAAAAATAATTCAATGGTAATATACTGATTATAAATAAAATTAGAAACATTTGAACGAAATTTTTTTTCTAAAAAACAATATTTTTCTAAAAGACGGTTTATCACTCTTTATAAAATAAATTTAAGATTAATTTTTTCTAATCTTAGAAAATTTACCTTAGAAAATTAACTTCATTTTGTAAATTAGTAAATCAAAATTATCTTAGTTTTAATTTTTTGGATGTATCCTTTTTATGTATAATGAAAATAATGGTTTTTATATAAACATTTCCATTTTAATTGAAGAATTTACATGAACCATTTTATTTTAATGTGGTTCTAAAAGTAAAATTAGTTTAACTAATTATTAAATAATAAAATTTTAAAGAATTTACACACACCATTTTATTTTAAATTAGCTTTTGAAAATAAAATCATTTTAATTAAATATTAAAAAATAAAATTTATTTCATTAGAATCTTCTTCATATATTATTTTGATATAAAAATATTTTCAACTTTTCAATGTTTTTCTTTTGGATAACCATTTTTAATCAAGTATGTGGGATTAATTTTAAATTAAAATTTTCATCTTATATTAATTGAATTTAGAAAAATAGATTAAATATTTGGAATTGGGATAATTTATATTATCTATTAATAAGAATTCAATTTTTTAAAAAAATTAATATTGAATTGTAGAAAATTTCTTTAATGCAGTTAAGGTAAAAATGGGATTATCAGAGAGTTAAAATAAAATGAAACTAGTTAAAATGACCAAAAAATTGTCTAAACCATACCAGATGGTAATTTTCAGACCTTATGTATTATAATTTTGTATATTTTATATTTTTTTATTTTAGAATCAGAACAATATGAGTGGAATTCATTTTTTTCAAAACATTTATGTGCGTCCTTTCCCCTACTTATGAAAGGCCACCCTCTCTCCTCTCGTTTCCAAAAATATAAACCAAATTGGTTCCACTAATAATTCCCAAAATTACATATCTAATTCCACCCACTCATAATATAATCCTTTGTTTGGTCAAAAATATTACCTAGGAAGTATTTTAGTGAAAAATAGAAAACGTTTTCCAAAGAAGAGTCAACGTCCTAAACCATGAATTTTATTTTATTTGTTCTTATAGCTCCTTATAATATTATTTATTCTTGATTATATAACATAATGATTATATTAAATATATTGATATGTTTGTGTGTTATTATAATGACCTAATGTCATATCCTCCTCCGTAAAATGGAAAAATGAAATTATCGATCGTGTGTATGTCAGAATATTAACATGTGAACCAATGTAATTTGTTTTCTATCGCAACTTCACATGGATGGATATAATAATATAAAGAATATTTATACATTATTTTATACATATATTTATAACTCTATAATTTTAATATCATATATACTCATTTACTTTCCATTTTGTATAGAATACAATAACATCACTCATGTGTACCGCGAACTACCGCCTCACGATGTGATGTGATTCATTTTTCACTAATTCATTACATGGATGGTAATAAAGATTAATTTCATGTTTAAATATGATATTAATTAAATATTGAACATTATATAAATTAAATATATCACATAATTTATTACATTATTATCCCTTGGATAAATGATTACATTGATCATGTGTACGATGGACTACCGCCTCACGAATTGATGTGATTATTATTTTATTACCACATCACATGGATTTTATATATAATGGTATTAAAAGAAATAATATTACATTTATGATATAATTATCATCTTGTAAATAAAAAATAACAATTACCTTCTTTCTATCTTTATCATTGAAGAAATAAATTGTTACTCATGCGTACATATGACTTTCCTTCTCTATGATTGTAACTTAGTTCATTTTTCATAAACATATTATGGGGTTGATTTTAATATTATAATTTGTGTATAAAAATGATAATAATTTCATGCTGTCAATTATTGATATGATTAGTTAATAAAAATAATTGATCTTATTCAATTTACATATTAAAAATATAATAAATTAATTGTGTCATGTTATAATGAAATTATAAATGGAATACTAAAATCGGAATAAATTGTATAAATATTAGGTGTATATGATTCTATATGATATTTCATTAATTACTTAAATATTTTTGGGCATGTTTTGTATATAAAAATGCATTAATTATGTATATGTATGTGTGAAATCAATGGAACACACGTTTCATATATGTTAAATTGAAAAATAAAATGGTATTGAATTATGTAAATTATTAGATATAATTAGTAAGTATTTTATTTAATATTATTTTTTATTATATACCATTCTTCACCAAATATATTATATATTTAATTTAAGCATAAATATTTTTGTAATATATAAATCATATTTTATGAAATATTAAATACGTTCATATATAAAGAGAGAAATAAATAAATATATGAATATATTTCTAAATTAAATGTATTAATGGATAAATATATATGTAATACAATAAAATGAATAAGACATTAATATGTTTTTAATTATTAAATTTTATTCATTTTCTATTTATATATTTAATATGTTTTTTTAATGTAAGATAAGAGATTTCCTTGAAGAGAAAGTCACTTTTATTAGAAAACCAGTCTAGATTACAAAAGTCTAAGAGAGGAAATTTACACTATTCCTTATAAAGAATAGGAAAAATATTTTTAGGAATCAGATTAAGCCATGCCAACTCATGGCCATCATTTCCCTTTTGGGAAAGACCATACACAAGTGATTCGGCCTCCTTATAAACATGAGTGACAATTTAATCAATTGATAAATGATAATCCATGAAAATAATCCACCATGGTGTTAACATTAACAAAAGATGATCAAATCCCGCTCAATGTATTGAACAATGATAGAAGAGTCACATTCAAACCAAAGCTTATTCTAGCCAATAATCTTATTTTTCCCTAGCCACAATTACCCCCAACATTTCTGGCTTAGGATAAGAAGAAAATCCACAAGAACCATAAAGACTACCCAAAACATTCCCATGGTGATCTCTAAAAATAAGTGAATAACCCAAAGGACCATAATTACCCTTTAAATAACCATCTGTGTTATTTTTAATCAACTATACAGTAGGTGATTAAAAAAATCAATAATTCCCTAAAGAATATGGAAATTAACACAGATACCAAGGCACCTGAAGACCAAATGATCCTGAACTAAATTCTAACAAAACCCCTTTTGGGAGGGATTTGTTTCTCTAATTAAGAAAAATAATTGATTAAAAGTATCTCGAGGTATGAAATTATCCTGATCATATATACATTTATTTAAATATTTACCAATAATAATGATTAATTATGTAGCTTCAACCTAAAAATACTAAGGAGTTGAGGGGATATCAGTCTACTAGACTATCTCTTGATGAAATATATGATAAAATACGTTTGGGGTATATGATTCTCTAAAAGATCATAAACATTCACCATATCACTAAAAAATGGAATGAATCCAAAATATATGTCAAATATTTTCCATGTTTTGATGGTATATGTCACATAATGTACAAAATGAGATTCTATAATTTTGAAAAAAACATCTATTGGTTGACAGCTTCCCACGCACCAAATGCCATAAAAGAACAGAAAAATAGTGATTAATGACTCCATTATTCATATTATGAATCCATTCCATGTCTAAATTCAAACCAACTATATGTCCATAAAATTATTTATAAGAACCCCAGTTATTATATGTTCACAAGCCCAAAAGTCTTTTATGGGAAAGAACTGATAGATTCTCACAATACTTCTAAAATTACTGGAATAATAACAAAATTATTGGAATGCTCTAAAATTGAAATAAAAAAATAATGGTTAACATTATCATCCAAAATGGATTCCACTAAAGGAGAACCAATTCAATTTTCATTAGCTAAATTAATTGATGAGTCTTTATAGACCAACCACCTTGAGTAAAAATAAATAGAAGTGTATATGGATTTAAAGGCTGCTGAAACTAAGGAATTCATATGTATAAGATTTTCTTTTTATTGTTTGATCAGATGTTTTTCATGAATAAAATTAAGGGAATATTACTTACCATTCACAAGTAACCACATAATATGTGCTTTCAAGGAATGATTGAAAAACAAAATATTTTTAATGCCAACACCCACATAGTTATATGGAATGAAACAATTTTTCCACGAAAAATTCTCTAAGATACATTATAGAATACTTCCATTTCAAAAAAAATTTTAAGTTGAGATTAAAATATTATTAATAAGAAAAATAGGATATCCATATACCATGAATTAATAAAAAAAATTATAAGTGTTGATAGATTTCACCCAAAAAAATAAGTCCTTATAAAGAAAAAAGACTTACAATTCCATGAAGTAAGATTCCTTATAAAAAGACTAATAATAAAAACAATTTAACAAGTCATTGGTATACCCTACAACATAGGGACAAAAAGATAAATAAAATGAAATACCCCCTCCCTGATACCCATATCCCAAAAAATTTCAATCTACCCATAATTAGAAATTATCTTACCAAAGTAAATAAAATATTTGCTCTATCTAACCACCATTATAGAGGTGTCTTTATAATTAAAAAGGGATTTCTTGATGTTTATGATATTTTAATTATTCCCATTAGTGAAGAGGATGATCTCATCTTCATATATAATATGTGAATGAGCAGAAATCTCCCTTCTATCCGTAATGGATTTCAAATTCCCATCACTAATAATGATGGAAAAAATCCAACTGAGAGAATCCTCAAAATGGAAAAAATAATAGTAGAGAGGGGATCACCTTTCCTGACACAACTAGATAAGAAAAATAACCTTTTGGATACATTAAAAATAACATAAATATGAGATAAACCCAAAATACTTTTAATCCAATTGATAATGGCACTATAAAAACCAAAACACGCAATGATCATACAAATAAAGGCATATTCCATTGTATCAATTTATTTTTAATATCTAGTTTATAGGAAATGTATCCACCTCTAATGGTCTTCATGAGAATATTGACACATTAAAAGGAATTATTAAGATAGTGTTGAATAGTCATACCCTTGATAAACCCAAATTGATTTGGGAAAAATATTATTAGAGACAGAGGAAAACCTATTTTCAATAAAATTAATGATAATTATTTTTAAAGTTATTGAACAAATAAACATACATGAAAATATGAATTTCATTGGAATTTTACACTCTATGAATCAGAGTAAGAAATTGAGCATTCAATCCAAGAGTAAGAGAAATACATTTAAATAAATGGAGGATATGCCACAAAATATCAACATTTATGATATCGAAATATTAATGGAAGAAAAAGTTACCAAATCCATACAGGACAGGGGAGATCTCTGAATTAAAGACCTAATATATTTTGTTTAATCATTGAATTCAATGTGATAACAATGATCCTAGAATTATCCAACTGGTTAAATTGATTTGAAATTGTGCCATACATAGGATCAAAAATAACAAAGGTTCCATTATAAGAATCTATATAATAAGAAACCACATGATCAGAGAGAGCCTGCTTATTGTATGGGATCCGGTCACCATTCCTTAAATAGTGCTAAAGGCCTAGAAACATCCTATCTTTTTTATGGGAATTAAATAACTTGGATTTGTATCACCATACTAGATCCATTTATCTTTAAATAAATTCATCTTTATATCATCACTAAGGTTAATAACATTGTTGATTTTAATAGAAACCTTGTCCTCATTCACAATTCCATCATAAAAATCATTTCATGTATTATGCTCTTGATTTTTGTTGTAGAGAGGCCTCAATAGAGGAGATCTCAACATAAAGAAAAATAAATAGATCCATTATCCAATATTTCAATGTTATTTTAACAAATATTAATTTGATAATACATATAGATCATCATCTCTAAAATAAATAGAAGAACAAACATCATGGTCAATTTTACCACATTCTGGTTGAGTCACCCAAGCCTTATTGAACCTGATGGTGAAATAAGTCTTCAAATCCTTGATCTCAAAATCAACTAGAATTTGAAATTGATTAAAGTTAAACCTTGATAAGGCTGTATAGGATATGGAATCCCTTGTACCCAAAATATCTTTATTAACAAAGGCTCTATCATTATTTCAAGAAATGGTACCCCTATGATGTTTCATGTACCATGTGTGATTATCTATAAATAGTTTTATCTCCATCAAATTTTTGAGTTCCATACAAGCTGTAAATTCCATGGAGGATATCGAATTGGTCACGTCACCAAATTTCTCATCTTGATTCAAAATTGATATAAAATCACCAAGAATGGACCAAAGACTATTAATAATGTTTCTAGGGGAATCAATCTCTAATCAAAAGATTTTATAATCTTGGTACCTATTATGAACAAAAATAAATAAACAAAACTGCTTAATACCCATATAATTAAATGAACAAGTGGCATGTTGATCACTAGAGGAAACAATGATAGGATCACTAAAGGATGAATGATCCATAGACCATAAAATTTTAACATCACCCAATAATTGTTTAATATCCAGTAAATGAAAAAAAAATCAAGATAGGAAAAATTATAGGAGAATATTATCATAGGTTCGGCCATCCCAATAAATATTTTATTATGATTCTGATTATGGATTCTAAGAGTCTTGGTTGTATCATTATTGGTCATCCCCAATCAATTCAACAAAAGAGTCCTCATTTGGACTTGAATCTGGGGTCAAACCCCCCTTTATTTTCCCCGCCTCTATTCACATTTAAGGATTTATCGGTCCTTCATGCCTTCCTTTTAGGTATTATAAAACTCTAAAGCAAAGTGATGATGTCACAACCCTTATCAAGGGAAGTCAAAACACACTTATCGAGTGTGGGAGATTCATTATTGAATGAAGCTGCTGCCTTATCCAGAAACAAGGGAAACTAAAGGCTTATTTCCCTAATTGGTTAATCTCTTTGATGTAAAAAATACGCACCTCACCCGAACTTAAAAAGTGATCTGGGATATAAACTGTAATGTCTCAGACCCTGATGCTACACAATAGTTCCTCAATCCGAGTTGGTCACATGGATTCAATCGAATCTCCCCAAATGCAAAAGTTTGTCGACAAATAATGAGGGACTAGATTTTTTAGCAAGGATAATATGCTCTCAACACCATAGTACACATAGTGGAATATCAATATCAATAAGTAGAGGAAGTGGTAAACAATATTAGTTACAACACAAGCAAGGAAAGAATATAAAACAATGCTATAAGTGACTCATATATAATAATGACGATAATACATGTATCAATAAATAATCCAAAATAGGTACATGGCAATATAGTATAGTACAATTATCCAAAATTACAAAAGGCCAAAAAGGTATCCCAATAGCATTGCAAGCCTCACCATGGTCTTACATTTCAATGATCCCTAGAAGCACAACATCAAACTGTTTTGGAGATCATTCCTTTAAAAATACCTACAACTATATAATCCATTTAGTTCCACAAGGTGTCCCAACTGGGTGTAAGATAATAATCCCAGTAGGAGACCACCCGTAGATCTATAATGTTATAAGAATTATGATGAAATACACTAAAAAAGTGTAAGTAAGAATTAATTTAAGTTTGAATACCCAATGTATAGAACCATTGCAAACACGTAATACCAATCATCCTCTCATGGCTCCCTAAAACAATTGTCATCTCTTAAAAAATATTCTAGAAAGAATATATAAAACAAACATGGAATCATCATACATCCATCCATATCCAATCCATAAGGCCTTATAGTATAATTAACCCATAACAAAATCCCACGGCCTTACCGTATAATGAAGTGTATCACATTTCTAGAGCCATGTTGTAATAACCGAAGTGTCATATATCGCAGGGTCATGATGTATAATGAAATATAGACCATGAAGTGATGGATCCATGGTATAAGAGATCTATGAATACTTGTCTAGTCATTGGAGAATCTTGATGAAAACATAGTATAGGCACTATTTGGATTCCTATGATTATTTGTACAAATTATTCCTACATGAGTCCAATCAAGATAAATCTAATGGGTAGTAGGGCCCGAGGAATCCCATGGAATCAAACCCCAAGAAGCATCACGAGTCAAGGAATCAACTACTGTGTTCCATATCCATGGGGAGTATTCTAGGTAATCTACACAAACATTCAACCATTTCATATCATTTTAACAATTCAATTCAATATGAGTCTACCCACACATTTAATCAACTCCATTAAACTACATTTAGTGAGTATACCCCCTCATTTAATAAAGTTACATAGGTTTACCCACCCATTTATCACCTTTTTCTATTAAGAACATCACATGGGTATACCCACCCATTAATCACAATTCACTTTTAAATAAGACTGATTGGTATACCCACCCAATTAACCTAATTTATATCATATTAATTTAAGAAATTTAAAAATAACCAATGAGTATACCCACTAATTTAACCAATTCATTTATACTATTTAACCAAGTTATGCATGGAATATTTTGATAACATAGGACATAGAGGAAGAACATACCCCAAACAAGTAATTAAACCCCATTTAATTGTAATTGATCTTCCTTAGGCTATGAACCTCAAAAACACTACCGTTAGTAGGTTCATCAAAGGTCAAAACCAATGAAAATGAATGTTGAACACCATGGGTGGCCTTGGGTTTGGGAAAACCCAAAAAATGATTCTTAAAGAACCTATGGGAATCCTTAATAGTCCATGATTCATCTATTTCAATTTGATATTTTAATTTTGGTGCCTTTTTGGACAGTATAATGTCTGGAATTACGGCTGAGATCACAATAAATCACCAAATGTTGAATGAAAAGTATAGACTGCATACCTTAGATCAGTAGTAGAGTGCTTGTCCAGTATTAATTTCTGATTTGATTCGGTTTAGAACAAATATAAGGAATAGATAAAGAATTAGAAATTAAGTAATATGATCCCAAATCCAAATAGAACATCCAATATCTAGAAAAATGAGGAATGACTAAAAAATGAACTAGATCATACCAGTGCGGATCTTGCTGGACCAATGGAAAATGAATTAGAGTCTAGATATACTACTGGGAGAAAATCCTACCATAGCCTCATTTTGGGGGCGCTTACATGTTAGAGAGGGGTGAGGTGAGTGTTCTGTCAACACTTCAAGGCCCCAACGTATATTTTTAAAAATTGGACTTGGGCATTTACATTATGTGTAAATGACTTCCGTGACATTTAACTAATGGGTTTCTTCCCTATAAAATTTTGTACATGGCCTGAATTGTCTTTGCCATACTATTACATATTTGGTAATTGAAATAAATAACATGTATTCCAATTACACATCTTGTAATTGGAATGAACCCAAAATACAGACCGCTCTCAAATTCCTTCCTAACAACTACCCAATCATCTGATGGCCTGGGTTAGAATATAAAAGAAAAAAATAATAGTTCAATTGGAAAAAGGATTTGTACCTCATAAAGAATGGGATCTTATAGAAAACATAGTAGCTAAAACAAAAAAAAATAACAAAATCTTTTAAAAACAGAGGATCCCAAGAAGGTCTAACATATTCAATAGGCACGGTAGCATCCTTGTATGAGACGGGAGACTGTAACTCATTTTGAAAAAAAAAGAAGAATTTCAATAATTTCATGTGTAATTTCATGAAATTGATCTATATCCTGTATATCACTCTAAAACTTAATAAATGATTAATAAAAATATATTTTTGTAATTTCATAATTTTTTTAGTTTTTTAGTTTAATTATTAAATTTTTTTATTTTTTTATTTTTTAAATTAAAACAAATTAATAATTATATATATATTTTTGTTTAATACATACTATTTATTAATATTTAAAATATATTTACATTTATATTAAATATATTCATTTTTTTCAATAAATATATAATAAATAAAATATTTAATATTTTTCTTAATTTACTAAATTTCTTTTCATCAATTACTTGATTTTATCCATTTTACATGTCTAATTATTTAATATATATTATTTATTAATATTTATAATTTATATATATATAGTAAATTTATTAATTTTTTAACAATAATTATCTAATTAATAAACATTTTAATATTTTATTCAATTTACTCAGTTTAAATTTTTATTTTTTTTAATTATTTCATTTTATTTAAGTAATTTTTAAGTTCTAAAAAACTGATAAATTATACACTTTATCAGTGCTAAAAATAAAGCAATGATTAATGATATCTTTTATTCATGCTAAAAATGAAGGACTGATAAATGGAACTTTTTATCATTGTTAAAAAATTGATGCTAAATGTTTTCATTTATTGGTGCAAAAAAAGTGCTCATAAAGTGTACTTTTTATCATAAAATTTTTTAGCTCTGATAAAAGGTACACATTATCATCGTTTTTTTCACTAATAAAGTGAACCTTTATTATTGCTTTTTTATAGCTTATTTAAATGATGATGTTGTTAAATTCTTATTTTATAGTACTATTTCTCCCCGATCACTTATTTTTTCTTACCAATTACTTAAACCCTACAGAAAAAACATTTTAAAAAAATGGGATGATCATAAAAATTGTAGTAAGGGATATAAAGATAATGGATATGTTAGTCTGGTGGAAAAATGAAAACCCATGAATCGTTTTCCAAACCTTAATGATCTTTGATAATATGAATTAAATACATTATAAAAGAAAAAAATACATCCTTTTTTCCCAAATAAAACATTTAAAACAAATATTAAGAAACCAAAAACCCTTTTGGAATCTTATAGAATCATATCCATAAAACCCTTTAGTTAGAATAACCATACGTCCAACTTCCAGTATTACTCTCTGGATAACATAATCATTACTCAATGTATTGTTGAGATATAATGGGGATTACCCATCATGTAATATATATTATTGTAACCTATATTTTAGGTGATATAATGGGTTCAACCCTTCATATAAGCTATATTAAGCTCTGTAGTGAGCTATAATGGGTATCGACCCATTATATAAGGCGTATCGAGTTCACCCACTTTTCATTTATTACATATGTATCATATCATGAATAAAAATGTATTCTGACGAATTTTCATTATTAAACCCTTTTGAAAACACCTTTAAATCCATATAAAAAATTATTTAGGATATCAAAATACGAAATTCTTTTAAAACTACATTTTCAAATCCAAAATACCTAGAAAAAGGGAAAGGGCATTTTTCGTTGAAAAAACATGAAATATTGGAGAATAATTAAAATATAAAATAATTTTTATGGTCATAAAAAGATTCATTGTATCTATATATGTTAAAATAGAACATTTCCATTTTTCTTTTACAAATAAAATCAAATAATCAGAAAAAATATACCTTTTAGAAAACCATTGAAATAAAATCATAGAAAATCATTTATTGTAATCTGAAAATTGCACACTTAATAAATAAACCATTTTCATTGAAAATAATTTTGGAAACATATAATGTATACAACAAAAAATTGAGGTGATATAAAAGTGGTAAATTCCATTCATGTGTTATATTTAATAAAATATATCCCTTTTTAATTTTTTCAAAAAAAAAATTAAAAGAGTATCTTTATAAGATGCTTTTTTAAGGAATGTCCCATACCACTTTGGATACATTTGAATCGTAATCCCCATTAAAGAATAAAATTAAACAAAACATTAAATATCCTTATAATAGTGAATTTTGGGATATAACAGGTAAAGGGGCTCTTTATAGACCTCATAAAATAATTGGTCTATAACATAAAATTATATATCAATGAAGGGAAAATGAAATGATATCTTTTACCTGGAGTTCGTCTTGTCAAGTATGTTAATTATCATCATTAATTATAAACATGTTTTAATTATTTACCTACATAATAAAAAATATCAATTTTATTATTCCATTTATTTCACATATTACCATGCTATACAATATTAATTAATCATTTAATATTATGTTATATGTTTTGATGATATTTGACTTATATGTCAAAAATGACTTTAATAGGTTGAATATGATCAAGGAGGACATTATTTAAAAATTTCAAGAATAATAATCATAAAATAAATATAATTTTAATAAATAAATTATACTTTAAAACTAATAATACATGATTCTTATGAAAAATTAACTATATTATAATCATGGAGATGGTAGGTCGTACTTGAACATAAGTAACATTATAATTTGCAAATGATAATTATGGAAAGAAGGTGATTATAATTTTGTATGTACATGATTATTATAATATCATAAATATCAAAATATTTCTTTAATTACTCTTATATGTTTCATACATATGATGTGGTCTTGAAAAATGAATCACATCAGTTCGTGAAGGTAGTTGTTTTCATGTAAAAATGAAAGCTGTTATCAGTTTTTAGTGAATGGAAATGTAAGAAAATAATTAAAATATTTTAGTTTTGCAATGATAAATATTTCATCAAGAATATATATTTATATATATACATTAATTCAATTATTATAAAATATTTTGATAGGCGTTTATGAAGAACATGTTACATCAGTTCATGAGGTCGTAGTCCCCCCCCCCCAAAAGAATGATTGTTTTATTTCATATTTGAAGGAAGAGGATATGGATATATGTTGTGTCATTATTATAAATTTCTTAAATTTATATTATATACTTTTTTGTTATATATTCATGGCATAATAATATTATAAGGTAGTGTAAGAAGAAATAAAACTGAAACATGCAGATAAAAACTATACCTCATATGTGTAAAGTCTCCTTTTATTAACACATCAATCCCTATAAGGGTGGTATTCTACATAAAATATTAAATCTAGAATAAGGGTAGGTATTCTTGTAAGGTATTTGGGTTTTTTTGGCTGAAAAAATTCGTTTTAATTTTTTAATAATTTAGAATAATAAGTTCCCATTATAAGAGAGGGGAGGGGAAATCTGGTATTTCGTAAAATATTAAATTAATATAAATTAACTTTTCATTCCAGATCTCACAAAATAGATTTATTTTGAAAAAAATGTTGAATATTTATATAAAAAATCCTATTAAACAAAAATTATTCAATTTTTTATCACATTATTAACGTTATTTTTTTATTTTAACCCCTCATTAATCCCTTTCACACATTTAATGAATACAATGATTTTTACTCTTTGAGGGTCAATATAGTGACTACTAATGGAAAAAATGCTTATATATGGGCCATGGTTGATATTATTGACCATATAATAATATTTTCACTAAATATATGTTTTTTAAAATATAACATTTAATAAAATATCATTCCTTATAACATATCATTAATGTCAATTTTTGGAACTATTGACTAGTTAAATTTTAATAAAATCATTATAATAGGTAAAATTATAAAAATAGCATTTTCATACCTCCCTAATATATCATATTCATAAAAAATCATGGTTTATATTAATTATCAAATATTATAATTCATTTAATATTTTTAATATCGTTTATTTTATTTTTCTATTAACTAAATAATTATTGTGTTAGTGTTGTGTAAATTATAATGGAAATTATATATTCATTAAAATTTAAAAATAAATTACTATAATGAATATAAATAAATCATAATTAATAATAATTTTTATAACTGACCAAATCCTTTAGTAATATCTATGTTAAATATATTATATATATATTAAATATAAGAGTGTGATATTATTAAAATTTCCCAAAATAAAATATTATAAATATAATAAACTAAAAAAATGGCCAAAAATGACATATAACTAAATTCTTTGTTATTATTAATTAAATGGAAACATAAAATAAAATTAATTAATGTTTTTTTTATAGTTTATTTTCCATATCACATTATTTCTAACATTAATAACTATTTTTACCATTTTCTAGGGTAACTAAAATTACCATGATTACTATTAATATTAACCAAAACTAAAACTGAGATATTTAGCTAATTTTGAAGAAATTATTCTGACCTTGGAATCAATTTTTCAAAATTAGAAAAAAAAAATGTTGAAGAATTTTTTAAAGAAACTAAATTGGAAATAAATAATGAAAATGTTTTTCTCAAAAAAATGTCTTTTTAAATTATAGAATGGTTTCATATTTAATTAAAGTATAATATTCATCTATAAACCATAATTGGATTTTATTTAAAATTTAAGGGAAATGATGAAATCATAAAACTGAATGAAAATAAAATTTTACCTTTTAAATGTATTAAAAAAATATAGTTTTTAACAAAAAAATTAATTTTCCCTAATCATTAAAATAATAAATATTTTCAGAAAATGATTGACATCATATTTAGATAATTCTTAAATAATGATTTATGAAATGAATTTCATTTTTATAAAGTCAAAATATATTATTTGGAAGTAATTATTTTTTAATAAAATCATATTATAAAAAACCAAATTCGTTAGAAATAAAGCATTTTTCTTTTTGGTCGAAAAATTGTATAATGTTTTTTAATAAATATAAGTCCATATAATATAAATAAATAAAATATTTAAATGATTTATATAAAAATTACTTTGGATATTTATTATTCAATGTATTAACATACAATTACACCTTTTTAACATATTCATTTAATTCCATAAATGAATGCAATTCATTTAATCCATTAAAAATAGATTATTATTAATGAAACCACAAGGGAAGATGCATGAGAATATAGACTTACAGAGCTAGTATATGTATATACTCAATTTGTTAGGTGTAATCCACAAAACACATCACAAAATACTGGGTTCTTTTAATTTTTTTCATTTGTATTATATTTATTTGTTTAAAGTGAATAACCAACTTTTGCAAGAGTGAATAATTTATGAAAATATTATTTTGGGTGTAAATATAGTTTAAGATTGTATGTAAATAACATTACTTGTCACATACTATGAATTTATTAGACAAATAATTTAAAAAATCATTTCATTTCTTTATGAATTATTTTTTATTTTTGTATATTTATATATTTTAGGTTTAATTGATATTCATGGAATGTTTATGTTTTTTGTTGTTAACATAGTGAGTAATTATTATTCATGTTTTTATAGATTTTAATGTGAAAAGATAGAAATAGATGTTGGTAAAGATACTTTTTGAGTTTGATATATTAAATCTTTTTGAGAGGTGGTTGTAGAAATAAACTTGTCACCTCGTATAATGTCACTGTATACCCGATGAGGTGAATAGTAGAGTAGAACCCAATATGATACCTATGGTAATTGAATCTTTTTTACTATTTAATTGATATTTTTTTATAAGCCTATTATTTAAATATCTATTTTTTTTATTAAATAAACATGTTTATTTGTCAAATCTAAATGTTTTGTTTTTAGAAAACATTTATATGTTAAATTAAATTTTTTATGGAAATATTTTGTGAATATATTTGTTATTGTAGGATTCTTTTTTTCTTATATACCTATTAATATGTTACCATATGGAAATTTTGTTCATTGATAATCCGACTTTTTTGTTATTTTTTAATTTAAATTTTGTTAAAATCTCCATTCAATAATTTTAGTTAAAAAATTAATGGTTAACTATTTATTCCTATGTTATGTTATTTTTTATGTTCTATTCATCTATGGTTTTATCTCTGTGACTTGTGGTTAGTTCATGAATTGATTTTCATTGGTATACACTGTTAATTTCAAAGTTATTTTTTCATTATTTCATACTATACTTTATAATGGATAAATCATTCGATTACATAGATAACTTAAAATAATATTTAATTAAGGAATAATAATTTTACATTATATAATAGGTTTCATCATTAACTATATAATTATTGTGATCAATGGAATTAATTTTGTAGATTTTTCATTTATTTAATGATTTTAATTTTGGTTAAAAAAATAAATCGTAATATTTATAATAGATAACATGTTTAACTATTTCGTTTTAGCATGGATTTCCTATAGAAAGTCATATTTGGAGATTTTTGGTCCATAGTGATATCATGTTGGGATAGTTATGATATCATAAATGGAATATATCTTTTAATCAGTATAATATGGTTATGATATGTAGTTTCATTGTTTGGTTACATTCCCTACTAATAATAATTATATTTTATCCCTAAATCTTCTATTATATTGTGGGACATACTTAATTTTTATTATTGGTTTCCATTGGTTAATGGATTTTTCTTCATATGGGTTCCATTTTTAGTTAGTTATTGGAACCCATTGATTTACTATGACTACTATTTTAGTTATTAAAGAAATTCATGTTTTATGAGACAACCATTCTATTTAAGGTATTGGTTTATAAACCATTGGAGTGTCTTGTAAGAGTGTGTTTTCTTTGGGAAAATTTTTAATCCTTTTGTTTTATGAAAGGATAATAGAAAAAGGTAAATCATTTATTAGTTAGAATGTCCTAATTGGGTTGTTTTGTGATGTCGATTGACATAATATGCATCATAAGAAGCCTTGTGGAATGTTATTAGGAAATATTTGTAAAATATTGGGTGAATTAGTTTAGGTTATCTATAACAGTGATTATTTTAAGAACTATTTTTATTAATCATGTATTATGTAATTTGGGTGATGGGATAATACTGAGATCAAGCTATCATTTGAAATTAACATTTATTAGTTTTTTTATTTCAACTAATCTTTTTTATTTAAACTAAATAAATATAATCATATATTCACTTAAATAGTAATCATGGGTTTCCATTTGATATTTGTTTATTTATTACTATTTTTAAAGATTTAAATGTGTTGATTCTCAGTCACATGCATATGAATGCCCCCAATTATTTATACTTTTGATATTTTGGGTCTCTTTGTGTTGCATAAAAATATTTTTTACTCACGCATTATATGTGAATGCCAATAAACAAGGATTTTAACTTATTGATTAATGTAAAAGTAGGTTCATGGATAATGACAAGGATGTTCTAGTGGCACGAATAGTGTCATTATTGTAGTTCTAGATTAACTAGTGTATTTTAGTGAGGGTAGATAGTATTAGTAGAAAGTGTCCTTAGTATAACCCGAGGTGGGTTTCTTTTACTATTTTGGATTATGGATACTATTGATTTTAACCAAACTACATATTATTAAAATATATATTCATATATATTGGTCATTTTACACTGTTAAATATTGATTTCATGACCCTATTAGAGGGATCCTTGACCCCTGTTTGGTGGTTATTGGTTGAGATGTCCAATTTTTAGATGGAACATGCTCGATATTAGGAATAATATAATAATAACCCATGACTTTTGAAATCAATCTCAACCATTAAATTATAAATAAAATCAATAATTGACTTATTTTTTTAACCCCCAGTTATTTTGAAGTTTATTCAGAGTATGTGGAAGTCTAGTCAGAATTGACAGAAGTTCTTTGTTGAGCTAGTACAAAATTTTTGTTGTGAATGTCTTCAGTTTGGACAAAGAGAGAATGAATGTTGAATCATAAAGGGTACATTATATACATATCTATAAAATATGATTGTAGAGTATCCCAATGTTAGGAATAATTTATAGGTTTCTATTCAAGGAACTCTAGGTAAGAGTGAGATTTTCAGTTTATACATTCTTGATATAGACCGGATGATAGTCAAAAGAATCCAGAATGTTCAACTATGTTAAAATTTATATATTTTATCATGAAATTTAAAGAGAGTTAAAAATGAGACATGTGAATATTGGATAAGGTGACTATTAAATGTGAATAAATTTATTTAGTTAAGATTTAAAAATAAAATAAATATTATTTAGTTAAATACATCTTTCGGGGAATCTTAATTAACATAAGTCACTTGGGAATTCATTTTTTTATTTTTTATGGGTTTTAATTTGATTAGTGAGTATAGTTTAGTGGTTTTTATAGAATTTTAATTTTAAAATTTAGTAAAATATTATCTAAATTGGTCAAAATGTTTTTATAATGTTTTATTTTAATAAAAATGGAATTATGAAATAAAAAATTTCCATTTAAATAGGTAAAATTTTATCATAATAAATTAAAAGGTTATTACTGAATTGTGATTTATAAATATTATGATTTTTATAAAATATAATGTTTTAAAATAAAAGTTTATTTTGGAAATAAATCCTAGATCCATGTTAAACAGATTTTATTAATTATATGTATATGTTAAGTTTAAATATCTAGTTTTATAGTCGAAATTGTTTACAAATATTTGATTATTATATTGGGGAATTTATGAGAGGGTAATTTTGGGGAATAGGTTGTTTCAAATTGTGAGAATTTATGGAAGGGAATATTTTCTAAATATTTTGGGCGTTTTTCAGTGAAAGCATGAAGATTATTTTGAGAATAGATGTTATATATTAACATTGAATATTTTTTCTTGGAATTTTAATGTTGAAATAAAATATATTGGGGAGTTTTTATTGATAAATTTTATTATTATTTAAATATATAATTATTTTATAATTATATTTTTTTTGTTGGTGTGAAAGTAATTGAATGAATGGATTTTTAATGGGTTTTAAAGAGAGTAACTACTATTAGAGTAATTAGGGAGTTTAATATGAATATTTAGAGATTTAATATGTACATGGATGTTCAGAATAATATTTTTTATAGATTATTAAATGAAATATATTCTAAATTAGGTTTTGAGTATCTATTGAGTACCAAAAATAACTTGACTGAGTACCTATTGAGCTAAAAAATAAAGAATTATCAATTGGACATCCACCATGAAGATGATATAGATACCTAAAGTAACAATTCTTAACAAGTACATTTATAAAAAGACTTAATTTTTAAGTCTTTAATGGTTTTTATTCAAACACCATATTTAGGATATTCTTGTCAAACAAATTTTTGTGGGGGTTTTTAGTTAGATAAAAATATCTCTTTTCATTCCACTTAGTTTTTTTACAATATTATTGGGTTCTTATGCTAGAAATTTAATTTAATTTTTAATAAATCTTGGTGAAATCTAAATGTATTGAGGGGGATTACCTCTGTAATTAACAGTGGATTCTAGAAAATGTATATTACACTAGCTTAATATTTTTTGGTAGAGATTTTATTTATTATAAATATTTAGGTACTTAAATAAATTTGTACTAAATTGATTCATGTTTAGGTTTTAAAATTTGGGGTTTTAGTGGTTAGAGAGTTTGGTAAATAAACATTGTTGAATGTGAGTATTATCACGTATTATCTTGTTTTAATTTATTAGTAAATAATAAATTATTGTTTTCACTAATTTAATTTTTAGTTTTATGATGAAACATGTCTGTTGTTGGGATTAATGAGGTTGGAGTTCTTAATATTTTATGTTCATAATTGGGAAATTTCATTGGATTTTCTATAAATAGATTTAAAAAACAATAAAAAATAAAATATTAATTTTATAAAAATAAATAAAAGTATTCAATTAATGTTTTGATTTGATAAATTAAATTATTTCCTTTATAAATTGTTTATTAATATCTAGAAAATTACTATATTCTATATATTTTTTTACCTCTATATTTTAGAATATAAAATTAAGAAATCTTGATAATCCTAAGTATTTATTATTTAATATTTGATCACATGTTAAAATATCTATTCAGGTCTTTTGTTTCATAAAATGAATATCTAATTGGTTGAGACTAAATTATGTTACATAACCGATTCTTTAATTATTATGGTACTACAATCTTGGATTTTTATTAGTACTTGGTAAATGTTTTATTTTTTTATGTTAACATAAATTTATCAAAATAATTTTTAAAAGATAAATCTCATATTATTGTATAAACCTAGATAATGTATTTACTTTATTACATTGGTAAAATATACAAAGGATTTCACAATGTATGATTGATTAGTTTAGTAGTCTTAGAAATCTAGATACCTATATGACTCTCATAATGTATTGGAATTAAAAAAACACATCATAAGAAACATTCTTACATCCATGAAATCATTCATAATATCCTTCTTCATTTCCTAGGGAAAGGAAAAAAAAATAAATAGTGAGCTTAAGTTCTCAGTAAGGGTTATGTATAGTATAACTACAATGAATAAATAATTCCTAATCTATATAAAATAGTGGATAATCAAAACACATGTCATTTAAACAATAACTTGTGGTCAATAGACAACCCTATAAAATATAAACATATAAATCACATGGGTAATGTGAAAATATTTCGTGATATTGAAATTCATAATTCATGACATTTATTATCAATGAATCCCAACCAAGATATCCTAAATATTACCTGTAATCCCTCTTAACCATGAAATCCTTATTGATAAATGGTTAGACACAAACCAAATTCCCATAAAATTTGTATACATGATGCATTGTCTCATTATACAATTTGATGAATCTAGGGGGTATCTATAATTGGTTCCCACCTATTTATTTCACATCCATTGTATTCATCGTATTTTTAATTATCAATAAAATTCATCCTAAGATATTTCAAAAGTAAAAAATTATTCAAATTGAATCTAGAATGTAGAACATCAATATTTTTAAAGTAAATCAAGTAATATACATTAAAATATTCCATCATCTAATATCTGATATTGAAATTTAATACAATTGAGAAATTATTGAACTAATATAAATGATTCAAAATTAATCTATGATATTAAAAATATAGAAAATAAGGATAAAAATAGTTTCCAATAAATAATAGAGGTTGATTGATAATGAGATCACAATAATTTGAATGATCTTTAAATATAGTATAATCAATCATCAAAAAAGAAAGACCTAAAATTCATTAGAAATGATAGATTTTTGTGAAATTAACAATTTAGAAAAGAAAATAGAATCAGTACGTTAAAAAATAACTTCATTATGACTTTTTTTAAGAATATAGTTAAAAAAATTCAAAATCATTTTTATACAATTTAAAGAACAAAACCCTATAATTTTGATATCATTTTATGAAAAAGTACACAAAATACTGTGAAAAATATTTTCATTAAAAATTAACATAGTATATTTTAATGTAATATTCAATGAAAATATTATTCATGAAGTTTGGAAAGTCTTTTCGTATAGTTTATATTAAAATATAGATTTTATTCACACATTTTGTAAAAAGTAGCTCAGCTGGAAAATGAGAAGAAGATCCAGTTTAATTTTTTTTACATAAATTCAAATATTGGTAAAAATTAATTTAATATGTCATTTGAGAATTATAAAATATTTCTTGAAAAAATAATTTATTAAAATATGCACATGGATGAAAAATAGTTGGAATTATAATTTCAAAGAATTATTTTCATTAAATAAAAGTCTCTTATATATAAATTCCGTATAGAATATTAATCCAAAAATCAAAATAAAGGAATATAAATATTTAAAGAAAAATATAATTTAATGAAAAGTA
Source organism: Viscum album (assembly GCA_963277665.1). Classification (NCBI taxonomy): domain Eukaryota; kingdom Viridiplantae; phylum Streptophyta; class Magnoliopsida; order Santalales; family Viscaceae; genus Viscum; species Viscum album. Next base: position 1,188,327,993 of record OY728130.1, on the reverse strand, counting down.
AATAGATATGCTTTAAAATGTTAGGTTTAGATAATTTTGCCCCTGGAAATATAAATATAAACAATCCAAAAATATAGACATATTGTAATAGAAATACATTTCCTTAGGTATCTTATTAGTAATACATTTTTGTTCAACATATACGATCAATTAAAATTATCAAATTATTTATCCAGAAACCATTTCATCCATACTATTCCTATTAAGGTCATTTTATAATGATTTTAAATTCACTTATTTAATAGTTCTTAAATAAATTTCCCACATTGAGGATATTTTGTAAAATTTTCCAAAATCAATTTTGTATATTATTTGTTGTTAGAGGTGTCATAAAATAGTTTCATTATCTAAATATGTTAATAGTGTCATTATTATATAATTAATTCATGATACATAATTTTTACATTAATCTATTGATGATGGTAATTGGAGAACAAATCACATATCTTTGTGGAGTTATTAGTCCACACATACGTAGGATCAATGTAAAATGTACCAATAGAATAAAGGGTAAGAAGGTAGATGATATATTTTGTTTCAAAAATAATAATAAACATATAAATATCATATATATTTAATAAATAACATCTTTATTACCATTATAGTAAATTAGTGGTAAAAAAAATGAATTACACTACCACATAGAGACAGTAGGCTAAACATATGCATGAGTGATGTTTTCATTTTCCATAGGATGGAAAAGTGGCAGAAAATGGATGACCCAAAATCATAATAACATATCAGTATGTATTTGATCTTGCATTAATTATTATAATAAAGATATAATATATTTAGAGGATGTATAATAAGAAATAAAAATTTAAAGTGTCGGTTAAGATGATTACATATTTTCTGAGAGAACTCCTTTGGTTTGTACCTTAAGTCTACATAGCATGGTATTAGGGTAAGAAATGGTGATAAATAATAAATGAAGGGAATATAAGAAGGATATGGGTAGATATTTCCCATTTTATATGACACAATTTTCTTTAATAAGTGAGGAAAATAATTTCCATTTTATAAGTTGGTGGAGGGAAACATAAAGAATTATGTAGAATATTTTAATAATATGATGTCATTTCTTGTGAAAATACTTCCAAATTTTAATCAATTAAAATATTATAAGTATAAGGTTGAAATAAAACCAAAATATTGTGTTAATTTCAAAATATAATTGTATCTTAAAATAATTAATATGTTTAATAGCATACAAAATACTCTGTACTAAGCGTAATCAAACTGTGAATTATTATTATTATTTAAATAGGATCATTATAACCTATCCATTAAATTGGTGGGTATGAATAGTATAAAATAATTTTTTAAATATATATATAATATTTAATTAAACCAAAATAATTGACGAATTATGAGGAATAAGCACTCAATTATTTATTAAAGACATTTTATTCTTAATATATATGTTTTCTTCAAAATGGGTTTTTGTTGATTTTTCTAATAAAATGGTAAAAATAATATACATAAATTATATAAATTTTATTCAATAAAATGAAAATATTTTTTTTTTCAAATCATAATATCAATATTATCGTATAGTAAACTTTTAAAAAAATTGAAATTTCTTATATTCCAATAAATAATGAAAATTCTGATTTTTATTAAAAACTATATTTTATTTTATAGTATTTAAAAAGAAAAAATATAATTTGGATTAGTTTTAAAATTTAATCAAATCTTTAAAATTTCATATAATCTAATTGGCTCGTTTTATAGAAATTTTATACATGAATTTAGTAAAAGAACATTTTATATTTAAAAGAGGCTTTTTTCAAAAACCCCATTTTTAATCATTTTTTGGTAATTATTTTTAAATTAAATTACTCCACTTCTAGGTTTTGAATTTTTAAAAATATATAACATATTTTTAATCTATATGTAATTTTTTTAAAATAGGACGATTTTATTTTTAAGTCATTATGAATTATAACCTTACTAATTTTCCTTTCCACTGTAAAGGGTAAATTAGGAATGTAAGGGTTAAAAAATATGATTAGGACAATAAAAAGATCATAAATATTAAAATAATGTAATTTTGGGGGATTTTTTTCTATAATCATAAAATATTGTGGTATGTGGACTTTTCCATTTGTATATGATTGTATCCTTTATAATTATTTATATAATGAAATATCAAAAATTTCATAGTCTTTTTATTAATAACTATAACTATATTAACATGGGTATTACAGGATTATATGGTGAGTAATAAAAATTTTATTGAAGTCTAAATTATTTATCTTCAATATGGTAATTTATTTTAAATTTTTTATTAAAAAATAATTACATTAAATGCTCACACAATGTTGACACAATAATTAATAAATTAACAAAAAAAATAAAACAAATGATATTTAAAAATATGAAAAGTAATATTATATTGAATAATTAAATTATTCCCAATTTTTTTTATATAAAAATAACATGTTCTGGTTTTATTAAAGAATTATTCCAATTTCAGTGGTTTTGATGATTTTATTGTTATCGACGTAAATGAGTAGTTCTAAAATTAGCATTATTGATATTGTATGAAACTAATATATTATTAAATGATATTAATTTTTAAAAAAATCATATCTTCAGAAATATTATTTTAAAATTTTTTAAAATATAAACTATTATCTACTTAGGGGTTTTTTTATTTTTTTATCGATCTTGACTCAGAAGGATTAAAATATCTTGTTACAACGGCAAGTGTGAAAAAGGTTAGCATGGTGGATAAAACCAAAAAATTAGAGTAAAACTATAATCCAAACATGTATGAATTTTATTTAATGAAATTATTTTTTCTTTTAAACATGTTGTATTTTAATATTATCAATTTATATCCTTTTATACATTATAATTAATTTATATTAATTTAATATTTTAATTAATTCTAAATTTTCCCCTCCACTCTTATAAAAGATAACCACTTATGCTAAAATATTCATTGCACAAGAGCCAATTGGTTTATAAAATATCACTCAAAACACCCTCCTAACATCCCTACACACATTCTATAAGACTTATTTTTTTCATAACACCAATCATAGTGGTCCTACGTTGTTAAACAAAGGAGACTATCCAAAGAAGATGTATAACGTTTAATTAATGTTATTATTTTATTTCTACTAGAACTACCTTGAAATATTCCTTGAGAATGATGCTATAATTAATTAAGAATATATCATATAATGAGATATTATTATGTTAATTCTATAACATATATCCCTCTCTAACCTCCACCAAAAGGGAAATGAACCCATCGTTCTTATGTATGGTGGACTACCACCTCGAGGACCGATGTAAATCATTTTCTATCAACACCTCTCACGATTGGTTATAATGATATAATTAATATTTATATATGATATTAAATAAATATCTATCATACTAAAAAGGTAATATTTAATTCAATTTCTCACATATCCATTAAATAAATAATGATAATGGTGTCCATGCATATGTGTGGAATACCACCTCCATGAAGCAAAGTGATAAGTTATTCATCCCCACATATCATGGATGATATATATATATATATATATGTATATATATATCTTTATGTTTAATGAAATAATATTTTATTTATGATTTAATTATTTTTTAAAAGATAAAATTACACCTATCTTCTTTCCCTAATGATCTCCATACAACAGAAATGTTCTGGAAGCGTATGTAATGCCTACAGTCTCTATGATTATAACATAGTTCGTTTTCTATAACCATATTTAATAATTTTTGTAAAAAGTGTAATTTAGGTAAAAAATGATAAATATTTCATTATTATTATTATATATATGATATAACACTGATCTCTTATACCATGGTCAACAGGCTGAAGCGGCTTTGAAATTATGGATGGAAAGTTCTCAAAATAAATGATGTCTACTTAGAAAATTAGGAAATTAAATATTAAATTGTAATAAATGAAACAAATAATCTAATTATAATTTAATAAATCATTAAAAAACGTTTCTTGAATAGATAACTATTTGAAATATGTTTATTTCATAAGAGTTAATAGACATATTTTGATATTCTAGACTCAGGGTATCATATTTTGTATCAATTTTCCTTCATTAAGGCATATCTTATTGGTATGCACCTATTTAATTTTAATGTTTTATATAGTTACCATATACATGTAATATCATTAATACTTCATAATTAATGGTATTTTGATTGTTTATTCAAATTATTTTATTCTATGGGATTTTATATGAAGTTACAAAGTTGTAAAATGATTCATAACATAATTTATTTTCCTTAGGTTACATATTTTCTTCATTGTATTTGTTATTCAATTATTATGTTTGAATTGATATCTAAATTACATTATTTTTTATTTCTACTATTTTTTGTGGTTATCGTTTTTTACCCATAATACCTCCATTTCTGAATTCTAAATTCAATGATATAATCATTGTAAGAGTTATTTATCTATAATTATCTTTTTTTGGGACGTATATAGACTTATGCACCTAACATATTTTATGAAATGTATATAAAACCCCTTTGAAATTTTATATCATTAATATTTTGGCCTTCATGATATTTAAATTATCATTTAAATTTATTCTTTTATGGGTCTTCTAATTGAAATGTTACCAAACCAGAAAAGGGTTTATGTTACAATATCCATTACTTTTGAGATTGTTTATGTTCAAGGCTCATTTAGGGGAAATAATAAAATATTATTCTATTGATCCAAAAATATTTAATTATTAAATAGTTATTATTTTTTAATTTTTGTATTTATTTCCATCTTATTATCTAAAGAAACATAAAGAAAGTTATTTGTATGTGATACTGATCTTTTATCTTCTTTTAGAAAGGGAATATTTCCCTTCAGTATCCATGTTTTCTAAAAAAATATAGTTTTTTTTCAATAAAGAATTTCATAATTCTATTTTAAATTATATTTTAAATTATTTTAATAGGATTTAGATATAAATTTCTTAACATTTTCCAAATGCGTCATATTAAATTTTTTACACAAATTTTCAAAATAATTTTTGTTTTCTACATTTATTTAGTGATTGGATTTTCTTGATTTCATAACCATTATTTAATTTAAAAATCCATTATATATTTCCAATTTTATATTCAAATAAAATTATTTTCAAAATATTTTCATGATATTTTATTTTTTTACAGTTTTTTATCTGAAAATTTTGATTTCCACTAGAATTATTTTAATGATCGTTTAATGGTACATACATTCATCAACATTAACAACCATTGATTTCACTTATGTTCCACTGGGGATATTTTTTATTCATACCATCCTCATTCTTCCTCTGGTTGTATTATTATTATTTCAATTATATTTTCATGGAAAAGTTTTTTTTCTATGGGATAATCATGTTATGAAAGGAATTATGGATATTTATTTGAGTTTTATGATAAAATTAAATATATATGAAATTTATTTCTGTTATGGTTATTGGGAATTATTTATGATGATTGGTGGTTAGATTATTGTCCATTTATGTATGGTTTTGTTATAAACTAAATAAATATGGAAACATTATAACGAAAGATAGGTGGTTATGTGATAAATCTCTAATTCATTGGGTATAAAAGTCAACCGTATATAAATTTCATTTGTATGAGTTATTTTAAGAGTGATTTGTTAATGATTTAATTACTTATATAGATGTTTTATTTATTATTTCTATGTAATTTTATGTAAATCATCTAAATTTTCAAGGTAAGGTAATAATTTCTTGTATAAAGAATTGTTTTTTCCACTCTTTATGGGTGAAAAGATATGATTTTTAATAAATTACATTAATAAATATTGACATCACATAGATATAGTGGGCCAGATATTGGGGGTCTGCTGAGACGAGGAGACGGTGGGAACCCTATCAAGGCTGGTCTCCTTCGGTGATGGCAGCGGTGGCCGCATCGGTCCCCCCTATAGGGTAGGGATCTTCCCTTCTTGTAAGGAATTTGGTTTGCCCATTTCATCCCTTCTCAAATCCTGACCATCTTCCGTCATTCCTGAAAGCTGCATTAGGAATGAAGGTTTAGGAGGTCCTCGATGGCTACCCGAACCTCCATATTTAAACCTCAGAGTTCATTGAAGCCTCCACGCTTCTGAATTTCACCCTGATTGCAATGTTCAAGCAATGAAGTCCATCAGTCGATTCCTTTGACAGGTTCGTCTTCGACAATTGGGATCTCCATGAGTGGGAAATGGTCGGGTTCCTTGATAATCATCATATTATGATCCGATTCTCATCAGAGGAATACCTCATCTATGCCTGGTCGAAGGCACCTCGACATTGCAATGGCTTTCATTTTTTCTCATTCCGGTGGTCATTTGATTTCCACATTAATTGAGACTCACTGACCATGGTGATTTGGGTTAGTTTTCCTAACCTTCCATTGCCATTTCAAAATCCCTCAATTTTCCGAATGCTCGGCATCCTACTTGGTTGGTATCTTTTTTCGGATAGCAAAATGACTGCAGTCTGTCATCCAGTTTTCCCAAGGATATGAGTGGAGATGGATGTATCTAGGGTTCCATTTTATTATGTTTGGGTTATGATCAGAGAATAATATAGGTGCAGGTAGAGAGTTGTCTACGAGAGTGGGATAGAGTTTTGTTTATCTTGTAAGAGGTTGGGGCACGGTTCTGATTTCTACCGATGGAGACCTGTATCATTGGAGGGTAGGGTATTTGGCCCTAAATTGATGTATGATTGCCTTATGGATAGGAAGGACACGTCTCAGATGGTGGTTAGTGGCAATGACAAAGATCCTCAGTTTTTTGAGACATTGAGCTCAGGTCTGTATGCAGCGGGTGAAGAGGTTAGAGATAGGGGAAATTCATTACGGCCAGCGGAGGAGGTGAGAACAGTTAGTGAGGCATAGGGAAGCATTTTAGCGGGTGTGGAGACCCTTAACACTGGTGTGGTAGCACTCTATGTTAACATGATTGTGGGGGATGTGTTCAACAGGTTGAAAAGGGATCTGGAGAGTTCTTCCAGCGATGGTGTGTAGGATGAAGGGGGAGAATACCAACTGGAGGAGTTTCAGGTGGTTGTCTAGAGGAATGGGCGTAAAACAATTTTGGATCAGACTTTAGATTATAGGAAGGTGAACCTCTCTGGTTCGGTGGCAGAGAGGACATGGGTGGGCAGTTTTGATATGAGTAAGGGGAGGCAGGGGCCCGATATGGATAAGACTCTTCCAAACTGAGGTGGGTAGGAAGGGGGATTGAGATCAATTGCATTGAGAAACAGTTTTGAAGGTCGTTTAAAGGATTTTTCGAGTTATGATTTTTCTATTCCAGGTGAGGGAGAAGGATTCGGTGTGACATTTTTCCAAAGGGAGTGTCCACTACCACTCAACTGATGAGCCTCTAAGCCTGAATAGTACTAGGTATTCTAGGAGATGAAAGGGGATTAAAGACTATTCATAGCTACCTCCCCCTATGAATACTCGATCAGCAATGAAGATGAGTGACAAGATGATGGCTATGGAGCCTCCAAGACATCAGAGGCTAGGGGATCAGGATTGTTAGTATTTAGTTATACTTTTAACCTCAAAAGAAGTAGTGATTGAACAGGTCCTATTTCTCAACGCTAATGAGGATGAGGAAGATAAAATGATGGGGAGGTCTCTAGAGGTGTCCCTTAGTGAGTATCAACATTCATGGATTGAAAAAAATGTCTCAATTTTGGTAGGGGGTTTCAACAACGAAAATATCAGTGTTGAGGAGTACATTCAGACTTTGGACTAACTAGTGTCTATTTTTGAGAAGCGGATATTGGAATAAGTAGACTTAAAGTTACCATTATTAACATAGAAACTATTTATGGAGACAAACTCTGGTAATATTAAACTCCTTGTTAGAGACATAATTTAACATGGTGGTTTTGGATGGCGGGTGTAAGTGAATCGGTTGTGTAAGCTATGGTATCTTCGAGACACCTATTATTATTATTTTCAATTCAGTTTTTTTTTTAGCACGCTACCTAGACCTTCTCTAGAAGGGGATTAGAGCATTAATTCTTCATCGATGCAGGTATCTTGGAATTGGATTCTTGAGAGGGTATGGCTTCGCCATCGGTTCTGTGCCCGTGCTTTTGCACGAGACCGTTTACTGAGGGTCCTGTTTCAGCGAAGGCTTGTTATTGGCTCACTTTCTGGGATGGGGCAGTCTGATAGTTTTCATTGGTTGTATTTGGTTTCTCACTTCTCCCTTAAATGTTTTTTATAATAAAAAAAGTAATTTTCAGTCACACATCACAGAGATCATGAAAATTGATTAAAATGACTCTTTATATTTTTAAATAATTATTCAATGTTTCATTATTGATGATGTGGGTATTTATCTATATGAATTATTTTATTTTATTCTCATACACATTGATTATGTCATCAAAACTATAAGTTCATATTATTCTCACTATTGGTGTTAAATTTTTAGTTCCTATACTTACCCTTAATAATCATTTTAGCTCACATTTTTTATGATTCAAATGTCCCCAGGTTATGAATAATGATGTCACATTATTTAATTCTTGAAAGGTTTCATATGTAAACAAGAAGATGTTGAAGGCTTAATATGGAATTTGAAAAACTAAGTACAGTTGGAAAGATACTCCCATGAAGTGATTGGTATTGTTAATGTAAAAGTTTTTCTAAATTCTATAAAACTCTAAACCTAACAGTTTTATGGGTTTTTAATTTATCTAAAATTTCTTTCAGATGGTGTATGTTTTGTATATAAAAAATTAGATAACATTTATGAATATCAAATCCAGAAATGTAAAGTTTATTTTATTAACTTTGGATCTGCGAGTACATCTTCAGGGCCACTGTAGTTGGTATCATAGAAGATTTTAGATAACTTTTTATATTATAATGTTATCATATTAATTTAACTTAATATTTATGGATACCATCATGGTTTTATTGGTTTTAGGATGCTAATAAAGTCATTTTTTAATCACCCCTTTTAAAGTATTATGTTCTCAAATTCTAAGGTCACTAATGATATTTTGGGATATGCTTTATAAGATTAAGGTATATATAACCCTTAAGATTAACATGAATTCTTATATGAGGATTCATATTTGTATTATATTTTGGAATCATATATGATATAAATGTGGATTCGTAGTGATTCATTTTATTTAGGGAAATTATTTTCATATCACAGTGATTATATGATTGTGCCATAAATATTTTTTGGTATACAAATTTATGAGTGATTAATGTTATCTAGAGTTAAATAAAAAATTTAACTTTAAATAATATGTGATTAAATAATATTATTTTTTCGATTTTAATATTGGTCAAGAATATTTTAATAAATTTTAAAGATAGGTATTTTTGGAATGATTTAGTTTCGTCATTGGGTGTTACTGTTGAGTTTTGGAGATCAATGTATTATTCTATGGTGTGAAGGTTTATTAATTTTTGGAATTATATTAACCGATGACAACCATTTGGATTTGTTTAATGTCCAATAATAGGTGGAGTAACATTTTATCATTTTTCATAATTATGTTATCCATTATAATTTTATTCTAGTGATTCAGACATGAAAAATTCATCTTGAATACACATCGTTTAGAGAAAAATATGCAATTATGGTTAAAACTTATTAATGGATGATATTTTATTTGACAACTAGTTATATTAAAATATTGTATTATTAAATTGGGTAATAAAATTCCTCCAAACTGTTAAAAGGATATTAGAACAAAAATTTTCTCCTATTAAAGTCATTTATTAGGAATCTATGGTCTTTATCAGACCACTTTAGCTTATGGTCTTATGGTCATTTACATTCTAAAAATAATTAAATTTATTATGGATAATGAAATCTGTTACTCTCCTTCGTCATTTAGATATTATTATTTTCTTTTATGTCCATATTATCACTTTCCACTAATGTTCTTTTATTTGGAAACACAGTTTGTGTTATTCTAGGTGATCTTCATACTTTCTTTTCACTCTTTTCTAGATAAATTATTATTAACCCTTCATAAAATGTGGTATATAACAAATGGTATTCTAAAATTTCAACCTTTTATTACTGATATAGAGTTCCAATATAAAGTATGTAATTTCTTAAAGGAGGATATAATACAATATACTAATATTTTAAAAGAACGATTGTGTTCAATAGTATAAAAATATGAAACAACTTGAGTAATCGAACCATGAAATATTATTATTCAAATAAGATTGTTATAACTTAGATATTAAATTTGTGGGTATAAATATGATTAAAAAATTATATATATATATATATATATCTCTCTCTCTTTGTGTGTCTGTTTGTGTGTTAAAATAAATAAAAATATATTTATTATTTCTTAATAAATAAGCACTTAGTTTTTTTAATAAATCCATTTTTTATTCCAAGTTTTGTTTTCTTCAAAAGTGGATTATTATTACTTTTTTTGAAAAATGGTAAAATTCATTTTACAAAATATTAAAAAAAATAATGATAATGAAACCTTTTTAAATTATCATATCAATATTATACAATGGTGATATTTTAAAATTTTTTTAAAAAATTTTGATTTTTCTATAAATAGTAAATAAAATATTGATTTCTATTGAAAACAATGTTTTCATTTAAATTATTTACAAATTAAATTTTTATTTGGGATTATTTTTAAAATTTCATTATTTAATTTCCAAATATAATAATATAATTATTGTTCTTAAAATACATTTTAAACTTGAATTTAGGAAAGAAATATTTTATATCTACAAGGGTAATTTTTATGGAAAACTATTTTTCATCGCGTTTTGTATGATTTATTATATATTAAATTATTCCGCTTATATAAATTGAAGTTAAAAGAATGGCTTAAATACTTTTAATTATTAGGTCACGATATTTTATATACGACCCTTGTATTTTTTAGTCAGTTTAAATAGAAACTAATGTAATTTTTTTAACCACAATATGGGGTAAATCATGTACTTAACGGTTAAAAATAAATTTCTATGGACTAGAAAATGACCCTAAAACATATAAAACATTTAATTTGATGATTCCATTTCATACATACTCATCCAATAATCATTTATTGGGCTTTTTATACAATTTGGATGTGATTGTGCACTTTATAATGTATTATATATTGAAAAGTCAAAAATGTCACATGGTTTTTTAATAACAATTATTTTTTTATCCTGAGGATAACTAAAAGATATGTTCTGTAATAAATATTATTTTTATATATAAATTAATGATCTTAATAAATAAAAATTATTTTAATTTTTAGTGAAAAATAATTATCTTCAATTCTTACACAACGTTGAATAAGGGATTATTAAATTAATGAAAATATAAAATAAATTATAATATAAATATTAAAAGTAATAGAATATTTATTAATTAATGTAATATGAAAAAAAATATATAAAAATATAATTTTAGGGATAAATTAAAATATTTCATTCCAATTTCATTAGTTTTCTTGATGTTATTAAAGACAATGTAAATGAATAGTCCTAAACTTTTCATTATTGATATTTTATAAAAATAGTAATTTAATAAATGATATAAATTTTTAAAATAATATATATGTGGACAGGTTATCATTATATGGTTTAAAATAACAACCATATTCCATTTTAGTGCCTTTTCCATTATGGAAACTATCTTGACCCTCAAGGAGTAAGAAACCTTGTTATCCATGAATGTTAGAAAGGGGATAATTGAGGGTTATACCCAAATGATAAGAGTAAAATTTTTATCCATGTCACAACCACCCTCCCCGGGTCATAAACTTTATCATCTGACCCCATGGGTCTCCGGTAATACCTTGGTTGTCTTCCCATCACACCAGAGGGTGTTACTCACTAGGGTCGCTTATCAGACTAATGAATGCCCCCATATTCCAACCCATGTTCTTTTAGTGTGTTTTTTCCTCACTAACACACACCGTGGGAAACATCCCAGAGGATCACCCATCCTGATTACTACTCCAGGCCAAGCATGCTTAAATGTGGAGTTCTAATCAGACGGGTCCCATAAAAAAAGATGCACCTTGTTGACATGGATAGTAACATTTAGCATATTTATGTCGCACTTTTCTAGGGCCTTCCCGGTGCCCCCCGGCACCCAGGCCACCTGGGCACCGGGCAGGCACCGGCGTGGCACAGGGAGGGCGGCCTGGGCGGCCTGGGCGGCCTGGGCGCTGGGGGGGTATGAGGGGTGCCGGGCAGGCGGTATGGGTTTCGGGCAGGGCGCGGGGTGCGCCGACCAAGGCGCGGGGCATTCCAGCAGCGCACGGGGCACGTGGGTAGGGTGTCTACGGGCCAGGCAGGCCGCAGTTTCGACCGGGGCATGCGTCGGACAGCGTGCAGGTAGGCCGGTCAGGCATCGCGCGGCCGGCAGCGCGGTTCGCGGAGGCTGCAGGTAGCACCACCTGTATTTGTTGTCTTCACCAGCATCGCCTCATTTCCTTGTCGTCGTTACTTCGTTGTCGACTCAAGGTTCTGAAAGCATAAAGGTTGTGGAGGTGTTGGGTCGTGTTCGTTCGGCTCAAACCCTCGACATTAGAATGATAGCAAGCGGCTCAAGAAGTTGATTCAACGTGAGAGGATAAAGCGTTAAACAACTAAAAACACACCCCTGCCTTTTTAATTGTCGGACATTCGTTTGTTTCAGGAGAATACGATTTTTTCGTCGTTCACCGTACGCTTCCACTTCCAGGCTTGTCCATCGGTCCGTTGTTGGCGAATTGGAAGGAAGAAGGGTCGTCGAAGAGATCCCACGTCGGAAGGGGGGTTCCGACGATGAAGACGAGGAAGAAGCTTCATCGCCAGCGTCTTCACGTTCTTTATTGTAGGATTCTATTCTCCCAAGCTCTCCACTAAAGAGAGAAAAAAATTTCCAAAATAATAGATTTTAATCTATTACGCCCATTGGCATGAATTAATAATGTGGTCCCCACTTAATTAAGTTCATGTCAACGGCACAATTATTCGAAATTCAAAAATAGATGAGAGGCTCCAGTAAATTAATTACACGAGAGGTTGGCATATTAAATTTTGGGAGTTTCGAGGGGGTTAGAGGCTCGGGTGGTCCCCACCTAATTAAACATGAATTGGGTCAAGGGGTTTCCTTCAATTAATTAGGGGGGGTTGAGGTGTTTTTATCCTCCAGTATTAAGAGAGGTGTTAGTGACCAAGAGGCTCACCCTTATTAATGAAGGAGATTTGAGAGGTTTCTTCCCCTCCCACTAAATGGGGGGTTAAGCCCCATGTGCACCCCACATCATAAACTCTCACGGGAGGTTATGCTTCTCGGGTGGTCCCCACCCAAATCATCCTCCCATGGGAGGTTAGGGTGTGGCGGTTCCACCACCAACTCCCAAGTGGAGCTTTTAACCAACTTTACCACATGGCATGGGTTCAACAAAAATAAAATAAGTTGTCACTTATTTTATTTTATTAATCCATGTGGAACCCAAAAACCAACTCTCATACCTGATCAATCGTCGTCGAGGTGAAAGTCTTCTTAAGCAAAAACCAGCGCTACAAGTTCACCTATGCCCTCGGATTTCAATTCTGAGCAACTATTCAAAAGTTATAAAAACCTCCACGTACGTTTACTAAATGAAGCTAAACAAAACATCAGAAATTGATGTCGGGCACACCGGGCCTCAGAATCAAGTGCCGTTAGAAACTGCATACCCGTAAAATACCCATGTATTTAAAAAAAATCCCATGGGAATTCCGGGTCTTAACATTCTACCCACCTCAGGGATTTACATCCCCGTAATCTACAACTCACACTAAGAGAACAAAAGGGGGTACTGAGCATGCATCTGATCCTCCTTCTCCCATGTTTTCTTCTAGAGGTTCCCATGCTTCCACTGAATGCGCAGAAGAGGAATCAACCGTCCATGCCGGACCCACTCCTGTCGATCCTCAATCTCTATTGAAACCTCTGTTAAAGTCGACCCATCATTGATTTCCATCTCCTCGTGGTCGATGATGTGGTAAGGGACGTGCACATATCTCCTCGACTGGGATACGTGGAAGACGTCATGCACCTGGTGCAACTGAGGTGGAAGAGCTAGGCAGTAAGCCACCTCTCCTACTCTGCTAAGAACCTGGAAAGGTACAATGAACTTTGGAGATAACTTGCCTCCCTGGACAAATCTCTGTAGGCCATGTCGAGGTGAGACCCGTAGGAATACGTGGTCGCCACCCTCAAACTCTAGAGGTCTCCATCTCCTGTCATCATAAGACTTCTGTCTGCTTTGTGTAGTCCTCATCTACTCCCGGATGATATGCACCTTCTCTGTGGTAGTACGTACCATCTCTGGTCCCACTAGTGATGACTCACCTAGGTCTATCCAGCTCAGTGGCGATCTATAAGTTCGGCCATGCAAGGCCTCCAAAGGTGTCATCCCTATAGTGGAGTGATTATTGTAGTTGTAGGAAAACTCCACCAAGGGTAAGTTGTCCTCCTAGCTACGACCAAAGTTGAGGACACATGCATGGAACATGTCCTCGAGGGTATAAATGGTCCTCTCATTCTAACCATCAGTATGAGGATGGATGGTGGTGCTCAAGCGAAGCTATGCCCTGAAATCTTCTTATAACCCCTTTAACAGCGTGGAATTAAAACACGAATCACGTTTGGAGACAATAGAAGAAGGTACTCCCTGAAAATGCACTATCTCCTGCACATAGAGGCATCCCAAGCTCTCAAATGAGCCCTTCTCTCTAATCGGTAGGAAGTGGGCTGACTTGGTGTGTCGATCGACGATCACCCATATCGAGTCGTGACCCCTGGATGTACGTGGGATACCCGTCATGAATTCCATGGATATCCCATCCCACTTCAACTCCGAGACCTCTAAGGGCTGAACCAAGCCTACTAGTACCTGGTGCTCTGCCTTCACTTACAGACAAGTGAGGCACTGAGAGACAAACTCTACTACGACCTTCTTCATACCTAGCCACCAGTGCTTTCGTCGAAGGTCCTAGTACATCATCACCACTCCTTGATGTACCTCTAGAGGGGAAGTTTGGAACTCCCTCAACACCTCCTCGTAGAGTGCAACTGGTACCATGGTACATCCTCCGTAGAGGATGATGTTCTCCCCACCTTTATTTAAATAAATCAGATGCATGCCCTATGGATATCTGAGCACGTTGCGTCTCGCAGTCAGTGTCCCCAAGCTGGACCTCCCTGACTCACTGAAGAAGTGGGGGAGTGACTGTAAGAGACTGTAGATAGGTTGCTCTATCCTTATCTTCAAAAGATAACTACAATGCGGCCCGTTGCTCTGTCTGCTCACCTAGAAGTTGAATTCATGATCTCATACTGAGAGCATCCGCAACAAATGTCCCCTTCCTTGGATTATAGACTTTCTCAAAGTCATAGTCCTACAGGAACCAAAAACCCAAAAATTCTACTACCATGAGGGTAAGGCCGACTTACTCAAGAGGGATCAGTTTCACCCTCCTATAAAAGAGTTTAACCTGTGCTGATTTGGTTTTCTTTTTCACTGACTAAGGAAAACCTCATCTCAACGTTGTAGATAAACCACAACCTCTATTCATAATACATTCAATCAGAGTTTGAACTATGGATGTCAAGTACAAACCCAATATAACTTCATAAGGTCTCGACGTTGCCACCAAGAGGTTCCAACCGAAACTCTCGCCTCTAGTCTATGATCACACCATCGGCGTAAGTGTGATTATCGAGTCTCCTCCCAAAGGTATCTCTAGACGTGAGGTTCAAGTAAATGGTTCAACCAAAAACTCTAGGTCATGAGACAAGATTCGTTTAAGTAAGGAGTGATTGGTACCTATTTGTGTTGATATGACAGCTAGTAGTAGACACTGTCCATACCTTGAATCATTCCTATAACCCTTTGGTCACACACCTAGACCGCATGAAGCTATTCTCTTCCTCGGCCCTCCAGATCCATGATCCTAGCGGGGACTACAAAGGTGGGTGGTTGTAACTTGTCAAAATGTACACCACCTCATTCTGCTCTCCTAGTTCTGCTTCCATGTCTACTACCTTGCAGATTCACCTGTTGCTGTTAAATCCTCTTTCTATAACAGTTTACACGCCCTAGTCTCTGAGACTGGTGCTAGTTTCTTTCTTTCCCACTACTAACATACACTAGTTGTATCCGCCCATCCAAAGAACATTCAACCGCAAAGGTTCTCTCTAGAATTCTAACAGTGGTAGGAATGTGTTGAGGAAAAAGTAATGTCTCGGATATCCCTAAACACACCTCACTCGGAGGTCCAAGCTTTGAAGCACTGATCGTATCGTATTCATTGAGTACCATGAACGATCGGTACGCCTCGATGAATACTCAACTACTGACATGTCGTCCTGCCGAAGCTATAGAAAATTTAGAGAACTCTCAGCCACCTCCTTAGGCTAGTCCTCAGCCGTCTGTAAGTCGGGCTCACTTTGGAACCTAAGGGGTATCTGATGCTGTAACATGTGTAAGGCATTGAGCCTACATGTGTCATCAATAGGTACTACCAGTTGAAACTCCTGACCAACAAGCAGTGATATAGCTGACACACTACCTGAAGGTACAATCTAAGGAAAAGGTCCACATACCAAATCCTCATCACTATGCGGACAAACCTCATGGTCACTCACTTGGAAGAAATAGTAGCTAAGATCACCATCTGCTCTACTGGTGTCTCAACTAGGTGGAGAACCCTAGAAATCACCACAAGTCAGTCCTCTGCTGCCTTGGAATTTTTCTCACCTTGTAGCATCGAAGGCCTTTTCCGCTGGAACTCATGCAACGCGCTCAGTCAGCGTGCACTATCGTCCAGTTAGGCTGGTGGCATCTACTGCCCAATGGGTGGTGGTGATGCTGGTACACCACCTGAAGGTGGAAACACAGTAAGAAGGCCCTGCACTGGAGCCTCGTCGCTCGGTGGGCGGTCATCAGGCACACTCTCGAAACTCCAACTGGCTGTCTGCGTGGAGGCATCCTGAACAGATGTGACATGGTCAAAATATTATACCTGGTGAGCTGACCTGGTTTGAGCTGACATAATGAAATCTTTTTAAAACACACATGAAATCAGTGTTTTCGTGTACTTAAGTCTGAAATCAGTAGTCATCATCCTGATGTATGGATACGTTGGCTGCCACAACAACACAGGACTCCCTGAACTGAAAACCACACTCAGTACCCTTAACAGTAGTTCTTCACAGAAAGAAAATATCAGATTACTAAGTTTCGCGGTAGAACTGACGTCCTCTGATACCAATTTTTCATGACCCATCCACTAGGGCTCGCATCATGACTACCCCAAGCCCACCTTCCATAGGCCAGGGGCTGGCGACTAGCCCCAAAGGCGTAATCCCCTAAAACATGAAAGGAATTTCCTTTATAAAATGTAAACTCACACAACCAGAGTACACGCGGAAGAAAACAATAAGTATAAACTATATAGCAAGTATGTTGTATGTAAAGGGCCAGAAATACAAGCCCAAATGTAAAGTACAAGGAAAAGACAAACAAGTACAACTAAAAATGAAAAAAGATGGAAGGTGTCTAGGAGCTCCTGATCGTCCACCAAGGATCCTACCTGAATGGTGGGTATATATAGCCTCCTCAGTGCTCCACATCCGTCCGTCTCCTCTAGGTATTGACTTGTTGTGAGGTCTACCTCTAGGTACCATCTAGTCCTCGTACACTCTGCCTCGGTCAACGTTTTTCGTCATCTGCATCCAACACAACGAGGTGTGGGCATAGCTCGTGCAGGGGTGAGTATAACAATTCTTAGTAGGGACTGCGAGACCCTCAAGGTCTCACAAAATCAAACAAGGACAAAACACAAAGTATGAAATAAATGGATAACCCTTACTTAGGTGTATGCACCTACATATACCTAAGTTATCAAATAACTCATCTCAATCATGAGGAAAACACAAAAAGTCATTGACTCAGCTGAAACTAGGATTTTTCATTATCGAAACCACGACTGCTAGAGAACTCCTCCTCTATCGAGTACAGTGGCCCTGTCGTGAATCTGAGGCACTACTCACTATCTTTAGACTACTGAGATACTCCTCCTATCGAGTACTGTGGGATAGCTACGTCACACAGAGATGCTTCCCACCTGGGGTATGCCACCTCACATAGTAGCGCTCCCCCTAATAGACTACATAAGTACTCCTCCTGTCGAGTATCGTGGGTCTGCCGCCTCACACAGTGGTGCTCCTCCTCCATGGGTCTGCTACCTCACATAGTAGTGCTCCCCGCTGGGCTAGTCGAGTCACATCGATTCGAATCGGTCAAGCAGTCGTCATGTCTCAGCCAGCTACTAGGTCTACATACTATACTCGCTCGTCTCCGGGAGGGTCCACTCCACGAGCTACAAGCCGATACTCCAAGTGTCATGATGTCCCATGAAAAAGTATCTCAAATGTCCACCATGACATACGGGTCTCAAAGCAATAGACGTCGCATCAATCAGACACCCGATCTGTTAGTTATTTTCATTTTAGTCGCTAGGGCCTAGTTGAATTCATGTACGAATCAACCAGACTATGACTCAACTATACCCCGAACTCCAACGGGGTATAATCAAAGGGACGGATATGCTCCAAGAATATAGGTTCCACTAAAGGTTCTTCAAATGGACGTCCGGTGCCAAAGATATGGCCCAAGAAAGTAAATGAAACGGTATGTGCCCGGGTCCGGTCTGACCCAGTCGGACTGACTCGGCCCAACCCAGTCTGGGTCAGCATGGTCTGGCTCGACTCGGACTGACTTGCTTGGTCTGACCCGGCCCGTTGGGTGGTTCAATCTGCTCAGTTCATCCTAGTCCACTAGGCCCGACCCAGCGGAATGCATGGAAAATTCGGGCCGAAGTCACCACGTGGGCGACTCGGCCCTAAGGCCAATGGAAGGTTCAGTCAGCGCCGCGAGTGGAACTACTAGGGAGGCTCGACTAGAGAGGCCAACGATAGGCCGCACGGGGTGCGGGAAAGCTTCGGGTGTTCTGGGAAGGGTGCGGTAGGGCGCGGGGGAACTGGCTAGGGCGTTGGGGCATGCGGTCAGGGCGCCGGGGTGTGTTGGCAGGGCACCGGGAAGCGCCGGGCAGGGCGGCCTGGGCGCGGGGGCGTCTGGTAGGGCGTAGGGGGGGCACCGGGATGGCGGCCTGGGCACCGGGAAGGGCGTCAGGCAAGCGGCCAGGGCATGGGACGTGCCGGCAGGGTGACGGCGGGTCGAGCAGGCCGCGGTTTCGGCCGGGGCGTGTCCCAGGAAGCACGCTGTTAGGCTGGTCGGGCGCCTCTCGGTCGGTGGCGCAGTTCCCAGAGGCTGCAGGTAGCACGACCTTTATTCACCATCTTCATCTTCGTCGCCTCACTTCCATGTCGTTGTTACTTCGCTGTCGAATCAAGGTTCTGAAACCATAATGGTTGCAGAGGGGACGGGTCGTGTTCATTTGGCTCAAACCCTCCACATTAGAACAATAGCAAGAGGCTCAAGAAGTTGATTCAACGTGAGAGGATAAAGTGTTAAACAACTTAAAACATTCCCCTAACTTTTTAATCACCGAGCATTTGTTTGTTGTGGGGGAAGACTATGTTGTCATCGTTCGCCGTACGCTTCCACTTCTTAGCTCATGCGTCGGTCCATTGAGGACGAAGAGGAAGGAATAAGGGTCATCGAAGTGATCCCACTTCAAAAGGGGGTTCTAAGGAAAAAGCCGATGAAGAAGCGTCGTCACCGGCATCTTCACGTTTTTCATTGGATGATTCTATTCTCCCAAGCTCTCCACAAAAGAGAGAAAAAAAACGTGCCAAAATAATATATTTTAATCTATTATTCTCATTGGTGTGAATTAATTATGTGGGCCCCAATTAATTAACTTCATGTTATTGGAAGAATTATTCGAAATTCAAAAAGAGAGGAGAGGCTCCACCAAATTAATTTCACGAGAGGTTGGAATATTAAATTTTGGGTGTTTCAATGGTGTTAGAGGCTTGGGTGGTCCCCACCTAATTAAACATGAAGAGGGTCATGGGGGTTTACTTCAATTAATTGGGCGGGGGGGTTTGATGAGGTTTTATCCTCGTCCATTAAGAGGGGAGTTAGAGACCAAGAGGCACTCCCTCATTAATGAGGGGGAGTTGAGAGGTTTCCTCTCCTCCCAGTAAATTGGGGGTTAATCCCCGTGTGTACCCCACGTCATAACCTATCATGGGAGGTTATGCTGCTCGGGTGGTCCCCACCTCAATTATCCTCCAATTGGAGGTTAGGGTGTGGCAGTCCCACCACCAACTCCCTTGTGGTGCTTTTAGCCAACATTACCACATGGTGTAGGTTCAACAAAAATAAAATAAGTTGCCACTTATTTTATTTTATTAATCCACTTGAAACCCAAAAACCAACTCTCATACCCGATCAACTGCTATCGAGGTGAAAGTCTTCTTAATCTAAAACCAGCACTGCGAGTTCAACAGTGCCCTCAGATTTCAATTACGAACGCCCGTTAAAAAGTTATAAAAACCCGCTCATATCTTCACTGAACGTACACAAACAAAACTTCATTAATTGATTCCGGGCACACCAAGCCACGAAATCAATCTCGTCAAGAAACTGTGGACTCATAAAATTCCCATGTATTTAAAAAAACATTCCATGGGAATTCCGGGTCACTTACAATCCAGATATGAAAAAATTATATTTATTGGGAATATTTATACTCAAAAACATATTATTTTCTAAAAATATCAATTTCTTTCTTTTTTACATAACAATTAAGTTATATGATTTTAATATTTTAACTAATTCTGAATATGCCTCTCCCCTTTATTATAAAAGGGTTCCACTTATACTATTTTATTCACATCTAAAGAACATTTTTCTTCAGAATATATCTACAAAATCCCATCCTATAATCCATAAAAATGTTCTAGAGGATTTATTTTTGTAATATTATCAATCTTAGATGTCTTTAGTTGTAAATAATATGAGAATGTATAAAGAATATTTATAGTGTTTAACTGAATGTTTTTAATTTATTTTTTATTCCACTACGTTAAAATCTGAAAAACATAATGATAAAATAATATATGTATATATATAATTTTATGAGATTTTTTTACATTTATTTCATTTCCCGTATACAGCTCCCACCTCAATCAAATGGGAAAGGAATACATCATTCTTGTGTAAGGTGGACTACCACCTCATAGACCAATGTACTTTATTTTCCATAAACACCTATCATAGATATTTATAATGATGTAATTAATTTTTATATTTTATATTAACATATTAATTAATATAAAATGGTAATATATAATTTACAATCATAACTTTCTATTTACTGAATTATGATAGTGTCACTCATGCATATGTGTGGACTGCCTCTTCAATGAGGAAATGTGATTATATTTTTCATCACCACGTTACTTGGATGATATATATATAAGTATATTTAAATAAATAAAAATTTATTTATGATATAATTATAATAATGTGATCATAAAATAATAATTAATATCTTTTATTAAATATTCTTCAATAATAAAATTGTTACTCATGCATATGTATAACATATTGCCTCTATGATTGTAACGTAGTTGATTTTTCATAACCATATTTAATAAATGTTTTTAAAATTATATATTATGATTTAATATAATAGTTGTTTCATTATTATTATTATGTATATTATGGAATAATTACCACATTGACCATCTTCATCACACTAAAGTTGTTTTGAAATTACGGACTGAATGTTCTCAAAATAATGACATGGAATTAACTGATTAGGTAAAAAAATATTCCATTATAATAAATGAAAAAAGTGTTTATTGGTAAATAAATAAACCATTAAAATTTTTCTTAAACAATTGAATAAATGTTATAGTTTTTTATACAATATTTAAATGACATACATGGGAATCTTGGAATTGATGTAAGGGATTTTGTCTCAATTTTTCTTCATTAAATAATATTTTATTATTGTTCAGATAATTTAATTTATATGATTTATATATTATCTTTATACATGTTATATAATTAATCCTTTTAAATTCATGGTATTTTAAATTTTCAATTGAAATTGATTCATCCAAGGTGATTCGATATGTAGTTAATAAGTGGTAAAAGGATTATTAACTCCATTTCCTTTCGTTGGGTTATAACTTTTCTTCACTGAGTATGTTATTCCTTGATTATTTTTAAATTAATATATAAATTATTTTATTATTTATTTCAAAATATTTTCTAAATTTACATTTACTACACATAATTTCTCTATTTTTGAATTTTCAATTCAATGATAAGATATTTGTAAGGGTTGTTAATCACAAATTCACTTTCATTGGGACTTATGTTGATATTAAGAACCTCAATTATTTTATAAAGTTTCTATAATTTTCATTTGGAATGTAATCTCATGAATATTATTATTTTCTTGTTATTTAATGTTTCAATTGAATTTATTCTCTCATGGGGGTTATGACTGAAAAGATACCATAGTGGCCAAATATTTATATTCCATCCCATTTCATTTCAATATTGTCTATGTTTAAGGGTCCTTTTGGGGAAATACTACAAGCTTATTCTTTTCAAAAAAATATATATTATTACCCTATATTTTTTAATATTTTTTACAAGTTGGGTTTACATTTATCTTTTATTGAATGAATAATCATCAAGAAAGTTGGTTGTAACTGCTATAGATCTTGTACCATCTTTTAGATCTAGAATTTTTTTTCAATGTTCATGTTTTCTAAAATGTCTTAATAAATGTTATTTTATAATCCTAATATATTTCATAAATAAATTTTACCTAATATTTTATCTTATTTTAAAATCGTTTAAAAGTAAATCTCTTCATTTTATCCAAATGGGGCACTTCAGAATCACTTTATAAAATGTTTGAAAATAATATTTATTTTAATCATTTATGATAAGTACACACCTTCCAAATACCATGGTCATTAATTTATATAAGGATTTAAATATACATTTCATGTTTATTTTCTATGTAAATTATTTTCAATTTTTTTAATGTTTAGTTTTTAAAAGTGATTATGAAACTAAAAAATGAAATTTTCATCAATAATGATTATATTGATATTTTAATTGTATTTCCATTCATAAAAATCATAAACCATTTATGTTACTTACGATCCACTAAGTATATTATGTATTGATATATTCCTCATTATTTCCCAATATGTATTATGATTCTTTCAAATATATTTTTTTGGAACATGTTTCTTTTCTATGGGATAATAATGTTATGAATACAATATTGTATTTTTCAATGAGTTTCATGGTGAAATATAAGCTCTCTATAATTTATTTTTTATATGGTTCTTGGGAATAGTTTTTTACGATGGGTGATTCTATTAAAAACAAAGGATGAGAGGTTCTATTATTAACCATGGATAGTGGTTTCATTGAAACCAATGAAGGGTGGGTCGTGGTAACCCTCCAATGCATTTGGAATAGAAGTCAACCATATAGTTATTCCATTTGTAAGAGTGATTGTAAAAGTGATATGGAAATTATTTTCCATGTTTCCTGCATGTTTTATCTATGATTTATATTACTTTTAAGGAAATATTATTATTTCTTAAGGTAATATAATGATTATATGTTTAAATAAAATTATTTTCTACTTCATATGGGTGAATATTTGTAGGTTTTTAGTGATTCATTTGATCAATATATAAATCACGTGGATGATGATTATTGACTCCAATGAATATTTCATTTTTTAATTATTTATTCCATGTATCATGATTTATGATCCATATATTTATGGGTATTGATTCCCTTGTTCTATTCTCATGCACTTTTATTATTTCATCATACCCTTATACTCATCTTATTATCATTGATGAAATTAAATTGTTAATGCTCATATTTAACCATACTGTGCATTTAAAATCAACCTTCTTTTTTTTCATTGGGCTATAAATAATTATATTATTTTATTTTATTCTATAAAGGTTTCATATGTGAATATTTTTTTTTTGATTTTTTTGAAGAATTATTATGGAATATGAAAATTTATGTATAATGGGAAATGTAATCTTTTAAAGTCATAAGTATTGATTATGTAATAGATTTTACTTATTCTATAATATTATAAACATAAAATTTTCCTGGGTATGTAAGTGATACAATATGTCCTTATTATTTTTTAAGTTTTTTATGATAAGAATTGGGTCACATTTATCTGTACAAAAGATAAAAATGTAATGTTTATGATTTTACAAATAGATCTAGGACTGAAAGTTTTGGGATCTTATAGTTGGTATTATAGAAGGTTTTATATAAAATTTGAGATTAATATTTTTTTATATGATGATATCTTAAGAGTTTAGGGTACCATCATGAGTTTATAATTTTTAGGCTGATCACAACTTCAATATTTTAGACACCCATTTTGAGGTTTCAAGTTGAATAATTTTATGATGGAAAATGATATTTTGGGATGTGATTTATTGGATTGACGCATATATTAACCATTGGTTTAACATAAAGTATTATTTTAGGATTCATGGTTGGATTATGTTTTTGAAGAATACATGATCTTAATGTGTTTTTTGATGATTTAGGTTATTTAGGGAAACAATTAGCATATCATGGAGACTGTATGGCTATATCATATAATTGTTCGGTAAATCGATTTATGAGTGACTAGTGTTATCTAGGGATAACTGTTAAATTTATAATGGAAGAATATTTGATCAAGAACATCTGGTTTTTTGGTTTTATCATTTTATTGGAATATTTTGATTAATTATAAGGATAGTTTTTTATGGAATGTTATAGTTTGAAATTTTTGTGTTACTATTTAATTTTGGGGATTGATGTATTATTTAATTGCATTAAGGTTTATTCATTTTAGTAGTATCACACATTATTCTTACCATTTTGGTTTTGCTAAATTTATAAATATAATAGGAATAACTTTTAATAAATATTCAAATTTTTTATGCTCTATTAGAAGTGGATTCTATGGATTTGGGTATGAAAAAATTCATTTTTAATATTCATCATTTAGAAAAAAAAATGATATTGTGGTTGAAAGTGATTACTATATGAAATTATACTTATCGAGAAATTATATTTCCATATATTCATAGATTAGATGGTAATGGAATTCATCCAAACTATCAAAAGGTTCTAATTTTTTTTATCTTATTATCATTATTTCGGATGAATCGATCGTTGTATGAACACCTATTTTGTTTATGGTTTTATGGTCATTGACATTCTCATGATAATTATCTTTCTTGTGATCTGTGATCTTAATCACTCTCAATCATTTTTTAAACATTATGATTTAATTCCACATCCATTTTCTCACATTACACTAATGTTCTTCTATTTAGGAACCTAGTATGTGTTATTTCAAATGTCCTTCATACTTCCCTTTCAGTCTTTTCAAGTTGAAATCTTATTAGCCCCCTTTACAATGTGGTATTTTCACATTGGTATTTTAAAATTTCAACCCTTTATTACTAATATTGTGTTCAAATTATGAGGATGAAATATCTGAAATGGTGGGAGAATGTAATATTCTAATATTTTAAAAAACAACTATGTTCAATAGCATGTACAATACACAATACCAAGCATAATCGAATAATGAAATATTATTATTTATAAATGATTGTTATAACGTAACCATTAAACTGGTGTTAATGAATAGGATTGACTAATTTATGATATATATATATATATTTTGATTAATTAGTAAAAAATTTATAATTAATATTTTGGGAAATATGATCTTAAATTTTTAGTAAATCGGTTTTATTTTTCAAAAATATAGTTTCTTCAAAAATGGGTTTTTTATTTTTTTTCATAAAATAATACAACTAATTTATAGAAATTTTATAAATTTTACTTGATAAAAAATCTTTTTTGAAATTGTTATATCACTATTAGCCTTGTAAAACTTTAATAAAGTTTTTTGAAAAGTTTTAATTTTAAGTGAATAGTGAAAAACAATGATTTTTATTGAAAAGTATATTTTCATTTAAAGTATTTACAAATTGAAACTATAATTAAGATATGTTTTAAAATTTAACTAGTTAAAATTTATGTGAAATGACCATAATTTGGTTTTTTAATTAAATTTATACATGAATTTAGTATAGAATCATTTTAAAATTTAAAAAGACTTTTAAAATATGTAATTCGTCGTATTTTCTTAGATTTATTTTAAATTAAATTATTTCAATTCCTTTTTTTGAATTTTGAAAAAAATATTTCATATTTGGAATCAATGTACTCAAGGTTATTTAATAGGTACCTTTTATTTTGTAGTCATTATCAACAGTAAGCATAGTAATTTTTTACCTTGGTAAAGCGTAAATTAGGTAATTTAGGGTTAGAAATAAAATGATAAGGATAAGAAAATGACCATCACCCATGAATTATTTTTCTTTTTTGAGTTAATTTCTTCGATAATAAAACATGATTTTTTAAATGACCTTTTGTATCCATTTTGATGTTACTATGATCTTTATAATGTTTCAGGTAATGAAAAGTTAAAAATTTCTTATTCCTATTTTAATTAATGAAATATTTT
The DNA here is from genome assembly GCA_963277665.1 of Viscum album. Lineage (NCBI taxonomy): Eukaryota > Viridiplantae > Streptophyta > Magnoliopsida > Santalales > Viscaceae > Viscum > Viscum album. Next base: position 1,188,301,401 of record OY728130.1, on the reverse strand, counting down.
TAAAAATGAGATAACCAAAGGCTGTTTGTGGTCATAAACATTATTTTTAAACTTAAATTATTTATTTTCATCATGATATTTTTTTTATTTTTTAGTTAAATGATAATTTCCTTTAATTCTTACAAAACACTGACACAGTAATTATTCAATTAATAGAAAAATGATATTAAATTTTTTAAGGTAATATAATTTGAATGAATTAATATAATCAAAATATATATATAATTATAAAATTATTGGTATGTATTAAAATAATATTTTAATTTCAATGGCTTATCATGTTATTAAAGTTAAATTATATGAACTGTTCTAGAATTTACATTATTGATATTTTAGGAAAATAATATTTTATTAAAAGATATGAAATTAAAAAAAAATTAGCTTATGTAATTGGAAAAGTATATGGTTTAAAACATCAATACATTTCCATTTATGTTCAATTTTTTCATTTATGTTAACTATCTTGACCCTCAAGAATTAAAAAACCTTGTTATCCCTATAGGTGTGAAAGTGGATAATAAGAGGTTAAAAACAAATGATAAGAGTAAAAATGTGATCCAAAAAGGTCAAAATTTTATATGATGATACTATTTAGACTCATACAAATATTTTATTATTATAAATTTCTATCTATTTGTATATCACAATTAATTTTTATTAATTAAATATTTTATTAATTTCCAAAAGATCCCCTCCCCGCACTTATAAATGAGAAACCACTTCTCATCTATTTTGACCTCAAGAACCATTTAGTTTAGACAATATATAAATAAAAACTATATAAAATAAATACCCATGTTATATAGGCATTATTTTGTGAATAATACCAATCTTTGAGGACTTATATTGTGAAGAAAATGAGATTTTCCAAAGAAGTGGTATATCCTTTACCTGAATGTTTTTATTTTATTTTTATTACAACACCACCAAATATTCCTTAAAAATAAATATATGATAATATAATTTTCTAATTTATATTTATATGTTATTATTTTAATGTAGTAACTAATATAAATCACCAACCTTCATAAAATGGGAAAAGAATCCATCATTCATACTCAAGGCAGTCTACCGCCTTGTGGACTGAGGTAAATTTTTCTCCATCAACACATCTCATGGATAGTTATAATGATTGAATTAATTTTTATATATGATATTCAGACATATTTATATTTCTGAAAAGATAAAATTTCATAGAATTTCTTATTATTCCATTAAATGAAGAATGATAATGTTGTACATGTAAACATGTGGAATGCACCTCTATAAAGTGATGTTATTAATTTTTCATCACCACATCACATAGATGACATATAAAATTATGTTAAACGAAAAAATATTTTATTTATTATAAAATTATCATTATCTAAAGATAAAATAATACTTACCCTCTTTTCATAATGATCGTTGAAAAATATAAGTGTTACTCAGGTATGCGTATAACAAACCATCTCCATGATAATTAAATAGATATTTTTTCATAAGAATCATTTATAATGGGTTTTAAAAAAATAATTTATTTATAAAAATGAAAATTATATCATTATTATTCTATAAATAATGGAACAATAAACCATTTACCATGATCTACAAATTGAATCTATTGTTATATTACAAAATGAATGTTCTCAAAATAACCAATATAAACTTTAATGAGTAGGTAATTAAATATTCCATTGTATTAAGTGGAGAAAATGGTTTAATGGGGAGTTAATAAACCTATAAAAATATTCCTAAATAATTTAATAATTATTGTAATTTTATTACACATGGGTTTAAGGATGAACATGGAATGTTTGGACTTGTGGTGAGGTATTTCGTCTCAATATTCCATCATTGAGGAATATTTTATTATTATAAACCTAATTTATTTTATATGGTATATATACATCCATTTTATATTTTCTATCTTTAATAATTATTAATTCATGTTATTTTCAATTTCAATTGAAATTATTTCATTCAAGGGTATTTTATTTGATGTTATCAAGTGGTAAAGGGTTTCTTAAATCAATTACCTTTCATTTTGTTCTATATTTTCTTCATTGACTATGTTATTCCATGATTATGTGTGAATTGATATCTAAATTATTTTATTCCTAATTTCTACTTGTTTTTTAGTTAAATTTTATACGCATAATCCCTCTATTTTTTTATTCTCAATTCAATGTTATGATCTCTATCAGGGTTATTTATCTCAATTATCTTTCATGGGGACATATATTGATGTTATGAACCTAAAATATTTTACTAGATTTATGTATATCCCCTTTTAAATTCTATATCATGATTATTCATATATTTACAATATTTAATGATTCAATCAATGTTATTATTTCATGGGGCATAAGATTGAAAATTTTCTGAAGTGACAACGACTTTATATTACAATATAGTTTTCATTCGAGCCTTTTTATGTTCAAGGATAATTTAGAAGAAATAATATGATATTATTTATATGAAATGCATAAATTTAATTATTATATAGTAATTAATGTGGTTCTCATTTTTTGTTTTCATTTCCCCCTAACTAAATAAAGAAACATCAAGAAAGTAGTTTGTAAGTGGTACCAATCTAGAATCTTCTTTTAGATCAGAAATCATACTATTCCATTTCCATGTTTTCTAAAATGTAAAAAAATAGTTTATAAAAATAATTTTTTTATAAACTATTTTATATGACCTTTTAACATGTTTTATAATAATTTAAAAGGAAATTTCTAAACATTTTCTAAATAGGTAACTTTAGAATATCGTTACAAAATGTTTGAAAAGAATTTTTATTCTTAAAAGTTAAGATAATAACATATTTTCACACCATCATAACCATTATTTTATTTGAATCTTACTTTATATATGTCTAATATTATTTTTTAACAAATGTATTTTTACATTTTTTGTGAAATTGTAGTTTTTAGAAGTTATTTTCAATGTGAAAATTTTATTTGACTCATGGTTATTTAATGGTATTTCTATTCCTAAACGTCAATAACACTCGATATTACTTATTCTAAACTAAATATATTTTTTTATGGTTATTATTATCATTATTTCTATAGTTTTATTATTATTTTTTTGAAAGATATTTTCTTGTAAGTCATTTTTTTCACAGGTTAATAATGTTAGGAAATAAATAATAGATGTTTCTTTGAGTTTTGTGATGAAAGTTAATATCTATATACTTTCTTATTTTATATTAATTGGGTATTGTTTAATATGATGGGTATTTTTATTAAGATTCCTAGATGGACGGTTCTTTTATATCCCAAGGATGGGTGGAAAAATTATAAATATATATGGTTAGTTAAGTGATAAGCCTCAAATTCATTGGGTATTAAATTCAACCATATGATTATTCCATTGGGGGTTATCTTGAATAATTTTACATTTATTTTTTTACACTTTTGACCCATTTTACCCTTAATGGTGTTGATAAATATTTAACATGGTCACTATTAATTATGAAAAAAAATTAGGACGAACTTATAAAATTATATTAATAATATTGATAAGAAATATGGAATCGATATTACGTGATTAAACTATTAGAATGGGAAAAATTAATTTTACATAAGTTTGAAAAACACAAATGAAATGGTTTTTAGAAAAATAGTTGTTTTAATAATAAAAATTATTTTATAGAAATATAAATTATCATGTTGATTTTGATAGAATTAATCATATTATTTTAAATAAAAGGAAAAGTAAATGTATTAAAAACAAAACCAAGACCAAAATGTACCTTTTAAATACTCGACTAAAATAAAATAGTAAAAACCCATTTTTATTTGAATAAAAATGTTACTATATTTCCACAATGTTAATAATATATTTCTATGATCAAAATTATATTTTTATATAAATTATATTAAATAGGAAAAAATCATCTATTAAAAATGTTTTATAAATTTCAAGTTATTCTAATATCATTATTTATAAAAAATAATTAAAATTTATCTAATGAAAATTTATAAATTATTAATTGAAAAGTTAAATTAATTTCATCAAATTAAATTTATAAAATTTTTTAATTTATATTTTTATCCCATTATTTAATAAAATTATGTGCATTATATTATTATTTTTATTTTTAAATAAATACAAAATTACGATAATTGAATCTCAAGAATTATTTGGTATATGAAATATATCATCCTTGAAGTTTCTATAATATCGCCAATTATATAGATGTGGGTAGTTATTCATCATAAATTCTTCTCGATCCCACATTTCCTGTTATATTTTAAGATTTATCCAACGTAACATCAATAATTGAGTAATCTGATTCTTTAACACTTGTTCTCTAGTGTCAATAATTTGGATAGGATCCTTTCACTAAGATAATTCATGCTCCAAAATTACTTTCTCATATGTGAGAATATGTGTTGTAACTTCTATATACTTCCCTAATAAAGTGATATGGAACACATCGTTATCTTTAGATAGGCGAGGTGTAATTTTTAAATGGCTCGCCAAAGCACTATTTCATTCTACAATTTCGAAAGGCATAATATAGAATAGAAAGAGTTTTAGTTTCATTAAAAATTTATACCACCCTTCCAGAGATATTCCTTTAAGACAACATTATCCACATCTTGAAATCATATATTATTCCTTTAGTTATCTACATCGTTTTTTTATTTCTTTTATTTTCCTTGATATAAATCTTGAATAGCTATGACTTTCAGCATTGTATCCTTAAAACATTTTATGCATAAATTCATCCATTCAACAATATAATCCCAAAACTTTGGTGTAAGAAATATTTTCCCATATAATTATTTATATTGTTCTATTAGAATTCCCAAATTGAAGCTATTGTTATATGAATAGTACACTAAAGGTAAAAAATAATCCCACACACGTTAAAATTAATGTTAGATTGACCTCAATATATTTTATATTTTCATAATAGTACATTCAAATTGTTTATCAATCTGATAATGATGAGTAGTGCTAAAATGTTTCTTAGTGTCAACTACCTCTTAAAGCCACTTTCCAAAAAATTTATGTAAATAATGGATCATGATCAAATAAAATATAAATAGATACACCTTGAAGTATTAAAAACAAATTAATATTGATCCATGTGGGAACCAAAGATTTGTATCTTCCCTTATAATAAAGAAATGTGTGGAATTTCTAATGCAGACAATAATAACCCTTATAGAATCATTCCCAAATGTGGTCTTCAGAAATTTATATTGAAAATTTGAATTGTAATATAATCCCATTTTCATATATAAATAAGTCAATTTTTTGATAGATCACAAAGGATATTATATCTCATCTCCTACCTATTGAAATACCAATCATCTTGATGAGTAGTCTTCAATTTCCTATTTCCTATTATCACATAAAAATGATCCTAAAAATCTAGATATATTTTGATGCTACCTGGGTGTATAGAAAAATTTGAGGTATGAGATTCATGTTTTAATTCAATTTTTATCTTAATAAAGGAAGGATAGATATCAAATTTCCAAGTTTCAATATAACATCTTCATAGATGAATTATACCAACATCCTTTCATTCATGTATTTGAAATTTTTTGTTAATTATCATCATAAATCCTGGAATGTTTCTTATTCCCTAATATGGATGGTGTTGAAATAACTTAGAATATATTTTCTGTTTCCCCTTCCACAAGGATTACCAAACCAAACATCACTAAATCTATTAATATATGATCATTTTAAATACATGTTTTAGTTAAACATCTATGATTTTCCATCTTAATGAATCAACCAACTTATTTTACTTATTAGAATAGTAGTTTATTTTGAAATTATAATCCTTAGTACTTCTATCTATAGCCTTTTCTACGTGTTGAGTTTATTCTTTGAGAGGATGTATTTAAAAAAAATTTGATCTTTATATATTTTAAATTTTTTATCATTAATTTAATTTAGTTATGTCTTAAATGAAATTTTTATTGATACCAAATCTAGATCATGGGTTGGATAATTCTCTTCCTGAATCATTAACGACCTTATTTCATAGGAAAAAACCCTATCATTATACATAAGGAAACATCCAAGTATAGTATTTGATGTATCACAATATATAAAAAATCCATCCCAGCATGATAGAAAATTGAATGCCAGTTTATTAATCGGGAATCTCTTTAATTATTAATTAATTTAATCACATTCATTATATTATATGATCTTAACCTCTTTATGTGTTAACTTATTTAATTGGTTAGCCAATTCTTAATTTTTTTAACAAAACATCGATAATAACTATCCAATATAGGGAAACTACATTCCATAATACTATTTATTGGTGTTGGACATTCCATCACTACCATTTCATTTAAAGAATTACTTGTTTTCCCATACATAGAGATAATACAACCACGAATAGAATCATCATGATGTATAATGCATATTTGAAATGAAATTTATATAACTCATTTTCTCCTAGAGATATAATAATGATTCATAAATGACTATTATCCTCATTATAGGTTATAGATTATATCAATATATCATCAGTGAATCCCACAATTAAATTATTAAGATAATCCTAGAATGATATTATCATAATATCAATATAAATTTAGGGTGAATTAGTCTATCGAAAATAAATTACTATAAACTTATAGAGTTTATTCCTCATTTTAATTTTTTTCATTGGAATGTCCTCTTTCTTTACCCATAGTTAATGATACCCAAAATAAAGATCAATATTTGAAAAATATTTAGATCTTTGTACTTGATCGAACAAGTCATAAATGTGTGGTAGATGATACATATTGTATAAATTAATAATACTTATTTCCCTATAATTGATTCACAACCTCATAGACACATATATATTCTTAACTAAAAGAATATGGTCACATATGGCGAAACACTAGAGAATATGAATACCTTATCACATTACTCTTGTTATTGTTTCATTAGTTCCACTAATTGCACATTGTCCATACTATAGAGTTTCTTAAATATAGGTTTTTAATTATGTATAAAGTTAATAGAAAAATCAACTTTATTCTTAAGTTTATTTCATAGTAATTCTTCAAAAAAATATCAATAGTTTCCCACAAGATAGGCACATCATCTATTCTAGGGATGAATTTCCCAATAAAGGGTTCCTACAACATTATTTATCCAAAAAATTCAATATTTTGAGATACTAGTGTTAGATCCATACATGATTAAGATGATGTAGTCTCAACTATGAAAATAAGGGTTTCCAATTCACAATAATAGATTGTAATCTATTTACCATGATAATAGATATTTTCATTTTAATTTAAATATCAATCTATAAAACAGATTATATTAATGTCAACCATATAATTAATAATCATGTTTTTAAATTGGCCATTCCTATGGGTCCTAATGTGAAATAACCAAGTCGTAATTGTTTTAATAATATTTCTCGTAGAAGTCATGAATGAAAAATCACATCTTAAGAATCTATGAAAATGACTATTTTTATTTATAATCATGGAAGATATAAAAGAGTGTAAAGATATATAATCAAATTAATAATTAACAAGATTATATATTATGATCAAAGTACAAGTTACATTATATTTGGTAAATTTATTCTCCACTTTATTAATCACAAAATCTTGGCCTTCCCCCTTTCCAACTTCTATGTGAGATTCCTATGATTATTGTAATGATGGTTTGAATAATTCCCATTTCATTATAGTTGATTCACTACAAAACAGTGGTTTTTTTTCTTCCATTTAAGATATATATAAACCCTTTATATACCCATTAAAAAAATAATTATTCTTATTGACATTATATAGGGGTGTTTCTTTCCACATTTATCACATGTTGGAAATCATATCCACCATTCATCTACATTGATAGATATATTTTTTTGGTTATTAGTTGACCTCTTATTTAAATGATTTCCCATTATAATATAAGAACTGGAAAATTATATCCCTATCATGATGGAACTTGATACGATATCATCATACGAGGAAACTATTTGATACTCTAGTGACCTTAAGACACTTATACTAGGATCATCAAATAAATATCCATCATCTCATTTTGTATTACACACATAGTCTAGAAAATTCATTGGTAATCTTGTATTGTTATCAATATTTAACAGTTTATTCTTTATTATAAATTAAAGTGATGAAATTTTTCTCCACTTAAGCTTATTGTTTTTAAGGAAATTATTTCTCAAAGAATACCACATTATAATTTCTCCATGTTATAATTTATTTTAAATAAACCTGTTTAGTTTTTTGGATCATTGAACTCCATTGATAAACATATTATCTCATAAAATATAATTCAAGAATAACATTTTACCACAAATTAATGAGAATCTTGAGAAATATATCTTCAAGGAAATTAATCCTTTATTCAGATACCAATGGATTAATATTTACACTGAAATATTGAAGCTTATACCATATTATGTTGTCCAACATAGGTGAATTGTGATTTATAATAACAACTATATCCATACAGGTAAGGTTATTCATCATAACATGAGTCATATTTTCTAATATGGAATTAATCTATTAACTTCCAACCCTAGATATATGGGATTTGTAAAAATGTAAGTACATAAATTTACTACTGGTGATGATAGTCTTTCATCAACTAGGTTCCATATCTAATAAATAGCACAAACTGAGTTATCTTATAATCATCATGATTATTGATCCATAAAATAAAAATTGTTATAGTTATAAACGTCCTCAAATAACCTAAGGGTTTATCATAACACCCATGTTAGCTATGTTCATTTATTAAATTGTTCTCAATGTTCCTACTAAACATTCACTGATGTGAACTATAACCCCCAACATCAATGACCAAAAAAATAGTTCTTATGTGATTACATTGGTAAAAAGTTACATGGGTATCACTATGCAAGATCCATCAGTTAAGTGTTCATGTTAATATAGATACACACATTATTACCATATTACAAAATAAATATAAAAACATAGAAAAAACATTCTTTAATCCCTGAAATCAGTCATAATATCCATTTTAATATTATAGCGAATGGAAAACAAATAAAGTGTGAGCTCAGATGCATAATAAGTTTGAAGCATATAAAAATTATTCTGTTGTAAATAATGAATCATCAATATGGAAGACTGGATAAACAAAACACAATTTGTTCAATCAACAATATGATCTTGATCAATATACAGGTATAATATAAAAATAGCAATCACATGGATTTTGGAGACCATATTACTAATTATGAAAATGCATAATTATGAACATTCAAGATAAAGGCCTCTAAAACCTGATATTCTGAATGTAACCATAAAATCCTCTTAACCAATAAGTCATTATCAATAAATTTCTAGGTGTAAACTAGATAACCATTTAATATTGAATTAGTAATATTATGTCCCATGAGACCTTTTGATGTATCACTGGGATATTTATTGCTAGTCCCCAACTTTCACTTTCACATCCTATAAATTACTCTTATTTTGAATGATCAAAAAAATTATTTTCAAATTTCCTTATAAGTAAATATTTATCTGTACTGAATAACAAATATATAACATTAATATTTCTCTAGTTTCTAATATAACCTTTCTAAGAATATTACTTCAATAGATACCGTATATAGAAATGGTATATGGTTAAAGCATCATAAATGTAATAAAAATTAGTTTCAATTCATATAATATATTAAAAATATTGAAATGAAGGTGAAATTTTTTGTCCAATGACTAATGGAGAGAGTAAGGGAATATGATCAAAAGTAAGTTAATTATATCAAAATAAGATATAATATATTATCATTAATGTAATTATACAAATTCTTAAAAAATGAAGGTTTTATTATTAAAACCATGCCTTGGGAAATTAAATTAAAACCAATAAGTTAAAAATAATTTTATTGTAACTTATTGTAAAAAAAGAGATATAAATCACTATTCCAATTTTTTTCATCCCTTTATGTAAATAATACCTTTTCATTTCATATATTTTTAATTATAAATTTCCAAAATTTTGAGAAAAAAATTTCATTTAGAATAACCATGGAAAATTACAACAGAATCTTAAACTCAAATATGATTAGTTATCATGATAGGAAAATTAGTTTGTACGATATACATTATAACAGAACTTTTATTAACACATTTGGTAAAAAGAACATTTTTTATAAAAAGACAATAAATACCCTTTTAAAACATTTTATAAGAATTAAAGAATGTTTAAAAATTTATATTATCAATCATTAGTGAAAATTTAATTCATTATTAAAATCATTATTTAGAAAATATTTTCATAGAAGAAATAGAATTTGAAGAAAAACATTAAAATTATATTTTTAGAACAAAGTCCATTAAATGTAACATATTTGTAAATTATTTATCCAATAATAGAGGAAATTGAATATATACATTTAAACCTAAAAATGAACATAGGTTAATAAAATATATAGTTTTTTAGATATTAGGATCATATAATTTTTAAAATGAAATATGAACACAAAAAATGATGATATAAAATGAGATTATAAAAGAAATCTCTTACCTTAGGTATATACTTAGTAAAATGTGTTTTATCCTATTGTATAATGAAATTAAATTTATTAAATACTTTAATAAGAATTTTTTTCAATAGCATTAAAATTTTAACATACATTTTATAATAATTTTAAATCCAATTATTTAATAGTATTTTCCTATGTCGACCACATTTAAGGTTTCTCAGACAATTTCTCTAATTTAACTTCTATATATTGTTCATAGTTACTAGTGTCAGGAAATGGTTCCATAATATATATAATTTTAATAAGTTCATAATTAAAATTTGATTAATTTTATTCAGTTTTATAATCACACATCAATGGTTAATGTAAAAAAACAAATCATGTCACTTCTTGGAGGTTGTAGTCCATACATACACATGAGCGAAATTATCAATTTCAATCAATGTAACTATAATAATATAGTGATATATTACATTTAAAATAATAATAATTATTTCTTAAATATTATATATATATATATATAATTTAATCCATTGTGATAACAATATATGTAAAGCGATGATGAAAAAGGAATTACAGTGCTATGTGGAGACTGTTGGTCCTACATACAGATAGGCAATGGTTTCCTTTCACATTGGTTGTAAAGGAAGTGGAAACATGTCTTCCTATAATCATGTAACATCTCAAAATATTTTTTATATTGTATTATTTATATTTTACCGGATACATTATATTTAGAATAACTAAAAGAAGAAATAAACATCGATGTATTAAGGTAAGATGATTACATCTTATTTGAGAGGCTTCCTTTGGATTACAACATAAGAATTATTAGGTTGGCCTTTAGGTAAGTAAAAAAGATCACGAATGAAGGAATGTAATCTAGGAATATTTTTTGGTAAATCTATGTTCAGCTATAGTGGTCAAATTGTGTGAATATGAGTGTATAAGAGGTTTCCTTTTATTAGTGAGTGGAGGGACACACGTAGAACAACATAAAATATTTTAACAATATAGTCCACTTTTAGTGAAAGTGGCTCAAATTTTTCATATATTAGAATTTAATAAGGGTAAGGTAACAATAAAATCAAACAATTTTTTTAAGAAAGTGTTTTTGTATCATGGGGCCTTATTCCTTTATTTTTAATCATTTTTACCCATCTTTCCCTTAATTGATGTGATAAATATTTACCATGGTTACTATTCAATATGGCCACAAATTAAGTTTAAAATACCTAATAACAGTAATTAGGATTTATTAAAAATATGGAATCTTTTCCACATGATTCATCTCTTATATATGGAATAAATCACTTTAAATATATGTTTTCAAAGTCCACTGAATGTTGTTTTTGAAAAGATATGTTTTAAATCATAAAAATGATTTTATTGAAAGATATGTTATAATAGTGATTCTAATGGAATTAACTAGATTATATTAAATAAAAGGAGACTTAATTTTCTTTAAACCCATAGAAAAGTAGAGTGTTACAATGATAATAATTAATCAAAAAGAAAGGAAAACAGTTTACATTTGAAAAAAACTTATTAAATTTTTAAATATATTAAGAATATATTTATATTTTTAACATTTTATCAATTTGAATTGTATTTCATAGTTCTTAAATATTATTATGGAAAATATTTTTCATAAAATTTAAAATCCTTCTTATATCATTATAATTTCATAAACAAGAAAGATTTTTTAAATTCATATTTCTTTACTATTCACCAAAAATCGATTATTTCTGAAAAATCTCAAAATTTCATCCTAAGAAAGTTTTGATATTACAAATTCAAAATTGAAATTTATTTCCTCAAATTAAATATATATATATATATAATTATTGAATTTATTTTTAATCATAAAATTAAGTAATTCTATGGGAATTATGTTGTTTTTCGTTTTCAAAGAAAAGCTACTTACTAAAATTGAATCATGATTGTTATATGAAATTTATTGGTTAAGTTTAATAGAAAATGAAGGTATGATTTATAAATTAATTAATGACTAAAATTATAAAAAATAAATAATTTTTAGATTCCATATTATTTACATGTTCAACAATATTTTTTATAACACCTCTTTTTTTAGAAGAAAAAATAAGTTTGATATCTTATATGACATGTAACATTAGGTTTAAATAAAATTAAACATTCTATTAAAATATTATTATTTAAATATAGTCATTATAACCTAACCATTAAGTCAGTTTGAATGAATAGAAAGAACTAAATTATCAAAATTATATGGTTTAAACATGTATAAAATAAATTCAATGGAAATATACTGATTATTAATAAAAAAAGAACAATTTGAAATAAAAAACATTATAAACAAAATTATTTTTCAAAAAGATGGTTTATCGCTTTTCATAAACAAAATTTATGATTAACTATTATTAATTTATTAAATTTATCCTAGAAAATTAAATTCATTTTTTAAATCAGTATATCAAAATTATATTAGGGTTATATTTTTTATGTATCTTTTTTTGAAGAATAATATAAATACTAGTTTTTATTAAAATAATCCTGTTTTGTTTAAAGCATTTATAGGAAGAATTTTATTTTAATGTGGTTCTAAAAGTAAAATCTGTTTAACTAATTATTAAATAATATAATTTTAAATAATTTAAAGAAACTGTTTTATTTCAATGTGGTTTTAAAAGTAAAATTAGTTAATTAAATTTTAAATAATAAAAATTAGTTCATTTGAATCAGTTTCATATATTATTTTTATATAAAAATATTTTCAACTTTCCAAAGTTTTTCTTTTGGAAAAACCTTTTTTAAACATGTGTGTGGGTTTAATTTTAAATTTGAATATTCATCTTATATAAATCTTATTTTGAAAAATAGGTTAAATATTTGGAATTTGGAAAATTTATATTATCTATTAATATGAAGTAAATTTTTAAAAAAAAAATTAATAGTGAATTCCAGAAAAGATATTTATGTGGTTAAGGTAAATATGGAATTATTATGGGGTTAAAATAAAATGAAACCAATTGAAATGACCAAAAAAATTTCTAAACCATATCATATGGTAAATTTCAGACCATATGTCTTATAATTTATTATATTTTAATTTTTGGTTTCTTTTTAAATGAGAACTATATGAGTGGAATTCATTTTTTTCAAAAATTCTATGTGTTACATCTCCCTTACTTAGAAAAGGCCACCCTCTCCCTTCCATTAAAAAAATAAAAACCAAATTGGATCCAAAAATAATTTCCAACATTACATCCTTAATTCCCTCCAATCATAATAGAATCCTTTTTTTGGTCAAAAAAATAACATGGGAAGTATTTTAGTTCAAACCAAAAGACATTTTCCAAAAAAGAGTTAACATCCTGAACAATGAATTTTATTTTATTTATTATTACCCCTAGTTATAATATTATTAATTCAATATTATATAACATAATCATTATATAAAACATACTGAGATGTTTTTGTGTTATTATAATAACCAAATGTAATCTCTTCTTCCGTATACTGGAAAAATGAAACTATCGGGTGTGTGTCCAACTACCACCTTGTGAACCAATGTAATTTATTTTCCTATCATATCTTCTCATGGATGGATATAATAATGTATATAATATGTATTCATTATTTTATTGATATAATTATAATTCTATAATTTTAATATCATATATACTCTTTTACTTTCCATTTTTTATAGAATACAATAATGTCACTTGTTTGTACTGTGAACTATCGCCTCACGATGCGATGTGATTCATTTTTCACTAATTTATTACATGGAAGGTAATAAAGATTAATTTTAATTTTATATATCATATTAATTAAATATTAAACATTATTGAAATTAAATATATCAAATAATTTATTACCTTATTATCCATTAAATAAATGTTAACAATGATCATATGTACGATGGACTACAGGCTCACGAAGTGATGTGATTATTTTTTTATTACCACATCACATGGATGGTGTATATAATGGTATTTAAATAAAAAATATTATATTTAAGATATAATTTTGATCTGGTAAATATAAAATAACAAATACCTTCTTTTCATCTTGATCGTTAAAAAAATATAATGTTACTCATGTGTACGTATGACTTTCCTTCTCCATGATTGTAATGGAGTTTATTTTTCATAAAAATATTTTGGGGTTGATTTTAAAAGTATAATTTCTATTTAAAAATGATAATAATTTCATGGATTCAATTCATGATATGGTTTTTTAATAAAAAAATTGAGCTTATTCAACGTACAAAAGTGTTATTGGACATATAAGTCGAACATCATCAAAACACCCGATGTGAATATAAATTATTAGGTAAATTAATATAAAATCTTAATAAATAAAATAAAAGGAATAATAAACATTAAAAAATTTATTAATAAATTAAATAATAATCATAATATTATTATTTATGGATATAAAAAACATACATGATGAATTTCGATCAAGGTAATGATCTCTCTAAACATTATTTTCTTTCAGGTTCAGAACATACTCTCTATAACTCACTTTATCTTTATATTAATGTTATGGAATAAATCTAAGTCATTTATATATGTGTATCACATATATACCTATCTTTTATCTTTCCAATATTGGGTTAATAAATTCCTTATGATCATTTCTCAAATTCCTTTATTATGATTCTTCCTTCGATTATGATATGAAGTAAGATTATATAACCCATTTTCATTCCATGGGTAAATATTATGTTGTGAATTAAGATTGATTTCCATTATGTGGTACAAAAATATCATTAACATATTATTATTGGTAAACACATATGGTGATCTAATTAATTTTATAAATATTTATTCTAATGAGGCATCATGTATGGGATTATGGAGTAAACCAGAACCATTATGATACATTCTCTAGCCTATGATATTTACTATAGAGTTAGCCTTGACTCATTTTTATGGCTTATTTTATTTTCTTTAAAAAATAAAATGATTCTATGATCTTATTTTACCATGTTCCTTATGATATACTTACATGAAATCACATAGAAGCCTTCACTTTTATGATATCATGTTATACCTTTAACTCACATTTAATGTTTCCTTATCATGTTTATTCTGTTACTAGTATTTTTATATCTCATATTTCTTTAGGTATTCCCCATATTATCCCATTCATTTTTATGAGATGAAATGGATTTTAGGATCTCACTATGTAGAATAAAATAAATATTTTATGTTTATGATCCTTCTGATTTAATTTGAACCTAGACTTCAAAAGGCATTAGGCCTCATGATCATTGGGATTGTACTTATTGGATATTTAACACTACTACAAACATGGATTTTTCCAGTGCTATAAAAGTGCATTAACAGCGCAAAAAAAAAGCATTGTTAATCGACGAGAAGATAAAGGGGCATCCCTTTTACCAGTGCTCAGAAAAGCACTGATAAAGACCCCTTTTATCAGCACTAAAAAGGCGCTGATAAAAGACATCTTTTATCAGCGCTACAAAAAGGGCGTTGATAAAACACCCCTTTTATCAGCGCTTTTTTTTAGCACTGATAAAAGGGGTGTTTTATCAGTTCTTTTTACAAGTGCTGATAAAAGTAAAAAAAATTAAAAATATAATTTATATTCAGGGGGCTTTTAACAGTTCTTTGAACCCCCCCCCCGATCAGTGCTAGGCGGCCCCTCCCACTCCCGTGCGCTACCCTTGCTCGTGTGTCTCACACATGCACGTGAACTTCCTTACTTCCACCCGAACTCGGACCCCCGACCTCCCCCTTGCGCGCCTTCACCTTTACCACTAATCCATTTCGTTTTTTTTTCTATTTAATGAAACATCTATTTATTTATATATATATATATAGTTATATTTATTACTATATTAATATAGATTCATATTAATATAATTATATTTAGTTATATTAATACATATATGTTTATTCATATATTAGTATATATATATATTCATTTGTATATTAATATATATTTATATCTATTTATATATATTTGTAGTTACAATTTTTTATCTGTATATTTATTTGTATATTAATATATATTTATAATATTAGTTTTCAATAAATTTTTAAAATATGGTTTTTATGTGTGTTTATAAATAAATAAATACATACATATATACAACACACACACACATATATATTTACGAATAAATACCTATATATGTGTGTATTTGAAAAGCCATATAATGTTAAAACAACCATAAATTATAATATAGAAGCTTGTTTCAACTCCAAAACTAGTTAAATTAAATAAAATGAAACAATATTTGATATTATATGTCATACAGGATTAACAGACTTTCAGATTAGAGGTTATACGTGTTAGAATGTTAACAAATCGTGGTATCCCAACAATAAACTCTGTTTTAGAGGCCTTCAGGGCATTTGTTTGGCTCGAAAAATGTGCAGAAGCTTCTCTTGTGTCATAGGCGTGTAGAACTCGTCGTAGGCTTCGATTTGATATGTTGTAGAGCTCAAACGGACACCCAGATCAAAATTTATGGTTGTTTGAAGTTTGAGTTACATTTTCAACTTATTTTAGATCTTTTATTAGTTGTTTTGATTTTTTGTGTCCTCATATTGTTATTAAATGATTTTTAACCTATAATAACTAGAAACTTATTAATTAATTATATATTTTTTAAAATATTTTAAATCCATTTTCACTAAATTTGTTATGTATTAAATGTAATTGTCTATTTATACGTATATTTAAAAAATATATA
Organism: Viscum album; assembly: GCA_963277665.1. NCBI lineage: Eukaryota > Viridiplantae > Streptophyta > Magnoliopsida > Santalales > Viscaceae > Viscum > Viscum album. The sequence goes on along the minus strand of OY728130.1, from coordinate 1,188,284,218 downwards.
TTATATTTATATCAATATAAATATATATATGTAATAATATTTATTTTATTGAATTTCTTTTTTAAACAATAAAATTTATCAGCGCTAGGAAGAAGCGCTGATAAAGCCCCAATTTATCAGTGCTTCTAAAAAAAGCGCTGATAAAGGGGTCCCCTTTAACATATCCTATAATCCTGGTGAAGTATTTAGTGATTGAGTTCTAACAAATTATATCCCTCTCTAGATAATAAAAGTGTGTGTGGTTCTAGTATAGATGTACCTAGAAGTAATAACACCAAAAATGGAACAAAGAGGTTGAATTGATAAATTATAGGTATATATAAATAGTCCTTACTATGAACCTTGTTTGACACTCCTGGGGGATATGTTATGGAAGTCTTAAAACTCTTTACAAACCATTATCATTGTCTTAAACAAATTATTATGTTAGAAAACCTAATATATAAATTACTATATAAACCCTAGGTTGAAACCTATATAATCGTAATTTTGGATTTAGTTATCATTTATAAGTAATTCCTTCCATTTTATAAGTTTTACTTGTTTATATTTATTAGTTATTGTATTCTTGTACTTTTTCCTTCTAATTAATAGTGGTAAAAAAGAGAAATACTAAAAATAGCCAACTTTATAGGAAATGTAATGATTTCCCCAATGATATGATTAATCTCTTATGGGTGGGATCAGATAACTTTAGTGTTTTACAAGACCAACTATATCAAGTTATGAATAATAACATAAATCATGGGGAACTCCTAAATCCTCCTAAGAATTATCAAATTGTAGATGAGTCTTTTATGCAAAAAAAACCCCATTTTCTTTAGTGGATCGTTTGATCCCCTCATCATTGGAAAAAAATATTAACTCCTTTGATAGAATATTATATTTCCCCAAATTCAAAGTGAAAAATAATATTTTGTTATTTGTTTAACATATCGAGGGATAGGCTGATATATAGAGGTCACTAATCAAGAACAAAAATGCCAATAATTTTATTGATTACATGGAATGGGAAGTATTAAAGAAACTATTTTTCAAAAAAATTTATCCTTGAACTCTCCATCCTAAAAAGGATCACTATATCCTCAGTCTAAAACAAAAGGTAGATGATTCTATCAGGGTGTATGAAGAAAACATCAAAAGGATTTCATGGTGAGCCTCTATTTTTAATATCATAATTGAAAGTAAGTTTAACCATTTATTTAATGGGTTAGCACAGGGTCTATGAAAAGCTTTAGTGATTCAAGACATTGATTGTTATAAAGATATTTTATATTATTTTCTCAAAGATAAGATATAGATTAGTGACTCAAAATGGTCCCATTGATCTAGAGACAAAAAACATAAAATGGAGTTTCCTTTGAAGCCATAAACAGATAAATCCTCTAGAGGAAATAAAACCCAATATCCCACTTGTCAAAAGTTTGGGAAGAAGCATCCTAAATACTACCTAAGGGGTGTGGGAAAATAATTTATATATAGAAAAAAGGGGAATCAAGATAATTGATTATATAGGTAAATTAATAATACCAATAATTAGAAAGAAGAAAATATGCTTCAGATCAACACTATGTATGTTGTATAATATTTTAACTATAAGAAACATGAGAATTATTCATGAAAATTACCTAAACCAAGGTTTTTCTATAAAAACTATCTAAAAACCCTCTATGGATGTAAGTAAGTGAATATGCTATTATTAAGGAAGATTTGGATTCCCAAAATTATATCTTGAGATATTCTCTAGTTATTCATTCATTAAAAGTGAACACACTTTTTGATTCAGGTTCTACTCATTCATTTATATCGTTAATGTTTAGTATAACTGTTTAAACACAACCTCCAAACATAGGGGTTGAGCTATATTTAATAACAAAAAACAGAGAAATGGTTTCATCCCAAGCATAAAACCCCTCCCTAATCAATGATTAAGGACTTCATCTTCTAAAAACATATCATCTAACTTCATTTAGTGTAGTTTGGTGCTATTTTTTGTCATGTATTGGCTATAATTATATAAATCCAACATCAATAATCAAGAGAGGGAGATCACACTTGATGTCCCACGTCATCCTCTAATTCTATAAAGGTGGAAGGAGTATGAACCTTTTTTAGACTCTTCTATTCAAGTAAGGTTGTTATTGCCTTTTGAGAAATAATATCGAGCCCAAATAATTGATATAAATGATAGAATAATTCTTAAACAGATGCCCATTATAAGAATTTGTTCCATTAAGAGTTTTATTTTCTATATTCTAACCGAGAGGTTGAATTCTCAATCGAACCTATACATTGATCTCTACCCATGTCTATGATTCCTTATAGAATAGACACTTTGAGATGAAATAATTGAAGAATCATTTTCATGAGAATATTGAAAAGGTTTTTATATGCTTGGGTTCTTTTTCATGGGTTGGGTTGGTCCTCTTCATCAAAAAATATGAATAGATCAATGTGCCTATACATTGATTATCTTGAACTCAACCAAAACATGAAAAACAGAACAAGTATTTCCTTACATGGATAGAAAACTTGTTTGATCAACTATGTGGAGCTCCAAATTTCTCTAAGGTGGACCTTCGGTCAGGATATAACTAATTAATGGTGAAGAATGATTTTATTATCAAAACCACATTTCAAACAAGGTGGAGACACTATGACTTCAAAATTATTCCTTTATGACTCACCAATTCTCAATACATATTCATGAACATGATGAATATAGTATTTAGAGGTTACCTATATAAATTTTTGGTAGTCTTTATAAATGATACTCTCATTTAATCCAAAATTAAGGAGGTTCATGGAAAGCATTTAAATATTATGCTAATGGGTTGGAAAAAGGAGAACCTATATGAAAATTACATTAAATGTGAGTTATATATTAAGGAAGTATCATTCTTGGGGAATATTATCACCAACAAATGGATATATATATATATATGGAACCTTCTAGGACGAAGGAAATTAATGACTAGCCCAGACTATTATTTGTAAACAAGATTTATTGTTTCCTATGATTATTTGGGTATTACTGAGGATGTGTTAAAACAATTCCAAATTATCAAACTCTGTAACCAAGATAACATGTCAGGGAGTAAAATTCATTCTAGAAAAGTGAATGTGAAGATATATTTAAGGAGTAAAATATTAGGATTATTCCAACACTAGTACTTTTGTTTCCCTCAAGTGGGGAACATTTTGTGGTTTATAGTGATGATTTAATGATTGTTTTTTAGATTTATACTAATTTATAATGATAAATTGATAGTATATGCCTCCGGGAAGATGATAGTTTAGGGACATAACTATCACACCCATTACCTAGAGTTAGATTAGTGAAATTTTTAGTAAAGATGCGGAGAAATTATCTCTACAGGGAGAGGTTTGAAATATATGTGTATCAAAATGTCCTAAAATATATAATCATTTATAAAGATCTTAACAAGGTGTTGAGAAGATGGTTAGATCTGGTCAAGGAATATGATTCATCAATCAATTACCTTCTTAGGGAAGAAAAAATTTATCATATTATCTTAGTATAAAGGATATGATAATATTATCAATGATGATAATTGAAAAGGATCCAATATTCCTTGACATTCGAAGAATAAATAATAGAACTATCAAAGGATATTTATCCAAACTTTCCCAAATAACTTCTCAACCATACACTATTTTTAGGATCATGGATGCCTTAAATTATGATGAGGATCAACATATAATGTTTATGAATATTCTATAGGTCAGCCTTTTTAAAATGGGGTTATAAGGATTAGAACCGAGCTGTCCTATAAAAACCATAGATAAAAAGGGTGCTTCATCATGATGCACACAGACCATCCTTCTTTATTCATATGGGAAGTGGTAACATGTATATAGATCTAAAGAATATATTATCCTGGGATAACATGAAGAGGGATATTGCTGAATTATTATCTTGATGCTTAGTATTCCAACATTTCTATGATAAACTAATGAAGTCTATGGGTATGATATACAAGTGTCTCATAGAAGTATGATAATATGAAAACAAAATAATAGATTTTTTCATAGGACTTCCCAGGATACCTAAAGATAATAATTCCAACTGGGTGGTATTCAGTTAAATTAAAAAGTCATCACTATTACTTGCAATCAAAGAAGATTTGTCTTTTGAACAACTCACTATGATATACATAAGGTAACTGGTAATACTACATAGAGTTCCTCTCTCTGTTATATCTGACTGAGATATAATTTTTACCTCATGGTTTTGGAAAATTTATCGAAAAATATTGGATATAGAACATAGTTTCCTTAGTTCATATCTCCCTCTAATGGATGGGTAGTTTGAAAGAAGCATCCAAACTATAGAGGATAGGATGAGGTCTTATTGAATAAATTTCAAAGGGTGTTGGGATCAACACCTTCCCCTAATAGAGTTATCATAAAGAAAGCGTTTTCATTATAACATTAAAATTTAATCTTATGAGGCTCTGTATAAGAAGTTTTGTTGAACTCTGACATACTAAGATGAATTTAGAGAGATAAAGCTAATGGTACCTGATTGTTCCCTAGAGATGAAAAAGAAGGTCCAAGCCAATCAGGGTCACATGAAATATGATAAAATTTGATAGAAAGGTTATAATGAAAACTTTTTATGAGACTTACAGATTGAGGTTAGATATAATGTGTTCATCCATTGTTCACCATGAAAGAATATCATGAGGTTTGGGGAAAAGGGAATGGTTTGACATAGATACATTGACCCCTTTTAGATCCCATACTAAATCAGATAAGTATCAAATAGACTATCACTCCCACCTAACCTATCTCATGTATATGATGTCTTTCATGTGTTCCTCTTGAAGATGTTCATATGATACACATCACATATATTGAAGAAAAAGGTAGAACCACTAGAAAAATACCTTTTATAAAAGAAAAAGCAGGTAAATATCTAAAATCTTAGAGACGAAGTTATATGAAATAAAAAACTCACTATGTCAAAGTGAAACGTTGAAATCACAAGTCTAAGGAAGCCACAAGAGAATCAGAATTATCGATGAAGTAAAAATACCCTCAATTTTTCAGCTTTGTATGTAATATAAAATTTCAGGGCTGAAATTATTTAAGATGGAAAATGCAACAATATGAATTTTTCATTGTAAAAATTATGTTTGATAGATTATGTAACTTTCAACATCGAGTTTAAATAAAATGCGATATTCAATTAAAATATTATTATTTTTACATGGCCATTATAACTCAGCCATTAATATAAATTGTATGAATATGACTAACTAAATTATTAAAATTAGATGTTTTATTCATGTCTAAAATAAATTAAATAGTTATCTATTGATTATAATTTAGATAAGAATAATTTGAATGAAAATGAAATGTCTTTTTAAAAATGTATTTTTCTAAATGGTGGTTTACTTGTTCTTTGTAAACCTAAATTTAGAATAATATTTAATAATTTTTAAAAATTTATTTTTAGAAACTAAATTTATTTTTGAAATCATCATATCAAAATTATATTAGGGTGATTTTTTATATTTTTCTAAAAAGAGTCATTTTTCATTGAGTTGTAAAAAAATAATGTTTTTTTATTAAAAACAACCTATTCATATAAAAAATTTACAAGATACATTTAATTTTAATGTGGTTTTAAATTTAAAATAATTTCAATTTTATATCTTTTAATCCAAATTAGGTCGTTATAATAAATTTTATATTAACTATTAATATAAAATATTTCATAACTTTTGAATACTTTTCCTTAGGAAAACAGAATTTTGAACACGTCTTGAGGTTTAATTATAAATTAAATTATTTTTATTATATGAGATAAATATATAAAAATGGATTTTATATTATTAATCATCATAATTTATATTCTCTAATAATTTCAACTTAATTATTTACCCTAATAAATAGTGAAATTAGTAAAAAGGATTTCCAGTGATAAAAGTAAAAATTGGTTTACTAAGGGTTAAAAATGATCCAAAAATTTAATAATTTAAATTTTATGGACATATTTATAAATTATCTCTTGTGATTTTCCAAAATATTCCATTTTGGTTCCTTTTTCTCGAGGAAAACTATAGAGTAATTCTTATTTAAAAAATTCCAAGTGTGTCCTCTCCCCCGCTTATAAAAGGCCACTACCTCTCCTCTCATTTTCACACTTCCATAAATAAGTTTTTTAAGAAATAACTAGAAAAAATAATGATTTCATTACCCTCATCCTAGATGGCTTTTTTTTCTATAAATCCATCCTACGGAGGATTTTGGTGGTAAAAAAAATGTTTTCAAAATAAAAGGAAACGTCTTTAACCAAGCATTTTATTTTATTTCATTTTCAAAACACATAAAATATTATTAAAATATTATTATATAATCATATAATCATATCAAATATACTTATATTTTTTATGATATGTTTATGACCTGTAAAAGTATCCTCATCCCTCAAATTGAAAATTAAATTGTTGATCGTATGTTTGGAGGACCACTGCCTCGCGAATAGACTTTAATCATTTTCCATCGCCCCTTATCATGGAAAGATATAATAATGTATCAAATTTTTATATAATATATCTATTATATATTTTTAAAATTTTAATTATAATATCAAATATATCTTCTTACATTCCTTTCCATATAGAATTTGATAATGTCGCTCGTGTGCTTGGCGGACTACTATCTCACGAAGTGATGCGATTTATTTTTCACTTTAAATTTACATAAAAGGAAATAAGGATAAATATAATGTTTTTACAGGATATTCATGAAACATTAACGATTATTTAAAAAAATAACATATAATTTCTTACATTATCATCCATTGAATAAATTATAAGGTCATTCATGTGTACAACAAACATCTACTTGTTAAGGGATGTGATTATTTCTTTATTTCCGAATCACATGGATAGTAGGTGTGAGGGTATTTAAATAAAATATATCTTATTAATAATATTATTTTCATCATATAAATATTAAATAATAATCACCTTCTTTTCATCATGATTGTCGACAAATGAAATAATTTCCCACGTGTGCATACATCCTACCTTCTCCAAGATTATAATGTAGTTTGTTCTTTCATAAATATATTTCATTGTTTATTTTAAAAGTAAAATTTTATAATAATAATGAAAATTATTTCATGAATTAAATTAAATATAATATTAATTAATAATCTCTTTGACCATAGTGTTCTTAACAAATCAATTTTGGACATATGTGTTGAACAATGTCAAAATATCAAATATGAACCAAAGTGATTAAAAAATTAAACATGAAATTGTAATGAATAATAAAAAAGGATTAATATTATTTAAAATGTTTCTTCAGAAATTAAAAAACTAACCTATGCTTATTATTTAGTGTGAAAAAGAACACATGGGATGAATCATTCTCAATGTATGGGATCTCTCTAAACTATCCTTTCCAATAGGTTATGAAATTTATCTCTCTAAATCACTTTATACATCACTTAATGTTATGGAATTATTATAGATTATTTATATATGTATCCCACATATATACCTAGCTTATTATACTTTCCTTTTATAGGGTAATTCATGCCTTATGATGATCTATAAAATTCCCTCATTATAAAATTTCCTTTGATTGTGATATGAAGCAAGCTTATGAAACCCATTTTATTTCAATGGGTAATTTAATGTTATGTTATATGGTTGATTTAATTTATTTGGAACACATACACTATGAAAATGTTATTATGGTTATACCCAAATAGATCTCCAATTCATTTGGTAAGGTTTTAGTCACATGGGGTTTCATGTAGGGGATTAAAGAGTAAACCAAATTAATTATAAGAATTTGTCCATAATGAGATACTATATAGATAGTTTTACTTAGATCATGTTTATGTCATGCTATATGTTATTTTGACATTTCCTATAATTCCATGATCTTATGAAACATTTTTCTTTATAATATTCTCCCTTGAAATTACTCATGAGCTGTCTCTTTTATGATATCATGTTATACCTTTGACTCGTATTTTGAGTTTCCTTATCTTTTTTATTCACTTATTGGGATATTTAGATCACCCATTATTTTACGTCTTTTCAATGTTATCATATGTAATCTTAGAACACAAATGGATTTTAGGATCTCACTATAGATAATAAAATAAATATTTAATGTTTATTTTCTTTTCGATGTAATATGAACCAACTCATTAAAAGACATGTGAAATCACGGTCTTTGGTATTGTACTTATTGGATATTGATATCTAAAAATCATGTAATAATATGATTAAATTTCTTGGTTTCCTATAGTCCTTGATCACAGGTGACCTATGAAAAGATATATATATAGAATATTTATCTAGAAAGATAATATATTTAGAAACTTAGGCTCACATATAGTGAATCGTTATTCTAAACAATGTTTAAATGTGATGATATGTTGTTTAATTGATTGGTTTTATTCACGATCGATATTTATATTCCTTATTCCTTAAATAAATTTTTAGGTTACAACCATTATTATTTTTTAAATGGTTTCTTTTGGCTTTTGTATTTTTCTTTATATGAGTACTACCTTTAGATTTCCATTATAATTCCCTGATTTATTATTTCCATTAACATATTTTTTGAAGTAATGAATGCATTAAGTGGGTGTTATTATTAAAGGGGTGTCTAGTGTAAAGACATTAGAGTGTCTTGGAAGAATGTTTTCCCTTTACCAATTCATTTGAATCCTAATTATTTATATGAGGCGAAAAATTAATTTCAAATAATAAATCAAGTTGAATAATATAACATTAATTTGATATATTATTTCTTATAATATTAACATTATATATAAATTTTTTTTTGTTTTCATTATTTTATATTATTATTATTATTTCTAATATATATTTTAATTTATATTATCAATTTTTATATTTTTATTATATTTTTAATTTTTTATATTATTGTAATTAAAACTATTTATTATCTATATTTTTAATATTAATCTCTAGAATAATTATTTATGAAGGATAACATAGTCAGTGTGTGTGTGTGAATATGTATACACACACACACGTATGGAATTATAATTACATATAACTAAATATAATAAAAATGTTCACCATGTTATTTTTATTATTATTATTATTATTATTGTTATTATTATTATTATTATTATTCATACCTTTTAATCTGGGTTATATTTTGAAAATTTGAACTTTTGATCTCATGAAATGCATGCGGGATCTCCTTTACCCCCATGTGCCTTCTCTATGAGTTTTTTATATAAGTTTTTTGATAAATAATTATTAAGATATTCCTAGGTTAATTTTTTTAAACTAATGCAAAAAGGCATGAATGTTTTTCACACCATTGGCCTTATTTTTATTCGATCCAAAAGTGTGAAAGGATATTACCTCATTTTCCAATGAATTTGGAAAGTTCACTAAACACCAGAACACCTTTATCCAATTACAAAAAAAAAAATTTCAATATATTAAAAATATATATTCTTGTATATTTAAAATTTATATTTTTATTTTTTACATTTTTTTGTTTATATACATATATATATAAATAATTTTTTAACAATACCATTATTATTAAAAAATAATATTTTTTTATTGTTAATATAATTAAAATTTATTTTAAAATTATATTATTACCTACTTTATTATTTATGTTAACATTTATACTGTTTATATCATTGTTAATCTTTATTATTATATCTATTATAAATTTTTAGTAATATAATTAATATTTATTAAAAATTTATTAAATAACAATTAATTATATTAACATAATCAATAATACTTCATGGTAATGTAATTAATAATATAATACTTAATTAAATTATTTCTATTTATATTTTAATGTTTAATTGTTATGTTATTATGAAATAATGTTTTTGACATGTAGATTTTCTTTTGATTATTATATTAATGAAAAAAATATTTCAAATTATCTTTTATATGTTGAGTTAGTTTGTAAAATTTTATTTACATCATATTTAAACATTATAATTTATACACTTTCAAAATCATTTATATGAAACATAAAAAAATTACGAGTGGGTGACTTTAAATGTCTATAAATAATAAAGTATAGCTAAAATCATAGTAAAATTTAACCAGAAAACTATACATATAAATAATAATTTCAGATAAAAAACATTTTTGAAAAACAATTAATGAAAACTAATTTTAATGGAACAATATAATATTGTTTTTATATATTACATCTGTATTTATAAAAAAATTAACATTCCTTTTAATTTTAATTATTTCTTATATATTCTATAAATTTTCTAAATTTCATTTAGATTTTTGTTATACTATAATTTAGGTGCATGTATTTTTTAATGTGTAAATATTTTTTATAATCAGTAAATTTAGTATCATATAAATTTTATTGGTTTATTATATTGATGCATTTTTTTATTTGGAACAAAATTTTAGATTTTAGTCTTTATTTTATGTTTTAATTATAATTTTTTATAGTTTATATTTTATAACATTTTAAAATTACCTACAATAAATTTAATAAGTTTTCCCATGTTTTAAGTAGTCTACTTTGAAAGATTATAAAATTTGAACTATAAATAAAAAATTATTAATAATTAAAAAATTGTTGAAACATGTAAAAAAATTGAAAGTAAAAATAATTTAATCAATTTTAAAGACAGACAATAATATACAGGGTATAATAGATTGTTTTTTCAAATCGATAAATTCAATGGAAAACATATAAATGAATAAGTACAAAAATTTTCTATGATGAGGTCTAATCCCACATTCGAGTGTGTGAATGGGATGTATGTATCAAGATTTTTAACCACTATGTGGGGATAGAGTATAATGAGCTGGAGAGCGGTCTTCCTCATTTTATGGAACCTAAAATGTATGATTCTCTTCTAATGAATCGTTAGGAGGATGTGTAAAATAGATTTTGTGGTGTGAAACTAAACAATCTCCCAATGTGTACGTAGATGGACCTTCCATCAGTTGAAAGGGAAACCATTAGACCTATGAAGGTTCAGTCACAAAAGTTAAAGGCAAGGGAAATGACCACTAATACGAGCTTAGATCAGATATACCTGGTAAAAACAATGGATATACTAAAACATAAATGGATATCATTCCACATGGTGCACATCTATAATAATCAGTGACCGAACTGGTAGAGGTGTGACCTCTTCCTATGGAATAGGGGAGGCCTCACGTACAACATGTTGTAGTCTACGTCATCATCACCATAGATCCTCAACATTAGCAGATGTTGGAGGATGTTTTTGAGTAGGAACCTCCTCTTCCGAGGAAGGAATATTATCCCTCCCATTTTAATCCCTCTACACATTAGGATATTGTTTTTAAAAATAATCCTTTTAATGAATATAAGGAACATATTAACAATACTATGCCTCATGTGTTTGAGATTTTAAGTGTTTTTAAAACATCACAAGAGGAATATAAGTTTTTTAATTAGGGAGATAATGAATATTTACCTAATAATTAAGATAAATTTGGTTATAATGATGATTCTTATTCGAACTCAGGTTCTAGGAAATGTAAAAAACAATTAATTTATTTGGATGGATTCATCATCTTGAATCCAAGGATAAATTAGAAATGTATATATTGTTTTAATCTTTAAATAAAAATCATCACCTGATCCTTTGGGGATACTTGGGAATTAAAGAATATATTCTCCCACATACTATTGATGTTGGGCCTTCCTTATCATCCTCTATTGAATATTATTGAAAAAGTTACATTTTTTACTAAAATTTTGAAACCACATTGAGAGATTTATATGGGATTGATGACGGCTCAGGGTGTGAACTAGAAACCTGGTTGGAGGAACAATATGGACTTGCCTAAAAAATATACAAAGATGGGTCATTTCTAAAGAAAACTACCTAAAAACACAAAAGAACATGCTTAATAACATGGTGGAATAATTAAAACTGAATCCTAACATTAATTACATAGACATTCTAGGGAAATGATTATTTTTCTTCTTTCCTTGGTTATTTTACTAAATTGACGCCCCATTCCTTATTAATATCTTTTTGAGGATTTTTTAAATATTTTCTGGGTTATTTGGATTGGTTTTTTCACATTCATGTGTTGTTTTATTTTGACCACTTTTTTTGGAATTCTAGGTTTGGAGGTTTTTTTGTTTTCATTGTCTCTTTTCAAAATTGAGTTTTTAGTCTATTTTTTATTGATGTTTCATTTTTTAAGGATGTTTGATTTGGAGGAATATGTGACACCTTAGTTTTATTTTGTCGTATTGTTTTGAAAACCTTTTTTGTTAGAAGTCTTGAATTTATGGGCTTATGTTGTTAAATGTAAAAAAATGACACAAAATATGATTTATTTAATAGATGTTGAGTTTTTTAATATTAATTCAATGATTTTTTATATGGACTTTGGATAGATTAATGGTTAATGGATATTCTAATAATGAAAAATGGTACTTTATGGTCTTTCAAATTTTTAGGTGAAGGAATGTTTGTTTCTCATTTTAAAACAAGGATTCTATATTTTGGAGAGGGATTAGAATTGGGACAAGTCTATATTATTGTATTCATCTGTTTTCATGAGGCAAAAAATAATAATTAAAAAAAATTCTAAAGTTTTTTGTGTGTAATGTATTTTGGATGGTTGGGAAAATCCTTATAAATTATATATCAAGATAATTTCAAATCTTGTACAACCATGAATATGTTATTTTTCTTCTATTGTGTTCATTGAATATCATGGAAGAGGTTCATTGGATGTTATAATGACGGTTTTATCCCTAGAGTTTGGTTTTCTATAGTTTTATTGAATGAAACATGGAAGTGACAAGCATGGTGATCACTTTAATGACTACTAAAATATTAATCTGGGCTCAATATTTAGTCTTTGGGCTTTTTCTGGTCAATTAGTTCATATATCCTCAACCATTGATGTATGTAATATTTTTAAGTCTTCCAATTAGTCACCATCTTCTTAAAATCCGGGGTGGCCTTCTTGTTATATAATATGATATTCTACTACTTTTTTGTTCTATATAGAATATATGTTTTTTGAATCTGTCATGAACTAATTTTTTTCTACTATAATCAATCTGTTAATGGATTGTTGTTTTCATGGTATCATTTGGGCTGGTGTGTTTGGATGGGCATTTGTGCTTACTCTTGTAGCATTATGGAATTATGATTCAACCAATTCAATTTTGGAATCCACCATACATTTCAAATGGGGGATAAAAATATTTCATATTTTTAGATTGATTCAAGCCTCATAATGCATGGATCCCCAGCTATTGAAGGTTGGATTTTAGGATATTGAACTATTCATCTTTTTAATTTGTATTTTGCATATGCTTGTAAATATATGTGTAAACTTATTCAATTACTTAATGGTGTAAACTCATTATATAAGGACCCAGTCATAATCATTACATAATATTGAATTAAATGAATAATTCACATTGAGCATCTTTTCAGGATTAGAGTTTTAGACAATTAGGAAATAACTATTACATCTCAAAAGATTACAAAGTATACACTTCTACACGATTTCCATTTTATTCATAAAATAAAAACTGTTGAAAAAAAGAGTCATGTCTAGTTCAATGTTTTAGACAGCATGACTTTTCCTTGAACACATACTTGACCTTATTCATCTTTAAGTCTTGTGAAAAACATTTCAAAACTTGGGATGAGCATAAAAAGATCAGAAAGGGTTATAAAACAATGAAAGAAAAAAATTCATTAATACATGAAAAACATAAACTATTTCACTTACCTCATGAAAACATAAGATTTATGAGTAACACATAGAACTCATAAATCATAAAGGTAACTTGTGTCATCCATATCATACATAGATTATAACTATCACAGCTACAAAGGGAGTTAAATTGGAATACCCATCACAGTATATTCCCTAAATCTCTTAGGATAAACATTCATGTTTACCTCTGTCATGTTACCTAATGCATTGGAGAGCTATCACGGGCTCACCCACCCAAGGTTTATCACGGAACCACCCGTATACGTAAATAATTCCCAAGAACCATAACATGATCATAACACATAACATAAGGATAAAATAAAGATAAAATTTCCACATTGAAATAACAAAATATCATTTCACTATATTGATATAATAAGTCCATTCTCAAAATCATTTTCAATACCAAAATACGTAAAAAGAGTATATGGTATTTATTTTTTCCTTTTAAAAACATATCAGCTTGTTAAGGAAGCCAAAGATCAAATACTACTCATGGCGGGGGAAAGGTCACTGTCACCGCTTACGTAAAAACATTCCTTTTTTAGTTTACTAAAACACTTCGTATAAAAATAATCCCTTTGAATGAAATAAAAATTCAAGAGGTTTTATACACCATATAAAATAATGTCGTGTATAAAACTAAATATGCCTCAATGAAAGGAGATCGAGACGAAGTCCCTTACCTCATGTCCGACTTGACTCGATCGTTCTTTAATCTCTTGAATAATAAACTAAAGTTAATTTCTACTTGCTTAAGATACTTTATCATGTTTATAATTCCTTTTATATCAATTATTACCATGTTATAAACATTATATAATAATTTAAGTTAATAATGGTCGTTTTGTCGATATTTGGTACTTGAGTCAAAAATGAACACCTTATATTTACAAGTTGTCCATTTCGTCAATAGTCCATTATATCCAGAATGAAATTAATTATTTAGATATCATATATATCTAGTATATATATATATATATAACAGTACATATCATTTGAGGTAAGAAATGAAATGCACCGTTCATGGAGATGGTAAGTCGTACGTACGCATGAACGCTACTTTCATTTCTATTTCTTATTTTAATGGAATTAAAACATAATGATACATAGTTATATTATAATTCCAATATAATTTCATATATAATATCATATATAATATCATTAAATCAATCCTTTATATGTCCCACGTATGGCATTAACGGGTCGTATCACTTTGAGGGGGCAGTAATCCGCACTTCCTCAAATGAAATTATCATGTTGACACATAATGGAAACCATAATGGTATTCTATAAAAAAATACAGAATCATAAATAGAACATGAACATAATATATTTCGTATATAAATACACTCTTATCTTAATGGACACCATGAGAGGCGGTAGGAGATAGTCGAACAATCATCGTTTCGTGAGGCGTTAGATTTCCATCCACAGAAACATTATGTTATTCATCCATTAGATGGTGGTGTGTGTAAGTGTAGTTCGAATACTTCTCATAAAAACATACTAGTATATTTAGGATACTGGTGTTGTTAGAAAAGAAATGAATAAAAATATATTAGGGGTTCGAGAAGTAAAATAAAAGAAAACAATTTAAGAGAAACTGTTACCTTTAATTTGGGTAACTCCCTTTGGTTTGAATCAAAGGACTTCTTGAAGTGCCTTCTGACTAATGTAAGGCTTATAGAAGGAGGATAGGGATGTAAGGAGATTAATTAGGCAGAGGTTGGATGAGCCAAAAGGCTTGATAGGAGTGAGAAATTGGTTAAAAGTGGTCTCCTTTTATAAGGGAGAGGAGGGGCTCTTTAGGAAAGTGCGAAAATATTATTTTATTATATAATGATATTAGGTTTATAAAGATCCATAAATCATTAAAGAAGAATATAAGATTAATTGTAGTAGAAATAAAATCATCCAATCAGAATTGGACAAGTTTTGGATAATATTTTAATCATTATAATCACATTTATTTAAATCATTTATTAATAAGGTATGTACTACATCATTATTGTGTCATATATAATTTATTTTATTTTATGTATAAAAATTATAAAAAAGATACCATGATGTAGGAAATATTTTAATATTTCCAATTATTATTTATAGTCAAAAATATAATTTATATAACACCATATAAAAATTAATTTACTAACAGACTTTTGTTTATGTCATTTTTTCTTTTACATTAAATTAATTAATCTAAAGTGTCATTATCTTTAATAAGTGGCTCCATTGGGTCCCAAAATAGACAAAAAGATGACCATGGTCGTTCATTACTCATAAAATAAGTTTAGGACAAGTGTTAAGGTAATTTTAAATTATTATTATATTGTTTTAACCTTTAATTACCCTATTTACCTTTAACCGCGGTAAATAAAAGTCAACAGTTACTATTCACCAAAAATTATTTACATCTTATTGAACCAAATTTTACATCTTGATAACAACCATGTATCTCGGATTTTCGAAATTCAATTCAAAAAAGTGGTGAAATTTCATTTAAATGAAAAAGTCAGTTTTTTAACTACTACTAAGTGGTATCACAATTCATCAAAAATTGAAGTTTTTCAGAAATATACCAAAACTTCAGCCTAATATATATTTGATAATCTGAATTCAAAAATGATATCTATTTTTCCAAATTCAAAACATTGAAGTGGAACTAATTAATTTTAAAATTAATTCTCATTATCAAAACAAATAGCGTGTTTTTAAGAAATAATAACTATCAGAATATTGATATATTTTTATGTCCAATTTCAAAGTGAAATTAATTCCAATGACCAACATTGGATTAAATGGTAAAAATATATTTTATTTACACATTAAAACCAATTAAAAATATAATCTAACTATATAAATAGATTTGATTAAAAATAAGTTTTGAATTAAAATACAATATTTTCACTATTCATAAAAAATGAACATTTTCCGAACAATTCAAAAAAAATTCACAATGTAAATTTTGTTGTCCCCATTCTAAAGAAGGATTTTATTTGGTCAATTAAAATCTATTAAAGTGAAAAAAACTATATTTAAATAGGATTATCCATTAAAAGGTGGTAAATTGGTCTTTTTAATGTAAATTATGCTTAAAATTAGATTCATTCACATTTTCAGCCTCTAACTTTTATTGGATAAATGTAAATACATTTAACAAACATGTATAATCATATTGTAGTTAGTTTTTCTCATTCCTGACAACACAATGGCTAGGAGTTAACTACCATTTAAATTAATAATATTATATTATTAGTGTGCAATGTAAGATGTCAAAGAAATCGGTTTTTGCGTATCGGGTACACTATCGAACATAGCAACCCATTTAAAGTAAAATTAGTATTTAATTCAAAAATATTAATAAATATGAAATATGTCTTATTCTTTATATACCTGGGATGTTACATCCTTCCCCCCTTATGGTAATTGCATCCTCGCAATTTTACTTATCAAAATAAGTTTTGGTATTTATCCCTCATAGAATTTTTAGATTCCCACATTGCCTCTTTAACTATATGGTTTTTTCAAAAAACCATTACCAGGAAAATTAACTTATTCTGCAACACTTTCTCTCTATGGTCAAGAATCTGAACTGGTTTTTCTCCATAAGAGATATTCTCTTCCAACTGAACTACCTCTGGTCTCAAAACATGGGATGGATCTGGCATATACTTTCTCAACATCGAAACATAAAAACATTGTCTACCTGGGATAAAATTGGAGGTAAAGCCGCTCTATACACCACTGATCCAACTTTCCCCAAACTTTCATAAGGTTCAATGAACTTCAGACTCAACTTTCCATTCATACCAAAACACATCACACTTTTCCATAGAGAAACTTTGAGAAAGACATGATCACCTACCTTAAAAGAATGATCCTTCCTCCGGTTATCTGTATAACTTTTCTGTCTACTCTGAGCTGTTCTCATGTGCTTTTGAATCAACTGAACTTTCTCTACAATCTCTTCTACCAATTCGGGTCCCATCAGCTTCCTTTCACCCACTTCATCCCAAAAAGCTGGAGTTCGACAATGCTTTCCATATAATGACTCAAATGGAGCCATTTGTATAATAGAATGAAAACTATTATTATATGAAAATTCAACCAAATAAAGATGTTGGTCCCAAATTCCTTGATAATCCATCGAGCAAGCATTTAACATATCCTCCAATGTCTGAATTTTTCGTTCTGATTTCCCATCTGATTGAGGATGAAAAGCTGTACTAAAATTTAATTTAGTACTCAACTACTTCTAAAGGCCTTTCCAAAAGTTATAAGTAAACTTGGGATCACGGTCAGATACAATGGAGAGGGGAAATCCATGAAACCTGACCATCTCTTTAACATAAAACCGAGAAAGTTAATCTAGAGACAACGTATCTCGAATAGGAAGGAAATGAGTAGATTTAGACATTCGATCAGTAATAACCCAGATTTCATTATTACCTTGAAATTTCTTCAGTAATCCTGAAACAACGTCCATCGATACATTTTCCCATTTCCGCACTGGCACTGGTAATGGATGAAGCATCCCTTTCGGTTACTACCACTCTGCTTTAACTTTCTAACAAGTCAAACACTTCACAGTAAAATCAGAAGTATCTCTTTTAATTCCATACCACCAGTAATACTTCTGAAGATCTCTGTACATCTTATTACTACCATGATGAACTGAATATGGGGAACTATGATCTTCACATAACAACTCATTCTTTAACTTTGAATCACAAGGCACACATAATATTTTCCCAAACATCAAAACACAATCATTATCAACATTAAAATCTGGAAACCTACCCTTATGAACCAACTCTACCTTTTTCTACTACTCATTGTCTTTTTTTTACGCTTTCTTTATTTTGTCTGATAGAGATGATTTCACTTATGCCTGAAACAAAACAGAAGAATTTTCGGCACTAAAAATTTCTATGCCAAAATTTATCAAATAAAAATCCAAAGGATCATGTTCTAAACGTAACATAGTTAATGAAGCAATTATTTTTCAACTCAAAGCCTCATCCACTTTATTTTCTTTTCCTAGATGGTAATGGATTGTGCAATCATAATCCATGATTAATTTGATCCATATCCACTGTCTCATGTTCAATTATTTCTGAGTGAATATATACTTTAAAAAATTTTGATCAGTATATATGTCACATTTTTCTCCATACAAATGATGCCTCTAAATTTTCAAATCAAAATTAACAGCAGCTAATTCGAAATAATGTGTATGGTAATTTAACCCATGTGGTTTCAACTGACGTGAAGCATATGAAATTACCTGATCATTATTCATTAGGACACAACCCAGTCCTTCAAAAAAATCATTACTGTAGATAACAAACTCACCATTTCTGGATGGCAGTTCCAAAACTGGCGCATTCACCAATCTCATTTTCAATTCCTAAAAACAATCATCACATTATTTTGTCCAGATGAACTTAAAACCTTTTCGAGTTAACTTAGTCATTGGACTAGATAACCTTGAAAATTTTTCAACAAACCTCTGGTAATAACCTGCCAAACCAAGAAAACTACGAATCTTGGTTATATTTGTGGGTCTTGGCCATTATTCAACAACTTTTGTTTTAGAAGGATCAATTGTTATTCCATTTTTTGGAAGAATATGACCTAGGAAAGAAATTTGTTGTAACAAAAACTCACACATTCTAAATTTTCCATAATGTTTCTTTTCTTTAAAGGTTTTTAAGATGACCCTTAAATGACTTTTATGATCCTCTTTAATTTTAAAATAAACCAAAATATCATCAATGAACACAACCACAAACTTATCCAAGTACTCACGGAAAATTCTATTCATAAGATCCATGAATACAGAAGGTTCATTGGTTAAACCAAAAGGCATAACTACAAATTCATAATGGCCATATCTAGTATGAAATGCGGTCTTTGGAATGTCTGATTCCTTTACTTAAAACTGATGGTACCCCAATATCATGTCAATATTCAAAAAATACTGAGCTCCCTAAATCTGATCAAACAAATCATCGATATGAGGCAAAGGATACTTGTTCTTAGCATTTATGTCATTCAATGCTCTAGAATCAATGAAAAGTCACATTGAACCATATTTATTTTTAACAAAAAAATACAGGAGCACCCAATGGTAATGTGCTAGGTCAAATGAAACCTTCATCTAATAACTCATGTAATTGCTTCTTTAACTCTAAAAGTTCAATTTGAGCCATTCGATAAGGGGGTTTTGAAATTGGCTTAGCATCAATAACTAAGTCAATAGTAAATTAAACTTCTCTGTCAGTTATAATACCAGGAAAATCATCAAGAAAACCATCAAGGTAGTCATTAAATATTTACACATCATTAATTTGATCAGTTCTTTTATTTCCAATAATACGTGAAAGGAAACATTCATTTCCATCTTTTACTAGTTTCTCAGCTTCCTAATATGTCATCAAAAGAAATGGTTCATTCTTGTACACAAAATGTAAATATTTCTAAAAATAAAACTCTTTAACTCTGCAGTCAATCTTAGCATGATAAACAGAAACCCAATCCATACCCTAAATAACATCAAACTATACTAGAGACAAAACAATAAGGTTTGCAGGTAGATTCTCTCTGCACACAAGGTCAATAATGATCTTATGTTTTCTTTTTGTCCCTACATTTCCTATAGGTGTTTTTACCATAATTTCTATATTCATATATTGAGATGAAATTCCCAATTTACCAGAAAGATTCTCAGAAATGAAAGAGTGTATAGACCCTGAATCAAACAACACATTGGCATAATCTGAACAAACAAACATTGTACCTTATACGACTTCATTTGATGGCCCAACATCTACTGAAGTAGTTTCAACGGATTTCACCACCCCTTTTATGCTCGTAGTCTGGTTTCTTTCCTTTGGTTGAGTTGATTTTTGGATACTCATTTGCATAATGTCCCCTTTCATTGCACTTAAAACAGTTTATAGACTGCAAATCAGATTTTGTCTTACAATTACCCTGATCTTTTTCAGTGGAATTATGAGCCTTATTTCCAATTTTTCCACATCGGTATCACTTACTAGAATTCAAAAGTCATTACCCATCATGCTTTTTACCACAATTTTCATAAACAGAAAACTTATGTTTCTAACCATCATACTTTTATGAAGAGTTCTTTAATTTTGCCTACCACCTCGACCTCTTATTCTATTGTTTTTCAAAGAACACCTGATTATCGGCAAAATCCATTTCCACCTTCTTCACACAATGAACAAGTTTTTAATAACTTTTGAACTCACAATAAGCTAAATCCATTTGATACTTTGGCATTAATCCTGATTAAAAATGTTGGATTTTACTATCAAGATCTCGTTTGAAATTTGGAGCGTACCTTTCAAGTGGAGTGAATTTTTCTTCATAAGCAGCCACTGAGTCATCCTCCTTCCTCAATTCGAAGAATTGTTTTTCCATCCTAAGATGAACCACCTTATGAAAATATTTCTCAAGAAACATACCTTTGAAGTCATACCAATCGAGAGCATCAATATTATCACAATACCTAATATTTTTCACCATCGACCACCGCTGATCAACTTCACCTTCAAAATAGTAAATAGCCATACTAACCTTTTGATGTTTTGAAAAACCCATGACAACAAAAATCTTCTACAGTGCTTTAATCCACCCTTCATCTAGAACAGGGTCAGATGATACTCTGGTTGATGGGGGATGATGCCTCATCAAAACCTCCACTACTAACATGTTCATCTGTAGTTGATCTGGCTGATCTCGTGCATGGATACCACCTCTATTTATATCCTTAGTCAATTGTGCCATCACTGTAACAAATTGTTCAGTTCCAATTCTGGTCATCTCAAGTTTCTGATTTGGAAGGTTATCATCCTCCTGATGTTTTCATAAAATATCTTCCATGTTTCTTCTACAGAAAACCATTCTGAACACAGAAATATCATAGTCGAAGTAACATGGTAATCTGTAAATGATGTATCATTTCAATATCACAATAAATTAATTTATGGACATTTATTTAACAACACCCTAACTCCTAAATTTATCTAAACCAACCTCTGATACCAACTAAAAGGACCCAGTCGTAATCATTACATAATATTGAATTAAATGGATAATTCACATTGAGGATATTTTCATGTTTAGAGTTTTATAGAATTATGACATAACTATTACATCTCAAAAGATTACAAAGTAGACACTTCAACACAGTTTCCATTTTTTTCATAAAATAAAAACTTTTGAAAAAAAGAGTCCTGTCTATTCCCATGTTTTAGACACCATGAATTTTCCTTGATCACATCCTTGACCTTATTCATCTTTAATTCCTGTGAAAACATTTCAATACTTGGGATGAGCTTAAAAAGCTCGGAAATGGTTATACAAAACTGAAATAAAACATCTGTTCATTTATACATACAAAACATAAACTCTTTTACTTACCTCATGAAAGCATAAGATTTATGAATAAAACATAGAAATAATAAATCATAATGGTAACTTGTGGCATCCATATCATACTTTCATTGTAGTTATCACAGCTACATAGGGAGTTAATTTGGAATACCCATCACATTATATTCCCTAAATCTCTTAGCATAAATATTCATGTTTACCTCCGTCACATTACCCAATGAATTAGAGAGCTATCTTGGGCTCATCCACTCTATGTTTATCACGGAACCACCCGTATACGTAAATAATGCCCATGAACCATAACCTGATCATATCACATAACATAAGCATAAAAGAAACATAACATTTCCACATTGCAGTAACAAAATATCATTTAGATATATTGAAATAATAAATCCATTCTCAAAAACATTTTTAATACTGAAATACGTAAAAAGAGTATATGGTATTTATTTTTTCCTTTCAATAACATTTTGTCTTTTTAAGGAAGCCAAATATCAAATAATACTCGTTGTAGCAGTAAGGTCATTGTCACCACTTACATAAAAACATTCCATTTTGTTGTTTAGTAAAATGCTTCATATAAAAATCTTTCCTTTGAATGAAATGAAAATTCAAAGGGGCTTATATACCATATAACATAAAGTCGTGTATAAAACTAAATATGCCTCAATAAAAGGAGATTGATACGAAGTCCCTTACCTCGTGTCCAACTTGACTCGATCATTCATTAATCTATTGAATAATAAACTATTGTTGATTTCTACTTGATTAATAACCTTTTTCGAATTTATAGATCCTTTTATATCATTTATTACCATGTGATAAACATTATGTATTCATTTATGTTAATAATGGCCATTTTGTTGATATTTGGTACTTGAGTAAAAAATGAACACCTTATATTTACAAGTTTTCCATGTTGTCAATAGTTCATTATATCGAGAATGAAATTCATTATTTATATATCATATATATCTAGTATATATATATATTTATAACAGTGCATATCATTTTGTGGTAATAAATGAAATGCATCGTTCATAGAGATGGTAAGTTGTACGTACGCATGAACGCTACCTTCATTTCTATTTCTTATTTTAATGGAATTAAAACATAATGATACATAGGTATATTATAATTATTGTATAATTTCATATATAATATCATATATAATATCTTTAACTCTATCCATTATATGTCCCACATATGGCATTAATGAATCATATCACTTTGAGGGGGTGGTAGTCCGCACTTCCACAAATAAAATTATCATGTTTAAACATAATGGAAACCATAAAGGTATGCTATAAAAATATACAGAATCATAAAGACAACATATACATAATATATATCATATATAAATACATTTCCATCTTAATGGCCACCATGAGAGGCAGTAGGAGATAATCAAACAATTGTCGTTTCATGAGGCGTTAGATTGTCGTCCACAGAAACATTATGTTCTTCATCCATTAGATGGAGGTGTGTGTAAGTTTTGTTTGAATACTTATCATAACAACATACTAGTATATTTAGGATACTATTTTTGTTACAAAATAAAGGAATAAATGATTTTAGGTGTTGGAGAAGTAAAATAAAAGAAAACAATTTAAGAGAAACCATTACCTTTAATTTTGGTAACTCCCTTTGGTTTGAACCAAAGGACTTCTTAAAGTGCCTTATTCATAAGGTAAGGCTTCTATAAGGAGGATATAGATATAGGGAGCTTAATTGGGTAGAGGTTGGCTGAAATAAAAGTCATGAGAGGTGTGAGGAATTGGTTAGAAGTGGTCTCCTTTTATAAGGGAGAGGAGGGGCTCTTTAGGAATGTGTGAAAATATTATTTTATTATATAATGATATTCGGTTTCTAAAGGTCCAAATATCATTAACTTAGAAGATAAGACGACTCATAGTCGAAATATAAGAATCCAATCAGAATTGGACTTGTTTTGGATAATATTTTACTAATTGTAATCTTATTTATTTAAATCATTTATTAATAAGGTAAATATTGCATCATTATTGTGTCAAACTTAATTTAATTTATTTTGCATCTAAAAATTATAAAAAAATACCTTGATGTAGGAAATGTTTTTATCTTTCCAATGATTGTTTATAGTCTAAAATATAAGTTTAATAACACCATATAAAAATTAATTTACTAAAGGATTTTTTATGTCATTTTTGCCTTTGCATTAAATTAATTAATCTAATGTGTCATTATCGTTAATAAGTGGCTCCATGGGGTCCCCAAATAGACCCAAAGATGCCCATGGTCGCCCATTACTCATAAAATAAGGTTATAAAATGTTTTAAGGTAATTTAAAATTATTATAATATTCTTTTAACCTTGATTACCTATTTACCTTTAACCGCGGTAAATAAAAGTCAAAAGTTACTATTCACCAAAAAATATATTTTCATCTTATTAAACAACATTTAACTTCTTGATAACAACCATGTATGTTAGATTTTCTAAATTCAATTCACAAAAGCTTTAAAATTTCATTTAAAATAAAAATTCAGTTTTTTAACTGCTACTAAGTGGTTGCACTATTCATCAAAAATTAATGTTTTTCAGAAAAATACCAAAAATTCAGCCTAAGCAATATTTGATATTCTGAATTCAAAAATGATGTCTATTTTGAAAAATTCATAAAATATAAGTAGAATTAATTAATTTTAAAATTAATTCCCGTTATCAAATCAAATATCATATTTTTAAGAAACAATAACTATCAAAAGATTGATACTTGTTTATGTCCAATTTCAAAGTGAAATTAATTACAATGACCAACATTGGATTAAATAGTAAAAATATATTTTATTTACACATTAAAAAAAATTAAAAATATAATCTAACTGTATAAATAAATTCGATTAAAATGCAGTTTTTAATTAAAATACAATATTTTCACTATTCATTAAAAATGAACTTTATCGGACAGATTCCAAAAATTTACACACAGTAAATTTTGATGTCCCCATTCTAAAGAAGGATTTTATTTTGTCAATTGAAATTTATTAAAGTGACCTAAACTATATTTAAATAAGGTTCTCCATTAAAAGGTGGTAAATCGACCCTTTTAATGTAAATTATACTTAAAATTAGATTCATTCATATTTTTAAGCCTCTAACTTTTATTAGAGAAATGTAAATACATTTAACAAACATGTATAATCATATTGTATTTTTTTTATTCATTCCCACCAATACAATGGCTAGAAGTAAACTATAATTTAAATTAATAATATTCTATTATTAGTGTGTAACATAAGATTTCAAAGAAACCCATTGTTGAGTATCTGGTACGCTATCGAACATAGCAACCCCTTTAAAATAAATTAATATTTAATTCACAAATATTAATAAATAGGAAATATGTTTTATTATTTATTTACTTGGGATGTTACACATTACAACTCAAGTATTCCATATAACAATTATGTTATTAAATAAATTTTGTATAGGTTTGAGTTGGGTGGCTAACTCAGGTCTCAGTTAATACTTAAATGAACATGATTAATTTGGAGAAGTATTTATTTATAAACATTAGTGGTTATTAGAATTTACAATGAGAGATGTTACTCACCCAAATTATGCATTGGAATCCTAATGATGTTGTTTTCAAGACTCCACCTATAACGTATAATATTTAAAGTCATAATAATAAGTTAGAGTGAATAATAAATAATATTAGCCTCATATGAAAATAAAGATGAGTGATCAAACAAGAATTAATATTGATCATCATGCATCATATCTTAATAGAACCATAGACTAGTAAAAATAGGGGTTAGTGGAGGGATGTGTTCTAATTCCCACATATTACTGAGGATGACATATCACATCTATCTTATTATTATTTTGGGACTAATTCCATGTACATGTATTCTATGTGCGTAAAAGCACAAATCTATATCTTAGATTGATAAAATTCCTCTAGTATTCCAAAATACGTCATGCAGATATGCATACTAGTGTGACCAGAGAACAATGCACCTCAAATTCCAATCAAGATATCTTCACAATCATGATGCTTGAGAGTCTTTTCATCGGCAACAATGAGTATACGTGTGAAGTGAATGTGTAACAAACTCATAGATAAGGAACATATTTTTATAGAATTATCATCCACCACAACTTCAAGACCAATAAATAATTATTAGGATCATACAATTCTCTACATATGGGTATTATAATTTCATCACCTTGGATATTAATACTAAAAAATCTATCACATTCTAAATGGTGAGAGTTATCTCTTCCTCAAGTAAGTGGAATGTGCGAGTCTCAGGTCTCCATATATTAGTGAGAAAAGTAAGGATTTTATTATAAATGAATGTTTAATTTTATATAGTGACACCCTAGAGTCTATCATGGAATATGTATGGTGTAATAGAATCTTGGTGTGGAATGTGATGAAAATGTTGTTCTTTACACACCCTAATCTATTAAACCTCATGGCCCACTATCACTACACATGAAACAAACATATAAAACTACGTGAGTAGAGTAGTATCCTCTATATCTATGTATAAAAATGAAATAGATCTTATATAAGTGTAAAATATAAATATAATGTTATGATCAACATAATGTTATGACTGGTAAATATAATATATAAGATTCCTATTCCGTTTTTTCTAAAATATTTCTTACCAAAAAAATGGGCCTTTCTTCAGGTTTCTCAAATTATATTTCTAATGATTTAAAAAAATTGATTTTAATATATTTCAACTTCCTTTGATGATTATCATCTTTTATATGGTATATGCTCTAATTATTTAATACACCTTTTTTATTTGGGTGAATTTTAATAAAGTTGTAAAAGAATTTTCATGACACCCATTTATTTTTCATGGGGTCTTATATAACAATTAAATTCATTACATAATGTTTTATATCTCATAGATAAATTTTAATTTGAACATATTTTGTATATGGGGTCATTATAGAGGTTTATGAGGATTTTCCGTTGTTCTTAATGGATCTCTCAAGGTATGTTCAATTTTTGTGTGGTTTCTTCTTCTTTTATTATATCATCATTAGGTGTATTATTCTATAATCCTTTTGAAACACAATTAGGATTTTAATGCCAAGTCTAAGGGATTTTACAATGGATTAATTTTTAATTCATATGAATCTAGAATTTTGAGGACCAAATCTACTCTTTCTTAATCTCTATTTTCGAAGGAGATTAATTTTTCCTCCTTTTTTATTAGAAGAGAGACCTATTTTTAAATACTTTTTAATTTGATTTTTTCACATATTGGTTATATCATTTGGATCTACAATATAGACTAGTGATTTCTTTCATGTCCAGAATACATACCAATAGGTTAGATCCTAAATGGTGTGATTTTTAATTTATGTATGATTTCTCACACTATGGTGTGTTTCATGGATATTTTCTCACATGATTTATATATGATGTATCCATGGTAAGTTTTATTAATATTTCATGTCATCTCAAATGTAATTTTTTTATTCATTACTATGTGAATATGAAAGAATTTTCATGAAAACCCATAGATGATTTACAAAAATAGTTTTATCATGTGAAAATTACTGGTAAAAGGAAGGGATTTTTGTTGAATGTTTTATTCTATTATTGTCATTTCCTTGGTAAGAGGATATTTTGGTGGTGATAGATAGTCAAAAGAATACTTTTTAGTTTTCCCTTATAATTTATTTATGCATTTAATAAAACCTTTTTCCCATGATTGTGTGATCTCTCATTCTTGTGATCTAAGCCTTTGTTAATCATTTTTATGTTTTCCTTTCTTGAAATTTTTATCTCACTCATTTTTTCACCCAGTTCCATAAGAAATTATTTGTAGGATTATAATTATATTAGGGTTTTATTTATTAAAATTATGTAACATTTATGCACATTTAGTTAATTATGACATAATAATTTATTAATAATTTGTTAATCATTATTTTATTAGTCATTAATATTTAATTAATAATTATATAATAATTAATTAATAATTACTTAGTCATTCATTAAGAATTTATTTGTTAATAACTTTTTAATCATTACATAATTAACACTGATGAAGTGGTTTCTTTAAATTTATTTATTTTTTAAATAAAATTTTATCATTATTTAAGTGGTTATATTGTTTTTTATAAATAGTTAGTCAATAATTAATTCTTGGTTAATCATTAATTTGTCATTAATTAATTCTATGTTAATCATTCCTTAATCATTATTTAATCACCCGTCAATAATTTTTTATCATGTGGTAATCATTCGATAAACATTAGTTAATCATTGTGTAATCATACAATACGCATTAGTTCATCCTATATTCATTATGACTTAATCATTGGTTAATAACTCGTTAATATTTGATTAATTTATATATATAAATTAGTTATATTATTGTTAATTATTAGTTAATGAATAGTTACTCATTGAGAAATTATTTTTCAATATTAATTTTATCATTACATAATCATTCGTTAGTTATTAGTTATTTATTAGTTAATCATTTTTTTATCCTAATTTAAATATTTTTTTTCATTAATCACACATTAATTGTTACTTAATTAATACTTATTATGTACATATTTGTTTCTATTTATTGGTCAATTAATAGTTCATAATTATTTAATTATTAGTTAGTAATTAGTTAATAATTTTTTTATCCTATATTAGTCCTTAGTTAATCCTAGTTTATTCATTGTATACTCATTATTTATTACTATGTTAATCATTAAGTATTCATTAGATCATGAATACTTAATCATTAATTTAGAATTTGTTAATCATTATTTATTTGATAGATAATTATTAGTGAATAATTATTACACAAATATTTATTTATCACCCAGTTAATAATAATTACTAATTTTGTAACTAATATTTTAAAGCCACTAAGTCATACTAGATTATAATATTCTTATGAAAATAAATCCATTACGAATACTAAATAAAATTTATTTACTATAAATTCAAAATAAAACTATTATAATTTACCTTGTAATATTAACTATAATTTATAGATTATATGTAATTAACTAAATAACTAATTAACTATCAAATTTAAATTTGATAAAAAATAAAACTAAGAAAATAATGAACATTAAAAGAATTTAAAACAACTAAATGACTCTTCACATATTCCACACTCCTTTAAGTCCACAAAAAATCCATTCACAAGAGAGAGAAAACTTCATAAAGCATAGTGGGATATGGGGTGAATTATAGAGAGAGGTGGTATAAATTGAGGGAGTAAAAGGGGGAGCGGTGGGTGATTTTTAAAAGTTTTGGTGTGAATGAGTTTCTTAGGGAAACAACTTTCAACTAAAATTAAATCCAACGGTGTTTTCTCCAAAAGCGCCTTGCACTAAAATTAAGTCGAAATGTTTTTTGCATATAAATGCATTTCTCTTCGAATTCCTTGTCATCAATTCAGGTTGACCAAAGGAAATTATTGTATGTTAAAAAATTTGAAGGCATTGTGGAAGCTCACACCATCCAAGATTGGTTATTTAAAAAAACTATATTTATTCGAATAATTTTATCAGAAGACCTATATAAAATAATCATCCTCCAATTTACCAATTACTGAACACCAATGTAGGAGAGCTCAGGGGAGACCTCTCTTTATCCTTCCACTATAAAAATTTCTCATACTGAAGACTATGTAAAACCCTAACACCAATATCCTCATTTGATTACATTTCCAACATATACACTAATATATATCAGGCATCACCATCCTCTTTCCCATCAACATGTGAGACTCTCTCTACAACATGTGTCCACCCCATGTGTGTCGTCCTCACCTGAATAGTGAATACACTATCACCAACCAAAATTCCTACCACTGGCCTCCTCCTACTATATATATCCAACCATCCCTACACAATCCTTCTACACCTTCTTCCTTCATCAACGGGTTGGACCCCTACATCACCATCAACGACAACCCTCCCCAGTGTGTTGGTTGTGTACAACACATGACTACCTAGAATACACCTTCCCCGAGGATCCCAACACATGTAGATGATATATTTGTATAATAAAACCATATTAACTAGCTGTAAGTGACATTCAACATGGATTTATCAATTATTAATAGTTTTATGGATTCAAAAATTATATGAATATAATTTAGTTAATAAATTAAAATGAGAATAATTGTATACAAGAACATTGAATATGGTCAATGTGTTTCCTAAAATAAAATTTGTCAACAATGGACTTATAATTATATATGATCCCTCTTGTGGGGTATCAAAATTTCATTCTGGCGTCCAGATATATTCTTCTTCAAGAACCTCATTCATCTCTTGTTGAGAATTCACTGACATTCCTTCAAGAGTTTAGGCACCATTTTTTTGAACTCAGATCCATTGGCTTATGTAATCCCTTCAAGTAAGAATATTATTTTTTTTCTTTGGTGATCGATATCATGAATACATCATCAGTGAATAAAGATTACGTATTGTGTGTGGATTTTTTAGGTACACATATTTTATGTTCTTTATTTATATTATATGTTGATTCTATTAAGGATAGATCATATATATGGGTTTTTCTTCCTAGGATAATATGATGAACCCCTAAAACCCACTAGTGATATCAAAAAAATTCTTTACCGAGGAATAAACATATTGTTTTTTAATAAATAATAGAATTTTCAACCTGTAAAATGAATTATTTGATGTCTAAAATTTAATTATAAAAAATATATATTTATTTGTAATTATAAAAACTTATTTATTTATTAGTATTTATAACAAAATTTATTGTAAATTATACATAAGTAATGAATTGTTTTTCTAAATATTTCTAGAATTTATAAATTGTGTTTTTTAAATTAATTAAATATAAAAATTGTATGGTTGATTGATATATATATTTGAAACATTTATTATTAATAATCAGTTATATTATTGATTACATATTTTTATAATAATTATATGGTTTATAAAAAGGGTTTATATATCATAGTAAAAGGTATTATTGGAATATTTTAATTTCTAAAGTGGCTATAATTTATATAATTAAAAAATGATTATAATTAATAAAATTAATGTTTATGAAACATTTTTTCATGATAGTACTCAAAAATGTTAAATTTTAATGTTTGAAAAAACCCATTCACTTATTTTATGTAATAAATTTTTATATATAGATAAATTTTCTAAGGAGAAATCATAATGTTAATTTATAAAGACTATATAAATTTAAAAATTAAGTCAAAATAAAATATATATATTTAATTTATGAAATGATTATAATTTTTAATTAGAACTATTGAACTTAAAAGAATCCTTGTATGGGAAATTATTTAAACCTAATCAAGAGAGTTCTGGTGTATGATATTATGATGGTTTAAATAAAGATCTAGTATGTTTCATATATATTTTGTAAAATGTTTACATAATATAATTTGGATTATAAATTGTTTTTAATCTGTAAGATATCATTCCAGATAATGTATAATATAAAATCATCATATTGTAGAATGAATATAATGCTTTAAATTTATAATTATATTATAAAATACTATTAGGAATTATAAAATTTGTTTTATAATCCTATATTAAATATGATATTTTTCATATTTTTTAAAGAGATTTTTATTTATTTCAATTGTAAATAAAATTCTATTATTTATAAATTTTTTAGGAATAATGAAAACAGATTTTTTAATGTTAATAAAATTCATAAAGTGTGTTCTCTAAATTTATTAACTATTAAATACTTTTGGATAAAATATTAAATCATTATTATACTTTTATTACAAACATTCCTTAAATATAAAACGGTTAATAATAAGAATATTATTTTCAAAATAATATGGTTAATAAAATGTTTATAAATCACAATTAAAAGGTATCAACATACTATAAATTTATATTCTATTTTCTTAATGTTTAAATAAAACGTCAGTTTTGAAATCAAAATGATAATTTAAAATGTGATTATAAATTAATTAAATAAGCATTAAATATATAAAAAAAATATATTTAATGCTTAACGTTACATAAATAATTAATTTTAAATTGTTCAAATTGTAAGGAATCCCTTATTTAAATTTATTTTTTAGACCACATTAAACACAATTGATGATTCATATTAATAAAGGTTCAAATAATATCATGTATATAACATGTAAATTATAAAATAAGGTTCACGAAATAGAAAATCAAGTATAAATTAATTCATAAAATGTAATATATACATAAATTTCATATAATATAAATTATAAAAGTGAGAATTTTAAAATTGGATATAAATTTTCTATATCTAAAAGTATAGAATATCGATTTAATTTAGAATTATTGTAAAATATTATATTAATACTGTGTTTATTTAATGTTTTATAACTTAGTATTGTATTTAAATTTATGAAATGTTCATTTATTTTGAATTTATTTTATTCTTTAGTAATTCATATAAAATTATTTGTATTATTATTATTATTTTGTATGCTTTATTTATGTAATAAATTGATTGTATGAGATAGTGAATTAAATTTCATGTGAGGTAAAACTCTATAAAATTTCGTTTTTATAGACAGTAACCTCGATTTTTAGTTGATTTAATTGACATCAATTTAATTGATTGGAATAGTTTGTGAGTCTTAGGTATTAGAGATTTCATGATATGTATTATCACTTGAGTAAAGTCTCCTCAAGAAGATGGACTTGGGGTTCGACTACCTATCATCTTATAGTCTTATTCCATGTCCATGAATGTTGAATAGGGTGGTTATCAATAACTTAGGGTTTACTCGTGTAGTGATTATCAATAAAATATAACTCTATTACTTTACATGAAGATTTCTTGTAACTTATTTATAAAGTTCATTCAGATATGAATGAATATATTTCTATTCTATTTTAGGTCAGTAACACATATTGTGGGTTGTGTAGAAACATGCACTATAATTTAATTTGAACTTTTAAAATAGGTGGATAAAATAGGTTTTCTAAAACAAAATCTCATAAAGAATATAAAAAAATATAACATAAGAATTAAAACATTATATAATATTAAAAACATATAAATTTAATGTATATTTGATGTATTTTAAATATTTTAGGCATTTCAAAAACTCCCAAATACTATGTCTTATATTCTTTTCAGAAAAACACATGTTAATATCCCGATCAATAAAATGAGTGTTGATTAGCTCAGCACTAGTACCCCTAGATTATCATAATTAAGGAAAAAAATCTATAAGTTACTCTAGATTATCTTGTTCGGTATCTTCGAGATCATCATTTATATCCCTTGATTGTAATTTTTACCTTATTGTTTTTATTTTATTAGGGTGATACTTAGTCGGGAAACTATTTGGATGGATAGTGTGGAACAGTGTTCAGTTTGTCCATATCAAATATTTGGATAAATGGTTACACGATCAACAATCCATGTTTCATAATTTTTTTTATTGCTATGATTCCATATCTAAACAATCCTTGATTATTTACCTAAACACAACACTATTTTTAAAATCGTGGATCACTAAATAGATATAGTTTACAAGTTCATAAATTTTAGTGGGATAAGTATCATTAAAATTCTTCGATCAAAACATATAAATCTAGATACTCATCTTATAAAATAATTTTTTATTTAGAAATAGATTCATTATCGTAAAACATCATATTAAAATTAATCCATTAAGAAGAAGAATATTAATACAAGTAACTCCAGACACATAATGCTTAAGAAATTTTCTTAAATAAATATATTATACTACAAAGCAGTTACTTCCAAAGTTATATTGTTTTAAAATCATCTAACTTGTGAATAAATATTTTTTTTGAATCATATAATGATTCAATTTATGTTTCAAAGTAATTAAATGAAAAATGACATCAGGAACATTACTCTCCACCAATATAATCAATATAAAGGATTATACCAATGAATTTGTGAAACATAATGTTTTATTAAGTCTTATTATGGGTAAGGAATTTATTCTATTTTCGTATTTGGAAGTGTTTTGATAATATGAATGGTTCCAAAAAAACGTTTTTCCAGATATTCTCAAAGTGTTGTGTATATATGAACTTGGAAAATGAAGTCTATATTTTCATACTCTATTGACAGTATAAGTGGGTACATGTTTAAAATATAATAAGGTAATTTAGTTAGAAAATTCATTAAATTTTATATAGAAATCCAACCATGTTCAATAAAACCTAGGGTTATCAGAATGAATAAGAAATAATTATATAAGATGGGGTTATCTAGAATACCATAAAGATTTTTTTAGACTCTATTTAATATCCATGGATATAAGAAATTCTATAATATATGGTTTTTTATTTATTAATGGTATATGATACTGACTATTTACATTACATGTGTTATAAATATAAATGAGGCCAAATAAAAAGATGAATATATATGGTTTCTAATTTACATCATGATTTGAGTAAAAAAATACATCATAATATATTTGAATGTGAATGAATTTTTCATGATCAAATAAATCTATTTAAAGGATGTTGTTTCCATTGAAAGATGACAGATTGTATTGTTGTCCCCAATTGTTTTGGAAACATGATTCATTATTCCAATAATATTTAGTTATTATTCCATTAGAAGATTTCAAATCGGGTTCATCTTCTTCATTTCCTATTTAAGGATTGATTATGGGGTGTTAATGTATGATTTCACATTCACTCACATCAGCTTTACTATTTTCATATTTTATAAAAACACCCAACATTTCCCACATCCAAAACTAGGAATATACATTCTTTACAAAGGTAGGTGGTCATTTTTAGATTCAGACCCAACAATGCTTAAGGATTCAAATTGGTCGAGAGGATAGGGTTCGGGCTCATCATTGACTTTTGGGATTAATTATTTCCCATTTTATGAATCTCATATAGATTTAAGATATTTTCATTAACATATTTCAAATCATGTTATGGTACTTGTTACCCTATGTTTCCCTCAGACATCGGGGATGACCTCCTTTGATGGGAGGTTCAAAAATTCTGATCAGTTTCTAATGGGTTTTTTCATAGAACCAAAAACATCCAATGATTCCACATCTATTCGGACCCACTTTCCAAAGGTCGGTTCTCATTAGTTTATGGACTGATGAGCCTTAGGAATTTTCATTGGTCTATAGGATGGGAGGTCAGACTCATCACACCTTTTTGAGGGGAATTATTGTCTACTCTGGGACACTCTTTATAGATTTAAGTTATGTTCGTGAATCCTTATTACATTACCAAATATAAAATGTGTTTTCCTTTAGATCTGAAAATAAATGATCAATATGTAGGAAATTTAGAGAATCTTTTATATGTATTCGAGGTTCTTCACTGATAAAGAATCATCTATATTTGTTAGAGATTCTTAGTCAATGGTATCCTTTGATACGTAAAAGTATCTTGGTCCTTATGATGACCATACTGGTTTTAAAGCCACTGAGTGGGGCACTTGAAGATTATTGTCATTCAGAAGGAAATGAATTATTTCAGAGTTGGGATCAGACACGCAGATGGGCTACCTACGTATCCTTTGTTTAAAAAAGGAATCAGAACCCACATTGTTTGAGTAAGGGAGTATGATGTTTATGATTGATGGCTCAAAGAAGGATATCATACTTACTTTTACACTCTAAGCTCACGTGAGTCATGCTCGGTTTGAGAAACAAAAGGTATTAGTAAAAATCAAACCATTATGCCATGAAAGATGCAATCATAAGAAATAATGTGGGGCTTATGTATGTATGACTGCCCAGATAAATGAAGATAAGGATTTACTTCAGGGAAGAAATCCAATAACAGGGTCCATAAAGGTATATATGTTTCATGGATATTTGAATACTCTAACTTGGGGAATTACTCCTGAAAAGGAGGCCCAAATTAGGAGAGTACTTATAATTGGGTTTTACTCCTGAAAAGGAATCCCAAATCAAAGGTAAATTAGGACTGGTTAAGAGAAATTAGGGGACTAGGGCTTACTCCTGAAAAGGAGGCCCAGGTTAAGAGACTTGAAAAATTAAGGGACTTGGGGCTTACGTATGAAGAGGATTCCCATATTTGAGACTGCAGCTTACTCCTGAAAAGGAGGCCTAGGTTAAGAGAATTATTTTTGGGACTTACTCATGAGGAGGATGCCCATATTTGAGAATTATGACCGAGGATTATTCCTGAAATGGAGGCCCATGTTAATGAGGACTTGGGGCTTACTCCTAAGGAGGATGCCCATATTTGAGAATTATGACTAGGGCTTATTCCTAAAAAGGAGGCCCAGGTTAATGAGGACTTGGGGCTTATTCCTAAGGAGGATGCCCAGATTTGAGAATTATGACTGGGGCTTATACCTGAAAAGGAGGCCCAGGTTAATGAGTTCTCTCATCATAAAGGATGAGCTTGAATGAATGAAATCTCAATCTTTAGTGACATGAATATGTGTAAATCACTAGATTTTGAGAGTTATTCCACATAATTACATTCATATAAGGATGTGAAATCATGAAATCATGCCATAAATGGCTTTGAAGAGTGTCTTGAAGACTGAATATTGAATTAGAGAGGTGGAATGAAATAAGAGGGGTGAAATGGGTAAAAAGGGCACCCATGGAGGCAGAGGCGTGCTTGTTTTGGAAGGCGTGCAAGTACTGCGTGGGTGCGCAAGTCCCAGTCGCGCAGGTATACATGTGCGACACATGGGTATTTGCGCGACAGTTAACCAGCAGGGTAATACTTGAGTGACTCTTGGTTAAAGGCTTTAGAATCCTCTTGAGGTTCTTCCAGAAGAGGGGCGCGCAAGTTCTATTGAAGGAGTAAGGCGGCGCGCAAGTGTGGCATTTTCCATTAAGGTATGGACACTCAGGTGCGCAAGTGTTGATGAGTTTCAAAACTTAGGCCTTCCTCCCCCTCTTTAGATCTTCTGTTCTAGGTAAGAAATTACCTTAGAAGTGTTTCGGAAGCTTTGAGAAGAGACTAGGGCGCCGAGAGCTCAAATCTGAGTTTCTGAGTAAATTCCTCCTTTAATGGGGGGGGGCCCACAGAGTCTATTTATAGGTAGGAGAAGACCCCGGGCTGTTATTACTTATGACGCTCAAGTTACTTTCACGACCATTATGTGTCGTGCAAGTGGACTTGCGCGACTATGAGGGAACATGCACGACCTATGGGCAATATTCTATTTCTTCATCCCTTTGTAAATTTTTGATGTTTTCTTCAAAGGCTTAGTCAATTTGTTCTAAGTCATTTTCCCTTTACATTCCTTTGGACTCTGTGACGTAAAGGAGCTTCAAAAAAAGTCCACCCTCAGAGTTGGATCCGGAGAGAAAAGAGTATTTGACTCTGAGGAAATTGAGAATCAAAAGGAAATTGGGGCGCACAGGGTAGGGCATGCAAATGAGCTTCGGGCACGCAGGATTTGGTCCGTAGGGTAGGGCCTTTGGTCACGCAGGGTTACGGCCTTGTCTATAAATAGAGGGCCTCACTTCCATACAAGCATATGGATTTGAAACTCTCAATCTCTCGCCGCGCAAGTTGTGTTTTCCGCGCAAGTTGCTCTGTTTCCTACTATTTCCTTGATGTCGCGCTGTTGTCACGGTATCTGGACATGCATGGTGATACTTGCGCACCAAATAATTGCGCGGCACATCCATACTTGCGCGCCAAGTTTATACTTGCGCGCCTTAATTCCTTAGCCATTTTTCTGAATTCCTTCACAAATTTTATGAAAAAAATAAACCCATTTGAGAGTTATTTTATTCAACTTTTGTGTAGATTCAATGGCTCTCAGGAGAATCGGAACGGCTGATGAACTGGCTAGCAAGTGGATTGATGACCTGATAAACATTGTTGGCCATGATTACTATGATATCTGCGACAAAACTCTCCCAGATTTGGCAAATTAATTGAAGAAATATCATCTTAATTTCCCACAGAGAATCTACCTATCCATGTATGGTTATGGTCATCTGCAAGGAATCAATGTTCCAAATGCAAAGAACTATACGCCTGAAATGCAGCTACACTGCTACTCCTCTATTTCAGTTATGATGTTCATTAAGAGCAACAACAATGGTGTGAACTTTCAAATTCTTCCTCCATGTCATTTTCTTGCAGATATGAAAATGGAAAACCCATGGGCTGAAATGTTTTCGGCTGCCGGTTGGTGGAGAGAAGACAAACATGGTATTAGAGCAATATCTGAAAAGATTACTTTCTCCAAATGGCTCTTTACTTCCAGTGCTCCATTCTCAACTCTATGTATCCATCTTCCAAGTCTCTTGGACAGAAACAGAGTCAATGTTTGATCAGCAGATAATTTTCTCAAACCGCACTCAAGAACATTTTTTTACAATTGTTCCAAGAAGAGCTGGTATCACTGCATCTCTTATGGTATCCAGTTGAATGAATGAATTCCAGGTGGCTGCTAATGAAGCTCGGGATGCCGTAAATCAAATGAAGATTTACGTTGAAAATCTTTTGTAATTCCTGAAAAAAGAGAAGAGACTCTAGTCTGTGGATGTCCTTCTAATTATTTTGCATCAATGAAAAACACTTTCACCATCAATCATTTGTACCTGCATTTTCTTGCTACCTGCTTTAAATTTTACCTAATCCAATGGGCCTAGTAAGCATAGTTTTATTTTTACTAGGATTAATGTAAATAACCCTACAAACTTTGAACCTTTTAATTTCTCAATATTATCTAAATCATACAAAATTTATGTTTAGTGAGCTAGAACTTGACTTTTATTCAGAGTTCCCTTGTCTTTTGCGGGCAGTTTAAATTCATGAACATTGGACATAAAGAGGATAATTTTTAAGGGCAAAATAGCTTTAACCGAAATGAATTAAAATTGACTCAATTCCTTGAAAATTCATCGGAAAAAAAAGTACCATACTCAAGTATGAGGGAAAAAATGTAAACTATGACTTAAGAATATTAGAATCTGAGGAATGATATGAAAAAGAGCTAAAAGTCATTAGAATAAGTAGTTCCCAAGAATGAAGTTACCATTATTTAACAAACCCGTTAGGGGGTTGAATTATGAAAGGCCACCTAAGGTCATTGGCCGCATAGTTAAATAAATAGTATCTTTTGGCTAACAAGTCTGTTATGTAGACTGTTTATGCAAGGCTGCCTATGGGAACGTGCTGCATAATCAGGAAAAAGAACTCTCAAAAATTTACATTCCTAGTGCTAAAAGCCACTCAAAGTTTATGGAGATTCAAATTTTCCAAAGTATAGTGTTTTCTGTATGGAAAGTGGTACTTTAATATGGAGAAGATATTTCCAAACAAGATTATCAAAGAATTGGATGGATATCACTCCTACGAAGGTCTGACCAAAACGTAGGGAAGGATAATATAAACCATATACTTGAATACTTTCAGATCATGAAAAAGGATATGGGAGAAATATATTGAGGATGGTTGTTTTTGCGGATCCTTACATTCTGTCATTTAAGACAAATAAAGACAAAAGAGGCATTCTTCCCAAGAATGAAGTTACCACTATCCTAAAAACCTGTTAGGGGGTTGAATTATGCAGGTCCACCTAAGGGCATTGGCTGCATAGTCAGATAATAGTATCTTTTGGCTAACAAGTCTGTTATGAAGACTGTTTATGCAAGGCTTCCTATGGGAACATGGTGTATAGTCAGGCAAAATAATTCTCAGAAGTTTTACATTTTTGCGACTAGAAGTCGAGAAAAGGTTTATGAAGATCTGAAAATATTTAAGGTTAGGATTATGACACATAATGATGGGTATTTTCCAATGTATGCAGAGATACACGGATCAATGATAACCATAATCATGTTGTGGCTGGATCCTGAATTGAAATGTTGGAATTCACTACGTATCCCATAAGGATGGGAATCAAGACATACGTAGTTCTAAAACTACAGTTTAACATCGTGTGGGACAAAAGGATTAGAGATCTTAGTTTAGGGTCATAGATCTTGGACCATTGTAAGAAATACACAGTGTGTGTTCTCATAGGGACTTTTCAGCCAGGGAACAGAAAGTGGAATTTGGGGTTAGGTCCAAATACTTGGGAGTAGGCCCAAAGACTTGGGGCTGGATTCGAGGGACACTCGAACGTTCCTACGTATCCCATAAGGATGGGAATCAAGCCCACGTAGTTCTAGAAATACCCTCTGTACAAATTTGGTTCGTACATGTGAAGGGTGAAAGGGGATTTTAGTACAATGATGGTTTAACCCAAGATAAAAGGTTTGGGAGTTTCCATGTATGCACGTAGTCTTTGAAATGAAACATGATCGAAAAATCAATCTATATAATGATTCCCTCTCATGTGAGAGTATCAAAAAAAATTGTAGTTTATTGTCATACGGGACAAAAGTGTTGTATAGTTTAACGTCGTATAACAAAGACGAAAGTGAACCAATGTAAAGATATTGATTCTAGGGGTGGTTTCACAAATCAACATCGTATGAGATGGAGCTGAACCGATGTGAAGAGATTGGTTTCGGGCTTGAACCTTGGGAGGTTGCCTGCGTACCCAGCCTGGAAGGCAAGGATCAAAGTATTTGTAGTTCAATTAAAGAATGAATTAATGATCAAGTTGTTCTTGGGGACAACGACCTTAAAATGATGTTGTTGGGAATTACACATGGTTAGTATCCCAAAGAGTGTGTTATGGTTGAGGTTTGCTCTAAGCTCACGTGAGTCATACTCAGTGTGAGAAACAATAGGTAACAACAACCTTAACGATGCATAGTTTAATGTCATGTAGGACATATAAAGGGACTATGCAGTTTAAAGTCATGTAGTTCAGATTATTGGTGCTGCATAGTTTAATGTCATGTAGCAGGGACAAAGTACATTTTAATGTCATGTAGGAAATATCAAGGACTTTCTGTACAGTTTAGCGTCATGTAGTTTGGATGATGGGGACAATATAGTTTAACGTCATGTTGGACAAAAGGGGGACTATGCAGTTTAATGTCATGAAGTGAGTACAAAAGAGTACACCATTTAACGTCATGTTGGATGCATTGGGGATTTTTTCCCCAGTTTATCGTCATGTTGGACAAAAGTTCGAATAGTTTAAGGTCATATGCACGGACCGTAGATGGTGCAGTTTAATGTCATGCTGGAAAAAAGTGTAGTTTAAGGTCATACAGGACCTTTGATTATTATGTAGTTTAACATCTTTCCGGAGGTAAGGGACTTCTATACAGTTTAGCGTCATGTAGTTAGGACATCACAGTTTAATGTCTTGCTGGATATAAGGGACTTCTATATAGTTTAGCGTCATGTAGTTAGGACATCACAGTTTAACATCTTGCTGGACGTAAAGGACTCCTATATATTTTAGCATCATGTAGTTAGGACATCACAGTTTAACGTCTTGCTGGACGTAAGGGACTTGCAAATAGTTTAGGGTCATATGTATGGACCATTGATGATGCAGTTTAAGGTCATACAGGACCTAGTTGCAGTTTAAGGTCATACTGGACCATTTAGGGAACTTTTTCACAGTTTAACATCGTGTGGGACGAAAGTAATACAAATAGTTTAAGGTCATATGTATGGACAATTTCTGTATAGTTTAACGTCATATATCAAGGAAAAAACTATTTTGTGTTTATAGAAAATACTTCTTCAAAAATATGGCACTAGTTGGAGTAGTGATGAGTTCTACATCCATCGAGATTAATGAATAAGCTCCATTGGAGTAGACCCTATGTAATGAATAAGCTCCTTCCCATTTCGGCTCAAGCATGGGAGGTTTCTTTCCTAGTATCATTGGAGTTATAATAACTAATACCAATTCTCCCTGAGTGAATGAACGAAGATGAACTTTTTTGTTAAAAGCTCATGCTATTCGATTTTGATAGACTTCCATGTGGTGCAAAGTGCACAATATTTTCTCATCTAACCGTTCCAATTCATTCAATCTCTTTTGAGATTGTTCATCTATAGATGATTGATCACAAATAGAAACTCTGAGCGAGGGTAGTTGAACTTCAATGGGCAAGACGGATTCCGTTCCATATACCAATGAATATGAAGTTGACCGAGTTGCAGTGCGGGTGGTAGTCCGATAAGCCCATAAAGAATGAAAGAGTTTATCAGGCCATGACCTCTTATCTTTATCCACCATCTTTTGAAGTATATTTGAAAGAGTCTTGTTAAAGGCTTATATCTGTCTGTTGGCCGCCACATGATACCGAGATGAATTGTTGGATTTGATGGTGTATTTTTTATACAACTTCTTCACTTCGGATGAACAGAAGTTGGTGCCATTGTCCATCAATATGGTATGAGGGACACCAAATCTGTTAAGGATATTAGAACTGATGAAGCTAAAAACGCATTTAGAACTGACTTCCTTGAGAGGTATTGCCTCTGCCCATTTGGAAAAGAAGTCAGTAGCAGTAAGAATGTACTTAAACTGCTTGGTCGTAGCCAACGGGTAAGGTCCCACCACATCCATTCCCCATGTGGAAAATGGCCATGAGTATTTAGGTGTATGAGGCAACTCTGGAGGTTGATGAATGAAGTTGGTATGTACTTGGCATGAATGAAACTTCTTTGTGAAATCGACACAATCTTGTATCATTGAAGGCCAAAAGTATCCAAGCCTTCGAATCTGATCAGACAGTTTATGTCCAGACTGGTGGGCACCACAGACTCTTGCATGCACCTCTTTCATGATATCCATTGTCTCTTCACCATCAATGCATTTGAAGAGAACTCCATCAAAACCATGTTTGTAGAGAATTTTATCTAGGTGATCTAGGCTATCATAAAGAGTAAAATTGACCACACTTCACCGGATTTGTTCTTTCTCAACTCTATCAAGTGGAAGTGTTCTATTTTGAAGGTATTCTCTGATAGGTGACATCCATCCTGTAGTATGACCATACGGTTCAGGAATGGAACTAATTTCATTAATTTCCTCTGTTCTGATTCGAACATAAGGTGAAATTGCACGATGGTGGGCAATACTGATGGTTGTCTCGTCCCGATTTGGATCTGCCAAAGCTGTGGCTATATTAGCCAGTGCATCAGCTTGAACATTTTGTGATCTTAGAACATAAGAAAATGTCGGTTCCAAAGGGAATTCCTCCATTAACTCTCTGATGTAATCATACAAAGGGATTAGTTCTTCTTTTCTAATGGCATAATCCCCATTGACTTGTTTGATTACCAGGTCTGAATCACCTTTCACCTTTAAGTGATTCACTTGTGCGTGAAGTGCTAATTCCAAGTCTATGATGAGACCTTGGTATTCTGCTTCATTATTGGTACCACCTTCCCACAATAAGAAGGAATAAGGTAACACTGCCTTTTCTGGAGAAATGAGAATAATTCCTAAGCCAACTTTGTTGAATTTAGGATTTTCCATTTTCCTCTCTGTTGGACTTCTGGAAGAACCATCAAAATACATTTCCCATGCCTGAGGACTTTCTTGAATAGAGAAGACTTCCTCATCAGGGAGTTCAATATCTGAATATGTGTCTTCCACTGAAGGGTGTTCATCCAGGAAATCAGCCAGAGGTTGTCCCTTTATCGCGTTTTGGGACACATACTGAATGTCGAATTCCTGCAAAATAACTGCCCACCTTGCCAAACATCCTGTAAGCATT
Organism: Viscum album; assembly: GCA_963277665.1. Taxonomy (NCBI): domain Eukaryota; kingdom Viridiplantae; phylum Streptophyta; class Magnoliopsida; order Santalales; family Viscaceae; genus Viscum; species Viscum album. The sequence continues at coordinate 1,188,240,417 of OY728130.1, read as the reverse complement.
GGACAACTAAGGATAAATTTGAGCGGGTTTTTGTGAGATACCAATTAGACCTCGTGATGTTGTCGTTAGTGTCTCAACTTCTGAACTGCAAAGATTAATTCCAGGAAGCACTTATCAATACTTGAATACCGGGTTTCTGCTTCAAGTATAGTTTGACTGAGATAGTAGAGGCTGTTCTCATTCCCAGCATCATTCTTTTGAGCAATAAAGGTACCCAATGATCACTCTAGAGTTGTCACATAGATGATAAGTGGTCTTCCTTCAATAGGTGGAATGAGTACCGGTGGACTCTAGAGGTATTTCATGAGAATATCGAATGCTTCTTCAAATTCTTCAGTCCACTGGTAAGTGACTCCCTTCTTCATCAATTTGGTGAAGGGTAAACTATTGCCTGCTAAATTAGTGATGAAACGCCGAATATAGGCTAAGTGTCCTTAAAGTCCTCTTAATTATTTCAAATTCTGAGGAGGTGGCATACTAAGGATTGACTTGGTCTTCTCAGGATCGACTTCAATACCACGATGGAACACAAAAAAGCTGAGAAATTTTCCTGAGGTTACCCCAAAAGCACATTTTATGGGGTTCATCTTCAAATTATGTTGTCGAAGCTTATGGAAGATGACTTCCAAATTAGCCAATTGATTATAAGGTTGTTTGGATTTAACTACCAAATCTTCTACATAGCATTCAACAAACTTCCCTAAGAAGGGTTTGAAGATACGATGCATGGCACACTGATAAGTTGCACCTGCATTCTTTAAGCCAAAGGGCATTACCTGGTAGCAAAACACACCCTGAGGGGCTCTGAAGGTTGTATATTCCTCATCTTCTAAGGCCATTCAGATCTGATTATATATGGAATATCCATCCATGATGGAAATTTCTCCATAGCCAGCTGTTGCATCAATTAAATGTTTTGTAATCGGAACTGGGAAATCATCCTTAGGACAATGCCGATTCAGATCTCTGAAATCGATGCAAACTCAAATTTGTATGTTATTCTTCTTTACAGGGATAATATTAGCCAACCAATTGGGATATTGAAATTATCTGAAAAAGTTAGCTTCGATAATCTTATCCACTTCAGCTTCAATTTTGGAAGCATAAGTTGGGTGTGTTCTTCTCGCGGCTTGCTTAAATCCTCGATGTTCTTCTGGTAACCCCAAATGATGAGTAACAACATCAGGATCAAACCTGGGAATTTCTTTATAGTTCCAGGCAAATATATCTCTATTTTGATTTCGAAAAGAAATATACATCTCTTTCTCTTCAAGAGTCATGGCCGCACTGATTAAAGTGGGGCGTCGATCTTCTTTTGTACCCAGATTTATTTCTCTGAGTTCATCTACAGTGGCAGAGATACCCTCTTCAAATGCTGGAAGAGAATCTATGAGATTTTCCTCTTCTTCTTCATCATGTATTATTTCTTCCATTTCTAATTTCATAGTAGATGATAAAGTATAATTTTCATGATCAGAAGAGATGTCAAAATTTTCATATCTTGAAGAAGAAGCATCCATTTCCGACTCGATTGATGATGATGGGTCTTCTTTGGGTAATAAAGAGGAGATGATGGATTGGGAATCGACATCATTGTTCACCTCCTATGTTTCTATAACTTCTTCTAGCCTAATTGGTGAAGCATAGACTTGTTGGATTTCAGCAGATGAAATGAAGACGTCACCATTTGTGCTTTCATCACTGCTTGGTAGATTACCAATTTCTCTCATGTTGTATGGCTCGATTTCCATAATTGACATTATGGATCTTTCCATAAGAGTATTATGATTTGGGTCTATCTTGTCAATTTCACTAATAGGAAACACATAATCTGTACTCACATGTGTAAATGGATTTACTGGAATTTTCTCCAAACCATATGGAGCATTAACTTTGGTAATCTCCTTTGTAGTGGATTTCTCCCTTACCTTCATGTGATAAAATTCCGCCTCAATGTATTGAGACTCACATGTATTGAAGGGGGCCTTATCACCATACAATGTCCCAACTTGACCATCGAAACAATATTTGAGACATTGATGGTATGATGAAGGGATAGCCGCATGTTGATGTAGCCTGGGTCTTCCAAGAAAGATGTTGAAGGGTAAGTCTTGATCAACAACCATGAAATCTGAATTGGATACAAGATCTCCAAACCGAGTTCTGAGTGTAACTTCGCCCAGTGGTTCTTGTTCATTTTTATCATATCCATGTAACATCATGGTAGAAGGAGATAAATGAGATTCCTTGAGGACTAATCAATGAATTGTACGAATGGGCATGAGGTTGACTCCGGAACCATTGTCAATTAAAGTTATTCGGACGTCTACGCCATTTACCTTTCCAGACAAGTACAATGGTCTAATATGTCCATGCACAACATCATCTTCATCTTCATCAGTAAAAGATATTATTGCATGGAATTCTGCAGGATTATTCTCTATGTGATAGACTTCAGCTGCAGAAATTTCAGTTTGAAACTCTTGAGGACTTGACAAATCCTCGATGAGTGCTTCCCGAAGAGATTTTGACAGATTCAGAGCATATAGAATTGATAACTTGGCTGGTACTTGGGAAAAGTGTTTCAATATATCATACTTTTGATCCAAAGGTCTGCGTTTCCCAATAGGAATATGTGGTTTAGCAGGTACCTTGGAAGTAGATGCTTTGGAAGTTGATGCATCTTGTATCAGTATAGGAGTTGGCAATATTCCTGGTTTTGGAAGGTTAAACCGATTAGATCAATTTACTTGCTGAGAGGAAGAAGATGGAACCTTCAACTGGTCTTCCAAAATAACTGTGCCATGATTGAATTTTTTATTGGTAGAAGAACTTTCTTGTTCTTGCTGAGCTCGCTGAAGGGCTCTACCACGGGTTTTTACTGCGTACACAGTTCTAGCATGGGTAGAATTGGAATGGTGGATTCTGAAAGATCTACGTCTTCCCCTGTATCCTGATCCCCTAGAACATCCTCTGATTCCCCTGTTTGATATAGGGAATTCAGGCTCATTGAAATCGAAACTGCAACTAGAATATGGATCTGTTAATTGAATCATATTAACAGAACCAAAGATTAACTCTTCATTTGATGAAGACTCTGCCGGATTAGCCTGTTTAGGTTGTGTCGTTTGGTGGGGTGGTGCCCGTGGCTTTGAAGTAGATGGCATGAAGTCCGCCAGATCCAAAGACAACTTAGGCTTTGACACATACTCATCTTCTTCTGATTCTTTTCCTTTCTTTGAATCATGCCGTTTCTTTGAGTACATTCCCTCTGACGGAGAGGGTTTTTCCGCAACATTCATGGAAGAAGATATAATTTGTTTCTTTAATTGAGTTCGAAAAATAGCATGAGTTCTATTGATTGTATTTATGACCATCCAATCATCATATTCTGTGCATTTTTTCTTTTGACTTCTTTCCATTCACCTTTCTCCTCTAGAACTGTAGCAGTAACACATGCTACCTGAGTTGAAGAACCTTTCTGTTTTACATGCCTCGAGTCGACCATCTTTTTCAGGAGGTCTTTGAAGACAAAACACTCTTGGATGGGATGCCCCAACATTTGATGAAAAGGGTAATAATTGGGATGGTATTCATCTCCTTTCTTGTTTGGCCTCTTGGGCATTGTCAATTGAACCAAATTGTTTTCCAGAGCCGAAATGAAATAACCATGAACTTGTTCATTTCGGAGAGAGTATGTTTTTCTCTTCAGATCCTCAAATTGTTTTCATATTTGATCTCTTTGATCGTCTAGACGAAATAGACTTTGTTGTTGGAGCTCATGAGGTGGAGCCCTTCGAGAAGATGAAGGTTTGGAGGTAGAAACAGGTGTAGGTGCTTGTTTAAGCATAACTGTAGAAGTTTCTGCTTTACCCATTCTCCTTCCTGGAGCTGATGGAATTACACGAGATTTACCCTTAGCCTGTATAAGGAAATCTTCAATCTGCTGAGCGATTGAAGTAAGGTCTCAAAACCCACCTGTGTATTTCATAGGGATTAACAGCGTCTGTAATTCGTCACCCAGATTTTCCACACAGATTGGCAACAATTCTTCTTGAGGGAGTGTTAAGCTCAAGGAATATGTTAATCCCTTCCATCAAGCAATGAAATCATAGACCCTTTCATTCTCCCTTTGCTTACAGTTTGTAAGATCAAAAACTATTGTCTTTGGAAAAGTTGATCTGAACTGAAGGAGGAATTTTTGGCGAAGATCCTCCCATCCGGTAATTGACCGGGATTTCAAGCTTTTATACCAGACAAAATCTGGTCCTTGCAAGGTTCACACGAAGCATTTGAGTTTCACTGCATCTTGCTGCTCCAGAGTTCCCATCATAGGATCACAACAAGACACGTAATGCGTCAAATGTTGTTTAGGATCTCCTAATCCATTGAAAATAGGGAATACGGGGTTCCCAAAAATTGATGGAGGAGAGATTGAATCTACCCATTCAGGGTAAACTTTCTTTTCTGGTTGAACTTCCACACGTTTACCTTCCATAGTTTCAAAAAGAGCTGTTAATGACTCAGTAGTAGTTATTAACTTTTGAGAAACATCCGATTGAACTTGGACTTGTGTAGGTGCAATGACTGGAGCTTGAAAAAATGTGGTGGTTGGTGCTGCAACTGATGGTAGCACTGCCAACTGTTGTTGCACTTGACCCGTAGGATTAGACCTGTGAGGGTGTACTGATAGAGGAGGATATTCTTGATCCATCTTAGTAGTTGTAACAAATTCCTTTGGCTGACTGACTCCATCATGCTTAATAAGAAGACTACTCTGAAGTAGTTCTGCATTCAACCTTCTTAATTCCTTCATTTCTTCCTCCTATTGTGCAAACCATTTCTCTAGTGAGAGTGATTGGCCTTCTCCAGAGGAAGGATATATAACCTGGTTCTTTCCATTACCTTTGTTGGATCCTTTTCGGAGAGGGGGAAGTGGGTTACTCGAAGGATTACCTAGGTTCTGAGTAATCCTTTGACTTCGTGTATGCACACCTTCTTCATTTGTGTCATTATGTACATCTTCTTGAGCAGGAACCTCTTCATCTGAGTCCCCTGAGTGAGCCTCATCTTATGGATCAGCAACAATGGAATTGATGACATTGATTGATGCATAACGCATCGCATCCCTTCTATCATCATTTCTGTGATATTGTCTTCTTCCATGTCTTTGATGAGACATTGCCTTTTGTTGATTTGATCCCTCATGAACTTCTTCACAAACCATAATTTAGAGGGAATCTCCTGATAATTTGGCTCTTCGTTCCTCTTGAGGCTTCTTCCCCAATCGAGAAAATACCAGCTTTCTCTGAGGAGGGGATTGATGATTTGAAAAATTCCCCAGTTCAGTGGACTGGGGCTGTTCCTTCTCAACTCCTCAAATCTTATTTGTTGATTCTGAGGGATGGTTTAAAATAGTCCTCAGTCTGGAGAGCTGGGGTGGCTCTTGACATGCCATGTCTGAGACTTTCTTAAAATATCTCCAAATCTTGTGAACCGTAGTCTGGAAATTAGCTGAATGTATTAACCTGTATCCACTTTTATCACCCGGATCAAAAGACCGTTGGATGATTTCTGACACTTCTGTCACTTGGTGACGCGCTTTCTCCAAAAAAGAGGCATGTTCAATATTCCTGTTTGCTTGATGCAAGAGTAATTCAACAACTTGTTCTCTGTATTCTTGATTTTGAGAGGAACTAGTTGAAGCCTATTCTTGGGAAAGCTTTTGATTAAAAAAAATCCCATTGACTGTGGCCGACCATGGGTAATAAAATTTCATGATACCATTTTCAGTGGGCTTTGCTGACTGTAGAGCACCGTGAAATGCAGTGCCCCATGAACACCCCATCCTCTGACATGAATACCAGATGGGGCATTGTCAATTAACAGACGCAATATTCTTAGTGCGCCAAAGCATGAATGTTGAAGGACTCTCTGTAGCTTTTCAGCCTTCGGATATGGATAGACTGATAGAGACGCCAAATCAATCTGACGTTGTAACCCTTCTATTATCATAAGATGATTTTCATATTCATCATAAGAAAATACTTTCTTTTTCAACTAAAAAAGAGTCTTCCATATGTTTAGACGAATATCATGAATTTCATCTTCCGTCAACATTTCTGGAATGTCATACTGAGAGTTAGCCAGAGGCCAAAACATGACTGGCACTTCACCTTTCGCCAGTTGTTTTCTCATGTTCATCATTTCCTCTTTATCATTTGATGAAGATTCTTCTACCTGATTTGACCAGAGTTGGTATTTCCTTGTTGCTTCATTGGATTCAATAGGATTGGTAGTGAAATCATTAATCAAACTAGAAGATTAATGACTTTGGGGTGGTTCGGATAATGACCTACACCTTGGGCTATCTTCTTATTGAGAAAGTATTTCACCTGCTAGCGATGAAGCTTCAGACATGACTGGTTTCTCATTTGAAATTCCCTCAAGATAAGAGGGATTTATCGGCACTACATTGTCCACTAGAGCATTTTTTAGGAAATGTACATCACTACTACGGAGAGTAATTTCATAGAAAAATGTATCATCAGGGGGAGGACCACCATAATGGGTTACAGAAAAAGATGAGATCTCTTGCTCCTTGGTCGTCTGACCACACAGAGGGTTCATGTGGCTCTCATCTGAAGAATAAACTTCAAGATCGACCGAATTGTCATGAAGCAAGTCTTCATGAGGAAGTATCTATTGAAGACCTTCGGAATTAATGTTCCCACTATTGGGAAATGAGGGAGTAGAATCTTGAATTTCAACAGATAATAGTCTGAGGGCTTCAAGAACTCCAAAAGAGAGCAAGGCCTTGTTACAGATTGGCTCTTGATCTCTTGAATGTGTTGGGCGGGTCTTTTTCTTAGACGCCTTCTTACTCACTTTGGAAACCACTTGTTGAAGAAAGTGGCTACTAAGAGCAGGTGTTTGTACCTGATCAGGAATGATGGTCAGGTTAAGCTGACGATCTCCACTCAAATCAGGTGTATGTTCTTGACTTGGTTGTCCATATGATATGGGGGAGTATGCCCCACAACCCTCTTGGACTAGAACATATGTGTGTGTCTGTTCCGGAGTGAATTGTTGATGTGTCACTCCACTGGTAGGGATAGATTTATGTGTCCTTCCTTGAGATGCCACTGAAGTTGTTATAATATCCTGGAAGGCTTCCAGAATATGAGCAGAGTTTTGCTTCTGCTCTTTCACCATTGATAAAATATGCTTGGTGACTTCGGCTACCGGAACAGGAATATACGTCCATTTTGGGCTTTGAGTAGGTGTATGTGCCTGCTCCTGTCCTCTTCCTATCAGTGAATCCTGACAGTACTCAAGTGTGGGGGCAGAGAGTTGAGTCTGCCTCCTATTGGTTGTCGGGGCTTTCCGACTAACTTCTCTGAATGCTACCAAGTGAGACTGTTGGTAGACTTGATTTGTACTAGCAGGTGTATGTGCCTGCTGATTACACTTCGCCGAACGTAGTTGACGAGATCCATCATATGTAGTCAGACGATCCTGCTGACTAGCTGATGATGTATAAATAGGTGTATGTTCCTGCCTATAGTACTCCGCTGGAATTGCCTGGCGGGATTGGCGTGGTGCTGCCAGACGAGTAGGCTGGACAACGGAATTAAATCGAGCAGGTGTGTGTGTCTGCTCATTGCTTGCCACCAAGTTAGGTTGGTGGACTTATCTGGAGATGGCAGAGATGAGAACCTGCTCACTATTAACCGGACTTCGCCTCTGGCGATTCATCTTGCCTGCTCGAGTTTGAGGAACCTGAGCCGAACGCCTGGAGTCGGTACCCTCATCATGTTGCGGGCGCACTTCCGCATGAGTCTGGCGGCGATTGTTGGTGGGAGCCCTCAATAAGGACTCTTGTTTTCATTAATTAAGGCCCTGAGGGACCTCCTCATTCACCTCCCTAGAATAATGGAGCGAATGGTGATTGCGTTCTAGGGATAACGACCCGAAACCGTTGGAGACGGTCGTCAGCATCGCCTGCTTCTTGATCACTAGTCATCGTTGTCCAGATGACCGGTGTGAGTTGTTCACTTGGAGGGCTTGTCGGGAAGCCTCCAGAGTTGGGATGGTACCGTGTTTACGGTACTCCTTAACCAGTGTGTTTGATACCCAGCATTGAAGATGGTGAGTAGGGGATATCGTCCCTAGAGTGTACAATGATCCAGCAGGAGTAGCAGCAGTAGCATTTGCAGCAGCAGTATTCACAGGTGTGAACTTGAGAGCAGCCATTCTAGAAATTCAAAAGATCATGGAAAAGAGTTCATGTTTGATATAACAGAAATAATCAAGATATATTCAGCCACTACATCTTTTGGATGAGCACATTTTTCAATGATTGTTTTTGTTGGCCCTCTTATTGAGTTTTAAATAGGGTCCTAACAAATAGGTAAAACATCAGTTTAACTTGGTTAAGGATTCATGTCGGGTTCACCATTTAAGTTTCCCTCGGACTTCGGGGATGAACTCCTTTGATGGAAGGTTCAAACATTCTGATCGGTTTCTAACGGGTTTGTTCATAGAACTGAAAACATCCAATGATTCCACATCCATTCAGACCTACTTTCCTAATTTAGGTGCTCATTAGTTTTTGGACTGATGAGGCTTAGGAATTTGCATTGGTCGAGATGATGGGAGGTCGTACTCATCACACCTTTTTGAGGGGAATTATTGTCTACTCCGGGACTCTCTTTATAGATTTAAGTTATGTTCGTGAATCCTTATTACATTACCAAATATAAAATGAGTTTTCCTTTAGATCTGATAATCAATGATCGATATGTAGGAAATTTAGAGAATCTTTTATATTTAATCAAGGTTCTTCACTGATAAAGAATCATCTATATTTGTTAGAGATTCTTAGTCAATGGTATCCTTTGATACGTAAAAGTCTCTTGGTCCTTATGATGACCATACTGGTTTTAAAGCCACTCAGTGGGGCAATTGCAGTTTATTGTCATTCAGAAGGACATGAAATATTTCAGAGTTGGGATCGAACCCGCTGATGGGGTACCTACGTATCCTTTGTTTAAAAAAGGAATCAGAACCAACGTAGTTCGAGTAAGGGAGTATTAAGTTTATGATTGATGGCGCAAAGAAGGATGTCATAATTACTTTTACACTCTATTCTCATGTGATTCACGCTCGGTGTGAGAAACAAGAGGTATTGGTAAAAATCAGACAATTATGCCATGAAAGATGCAATCATAAGAAATAATGTGGGGCTTATGTATGTATTACTACCCAGATAAATGAATATTAGGATTTACTTTAGGGAAGAAATCTAGGAACGGGGTCCATAAAGGTATATATGCTTCATGGATATTTGAATACTCTAACTTGGAGCTTACTCCTAAAAAAGAGGCCCAAATTAGGAGAGTACTTATGATTGGGTTTTACTCCTGAAAACAAATCCCAGATCAAAGTTAAATTAGGACTAGTTAAGAGAAATTAGGGGACTAGGGCTTACTCCTGAAAAGGAGGCCCAGGTTAAGAGACTTGAAAAATTAAGGGACTTGGGGCTTACTTCGGAAGAGGATGCCCATATTTGAGACTACGTCTTACTCTTAAAAAGGAGGCCCATGTTAAGAGAATTATGGTTGGGACTTACTCCTGAGGAGGATGCCCATATTTGAGAATTATGACTGGGGCTTATTCTTGAAATGGAAGCCCATGTTAATGAGGAATCGGGGCTTACTCCTAAGGAGGATGCCCCGATTTGGGAATTATGACTGGGGCTTATTCCTAAAAAGGAGGCCCATGTTAATGAGGAATTAGGGATTACTCCTAAGGAGGATGCCCATATTTGAGAATTATTACGGGGGCTTATTCCTGAAAAGGAGGCCCAGGTTAATGAGTTCTCTCATCGTAAAGGACGAGGTTGAATGAATGAAATATCAATATTTAGTGACATGAAGATGTGTAAATCACTATATTTTGAGAGTTATTCTACATAATTCCTTTTAGATAAGGATGTAAAATCAAGAAATCATTCCATAAATGGATTTGAAGAGTTTCTTGAAGACTGAATCTTGAATAGGAGAGGTGGAAAGAAATAAGAGGGGTGAAATGGGCAAGAAGGGCACCCATGGAGGTAGAGGAGCGCAAGTACTGTGTGGGCGCGCAAGTCCCAGTCGCGCAGGTATACCTGCACGACACATGGGTATTTGCGCGACAGTTAACCAGTTGGGTAATACTTGAGCGACTCTTGGTTAAAGCCTTTAGAATCCTCTTGAGGTTCTTCCAGAATAGGGGCGCACAAGTTCTATTGAAGGGGTAAGGTGGCGCGCAAGTGTGGCCTTTCCCTTATGATCTGTCTACTCAGGCGCGCAAGTGTTTATGAGTTTCAGCACTTAGGCCTTCCTCCACCTCTGTAGATCTTCCTTTCTAGGTAAGAAATTACCTTAGAAGTGTTTGGGAAGCTTTGAGAGGAGACTAGGGCGCTGAGAGCTCAAATATAAGTTTCTGGAATAATTCCTCCATTAATGGGGGGCCCACAGGGTCTATTTATATGCAGGAGAAGACCCCGAGCGGTTATTACTTAGGTCACACAAATCACTTGTGCGACCATTATGCGTCGCGCAAGTGGATTTTCATGACTATGAGGGAACTTTCGCGACCTATGGGAAATATTATTTTTGTTCATCCCTTTGTCTATTTTTGATGTTTTCTTCAAAAGCTGAATCAATTTGTTCTAAGTCATTTTCCTTTTACATTCCTTTGGACTCTGTGACAAAAAGGAGCATCAACACCCAAATAATATTATCATGTTTTGAATCCTTCTATGTTTAAAAGGGGTACTATCGATGAGATCATCAATATGTATATGAGTTTATCTATCTATTTCCAATTATTTATAAGAAATGGGTAGTTATTTATATTTTCATGTTGTATAAACCTGAACTCTGGAGTCTACTTTTATTCAGGGAGGTGATATATCTTTTGAGAATGGGTTGAACCGTCATGAGGAATCCTACATTTTTTATTTGTTACAATAATAAAAACCCTTGATCTTAATAATAGTCCAGGACATGCAATTTAACTTGACGTTGAAGGGACATATATAAGGTAATCTAGGAACCATGTATAAAGATCAATCCTTAAGATAGAATCCAATATATACTACCTATTTTAGGAATCAGATCCATCATAGTTTGTTCTTATCTCAACCTGATTAGGGGTAGAGATATATTATTAATGCATGTGAGGGTTATTTACCTGGTATTTACCAATATGGTAAAGCCTTAGGGACTTACATTGATGTGGGTTCACTTGTATGGGAGAAGTAATTTCGTGTCATTGAATGGGGCTTACACACAGATGTTTCCCAAGATGGGGGTATATGATGTGATTAGTATGATTGTTGAAATTTATTAATCCCATGTGAGTCATGTTTAGTATGAAAAATAAGGGGAAAATAAGCAATCAGACTCACTACACATGGATATGGAACTCATGCACTGGGGTATCCCTACTATGGTGTTTGATATGGATCTCAGTCCATAGGAATGATTCCTATATATCCTAATTTTTACAGGAATTAGAGTCCTCATTGTTCAATAAGATTCTCAATCCATTGATGGATTATGAAGAATGATAATCCCATAAGAGATTTTGGGTTCCCATGTATTAGAATATCTAAAATTTGAAGGGACTAACATGAAGTTCTATGTCAAATTAGACCCCAGGCCTTAGGATTGTATCCTATGTATCTTTTTTGGTTACGAATCATAGTTCTCATAGTTCAATTTTTCTGAAACACACAGACGATTTTTGGGTATTTGAGGGCATGTCCATGACATACACATAAAGGGATGCAAGCGTGTGATCCCAATTCTTGTCTTTTAATGGATGGGGAAGGATGGTGGAATTATAGGAGAATTAATTTCCATCAAATAATAATATTTTAAATATGTAGCTATGTACACCAAGATTGATACCTATTCCAGAATGTGCAGTAGGAAGGTGTCCTACATATTCTTTTTAGGTTGGAATCATAGTCTCTATTGGTCAATAAGTTTATCAATCCGATAATTTTTGAAGAAGATTGATAAATCTTGATGATTTTTTTAGGACCCATGTGTTAGAGTCTCTGAAATATTACAGTACGTACATTGAGGTGGATTCCCAATAGGATCTCGAACCTTAGGAAGGTGTCATGTGTATCATATTTGGGAAGGAATCAGAGTTCTTATAGATCAATTATCAACAAACCCACTGATGCATTTGAGGTGCTCGAGGGAATGGTTGGGAAATATATATAAATTAATGAGTGTGTATGGTCCCACTTCACATCTACTAATGGATGAGTAAGGATGGTATACTAAGAGAAGAATTCAGTCCCTTGAGTTATCAATATTTGAGATATGGAGGGACTTACACCAAGGTCGATACCCATTGGATCACATGCCTTATAAAGGATTCCTATGTATCCTATTTGGATAAGAATGAGATTCCTCGTAGTTTAGTTATCTTTTTAATGCATTGATTGTTAATGAAGAAAGATAAACCCAAATAAGAGTTTGGGTCTTGTGGGTCATTTTGTCTAAAATATGGAGGGACATAAACAGATTTAGATCCCAATTTGGAGACCAAACCATAGGAAGTATCCTAAATATCCTGTTTGGATATGAATCAGAGTCATTATAGTTTAGTATGGGGTTGTCTAAATATGTCAAATAGATAAGGTTATCATGTCACGGGGTGTCTGCATGACTTGATTGACATATCCTAAGTGTTTTTCTAACATTCTATAAGGGTCTTCTAAACTTGTCCTAAGTGACTTTTGAACATGCCTTGAGTGTACGCCTAAAAACTTCTGATTTTCTTCCTGACATTTCTGAAGTGTTATCTCATTACTCAGATGACATGTAAGGGGGGTATTCACATGATCAATATAGAAGTATACAAGGGTGCCATGTGATCGAGGATGACATGTCAGAATGATATCACATGATCTAGAATGACTGTCTGGAGGACTATGACATATCTCAATTGAAACATCCAAGGGTCTTCACATGATCAATGCAGAAATGTATACGGGTGTCATATGTTCAAGGATAACAAGTCGGAAGGCTATCATGTGATCTGGACAGAAAATCTGTAGAAAATATCAGGACTAGGTTGATGATTCCAAGGGGCTTCACGTGACACAAATGATGTATTTGGGGGCCTACGTTCGAGTTGGTTAATATATATGAAGTACTTTGTGTGATTTGTTTGACATTTCTTGGTGACTTCACATGACTCTACTAACATGTCTAGAGGACTTCACATAACTCGACTAATATGCTTAAGAGTTGTCACATGATCTGGATAGTACATGGGAAGCATGTGATGCTTTAAAATTAAAATAAGTGTATTATTATTCACCTAAGTCTCTATAATTATCATCTTTCATTACATATATTATTCAATGTTTGTCAAGTATTAGATTTATGAGGTTTCGCATGACCAATTAGACATGCATGGGATCCTTCACATAATTTGGATGGAACACTGGAGGTCCATTTAATGATAAATAGGTTGATCATGCAAATATGATATGCATGATTTATTATCCATTAAGTAGTTCACGATGTTTTACCTAGTGGAATATCCTAATGATTTTGTGGATTTCCACTCTGTGAAGTATTCTCTGGCTTCTACGCTCTTGTTGGTGTGCCTTGTGTCTCGTGTGTAGTGTGTCATTTTATTTTTATGGGGTAGATTTTATAGGCCTCGCCACTCTGGTTTTACACTTCCTTTAAAGAACGTATATCACACATATGGGATAGATACTATGGAGATATTATCTATAACAATTGGGCCCCATTGATAGGATAACCACCCTGCCTTAACATGGTCATCAGTCTTGGCCTGATAGGTACATCCAGTTTCCCCGCAAACATGTGGTCTCCACCCTGGGGACCATCCATGTGATTAAAAGGGTAATATGACTAATGACAGTCCATAGAGACCGACACATATCCTTTATAGTGTGATTTGTCCTCACTCACACACACCCTAGAAAAATTCCCAGAAGGCCACCCATCCGGATCACTATTCCAGGCCAAGCATGCTTAACTGTAAAGTTATAGTTTGGTAGGATATTGTAAAGGAAGTTCACTATGTTGGAATGAGTCGTATCATTTATTAATTTAAACTTTTATCATTTTGAAGTGTTGCATTCACCCCCCTAGAGTGTAACGTCCTCATTCTGGGCCATACATCTCATCCCTGACAGTGTAGTGTGTACTTAAGGCTGGGTTCCTCCTGTAATAACAAATATAACTATTGGGCCCCGCTGACAGCACATACACCCCACCTTAACATGGTTGTTAGTTTATGGCCCGACAGGTACCACTAGTTTCCCCGTTGACACGCGGTCCCCAACCTGTGGCCCACACAAGTTCTTGAAAGGGTCGTATGATTAATGATAGTCCCCAAAAGCCGACACATGTCTATTCCAGTGTGCTTTGTCCTCACTCACACACACCCTAAAAAACAACTAAGGAGGTCACCCATCCTGATCACTACTCGAGGCCAAGCACGCTTAACTATGGATTTCTAATTAGGTAGGCCCCTGAAAAGGGAGGTGCACCTTGTTGGCATGTTCCATATAATTTATTCAATTAACCTTTTATCATTCTGGGTTGTTATAGTATCAAATCACATTCTTTTCATGAAATTGTCACTCATCCATAGCATCATATTTGCATCGCATGATAAGCAGTGACTATGAGATCATTCCAGCATCCCGATGTCTAATAGAACCATGACTTTTCAATGGTATTTTTCATATTCTTTTTGACATGTCAAATTTCCTTTTTCACGATCATACTGGCATGTCTGGGATTCTCCACAAGACCAGGACACCTATCAAAGAGGTTTTCATATAATCAAGTGAGATAAATCTAGGGTGGGACTTCATGAGATCAAGCTAGCATGTCAATGGGCCTTCAAGATATGAGGATGAAATTTCTGGTTGTCTTCACGAGACTGGGACACTAGTGAAAGAGTGTTTCTCATAATTAAGGGATATTTTTCTCATGCCCTTCACTAGATCATGTAATCATGTCAAAGGGTCCTCTTTTAGATCAATCTAACATGTCAAAGGGACATCACATGATCAATGGATAAAACACATGGTGACTAATCACCTCACATATAAAATAGATTATCTTTGATATCATGAGGCTCCCACCTTTTCTAGATTTTATTTTTTATTTTATAAAACTGGAAGCCTTTCCACATTGGTTGTTCATTAAGAAGTGAATGATCAATAAGTGATCTCATGATAGTATGAAACCATTTTCATGTAATGTATCCTCACATATTTTTGGGGAATCATCTGACTGATGTTGGATCATTCGAAGTCATGTAAGAATTTTAATAACCCTTCACCACACTTGTCTATTTATCTAGAGGGGTGTCACATGATATAGTGGAAGTGTCTAAGGGACTTCTCATGGTCATGAGGTCCCTTCAAAGGGGACTCATATAATCATAATCACTTGTATAGACTCCATTACAAAAACATGAGGGATTTATTTAAAGGCTTGGTATGATCAAAATGACTCATCAAAGTGGATTTTTGTGATTGTCATCACCTTTCTCGAGGACTTCACAAGAATGTGAGGTCTTTTATAAGGGTATTTATATAATCAGAAGGACTCATCAATTTGTATTCACATGATCATTATCTGATCCCATGAAGCACATGATTCTTCTGTGTTACATTCCACTATTCATGTGATCACATGTCCTCCAGGGGTTACATGATTCATGTGATCTAGCATTCAGGTCTTCATTTACCCATGATGATCCATCCATCCATTTTTTTAAGGAAATAATATTTACTCTTTGGTTATTTCCTTCATCCCATTATTTATAATACTTGTTTAGTTAGCATAAAAAGATCCCCCCCTCAAGAGAGAGGTCACCATTGATAAGTACTCATTTATGTGGAGAGTAAATTTCAACATGATCCATTGAGGATTCCACTGATCGGTGTCTCAATAATTATTTGGTACTCATGGTGACCTATATTATTACACGGGGCATCCTATAAATATGGGACCAAGGTAGTCACACATTCTTCTAATAACTCAAAATTAATATCTCTTGTGATTTCATATTTCTTGCATGACTTCTTCATAGGACTTCCTAACAAGAACCACTTCACAAGAAACACATTGTAAGAATTATTCATGAGAATCTACCGGGTGAACTCTCCATATGACTTCTTCATATGAATGATCTATAACACAATAAATGGTAATATCCTTATGTTTTGCTACAAATTTTCTTTATAGGGTCATATCATCTTCTTATCATGGTCCAACAATTCATTGTCTCATTATCACATGATCATTGTTTGAATCACATGACCTCTATATGGTCATGCGGTTTTGAGCCTCAAAATCATATCACATGATCACAAGGTGTTTTATGGGTCACATGATCTGTCAAACTAGTAGTAGGTAATATGATCAAGAACCCTTATAAAGGTCACATGATCTGTGAGACTGCTAAAGGGTCTCCCGATCATGAACCCTTATATGGGTCATGAAATTCATGAGACAGGTAATGGGTCACACAATCGTGAACCATATATGGGTCATGTGATTCACATGATTCTGCGTGTGTTTAACATTTCCTTTAGTTGATCAAATTTTCATGAGGGTACTCCTTCTCATGTTTGCTTCATATTCTTATGAATATGGATTCAATATCACATATATCTTCTAATTCAATTGAATAGAGGGATATGATTGCATGGAATAATAATTTCGACCATCGGTATCAAGTGTTTTTTTAAATTGAGTTTATGAAGGGGCATAGCCCTCCTGAACTTCATACATATCCTTTGTTGCACCAACTACCTTTATATTGATTTAGTCTTCTACATGATACATCTATTCCTCACCTGATTATAATCCTCCGTATACCTAGCTATCTACCCCTATTAATAATATTCAAATAAAAATCTATGAGGATAGTCAATTGGTTGGTGCATTACTCCAACGGTTATCTCATATGATGGATAACTCCCCTCGAGGTATATATGGTTACGATCTCACCCATCATCCAATTTCTCATAGTTATTTTGGAATAATCATCTCATATTTGAATAATCAGAGATGCATTAGGAGATCAATGTTGGATTTGTGACAAGGAGGTAACTTCTCTGATTAATGAGAATTGTTATTCTATGTTATGTAGAGCTGCATAGAATTATCTAACCAGATATATGCTATTCGTCTTTATAAGGAAGTATGGAATTCTCATTTAAACATGTAACATCAATCAAAACTGCTGAAAATATTATTAGTATTGGTTTCATGACACTAATTCCTTATATCTACTTCACTGTGAATAAGGTATCGACCTCTAGGATATTTATCGGTGGGAGGAATCCCTCCTCTTGGGGAGATGTATGAATATTTTCTCACATTGTGGATGTTTGAGATTACATCATACAAAATCCATGTTTGAAAATGGAAATTCTCATCATTATGAAGGAGATGTTAAGGAATTAGATGGACCCATACTCAATCATTTCTTTTAAGTATTGGTGAACATCTTCTTCTACCATTTCAGGACTCATCAAACCTCTATATTCCCTCATTGATTCCATTCCCGATAGGTTCATACTAGAAATGGATCTTATTGGTCCACTATAAATTCAAGGGAGTATGCCTCATGTGGATACCGAGTGATACTATAGATATCCCCAAGCCTTCAGTCAGTAGGGTTTTTAGCCATGTTTTTTAATAGATTTATTTTCCCAGTCGGGGATGCACACGTGAGAATTAGTATGAGAACATTAGATATGGAATATCAATTTTCAGTGGGGTGGAATCTTAATATAGTCGTTTTCATTTTTTCTTACCTCTACCAACTCCATGTTCATATTCAATAAGTTATCATCCCTTATCCAATTGTTTTCCCTTTCCAACCCTTATTTTTATGGATATTATTGATTTTTTATTATTAAAAATACTATAATGTTGTTTGAATCCCTAATTCTTTGTTCCATACAATAATATTGAATATTTCTGTTTTTATGGTAATTCCACTAGGTTCTAGTGTGGTTATTGACATGTTGATCTGACAAGATCAGTTCAACTTCATGCCCAATCGTACACCAATTGGGCTAATTGTTGATAGTGGGAGTGTCTCCCTCAATGATATATCATATAATATCTCTCTGGGATGGGGTTCATTCTGCCTGTGTAGATAGGATGATAATCTATGAGTCGTACACCCCTTATTAGTTTTATCACTTGATTTTTCTTTGATAATAAGGTTTTACCTCTTACCTTAGCTAGTGTGTTTGGAAAACTACATTTTGAGAACATTCGACAATTTTTTCTCATAATGTAATGTGGAGATACAAATTCTAAGATTATAATCCCACCCGTTGATGTGTCTATATTCTTGTCTTATGAATGTTCACATAATTAGGTGGAAACATACCTGATCAGTATCTTGAATCAACTATTCTGTTGGGTGGACATGCCTTATGCTTCACTGAAACCCTTATTTATGGTACCAATTGAGTTAATTTCATACTTAGGGGATCCTCTAGGGAAGAATTCTCAAAATAATGATGAGTTTCCAATTAGTGGGAAATAGTATTTTCAGGATGATGGACATTAAATATTAGTAACATATTATGTAATGATTGAGAGGAGGGAACATGGAACTTCTTCTCTTACTTCTTCATGGGACTATACAACCTTTCCTTCAATGGATTCGATGTCTTATTACCCTTAATATACTATTATTATTTCTAATGTACACACTCTAATGGTATCATATAAATAAGTACCCTAAAAGCTAGTATGGAAGAAAATAAATACCTTGATCCATGACACTCCCTTGGAAGATCTTTATAGCAAATAATAATTCCTTCACCAGTTCTTTTATGATATGGGGACATGTGTCTTTGACTGTCAGTCATTATATGATATCACTTAGTAGATTGTCGTCACACATCAAAAACTGTCAAACAGTAAAAAGAAACGAAACATCATTGGTGAAAATATATATCTAACCATGTCAGTAAGGGATTCTTTGAAGATTCATAAGCTAAGACATCAAATAGTCTCGCAGCTATGAACTCAAATATATGCCTTTATTGAATAAATAATAGAATAAAAAATGAGTTGTTACTAGTGTACGATCTCATTTTATAGAATTTTCATATTTATTAGTGAATAGTTAAATAAGATCTAAACTGATATATTATTTAACTAGGAATATTCATCCTCCAAAAGTATAAAATGAAATGTTGCAGGTGACACTTCAGCACTCAATTGTTACATATCACCAACCATTGGCTGATTTAGAAAAAAGATCTAACCAACTTTTATTGTGGCTCGACCATGGTCATCTTTTTTTCTCTTAATTATTTCATTCTAAAACTTTATGAGATACTCTGTAATGTGGGGACTCCTCCTTTTTCACATTATCAATGATGATGTTTTATGAACATTACAAGTCATTTTATATAATTCTTTCATTCATGATGTGCATGAAATTTCATTGAACTAATACTAAATTGATCATCATAAATACCCACACTTTTTATAAAACCAAATAATCCCAAACTCCTAATTTTTAATGATTAAATCACAAAATATTTCTCTTAATATTTTTTCATGAATGCCAACCGACATGAAATTTATTACTGATGTATCTAATCAAGTTTTCTTATTATCACCTAATTTAAAAGGATAATTGTGGTAAACATATGTCATGTAGTTATAATTATTTAATTTATATCTAAGACAGTGGAATTAGAAAGCACAGATTGGTTTTCTCTAAGGAAAAATAATGATCCCAAAAGTATTTTTATATCTTTATTTATTTTTCCGTATCTTTTTACAAAGATTAATATAAGGGAAAGATTAGCGGGTGTAGATATGGATTCTTTTTAGGATGAAATTTTATAGGTTTTGAGTTTATATTTTTTATGCCTTTTCCATTTTATATGTTCTTAATATTTCCTAGATCACCCATGTGCATTTCCAATGAGCAAAGACTCAAATTTTTCCAAGGGTTCCCTTTTTGATTTTACAACATAAAGATAATTGTTTCTATTTTAATTGAATGCTTAATTCCTCACAAATTATTCCATTGTTTTGTTGTAGTATAGTTTATTCAATATTATATCTTTTTCCGTTATATTTAAGGTCTCCTTTCCCTATCCCGGTTCTATTGTAGTTTATGTTCATCTAGT
Organism: Viscum album; assembly: GCA_963277665.1. Classification (NCBI taxonomy): domain Eukaryota; kingdom Viridiplantae; phylum Streptophyta; class Magnoliopsida; order Santalales; family Viscaceae; genus Viscum; species Viscum album. Next base: position 1,188,220,163 of record OY728130.1, on the reverse strand, counting down.
TGGGACCTTAAATTGTTGTATTTTAGGGTCTTATAGATCATACCTTATACTCTTACTAGTGTTCCATTCATGAAGTAATGTAATCCATGCAGTTTAACATCATGTGGTAAAAACCTATTACATGAGTTTTAACATCATGATGTAAAAAAATATTCTAATCAGTTAAATATCATGTGTTAAGAATGAAAAATGTTATTCTGTTTAAATTATTTCTGCCAAGAATTGGGATGCCTTTCTATTTACAGTCCAACTATTAAGACATGATACAATTAGAGGTATGTTGATATCATATGGATAGTTGGAATATGGTTCGTGAAAATCATAAAATAGTTGTTTGAACTGATTAATATGGAATGGGAAAGTCATGAGGGGGACCCAAACCACACTAATGTGATGATTTTTTCCTTGGTGTTTCTGGGGTTCATGAGTGGAATAGGAATGTCATATTAGGAATGAAATAAGACTCCCCAAGGCATTGAGTTCTTCTATTGTATTGTTGGGGATTATGAGGATTGGACGTCCTTTCCTGTAAGGAGGATATTCCTCTAGTCTCTAGGTTAGAGTCCCTTTTTCATGGACCTAGAGGGCATATATGCATGGTCATGTAAATTGGATCCCAACTCTCATCAAAGTTCTATCGGTTATTTTTTGAAGATGGTATTGATATATGATAAAAATATTAGGGATTAAAATTCCACGATGATAGTTTGAATATGATTTGTCTAAATCACTTGTCTAGGAGATTGACTAAATGAATATGGAATAGGAAAAACATTTCAGGAATGTACCAAAATACCCTGAGGTGGTCGGTTCATTCAGGGTGTTGACAGGGATTTGGAGGATTAGAGTTCCTTTCATACAATGAGGAGATGCCTCTGATTGGTAGGTCAAAGGACCTTATAAATGGGATCACAGGGCTTACATGCATAGTCATGTAATTGGATCCTCACTCTTCTCCATGGGCCATGAAATATTTCAAAATACTCAAATTTCTAGATAATGAAGTGGTGTGTGGATAAAAGAGATATCCAGGAAGGGTTCTAGTTCCCTATTGTAGTTTATTTATCTGGTATGGAGACTTGAGCCCTACACCATGTTTTTTCAAGTCATGTTATGTAGGCCCTCAATAGTTTTGAGAATTTAATATCATAATCCTTCTTTGAGAAAGGGTTCAACACATGATGATGTAATATCAAGGATGTCGAATCCACTTGAGTAGTCTGATCAAAGGGGTTGTATATCTTGGTATAGTGATATCTTAGTTAATTGGAGGTTTAAACCAGTGGGTATAGGTCATCCAATGGTAATAGAGGAATGCCATATTCTAAATAGTGACCATAATAACTCTTAGATTTAAGGGATGATTTCTAGGAGCAAACATCCTATATGCATAATATCTTTGATTGGGTGAAATTCTCCAATGAACCAGTGTGGTCCTAGTAGATTAGCCAGTCCATATTACCAGTTTACTACTACGAAGAACCAGGAGAGAGGGAGACCATGGTCCATAGGGTTCCAGGAGAAGGATATAAACTTGAGTAATTGGTTTTGTCATATCAGACATCCAATATGTGAATTTGGTTTATGAAAAATGAAATATTCTGGAACTCTTCAAGTACCCTAAAAGTTGAATTACCTCATCATGAACACATTATCATGGTGAAGAGATGTGAAAAAACATTAATCTAACATTTTAATAGACTAGGGGGTCCAGAAATCATTGCATGGATTTTAATAGGGCCATAATGTTGGCCTTGTGAGTTATATTCTATTTCATTTATGATCTAACTTTTTCTTAAACTCTAAAGGTGAAGATTTTAGTGAGTGGAGACTTGAATTTCTCTTAGGCCATCATTTTCAATCATTAAAACTGTCATGATTTATGTATCTTTCACAAGTATTTTTAGGCTCTTGGAATTTGTACCATCAAAGGATAACATTTGTGGTTGTATAGCTTTGACTAAATTATATAATGTTTTGGATCATGATGCACGTGGATTGAATATGAGGAGAATGTTACACAATAGTATAATTAGGATGCCTGTAACATCCCAGGTAAATAATGAATATGACATTTTTATATTTATTAATATCTATAAATTAATTATTAATTTTACTTTAAAGGTGATTCAATTTTTTATGGTGTAACTGATACACAACAACGGGATTCTTTGAAATCTTATGTTACACACTATGTTGAGTCATGTTGAAAAATAATAATATAAATTTTTTTTAAATGGCAGATAACACCTAGCTCTTGTATTTGTGGGAATGGAACGAACTAACTACAATATGAATATACATGTTTGTTAAATTTTATTACATTTTTTTAAAAAAAAATTAGAGGCTTAGAATAAGAATGAATATAATTTTAAGCATAAATATTTTTATATTCTTTGAAAGGTTGATTTATCACCTTTTGATGGATAAATATAGTTTTGGTCACTTTTATATGTTCTATTTGACAAAATAAAATTCTTCTTTATAATTGGGACATCAAAATTTACTTTGGGAAATTTTTTGTTGTTTTTCGGATAAAATTCCTTTTTATGAATAGTGAAAAATACTGTATTTTAATTCAAAACTGCCTACTTATCTAACATATTTGTATAGTTAGATTATCTTTTTAATTGTTATTAAAGTGTAATTAGATTATATTTTTTCCAATTAATCCAATGTTGTTCATTGGAATTAATTCCACATTGAAATTGGACATAGAAATTTTCAATCTTTTAATAGTTATTATTTCTTAAAAACACGCTATTTGTTTTAAAAACTGGAATTAATTATAAATTAATTAATTAAACTTCTATTTTATGAACTTGGTAAAATATAAATCATTTTTGAATTCTTAATAACAAATATATCTTAGGTTGATTTTTTTTATTTTTCAAAAAAACGTCAATTTTTTATGAATAGTGAAACCACTAAGTAGTAGTTATAAAAACAAAAAATTTTATTTAAATGATATTTTACTACTCTTGTGAATTGGATTTAGAAAATCTGATATACATGGTTATTATTATTATGTAAAATTTGGTTCAATAAGATTAAAATAATTTTTGTTGAATAGTAACTTTTGACTTTTATTTACCGCAGTTGAAGGTAAATAGGGTAATTTAAGGTAAAAAGAATATTATAATAATTCCAAATTACCTTAACACATGTCCTAACATTATTGGATGAGTCATGGAAGACCATGGGCATCCTTGGGTCGATTTTGGGACCCCATGGAGCCACTTGGGAGTGATAATGACACCATAGATTAATAATCTTAAAGTAATGACAAAAATGACATAAAAATATCTTTTAGTAAATTAATTTTTACATGAGTTTATGTAAGTTATATTTTCTAAAATAAATATTAATTGGAAAGCTAAAATGATTTCCTAAATCATGGTATTTTAGTATAATTTTTAGACATCAAATAAATAGAATTATTTATGACACAAAAATGATGCATTATTTACCTCGTTAATAAATAATATGAATAAATAAGATTATAAATATTAAAATAACATTCATAACCTGTCCAATTCTTATTTTATGAATTTATTTATACCATTATTATTCTTAGATTCTACTTAAATTTGTTTTGGACCTTTAGATACCAAAAACCATTATATAATAAAATAATATTTTCAAACGTTCCAAAAGAACCCCTCCTCCCCCTTACTAAAAGACCTCACTTATAACCCATTTCCCACACCTCTCAAGCCCCTTGGATCATCCAACACCTACCCAAAAAATATCTCAAGATAATTCTCTTCCTCCTAGAATCCTTACTTTTGGAAGAAGGCACTTAAAAAAGTTCTTTTGGTTCAATCCAAAGGGTGTTACCCGAATTAAAGGTAACAATTTCTCTTAAATTATTTTCTTTTATTTTACTTCTCCAACCCCTAAACTCTTTTCATTACATTATTTTACAACAACACCAGTATCCTCAATATACTAGGATGTTTTTTTGAGACGTATTAGAACTACACTTACACACACCTTTAACTAATTGGTAAAGAACATTCTGTTTCTGTGGATGGAAAACTAACGCCTCACAAAATGATGATTGTTCAATTATCTCCTACCGCCTCTCCTGGTGGAAATTAAGATAGAACTGTATTTATAGATGATATATATTATGTTTATGTTTTCTTTATTCTTATATATTTTTCTTTTATAGCGTACCTTTATGGTTTCCATTATCAGTAAACACGATAATTTCATTTGAGGAAGTGCGGACTACCGCCCCCTCAAATTGATATGACTCGTTAATGCCATATGTGGGAGGTATAAAGAATATTTTTAATGATATTATATGTGATATTATATTGGAATTATAATATAACTATGTATAATTATGTTTTAATTCCATTAAAATAAGAAATAGAAATTAATGTAGTGTTCTTGCGTACGTACGACTTACCGTCTCCATGAACGGAGTATTTCATTTCTTACCTCCAAATGTTATGTACTGTTTTAAATACATGTATATACTGGATATATATATACATATGATATATATGATATATAAATCATGAATATAACTCTGGATAAAATGAACTTTTGACCATGTGAACAACTTGTAATTATAAGTAGTCTATTTTTTACTCAAGTACCAAATATCGACAAAACAACCATTATTAACATAAATGATTACAAAATGTTTATAACATTGTAATTAGTGATATAAAAGGAATAATAAAATTGAATAATGTTTTTAATCATGTATTAATTAACTTATGTTTATTATTCATGAAGAACAAGGAACAAACAAGTCAAGTCGGACACGAGGTAAGGGGTTTCTTATCTCTCTTTTAATTATGTGATATTTCCATTGTTCGCCACTAATTTATTGCATGTGGTGTATTTTTTACTGCGATTTGATATATATTATCATGAATCTATTTATATTCATGTTATTATGTGAATAATTTGGTGGTTATTATCTTTTTTTCATACGACTCGATTGATTACAACTTGGTAAGGGGTTTTCACCTCACTATTTATTCCCATGAGATTAATGCTATATTGATAATATTTCCTTTTGTGTAGTTTATGTACTACCCATGATTGTATTAATTATGCAATACACTTAAATTTATAGGTATTTAAATGTTCATGGTATGATCTGTCTTTCATGGGGTGTATGTATCGTAAGTTACCAAATCAGTAAGGGAACCTTTGACCCTCCTCTTTTTAAAAGACTTCTTTTTGTTATGTCTTTTAATATGCATATTATTATGTTGGGACATATTCTTCTATATCCTTATTGTTGTAAATTGTATGTCAATGTGGTGAGATACCCTTTTCTGTCTCATCAATTCATTTTTTTAATTTTAAAGTGATGTCGTTAGGCTATCAAATTTCTGTAAGGGAACTTCTTCACCCAATTTTAATTCTTTAGGTTAAACATCTAATTCTTGATTATGTCGTGCTATGAATATGTGTGAATAAACTCTGATTGTTTCAAAATTAATATCCACTTATATTGAGTGTATTCGTATTTGTCACACATTATTATGTAATTGATTTATCCTTAATCTAAGGATATAGTTTTTATAAGGGATTTCATCTCAATTTACATTCCAATGAGACTTCACTGTTTTTATGTACCAATTCACTTATATGTGGTGTATATAATGCCCTTTGGAAAATTTTATCACGAATCCACTTATTCCAATTATATTATAAAGTTTTGAATAAATTTTATTCCTAAATTATTTGTATTCAAGTGTCTCTCTTTTTGTTAAAAACTCTTTAACACTACCACAAAACTGGGCAAGGCCAACACCACCCCTTTATCAGTGCTAACGAAAAAGCACTGATAAAGGGGGGGCCTTTATCAGCACTCAAAAAAGCAATGATAAACGTACCCCTTTATCAGCGCTTTTTTTAGCGCTGATAAAGGGACCCCCTTTATCAGAGCTTGTTTAGTAGCCTTGATAAAGGGTGGACTTCAAAAAAAATTAAAAAAATATATTAATTTATAAATGTAGTTATATAGTTATATTGATATAAATATAATATATAACTTTTAGATATATTTTAGATAAGTATAAATGTACATTTACACTTATTATACATAATATATAAGATATTTAGTGAAAATGACTTATAAAAAAATTTAAAAAAATATTTTTAATTAATAATTTGCTAATTATTATGGATTAATAGTCATTTAATAACAATCTGAAGACAAAAAATTAAAAAAAAATTAAAAATAGATCCAAAATATATTGAAAATGCAACTCGAACTTCAAACGGACATAACTTTTGATCCGGGTGTCCGTTTGAGCTCTACCACATATCAAATCGAAGTCTGCGATGAGCTCTACATTGATATGACTAAGTTAATCCCCAGTCAAGCGTTTTTTGAGGCCAAAGGAGGCCCAAAAGGCCTCCAAAAACTGAGTTTTTAATCGGGGTACCTTGATTTTGTAACATTTTGTGGATTTTCATCCTCATTTAAGGGGGTATTATTGGATTTTTTTGGTGGGGACTGAATTTATTCCAAGATATTAAATTTATATTGATATTATGTCTTTGAAATTTAATCCTTTTTTATAATGAACTGCTATTTATAATCAAATATAGAACTATATGTACATATTTTTTATATATTCACACCTAAAAATTTAATTTTTTAAATAAATAATTAATCATATTTACATATAAAATATATAAGCTTTATCTAAATAATAACTAATATCCTTTTTATTTGAAATACCAATATATGAATATTTATATAACTATTATATATTAATATAACTATACATATATTAATATAACTATATATATATATTAATATAACTATATGTATATATTAATATAACTATATATATATATTAATATAACTATATATATTAATATAAATATATATTACTATACAAATAAATATAACTAAATATATATATAAATAAATAGATATATCATGAATGAGAGAACAAATCAATATAGGGTAGTGGAAAAGGCTTTAGGTGCGTAGGGGGGAGGTCTCGAGATCAAATCCGGGTGGAGGAATGGGTGGGCGCACAAGGGTGATTTAAAGGGCTAGCGCTGATAAAGGGTGTAGGCGGTGCGGGCGGGCACTGGAGGTGTGGGAAAGCGCTGAAAATGGGGGCTCAAGCGCTGTAAAATCCCCCCCCCCCCCCCGAGATTGGTAGTATTTTTTTATTTTTTTTATTTTTATCAGAGCTAAAAACAATCGCTAATAAAAGTGGTATTTTATCAGCGCTAAAAAGAATGCGCTGACAAAAGACCCCTTTTATCAGCGCTTTTTTTAGCTCTGATAATAGGGGTCTTTATCAGCGTTTTTTGGAGCACTGATAAAGGGGAACCCCCCCCCCCCCCACATCTTCTCCGACATTAATAGTACTTTTTCTAGCACTGTTAATGGCCATTTTTAGCGCTGATAAAAGCCATATTTGTAGTAGTGTAACTAAAATGTCTTTTTAAATGATTTAAAGATTTATTTTTCTGTATATTTCGCATTAATGTTCATATTTTCAAAATGGTTTTTAGGATTTATTTATATGGACATTAATGTTTTAAAATTATAATTCATTTAAAATCTTCAAATTGGTATGGGACAATTTTATTCAAGAATATCTTTATTTAAAGATTTAAATGGTTTTGAAAATTATTTGATAAAGCATTGTTTATTTCAATATCTTTATTTGATATATTTTTATTAGAATGTGAAAATTTTATATTTACTTTATTCTTGTGTGATGTGTTATGATTATGTTATGGTTATGGGAATTTTTTATGTATATGGGTGGTACCATGATAAACCTAGGGCGGGTAGCACGAGATAGCCCTCCAATGCATTGGAAAACATGATTGAGGTAAACGTTAATGTTTATCCTAAGATATTTTGGGAATATAATGTGATGGGAATTCCAGATGTGACTCCCTATGTAGCTGTGATAGCTACAATGTAAGTATTTTATGAATTCCATTAGTAACCTTTATGATTTATGATTTCTGCATATTATGCTTAAATATTACGATTTAATGAGGTATGTTATGATTGAAATATATGGTTTCATTCATTTTATGTATTGATGGGTTAATGTTTCTTTTCATTATTTTATAACCCCTACTGCGCTTTTTATGCTCATCCCATGTTTTGAAATGTTTTTTAAAGTACATAATGATTAATAGGGTCAAGGATGAGATCCATGAAAAGTCATGTTGTCTAAAACAAGCAACTAGAAATGTCTCTTTTTTTCAAGAGTATTTATTTTATGAAAAATGGATTTTGGGTAGTAGTGTCTACATGTAATATTCATGTTTTTATGTAATATTTATGGCCTAAATCTCTGAAACTCTAAACCTGAAATGATCCCCAATGGGAATTCTTGACATAATTCATGTTTATGTAATGTTTATGGCTAGGTACTTATAGATTGTATCAGAGGTCGGATTAGAAAACTTTAGGGATTAAGAGTTTTTATTAGACACTTGGTTAGTCCCTATGTCTATTATTTCAGTCAAATCCGTGTTTTATAACATTTTCAGATCAAGGAAAGTCAGTTACAAATGGAAGGAGGAGGATCACAAACGACATTCTTATCTCTTTATGATGACTTGCTTGCAATATTTATTGTAAATTCATGTTCAGATGATTGTGAAATGTTTTCAAGCATACAACGCACTTGAAATTAGTTTTTTGAGATATCAAACACCTCCATTATACCTCATTATCATAGTGTATCATTGGTTGTATTTAGACAAATCCTATTTTCAAAATATTCTCATATTTTTTAGAAAGTAAAATATTATCATGGTGTTTTCAAATATTTTACCTTATCACAAAATTTTGAAGCATATTATGATTTTGAAACAGGTTCTGAAAAAGGAGTCCCTTGTGAAACCTATTTATATTTTCTTTTACAATATATTCTCTCAGTACATACCTAGGGTATTTTGAAAGGACTATTAATTGAAAGTTTCAACTCAAATTATGTCTGATTGTTTTATAGAAATCATGATTTATCAGATGTTTTGAAATTATAGGTCATAAATGATTAGTTTCCAAAACTATTTTTCTTTGAAGACCCATATGACCCATCTAGTACAAGCTATATTTTGATGGAGGAAGAAAATGATTTTGGAGGATCTCTAAATCATTATTGCAATGCATGGACCTTCTACCTATGTGATCAAGATTACGATGAAACCAAGTGGACACCCTGATCAAGGTATGATGTTATTTATTTTGAGGATCTTTTTATTTTATCATATGGTGGTAAAATAAAAAAATGACAATATATATAAGACTTCAAGAATTAAGATGTTGATATCATAAATAATTGGGATGTAAATGAGAGGTACAAGGAAACCATTGAGGATAAAACATGTAAGGTTTATTTTTGAGTTTTATAAAAAGGATAGCATGCAGATCGTGTGTCAACCTGTCACGTTGGACAAAGCTTCGGGGATCGAACCCACATCCAAAGTGCGATTGGGATTTATCGCCTACCACTAGACTACCTAAAGTCCCTCATTAGTATGGCTTATTCTTTTTAGTAAAATGATTTTATTGATCAAGAATAAGATTACTTGGGATCTTATGTTTTATCAAATGGATTTCCTTTTATAAGAAAATGATTTGGTGATTGAGTGATAAAAGTGATTTTGGAAGAAGTTATCTCTTTGGGGAACACTATATGCTTATGAAAAATAGAATACTATGGTATTATATTTGTGGAGTATTGTTTAAAAGATTATTTTGGAAGAAGATATTTTTTTATTGTGGATATATAATGATTTGGGTTATTTATGGAAATGATTTACTTATTATATAGAATATGTGATTTGGTTAATTGTGCATCAGTATGAGACTCTAAGAGGAGTTTATGTTTTTGAAGTAAAATGGTACGATTTACTATGGTAGACTATGTGATTAAATCCTTTTGAGTTTATTGAATTGTCTTTCTTGATCCTTGGGTACTTTTTATTGAATTTTGGAGATTAATAGTAGTATTTCTTTTTATAATGGATTATCCTTTTTGGGGATTATATGATATTGTACTAACCATTTTGGTTTTAGTTGATGTCTAAAGACAAGGGAAATATATAGATCTTCTTTTGTGTATTATGTGATTATCTAGAAGATGATTCTTGTGCTTTTGATGTGACCATATCTTTTGGAATTCTCATTGTTTGGAGAAAAGATTAGTTTTTCTGTAGAAACTTATTAAAGCGTGAAACTCTACTTGAAGGTACTTATATTTCCATGTGTTCTTATTCTATATAGTAAATGAATTCCTAAAAATTATGAAGCGGAATATAAAACCAAAATGTAGTTGGTTTACATTTCTTATAGGGTAATCAATGACCGTTTAAGACATCATAAGTTTGTGATTTTTTGGTGCTTAACTTTCTCCTAATCTTGTTTTCTATCACTCTCTATCAGAATTTGACGGATTGTTTTCTCTTCCATATCCATGTTTTCCTACATGGAATCCTAGTATAGGTTATTTCAGGTGACCATTTTAATTATCTTTCATTATTTTAAAGTGATAGTTTTATTGACTCTTTTTCCGATGTGGGACTTTCAATCATGTTTCTGAGCCCATTTTTTAAATTGCAATGACGCAATCTCCAAAAGGGGGCAAGGATGTAACATCCCAAGTAAATAAAAAATTTGACATTTTCATATTAATTAATATTTTTAAATTAATTATTAATTTTACTTTTAAGGGGATTCTATCATCGATTGCATACCTGATACACAATAGGTTTCTTTGAAATCTTATGTTTCACACAATGTTGAGTTATATTGAAAAATAATAATATAATATTATTTTAAATGGTAGTTACTGCCTAGCTTCCGTACTGGTGGCAATGAACCAAACTAACTAAAAAATAAATATACATGTTTTTAAAATTTTTTACATTTATCCAATAAATTTTAGAGGCTTCAAATAAGAAAGTATCTGATTTTAAGCAGAAATACTATAATATTCTTTAAAAGGTTGATTTACCACCTTTTGATGGAGAACCATCTTTAAATATAGTTTTGGTCACTTTTATATGTTCTATTGGAAAAAATAAAATTCTTTTTAAGAATAGGGACATGAAAATTTACTTTGGGAAATTTTTTGGTATTTTTCTGATAAAATTTATTTTTTAATGAATAGTGAAAAATACTGTATTTTAATTAAAAACTGCCTTTTAATCAAACTTATTTTTATAGTTATATTATTTTTCTAATTGGTTTTAAAGTGTAATTAGATTATATTTTTACCATTTAATCCAATGATGGTCATTATAATTAATTTCACATTGAAATTGGACATAAACAAATGTCAATCTTTTGATAGTTATTGTTTCTTAAAAACACGCTATTTGTTTTGACAAAAAAATTATTTTTAAATTAAATAATGAATCTTCTATGTTTTTAATTTGGTAAAATAGACATCATTTTTTAATTCAAAATATAAAATATATCTTGGGCTGAATGTTTTGTATTTTTTTGAAAAACTGAATTTTTTTATGAATAGTGAGACCACTAAGTAGTAGTTAAAAAAACTAGCTTTTTCATTTCAATGAAATTTTACTACATATGTGAATTGGATTTAAAAAATACAAAATACATGGTTGTTATTTGTAAGTAAAATGTTTTTCAATAATATGAAAATAATTTTTGGTGAATATTAACTTTTGACTTTTATTTACTGTGGTTTAAGGTAAATAGGGTAATTTAAGGTTAAAATAATATTATAATAATAAACAATTACCTTAACACTTGTCATAACCTTACTGGATCAGTCATGTCTAACCATGGTCATCCTTGGGTTGATTTTGGGACCCCATGGAGCCATTTGGAAGTGATAATGACACTTTAGATTAATTAACATAAAGTAATGAAAAAAATGACATAAACAAATATCTTTTAGTAAATTAATTTTTACATGGGGTTATTTAACTTATATTTTCGACAATAAATATTAATTGGAAAGTTAAAACTATTTCTTACATCATGGTATTTCATTTTTAATTTTTATACATCAAATAAATAAAATTATTTAGGACACAAAAATGATGTAGTATTTACCTCATTAATAAATGATTTAGATAAATAAGACTATAAAGATTAAAATAACGTCCCAAAAATAACCAATTATTATTGAATGAATTTATATCATTAATTATTCATCATATCTTCGATAGTAATGAGTTCTGGACCTTTAGAAACCTAAACTCATTATATAATAAAATAATATTTTCACACTTTCCAAAAGAACTCCTCCTCCCCCTTATGAAAATCCCTCACTTCTAACCCATTAATCACACCACTCAAGCCACTTGAATCATCCAAACCCTACCCAAACAATCTATCAATATCCTTCTCTTCCTACTATAAACCTCACCTTAGGCATAAGGCACTTCAAGATGTCATTTTGGTTCAAACCAAAGGGAGTTACCCGAATTAAAGGTAACAATTTCTCTTAAATTTTTTTCCTTTATTTTACATCTTAAACCCCTAAACTCTTTTCATTCCTTTATTTTATTACAACACCAGTATCCTAAATATACTAGGATTTTTTTACGAGAAGGATTCTAACTACACTTACACACACCTCCATCTAATGGGTAAAGAACATATTGTTTCAATAGTTGGCAAACTAATACCTCACAAAACAATGATTGTTAAATTTTCTCCTGCCACTTCTCATGGTGGACATTAAGACGGAACATTATTTATATATGATATATATTATGTTTATGTTTTATTTATTATTCTGTATTTTTCATTTATATCATACCTTTCTGGTTTCCATTATGGGTAAACGTGATAATTTCATTTGAGAAAGTGCAGACAACCGCTCCCTCAAAGTGATATGACTTGTTAATTCCATATTTTGGATGTATAAAGGATAGAGTTAATGATATTATTTATGATATTATACTCTAATTATAATATACATATGTATAATTATTTTTTAATTCCATTAAAATAATAAATCAAAATGAAAGTAGCGTTCATGCATACGTACGGCTTACCATCTCTATGAACGGTGCATTTCATTTCTTACCTCCAAATGTTATGTACTATTTTAAATACATGTATATACTAGATATATATATGATATATATTATATCTAAATAAATAATATAATTCTGGATATAATGAACTATTGTCCATGTGAACAACTTGTAATTATAAGAAGTCCATTTTTTACTCAACTTCCAAATATCGACAAAACAGCGATTATTAACTTAAATGATTACATAATGTTTATAACATTGTAATAAGTGATATAAAAGGAATAATAAAATTGAAAAAGGTTTTTAATCATGTTTAAATTAACTTATTTGTATTATTCAGGAAGAACTAGGAACAAATGAGTCAAGTCGGACATGGGGTAAGGGGTCTCTTATCTCACTTTTAATTCTGTGAGATTTCCATTGTTCGCCACTAATTTATTGAATGTGGTGTATTGTGTACAGACATTTGATGTATATTGTCTTGATTCTATTTATATTAATGTTATTATGTAAATCATTTGTTTTTTATTAACTTTTGGTCATATTACATGATTGATTACAACATAGTAAGGGGTTTTCATCTGACATTTTATTCCCGTGATATTCATGCTATATTGCCACTATTTCCTTTTGTGTGGTTTATATACATCCCATGATTGTATTCATTGTATAATATACTTAAATTTAAGGGTATTTATATCTTCATTGTATGATCTGTCTTTCATGGGGTTTATGTTTCGTAAGTTACCAAATTGGTAAAGGAACCTTTCACCCTCCTCTTTTTAAAAGACTTCTTTTTGTTATGTATTTTAATATACATATTCTTATGTTGGGATATGTTCTTCTTTATCCTTATTTCTATAAATTTTATGTCAATGTGGTGAGAAGCCCTTTTTTCTCTCATCAATTTATTTTTTGAATTTTAAAGTGAAGTCGTTAGGCTGTCAATTTTCTATAAGGGAACTTCTTCACCAGATTTCAATTCTTTGGGTTAAACTTCTACTTCTTTATTATGTCATGCTATGAATATGTGTGAATAACCTATGACTGTTTAACAGTTAATATCCAATTATATTGAGTGTGTTTGTTTTTTTCATACATTATTATGTAATTTATTTACCCTTTATCTAAGGATACCTTTTTTATAAGGGATTTCGTCCCAATTTACATTCCATTGAGACGTCATAGTTTTTATGAACCAATTCACTCTTATGTGGTGTATATAATGCCATTTGGAAAATTATATCATTAATATGTTTATTCCCATGCTATTATAATGTTTTTATTAAATTTTATTCCTCAATTATTTTTATTCAAATGTCTCTCTTTTGTTAAAAACTCGTTACCTAAAATATCGTTTTAAATGTTTTAAAGATTTTTTATTCAATATATTTATCATTAATTTCCTTGTTTTCAAAATGGTTTTTAGGATTTATTTATATGGAAATTAATGTTTTCAAATGATAATTCTTTTAAAATATTCAATGTGGTATTGGACACTTTGATTCCAAAATCTCTTTTCTTAATATTTTAAATGGTTTTCAAAATGATTTGATAAAGCATTGTTTATTTCAATATCTTGATTTGATATATTATGATTGGAATGTGGAAATGTTATATTTCCTTTTTTCTTGTGTTATGTGTTATGATTATGTAATGGTTATTGGTCATTGTTTATGTATATGGGTGGTTCTGTGATAAACCTAGGGCGGGTGAGCTCGAGATAGCTCTCCAATGCATTGGGTAACGTGAAAAAGGTAAACATTAATGTTTCTCCTAAGAGATTTAGGGAATATAAAATGATGGGTATTCCAAATTTCACTCCCTATTTAGCTATGATATCTACAATGTAATTATTTTATTAATTCCATAAGTTTCCTTTATGATTTAAGATTTCTGCATGTTATTCATAAATCATACGATTTCTTGAGGTATGTTATGATTGAAAAGTATGGTTTCATTAATTTTTATTTATTGATGGGTTAATATTTCTTTCCATTATTTTATAACCCTTACTGAGCTTTTTATGCTTATCCCATGTTTTGAAATGTTTTTTTCATAGGACATAAAGATGAATAGAGTCAAGTCTGAGATCAAGGAAAAGTCAGGTTGTCTAAAATATGGAACTAGACATGTCTCTTTTTTTCTTGTGTTTTTATTTTATGAAAAATGGATACTAGGTAGTAGTGTCTACATGTAATATAAAAGTTGTTATGTAATAGTAATGTCCTAATTCTCTAAAACTATAAACCTGAAAATATCCTCAATATGAATTCTTGAGATAATTCAAGATTATGTAATTTTTAAGGTCGGGTCCTTATAGTTGGTATCAGAGGAAGGTTTAGAAAAATTTAGGGATTAAGAGTATTCGTTAGACACATGGTTAGTCCCTATGTGTAATATTTTAGTAAAATCCTTGTTTTATAAATTTTTCATATCAAGGAAATTCAGTTACAAATGGAAGGAGGAGAATCTTAGACGAAATTCCTATCTCTTCCTAATGACTTGCATGAAATAATTATTGCAAAGTCATGTTTAGATGATTGTGAAACATTTTCTAGCATACAACTCACTTGAAAGTAGTTTTTTGAGATATCAAACACCTCCACTATACCTCGTTATCATCGTGGATCATGGGTTGTATTTAGACAAATCCTATTTTCACAATATTCCCATATTTTCAAGAAATGTATATATTGTCATGGAATTTTAAAATATTTTACCTTATCACAAGATTTTGAAGCATATTATGATTTTAAAAAGGGTTCTAAAGAAGGAGACCCTTGATCGACATATTTATATTTTCTTTTTGAATATAGTCTCTCAACTCATACCTATGGTATTTTAAAAGAACCATTAATTGAAAGTTTCAACTCAAATTCGGTCCGACTGTTTTATAGAAATCACGTTTTATCAGATGTTTTGAAATTATATGTCATACTTGATTACTTTCCAAAACTATTTTTGTGTGAACACCAATATGACCCATATTGAACAAGGTGTATTTGGATGGAGGAAGCAAATGATTTTGAAGGATCTCTAAATATTTTTTTCAATGCATGGACCTTCTACCTACTTGAACAAGATGGTGATGAATCAAAGTGGACACCATGATCATGGTATGATGTTCTTTAGTTTTGGGATCATTTTATATTATCATATGGTTGTGAAATAAAAAAAATGACAATATATATAAGACTTGAAGAATTAAGATGTTTATATCATAAAGAATTGGGATGGAAATGAGAGGTATAAGGAAACCATTGAGGTTAAAACATTATTTTTTAGTTTTATAAAAAGGCCAACATGTAGATCGTGTGACAACCCATCGCTTCGGATAATGCTGCGGGAATCAAACCCACCACCAAAGTGTGATTGGGATTTATCACCTACCACTAGACTACGTGAAGTCCCTGGTTAGTATGACTTATTATTTTTTGTTCAATGATTTTATTGATCAAGAATAAGTTTATTTTGGATCTTATGTTTTAACAAATGGATATCCTTAGTATAAGAAAATGATTTGGTGATTAAGTGATAAAAGTGATTTTGGAAGATGTTCTTCCTTTTGGGAGCATTGTATGCTTAAGAAAAATAGAATACTATGGTATTACATTTGGGGAGTAATGGTTGAAGTTTAATTTTGGAAGAATATCTATTTTAATTGTGGACATATGGAGATTTGGGTTATTTACTGAAATGATTAAACTATCATATAGAATATGTTATTTGGTTAATTATGATTCAGTATGAGACATTAATAGTAGTTTATGTTTTTATAGTTAAATTTTAAGAATTACTGTGAAAGACTATGTGATTAAATCCTTCTGATTTTTGGTTTTCAATCTTAGTTTGGATTTTTTTTTGAATAATTTTAAGGACAATTGTGTATTGAATGGTCTTTCATGACCTTTGGGTAATTTTTATTGAATTTCGGAGATTAATAGTAGTATTTATTTTTATAACGGACTATCCTTTTGGGGGATTATATGATCTCGTACTAACCATTTTGGTTTTAGTTAATGTCTAATGACAAGGTAAATATATAGTTATTTTTTTTTGGATTTTGTGATTATCTAGAAGATGAATCTTGTGCTTTTGATGTGACCAAGTCTGTTGGAATGCTCATTGTTTTGAGAAAAGATTAGTTTTTTTGAAGAAACTTATTAAAAGATAAAACTCTACTTAAAGGTAAGTATATTTCCCTATGTTCTTATTCTATGTAGTAAATGAATTCCTAAAAATTATGAAAAGGAACATAAAATAGAAATTTCGATGGTTTACATTTCTTATAGGGTATTCAAATACCTTTTAACACATCATAAGTTTGTGATTTTCTGGGGGTTAATTTTCCCTAATCATGTTTTCTATCACTCTCCATCAGAACTTGACTGATTATTTTCACTTCCATGTCCATGTTTTCTTACATGGAATTCTAGTATGGGTTATCTCAGGTGACCATTGTACTTCTCTTTCTTTATTTTAAAGTGATAGTTTTATTGTCTCTTTTCGGATTTGGGACTTTCAATGATGTTTCTGAGAAAATTTTTGAATTGCGAGGATTTAATTCCCAAAGGGGGGGAAGGATGTAACGTCCCAGGTAAATAAAGAATATAACATTTTCATATTTATTAATATTTTTAAATTAATTATTAATATTAGTTTAATGGGGATGCTATGTTCGATAGCGTACCCGATACACAACAATAGGTTTCTTTTAAATCTTATATTGCACACAATGTTGACTCATACTAAATAATAATAATATAATATTACTTTAAATGGTAATTTATGCATAGCCATTGGTAATTGACCGAACTATCTAAAATATCAATATACATGTTTTTTGAATGTTTTTACATTTATCCAATAAATTTTAGATACTTAAAATAAGAATATGATTTTAAGCATAAATACTCTAATATTCTTTAAAAGTTTGATTTACCAACTATTAATGGAGAAACCTCTTTAAATATATCTTTGGTCTCTTTTTTATGTTCTATTTGACAAAATAAAATTTTCATTAGAATAGCAGCATCAAAAATTACTTTGGAAAATATTTGGTATTTTTCTGATAAAATTCATCTTCTTATGAATAGTGAAAAATACTGTATTTTAATTCAAAACTGCCTTTTAATCTAACTTATTTATATTGTTATATTATCTTTTTAATTTTTTTTAAAGTGTAATTAGATTATATTTTTACCAATTAATCCAATTTTGGTCATTGTAATGTATTTAAATTTGAATTTGGACATAAACAAATGTCAATATTTTGATAGTTATAATTTCTTAAAAACACGCTATTTGTTTTGACAACGGGAATTAATTTTAAATTAATTAACTCAACTTCAATGTTTTAAATTTGGTAAAATAGACATAATTTTTTAATTTGGAATTTCAAATATAGATTACGCTGAATGTTTTGTATTTTTCTGAAAAACATCCATTTTTGATTAATAGTGAAACCACTAAGTAGTAGTTAAAAAAACTAACTTTTTCATTTAAATGAAATTTTACTACTTATGTGAATTGGATTTTGAGAAATATACATACATGGTTGTTATTAGTATGTAAAATTTGGTTCAATAAGAGGAAATTTTTTTTTTTGTGAATAGTTACTTTTGCCTTTTATTTACTGCGATTAAAGGTAAATAGGGTAATTCTTAGTAAAAAAGAATATTATAATAATAAAAAATTATCTTAACACTTGTCTTAACCATATATATGAGTCATGTCTGACTGTGGGCATATTTGGGTCGATTTTGGGACCCATGGAGCCACTTGGGAGTGATAATGACACTTTAGATTAATTAACTTAAAGTAATGATAAAAATGACATAAACAAATATCGTTTAGTAAATTAATTTTTACATGGGGTTATATCAGATTTCCTTTCAACTATAAATATTAATTGTAAATATAAAATTATTTCCTACATCATGGTATTTTGTTTATAAATTTTAAATATCAAATAAATAAAATTATTTATGACACAAAAATGATGCAGTATTTACCTCATTAATAAATGATTTAAATAAATAAGACTATAAATATTAAAATAACATTACAAACATTTACAATTTTTATTGGATGAATTTATTTCGACCATAAGTCATCTTAGCTTCGACCTTAATGAGTTTTGGACCTTTCGAAACCAAAAATCATTATATAACAAAATAATAGTTTCACACTTTCCTAATGAACCCATCCTCCCCCATATAAAAGGCCCTCACTTCTAACCCATTAATCACACCTCTAATGCCCCTTGGATAGTCCAAAAAATGACCAAATAATCTCTCAAGATCCCCTTATTCCTCCTATAAGCCTTACCTTTGGAAGAAGGCACTTCAAGAAGTCCTTTTGGTTCAAA
The DNA here is from genome assembly GCA_963277665.1 of Viscum album. Taxonomy (NCBI): domain Eukaryota; kingdom Viridiplantae; phylum Streptophyta; class Magnoliopsida; order Santalales; family Viscaceae; genus Viscum; species Viscum album. Next base: position 1,188,200,791 of record OY728130.1, on the reverse strand, counting down.
CCAAAGGAAGTTACCTGAATTAAAGGTAACCATTTATCTTAAATTCTTTTCTTTTATTTTACTTCTCCAACACCTAAAGTAATTTCAATAATTTCTTTTAAAACAACACCAGTATCCTCAATATACTATGATGTTGTTATGAGATGGATTCTAACTGCACTTACACACACCTCCATTTAATGGGTAAAGAACATACTGTTTTGGTGGATGGCAAACTAACACCTCACCAAATGATGATTGTTCAATTATCTCCTACCACATCTCATGGTAGACATTAAGATGGAACTATATTTATATATGATATATATTATGTTTATTTTTTCTTTATTATTCTGTATTTTTCTTTTATATCAAACCTTTATTGTTTTCATTATGGGTAAACGTGATAATTTCATTTGAGGAAGTGCAGTCCACCGCCCCCTCAAAGTGATATGACTCGTTAATGCCATATATGGGATGTATAAAGGATTTATTTAATGATATTATATATTATATTATACTAAAATTATATTATGACTATTCATAATTATGTTTTAATTCCATTAAAATAAGTAATATAAATGAAAGTAGTGTTCATGCGTACGTACAACTTACCGTCTCCATGAACGGTGCATTTCATTTCTTACCTTCAAATGTTATGTTCTATTTTAAATACATGTCTATAATTTATATATATGATAAATGTGTTATCTAAATCATGAATATAATTCTGTACATATTGAAATTTTGACCATGTGAAAAACATGTAATTATAAAAATTCCATTTTTTACTCTAGTACCAAATATCGACCAAACAAATGTTATTAATGTAAATGATTAAATTATGTTTATAACATGGTAATAAGTGATATAAAAGGAATAATAAAATTGAAAAATGTTCTTAATCAAGTATAAATTAACTTAAGTCTATTATTCTGTAAGAACAAGGAACAAACGAGTCAAGTCGGACACGAGATAAGCAGTTTCTTATCTCACTTTTAATTCCGTGATATTTCCATTGTTTGCCACTAATTTATTTCATGTGGTGTATTGTGTAATTCCATTTGATAAATATTATAATTATTCTCTTTATATTCATGTTATTAGGTGAATCATTTTGTGTTTATTAACTTTTGGTCATACGACTCGATTGATTACAATGTGGTAAGGGGTTTTCATCTCACTCTTTATTCCCGTGAGATTCATTTTATATTGCCACTATTTTATTTTTTGTGGTTTATTAACGGCCCATGGTTGTATTAATTGTGTAATATAATTAAGTTTATGGGTATTTAAATCTTCATTGTCTGATCCTTCTTTCATGGGGTGTATGATTCGTCAATTACCAAATTGGTAAGAGAACCTTTCACCCTCCTCTTTTTAAAAGACTTATTTTTGTTATGTCTTTTAAAATACATATCTTATGTTGGGATATGTTCTTATATATACTTATTTCTGTAAATATTATGTACATGTGTTGAGATACCTTTTTATCTCTCATCAATTCATTTTTTTAATTTTGATGTAACATTGTTAGGCTGTTAAATTACTATAAGGGAACTTCTTCACCCAATTCCAATTATTTGGGTTGAACTTCTACATCTTGATAATATAATTCTATGAATATGTTTGAATAACCTATGATTGTTTCACACCAATTATCCACTTATATTGAGTGTATTCTTATTTTTTACACATTATTTTGTAATTGATTTATCCTTAATCTAAGGATACAGTTTTTATAAGGGATTTCGTCTCAATTTTCATTCCACTGAGACTTCATTGTTGTTATGAACCAATTCAATCTTATGTGGTGTATAAAATGTCCTTTGGAAAATTATATCATGAATCCTTTTATTTCCATGATATTATAAAGTTCTGATTAAATTTTATTCTTCAATTATTTGTATTCAAGCATCTCTCTTTTTGTTAAAAACTCTTTAACTAAAATATCATTTTAAATGTTTTAGTATTTATTCTTCTATATATTTCTCATTAATGTTCATGTTTTCAAAATGGTATTTAGGATTTATTTATATGCACATTAATGTTTTGAAATTAAAATTCATTTAAAATTTGCAATGTGGTATGGTAAACTTTGATTCAGAAATCTCTTTATTAAATGTTTTAAATGGTTTTGAAAATTATTTGATAAAGAATTATTTATTTAAATATATTGATTTGATGTATTGTGATTGGAATTGAAAATTTTATCTTTACTTTATTCTTGTTTTATGTATTATGATTATGTTATGGTTATTGGGAATTTTTTATGTATACGGGTGGTTCCGTGATAAACCTGGGGCGGGTGAGCCTAAGATAGCTCTCCAATGCATTGGTTAAAGTGATGGAGGTAAACGTTAATGTTTCTCCTAAGAGATTTAGGGAATATAAAATGATGGGTATTCCAAATGTGACTCACTATGTAGCTATGATAGCTACAATGAAAGTATTTAATGAATTCTATAAGTTACCTTTATGATTTATGATTTCTTCATGTTATTCAAAAATCTTACAATTCCATGAGGTATGTTATGATTGAAAAGTATGGTTTAATTGATTTGTATTTATTGGTGGGTTAATTTTTCTTTTAATTAATTTATAACCCTTACTAAGATTTTTATTCTCATCCCATGTTTTGAAATGTTTTTTACAGTATATAAAGATGAACAGGGTCAGGGATGAGATCCAAGAAAAGTCATGATGTCTAAAACATTGAACTACACATGTCTCTTTTTTAAAAAGTGTTTTTATTTTATGAAAAATAGATATTGGTTAGTAGTGTCTACATGTATTATTCAAGTTGATATATAATAGTTATGGCCTAATTCTCTAAAACTCTATACCTGAAAAGATCCTCAATGTGAATTCTTGACATAATTCAAGATTATGTAATGTTTAAGTTCGGGTCCATATAATACCCATGGTCAATATTATTCCAATATATTTTTGAGTATGATTTGAAAATGGTGTAAATATTGTCCCATGTTTTCCAGGTCAGGAGTAATGATATGGGACAATCATGCCTAGAATTATCATGAATCACTCTAAGGTGATGATCTCCAAAAGACAATTTCATGGATTGTGAGGATTAAAAATCCTTTTTGTGGGGCCAATATGACTCTAGTAAGTGGGTTTAAATACTCATTCCAAATCCACATATATAATTGTTAAACTAAGGGATATTTTCTCCTTTCTAGGGGATGTTAAAGGTTTTCTACCACTTGAGGTGATCAAGACCTGAAGTGTGATTTATTAGTTGATGTTCTTAAAATATGATTGAATAAAATCATAGTCTAGTTCATGAGGTTTAGGTTATTATGGTTTTTAAGATAAGGAGTGATAATGGGTCATGATTTAAACACTTTAACATCATGAAGTGGTGATGTATCATTCATGTAGTTTAACATCACATGATAAAGATTTTTCCCTTTCATTGTAATTTCATGAAGTATGGATGTATGAACTGAAAAGAAATATTCCAAGACATCCTCAAGGAAACATTGAACTAGATAGGGAAATTTAGTTGTTGGAAGAACCTTTTATCCATCCATAGGATTATTTATGGGTACTATATGTCAGATCCTTTCTTTCATAGATTTATCTCGTGTGCATATAAGTCTTATTTAAATTTAACTCTTTCATAGCCAGAGTGATTTTGTATGAAGAATCCCTTTTTAAATAGTGTTGTATGCTAAATTTATGGTTGGGTTTTCCAATTCATATTTTATGAGTGAGAATCAAGTAACATGTAGTTATTAGATATTTCCCTGCATAGCTCTATCCCATTTGAAATTGTGCATTTTATTCATTCTATATGTTGTATTTGGACCCATTTTTGGTGATCCATGTGTAACTATATATAATATGGTAACAGTAATCATTCAACATGAATTTCTTCCATGTAATTTCACTATGAAAGTATGAACGTGAATGGGGGGAGGAAAATTTTCATATTGAGGTTGGACCCAGGATTGGGGATTGGGGAATCATTACATATCATAGTGTAATATAAATAAAGACACAAAAATTTATTGAATAGAAAAATCTACACATATGATTGGCCCATACACAGAGGGGGTATTTGTTTCTATATATGTTGTGACTAGATCTTAGATTGGTGTTTTTGGGATTCACTATTTATCATACAATAATATGAATCAATCCACATAAAGCTCTGGAATATAGAGATATTGGTTAAGTTATTACCCATACACAGAGGGGAAATTTTTTCCATTGATGTCATTTATAGACACAGTATTGGTGATTTAGACATCACTACATTTCCTATATTAATATAAATCAATCCATCTGTTGATCTTAAATGGAACACTCCACATAGGTTAAACCCATATGGGGAGGGGGAGTTTTTTCTATTATTGTTTTGGTTGGACCTAATATTAGAGATCCTGGCGTCACTATATATTCGATAGTAATCTAAATAAATCCACATGTAGTTCTTGATTGCAAAAATCTCCTAATAAGTCTAACTAATAAATAGAGGGGGGGAATTTTTCCATTTATTTTTTTGCTGGAACAATGAATTGATATCTAAGAATAATTGTGTAGTCTATAATGGTTGGAATAAAGAAAGTAATAGGTATATTATAGAGACATGGTGGGATACCAACACCAATAATAGTGTTCCTCTCAGGTGATGTCTACATAAATGCATACTTTTACTTCATGAATGATAATAAACTATATAGTTTAATTTCATCCATTAATGAAGTTTGGTGTGAGTATTATGGTATTACATCAAATACCATTTTAACCCTGAAATTAATTGATATATCTTGATCATGTGGGGAATCCTTTACCAAAAGTCATATGTGAGTTATGCTCGATGTAAGAAACAAGGAATTAAATTTTTTATTTCACCTAACAGAGATTATTAAAAAAACCAAAAAGAAATTTATAACATTTAGTGGTTCAGAAAATATATAAGATATTGGAATCACTACATATCTCATTGTAATGAGAATCAAGTCCTACGTAGTTCTAAAATAATTTTAGCATCAAATGAGATGGATTCCAACCATGCAGGTAAACATCGTGCGATAAGGATAAAAGTAAACAAATGTCAAAAAGAAGGCATCACACCCCATAATCATTGTATAGAAATTCATGAAATCATCTCTGGAGAGGCATCCCATATTTTTGACATGAGGTTAGAGACGGTTTTCTCAAGGCATCTCATGCTTGGTATATAGGGTACAACTACATTTTAACATCATTTTCTGAAGACTTTGTTGTACAGGTTAATGTCTTGTAACTATGAAGACGTGGATAATTTTTTATAGTTTTGTATGATAAGGACCTCTTTATATAGTTTAGATTCATGTGGTAAGGAATGCTTATATACAGTTTAATATCATGTGGTATGGATGAATGGTGTCTTGTAGTTTAAGGTCATATGAGTAGGACAATAAAATTTTGCGGTTGGGCCCAGGATTTTGGACCAGGGCATCACTATATCTTATGTTATGGAATGAATAAATCCACATATATTTATTTAATAGAAAAATTCCTTATATGGATCTTTATCAAACATTGGGATGAGAGTGATTGATTTTTCTTTTGAAGAAATATTGGACATGTACAGTGAGTCAACTGCGAAGTGACATTTTTCAGGCTATATAGCATCCTTGAGTAAGGATGAATGATGATTTATGGTTCTAGTTAATATGGATGGGACCATAAAATCTTGATAGAATTAATAAAAATAATTGTTGATAAGACTTACATAGGAGGGGGTGTGTAATGTGTTCCCCATCCATTGTGGCTAATGAGTAAGCTCCATTGGAATATATTTTATGCATGAAATAAGGCAATTATCATTAGGGATTTATATTTAAAGGCTTATTACCTAGTATTATAATGGTTATGAGAACCAATATTAGTTATCCCTGAAGAAACAAGTGGAGGAGAACCTTTTCATTGAAGGCACATGTGATCTGATTCTAATGCAATTCAATTATTTATAGGGTACACAATATTTTTTCATCTAGATATTCCAACTCATCCATTCATTCATTTGATTTCACATCATCTAATTGTTGTCTATAGATACCTATCTGGAGCAAGTGAAATTTTAATTTCATTGGAAGACATCCTTGATTCCATACACAAGTGAATATGTACTTATTTGTACAGTAGTTCATGTGGGGGTACAGTAGACCCAAAAAGAATAAAGGATCATTTCTAGACAATACTTCTTTTTTATGTCCACCATATTATATTGTATATTTTATAAATACTTCTTGATGTTATCTATTTTTTAGTTTCTACTACATGATAGTAGGATGAATGGTTGGATTCAATGTTGTACTCTTGGTACAATTTCATCAACTTGGTAGAAGAAATTTTTTTGTTGTTGTCCATAAAATTCATGTGAGGGACTCCAAATATGGTGATGATATTGTAATTTATTAATTTAATGGTATTATTTATCCCAAAATCCTTGATGGGTATTTCCACTTTCCATTTGTAAAATAATTTGGTAGCAGTAATGATGTACATAAACTGCATAGATTTGGTTGGGGGATATGTTCTAATGATGTCTATCCCCGGTATGAAAGATTTTATGGAATATTTTGATGTATGTTGCAACTTAGGGGGTTGATGGATGAATTATTCTGGTATTTATCATGAAAAATATTTTTGGTGAATTCTACATAGTTGTGTATCATTGTTAACAAGTAGTAACCATGTCTTCTAATTTGATGGGAGATAATGGTCACTGACTGATGAGCATCATAGGATTCTACATGGACTTATTCCAAAATGCTAGGAATATAACCTTATGATACACATCTAAGGACGATTTCATATAATCCTTATTTTTAAGAGGTATTTTGTCTCATTTGTCCCATCCAAATGGGTAAAGTTCAAAACTAATCATCGGGTCTATTCCCTTTTAGTTTGATCTCATATGAGGGTCCCATTTTTTTATCCCATTGACTATAGGCTCCATCCATCTAAGGGTGGATATCAGTTCATCATGCTCATGAGAAATGATGACATTATTTATTAACTATATTTTACATATGATGACTAATGCAACTATCCTTTAGTGTGTTATGTGGAAGACCACTTCTTCCTAGTCAGGGTTGGCCATAATTGTGGATGCACTAGTTAGTACATCAACACAAGAATTTTGTGATCCAAGAAAATAATGCAATATTGGTTCAAAAGATAACTCTTCCATCAATCATATGTATTAATCAAGGAGAGGGTGAAATTATTCCTCCGGGATTAAATATTCTCCACTGATTTGTATGATCACTATCTTCAAATACCATTTGATGTTCATGTAGACTATATGTAGCTATAGGCTTAGTTATAATCCAGGATTGATGGCTTGGTATCCTGCCACATTATTAGTACAAACTTTAGAAAGTGAGAGGGAGTAAGTAAAAAAATTATCTAGGGGAAAAAATAAAATCCCTAGACCAACCTGGTTGAGCCTTGGTTTTAGAGACTCTTGTTCATAAGACATCTTTTGGTACCTTAAAAATAGATCTCCCATGTTTGGGGAGTGTTATTAGTGTAGAAAACCTATACCTGTGGAATATCAGTGTCCAATGAGGTGATTTAATTGGTGTGATATTCCACACCCAAAAATAGTTAGTTCCTTCAATTTATCTACCTTCTGTGACACAAATAAGATTCCATATTATTTCAAAATTATTTCCCAACATGAAAAACACCAAGTTATCATTGGTCATCCAAGGATTTTCTTGAGTGGGTTAATATGAGATACCAAGTGGAATTTATGATGTTATAAATAATTCAACGACTTTTTCCCTAAAATTATTATCGAAAGGTGTGTATTCTTTATATCATAATATTGATTCTCGGTATATAACATCATTTGATTGACATGGTAGAGTCCATTTTAATTCCCGGCTTCATTTTTTAGATGAGGAGACCACCAATAGATTGCTCCATTGAAGACACATATGAGATAAGTGGGTTTCCTTATAGTGGATGTATTAAGAATTTTGGTTATGGAAAATAATACTTGATATCTTTAAAGGATTCCTAGAATTACTCACCTCATATGTAAGTGACTCCATTCTTCATTAACATGGTGAAGGGGAGGCATTTTCCAGATAAGTTAGCTATGAAATGTCAAATGTGAGAAATATTCCCTTATATCCCCCTCATTTTATTTTGATTCTATGGGGTTAAATTCATAGGATAACACTATAATTTTTTGGATCTACCTCGATTCCATGGTGGTGTACCATAAATCCAAGTAATATTCTTTTACATTACAATAAAAGCACACTCTAGTTGATTCATCATCAAACTTTGTTGTCCTAACTTGCTGAATATTGTTTGAATATTTTTAATGTGATCACATCACTACCTAGATTTGATAAGTAGCTCTTGAACAAATTATTCTAATATTCATCCAAATTTGGGATTAATGATATGATGCATAGTCTGTCAGTCTCTAGTTCCACCATTATTTAATCACAAGGGAATGAATTAATATTAAAAGATCCCTTATGGTGATTTGAAGGCTATATATTCTTCATCTTTAGACCATTCTTATGTGGTTATAAATTAAAAACTTATCCATTAAGTAATGTTATTGGAATATAACTATATCATTGATCAAATGTTTTGTGATTAGAATGGGAAATCTCCCTTCAAACAGTTTTGATTAATGTCCCTAAAATCAATTTAGGCCCTAGTCTTCCCATTATTTTTCTTGATAGGGACAATGTTGGAAATAAATTTTGTGTATTTTACATCCCATTAAAAATTTATCTGTTCAATTTTTCAACATTTTATTCTATATTAGTATCCTAGGAAGGGTGCATCCTCTTGGATGCCATCTTGAAACCTCAATTGTCATCGGGTAAACCTAGGTAGTTCCTAGCCAAATTAGGGTTCACCCTGAATAATTTATATATATTTCAATGTAAACATGCAACTATACTTAATTATCAATGAAATATACATCTCCCACTCCCCAAGAGGAAATTAGGAACTAATCAACGGGGGATGGGGGGTCTTCTTTTGTTCCCATATTCACATTTCAAAGCTCATCGATGGTGGGGGAATTCCTTCTTCAAATGTAGGAGGGGATTTATTGAGTCCATCCTCTCCATTACAATCTTTGATTATTTGGATTCATTTTTAGACACAGTTTGTAATATAAGGATTTATTTATCACTGTCGAAGTTAGAGAGTCCATAGAAAGAGATGTTGTCATCTTAGACTACCATAGTCATTACAGAGAGTTTTCAGGGATGTATTTATTCTTTTATATCATCACCAGGGATATGAGGAACTTTTTCATCATTGATTATGTCTTATGCCTCAATCAGGTTTACAGGAAGCACAAAGTCTTAGTTGATCATACTGTAGGGATTCTTAGGGGTGGTGCCCAATCCATTGGGGGTTTAAAACTAAATATCGACATCCTCCATTTGTATTTTTTCTTCTTTTTTATACAAATCCACCTCAGTATATATAGATTCACAATAATCAAAGGGGGAACTAGCACCAAGTATTTTGATAATCTCCCCATCTATGGGGTATTTCATGTACTGATAAAATATTTAAGCTTTTACCACATGTATTTGAATCCAAGGTCTTCCAACTAGTACATTATTTATTGATTCTTTCTAGATAACCATGAAATTTTTATTATATGTGAGATCCCAAATATGATTCTTTGTATTGATCTTACCAAAAGGGTATTTCTTTCTCTTATCGTACCCTTGAATTATTATCATTATCATATATACATCCCCCTCACTATATCTCAAAAATCATAGGTTCTTCATTGAGATGAGTATGATCCTAGAACCACTGTCAATCAGAGCAATAAGGATGTAAAATATTTTAAATTTACTTAGTAAATACAAGGGTTTTATATCTCCCTGGATAACTTATTCATGATTTTGTTCTATGAATAAGATGGTGACCTGAAATTCTAATGTAATGGTCTCCACACAGTAAACCTAGGTTCTATAAACTACTTTATTAGACTCCTATGGGATTTGAAGGGCTTAAATGAGTGCCTTTTTTGATTCTATTGAATTATGTGGAGCATCCAAGGTTGAGAGTTTGGCTGCGAAAACTAACAACTATTTTTGAATTTGGTACTTTTTACAGGAGGTCTATAATTCCCTAGGTGGCATTTTTCAATATTATACTGCTCAGAAATTGAGGTGTTTGAGGAGGACTATAAAGATTATTTTCTAGAGGTTAATTTTGTATATACATCTACTGGTACGGGTCGCATCGACCTTCCCCTTTGTTTGGGATGACCAGACAATCACACCCCCACCATATGGTCGTGTACAATGAATAGTCATGTTTGACCACTGGAGTTGTCTAAGGCATCTCTATGTTACTATTGGGATTTTAGAAGTTCTTTCCCAAGGGTCTCAGTAACATATATATTCATCATGGGGATGTGACTGAAATATTATGTATGACCATGCCCACTCCATCCCTTGTATCCTTGGCATATCTATCCTCATCCTCTTTCCCAATATTAGGGTGTATGGAAATCATACTCGAAGGTGTATTCATTTTCAGGGAAGGGGTCTTTTATGTGATCTTTGTTAGCAACCCAAAAAAAATATCACCTCATAATATTAGGGTTCTATTTGTGGGATGGCTCATGTTCTCTGGATCTTGAAGGAATGAAATCTACATGAGTCGGATATTATGTGGTATATGGAACTTCCTCTTGTGTATTTTCCAATGTATAATGATTACATCCACCTCTGTGAGGTCTATTCTGTCTCTCCTCGCATGTTTATGGGGTCATTTTATGGTTGTGATGATTTTATATGTCAGTGAAATGATCTTGTTCAACTACCTTTTAAGTTATCTAGTTTTCAAACTTCTTTCCATGTCCGGGGGAAACCTCATATTAGTCCCCAAATTCTTCATGTTGGGAAATAATTATATAGGTGACTTGTTCCGGGTAAATCTCTAGTATCACTTATCCATAATCAGAAATTCTTTGGATAATGTAATTGAAGATAAGAAAATCATGGATGGTGTGAACCACCCTATTATTGAAAGGTTAGTTATCAGGACAATCATTACTGTTGACCTCATTGGGGTTTTAGGGCTCCGATATAATGAGTATGTTGTTTTATATAACTATTAGAAGATAAATAGGTACCTACTAATTTTAGAAGTAATATGATTTATTAATTCATTCCTCAAATTACAAGAGACCCTAATCAATTTTTTCTTTAGTCCATGGGATATTTTGTTACTATAGTCACTCAATAAGAGACACTAGATAATTCGAGGCATTCCTAGGTTCTTGAATGGGAACCACTACTATTATGAGGTTAATAGTGGTAGTTTATTTTTTAATAAAACTTTTCTCTTTGCCAAGGGCATGCGTTGAGACTTCTCTCAGGTCTACTAAATGAAATCTTCTAAGAGTTATCCCATTTATACAAACATAGATAATCTTCCTAGATATAAAAATTTTTATATTATAGTTCTACTAGTTTCTCTTATGAGATAGGGATGGTAAGTGAAGAGGTTAAACCATTCCATCTAGGGATGAACTCAGTAACTCTCTTGTTTTCATGATGTTTTCAATTTATCAAATTGAAAACAATAATTTTCCTCAATGTGGATGTAAAATGGTAAAAAAATTGATGAAAAAGGTTTTCCCATCCTATAATAGATCTTAATATAAAGGTAAAGTACCAAACAAAGGCTATCCATATTAGATTTTGTATAAATCATATCAGCTTTTTCACCTCTAGATGATCTTTAGGGCCCATAATTATGCCACATAAAGACATGAATTGTGCAAGATATTGTTATATATCTACCATGTCATCAATGGTTTAGAAGATAGGTTTTCCAAAATTGGGTGGTGGAAAAATTTTATCCAACAATTTAGGAAAAGTCTTCTTCTCAAGATTTATGGGTATCCCTTCAATGGAATCTATTCGAGGAGTGAAGTATTCAACGGAATTTATGAGTTCTTGAGTTATTGATTTCTAGACCACATACCATCAATAAGGATCATGCAAGGCATGATGATGTGGACTTATTTTCATATCCCATGGATTATCACTCCATTATAGGACTAAATGATTTCTCGGATGAAGAAGAGGTTATCATCATAATGGGGTAAATTCACGATCATCATCAAATTCTTCCTTTATATAGACTATTTTCCTAGATCCAAAGTCAACCAGACACTCATATTTAACTCTTGTAATTGAATTATCTCTCCCCTAATATGTTCAAGGATACATATTCATCTTTTTATGAAGAAAATAAGCAGTTTCAATGTTTCCCCTGAGTAGTTCCTCAAAATTTTGTTTGATATTTTTTATCTTATTCTCATACTATTCTAGTTGTTCCTCTATGTAAGGGATTTTGGATCATATGGGTGGTGAGTGGGATTTATCCACACCATATCCTTTGTCATTTTTGTTGGTCCACTATAGAGGTGGAAATAATATATTCATTAGTTACAGGTTCAAGATCCTTCTCTTCTTTTTCATACACGTGGCATCAATTAGGGCATCTTGATCACACTCCGGTCAAGGTATGGTTTCTACATTGTTTCCCTCTACACATTAATAAAGGTCCACATCATTTCTTTGTGTCTATGGAGGTTATATTCAATATGTTATATTAGTAATGTTTATTCATACCATTACACTAAACCCCATATAGAGATTCTACACCACTTACTCTTCCTTTGAGGTTTGCACCAAATTTATTTCTATGACCCCTTGACCTATTGGACCATTTTGGATTATGACCCTTATGGGGTTTGATTTATTTCATCACACATTTCTCCCCTATCAGTCTTTTAATAGTTTCCTTAAGGTATTTTCTTGTCTTGTTTGCTAAATGGGCCCCAAATAGCAATGTTTTGTCTCATGGTAGAGGATTTCATAGGACTCTGACTATCGATATTTACCTCCAAATCTGAAAAATTGATTACTTTATGGGGTGGTTATGATGATGATGGTAAAAACCCCTTCACTCTATATTCTAGGGACTATTTGGGAATATTATTGGACATTGTTGATCCTTTTATTGATGATTTTATGATTCCATTCTAGGATTTTATCACTCTTGAGATTAAAATTGATATAAAAATTCCCCTTTCCCTATGGGTTGGGGTTGATTTTTAGATACAAATGTTATTTCTTAGACCCTCTCATGGTTTGATGAATTCATGGGTATAGGTGGTGGTAAAAGTTCCTACATTTCCAAGGGATGGGTTTAATTCTTGTTGAATTTTATGGGGAATCATATTTCCATTCATTTAATTTGACACAATTGTTCCCATTTATGAGCTGGGTGCAATGGAAGCTCATTATGTGAGTAATTTTCTATGGGAAGATTTGGGTTGGCCACAACCTTAGATTCTATGTCTAAAATACATTCCCATTTTTTCGAGGGTCCCAATTTATGAGTTTTTTTGTAGATTTCTCCATCTATTCATGATGTCCTTACATCTTTAAAGTGGGTGAGTTACACTGTATAAAAAAATTGTCCCATGTGTTTCCTGGTCCCCAAATTTCACAAGTGGCTATAACATTACTAGATTCTATATCTAGGTGATTTTCTATTCTGAAGACATAATGATGTGTAATGATCTATATTTTTTCCATCATAGGATACATACATATGATGGGGATCATGTAATCAGTTGTTGGGGAGTTGTTATGATATAGACACAAAAACTACGTAGGATTTTTTCATGACCTTCCATACATGTTTTCCTGGATAGAATGAACGTGGATATGTATAGATGACAACAAATTGTATTTGTAATCATGAAATTTCCCTCTTATCTTTGACGGGGATCCTGCAACCATTGTCAATCAGAGCCATACAGATGTAAAATATTTCATGTTTACCTAGTACATATAGGGGTTTGATATTTTCCTAGATAACCTATTCCTTATTTTGTTCTATGAAAAAGATGGTGACATGAACTTCTAAGGTAATGGTCTCTACACGATAAACCTCAGTTGTAGTAACTACTGTATTGGACTCCTATGTGATATGAAGGTCTTCAATGAGTATTTTTTCGATTCTTTTGAAAGATGTAGATCATCCAAGGTTGAGAGTTTGGATGTGAAAATCACCAACTATCTTATAATGTCGTACTTTTTAATGGAGGTCTATAATTCCCAAGGTGGTGTTTCTAACTATTATACTTCTCAGAAATTGAGTTGTTTGAGGAGTACTAGTGTGACTATTTTCTAGAGGTGAATTTTTTTATATACATCTAGTGGTATGGGTCACATCGACCTTCCCCTTTGTCTGGGATGATCAGATAATCACACACCCACCATATAGTCGTGTACGATGAATGGTCAGGTTTGACCACTAGAGTTGTCTAAGGCATCTTTGTGTTTCAGTTTGGATCTGTGATGTTCTTTCCCAAGGGTCTTAGTAACATATATATTCGTCATGGTTATGTGACTAAAATATTGTTTAAAACCTTGCCCGCTCAATCCCTTGTATCCTTGGCTTTTCTATCCTCCTCTTCTTTCCATATGTTTGGGTATGGGTAAATCATACTCAAAGGTGTATTCATTATCAGGGAAGGGATATTTTAAGTGTGATTTGATACCAAAACTAAAAGCAATAGCACCTTATAATATTAGGATTCCATTTGGTGGTTTGGTTAATGTTCTCCTGATGTTGATGAAATGAAATCTTCAAGATTTAGAGCTTATGTGGGAGCTAGCTGTGATACGCCCTCTTGTGTATTTTCCAATATATAATTACTTCATCCACCTCTGGGAGGTGTATTTAGTGTCTCCACACAAGTTTATGGGGTAATTTAATGTTTTTGGATACTTTATATGTCGGTTAAATGATCTTGGTCAACTTCCTTTTGAGTCATCTAGTTCTCAAACTTCTTTCAATATTAGGGACAAACCTTTTGTTAGTCACAAACTTATTCAAGTAGGGAAACAATTACATAGGTGACTTGTTATGGGTAAATCTATAATATCACCTATCCATATTCAACTATTCCATGTAAAATGTAATTGAAGATAAATAAATCTTGTATGGTGTGAACCAACCTATTATAGAAAGGGTAGTAGTCATGACAATCATTAAGATTTACCTCGTTGTGTTTTTAGGGCTCTGATAGATTGAGTATGTTATTTTCTATGACAATAAGTTGATAACTGTGTGCAAACTAATTTTAAATGTAATATGATTTATTAATCCATTCCTCAAATTTCAAGAGATCATAATCAATTTTTTCTTTTGTCGATGGTATATTTTGTTAATATAGCCACTCAATAAGAGACACCGGATAATTTGAGGCATGATTGGGTGCTTCATTGGGAATGACTACTAATATGAGGGTAATAGTGGTAGTCTCTTCCATTCTAAGACTTTTACCTGTTCCAAGGGATTTCTTAGAGGCTTATGTCATGTCAACTAAATGTAATCTTCTTAGAGTTATCCCATTTCTAAAAACTCAGATAATCTTCCCAGATACAACATTAAAATCAAACGTGTTTTTAGATCTTTGTAAATATTTTTAGATTATTGTTTTACTAGTTTCTATTGTGAGAGATGGATAGTAATTGAATTGGTTAAACCATTCCATTTATAGATAAACTCATAAACTCTCTTGTTCTCATGATGTTTTCTGTTTTTCAAATTGAAAACAAAATTTTTCCTCAATTTGGAGGTATAATGGAAAAAGAATATATGAAAAAGGTTTTCCCATCCCAAAATGGATCTTACTATAGAGTTAAAGTACCTTACCAAGGTTATCCCTCCTAGATTTTGTATAAAACATCTCATCTTTTCCACCTCTAGCTAATCTTTAGGTCCCATCATTAGGCCACATCGAGACATTAAGTGTGCAATATATTGTTCTAGATCTCCCATATAAACTACGGTTGAGAAGATAGGTTTTCCAATATTTGGTGGGTGGAAATATTTCATCCAATAATTTTTGAAAATTCTTCTTCTTAGGATTTATGGGTGAGTGCCTCCCTTTAATGGATTCTATTCAAGGAGAAAATTATTCAATGGAATTGATGTGTTCTTGATGTACTGTTTTATGGACCACACACCATCAATCGGGATCAGGAAAGGCATGATGGGGTGGACCTATTTTCATATCCCACTGATTATCAATCTGTTATAGAACTAAATAATTTCCCTCATGAGGAATATGTTATCACCATATTGGGGGAAACTCACGATCATCATCAACTTCTTCATTTATATAAAATACTTTTCGGGATCCAGTTTTAGTTTGAAACTCATATTCCACTCTTGTATGTGAATTAGATATCTCTTAATATGATCAAGGGTAGATATTCATCTCTTTCTAAATATAATAACTAGTTTTAATGTTTCCCGTGAGTATTTCCTCAATGAGTTGTCTGATATTCTTTATCCTACTCTCTTACTATTCTAGTAGTTCCTTCATGTATGGGATTTTGGATCATATGGGTGGTGAGTGGGATGTATCCACACCATACCTGTTATCCTTTGTGTTGTTCCACTATAGAAGAGAAAAATATTTATTTATAGGTTCCATGTCCAAGATCCTTATCTTCTTTTGCATATATGTGGCTTCAAGTAGTGCATCCGGATCACACTCCGGTCAAGGTATGGTTTCTACATTGTGTCCCTCTGCATTTTAATCATGATCCTCATCATATTTTGTGTTGATAGTAGTTATATTCACTAAGGTATATTAGGAATGTTTATTCAAACTATTACTCTAAACACCATAGGGTGATTATACACCTCTTACTCTTCCTCTGAGGTTTTCATCAAAGTTATTTCTAGGACCCGTTGACCTATTGGTCGATTTTGGCTTATGACCCCTATGGGGTTTGATTTCCTTCATCATGCACTTATCCTATATCAGTCTCTGAATAGTTTCCTAATGTGATTTTCTTGTCCTGTTTAATAAATATGCCCCAAATAAAAAAGTTTTTCCCTATAGGGAGAGGATTTCCTAGGATTATGTCTATCGATATTTACCTCCATATCTGAAATATTGATTCATTATGGGGTGATGATGATAGTAATGACAATACCCATCAATCTACTTCCTAGAGCCAATTTTGGGATACTATTAGACCTTGTTGAACCTTTTATTGAGGATTTTGTGATTCTATTCTTGGATTTGATGACTCATGAGATTAAAATTGATATAAAAATTCCTCCTTCTCTAATGGTTGGGGTTGATTTTTAGCTACCACTAATATTTATATGACCCTATTATGGTTGGATGAATTCAGGGGTATATGAGGGGGTAATATTTCCGACATTCCCATTGGATGGGTTTAATTCTTATTAAATTCTATGACAGTTCTTATTGTCATCCATTTAATTTGACACAATTGTTCACATGTAGGATCTGTGTGAAATAGAAGCCCATGATGGTATTAATTTTCTATGGGAAGATTCTGGGTTGGCCACATCCTCAGATTCTATGTCTAAAATGCATTCCCATTTTTTCACAGGTCCCAATTTAGGATTCTTTCGGTAGATTTCTCCATATATTAATGATGTCCCTACATATTTAAAGTGGGTGAGTTCCACTATATCAACAAACTATCCCATGTGTTTCCTGGTCGCCTAATTTCACTTATGGCTATAACATTACCTGATTCCATCTCAGGGTGATTTTCTATTCTTAGGACATAGTGAAGTGTAATGGTCTATATTTTTTCCATCCTTGGATACATACATATGATGGTGATTATGTAATCAGTTGATGGAGAGTTGTTATGATATGGATACAAAAAATACGTCGGAATTTTTCATGACCTTCCGTACATGGGTTCCAGGCTATAGAGAACATGAATATGTATAGCTAACAACAATGTGTATCTATAATCATGATATTTCCCCCTTATCTTTGTTAAGAGAAGGAATTTATCCTTAAACAACTGACATGTTTCCACCATATTTTTACATAGTTAAGGCATTAAATCCTTCTATATCTCATATGAGATTAAAATTAATATAAAAATTCCCCCTTCCTTATGTGTTGGGGTTGATTTTTGGCTACCACAGATATTTCTAGGACCCTCTCATGGTTTGATTAATTCAGGAGTATAGGAGGTGGTAAAATTTCCTACATTCCTATGGGATGGGTTTATGTCTTGTTGAATTCTATGGCAGCTCTTATTTCCATCCATTTAATTTGACACAATTATTCCCATGTATGAGTTGGGTGCAATGGTAGCCCATGATGGGGGT
Organism: Viscum album; assembly: GCA_963277665.1. NCBI lineage: Eukaryota > Viridiplantae > Streptophyta > Magnoliopsida > Santalales > Viscaceae > Viscum > Viscum album. The sequence goes on along the minus strand of OY728130.1, from coordinate 1,188,182,566 downwards.
AATTTTCTAAGGGAAGATTTTGGGTTGGCCACACCCTCAAGTTCTATGTCTAAAAAACATTTCAATTTTTTCAAGGGTACCAAATTAAGAATCTTTTGGTAGCCTTCTCCATCTATTCATGATGTCCTTACATCTGTAAATCGGGTGACTTCCACTGTATCAACATACTATCCCATGTGATTCCTGGTCCCCTAATTTCACATATGGCTATAACATTACCGGATTCCATATCTGGGTGATGATCTATTCTGACGACACATTGAAGTTTAATGATATATATTTTTCCATCCTTAGATAGATACATATGTTGGGGATCATGTAATCAGTTGATGGAGAGTTATTATGATATTGAGAGAAACACTACATAGAAAATTTTCATGACCTTCCATACATGGGTTCCAGGCTATAGAGAACATGTATATGTATAGCTAACATCAATGTGTAATTATAATCATGATATTTTACTCTTATATTTGTAAAGTAAGCCCTTTATCCTTAAACCACTATTGAGTTTCCACCGTAATTTTACATAATTAAGGCATGAACTCCTTCTATATCTCATCTGAGTTCTCATAATCATAAGTGGTGATGGGATAAAACAAGGTTGGGTGGTTGTTTCCATCTAAATATCTCTATATATACATTTTATCAAATCCTTCATTAGATTTATAATCATCCACCTAGTAATACCACAGAGGTTACTTCTCTGGGTATACTTCTAACCACGATGATGTTCTTATGATTGTTGATGGGGAACTATATACGGTTATCCACGGTGTTTTGATCGCCTATATATATGAGGTTTTCTTAATTTTTTCCACCTATATACATAGACGTCTCTGGGAAAGGGGGGGATTTTCTTATCCAAGATATATATCACCATGGAGAGGTTGACTATAGAGGATATCAAGAGTAGAGTCCATGTGATCCATCTTGGAACTAACATGAGAAGGACTATCAAGGTTATGATCATATTATGCTTTAGTAGAATATTCAATGGACCATTGAGGTGTTCCAGATATGCCTGGAACAACCTCATGTACACTATAAATGATAATATCAACAAAATGAGCCTTATTACACATTATAGTTAGAATATGTTGACTTTCCTTTTGGTATTGAGCAAAGATATAATCCAAATAAATGATGGTTACCAAAATGTTTTCATAACTATCTATTGATGTGGGGATATGATCCTATGACTGATAAAATGTTGGATAATTATGGTGATATTTTATATTATTGTTAGGAATATGAGCCTAACTATGTGTGGTTGATGGAATCTTTCAGTCAATTCCAGTTGATGTGTGGATATAATTCCATTTCAATTAGAATTACCTATTGGAATATGAAGATGTAAATCCATAATTGGATAAAGGATATGATCTTCCCCTTATATATTCTCTGAAGGATGTTGGTTCATTTGTTTATCGATGAAAGTAGGGATATGATCCAGGATTTCACGAGCTGTTAGAATATATTGAGTATATTCATTGGCTAGGATATGATCCTATATTTTGTGAGATACAAGAATATATTGAGAAACTTCATTGGTAGGAAAATATGCCTTCTCTATGTTGATTTCTATATGATCCTAACAAATCCTTGTTGGAGGAGGGAAATTTTCATGTTCCTATGGAGTTAGAGTAAGTCATCGGTCTTCTTTGATAGAAGTATGTGCTTGAACTAAGGTATTTTCCATACCAAATTGTTGATCCCCAATCAGAATGAGGATATGGGTCTAATCATATGACCTTTTTTATGATTTCAGTCTTTTTGGATCGGATTTTTCATCTATCCTGAGGCATGTTCCAAACCAAATTGGTGAGCCCTATTCGGAATGGTGATCTAAACCTGATCCTATGACTCTTTCTTTACTAGGATATGATGATAATCCTCCTAGATAAGAGAAATTATATCTTCTGTCCTCAGAGTAGCCACCTGTTCATACTAATCATGGTGATGTGGTTCTCTGGAAGTCAGGAAAGGAATATCTGAATGTACATATATTTATACCAGTGATGGAATATATGTACAGAGCTTTTCTATTGTTTTGAGAATGTAGTGACACTTTAAAAAAGTGTTAATAGGAATATAGGCAACTTGATTTTTAGTCTCAAAAATATACTGTACGTTGTCTTCGATTGAAGTGAGGATATAAGTCAACTCCTTTCTTCTTTATTCTACTAGAATATATTAATGTGATTCATGCATAGGGGAAAGAATATGTGTATCCCCCATGCTTCTTTTAGGAATATTCAAGAAGATTTGATCTAAGAGAGACTATTTATTATCCATCCCACTAGCTACCACTGGATTATTATATGGTTATTCATTAGTATAAGTTGGGATACAATCCCATCCTCTTTTATCCATATCATTTCATGTTCGGTGATACCTCATTGGTACCCAGAGATGAGTGTACATTGTTGCAATGTTTCATGTGGTTCCCTTACCTATTTATTGACTGTAAGTAGTGGGATTTTTCTAGTGTCTATGGTTGATAAGATCCCTCCTTTGAAAATATTCAACTAGGAACGATCTGAATTAGACTCCTTTTTCCACATTCTTAACATATGAAATTTGATGATTTTTGAGCTTGGGGGGGGATAATCTTCAGAAGCATTTTTTGGTGGTGAAAGGTGCCACTAAATCCACTTCAACGTTCCCTAAACAAGACAGACATATCGACTTAAGTATTTATATATCTTTATTTGGAACCTCAAGGGTTGATATTGTACCATGTTGGAGGTATTCTCGAACCATCATGTTAACCACCAAAATTTGATGGTGTTATCATGGTGAGGTTTTTTTGTGACCTACATTGGTTAGAGTTATAGCTGAGGTTCCAAAAAATTATCTTGATGAATACATGATATTGGGTGAAAGTTCCTTTGAGATTAGTTTTTATAGTATCAAATAATATAAGGAACAATTTCATAGATCAATTTATTATCAAAAGTATGAAAAATTCTTAATCATTTATTCATAGGTAACATAATTTTAATTTCTTATTTCTAGTTTGGCTATTTATTGCATGGAATTTTCATGATTATAATGTTATTATTTCAAGGAAACCTCATTTACTAAGTATTTCATATTAGGTGTGCATTTTCCATTTATTTAGTAGATGAAAAAATAGCCTAACACATTCTGAACCGATAATTTTAATTATTTGAGAGATTCAAGACTGGTTCACCATATATTTTCCTTCAAAAGATGACACAATATGGTTATCCATGGGTCTTAGGATACATGATACTTGAATCCTATAATGATTCGGTTATTCTATCATTATATTATTTTAATCTAAATTTACCATCTTTGTTTCATATTATGGGTTGATTTTGTTGGGTTCATGTACTGTGGGACAATAATTCACATTGGTTTTACCATTCTCTTCTTTTTTAGAAACATCCAATGGTTCCAATTTCCATAACTAGTGATAGACCTACATTCCAAAGGCATATGGTCATTTGGGGCTTCATAACCAATTGTGATTAGGAAATTACATTGGTCAAGAGGATGTGAGTTCAAGATCATCACACTGTTTTGGGGACATTATATCCCATTCTAAGGATTTCTTATATATTTAAGATATTATTCTAAATCTATTCAATATCTTGATACAGGACTAGTTACACTAATAAAATTTATATGTTTTGAATAATTATATGTGTAAAGGGAGTCCTCTTAATAAAACAATCAATATGTATCTGAGTTTCCCTATCTATTTCCTATTATTGCTTAGAAATGGGTATTTGTTTACCTTTTGAAGCTATATAACTAGGAACTCTGGAGTTTAATTTAATCCAAGGAGTTTATCCAGGTTTTAAATATCTTATTGAATATTTATGAAGAATATTATATATCATATTTATAACAGTAATCAAAACACATGTAGTTTGTTTGTATCTAATTCATAGATTTTAACATCATGAAGAAGCGACATATATGAGGTAACATAATAATAATGTATGGAGATTGGTCCTTAGGAACATTTAAAATGTATTTTAATTATAAAAAGTAATTAGATTCATCATAGTTTAATATTTCCTCAACCCATGGGTGGTGAAAATGATTAAATCTTTTTAGGGTTATTACCCAGTGGTTTACCAATATGGGAATTCCTACGGGACTTACACTGAGGAGGATTACCTTATATGGGGGAAATACTATCATGTCATTAAATGGTGATTACACACTATGGTTTCCATGCATGTTGGGAATTTATGATGCAAGGGATGTGATCATTAAAAATATCTAGGCCCTTGTAAGGCATTCTCAGTATGAGAAACATGATAAAACAAGGGATCAGAATCACATCAAGTCAGTATGAGACCCATGAACTAGGGAAACATTACTGGGGAATTTTATATTTATATTAGTACATAAAAAGGTCTCCTATATATCCTACTTATAATAGGAGTCTGACTCCTCATAGTTCAATAATATTCTCAATCCACTAATTCATGAGGAAGAACGATAAACCCACAAAATATTATGGGTTCCATGGGGAAGAGTGTCAAAAATATGAAGGTACATACACTAGGGTTGATCCTAAATTGTATCTCATACCATAGGAAGGAATCATATATATCCAATTTTGGAAGGAATCAAACTTCACATAGTTCAATTCATACCTAACCCCTTGATGGGTTTGATACACTTAAAAAAGATGGCCATGGATTACACATAAATGGATGCATGGGTATGATCCCACATCTCATCTATTGATGGTTGATGAAGTATGGTAGGCTTATGGGAGAATTCATTCCCATTAGTTTTGTATATTTGAGATGTTGAGGGACTTACACTAGGGTGTATTCCCATTGGATCCCGAGCCTTAGGAATGCATCCTAAATAACCTGTTTGGATATGAATTAGATTCCTCATAGTTTAGTAAGCTTCTCAATATATTGATGGATGGGTAAGAATGATAAACCAATAAAATATTTTTGGCTCCATTGGATAGAATGTATGAAATATGCATGGAATTACACTAAAGTGGATACCCAATTGAATCCCGGGACTTGTGAAGGCATCCTACACATCCTATTTGGGAAGGAATCAAAAATCTCATAGTTCAATTCATTCTTAACCCGTAGATGGGTTTGAGGAACATAAGGGTACATTTAGGGCTTAAACATAAATGGATTATCATGTATGAACCCACTTCTCATATTATGATCAATGAGGAATTATGGTATAATTATGGGGGATTTCAATCTCATGAGTTAAGAATATTTTATACATGGTGGGACTTATACTGGGGTGGATTCCCAATGGAGCATGGGCCTAAGAAAGGAATCATATGTATCCTTTTAGGATAGGAATTAGAGTCCTTTTAGTTTAGTGAGAATATAAATTTACTGCTCGATGATGAATAATGACAAAACAATGAGAGTGTTTCGATCCTGTAGGTTAGAGTGTCTGAAATGTGAAGCGAATTTCAACCAGTTGGATGCCCATTTGGATATCAGGTCTTACGGATGTTTCCTTCATATCCTAATTGGATAGGAATTAGGTTCCACATATTTATGATTGGGGAATGTACAAATATGTATAATATATAAGGATATAATGTCCTTGGGTGTATTCCTAACATGCTTTACATGTTAAAGGGTCTATGTGTGACATGTCCTAAGTGTCTATCATACAAGCCATATGATTCTATCTGATATGTCTTAAGTGTCTATATAACATTCCTATAGTGTAATTCTTATATTTCAATACTTTCTATCTAATAATTTTGGAGGACTTATTCCTAAATCGTTTGACACATCTTATGGTCTTTATATGATCAATGCAGACACATACATGGGTGTCACGTGATCAAGGCTGATATGTTGAAAGGTTGTCTCATGATCTAGATGGAAATTCTTAAGGACTATCTCTTGAAAAAACTGACACTTTTGAGTGTCTTAATGTGATAAATATAGACAGATCCAAGGGTGTCTCATGATCCTGGATAACATATTTGAAGTTGGTCACACGATCTAGTTAGAATGTCTGTAGGACTGCTACATGACTCAGATGACACATCAAATGGAATTTTCATGACTTTGTTGATATTTTTGGGGGCATTAATGTGACTTGGTTGAGATATCTGAATGAATTCACTTGATTCTAATAACATTTCTAGTAAACTTCTCATGGCTTGGATAACATGTTTTTTGGACTTTGTGTGACTCGACTAATGTGCTAGATTACTATCGCATGTTCTAGACATGTTATGTAAATAATATGATAACATCACATGAAAATAATTTTATCTATATTCATGAACAATTCTCTTCTTTTTCATTATTTTTACATATATTCCTCAATGAATGTTATGTATTATCTTTTTGATGTTCTTCACGACAAAGTAGACATAAGAAATATCCTTCACATAGTCTGTATAGCATACTGAATATACTTCACGTAATAAATAGGGTGATCATATGAAGCACATATACATTATGCATAATCCCTCAAATAATTACCTAGGTTTTACCCTGTTAAATTCACTTGGGATTTCAAGTATTTTCACTCTGATAAGCCTACTATCACTTCTACACTCCCACCATTGTGCCTTTCATTTCATTTTTAGAGTGTCTTTTTTATGTTGAGGTGGATATATTTATAGGCCTCACATCCCTAGTTCTTTTCAACATTGAAATTATTTTATATAATAGACATGGTTTTGATTTTATTGATGAAGTATCACATAATTCACTTTACATGATCTCATTTTAGGTCATCCATAGTGTTATCCTTGAATCTCAAGATAAAAAACGACAGTGAGATAACTCTTTCATTGAAATATTATTTGGACCCAGGACTTTTCAAATACATTTCTTATAATCATGTCAATATTAAAATGATACTTCTTGAGATCATGATGACATGTCTGGGGATCCCGGTGAGATGAGATTTACTATCAAAGAGGCTTTTGTATTATGTTTGGGGACTTTTCTATGGACCTTTACAAGATCAAGCTGGCAGGTCAAAATGACTTCCTGAGGTAAGGATGACATCCCTATGGATCTTCATGAGACCAGGATTCCTATCAAAGAGGCTTTTATTTGATCAAGGGGTACATTTTGGGGGATTTTACATGATCAATTTGGTTATTAAAATGAACTCCTCAAGATCATGATAAAATGTGAAAGGGCCTTGGTATGATCAATGGTGATCACAAAACCCACATTACCCATTCACGTGAATAATATTGTATCATACAACACATGAGGATCCTACATTTTCGAACTTTTATTATTTATTTTACAATCCTTTTGACCTTTTCCCATTTAATTTTATCTAGGCATCGCATGATCAAAAAAGGATCTCACAACGACACGTGGGAATTATCATGGAATGTCGCTCTTCATGTCTCTAGTGTATTTCATATTATATATAGATATTTCAACATAATGAGATCAGTGTCATGGACCATTTCCTCACATGTCTTTGGAACTATATGGTTGTTTTATGATTTGTTGGACTTCTTTTAGGGCATTCACATGATCATGAGGGACCATTGGAGGGAATTTGTGTGAACGTCTCCACTTGTCTGGATTGCTTTTCAAGACAAAAGGTCTTTCTTTCTTGAGGGGATTTTTATAATCACAAGGACAAGTTAATTTGGCTTCACATGTTCTTTTTTCAGATCCCATGGAGGAAATGATCAAGTTGTGTGACTTTTCATAGATAATGTGGTTACATTTCCTCCTTGGGGTTAATCATTTGATGTGATCCCTCCACCTAATTTATCTATATCCATGATTCTCCTCCCTTCCTTTTCTAAAGAAAAAATACATATGCTTTGGGTATTTCTAGAATCCCAAAAATTCCAATGCTCATTTGGTGAGAGGAAATATATGTATAACTTTGTCTCATTTTTTTATATGTTAAGAGACCCTTTAACATTAGAAATATTTTTTATAAAAAAATAAGATTACAAATTTGATATAAGAGGTTTATGACTCATTGGATTTGATAACATGTTTTTTGAAGAAGATATAGATAAAAATGTGTTATCTAGGATAATGTGTTTATCCAGATGATTGTTAAAATGTATTTTAATTTTTTACTTCCATCAATTAGTTGTATATTTTTATAAATTCATCATTTCAAGGAAATGTATATACTATATGAACATAGAATACCATATGTGATGGGTAAACAATATCTATTTTATTAATCATTTCTGAAAAAATAAAATATGTGATATTTTACAAAAACATTGTAGTTTATGTTGAATCATAGAAAGATAATTTGAAAAGAAAATATTGAATAAGAGGTTTGTGAGAGTATATTTAGCCATACATAAGTACAAAGTTAACCAATGGAGGGTAATTTTGGTCTGTATTTGTAGTGATTTTAACTAATATCATAGAGATTAATATGTATGATGATGAAGAAGCTTATAAATTGTTTCATTTAGTTACTATATATGTGAATATAAAAATTCTCCAAAAGATTATACTAATAAATTTAGAATGAAAAATTGAATTTATATCCTAAAAGAGGATAGGGTATAATGATAAATATAAGTGTAAATGGTTGCATATATTTATAGTAATGAATTTAATGCCACTTTATCCCAAGACGTTTTAAGATACACTGGAAAATAATAATGTAAAATATTATATTAGTTTCTTTAAAAAATTGGATATCACATTATCAAAAAAGAAATTTGGATTGGTAGATAATGAAATAATGTAAATAGAATCATTAATTATAAAAATATTTTAAAATTTTTTTTACAGTTAATCACAATTTATGATATAAGAGTTTAGGATATATTGATTAGTAAAAATATAAATAGTTACATTGATTAATAGTATGATGATCATGATAATCTTGGGTAATGTTCTAAGTATCAATCAGAATTTAAAGATTGGTGTTATGCTTATAATAATTTTGAATATCTTATTTATAACCCCCATTTAAATTAGATTAATTCATATATGTTACTCATTAAAAGGGTTTAGTGGGTAAATTATATTGTATTTTCAAAAGATATATTCCATGAATTATATATATAAGTAAGGAATTGATTAAATCAATACTACATCAATAATATTGTTGTCTTGAAGAATCTATAGGTTATGCACACATGAGGGAAAAATTGTAGTGGTAGTAAATGTATTATTTTATTTTAAAATAAATTTTCATTAATCATTCATTAACATGTGTTAAAAGATTACATTACATGAATGGTCAAATGATAAAATCCCCTAAAAGTATAAAACATTTAGTAATCCATAATAGTTGATCATTGTGGAGTATTATAGGATATGATGATATTATAATATTATCTTGAATAGATTATTGTACTCGTTAAAAATTCTTGTGTAAGAGATATAAATAATAGGTGATAAATAGAGACATATTACATGGATAGAGGATCGTGAGATACCTAGCATTACAACTTTCATACTTTGATACCATACTTATGTAAGTTAAAAAATATAAAATTGTCCAATATGGGGGGTTTTATATGTTTCACATCATGTCATTAGTTGGAGAACATCCAAGATGGGATTTGTCCACATGTGATGTATTTATTTATAAGGAAATCCTACTATGAATCAATAAAATATTATATGGATTGTCCTATATTGACATGTTTAAGGTCTAATGGTCACTCAATGTAATAAATTGTTGGATAATGTCTTTTTTTACAGATGATGTATATGATACATCATGTTTTGAATTTTTTTCAAAAATATATGAGTAATTTTGATGGAGATCAAACAAAATTTCATACAAGATTCATAAGAACTAATGTTTTTCTGGAGGCTTTATTTTACCTATATCTATAAAATAGTAATTTAATATTTTTCTTCAAAGAAACTAACCCACACAAGGTCACACAATTAGTCCCTTGGATAAGGATAATGTTTAAACAATATAGTATACTCTAAAATAAAAAATTATTTGGTTAAATTTTACTAAAATAGTATTGGATAGATTTAAAAATATTTGTGAAGATTCATAATGCCCATTATGGATTTTAGTATTACTGGGAGATTCTTGGATATGTGAACTAAAACTCTATCGGTTTTTTTCATGTATCTTCCCACACTTTGTTATTAATTATGAATGGTTTAAATGGATTTTATATTAAATTGAATTTGATTAAATGAATATATAAAAACATGAATAAATGTATACATATACATTTAATATAGTTGAAATGTGTTACTAAATTACATATATCTCTAGAAGATATATATTTGGATAGTATCCCCCTTATTGTGTACACTAATTTATTATAGGCCTCCTAATACTTTCTTTTTCTCAGACCCCATTCTTCTCTCCCAGAGAAGGTATTAGAAGATGTTTGACTGTCTGGGTGCCCTCTGTTTGTGATTAGTGATTGATTGGATGGTGTAATCCTTCAAAGGTAGAATCTTGTTTTCTAGATTTAGTGATCTTTATAAAGTATACTCTTTCAAGGATTAAATATTGGGGCTAGTGCATGGGATATTTTGGTATGCATATTTTAGGTTATTCGTTTATATTATACGATTATTATGTTGTTTATAGATCATATATATGGTTTTCTATTCAAATGATCTTATAATGAACCCATAATATCGAGTTATTGGTTCTCCTATCCATTCATGTGATCTTCCTTTGAATTTTATTCATCCTTCATGCACATAATTTCTTATGTGTTGTGGACCCTATCTGATTTTTTACTAATGTCAGCAGTCCTTCATACTATTTTTTTGTTTTAGAAACCATTATTTTTTAGGACTATATTGTAATTTTTTGATTTTTGTGCTGTGAATCATTAGTATCCATCACATAAATCTTTTCAGATATTTCATAATTAGTGGTTTTTAATGTAAACATCTCATATCGTGGTTTTATTTGATATTCTAAAGATCGATGACATCATAGTTCTCAGTTAGTGATCATTAATGGGAGATTGTGGTGATATTTGTATCAATAAAAAATTATGATGATGATTATTTATTATTATTTGTTATTGTGTTTGTGTTATGGACGGTTGATTACATTATTTTGAAGTTTAGATAATGTAATGGTTAAATCTTGTCGATCTATTTAGTTTCCATGTATCATTTATCATTGAATTTAATTAAATTTGATTACTATTGATTATAATTACATATGTGTCTACCCTTATTATCATTCAATATTTTCAAACATTATTTTTTTCTTATTAGTATTGAACTAAATATTTTATCATGGGGTGATGAATATTATAAAAATTATTTATTTAAAAATTGATGGTGTGTATGAGAGGAGTCCCACATGGGAGAACATAGAGTGAAAATATATATTTAATATGAAAGATGACAATTTTTTGTGACTTATATTCCAAATTTTATAGTTTATAACTAAAAATTAATATCAACATTTTATTACCCCATGTGATTCAAAATTGAAATGTTGTAAAGATGTTTCATATCATGGCTGAAGTTCCCAATGGATTTGATAAAGTATTTTTATTTGTTTTCAAATAGATACAGAAGCTGAGAAGAATATTAAATAATATATTATGTGTTTTGTTATTTTGATAGAAGTGTTTGGATATTAGTTTTAAAAGGATATGATTGTTTCTAAGGATACATGATTTTTTTATAGAATCTAAAAATATTTAAGTGATATATCTATATGGATAGCTTATTTCCTATGTAAGAATAATTTTTTTGAGTATGATTATAATTTAAATATAGGAATGAGAGCATATAAGATGATTTTATTTTCAACATAATGATCATTCAATGGAGTTTATAATGATAAATGTTTTGAAATATTCCTTGGAATTTTATTATAATGAATCACTATGTATATAAGGATGAAAACTCTATGTAAACATCATTAACATAAGCCTCGCCTTTATAAAGAACATTTGAATGTTATGTAATCTTGATTTCGAATGATATAAGAAAGATATCTCCTATATAAAAAAATATTTATATGTGTAAAGATAGTTTTGTAATACCATAATTGTGATTCCATTAGGGTTCTAAGGATCACTACTAAGTGAAAGATTTAGAAAATAAGAGGTTTTACGTAAAGATTCACTAATGTGTGATTATTTCAAAAAAAATCCTTGACTCGGTCAAGAGAAGTGGCCGAATCCAAGGTTTAAGGATGTTTGAAGGATATTAATATCTGATGAAATTATTTAGATAATTTTAATTTATATTTAGATTCATTCACATATAATAAATCTAGAAACCTTTAAATTCATATTCATACATTAAAACTATAATTGTTCCCTAGGATATCTCCATGACTAATCATAATATATTATCTAAAAATTAGAAATTTTTCCTAAAAATATTGAGGATGTATTAAAGCTATAATGAATAGGAATGAGTAGTGAAAGTATTGAGAGAGAGAAACCCCAATACTCCATTGTATCAAATATGTAAAATAACTATAGAAAACATCATTCTATTTAACTATGTATTTTGAATAAGTTGAGGATATATGATTTTATTTCCAGAGATCTATGAACTAGATACTGAGGTAAATTAAGTAAATTAGTTTTATGTATGAATGCTCTCATGAATAATCTAATCATCTTAATTTTCATGATAAGATATTATCATGAGTTTAACATTATATAATTACTATAATTAGTCAAATAGAATTTATAAATACATATTATATTTGATGTCATGTAAATTTTAATAACTCTAAATATTTTATTCATCATTGAGTGAGGAGGAAATATTCAAGGGCTAGTGGTAGTTCAGTAAATAATGTTATTCATTTTCTATTTCTATATAAGTTTCAGTATACCAGATTCCCTTAATTTATAATATCCATTATACAGCTCATCATGAGTAAATAATATGAACTTATCCTATATTTTAATCACTATTAAATTAGTGATAATATAGGTACAAAAACATTACTTTTGCATGGAAAGGATTAGGAACAAATGTTGAGGAAAAACTATAAAAACGTTATACAGTGTTGTTGTTTGGTAATTCATATTTTTAAACAGGATAGAAAGTATTAAAAAATAGTCAATCATAACTATAAAAAATAAATCAGGTTTAAATAAAAGTGGGAAATAATTTTTAAAAACAAGTACCCTTAATTCACCCCCACTCTTAGGGGTGCACTAATTAATATGAGTACTCAATGTTGTATCAGCGCTGATGTCTCCCTATAATATTTTACACTTTCTTAAATCGATCAAGGATGGTAAAAAATATTTGAATAAAAGAGGTGTTCTATTATTTTGTGGAATAAATTTTAATATATAGGATAATCTACTGAAACCCTTATAAATTACTATGGTTTGGATGCTTTTGATCTAGTTGATATGTGATTTCTACCCATTTCTGGAGATATACCTATTCTATTTAAAGAAAATAGGATCCAAAAAATATATTGAAAGGAAAAAAATACTAAATTAGAATTCATGTTTGAATAATTTTCACCAAATTCATGGGTTTATGGACATATAATGAAATATTGGATAATCATGAGAATTTTTATAAATGAAACATGAAGATCAAGGAATCTAAACTATAAATTTAATGTGATAACATAAAATTTTTTATGATGGGTAAGGATTAAATTGTTAGTCACATCAGATGATTTGAGGATATGATGAAATATTATATTTTGGTTCAAAATTTAATGAGTGATTGCCAAGATAGAATAAAATTAAATTTTTATTCTATTAAATATTTGGAGCATATTTCCCTTGATGAGTTTAAGATTACTCATTTGAATTATTAAATGAGAAAAGAATCCATGTCTAAGAAGAAGGCTAAAGAGGATATAGCTCCCAGTGAAAAAAATAGGTTTCTAGGTCCATTAATGAAACTAGGAATGATTATCAACGTGATGAAAACAAAAAGAATTTTTTAGATTTTATATCAATGAATCTAAAAATAGGAAAATATAATTTTAAAGGAAACCACCCACTGAAATCCTTTATGTATATGGGAATAATAAATTTTTATATACATTATCCCATAATAAATAAGAATGTGGTATGTAATGTTTATAGGATGTTGGGAAACCTTCAAGGAAGTTAAAATGTAGAACACTAAAAGAATTTTAGAATTCGTGTGAAGGTATAAAGATATTTCAGATGTAATTCTCCCAAACCTGTTCACCAAGAGTATGTGGGTTATTTATTACACTATAATCATAATACATGTTTTTAAAAAACTAAGATCGTGGATTATTAGTCCTCAAGAAACTAGATATATGAATTTGAAATTACATGATGATAATTTACAACATTTGACTGCAAATATTAAATTATTATTTTTATATATAAGGTTGATCATAAATAATATTCAACATGATTACCTTGGGAATTGAGAAACAAAATTAAAGGGTGAGTATAAATGTATAGTAACTTATAAAATATATAATAACTAACATTGAAGAATAAATATAATGGAAACATACAAATAACTAATGTCTCATAATATAATATATCGATGACAAAGGTAATTAATGATAAAATGATCACATAATTAATGAAATTTTGGGGATGAATAATGGCCAACATTATAAATATATCATCAAGGAATTATTCTGACACATCATAAAAAAGGGGAAGGATACTCCCATTACCCTATCTTATTTTTCTCATCAGACATATCAGTGCACCAATGGGATTTAAGAGTTCAAGGCCCATGTATCACTTCAAAATATAATAAATTCTGTTATATACTAAATGATCGTGGGATATACATATCACAATGAAGAATATAAAAGTTCATAACATAATTGCATAAAGAATATTATCATATAAGATATTCTTTTATATAATAAAGGATCAAACAAAATGAAAATATTTCTCCCTAGTTAATTAATTGGTATGAATATCAAGAATGATTTCCTTGATTGTAACACCCCAAGATTTCATGGTATGTTTCCCTTTGAATAATGAAGTAGCTTGCATTGTACGCAAATTAGAGTTTTAACACACCACGACTAATCAAATTATCCGTTATAAACAGTAATACCCAAATTTTGAAATTTTATAAATTTTATTTTTCTAAATGGACGTTATTTTTGGATTCAAAATATCAAAATTAGCTCAGGGTAAATTTCTAGAATTTTTCTGAAAACTTTTAATTTTTGATGGATAGTGAAAAAACATTTCATTATTGTTTAAAACTGACATTTTATTTAAATAACTAGTTATTTTATTTTAATTTAAGGTCAAAATAGTTACATAATAAATATATTTGTTCAATGTAATTCATTGGAGTCATTTTATATTATTTTTACATATATAAAACTTTATTTGAACATTTTATCGTCTTTTACCCACCTTCTAAGAGCATTTGAAAATTTTCATAATACTTAATTTTACCACTTCTATGTGTTTAATTTCCAAAATCAAAGATACACGGTTAATATCGGTAATTAAAATGTTGTTCAATAAGATGAAAATGTTTTTTTTTGAAAAGTAACTCTTGATTTTTATATACCACGGTTAAATGTAAATAGGGTAATTAAGGGTAAAAATGATATTATAATTACCCTAAAGCATATATTAATTTCATTGGATAAGTGTAATTAGACCAAAAACAACCTTATTAATAAAATATGACCCCCTTTGGTCCCCTTGGATTAGATTTGGACATTTATTATTATTTTATTTAAAGATGAGTTAAAAGTGTTAAATTCAATGTTTAATAACTACACCATTTTTAATATAGGGTGATACACAAGATAAATTCAACTATAAATTTTCATTATAAAGATAAAAATATTTCATACATAATTCTATTTTATTTATAATTTTTATATAATAAATAGTTAAATTTATTTATGACACACTAATGATGTAGAAATTATCTTATTAATATATGATTAAAATAATTGATATCATAAATATCCAAATAAATGTAATTTGAGACTTTTGATGAATTCCACTAATTTTATAGGTTAATATGACAAGTTTTAGTTGATTTAATAATTTTTTTCAAATTAATCATGTTGTTATGATTTTCACAAAAACCAAATACTAAATATTGTCAAAATTGACATAATTGAGTTTTTAAAACAAATACTATATTATTAATTGATGTAATACTTATAAGAATATAAGGATATTATATAAAAATTAGGTAAGGTTATATAAATTAATAATTAACCACTTTGGGTTCTATTGGTTTTTTATAGTATGTTTATTAACCATAAAATAAAAAAAAAGAGAAATGGTAAATGACAAACTATTTAACTAAGTGTTAAATATAAAATATAAGGTCAATATGGTGATATAAACCTATCTAAAACCAATTGGTTGAGATTTTTTCGACCCATTACCACATTAGTATTTAAATAAAACATTTTGGGGCCATTATAAAGCTAAAATTAGTTTATTATAAAATAATATTTCAAGCTTTTCTTAAAGTGATCCTCACCTCTCTTTTAAAAGGGTACTTCCCCTTCAATTAATTTCACACCTCCAAATCCATTTGGATCGTGAAAAACTTTCACAAATATTCTCTAAACTTCCCTCCCTTCATCTTACAGGCCTTATGTTTGTCATAAATCCAACCTAAGGAGACATTTTGATCAAATCAAAAGGAATAACCTGAAGAAGAGTTAATATTTCATCACCTCTTTCAAGATCTTTTCTTCTTCCACTTCTTTATTCTTTGTTTTTTCCATTATAAGATAATAAATACAGTATCTTCTATATAATTTGATGTTATTATAAATATGTTACAACCATATTATTTATTCAATCCATCCAATAAATTACAAAGTCACCATATGTGTGTACGTACGGCTTACCGTCTCCACGTCTTTGTGTAGTTTGTTATTCAAATACTTCATTATTTTGGATTGGTATAATAATGAATATAACTGAATTAAATAAAAAATATAACATGTTAATGATTATATATATATGATATAACATCTAATTACATAATATTTCACCATCAATATAATGATATTGTTACTCATGTGTACGTACGGATTACCGTCTTCACGAACGCGATGAGATTCATTCCCCATCGTTATAATTCAAGAATAATTTTCTTCTTATGAATAAAAAATAATGTTTATGAAAATAATATCATTTGGTATATTAATAAAATACATCATATCCATAACAAACATGGCTTACGTAACCAAGAATATAAAGGGAAATGAATTGGTTAACAACTGAAACGATGATACTAATGAAATATTATTAACAAAGTAATATTAGAGGGTCATATATGATACCATATTTTTGTATATAGATAATTTATAATTTAATAACAATGATTTAACTATTATAAAATAGTTTAATGTACCCACAACCAATAAAAATTACAAAGTAAGGGATAATTTCTTAATCTCTTTATTATCCGAGGTTGTTTTTACGTAAGTATCTACTGGGACCTCTTTATTATCCACATCCGTGTTTCTTAAAAATATATTTCTAAATTTTTATTAATATTTCTTAAAAAATAGTTTAAATTCATTTATACCCTTATTTTATGTTTTATAATATTAGTATAGAGGAATCTTTCCATCTTTTTTCAAACAAGGTCATTTACGACTATTTCGAAAAAAAATTAAGTAAAGAAAGTTTTTTTAACTTATACAGAGGGGGCAGCTATTTTCCTCCATTATAACACCTTCAAAGCTTGGCCTACAAGATTATAAGAATATTTTCAAAATAAATGTTTTCATTTATAATTACATTACTTTTAAACGATTTCATAATAGAAAGAGACATTTCTCTCAAAAAGTTTTGATTTCATCAATGTCATCATCATTTGATAGATTTTAAACTTGTTTGAACTTGATTTATTATGATACAAATCATCCATATTTTATTGATGATTTTGTGATATTTTTTACTATGGATGTGTTATTTTTACAACATTCATGGTTTATGGATAAATTATTGACATTTCATATGCTAGTTTTAATACGAATGTTTATATTATGTTTAAACCTTTTCATATGAGGAATGCATTGGACGTAGTAAGTGACGGGTGGAGCACGCTATAGCTCATCAATGCATCAGTATGTCTCATGAGACAAACTAGTGTCTTGTCATGAGGCCTTTACAAAATCTTAATAGTAGTCTTGGCACAAGGCCTTGACTATGTGGTTATGAAGTCTGGCATTATGCATTCCATCATTATGAAAGTGGCTATTAATATTTCATGTGATTATTAGACTAGTAGAATATCCATGTGAATAAGTAAATATAATTTTTTGATTTTATATTTTCCATATTATGTTTATGTTTAAGTTTAAAAGGCTTTTGTTTTATTCTTATGCATTTCCTTAAATGTTTATTCTAATTTATGAAAGTTTCTGCTAATTTGTTATCCTTACTGAGCATCTGAGCTCACCCCATTCAATGTTTTATTTTTACTAGGATGTGAAGAAGTATTGTATGGTTGACATAAAGGGATAGTATAAAGATATAAGTGTGTTTAAAAGGGGAAAAAATTTTGTTGATGTTTTTATTTCATGGTATAATGTAAAAATTATGAATGTATCTCATACTTCCAAGGCTACTAAACAGATCGGTCTTTTGGTATATGATTCCTTGTATCATGCCAATATTATGTAATAATGCACTGACTCTATATATCTGGGATTGGGGAATTATAGTTGGTATTAGAGTAATTTTAGTACAAACCTTGGAAGCTAGATTTAGAAAAACTCTAATTAGAGAACATTACCCTAAGATAGACATTGGGGATTAGTATAAAATAACCTCCTATAATTTTGGTAATGTAGAGATTTTGTGAGTTTTCTAAGCCATACATCCCTGTCTAGATACAAGAAGGTATAGGTGGCTCTAGAGCAGATGTACCTAGGGGTAAAACCTGAAAGCACCTCTTTGAGCTAGACTCGAATGGGAACTGGTGCCTGACAATGGGCATTGATGCACTCTTGGTTACAACACTGTCATGAACCGTCCTCGGGGGTCGTGCCGTGACTACCCCAAGCCCGCCTTCCATAGGCCAGGGGCTGGCGACTAGCACTAAAGGCGTAAATCCCAATAACTGGGAAGGCATTTCCATATAAAAGTAAACAAAACACCACAGAGTACAAGCGGAAGTAAAACACTAAGTACAAAGAGAAGTGTTGAAAGGTAAATGGGCCAGAATACAAACCCAAATGAAAGTAAAACTACAACTAAACAATGTAACACAGAAAAAGACAACAGCTGGAAGAATGGAAGCAGCTCCTGGGTCATCCTCCTCGGATCCTACCTGAAGGGTAGGTACAGATGGAGCAGCTCCTGGGTCCTCCACCACGGATCCTACCTGAAGGGTAGGTACAGATAGCCTCCACAATGCTCTCGCTTGCCAACCTCCTCCGTGTGTCATCTTGCTGTGAAGTCCACCTCCGAATACTGACTCGTCGTTTAGTCCACCTCTGGGTACCATCCAGTCCTCGAACACTCAGGCTCCGTCAGCACTGCCCGTCATCTACAACCAACACAACGAGGTGCGGGCATAGCCCGTGCAGGGGTGAGTATAACGATACTCATTAGGGACCCCGAGACCCTCAAGGTCTCACTAAAACCAACAATAATAACCAAAAAGAAGATCTCAACAGATAACCACTACTTAGGTATATTCCCATACATATACCAAAGATATCATGTAACCCATCTCAATCATTAGGAAACACAAGGATCATAGACTCATCTCAAAACCAGGATTTTCATTATCGAAATCGTAACTGCTGAAGAGCCCCGTCTCTAGAGTGTAAAGTGGTCCTTTCACGACTCCGAGGTACTTCTCACTAAACCAAGTCTCTAAGGTACTCCTCCTATTGAGTACCACGGGTCTGCTGCCAAATACTGGGCACTCCGTCCGCTGTGGGTCTGCCGCCAAATACCGGGTGCTCCCCCTAATAGCCTACAGAGGTACTCCTCCGGTCGAGTACCACAGGTCTGCTGCCAACTACCAGGTGCTCCGTCCACCATGGGTCTTCCGCCAAATACCAGGCACTCCTTCTACAGGGCTAGTCGACTCACTCCAAGTCGATTTGGTCAAGCAGTCGTCATGTCTTAGTCGTCTACACGGTCTTCGTACTCTGTATGCTCGTCTCCAAGAGGGACCACTCCACAAGCTACTGTTCAATACTCCAAGTATCATAAGCCCCATGAAGAAGTATCTCAATGTACCACCTCGTCATAGGGGTCTCAACGCAACAGACGGTGCGTCAATCGAACTCCTGGTCTGTGAGTTATTAGTCTTTTCATCCCCGGGGCCCGGTTGGTTTTGTGTGCGAACCAATCCGGCCGTATCTCAACTGTACCCCGAACTCCCATAGGGTAAACTCATAGGGACCGTTTCACAACGTGATCACCAACGCCGCTGACGGTTCGTCAAACGGATGTCCAGTCTGAAAGATATCAGCTTTTCCATTCTAGGGGCCCGGTTCGATTTCGGATACAATCCAACTCGGCCATTATCCAAAAGCAACCAAAACTTGGGCAAAGTATTCCAAATGTTCCGTCTCATCAAGAGGAATTCAACGAGACAGACGGCGCGTCAATCAGACGCCCAGTCTGTGAGTTATTGGCTTTTTCCTTCCAGGGGCCCAGTTGGTTTCGTGAGCGAACCAACCCGACCACACTCCAACGGCATCCAAACCTCAAGTGGAGTAAGCCAAAAGCTCCGTCTCACTTAGATAAACCCATCAAAGTCGACGGAACGTCAATCGGACGTCCGAAGCTCAAGATATAAGTGTTTCCGCTCTGAGGGCCCGGTTGGTTTCGTATCCGAACCAACCCAGCCGAACCCAAAGTATTCCGAAACCTTGAGTGTAATATAACGCAATTACCGTCTCGATCCAAGGATCGCATCACCACTGACAGTGCGTCGATTGGAGGTCTACAGCTCACGATATGAGAAAAAGACCGAAAAGGGTCCGAAAACGGGGGTCTGGGCCTGGACCGACCCGGCCCAACCCCCATGGGCCTGCCCGAACCGGGTCGACCCGACCCGGGTCCAGGTCTGACCTGGCTGGGCACGACCCGGCCTGGCCAGCGCGGTCTGGCCCGGTCTGGGCGTGACCCGGCCTGGCGGTCCGACCGGGGGGCTCGGCGCTGGCCGAGCGGTCGCGCCAAAGGAGCCAAGGCCCCCCCGCGTGGGGGCCGCTCTGTGTCCCAGGACGCGGCGCAAGGTCGCGTCCCTCGTTCCCCGGTTCCACGCGGCCGTGGAACCCTGCTTTCCGCCGCGGAGTTAGCCGCGGCGGATTCTTTAGGCGGCGCTCCGGGCGCCGCCGCCCCCGACCACCGACGCCGCCGCGCCGGCGGGGGCTTCTGCGAACCACCGGACGCGTTCCGGTGGTCCGATTCTCCTGCGGTCATCGCCAGAGATCATCTCGGGACCTGACCTTCACTGCAAAGCCTTCAAAACGTCTTCGCGGCCCTGACTCTGCATGCAGTTTCGTTCAGCCTCAAAGGCGTGGCACGACGGCGCCACGCTTCTTTGTCGTGTTCTTTCTCGTGTCCGCACGGTGCTATTTCACTGTGCCACCTTTGTTCGTGCCGCAACAAACTCAACAACAAGGGGGGAAAGAGGGACGTTCGTGTTCGTGTGGTCCGACCTCTTTCCGTTAGTATGATAACAGGCGGCCCAAAATGAAACCAGGAAAGGTGACATATGAGATCACGATCAATAATAAAATAGACCCCCACAACTTCCCGCAACAAAAAATTCCCAACCCACAAGGAAAACGTGCGCGGATCGACTAGATAATTAGTTGATCTGTGTTTCTTTGTTTTCTTTAGAATAAAAGAAACGAGGGAATAAAATCATTCTTCAATAATTCCCTACCTCAAGCGTTGTCGTTGAAAGCGAGTTCGTCACAGAATTATCTGTCGCAGAAGAAGCATTGTTGACGTCGTGGTACACGGCGTCGCGTCATCGATCTACGAGGTTTTGGCGTTCTTCGTCGGAGGTCGGAGCATTCTACACATTCTTCGCGTTCTTCGCGTTCTTCGTCGAAGAAGAACGCTTTCCTCCAAATCCTCCCCACACCACAAGTTCCAATAGAAATAAAATAAGAGTTATCTTATTTTATTAACACACATGACACGTTTGAATTTCAAAAGAAAAGAAAAGAACAATTAATTCAATGAATTAATTATAATGATTTAACTGCCCAATTAATGAGGCGTTTCTTATCCAGAAAAATGCACGGTTGACTTTCATTAAAGAGGGGGGGTTGCGGGTGCGTTAGTTAGAAGGAATGAAATGGTGGGGCTCATGTGGTCCCCACCTCACAAATATCCTACCAAGTGGGTAGGATATTTTGGGTTCCACCCTATCCTCTTAACTTAGCTTAAGTGGCTTTTAAGTGGCTTTAAGTGAAATAAAATAATGTTGTCACACCACTTTTTTTTATTTCTTAACTTAACCCAAAAAAATTAAAAACCACACCCGAGAAAACGCAACTCCGGAAAAGGCGTTTCTAAGAAAATATCGGCATTGTGATTCCATCGGTGCCCTCAAAATTTGATTCTGAGCACCGGTTCAAAAGTTAGAAAACCCGCTCGTTCGTTCACTGAACGTACCCAATCTAAACTTCAGAAAATGATTCCGAGCACACCAGGCCTCGGAATCAGTCGCCGTCAGAAACTGCATTCTTGCAAAATACCAATGAAAATTTAAAAAAAATCCCTTGGAATTTCTGGGTCTTTACATTACTCCCACCTCAGGGCTTTACGTCCTCGTAAAGCTTTAACACAAACTAGGGTCACAAAAGCGGTACAGAGCACGCATCCGAGCCTCCCGCTATCATGTGCTCACCTGGAGGTTCTCGTACTACTACGGAAAGCGCACCCAAGGAATAGACCGTTCTTGTAGTATCCACCCCTGTCGTTCCTCAATCCCCACTGGAACCTCCGTGAAAGTCACCCCATCTCCATCGTCCAGGTCCCCATGGTCGATGATATGTGAAGGGTCGAGCACGTATCTCCTCTATTGAGATACGTGGAAGTCGTCATGCACATGGTGCAACTGAGGTGGATGGGTCAAGTGGTAAACCACCTCGCCTACCCAGCTGAGGACCTAGAAAGGACCGTTGAACCTCGGAGATAACTTTCCACCTTGGCCACATCTCCATAAACCTCGTCGAGGTGAGACCCGCATAAGGATGTGATCGTCATCCTCGAACTCCAGAGGTCTCCAATTCCTGTAAGAACTGGAACTCAAACGGATGCTGCCACGAGGGTAAGGTTGACCGACTCAAGAGTGATCGGTCGCACCCTCCTGTGCAAGAGTTTATCATGTGCTTCCTGGGGTTTCCTTTTTTCCGACCAAGGAAAACCCATCCCGACGTCATAGTTAAACCACAACCTTTTACCTAATACTGTCAATCTGTGTATGAACTGTGATTTCCCAATCCATACTCAAACCAACGTCATAAGGCCTCGATGCTGCCACCAAGAGATTCCAACCGAAACTCTCGCCTCGAGGGTCTGACCACACTATCGGCGTAAGTGTGATTATCGAGTCTCCTCCCAAGGTATCCCCAGACGTGAGGGTCAAGTCCACGGCTTACCAGAAACTCTAGGTATGGGACAAGATTTGTGAAAGCAGTGAATGATTCATATCGAAGTCTGTTACTACAACAGCTAGTAGTGGACACAGACTGTCCCATGAATCATTTTTAGAGCCATTGGGTCACACTCCTTGACCGCATGCAGCCGTACTCTTCCTCCGCCCTCCAGCTCCCTGAGCCTGGCGGGGATAACTAAGGCGGGTGGTTGTAGCATGTTAAGATGTACACCACCTCATGATGCTCTCCTAGCTCTGTCTCTACATCTGCTGCTTCGCAGACCCATCTCTCCTTAAAGATTCCCCTTCTTGAAACATTTAACAGGTTCGAGTCTCTAAGACTGGCATCGGTTTCCTTTTTCCTACTGCATTATGAAGTCTTCATCCGCTCCTGGATGATCTGCACCTTCTTTGCCTATGATCTGAAAGAGCTGCTAAAATTTCCCCTTTGCCGAAAAGAGAAACTCGGTCTCATCCCCTGGATGAACCACGCCCATTGCCTAATACAGTCAATCCTGACATGAATGATGCATTCATGTCATGGATGACGTCGTAAGGCCTCGACGTATCTACCAAGAGATTCCAACCGTCACTCTCACCTCCAAGGGTTGAGTCACGCTGTCGGCATCAGTGTGAGGTCACTGGGTCTCCTCCAGTAGAAATCTCGAAAGTGAGGGTCAAGTCAACAGTTTTAACCAGGACCTCTCAGTATCAATCAAACAAAAGGGCATGAAAGAAAACATAAAAAAAGATAAGTGTATTTTTATTATTGCAGCTCATAGTACAAAGACACGAATACAAAAGAAACATGGAACTATAAGTACAAGGGACGTATCCACTAGTTCCTCTCCTGTCCACCTTCTCCTGGAGCTCTACTGCCTTATCCACTGCTCGGTTGTTGTTCAAGCACCCACCGCTGCTTATGCCTCGGTGGATCCTCCAAAGAATGCGGATCAACTGTACGAGGAGTCGGACAGTCACGTGCCAGGTGACCCTTCCTGCCGCATTCATAACACTTCCTGCTCCTTGTACGACTGGCTCTGGTCCTCTTGGACCTCTGCATCATCTGTCTACTGCCCACAGATGACTCGGCTACTAATCAAAAACCATGAGGCAAAGGCAGAAGCTCATGTACACGCTCAGGGTGTAGAGCTATTGGCACAAACTCCACCCTGAAGAAGGTCTCGAAGTCTTCCCATGTGAAGGTCATCCCGTCGCAAAACTGGAACAAGTGGCTCCACCACCTGCCTGCTGCTGCCTGAAAAATGATGGAAGCAAAGATCAACATGATGTCTGCTGGCATCCCCACTTGCCTAAAGACACTCACCACAGCCTCCAGCCAATCCTCAGCCGCCTGCGGGTCCATCTCTCCCTGGAACCTGGGTGGCCTCTGGCGATGGAACTCGTGCAGCGCACTCAAGCGACGTGCACCCTATGCTGCTGGGGCGGGTGGCATCAGTGGCCCAACTGGTAGTAGTACCACTGGTGCCCCCTATGGTGCCTCAACTAGGATAGAGCCCTATACTGAGGTCACGTCGCTCGGCGGGCTGTCATTACGAACAACTCTCGGGGCTCTAGCTGGTTGTCCACGGGGAGGCATCCTGAAGAAACAAACATGGCACTGTCAAAAGATTTATACCTGGTGAGTTGACCTGGTT
This sequence comes from Viscum album, assembly GCA_963277665.1. NCBI lineage: Eukaryota > Viridiplantae > Streptophyta > Magnoliopsida > Santalales > Viscaceae > Viscum > Viscum album. Next base: position 1,188,157,395 of record OY728130.1, on the reverse strand, counting down.
TGAGTTGATAATTAAAAATTTCTGGAAACACACACGCAATCAGTGTTTTCGTGCACAAAGTCAGAAATCAGTTGTCAGAGTCCTGGTGTATGGATACGTCGGCCGCCCACACCAACACTGGACTCCCTGAACTAAAAACGACACTCGTTACTCTTAACACTATTTCTTCACAGAAAGAAAATATCAGAGTTATATGTTCTGCGGTAGAACCTCCCTCTGATACCAATTTGTCACGAACCGTCCTCGGGGCCCTTTCCGTGACTACCCCAAGCCCGCCTTCCATAGGCCAGGGGCTGGCGACTAGCACCAAAGGCGTAAATCCTGATAACTTGGAAGGAATTTCCTTATGAAAGTAAACAAAACACCACAGAGTACAAACGGAAGTAAAACACTAAGTACAAAGAGAAGTGTTGAAAGGTAAATGTGCCAGAATACAAACCCAAATGAAAGTACAACTACAACTGAACAAAGTACAACAGAAAAAGACAACAGCTGGAAGAACGGAAGCGGCTCCTGGGTCGTCCTCCTCGGATCCTACCTGAAGGGTAGGTATAGATGGCACAAATCCAGGGTCGTCCACCACGGATCCTACCTGAAGGGTAGGTACAGATAGCCTCCACAATGCTCTCGCCTGCCAACCTCCACCGTGTGTCGTTTCGCCGTGAATTCCACCTCCGGATACTGACTCGTCGTGTAGTCCACCTCCGGGTACCGTCCAGTCCTCAAACACTCGGCCTCCATCAGCACTCCCCGTCGTCTGCAACCAACACAACGAGGTGCGGGCATAACCCGTGCAGGGGTGAGTATAACGATACTCAGTAGGGACCCTGATACCCTCAAGGTATCACTAAAACCAACAAGGATAACCACAAAGAAGATCTCAATAGATAACCACTACTTAGGTATATTCCCATACATATACCAAAGTTATCAAGTAACCCATCTCAATCATGAGGAAACATAAGGATCATAGACTTAGCTCAAAACCAGGATTTTCCTTATCGAAACTGTAACTGCTGAAGAGCCCCGTCTCTGGAGTATACAGTAGTCCTGTCACGACTCCGAGGTACTGCTCACTAAACCAAGTCTATGAGGTACTCCTCCTGTCGAGTACCGCGAGTCTGCTGGCAAATACTGGGCGCTCCGTCCGCTGTGGGTCTACCGCCAAATACCGGGTACTCCCCCTAATATCCTACAGAGGTACTCCTCCGGTCGAGTAACGCGGATCTGCTGCCAACTACCAGGCGCTCCGTCCGTCGTGGGTCTGCCGCCAAATACTGGGCGCTTCGTCCACTGGGCTAGTCGACTCACTCCAAGTCGAGTCGGTCAAGCAGTCGTCGGGTCTCAGTCATCTACACGGTCTCCGTACTTCGTATTCTCGTCTCTGGGAGGGACCGCTCCACGAGATACTGGTCAATACTCCAAGTATCACAATTCCCACAAAGAAGTATCTCAACGGACCACCTCATCATAGGGGTCTCAACGTAACAGACGATGCGTCAATCGGACGCCCGGTCTGTGAGTTATTAGCCTTTTCGTCCCCGGGGCCTGGTTGGTTTCATGTGCGAACCTATCCGGTCGTATCTCAACTGTACCCCGAACTCCCACAGGGTATACTCATAGGGACCATTTCACAACGTGATCACCAACGCCACTTACGGTTCATCAAACGGACGTCCAGTCTAAAAGATATTAGCTTTTCCATTCTAGGGGCCCGGTTGGATTTTGGGTACAATCCAACCCATAAATTATCCAATAGCAACCAAAACTTGGGCGAAGTATGCCAAAGGTTCCATCACATAAAGAGGAATTCAACGAGACAGACGGCGCGCCAATCGGACGCTCGGTCTGTGAGTTATTGGATTTTTCGTTCGAGGGTCCCAGTTGGTTTCGGGAGAGAACCAACCCGACCACACTCCGACGGCATCCAAACCTTGAGCGAAGTAATCCAAAAGATCAGTCTCACATAGAGGAACCCATCAAAGTTGACGGCACGTCAATCAGACGTCCGGAGCTCAAGATATAAGTGTTTCCACTCTGAGGGCCCGGTTGGTTTCGTATCCGGACCAACCTGGAAGAACCCAAAGTATTCCAAAACCTCAAGTGTAATATACCGAAACGACCGTCTCGATCCAAGGATCGCGTCTCCACTGAAGGTGCGTCGATCGGAGGTCTACAGCTTACGATATGGGTGAAAGACCGAAAAGGGTCCGAAAACGGGGGTCTGGGCCCGGACCGACCCAGCCCAACCCCCCTGGGTTGGCCCGAACCGGGTCGACCCGACCCAGGTCCGGGTCCGACCTGGCTGGGCGCGACCCGGCCTGGCTGGCGCGGTCCGGCCCGGTCTGGGCGCGACCCGTCCTGACGGTCCGGCCGGGTGGCTCGGCGTTGGCCGAGCGGCCGCGCCTAAGGAGCCGCGGCCCACCCGCACGGGGGCTGCTCCGTTTCACCAGACGCGGCACAAGACCGCGTCCCTCGTTCCCTAGTTCCGCGCGGCCGCAGAACCCTACTTGCCGCCGCGGCTTCAGTCGCGGCTGATTCTTCCAGCGGTGCTCCGGGCAACGCCGCCCCCGACTGCCGGCGCCACCGCGCCGGCGGGGGCTTCTGCGGACCACCGGACGCGCTCCGGTGGTCCGATTCGCCCGCGGTCTTCGCCAGAGATCATCCCGGGACCCGACCTTTGCTACAAAGCCTTCAAAATGCCTTCGCGGCCCACCTCACCATCGTCTGTCAATCCGCACTTGACAACAAGAAGCGGGGTCTTCCAATCACCTTCGCGGCCCACATCACCATCGATCGTCGATCCGCACTTCGACAGCAAACCGCGCGGTCTTCAAATCGCCTTCGCGGCCCGCCTCACCATCGATCGTCGATCCGCACTTCGATAGCAAACCGTTCGGTCTTCAAATCGCCTCCGCGGCCCCGACTCTGCCCGTGGTTTCGTTCGGCCTCAACGGCGCGGCGCGACGGCGCCGCACTTCTTCACCACGTTCTTTCCCGTGTCTGCACGGTGCCATTGCACTGGGCTGCCTTTGTTTGTGCCGCAACGAACTCAATAACAATGATGGAAAGAGGGTCGGTCGTGTTCGTGTGGCCCGACCTCTTTCCGTTAGTATGATAACAGGCGGCCCAAAATGAAACCAAGAAAGGCGACATATGAGATCACGATCAATAATAAAATAGACCCCCACAACTTCCCGCAACAAAAAATTCCCAACCCGCAAGGAAAACGTGCGCAGATCAACTAGATAATTATTTGATCCATGTTTACTTGTTTTCTTTATAATGAACGAAACGAAGGAATAAAATCATTCTCCAATAATTCTCAACCTCAATTGTTGTCGTTGAACGTGAGTTCGTCGCGGAATTATCCGTCGCCGAAGAAGCGTCATTGACGTCGCGGTACACGGCATCGCGTGGTCGATTTCTGAGGGTTTGGCGTTCTTCGTCGGAGGTCGGAGCATTCTTCACATTCTTCGTGTTCTTCGCATTCTTCGTCGAAGAAGAACGCTTTCCTCCAAATCCTCCCCACGTGACAAGTTCCAACAGAAATAAAATAAGAGTTATCTTATATTATTAACGCACATGACACATTTGAATTTCAAAAGAAAAGATATTAAAAAGTAATTCAATGAATTAATTGTAACGATTTAACTGCCCAATTAATGAGGCGTTTCTTATCCAGAAAAACACACGATTGAATTTCATTAAATAAGGGGGGTTGTGGGTGCGTTACATAGAAGGAAAGAAACAGTGGGGCTCGTGTGGGCCCCACCTCACAAATATCCTTCCAAGTGGGTATGATATTTTGGGTTCCACCCTATCCACTTAACTTAGCTTAAGTGGCTTTTAAGTGGATTTAAGTGAAATAAAATAAAGTTGTCGCACCACTTTATTTTATTTCATAACTTAACCCAAAAAAAATTAAAAACCACACCCGAGCAAACGTAACTCCAGAAAAGGTGTTTCTAAGCAAATATCGGCGCAGCGATTCCATCAGTGCCCTCAGAATTTGATTCCGAGCACCGGTTCAATAGTTAGCAAAACCCTCTCATTCGTTCACTGCACATACCCGAGATAAACTTCAGAAAATGATTCCGGGCACACCGGGCCTCGGAATCAGGTGCCGTCAGAAACTGCGTTCTTACAAAATCCCAAAGAAAATTTAGAAAAAAATTCCCTTGAAATTTCCAGGTCTTTACAGACACTTCTGGGGGAAATTATTAGGATAATTCACAATTTCTTTACAAACCATTATGAAGGATTTATGAGTATATAACTCTTCTAAAAAATTCATTTTTATGATTATGGATTTTATCCGTATACTATTCAATTTATGTTAAGTGTTTTATAAGTTATGATATATGTATTTTGATTCATAAACTAGTATATTATATGCCATTTTTTAGAAATGGCACCTAGTAGAAGGAATGGAAACCGTATCAACTCACATAATCCATGTAGGGATTTCCCTCCTACTCAAGATAATTATAGTGGAGTTGGTGATGCAACTGGTGATGATCATCTTATCACCATACTGGGAAAACTCACTCATGTTATGAATAATAACCTTACCCATATGAATCACCCTGATCCACAACATAGAGGATCAATGTTATGCCGCTTCATGAGGCAAAAATCACCAATATTCAATGGGACTACAAATCCATTAGTATCTAAGAAATGGATAAGTTCTGTAGACAAAATATTTCATGCATTGGGGAGTAGTGAAAGGGAAAAAGTTTTCAGGGTAGTTTATCACCCCACACGAGATGCAGATCAATGATAGTCATTAATCCAAAACATAAAGGAAGATGAAGAAGTATCAAACATGGAATGTGTAACACCCCAAGCTTCCACGGTACGTTTCCCTTCGAATAATGCGATAGCGTGTGTTGTATGCAACCTCGAGTTCTAACACACACCACAACTAATTAAACTAGCCGTTGTGAATAGTAATACCTACTTTTTGAAATCATATATATTTTATATTTCAAAATGGACTTCATTTTTGGATTCATAATATTGAAATTAGCCTAGGGTGAAATTTTGGTACTTTTCGGATAACTTTTATATTTTGATGAATAGTGAAAATTACTAAATTTTAATTAAAATCAACTTTTTTAATCAAAATTATTAATATTGATAAATTATGAATTTGAGTGGTTTTAAAGTATATTTAGAATATATTTTTACCATTTAATTTAATTTTTGTCATTGGACATAATTTCACAATTAAACCTGACATAAACAAGTGTCAATCTTTTGATAGTTATTATCTCTTAAAAACACGCTTTTTATTTTAACAACGGGAAGTAATTTTAAATTAATTTCTGCCACTTTTGTGTTTTGAATTTGGAAAAATGGATTACATATTTTGAATTAGTATGTCCAAATTATGTAAATAGGTAACTTTTATTTTTACACATTTTGAATAATTACTGCGGCAAATATTTTATTTACCATGGTTAAAGGGTAAATCCGGTAAATAAGGGTTAAAAAATAATATTATAATAATACAAAATTACCCTAAAACGTGTCCTAACATTATTTGTGGACACATACCCGACCATGGGCATCCTTGGGTCGATTTGGGGACCCCTTAGAGCCACTTGTATGTAGTAGGGACACATTATATTAATAAAGTTAAAATAAAAATAAAAATGGCATAAGCTTACATCTTTTAGAAGAACAATTTTTACATAGGGTAATACATGTTGGATTTTCGATTATAAATATTAATTAGAAATCTAAAAAGATTTCCTACATAATGATATTTTATTTATAATTTTTAGACATCAAATAATTTAAATTATTAATGACACAATAATGATGCAATGTTTACCTCATTAATAAATCATTTAAATAAATAAGATTATAATGATTAAAATATTATCTAAAACCTGTCCAATTCTTATTGGTTGATGTTATTTAGAAAATGAGTCATCTTATATTCGACCTCAATGATTTTCGGTCCATTATAAACCGAATATAATTATATTATAAAGTAATACTTTCACTCTTTCCTAAAGAGCCCCTCCTCTCCCTTATAAAAGGAGACCACTTCTACTCATTCCTCACACCTCTCAAGCCACTTGGCTCATCCAAACCCTGCCCAAATACTCTCCCAACTTCCCTCACTACAATATACAGGCCTTAGTTTGATCAAAAATCCAACCTAAGGATCCCTTTTGATCAAATCAAAAGGAAGAACCCGAAGAAGAGGTAATGTTTTCACCACCCCTTTTCAAGTTCCTTTCTTCTTCCACTTGTTATTTCTTTGTTCTTACCATTATAAAATAATAACTCCAGTATCTCACATATACTGTGATTTTATTATAAATATGGTACAACCATATTCAGTATTCTATCCACCCTTTGAATAACATGTCACCATACGTGCGTACGTACGGCTTACTGTCTCCACGTCGTGGTGTAATTGTTATTCAATATATTATTATTTGGATGGCTATAATAATGATGTGAAACTCATGTAAATAATAAATATAACATGTTAATTATTCTGTATATATGATATAACATCCATTTATATATTATTTTAATATCAAAAGAATGATATTGTCACTCGTGCGTACGTACGGACTACCGTCTCCACGAACGCGATGAGATTCATTCTCCATCGTATCCATTCAAGTATAATTATCATTTGATGATTTAAAAATGATGTTTAAGGACTTGATATCATTCTGGATATGAATAATATACAACCTATCCATTACAAACATGGCTTACGTAACAAAACATATAAAATAAATCAAGTAAGTTAACACCCGAAACAACGATAATACTAAGATATTATTATCAAATCAATATTAAAAGATCATATATGATATCATATTAATGTATATGATTCTTTTATAATTTAATAACAATTATTTCACCATTATACAGGAGGTTAACCTACCCCAACCAAGGAAAAGTACAAGGTAAGGGTTATTTCACAATATCTTCATTATCCGAGGTTGTTTATACGTAATAATCTACTGGGATCTCGTTATCATCCACATCCATGTTTCTTCAAAATGTATTTCAAAACATTTTTAATATTTAAACGAATATAGGTTAAAGTCATTTATACCCTTGTTTGACTTTTTATAAGAGGTTTATAATGGAATCTTTCCGTCATTTTTCCAAACAAGGTGCTTTTTAACCTTTTCGACAGAATTAAGATAAGAATGTTTTTTTTAACTTATACGGCGGGTGCGGTTATTTTCCACCGTTATAAAATCGTCAAAGCTTCCCTTACAAGCTTATAAGAATATTTTCAAAGAAAATGTTTTATTTTATAAATATATGTCTCTTAAATGATTTCAAAATAGAAAGAGATATTTCTTTAAAAAGAGTTTTGATTTCATCTATGTCAACATCCTTTAATGGATTTTACGCTTATTTGAGGATGATATATTATGATACAAAACATTTATATTGTATTGAAGGTTTTGTGATATGTTTGACTGTGGATGTGCTATTTATTTTATATACCATTCATGGTTTATGGTGAAAGTATTGACATTTCGTATGCTAGTTTTAATATGAATGTTTATGTTATGTTTAAACCTTTTCATATGGGAATGCATTGGACTTAATATGTGACGGGTGGAGCCCGCTATAGCTCCTCGATGCATCGGTAGGTCTCATGAGACAAACTAGTGTCTTGGCACAAGGTCTTGGCAAAATCTTATTTGTAGTCTTGGCACGAGGCCTTGGCTATGTGGTTATGATAGTCTGGCATTATGCATTCCATCATTATGAAAGTGGTTATTGATATTGCATGTGATTATTCGATTAGTAGAATATCCATGTGAATAAGTAAATGGAATTATTTCATTTTATTTATGCCATACTTTGTTGAAGTTAAAGTTTAAAAGGCTTTTGTTTTAGTTATACATTGCCTTAAATGTTTATTCTTATTTATGAATGTTTCCGCTATATTGTTATCCTTACTAGGCATTTGAGCTCACCCCTTTTCTATGTTTTATTTTCCCAGGATGTGAAGAAGTAAATTATGAATGACTTGCAGGGATATTATGAGGGGTTAATAGTATGGACTATGGAGACAATATGTTGTTGTAGTAGTTTTTTTTATTTTGATGATGTAATGTAAAACTTATGAATATATCTAGTGTTTCCAAGGCTACTAAACCAATCGGTCTTTCAAGATTTGATCTTTCTTGTGATCAGGCCAATGTTATGTAATTAATGCACCGACTCTGGGTAACTGGGGTCGGGGCATTACAGTTGGTATCAGAGGAAGTTTAGTACAAACCTTGGAAGCTAGATTTAGATAAACTCTGATTAGAGCACGTAGACCTAAGATGAACTTTGAGGATTAGTATAGAAGAACTTCCTAGAATTTTGGTATTGTAGAGATTTTGTGAGTTTTCCGAGCAATAAATCCCTGTCTGGATACAAGCAGGTAGAGGCGGCTCTGGCACAGATGTACCTAGGGGTAAAACCCGAAAACACCGCTTTGAGCTAGACTCGAATGGGAACTGGTGCACGACAACGGGCCTTGCTGCACTCTTGGTTACGACACTCCCATGGGATATGCTTAGGATAACTCTCATTTTCTTTACAAATCATTATGAAGGGTTTATGAGTATATAATTCCTCAAAGAAAACATTTTTATGATTATGGATTATATCCATAAATAGTTCAATTTATGTTGAGTGTTTTATAAGTATGGGATTATGTATTTGATTCATAAATTGATCTAGTTTATGCCATTGTTTAGAAATGGCGCCTAGTGGAAGAAATGGAAACCGTATTAATGCACGCACTCCATGTAGGGATTGCCCTCCTTCTCAAGATAATTATAGTGGGGCTGGTGATGCAACTGGTGCCGATCAGCTAATCACCATACTGGGACAACTTACTCAGGTTATGAATAATAAACTTACCTGTATGGAGCACCCTGATCCGCAGCGTGGAGGATCAATGTTAGATCGATTCATGAGGCAACAACCACCAACGTTCAATGGGAGTACAAATCCCTTAGTAGCTGAGCAATGGATAAATTCCCTAGAGAAAATATTTCAGGCTTTGGGGAGCAGTGAAAGGGAAAAAGATATCATGGCAGTTTACCGCCTCACTGGAGATGTTGATCAATGGTGGTCATTGATTCAAAACATGAAGGAAGATGATGAAGTATCAAATATGGAATGGAGGGAGTTCAAAGATCTGTTTTTAGAAAAATACTTCCCTCGCGACCATCGAGCAGATATGGAAAGGCAATTTCTTAGTCTGAGACAGAAGGAGGATGAGAATGTCGCAAAGTATGAGGCTAACTTTACAAGGTTAGCAAGGTACGCTGGTGATTATATACGTAACCAAAGAAGTAAGATTGATCGTTTCTTTGATGGGTTAAAACCATTTCTCCGTCGAGCACTAGTCTCACAATCCTTTTCATCGTACGAAGACATTGTCTCATGTGCTATCAAGACCGAAAAGGAATTCTCTAAGTCTTATGACTTTAAAGCAAAGAAAGAGAAGAAGAGACCTGCTGATCAATATGGGAATGGAAATAAGGGGAATAAGGGAAAGGTTGAATATCCATCCTGTGGTAAATGCGGGAAGAAACACCCTGGTACTTGCTTGAAGGGAATGAGAGTCTGTTACAAGTGTGGTGAAAAAGGCCACCAAGCTCGTGATTTCAAGGGGAAGAAGGAAGCTACCAACGTTCAGTGCTACAATTGCAGGGAGATGGGGAATTATGCAAATGAATGTCCTAAGCGTCAAGAGAACTTACCTCAGAAAAGGCCAAGGGATCAAGGCCATGCTTATGCTATCACTACTGCTGAGGTAGAAGCTCCGAAAGACGTGGTGGCAGGTAATTTAAGGGTTTCCTCAAGTTTAGCAAATGCATTATTTGATTCTGGATCATCGCATTGTTTCATATCTTCCCAGTTTGCTAAGAACATTAGATATTTCCAATTTGATTTAATAAGGGAGTTTTTAGGTAAAACTCCTAAGGGAAGTATCATTGCAACAAAGTATTGTGAATCAGTCCCCATTAGAGCACATAAATTTTCTTTATCTGCTGATCTCATCGTCATACCTATGATTGAGTTTGATATAATCCTTGGTATGGACTGGCTTTCGGACTATGATGCGAAGATTTATTGTAAGAAGAAAGAGGTTACGATTCTTGATGATAATGATAAGGAGCACCTTATTTTCAGAGCAGAATCGTCACCACCTAATTCTTATTTAGATCCACCCCCAGTAGCTCAACTTAATTCAATTATTGGGGAGGAAGAGAATGAAATAACTGTCGGTGAGGAAAGGAATGTTCAAATAGAGGATGTACCTATTGTGAATGAATTTGTAGATGTATTTCCAGAAGATTTAACTGGACATCCTCCAGAACGAGAAGTTGAGTTTTCCATTGATTTGATTCCTGGATCAAGGCCTATATCGAAGACCCCTTATAGAATGGCCACTGTGGAATTAGTCGAACTAAAGAAACAACTAGAGGAATTGAGTAATAAGGGATTTATTCGCCCTAGTGTTTCTCCATGGGGAGCCCCTGTTCTTTTTGTTAAAAAGAAAGATGGATCTATGAGGTTATGTATCGACTACAGGGAGATCAATGCTATAACGATAAAGAACAAGTATCCCCTACCTCGTATTGATGATTTATTTGACCAACTGCATGGAGCTCAATACTTTTCAAAGATTGACCTTCGATCTGGATACCATCAGTTGTGTGTGAAGAAGGAAGACATTCCGAAGACAGCATTTCGAACCAGGTACAGGCATTACGAGTTTACCGTAATGCCGTTTGGATTGACTAATGCACCCTCTGTATTCATGGATCTGATGAATAGAGTTTTCAAGGAGTATCTCGATGAATTTGTGGTGGTATTTATTGATGATATCTTGGTATACTCCAAAACCTATGAAGATCATGAAAATCACTTGCGCATTATCTTGAAGACTCTGAGGAGGCATGAATTATATGGGAAGTTTAGCAAGTGTGAATTCTAGCTTCAGGATATTTCTTTTCTTGGCCATATTGTCTCTAAAGATGGAATCTCTGTTGATCCTTCTAAGACCAAGGCAATCCAAGAATGGCCAGCACCTACGAGTATAATTGAGGTACGTAGTTTTATTGGTTTGGCAGGTTATTATCGACGTTTCGTCCAGAATTTTGCCCGATTGGCTAACCCATTAACGAAGCTCACACGTAAAGGGGTTAAATTTGTTTGGAAAAAAGAGTGTTAAGAATTTTTCGAAGAACTGAAGAGAAGATTAGTCAATGCTCCTATATTGACTCTCCCATCAGGGAATGATGGGTTCGTTATTTATAGTGATGCATCAAAGAAAGGAATTGGTTGTGTCCTTATGCAGAATGATAGATTTATTGCCTATGCATCACAAAAGTTGAAAATTCATGAACAAAACTATCCTACTCATGATCTTGAGTTAGCAGCTGTGATCGTTTCCTTGAAGATATGGAGACACTACCTCTATGGTGAAAAATGTGAGATTTATACTGATCACAAGAGTTTGAAGTATATTTTCTCACAAAAAGAACTCAACATGAGGCAAAGGAGATGGCTTGAATTACTCAAGGATTATGATTGCACGATACACTACCACCCAGGGAAAGCAAACAAGGTGGGAGATTCTTTGAGCAGAAAAGACCATGGAGTTTTGAACATGATGAGAATTGAAAGGGATCCAATTTTCATGGATCTAGTGAAGATGGACATGGGAATAACCAGGGAAGTTGAAACATCAATGCTTTTTCAAATGGTTGCCAAACCATCTTTACTAGAAAGGATTAAGAGTTCTCAGACCGATGATGAAGAATTTCAGAAGAAGATTAAAGCTGTGAATGATGGGAGATTGAGAGACATTGGGTATGAAGATGGAATTTTGAAATTCGGGAAGAGACTTTGTGTTCCCGATTTACCTGATCTGAAAAGGGAATTGTTGGATGATGCTCATAGTTCCAATATCTCTATACACCCTGGGAGCACCAAAATGTATAGAGATTTGAAGGAACATTTTTGGTGGGACAATATGAAGGGGAAGATTTCTGATTTTGTGTCAAGATGTATGGTTTGTCAACAAGTGAAAGCTGGAAGGCAACAGCCTGGAGGAGTCACGCAACCTCTTCCCATACCGGAGTGGAAATGGGACAATATTACGATGGACTTTGTCATGGGGATACCAAAGACTCCTAGAAGGAATGATGCAATATGGGTTATTGTTGATCGTCTTACCAAGTCAGCACATTTTCTTGCTATAAGAGAATATCTACCCCTGGAACGTCTAACAAGACTATACATTAATGATGTTGTGAGACATCATGGAGTACCCCTATCGATTGTTTCTGATCGTGATCCCCGTTTTACTTCAAGATTTTGGAAAAGTCTTCAGAAATCTCTGGATACTAAACTTCATTTGAGCACTGCTTTCCACCCTCAGACAGATGGACAATCAGAACGGACTATTCAAACCCTAGAAGACATGTTGAGGTCTTGCTCACTTGACTTTCTGGGTATGTGGGATCAATATTTACCACTGGTAGAATTTTCCTATAACAATAGCTTCCATTCGAGTATTCAGATGGCACCATGTGAAGCATTATACGGAAAGAGATGTCATAAACCAACCTGTTGGGATGAGGTTGGTGAAAGAAAACTTGTGGGCCCATAACTGGTGGAGGAAACAGTGGAAAAGGTGAAGGTAATCCAAAATCACATCAAAGCAGCTCAAAGTAGGCAGAAGAGCTATGCCGATAATAGAAGGAAGGATTTGGAATTTCAAGTCGGTGATCATGTTTTCCTGAAGGTATCTCCATGGAAGGGAGTCATACGTTTTGGTAAGAAAGGTAAATTGAGTCCCAGGTACATTGGACCTTTCGAAATTCTAGAACGAATTGGGGTTGTAGCTTACCGATTGGCAATGCCACCAAGTCTCTCTAAAGTTCATGATGTGTTCCACATATCTCTGTTGAGGAAATACATGCCTGACCCAACGCATGTACTCACCTATGAAGAATTAGAACTGGAACCTGATCTGTCTTATTGTGAAGATCCCGTCAGGATTCTTGATACGAGAGAACAAGTACTGAGAAACCGGACGACGCGTCTGGTAATAGTTTTGTGGAGAAACCATAAGATGGAAGAGGCAACGTGGGAACTCGAGGAACTTATGATGAAGAACCACCCGAGTCTTTTTATGCAGTAATACCCTAGAAATTGCTAGGACGCAATTATTTGAAGGAGGGGAGAATGTAACACCCCAAGCTTCCACGGTACGTTTCCCTTTGAATAACGCGATAGCGTGTGTTGTACGCAACCTCGAGTTCTAACACACACCACAACTAATTAAACTAGCCGTTGTGAATAGTAATACCTACTTTTTGAAATCTTATATATTTTATATTTCAAAATGGACTTCATTTTTGGATTCAGAATATTGAAATTAGCCTAGGGTGAAATTTTGGTACTTTTCGGATAACTTTTATATTTTGATGAATAGTGAAAATTACTAAATTTTAATTAAAATCAACTTTTTTAATCAAAATAATTAATATTGATAAATTATGAATTTGAGTGGTTTTAAAGTATATTTAGAATACATTTTTACCATTTAATTTAATGTTTGTCATTGGACATAATTTCACAATTAAACCAGACATAAACAAGTGTCAATCTTTTGATAGTTATTATCTCTTAAAATCACGCTTTTTATTTTAACAACGGGAATTAATTTTAAATTAATTTCTGCCACTTCTGTGTTTTGAATTTGGAAAAATGGATTACATATTTGGAATCAGGATGTCCAAATTATGTAAATAGGTAACTTTTATTTTTACACATTTTGAATAATTACTGCGGTAAATATTTTATTTACCATTGTTAAAGGGTAAATCCGGTAAATAATGGTTAAACAATAATATTATAATAATACCAAATTACCCTAAAACGTGTTCTAACCTTATTGGTGGACACATACCCGACCATGGGCATCCTTGGGTAGATTTGGGGACCCCTTAGAGCCACTTGTATGTGGTAGGGACACATTATATTAATAAAGTTAAAATATAAATAAAAATGGCATAAGCTTACATATTTTAGAAGAACAATTTTTACATACAGTTATACATGTTGGATTTTCGATTATAAACATTAATTAGAAAGCTAAAACGATTTCCTACATAATGATATTTTATTTATAATTTTTAGACATCAAATAATTTAAATTATGAATGACACAATAATGATGCAATGTTTACCTCATTAATAAATCATTTAAATAAATAAGATTATAATGATTATAATATTATCTAAAACCTGTCCAATTCTTATTGGTTGATGTTATTTAGAAAATGAGTCATCTTATCTTCGACCTCAATGATTTTTGGACCATTATAAACCGAATATAATTATATTATAAAGTAATACTTTCACTCTTTCCTAAAGAGCCCCTCCTCTCCCTTATAAAAGGAGACCACTTCTACTCATTCCCCACACCTCTCAAGCCACTTGGCTCGTCCAAACCATGCCCAAATACTCTCCCAACTTCCCTCACTACAACCTAGAGGCCTTAGTTTGATCAGAAAGCCATCCTAAGGAGCCCTTTTGATCAAATGAAAAGGAAGAACCCGAAGAAGAGGTAATGTTTTCACCACCCCTTTTCAAGTTCCTTTCTTCTTCCACTTCTTCTTTCTTTGTTCTTACCATTCTAAAATAATAACTCCATTATCTCACATATATTGTGATGTTATTATAAATATGGTACAACCATATTCAGTATTCTATCCACCCTTTGAATAACATGTCACCATACGTGCGTATGTACGTCTTACCGTCTCCACGTCGTGGTGTAATTGTTATTCAATATATTATTATTTGGATGGCTATAATAATGATGTGAAACTCATGTAAATAATAAATATAAAATGTTAATTATTCTGTATATATGATATAACATCCATTTATATATTATTTTAATATCAAAAGAATGATATTGTCGCTCGTGCGTACGTACGGACTACCGTCTCCACGAACGCGATGAGATTCATTCTCCATCGTATCCATTCAAGTATAATTATCATTTGATGATTTAAAAATGATTTTTAAGGACTTGATATCATTCTGGATATGAATAATATACAACCTATCCATTACTAACATGGCTTACGTAACAAAACATATAAAATAAATCAAGTAAGTTAACACCTGAAACAACGATAATACTAAGATATTATTATCAAATCAATATTAAAAGATCATATATAATATCATATTAATGTATATGATTCATTTATAATTTAATAACAATTATTTCACCATTATACAGGAGGTTAACCTACCCCAACCAAGGAAAAGTACAAGGTAAGGGTTATTTCACAATCTCTTCATTATCCGAGGTTGTTTATACGTAATAATCTACTGGGATCTCGTTATCATCCACATCCATGTTTCTTCAAAATGTATTTCAAAACATTTTTAATATTTAAAAGAATATGGGTTAAAGTCATTTATACCCTTGTTTTACTTTTTATAAGAGGTTTATAAGGGAATCTTTCCGTCATTTTTCCAAACAAGGTGCTTTTTAACCTTTTCAACAGAATTAAGATAAGAATGTTTTTTTAACTTATACGGCGGGTGCGGTTATTTTCCACCGTTATAAAATCGTCAAAGCTTCCCTTACAAAATTATAAGAATATTTTCAAAGAAAATGTTTTATTTTATAAATATATGTCTCTTAAATGATTTCAAAATAGAAAGAGATATTTCTTTAAAAAGAGTTTTGATTTCATCTATGTCAACATCCTTTAATGGATTTTACGCTTATTTGAGGATGATATATTATGATACAAAACTTTTATATTGTATTGAAGGTTTTGTGATATGTTTGACTGTGGATGTGCTATTTTGTTTATATACCATTCATGGTTTATGGTGAAAGTATTGACATTTCGTATGCTAGTTTTAATACGAATGTTTATGTTATGTTTAAACCTTTTCATATGGGAATGAATTGGACTTAATATGTGACGGGTGGAGCCCGCTATAGCTCCTCGATGCATCGGTAGGTCTCATGAGACAAACTAGTGTCTTGGCACAAGGCCTTGGCAAAATCTTATTTGTAGTCTTGGCACGAGGCCTTGGCTATGTGGTTATGATAGTCTGGCATTATGCATTCCATCATTATGAAAGTGGTTATTGATATTGCATGTGATTATTCAATTAGTAGAATATCCATGTGAATAAGTAAATGGAATTATTTCATTTTATTTATGCCATACTATGTTGAAGTTAATGTTTAAAAGGCTTTTGTTTTAGTTATACATTGCCTTAAATGTTTATTCTTATTTATGAAAGTTTCCGCTATATTGTTATCCTTACTGGGCATTTGAGCTCACCCCTTTTCTATGTTTTATTTTCCCAGGATGTGAAGAAGTAAATTATGAATGACTTGCAGGGATATTACGAGGGGTTAATAGTATGGACTATGGAGACAATATGTTGTTGTAGTAGTTTTCTTTTGATGATGTAATGTAAAACTTATGAATATATCTAGTGTTTCCAGGGCTACTAAACCAATCGGTCTTTCGAGATTTGATCTTTCTTGTGATCATGCCAATGTTATGTAATTAAGGCACCGACTCTGGGTAACTGGGGTTGGGGCGTTACAGAATGGAGGGATTTTAAAGATATTTTCTTAGAAAAATACATGCTTCATGACCATCGAGCAGATATTGAAAGACAATTTCTAAGTCTAAGGAAAAGGGAGGGTGAGAATGTCCCAATGTATGAGGCTAACTTTACAAGGCTAGAAAGTCATGTAATAGATTATATATGTAACCCAAGGAGTAAAATTGATAAATTATTGGATGGGTTAAAAGCATTTCTCTGTTGAAAATTAGTTTCACAATACTTCTTATCGTATGAAGATATTGTCTAATGCACTATCAAGACAGAAAAGGAATTCTCTATGTCTTATGACTTCAAAGCAAAGCATTAAAAAAATATATCTTTTGAACACTATGGAAATGGAAATATGGGGAATAAGGGAAATGTTTAATATCATTCTATGGTAAATGTGGGAAGAAACACTCGGGTGCTTTCCTGAAGGGAATGGGAGTCTATTACATGTGTGGTGAAAAAGGCCACCAAGCTCGTGATTGCAAGGGGAAGAAAGAGGTTCTCAATGTTGAATGATACAATTGTAGTGAAAAGGTGAATTATGAAAAATAATTTCCGAAGCGCCAAGGGTACTTACCTCAAAAAAGGCCAAGGTAGAAAGGTCAAGCTAATGCAATCAAAACTGGTGAGGTTGAATCTCCGAAAGACGTCATGGAATGTAATTTAATGGTCTCCTCAATTTTAGCCAATACTTTATTTGATTATGGATCATATCATTGTTTCATATCTTCTTAGTTTTCTATGAAAATTATATATACTCAATTTGACATAATAAGGGAGTTTTTACTCAAAACACCAAAGGGAAATATCATCGCAAGAATGTTTTGTGAATCAGTTCCCATTAGGGCATATAAATTTTCTTTATCTACTGATCTCATCATAATACCCATGATTGAATTTGATATAATCCTTGGAATGGATTGGATTTCAGACCATGATGATAAAATTTATTATAAGTTGAAGGAGGTTACAATTTTCAATGATGATAAGGAGTACCTTATCTTTAGAGCAGAGACATCACCACCTGATTATTATCTAGATCCACCCCTAGTAGCACTACTAAATTCAATTATTAGAGAGTAAGATAATGAAATAACTGTGGGTGAGGAAAAGAATGTTTTAATAGAGGGCTTACATATTGTGCAAGAATATGTTGATGTGTTTTCAGAGGATTAACCCGGACATCCTCCAGAATGAGAAATTGAGTTTTCCGTTGATTTAATTCCTGGTTCAATGCCCATATCGAAGACCCATTATAGAATGCAAAATGTGTAATTATTGGAACAAAAGAAAAAACTAGAGGAATTGAGTAATAAGGGATTTATTCTCCCTAGTAGTTCTCCATGGGGTGCCCCTATTATTTTTATTATGAAGAAAGAGGGATCTATGATGTCATGTAATGACTACTGAGAGATCAATGCTATATAAATAAAGAACAAGTATCCCCTAGCTCAAAGTGATGATTTATTC
This sequence comes from Viscum album, assembly GCA_963277665.1. Taxonomy (NCBI): domain Eukaryota; kingdom Viridiplantae; phylum Streptophyta; class Magnoliopsida; order Santalales; family Viscaceae; genus Viscum; species Viscum album. The sequence goes on along the minus strand of OY728130.1, from coordinate 1,188,139,230 downwards.
AACCAACTTCATGGAGCTCAATATGCTTCAACACTGAACTTCGATTTGGATATCATCAGTTGTTTGTGGAGAAGGAATACATTCCGAAAGTAGAAATTCAAACCAGGTGCGGGCATTACAAGTTTACAGTAATGAATTTTGGATTGACTAATGCACCCCATGTTTTCATTGATCTAAGGAATAGAGTTTTCATGGAATATCATGATAAATTTGTAGTGTTATTTATTGATGATATCTTGGTATAATCAAAAATCTACAAAGATCGTGAAAATCACTTGCGCACTATTCTGAAAACCCTTATAAGAAATGAATTATATGGAAATTTTAGCAAGTGTGAATTCTAGCTTTAAGATATTTCTTTTAATCACCATATTATCTCTAAGGATGGAATCTCTATTGATCCTTCAATGACCAAGGAAATTCAATAATGGCAAGCATCGATGAGTATAACTGAGGTATGTAGTTTTATTGGTACAGCAGGTTATTATCGACATTTCATCCTGAATTTTTCCTGGTTGGCTAACCCATTAACCATGCTCACACGTAAATGGGTTAAATTTTTTTTTGACAAAAGAGTGTGAAGAATGTTTTGAATAACTGAAGAGAATATTAGTTAATGATCCTATCTTGACACTATCATCGGGGATTTATGGGTTTTTTATTTATAGTGATTCTTCAAAGAAATGAATTGGTTGTTTCCTTATACAGAATGATAGAGTTATTTCCTATGCATCATAGAAGCTAATAATTCATGAACCAAACTATCCCACTCATGATCTAGAGTTATCAGCTTTTATATGTTCTCTGAATATATGGAGACACTATCTCTATGGTGAAAAATTTGAGATTTATACGGATAAAAAGAGTTTGAAGTATTTTTTCTCACAAAAAGAACTCAACATGAGGAAATTGTGATGGCTTAAACTACTCAAGGATTATGATTTCATTATACACTACCACTCAGGGAAGGCAAATAAGGTGGAAGATGCTTTGAGCAGAAAGGATCGTGGAGTTTTGAACAATATGAGAGTTGAAAATGATCCTATATACATGGATCTAGTAAAGATGGATATAGGAATAACCATGGAAGGTGAAACATCAAGGCTTTTTCAAATAATTTCCACACCATCTTTACTAGAAAGGATAAATAGTTCTGAGACTAATGATGAAGAATTTCAAAAGAAAATTAATTTTGTGAGTGATGGGATATTAATCGACTTAGTATATGGAGAATAAATTTTGAAATTTGGGAAGATACTTTGTGTTCCTGATATACCTGTTCTAAAAAGTGATTTGTTGGATGATTCTCATAGCTCCATTTTCTATATATACCCTGGTATCACTAATATGTATAGAGATTTTAAAGATCAATTTCGGTGGGACAACATGAAGAGAGAGATTTCTGATTTTGTGTCTTGATGTATGGTTTTCCAATAAGTGAAAGCTGGAAGAAAACATCCAATATGAGTCATGCAACCTCTTCCCATTCCTGAGTGTAAATGGAGTTATGTTACGATGGACTTTGTCATGGGACTACCAAAGACTCCTAGAAGAAACGAGGCAATATGGTTCACTGTTGATCGTCTTACCAAGTCAGCACATTTTCTTTCTATAAGAGACTATTTACAACATGAATGTTTAAAAATACTATATATTAATGAAGTTTTAAGACATCATGGAATAACCCTATTTATTATTTCTAACCGTGATACCCGTTTGACATCATCATTCTATAATATTATTGAAAATCCATGGATACTGAACTTCATTTTAGCAATGTTAACCACCCTCAAACCGATGGACATTCAGAACTGACTATTCAAACCTTATAAGACATGTTGAATTCTTTCTCACTTTACTTTCAAGGTATGTGGGATCAATATTTACCTATGGTAGAATTTTCAAATAAAAATAGATTCCATTCATGTATTCAGATGCTACCATATGAAGTTTTATACGAAAAGAGATGTTTCACACCAACTTTTTGGGATGATGTTAGTGAAAGAAAACTCGTAGGCCCAGAACGTATTGAGGAAATAATGGAAAAAGTGATGAATATCCAAACCCACATCAAAGTATCCCAAAGTAGGAAAAAGTGTTATGCCGATAACTGGAAGGATTATTTTGAATTTCAAGTAAGAGACCATGTTTTCTTGAAGGTATCATCATGGAAAGTTGTTCTAAGTTTCAGTAAGAAGGGTAAATAGTATCTCGGGTACATCGAACCTTTAGAAATTCTAGAACAAATTGAAGTTGTAGTTTATCATTTGGAAATGCCTCCAAGTCTCTCTAAAATTCATGATGTGTTCCATGTATCACTGTTGAAAAATACAATCCTGACCCAACGCATGTACTCACCTATGAGGAAATTGAAGTGGAACCCGATCTGTCTTATTATGGAGAGCCTATCAAAATTCTTGATACTAGAGAACAAGTGCTGAGAAACCGGACAACTCATCTGTTAGAAGTTCTACAGAGAAACCATAAGATGGAAGAGGCAATGTGGGAACCAGAGGAACTTATGATAAAAACCACACACGTCATTTTATATAATAATATTCTATAAATTTCTAGGATGAAATTATTTTAAGTATGGGAGAACGTAACTCTCCATGCTTTCATGGTATGTTTCCCTTTTAATAATGCAGTAGCTTGTATTGTACATAACTTGGAGTTTTAAAACACCACGAGCAATCAATGTAGCCGTTATGAATAACAATACCCACTTTTTTAAATTTTATAAATTTTATTTTTCAAAATGGACTTCATTTTTGCATTTGGAATATCAAAATTATCTTTGGGTGAATTATTATAATTTTTCTAAAAACTTTCAATTCTTGATGTATAGTGAAAAACACTGTATTATTGTTTAAAACCGACTTTTTATTTAAATAATTAGTGATTTTATTTTAATTTAATGTCAAAATCGATACATAATAACTATATATGTTCAATGTAATTCATTGGAGTCGTTTTATAAAATGTATTGATATATACAATTGTATTGAACTTTTTACCGTCTTTTACCCACCATCTAAGAGCATTTGAAAATTTGAATAAAACAAAATTTTACCACTTCTGTGAGTTGAATTTAAAAAATCTGAGACAAAGGGTTAATATTAGTAATTAAAATTTGGTTCAATAAGATGAATATAATTTTTGGTGAATAGTAACTTTTGACTTCTATTACCACGGTTAAAAGTAAATAGGGTAATTAAGGGTAAAATGATATTATAACTACCATAAAACATGTCCTATTTTTGTGGTATAAGTGTAATTAGAAAAACAACATCCTTAGGAATAAAATATTACCCCCCTTTGGTTCACTTGGATTAGATTTGAATATTAATTAATATTCTATTTAAAGAAGAGTTAAAAGTGTTAAATTCAATGTTTAATAACTAAACTATTTTTAATGTAGGGTTATACATAAGATAAATTTGACTATAAATATTCATTAGATATATTAAAATATTTCCTACATAATAGTATTTTATTTATAATTTTTAGACATTAAATAACTAAATTTATAAATTACACAATGATGATGTAGTAAATTCCTTATTAATGAATGATTAAAATAATTGATATTATAAATATCCAAATAAATTTTATTTTATACTTTTGATGAATGAAAATAATTTTCTAGGTTAATATGAAATATTAGGTTTAATTAAAAAAAATTCGAAGTAATCATGTTGTTATGATTTTCACAAAAACCAAATGCTAAATAGTGTCAAAATTGACATAATTGAGTTTTTAAAACAAATAATATATTATTAATTGATATAATATTACTAAAAATCTAAGAATAGGATAAAGGGATTATATAAAGTTATATATATTAATAATGAACCACTTGGGGTTCTCTTGTCTTGTTATAGTATGTGTATTAACCATATAATATAAAAATACAAAGCGACATTGTAAATGTAAAACGATTTAACTAAGTGGTAAATCTAAAAGATAAGGTTAATATGGTGACCTAAACCTATATAAAACCTATTGGTTGAAATTATGTCAACCCATCCCCACATTATACTCTAAATAAATCATTTTGGACCCATTAGAAACCGAAAATGATTTTATTATAAAATAATATTTAATGATTTTCCTAAAGTGACCCTCACCTATCTTATAAAAGGGTACTTCCACTTCTCTTAATTTAACACATCCAAAGCCATTTGGCTTAGCCACACCCTGCCCAAATTTCCACCCAAATTTCCTCCCTTCATCCTATATGTATTACTTTGGTCATAAATACAACATATTGATCCCTTTTGATCAAATCTAAAAGAAGAACCCGAAGAAGAGGTAAATATTTCAAGGCCTCTTTCAAGTTATTTTCTTCTTCCACTTCTTCTTTCTTTATTGTTTCCATTATAAAATAATAAATCTAGTATCTTGTATATAATGTGATGTTATTATAAATATGGTACAACCATATTAGTTATTCTATGTATCCTAAAAATGAAAAAGTCACCATACGTGCGTATGTACGGCTTATCGTCTCCACGTCGTGGTGTAGTTAGTTATTCAAACACTTCATTATTTTGGATGGGTATAATATTGAATATAAATGATGTAAATAATAAATATAACATGTTAATGATTCTGAATATATGATATAACATCCAATTACATACTATTTCACCATCAATATAATGATATTATCGCTCGTGTGTACGTAGAGATTACTGTCTCCACGAACATGATGAGATTCATTCCTCATCGTAATCATTCAAGAATAATTTTCAATTTATGAATAAAAAAAAATTTATGAACATAATATAATTATGTTAATGAATGAAATACATCCAATACACAAAAAAATTGTCTTAATTAACCAAGCATATAAATGAAAACAAATCAGTTAAGACCTGAAATGATAATACAACTGAAATATTATTAACAAAACAATATTAGAGGGTCGTATATGATATCATATTTATGTATAGAATTCTTGTATAATTTAATAAAAACGATTTAACTATTATACAGAAGATTAATATACACTTGACCATGGAAAAGTACCAGGTAAGGGTTAATTTCACAATCCCTTTATTATCCGAGGTTTTTTTTACTTATATATCTACTAGAACCTCTTTATCATCCACATTCGTGTCTCGTAAAAATATATTTCAAATTTTTTATTACTATTTTCTAGAATATATATTAAATTAATTTATCCCCTTTTTTACTTTTTATAAAAAATTTATAAGGTAATCTTTCCGTCATTCTCCAAACAAGTCCCTTTATGACCTTTTCGACAAAATTAAGGAGAAAATGTTTTTTAAACTTATATGGAAGGTGAATCTATTTTCTACCTTAAAAACACATTCGAAGCTTCCCTTAAATGATTATAATAATATTTTCAAAATAAATGTTTTCTATTATAATTAAATGACATATAACTTATTTCAAAATAGAAATAGATATTTGCCTCAAAATGTTTTGATTTCATCAATGTCGACATCATTTGATTCATTTTAAACGTATTGGAAGTTGATTTATTATGTGAAAAATCTTCCATATTTTATTGATGGTTTTGTGATATGTTTGACTATGGATGTGTTATTTTTACATCATTAATGGTTTATAGATAATGTTTTGAAATTTCGTATGCTAGTTTTAATACGAATGTTTATGTTATGTTTAAACATTTTCATATGAGGAATGCATTGGACTTAGTAAGTGAAGGGTGGAGCCCACTATAGCTCATTGATTCATCAGTAGGTCTAATTAGACAAAATAGTGTCTTAGAACAAGGCCTTGACCAAATCTTATTTGTATTCTTGGCACAAGGCCTTGACTATGTGGTTATAAAGTCTAGCATTATGCATTCCATCATTATGAAAGTGGCTATTGATATTTCATGTGATTATTTGACTTGTATAATATCCATTTGAATAAGTAAATTGAATTATTTGATTTTATCATTTCCATATTATGTTGATGTTTATGTTTAAAAGTCTTTTGTTTTATTCTTATACATTGCCTTAAATGTTTATTTTTATTTATGAAAGTTTCCACTGTATTATTATCCTTACTGAGCTTCTGAGCTCACCCATTTCTATGTTTTAATTTTCCCAGGATGTGAAGAAGTATTTTATGGTTGACCTGCAGAGATGGGATAAGGATATAAATGTGTTAAAAAGGTAAAAATTAATGTTTTTATTTCATGATGTAATTTAAAACTTATGAATGTATCTAGTACTTCCAAAGCTACTAAACCGATCGGCCTTTCGGGACATGATTCCTTGTAACGTGTCAATGATAAGTAATAATGCAAAGACTCTAGAGAACTTGGGTCAGGGCATTACATTGATTCACATATAAAATATCTATGTATTGAAAATGTTCTAGTAATTAGTCATAATAAGTAAATAATATTGTATTTATAGTTATTGGGTACCTATTAAAACTATGATGAAAAAGTTGTTTTGGTAATCGAATACATATATTTTCAATGGGAAGATATCGTTATTATTATGTAACATAAGAAATAAATTTAAATTATTATTCAATCCTGTATTATGGTTTGTAAATAGCACGTGAATCATCCAAACCATATCTTACAGTAGTTTCAAACTAGGTATGCCATCAAGAACACTTTTTGTACCCTGAGTGAAGGTCGAGTTACAAGTAATCCAACCATTTTCAAGGTTTTTAATGAAAGATGTTTTTGTTGTAGTGCCTTAATCCACTTTTATGTGTCTAGACATTGGTTTTATTTCGTGTAAAACCACCCAAATATTACCAAATTTTTTGATTGTATTATAGATAATGGAATGATTGAGAATTTAAAGGCATATGAATATAGTATAATGTGCAGAATTTTGATATATCATTAATAATATAATAAATAATTTAAAAAATTATACATAATAAAATTTCTCATTAATATGAAATGGAATTAGAAATAATTATTTAATTAAAGAATGTGAAGAGGTTAGGGACGCTTTCCTTGAATGGAAACTTATTAAATCTTGATATGAAAACATTGGAGCCTTGGAAACTCTTTAGAGAGACTCATGCAAGAGAAAATCAAGAGATATTCCTTGTCAATGGATTTTAAGTGAAGAGTAATATGATAATGGATGGTTATTTATTATAAAGGGGTATTTTTTTATTAATTTCAAACCACATACCTTATAAATATTGGGTGTCGAAAATCACAAGCCACAAGCATACCAATAGTTTTGGATCATGGTTTTTGACATTTAAGGAATATTTTTTAATATATTCTAGTTTCAGAAAGGAAATCCATTATTTTATGTCACATTTTCCATGGGAATATAATTTTTTCAGAAAATATTTAAAAAACAATAATTTTTATTCTAGAAATTGGAAATTTTTTATTGATTAAAAAAACAAGTTTCATTAATTAGAAGATATAATAATAAAAATTTCAATTTTTTTTGTCAAATATTAAATTATTTTACGTTTTACATAATTTTTACATTGAAATGATGTCATAATAATTAAAATATATATATATATATATATTGAATTTTATTGTTTACCATATAATCCAACAATCTTATAAAATTAAAAAAAATCACCACATGAAATTTAGTCAATAAAATCCCAAATTTGAATTCATTTTTTTGAATATAATTTTCTACTTATCATAAATTTAAATACAAATTCAAATAATTCTATATTTTCTAATTATGCATTAGAAACTAAAAACGCATTTCTATTGTAAATGTATATAGTTAATTTATTATTTTTCAATGAATATATATATATATATATTAAAAAAATTATAATTTGATTTTTTACATATGATTTTATATTTTTTATTATGTAGTTATATGTATAAGAGTAATATTTATATTACAAAATTTATATTTCTAATAGTCATATTTACATAGTAAGATTCAAATAGCTATATAACAAAGGTCATATTACCCCATATATATATAATTGAATTTAAGTTATAAATTCATTTATATAATTACCCTAGCTACTTTTTATATTATTATTTTTATTATTTTCTTCATAATATAAAAATTCTTTATATACTTTTTCATGATCAACCCTTTACTAGTACCTCCCTATATCTAAAATAATGAAAAGAAGTGATTCTTGAGGCCCACCTCCAATAGGACCTGGTTTGGTAATTAATGATGAGGGTATGAAATGCAAAATTTATCTAGTTACCCGCATATAATATTTTAAGGACTATATAAGAGAGGAGAAACACTGATCAATTCCATATCATATAAAATTAACCATGATAAAAAAATTGAAAAAAATAATATTTTTTTCATATAAAATACATATTTAGAATAAGAGTGTAGAAGGAACCTATATAGAATCTCCAATTGAAACTCTACCTCTACGATATCCTAGTCTAAATTAGGCACCAATACCCTCCTAATCACTAGTAATATATATATATATATATATATATATTTGTGTGTGTATCTATATATATATTGGTAAGCATTACATGTATACTCAGTAGAATCCTCATTAAGACCTCTCGTGAAAATGTGATTATAGTATACCAATTATCTAGTAAGTAAAAATTACATCCAGTATGTAACAACCCAATATTTCTGTTGAAAATAACATCATGTTTGATATCGTGTACAATACGCAACACCTAGCTTAAATGGACCATGAAATATATTATTTAATTGTTACCATTATAGCATAGCCATTAAATTTCACGGTTTGAAAAGGAAAAAATTAATTATTAAAATTATGTGGTTTAAATAAGTTTAAATAAATTTATCAATTATAAATTTATTAAAAACAACAAATATAAATCATTTGAAGGAAAATAAATGTTTTTCTGAATAAATATATTTTTTTCTAAACATTGGTTTCACTATGTTTGACGAAATTCTGTTAAAATTAATTTTTGTAACTTTATGAAAATTTATTTAACAAAATTAACTTCATTTATTAAATTAGAATGTAAAAATTATCTTAGAGATAATTATTTAGAGTATTTTGAATATATTAATTTTTTATTGAATATTGATAAATACGAATTTTTATTATAAATTGAATTTTCATTTAATGAATTTATAAGATTAATTTTGAAAAAAAATTTAGTTTGATTATATTATAATTTAAATAGTTTACCTCATTATAGTAAAATATATAATCAGTTTTGATATAAAAATATTTTATACTTTGGAAAATGTTTCCTTTTGAAACTTATTTTTCATCATATCTGCGTGTTTAACATTACATTAAAGTCATAGACTTATATGAATTGAGCATAAAAATTGGATTAAATTTTTTGTATCATAATCATAACCATTATATAACAAGTTTAACTTAACTTTTTTACAATAAAGAGTAAAAATTAATTGTCATGGTTAAGGTTAACACGAGATTACTTGAGGTAAAACTAAAAAGATAATAGTTAAAAAGACCTAAAATTATTATAATTACAATTTTATTAACATATATCAACATTATATCCAGTAAGATATGATAATTAACCATTATAGATCCCTTTTTCATTTGAGAACATGGTTATAATTTATTCTTTTAAAAATTTCTATGTGTGTCCTCTCCCCAAATTATAAAAGTGAACCCGCTCTCCTCTCATATTCACAATTCTAGAGCCCTTTATTCATCAAATACCTACTGTGATAATTTTATTACATCCAATCCCATGAACTAGAGTCCCTGATTTTTTTTATAAAACCATTCTTGAAAGTATTTAGTTATTAACCTTAAGAGTTTCTCAAAAGAAGATGTATAGTTCTTAATTATATGTCACCGTTTTATTTGTTCCTCTATCCACTTAAAAGCATATAAAAATATTAAAAATAATATCATGATTATATTAAATATACTGATATTTTATTATGTTTATTTATTAACATATATCTATATCCTATTCCATCCAATGGGAAATGAAATAGTCGATAGTGTATACGGCTGACAACTGCCTCACGAACTAATGTGATTCATTTTTCATCAACGTCTCTAAATGATGAATATAATGATGGATGTAATTATTATATATGATATTTATGAAATATTTATACTTATTTAATTATAATATCACATTTACCTTCTTACCCTCCTTCTCATTGTAAAATGATAATGTCGCTCATGAGTACAGGTGGACGACCACCACCACGTTGCGATGTGATTGGTTTTTCATTTTATTTTGATTGGGATGGTAATAAGGATATATTTAATGAATAAATATAATGTATATAATATAATAATTATTTTTTAATGGTAAATTATTAGTCACTTTTCTTTCAATCCATCTATTGTAAAAATTAAAACTGCATTCATGCATACATACAGCCTATCATCTTCTTAAATGGTGTAACTCATTTTCCTTTCTCTAAATTTTATTGATTATAATATAAAACAAATATAATTAACTTCTATGAAATTTATATCATGGTTAAAGTTATATATATTATGGAACCATGATCAAATTATTATTACAAAAAATAAAACTTGAAAACATATATGAACAAACAATAGTTATTAACCATAATAGTGATTTCAACAATGAATTTTTAATAAACAGATGATAAACCGTTATAAGTAAATAATATATTTTATGATATATATATATATATCAGTGTGTCTTCCTATGTATGTGATAGTGTTTCTTTAATATATTTATAATGAATATACATTTATTATACAAGAGGTTCGAACATGTATGAAGGAAATCAAACCAGAGGTAAGGGTTTATCATCTGACTTTTACATCTATGAGACATGTTCCATATTCTACAATTATTCATTTTTTTTATTTATATAACAAACCTTAGATATGTTATATCATATATATATATTTATATTTATGGAATTTATATTTTTATTTGATGTTATTTATTCCATGAAAATTAATATTGAAGGATACCAAAGTGGGGAGGGTTTATTTCATAGTCTCATCATTATTTGGGATTTTTTATTTTTAATACACCCTTGGGGGAATTATTTCATATTTCTATCCTAAAAATGATAGATTTTCTTCTCCTATTTTTATTCACTAATTTTTATTGTAAAAGTACTATTTTCTTCCTTTTGGTATATAAAATGATATATAAACTACTTTCAAGAATATATTAATTTATTTATCTCTTCGGTCATAAATCATTTTTCTAAAATATCCAAATTCTCGATAAATATTTTCAATTTTTTTAATTATAATTTTTTTTTATTAAATTCACTTTTATTCTTGTTTTTATTTTCACAAAATGTTTTGAATGTAATATTCCTATCATTTTCTAAATAAGGTACTTTTTAACCTTTGTTCAACAATATGAAAAATAATGTTTTTAAACCTATATCTCATGTACAGAATTAAAATTCTTCATTAAAACTCATTATTTTGAAGCTTCATACATATTTTTAACATGATTATTTAATGAAATAATTTTTCCTAATAATCTAGAAATTTTTTGTATTCAAAAGTTATTTTCAAAGTGATAAGGGTATTTCCCTCAATAATACATTAAATGAATATTTTATGGTATTTCTATTCATAAATCACAATAACCCTTATTTTATATTTGTCACATTAGGGGTATATTTTAATGATACCACCCAACTTATTTCCCTAGATGGATTATGATCAATTATATTAGGGATGTAACAATTTGATACCATTCACCTTATTACTCTGGATAGTTTATTTTTAGGTTTATTGATTGGGGAAATTAGAACCATTTTTTACAAAAAAAATTCAATATTACTATTTACATTAATTATGTTTCTAAAATTTCATATAAATAATTCATTAGAAATAGTAAGTGATATGTGGGCCCCACTATAACCCTTTGATGCATTGGTATGTCTCATTAGATAAACTAGCATGGGTGTTTGGCTGAGGTCTTAGAAATTTATATAATATGTCTTGGAACAAGGCCTCCATTGTATGTTTATGATGTTCAACAATATGAGTTACCCAATTAGAATATTAATTATTGATTTCCATGTGATTATTTGATTAATTATAATATCCATGGATATTTTTCAATCATATATGATTAGTTATAAGACATTATTTGATCATCATTTATTCCTTCCATATTATTCTTCATGATCATGTTATTAATTAGTTGGTAGGTGTTTTAAGTCATTTTTCTTTTCCTTATTGATTAATAATTATGTATTCAAGACATCTTTCATTTTATGCAAACCCTTGTTGACAATCAAATCTCACCCTTTTCTTATGATTCCATTACCCATGATACTCTGAAGTGTTTCATGATATATATGAAGGGAAATGATAATGTGTATAATGGTGTTATCAAATCAAATTTTATTTCTTATCTTATGTTTTAGAATGTACCGTTTAACTAAATTATGTATCTAGTCTTACAATACTACAAAACTATTCCGTCTATTATGACGTGATCGCTTGTATCTACCACCATTGTAGTAAAGTAGCCACAAAATATAAGTTGTTAGGGTCAAGGTATTTATAGTTCTTATTGAATTATGTTTATTTGAAACCTTGGGAAACATATCTAGGAAAACATATATTAGGTAATATATAAATATTGCTGACTTTGAGGAAAATACTAAGTATAGGATGACATCCTAATGTTTTGGTAAGGTACAAATTATGTTTATTTCATAGAAATATATCCTTATCAATGGAATACAAGTAGATGTGACTGTAGAAAAGTTGTACATTGGGGTAATAAAATCAAATGGAACATTTGGATTTGACATGATCAACACTTGGTGCATGAAAACGGCCCTTGATGCACACTTATATTGACACTCTTTTGGGATATGTTTCGGTTAATTCACATTTTCATTAAAAACCATTATGAAGGATTTAAAATTGAATTTCTGATTTGATAATATTCCCAAAGAAACCATTCCTATGATAATGAGATAAACTATGCCTAAAGTTTTCAATTTACGTGTTTCAAAAGTTTTGGTATTATACATTTTGTTTCAAAATCTAATGATCTCATCTAGTGTATTTCATTGCTCAAAAATGGTGACTCGTAGACGGAATAGGAACTGTATCAATGCTTGTAATCCATATATGGATTTTCTCTTTTATGGAAGATAATGAATCTAGAGTTGGAGCTATATAGAACTGGTCAAATTATAACTATATTGGGGAATATGACTCAGGTTTGAACCAATAACCTATACTACATAGAGTATCCAATAGATATGAAACATGATGTAAAAATGTTAAATATATTTATGCATTAGCGACCACCATTATTTATTGGGACTAAAAATCCATTTGTATAGGAGAAATGGATAAGTTCCATAGATAATATTTTTCTCTCTCTAAGAGGTAGTGTAATGGAGAAGGTTTTGACGGTAGTATATCATCTCTCATGAGATTCATATCAATTATGGATATTGATACAAATTATTAAGGATGAATAAGCAATGGAAAACATGGAGTTGATGGATTTTATGGAAATTTTCTTAGAAATTTTTTTTCCTCAAGATCAATGAGAAAATATAGAGAGATAATTACTGGGTTTAAGACAAGAATAAGATGAAAATTTTGCTATGTATAAAGATAACATTATAAAGTTGAAAAGGTGTGTTGTAGAAAACATATATAATACAAATAGAAAGGTTATCCATTTCCTTATTGGGATTGAGTTAATCATTCAAAGGTAACTAGTCTCCCTAACCTTCTCATCAAACAATAACATAGTGTCATTTTCAATTAATAAAGATAAATAATTTTCCAATTATTAGGAATTATTATGGAGTAATGATTTGAAAAAGGATATTGAACAATCAGGAAAAGGAAATATGAAAAAATGGATGGATGTAAGGTTTGAATATCAATATTGTAATAAATATGGAATGAAATAATTTGGAACATTATTTTCGGGAATGAGGATTTTTACAAGTATAGAGATAAAGGACACCATTCCCATGGATGTAAGGGTAAGAAAGAAACCAATAATATTTAGAATTTCAAATATATAGATATAGGGAACTATGAAAATGAATTTCAATAGCGTCAATGGAACATACCACTGAAGAAGCTATGTAATAAATGGAAAGCTTATGTTATTAATACAACCAATGCGAAATAATGTAATTGTGTATCTAGATTCAAGAATTCTGAAGTATAATTTTTTGATCAGTGATTTTATTGTTATAAAAATAATGAAATTTATAAGTATTTTACTACAATATTTTTTCTATAAGGAGTTAAAAACAAATATTGAATGGTATTGATGACCAAGAAAAGTGATCGAGTGGTAAGTTAATCTTTTTGGATAGCACATTATTGAGAGAAAATAACCCATAATATATGCCCAATGGTGAGATAATAATGATAAAGTTATGATTATATGGTAGTTTTTGTCACATAGAAATTGATTAGTAATTTTATGGTTTATATTTTATTTGGTGAAGTTTACATCATTTTTTTAATTTAAAAATATATTCGATAATAAAATATTTTGTTTAAATGATAAGGAGACAAAAATAATTGGGGAAACATGCTTCTTTTCATTAATGTTTTACGGTGATCATGGTATTCACTTATTTGGTATTTAACATTAAGAAATACTTTAAGTTAATTCATGAATATAATGTTAACATGATTTTTTAAACATAGTGACATTCCATAATATGTTTAGACATTAAATTTGGTCAAATGTATTTTGGATGTGTCTTAAGGTTAACTATTTTTGTAACATATATTAATTATAACTCTAGGAGTGATTTAGATCTTTTAGATATTAATGTATTATATTTGATAAAATGTACTAACCATTTTAGTTTTGGTATATATTTTGAGATAGATATAAAGACTTCTCACTCTTTTATAGATCTTATGATATTTAAAAAGTTAGTTTTATTGTTTCATGAATAAAAAAATTATCTTTTATATTCATATCATGGAGTAAGAATAGAAGTGGAAATAAATTGATGCAAAAGAAAAGGATTAATTTATGATTATGATATGAAATGATATTATGTATATTATCTGGTTTTATCTATCTTGAAAGTAAAGGAGTCCCTCAACGATAGTAAAAAGTATCTTGAAATGAAACTTTTGTCATAGTACATTCATTTTTGTAGTAGATTTATGGTTTTGTGGTTGTTAACTATATCTTTTCCATGTTTTATATCACTATCTATTTACCCATAGGGTTTATATTTCTCCACCATGACTATATTTTCCCTCCTTATAAATTTTCACCTACATAGAAAAATAGTTATGTGTCATTCCATATGGCCTTTATTTCCCCTTTTCTTTTTTTAAGAGATAGTTTTATTAACCCTTATTATGATATAGGATTTCAAGAAAGGTATTTTAAATTGAAAATCCTCTCATTAACAAGATCGATATCAAATTTTAATGAAACTATTTATTGATGTTTGGTAGAGTTTATCTTCATGAGATTTAGAAAAGTAAATATTATTTTTGATTTTTTATATGACATGCAACACTATGCTTAAAAGACCCGTGAAATATATTATTTAAATATAACTATTATAACCTATACATTAAATGGGTGGCTTCGAATGTGAATAACTATATTATGAAAATTATATGGCAAAAAAATGTGTAAATAAATTTATTATTTATTAATATTGGGTAAATTAAAATTACAATCATTTCAATTAAAAAGAATGATTTTTCGAAAAAACTATATTTTTTCTTAATAGTTTTCTCATCACGTTTTGTGAACATAAATTAAAATTAATTTTTGGAACTTTTAAAAAAATTATTTTACAAAATAAACATAATTTTTGAAATAAAAATGTAAAAATTATCTTAGAGTTTCTTTTTAATAATTTTCTATGATTAATTTTTTGATGAATAGTGAAAAATACTGATTTGTTTTTTAAAATGAATTTTAGTTCAAAGAATTTCCAGGTTCAATTTGGTTTAAAAATTGTATTAAAAGTAAAATTAGATTAATTATATTATGAATTAATAAAATTTTGGTCATTATAATTAATTATATGTTCATGTTTTAAATAAAAACCATTTGTACTTTTGAAAACCTTTCCTTTGGAAAATAGTCATTTCATAACATATACATGTTTAAATTCAAATTAAAATATATCACTTCTATGAATTGAGTATGGTAAAATATATTTTATATTTTTAATCATAATAAATAATATTATATAATAAGTTAAACACACGTTTTTTTTATAATTAATGATAAAAATTGAAAAAATTAATTATCATAGTTTAAGGTTAAAATGGGTTGACTATGAGGATAAACTAAGAATATTAGGGTTAAAATTGCCTAAAAAAGTTTAATTAATATTTTATCACAGTATTTGAACCATATAACATTTATTATTCTATAATTATCTATTTTTTAAACTTTTCTATAGGAAAAATGTGGGTTTAGTTAATTCTTTTAAAAATTTCCTATGTGCCCTCTCCCTCACTTACAAAAGGCATCCCACATCCTCTCCTATTTACACATAAAAATAAATTTTATTTAGTAAAAACCTACCAAAATAAATTTCATATATATATACCCAGGAATTTGAGTCCCTTTTTTCTTTTTTAAACCATTATAAAATAGATTTACTCATAAAAATAAATAGATTCTCCCCAGAAGAGTTATAATTATTAACCATGCATCTTCATTTTATTTCTTCCTCTATAACATTATAATATTCTAAAAATATTATAAAATAATAAATATATATATTAAATGTATTTATAATTTATTATGTTAATGTAATATCCAATATTCATCTTCTCTTCCATCAAATTGTAAATGAAACAATAAATCATATGTACGGAAGATTATCGCCTAGCGAACTGATGTGATCTGTTTTCCATAATTATCTATCACTTGTGGATAAAATGAGGGATGTAATATTTATATATTATATTTAGTAAATTATTATACTTATAAAATTATAACATCATATCTACCCTCTTACCTTTCAATCCTCAGGAAATCTACAATGTTGTGCATGAGTCCAAGTGGAATAACGCCTCTACATAGAGATGTCATATGTTTTTCATTTTATATTCACATGGATTGTAATAAGGAAATATTTAATGAATATATATTATATCCATGATATAAAAATTATTTTATAAAGTATAATTTTTTGTTAATTGTTTTCATTCCATCCAAAAAAAAGAAAACAATGTTCAGGCGTACATACGACCTATCGTCTCCAGGAACGATGTAGCTCATTTTTTCAAATATAAATTTTATAGACAATTATAAACACATATATAATTAATATATATGATATTTCTATCATGTTTAAATTTATATTGTTTAATGAACCATTATTAATGTACAAGGACCTAAACTTCCAAATTAAAACATATATGAAACCCCAAACATTTATTACCCAGAATAGTGATTTTAATAATTTATTGTCAATAAATTGAAGATAAAAAGTTATATGTAAATCACATATGGTATGATATATATATATATATATATATATGATTATGAATCAGTAATATATTTATAATATATATAAATCTATTATATAGGCGGTTCAGAAACGTATGGAGGAAATCAAACCTGAGGTAAGGGTTTATCATATCACTTTTACATTTCTGATACATATAACATATTTAGCACTTATTTATTTATTTTGGTGTATGTAATAACCCTTTTATATGTTCTATAATGATTATATTTTTATTTATGTTATTTATATTTTCTTTTGATGTTATGTATTTCTTGGTCTTACGATTTAAAAGTTACCAAACTGGTAAGGGTTTACTTCACAATATCATCCTAATTCTAGATTGTTTAAATTTATGCCTCCCTTGGGGGAATTAGTTTTTATTTATATCTAAAAAATTATCTTTTTATTATACTATTTTTATTAATTAACATTCTAGGTAATATTACCAATTTTCTCTCATTGGTACTTAAAATGACTCAGAAAATACTTTCAACAAAAGCTGACTTTATTTCTCAGTTCGGTTGAAAATATTTTTTATTCTATATTTTTGTTTCCTAAAAAAATTCAAATTTTTAACATTATCTACATTATTTTTTAAATTAAATTTTACCAAATTTTAATTCTATACAAAATTGTATGAAATGAATCATCTTTTCATTTTCATAGTGGGGAACTTTTTGTCCTTTTTACAACTATGTGAGAAGAATGTTTTTTGTCTTATAAGACATGTATGTAATTACCAACCATCATGAACACAAATGTTTTTGAAGATTCATTGACAATATTAACAAGTTTTTTGAAATAGAATGCTTTCCATAATTACCATTAATTTTTTTTGTTTTTAAATGTGGTTTTCAAAGTGAAAATGGTATTTTTTCAAGAATTTTTTTAATGACATTTTAATGGTACATATATTCATTAATGACAACAACCCTTATTTTAGTTATGATCTATTTGGAATATTTTTTAATAATACCATCCATATTATTTTTTTAGATTGTGTATGATGTTTTTGACAAGGGATGTACTATTTTGATACCATTTTTATACTAATCAATATGGTTTATGATTATATTTATTAATTGGGAAAATTAATAACATTTAATATACTATTTTTTCAATAAGAATTGTTATGATGATTATTTTTCTTACCTTTTTTATGATGAATACATTAGACTTATTAAGTGATGGTTGGGGCCACAATATCCCCTTTATTCATTGGTAGTTCTCATTATACAAACTATCTTGTGTATTTGGCCAACTCATTACTCATCAATATAATATGACATGTAATGAGGCATTGATAGTATGATAATGATGTATTGAATTATTAATTAACTCATTAAGAGAATATCTATTGATGTCTATGTGGTTATATAATTAGTTATGACACCCATAGATATGTTTAATGCTTATCTGATTTGATATGTTTCATTATTTTATCAATATTTATTGCTTCCATATTGTTATTCATTATTAGGAAATTTATTAAATAAAACAATTATGTTATTTACCTTTTCATATAGATTATGAATTATGTATTAATGATATATTACTTTGTCTACATACTCTTTCTGTGCATCTGAGCTCACCTCATTCTTATATTTTCTTTCCCCATGATGTATGGATATGATTTATGATTGATACCTAGGTATATGATAAAGGGATAAATTTATTCTAAGTGAAAATAATATATTGTATTTTTTTAATGTAAATTGTAAATCAAGTATTTATCTACTTTTCCAAAATTACTCAATTATTCAGTGTTTTTGGGGTGTGATATCTTGTATCTAACTCCAATGTAATAAATTAACCACCTAATTTGTGTAATTAAGATCATGGTATTTACACAAAAGACAACATCCCCACTAGTTTTCCACTCACATTCAATTGGAAAATGTTTGGTACTCCCATAACTTCCTATCTAATGTGGTTTGGGTCAAAATTATACCAAACCTAAATCTTGTAAGGTCTAATATCTCATATTAGAATCATGTAAAACCATATATCACATTGTAAAATCATAACCACATCACATCCATATCCATAACTGTATAACAAGTGTAGTATAGAAACATGATCATTAAGGATATAAACTGTGTTCATTATTCATACCATGCATGATCCCTAACATATAACGATCTTTCCCACCACATAATCAGGTACATCAAACGACAATCATACACCTTGCAGGATTGCAATAACCTCAGGGAAACACAATAAATCCATTGTTAAAGAGAGAGTTGGAATAAGGGTTAGTTAGCCATCTAAACTTAACAACCAAGATGTTAATGAAAAAACCTAGATCCAAAAAATTTGGAATTGATATAAAATACTTGAATCAAGTGGGATGAAATTAATAATCATAAGAAAGTACTTGGTATAATAGATACACACAAATCCCATCTGAGGTGGATCATATAAAAAACCTTATAAAAACTCATCTATCCAACTATTTCATCACCACTATCCATGAAAAACCATACGTTCTCCTATATCATTCACTATACATAAGATATTAGACACTATTACCAATTGTTTCTCATGTTAATCCATTTTTCTTGAATACACCAATATGTCATCCATAAAGACAACCACCAAATAATCGAGATACATTTAAAATAACTTATTCATAAATGCTATAAATAATTCTTGTGAATTCGTAAAACCAAAAGGCATAACCACATGCTCATAATTTCCATTTATACTTTTGAGATCTAAATTTGGAATATCATTATTCTGAACTTGCAATTAGTGATATCTTGATCTCAATCCCATCTTACAGAAGCAATGAGATCCCCTCAATTGATTGAACATATCATCAATACATGGAAGTGGATACTAATTAATTTCATAAATTGGTTAGGATTATGATAATTTGTCCACAAATTAAGAGTTCCAACCTCCTTTTTCACAAACAAGATTGGAGTTTCCCACAAAGATGTACTTGGATGAAATAACCCTTTACTTTCCAATTATTCTAACCATTATTTCAATTTGATTAATTATTTTCGTTTCACCCCATAAAACATAATGAAAATATACCTAGTCCCAATGTGGAGATCAATCATTAACATTAATTAAATTTTGGGTGGAAACCTTGAGAAATTCATGGAAAAAACATTTGAATATTGATCAATAACTATTAGAAAATTTTAGCCCTGATCTCTTCCACTATTGCCAATGTAAATGCTGAATATCAGTGAAAAATAATTCAAACTATTGTTTCCAAATATTCAACTAAACCTTCCTTTACATTCTAATTTTTTTGAAGAGATTATTTATTCCGTCATAAAAATTAAATCTAGCACTTCACTTATAATAGTTGATGTGATTTTTGAACATATTCAACCAATCCATAAACTATTTTTTTAATATTCATCTGTATCAAGCATAGAGAAATCCTATATTAACTCCGCTCCATCAGTAGTTATAGGACATTCTTTGAACATGAAGGCATAACATTATCTTGGGCTAAGAGGAGTTTCAAGTCTCAAAATAGAAGTCATCATCTCAACATGTAAACTGAAAAGATCAATAAAATAGAAGTAATAAATGAATGGGATTCACTAATATCAAATAAATATTATATAAGGGTATAATTCAAAAGAATCATACTTCTCATAATCAATGGTTCGTATTTATTATCTATGATCATTGGATCAGACCCATATAATTTCTAAATTAGGGAACATTTTTATTTGGTAGCCTATTGATATTTCCCTTTTTGAGGAGTCATTGTATTCCTAGAATCACCATGGATAGATTTTTTATAGTGAAAGGTATTCTACTTCCCTCACCCCGAAAAAGAGTATAAAGTTTGTAAAACCTGAGTTGTATCCTGATCACCCAACATTTGTGCACTCTGACAATAGTGTAAAATATTCCCTATCTGGTTGTAGTTGTGTCATGGTCTCGGTGGTTTATATAATCTCACTTCATGTGGTCGAACAAACCACATTGAAAACATTAAGGTTTGAACTTAGTTTTTTAAGGAGATTTGGTGATCCAGCTATCTGATTTTAAGTTATTCCACTAACTTGGGAACAGGTGTCCCACTTCTACATGTCCCTACCATTAGAGATCCCACAATTTCTTTATGTATCAAAATGATTACTCCACACATAGTTTCTAATATGTCACTTTCTACCACTTTTTCTCTATTGACCATCTCTTTTTAATCTGTTATAAAAAGCACAACAATATTAGAGTTAACTTCCAGCCAAAAAATGTGTTCCTTAAGGGATTAACATTAAGAAAAATTGGGCACAAAGTAGACTAAATTCATATATTTAGCTGCATACCTTATTAATGATATATTCCCTTTTTAATGATGAAAACTTCTATCACTATAGAAAACATGAATGTGTGAGGATATATTTATTTATAAAAAAAATTATTCAAATTCATCCTATTCAAGTCGTTGGTTTAATTTATCTTCAACTTCTAAATCCCTCCACTAGCATGCTCGATCATCCAGTATGTATATCGCCAATTTTACATTCAAATATGATGGTCTTCTTTGGAAATTGAAGATTCAATTCATCTTATTCATCCACACATCTACTTTATCCAACATTGAATCAACCTAAAAGATGGTACATTCTACTTATGGAACTGAATAGAATGACCCACTATCCTTGGTTCATCCCTTCGGTTCCATCAATCAATATCATGAAAATCACGTACAATACTCCAAAAAATTTGTTGGTTCACATGTGAAATTGGTGAACCACATTCTCAGCAGCTTCTTTTCTTGGTTACTTTTACACCTACCAGTTTCCTATTTCTATAACAAAAAGGAAAATCAATTTTGTCTCACACTTAAGACATTGAAGTCCTAACATTTTCAAAATTTATCACATCACACATAACATAATCATTCATTCCAAAATTAAACATTTTTCTAATTTTAAACCATTTAAAAAAATAGTCCATGTTTTTGAAAATCATTTCATTTTGATAATTCAATTACCATGAATTTTTAAAATCTGACATTTGAAAATGATTTCAACGCTTTTCAAAAATTATCACTTTTTCATCAAAACATAATTCATTTCTCATAATGAAATATACACTCCTAGTTGGAGGTTATTTCTAACAATTCATTTCGTGATATTCTCATTGGATAAACCTCTGAAAATGACATTAAAACTCCAATAAGTGTCAGAAAATAGTTGTGTACCCTACTCCTTACTAACTTGAGGTTCAACATAAATATGCTAGCTATGGATTTTTATGCTCTACATTTCTTGTTCTGATGGTCCTACTCATTTCTACTATCTCAACTGAAGGACTAATCAAGAATGATTTTATAACACTGATATCGACAAACAATATTATTTATACCCAATTGAAAGACAAACTAGACAATACTAATTCCATTTGTAAAACATCACCCCTCCTCACTGGCTTAAGAAGGATGTAGGATATTACTTGGCCTTAAGTTATATCCCCAAGGTTCGAAATAAAAATAATAAATGCCTAGGGCTTCATAAATAGATGGGGTATGATCTTACCTTTAAAAATTAAACAACCACAACAAATTATAAAATATTTCACAACCACAATTTGATGTATGAGAACAATGTAATACAACTCAAATTAACCACAATACCCATAGTCCATACTAGAGTACAATTTGAAAATCAAGATCAATATCAGAGTATAGAGGATAATACAAAACTAAAAAATCTCAAAGACTCCTAATACATAAACTCCATAACTACCAACCTACTCCAAGATCCAACTCCAAAATCCATGCTAAAATAACAAGAAAATTCACCAAAGAAATTTGATACTTTTCATTTTCCTATATCTTGATATACAATATCTACAAATTCACCAACGTTCCCAAGTGAGCAGTGATTATAAAAATCAATAGGAGTTCCCCAAATTAATTTCCTACTCACGCCACTAGTATTGAACATGTTATAAAAATTATATTAAAAACTATTTCAAACACATTAATATAGTTATATAAAATCCAAACCATTTATATGTAAAATATTTTTCATTCCAAAATATTTTTCCAAATAAAAACCGTTTCCAAGGAAAAAAACCCAGAAATTCTTTTAAACCATTTTTCAATATATTATCATACACCTTACTTGGTTCCATGGTTTTAAAAAAACACACATTAATTTATTAGTGAAATGTCCACACTAATTATTGGTCTCTCAAAAATCATCCATGTCAACACAGGGTAACCATATACCAGGTGCTTCAAAAGCACACTCCCCTTCCACAAGGTCAGAGCAATGAAAATGAACACACTACAACAGTGTATGCCAAATTCCATGCCTAACCAGTCATTTAAATCCATTTCAATAAAACATTTATTTTATTGAAAATATTTTCTATCAAAACCTTTCCCTGAATCTAAACCAAATCATATTCTAAAACATCATTTTAAAATCATGAAAAAGGTAATTTTCACTACAACAAATTTCCTCAATTTTCCAAACCCTCACTAAAGAGGGTTTCTAAAAATCATTTGAAATCAATTTAAAAAATAATTTCAAACCATTAAAATAATTTTAAACAAATCCTTCATGTTCTAATAAGACACTTCAAGTGTGAACCCGCCTACCTCGCAAATTTAGGCGAAAATATGGAACAACAAAAAATCTTCAACAAAACATGTTTAAAATCCAAAACCATGCCCAATATCTTGTTCCCTATCATAAACACAACCATAAATAAACATTATTGAAATAAATAAATATATATCTATCCCTAATTAATTACATTTATGAACCCAAGATAGGGAGGAAGAATAAACTATGGAAAAAACACAAGAACAAAGACTTTCCAAGGAATCAGGTCACCAATGCCCAAAACATTTCCAACGGATCTATCCTAAATAAAAGGGAATGGTATAAATAGACACTAATAGTATATTAATTATATTTATGGTAAAATTATTATAAACAAATGGATTGTGTGGATAAAATAATTTAGACCCACAATTTTATGATCTAACTTTTAATGGTGTACGGTTAGAAATATTGTACGCAAATCATGCATTAGTCACTTCCTCAAGGAACACCATGCACATTTGGATGATAAGGTCCAAAAGACTATGAAACAACAAAAAAACACCTTTATATCACTTTTGGTTATTTCTTCTGGGTGGTCGCATGGTTCATCCAAACCGGTGGGCCTATCCATGCACCTTCACATAACCCACTATCTCACACAACTAGAAAATGGAGCTTCTGCCACTAACCTATAGCCATTGTTTTAAAACCATGGATATAGGTCGATATATCCACGTTTTTGTGGCATATATACATAGTTTTAAAACCATGGCTATAGGCCTATTTTTTGTGGCCTATAGCCATGATTTTCAGAAACATGGAAATAACTCATGGCCATTGCCATGGTTTTGTGGCATATGGCCATGATTTTCAAAACTATGGATACCGGACAATTTTTTCGATGCCCTATTTTCACATTTCTCTGAAACCATAGTTATAGGGTTCCCGCGCTTCCACGAGAACAAAAAATCTCGCAAAAAATATGGTCGGAATCCCTAGCTCTAATGTTTTGAGCCTATTAGCATGCTTTTTATTAAGAAATATATATATTTATCATAATATATATATATATACTCAAATTTTGGCATAGTGTAGTGGTAAATTCACTGGATTTCAAAGTGGAGGTGTAGGGATCGAAACCCACAGGGTATATTTTTTTAGCCTATTGCCACAGTTTTACAAGACTATTTCCATGGTTAAAACCGTGGCACTAGCCACCTATATCTACAGTTTAAAATATAGCTATAGGTCAACTACCACAATGGAGAATTTATAGGCCTACTGCCATAGTTTTCCTAACCATGGAAATAGTTCAGGACCTACTGCCATGACGATAGTGGCCATAGTCGGCTAAAACAATTTCCATAGACTATGGCCACAGTTTTGGGGCCTATTGCCATGGTTTTCAACTGTGGAAATAGCCATTTTTCAGTTGTGTCACCTTTCGAAGTTTTATGGTGATGTTTCATGATTTCTAATAACCTCTCCCAAACTATGAACCTCTAAAAAGCCTCAAAACCATTATAAAAATTATCAAAATATTTTAAAACATAACCCAATTACATTTCATACATAAAAGTATAGATAAAGGGTTAAATATTCGAAACAAGGGGTTCTAAAGTCAAGGTATCCAAGTCTGACATTTCTTGAAGTTCATGTATCAGCGTTCTTATAGAATCTCATTCTAAAAGGATGGGTGTGATGGAAAATTTGGGTGTTAATTTCTTAGAATCTACTATCTCATGGGTTTCATCCACTATTATTGGGTCCACATGAATAAAAGACAATTTATCCAAGTCCTAATCCATTCCCAACCTCTCAGGGATCACTTCCATTACCATACCAGTGGTGAGGCATTTGGGAGTATGATAGTCACAAATGTTTAGGTATTTATTACATTTGATCATGTGGAACATGGGTTAGAAGCATCACAAAAAAATTTATTAGTACGAAATCATGAGAATCATCCTAGAGGAAGGTGAGATGGTATAATACATACCCTCAACCCTAAAAGGAAATATTATTATATATTTATCTACCTTACACATCATGTTATTTTACCTCAATGATAATATTATGGCATTGGTTGTAAATAAAGTCAAAATACCCCCATAGTATCAGCAAGTTCCACCCACACATTCTTTACCATTCAATTAGAGCCTTCTTCCATGATCTAATCGTTATAAAGAGAATCCATTACAAGTAGCATTCCTTCCACATATATTTCATGCAGATAAAAATTTATTTCTCACGTTCAGTATCCTATAAAAAATTGATATAGTGGGAATCATGTTTATGATAACAAAATGTGGTGAAATTAGAAGGGAACCTTTTCAACCACTTCTTCAGAATCAATCTCTTCATATTTTCAGGTTAACATCTTCATCAGATAATAATAGGACTGGATCCTATCCTTGATGGAGTGTAGGTAGTCATCTTTTTCTTCCAAAAAACCAATAAATTTTTTGAGTTTCTCCTTACATGAAATATGCTCAAGAGAAGTTATATTCCCAAAGATATGAAGGTTGATCAATTTTTTATAGTGTATCTTCTAGGATTCATTAGAAGAAAAAATATTTTTCTAGGTATACCACTGATTATAAAAAACTAGGAAATTTTATAGGATGGTAAAGGGTAATTATCAAACTTCCACACTCGTCAAGGGATCAGGATCCTAATGCCTTATCTGTTTTCTTAAAATCTATAAAACTATATACTCCCTTATAAAAACGTTTTTATAATAAATTTTTGTGTTTTACAAGTCTCCCTACTCATCTCCACCATCATCTATCAAAGAAATCATAATTGTTGTCACCTATTTAACAAAATTTCCACCGTATTATGAAGTTATCTAGATATTAGTATAATATTACTTGATCTAATAGCATCATGAGATAAAGGTAAAATATCCAGTATAAAATTCATCTCTCTCATCAGCATCAACCAAAACTGATGAGTTTTTATCTGTTGACAATTGAAATATACACTTGAAGGTGGGTTGGGTTATTTATTTTGAAAACACCTAAATTGACTCTCAAATTTAAAAGGTTCATGCCCTATATAGATAGTATCATAATTTATTCTAGCATATAAGTTTCCCTATCAAATGAATATCAGATTTTTGTACTCTTTAGTAATACTAATAGTATTACAAGAAATACTATTGGTTGGATATATATATATATATTGTATATAAATTGATCAAATTGATTTAATTTTTTCTTTTATGTCCTAATCATATGAATGACACACCTAAAATCTAATGATTTTCTAGATATATGGCTTGAATCGAGTACTAAAAATATATTTGATGTTGATGAACTCATATCAACTTATATAATAAGAAATAATTCCCATTAATACCTGGAAAGGGGAAATAATTATGAAAGTGGTATTTCTATTGAAATCATGGAAAGCCTAATGATAAAAAATTTAGAGAAATTGATCATCCAATAAGGTCATCTTTCCAATGATCAATTTTATTTCCATTATAAATGTGTTAGTTTTCACCGTATTGATTTATTCCAAAACAATTAAAATGTGTATTCTTATGAAAATTTTCTAGAAAAATTTAATGCAGACTAGACAATAAACTTTTGAAATGAACTTCCACCCTATGCATTTGAATTTTCCTTCTTCCATGGAAGTCTAGTAAGAAAATTCGTCACCATGTTCTTTTTAGGTTAAAAAATATGAGACCTTTCACCTATGGTTCTTTCCATATCATTTTGATAAATCGTTCTGTCCATATTCTTAATGGAATATCAACTTGTTGATGAAATTAATATATATGTATGTCTATCAACTACACAACTAGATCATTGGAAATTAGAATGGACCACTCAACATTTTCTCATTCAAAATATTGGGGAATGAATTAATTGTATATAACCCATGAGATTGGATGCCCATTAATCATCTTCACATCCTAGGGAATCACTCAAAATTCTTTAGGCATCAAGTGGAAGGTATTAGTTTATTGATTCAATAAAATAATAATGTCTATAATAAGACATATTTTTTTGGTGAAAAAGGTTTTGAGAGATCCATAAATATTTATATAAACTTACATTCTTCAAATCCTCCTAAAATTATTTATAGTTGTGCTTCACCCTAAAGGGACATCCCTAATCAATTCTAAGAGATCCTCCTATTTATAATTCATTTTATGATTACCAATAATTATTTTTACTAGTCGATGATTGCTTCATAATATACATTTAGGAATGTGTCTTTTACACAATCACATGTTATTCTTCCTCAATATCTGCATGATTGAACACTATGATATAGCCTCCCATGTACTTGTATTCCTTATTGAAATGATTGGTCGATTATATATTATTATGAATCACTTCTTGAAGAATGATAATACAAAGAGGGTATGAAATCCTTTTGGATGATTCAAAATTTGGATGTTATTATGAATTATAAATCTATATATAAGGAGATAAAAATATGTAATCCTGATGAGCATTTATCATGAGGTAAAAATAAAAAGTATGAGATGGATTAATTTTCTTCGGTTGACTATCGCAAATGTTTTCAACCTTTTCCAACCACATAACCATATTTTCTCAATCCCACCACTTCAAATTCATTTGAAAAATAAATAATCTATGTTAAGGATTGAATTAGTGTAGGATAATATAAGTAATGGCTATGTAAAGACAGACATGCAGCCCATGTTATAAATCACATGGTTCATATGAAAGATCATGTACTTCACATGATAAGCATGTAGGTTTCACATATAAAATACAAATTAAAATTAATTATGAGCATAAAACACCATAAATATAAGAAATTTGAAAACATAATTTCACATTTACTTATCATGTGTCTTGATTAGGTGGTTTACACACATGGTTTTCTCTTGTGATGGTTTAATGTGAAGCTCTCATGTGGAACCTTATCGCATGGAAATATCAGAGGTTAGAGGATTGTAACATTGTTGGAGTTTTTATAGTGAAAATAGGGGCCCCCTATTTTATTATTTATATGTATTTACATTTTTTTGACCATGAAATCCTCAAGCAGGCTTCAAATGATGCAGAAATTAGACCTTTTCATTTACATCGAACCCAATTTCCAAGGGGTTCATTTATTGATTCCTTATTTATAATGGATTATCTAAAAACACAGTGTAAGCATAAAATTTTCTTATAAAATACCATTGAATCATACATAAATATATCAATAAATTAAAAAAATACCCATATGATAAATGTCCTTCTCTCATGTAAGGAACAATTAGGCTATGTGATGTTCTCATCGTTTGTGTCTCAACAACAGAAGAATCGCATGTGTTGTGTAATGTTCTAGTAATTTTCAGATTTATAATATAATGGAAACATGTTCATCTGATTCAATCCTCTACATAGCTGATAGGTGGATATATCATGTAGCCACATAATCTGGACCTCTTATGTGGCTTATAGGCATAGATACCACGTATCCACATGATCCAAAATTCTTATATAAAACTCTTATAAAGACTACTTGTACTATGTAGTTACCTAGTGTTTACCCACTCCCTATCACATGTGTTTCAAATAAATACCATTTTCATTTATGGAGAAATAACGAAGAGTCCATGAAGATATGGAATAAAATAGAGAAGGGAGAAGGAAGAGGAATTCTTGGAATAACATCTTTATTTGGAAACATAAACATTTTTCATAGTAAAATATAAAGGATAAAACTCAAATGAACTCAAAATTCTACATAATAAACCTATGTGATAATTTCTAGAAAAAGATGTCACCATGATCAAATCTTGTGAGATTCATCCACAGGATAAGTCTTATTGGTCATATCCATGTGATGTGTCCATGTGATCACATCCATGTGATAATTATGGGATCACATGTTATAAAATTCATTCATTCGTGGATGATGTACATTGGACATGGTAGTGTGGTACTAACATCATTCATATTCACTTATACAATCCTGTCACATAGTTTCCTTTTGTTACATAGTCATATATTACGTGGTTATATTTCATGTCATCCGTACATGGTTAAGATCATTACAGTGATATATCTTCCTTAAATCCATGGATATTCCAATTTGACCGATTTATCCTTACATACATAATCTATTTCAATATTGAAGTATGGGTTCCTTTCCAAGTTAAAAAACACAAAAAAAAATTGTAAATAAACCTCTAAAACAACTAGACTTATAAGATCAGGGAATTCACACTCATGTACACCCCTTGGATCATGTATTCCTTTGATAAAAGGTATATCATCTATTTTTCTCTTAGTCTAATGGGACCCTTGGAGAATCACTGGATTACATTCCATTAATAATTATGGAATTTGTGTGGAGGATACCCAGGGAACTGCTCTTGGCCTACATAACTCATTATATTATAATAGTTCCAAGTGTTTTTTTATCTTTGGTAATTGTATTAGCTTAATAAATGGTCCTTGGAGTAGGGAATCACTCCTAGAGTAATTTCGTAG
Organism: Viscum album; assembly: GCA_963277665.1. Lineage (NCBI taxonomy): Eukaryota > Viridiplantae > Streptophyta > Magnoliopsida > Santalales > Viscaceae > Viscum > Viscum album. The sequence goes on along the minus strand of OY728130.1, from coordinate 1,188,108,837 downwards.
TTGGTTTAAGAGGATGTTATACTCTAACTTCCTTTATATACTATCCTTCTTAAAAACATGTATGAATACATGACTATAACACCCTGATAATTTAGAATATATTTATCCTTACAAAAATTCATTCTCTTCGAATTATTGCAACACAAACAACACCAGGTTTAAACAAAACACAATGCTCTATTAAAATATTATTACTTAAACATGACCATTATAAACTAGTTGTTAAATTGGTAGATATTAATTTGAAAAATTATGAATATTATATGGTTAGACGTGTATAAAATAAATTCAATAGTTATAACTTCATTGGAAAAAATTCATTTGAAATAAAAATGAATTTTTTTTCTGAAAAAGCTATATTTATCTGAATATTGGTTTAGTGAAGATTTTCACGCATAATTTACAATTAATTTTGACCAAATTCAAAAAATTTATTTGAAAAAAAATCATTTTTTAAAAAAAATCATAAAAATATTAAATTTTGGTGAAATTTTTGGATTTTTTATGGAAAATATTACTTTTTCAGTAAATTGTGAAAATATTGATATTTATAAGATTTTAATTTACATTTAATCAATTAAGTATCATTATTATTTTAATTTTTTTAAACAAACATAATTATTATTTATTAAAATAAAATCTAATTAATTACATTTAAATTATCTTTATATTGTATTTTAGTATATTATTTTTTAGGCTAGAAAACACCATTTTTTCTGAAAACTATTTTAAAGTTTATAATATTTATCCACATAAAATAATAAAAAATACACCAAATTAATAATGATTTAAATATTGATTATGAATTATATATCTATAAATATTAATTTAAATTTGTTTAATAATTATTACTTTTTGTATAGTTCATTTGAAATTATCTTTTCCTTCAAAATGCAATAACTGAAAAGATTGTTTTTATGCATTTTTGGATTTAATTTTAAATTACATTAAATTAATTATGTGAGTTGATTTGGAAAAATTAATACGATATTTGGAATCATAAAAATTTATATTATATAATAATATCAAATTAATTTTTACCATAATCAATTGTAGAAATAGTAAAAATTATTCATTGTGGTAAAGGAAAAAAAAGATTTATTGGGGGTTAAACTAAAAATATAAGGGTTTAAATTGACCAAAAATCTATAATAAATTTTTAGAGTCATATTTATAACTTATTTATTCTAATTTTTAAACTTATTACTTATTAATCAGTTTTTAATGAGAAAAACATGGGTGGAATTCTAAATTTTAAAAAATTCAAAGTGTGTCCTCTCTCCCACTTATAAAAGTCCACCCATGTTCTCTCCTTAACATAATTTAAAAATGATTTGGTACAGATAATACCTACCCCAATGACTCCTTTAATTTCCTCCACTCATCCTATAATCCTTTTCAAGATCAAAAATCCATCCTATAAATTTTTTGGAGAAAACCTAATGAATTTGTCTGAAGAAGATATAATACCCTTAGCTGAGATGTTTATATAATTTATTCTTCCACATCCCTAAACATGTGTTAAACCATGATATATAAGAACCTAATTATATTCATATACTGAGATATTTTTATTTTAAGTTCATTAACTACAACTATATAATACTCCCTCAAATGGGAAATGAAATTTTTTATCATGTGTGTGGAGGACTATCGCCTCACAAACTGATGTAATTTGTTTTCCATCATCTCTTATCATAGCAAGATATAATGATGCATCTAATTTTTAATTAATATTTTTATGATATAATTATAATTTTTAAATTATAATATCACATATAACTTCTAACATTTCAATCCTTGGATAATATTATAACATCGCTCTTGTCTATGGCGGACTACCACCTCGTGAAGAGATGTGATTCGTTTTTCACTAATGCATTACATGAAAATAAATAATGCATATATTTAAGAAACATTTTTGATATATATGACATGAAATTTATTATATAAAATTTATATACCATTTACAACCTTAACCATTCTGTGGTTAGTGAAATGATAATTTTGTTTGTGCGTATATATGGCCTATCGTCTCCATGAAGTGATGTGATTCATTCTCCATGTTCAAAATTTAATAATGGTTAAAAAGAATGATCTAATAAACATAAAATGAAATGACCCAAAAATTCATTAATGAAAATTCCTCTTGGTATATTTAAATGTCATCTTATGGTTATGTAAAAATTATGGACTTATTTGGTTTTATGTTTTGAATTTTAAAATACCATTAAGAATTGTGATTGTTGCTAATATAGTCGTTGAACAATGATTACATGATTAGTATAAATATAGGGATTTAACAAATCCAATTTACTCAGACTAAGGATGTGATGACCTCATCTAGTAAACTTTCCCTATATGAAGCCCATTTTTCAGAGCTTGTAAAGTAGGTGGCGTCATTGGGTTTTCTCTTGAAAAATTCCAAGCTGGGCTTGAATACGTTAAGCTTGAGCAGAACCAACTATGGGAGAAGTGGAAGTTGATAGAGATTACCACTCGAGAAATTTTATCCAAGCCACCGAATAGTCTTTCACCATCATGCACCATACCCTAAGGTCTTATGCAGGTGTTATAAGGGGTTATGTAACAATACCCTAGAACCATGATTATGCGAATTATTTTTGTATATAACAATGAATATACATTCATTTTATTATTGTAACTCTATAAATATTTTTAAATCACAAAAAGTATTTTTAGTTAATTTTCAAATATGGAATAAATTTTGAAAAATTAATAGATTTTTTAATTAAATATTATTTTAATAAAATATTATTATTTTTAAATTACTTTTATTAAGTATAAATAGTCATATAATTTTTATGAATACAATTGTAATTTTTTATTATGGTTTGAAAGTTGTCTGTGTCAAACCCCATGAATTTTTTATAAATGTTGGTTTTTATTTTAAAAGTGAAAATTTGCAGATTTAGAAAATTATTTAGATAAAATTAATACTATTTTTTAAATTAGGACGTCGAAATTATCCAATGTTTAATTTTTCATAATTTTCTGAGACAGTCAAAATTTTGGGTAAAAATTAAATACTGGTTAAATATATATTGTGTTTCATAACATAATAATGGCCCAATAGTTATATAATAAAACACTATAAAAGTTATGTTTTGAAAATATATGTTTTACCATTAAAATAATTTGATTTTAGTTTTTATTAATTTATTTTACATTGCTTTAGTGGACCCTTCAAGACATGTATAACTTTTTAGCTTTTTAAATTGATTTCCTTGAGAGTGTGACTCATCTCCACATAAGAGACTCTATTATTTTAAGAAGTTAAGAAACTAGACTTATAGAATATTATTCTCCACTCCCTTTTGGCAAAACCAAGTTCAAAAACCATGGGTTTGTTTGTGGTTTTGATTAGTTTAATATGTAGTGTCCCAAACCTAAATAATATAGAATTCTCTCTTTTTTCCAATTTAAACCCACCCAATATCCCACTTCGTTCTTACTCAAAACCATTTAGGTTCTTCCAACCCCTTCCCTCTTATCTTTATAAACCATCCAAGTCACCCCAAGCTCTCAATAATCCTCTCTCAATCCTCTCTCAAGCTTTTATGATCACACTCCCAAGTAAGGGATTTCTTCCTTTCTAAATTTTGTCCATGTTTCTTTATATTATTAAATCCTTTTTCTTTAATTTAAAAATGTTGGGGTATAATTTTTCACCTCCCCCATACTTTCCTCTTAATGTTTTAAAAATGATAGATCCCCTTTCTCTCTCATTAATTCCTCCCATGTACCCCAGTTACCATGCCGAAATTCTGTAAGGAATTTCTCTCTCCTTATTTACAATCAAGCAATTCTTTTGTATTATGTATCTAGATTACATTACATTTGTTGGGACATGTATCTCTATAACCCACTTACTATCCATTTCATTTATATATGATGAGACACCCATTTCTATCTCATCAACCATTTTTATGAATTCTTATGTCATGCTGTTATGCTGCTGAAATTGCACCGTGTTTTTTCAAGCTAATATCATTGTGTAGTGAATACCATACACATTTCTCTATCAAGGGTATTCACCTTTATGCACATATACATATTGAATGTTAATTTCATGTACTTATTCCACATTCATTAATCGTGGAATAACTTATGATTTTGATTGATTCAATTTATATGATCCATGTAGCACACTTATGCATGAAATGAAATGTTTAAGAAGGATGTGACCAAATAGTGCTCCAATGAATTTGGTAAAGTATAGTATCATTATATTTCATATAAAATGAGTTTTTACTAATGAAAATTCATGTGCAACAGGGTTTTACTTATTCTCCATATGTAATGGGGGTTTACTCATGATCCATGTGCAATGAGCCTTGGATCATGTTAATTACATGTTAAGTATTGTTGCCACTTTCCCATGTTATGATGATCATCCATTATCATTAATTTATTTTCCTATTACTATTGTTATTAATTGATATTTATATTTACTAACATGTTTTTTATTCCTCATATTATTCCATGTTTATTCCCTTACTGGGATTTGTAGCTCACCCTTTTCTTATGCATGTCCTCAGATTATCCTATGCAATGCTAAGAATGAGGGAATGTAGTGGTCATGTAATGGATGTTTCCAATAAATATGTTGTGTGTTTTACATTATATGTTTTTATGTAATGTTCATATTCCACAAATACACTAGACGTCTTGATATTATATGTTGTATCAAGTGAATTTTAGGTAATAAATCAGGTTTAAGTGTGTAATAAAAAAGCAGGGTTGTCATAGTTGGTATCAGAGGATAGGTTTAGTTTTTTGAGGATTAGGATTAGAAAACCCTAGTGAAGCCTTATAGACGAGACTATTTATAATAAAACATCCCTAAATCATGGTGAGTATTGAGTAAGTTTTTTATCAAGAAAATACATTCATGTTTGGATACGAGCAGGTAGAGGTGGCTCTGGCAAAGATGTACCTAAGAGTGAAAACTCTGACAAGGAGTTTCGTGCTTGACCTGGGGTATCCTTATACAAGACAATGGGCCTTTATTCACTCTTGGTTATGACACTCTCGAGGGATATGCTTTGGTAAATTCAAAATCTTAGTAAGAATCTTTTTTATGGGAATAAAAAAATCCTATAAGAATATATGTTTAGAAATAAATCAAGGAAAACCTAGATTTAAACCTAAGGAGTCACAAATAATGATATAATTATCCTTTAAAACTTTATCCTTTTATAATCAATGTTTACATTTTTATAATCTATATCTATGTATTCAAACCCCTTAATTGTATTCATTTTTTTCATAGTTAAAATATGGAAGGTGGAAGATCACGAAGAACTCTTTCCTCTCTTCCTGAAAAACTACTTGGGATGATCATCTTGATGACTTGATCAAATGAATTTGAAACTTTTTCAAATATCAAAGTTATCTAAAAGTAACTTTATGAGGAATCCGATACCTCTAAAATTGAAACATTATTTCAAGGATCAAGTACAGTCTATTGGAGAATATTTTCCTCAAAACATTCTTAACATGCTAATCGTGGGAAGTACCATCATTGCCCTTCCAAATTCTTATCTTTATTTGAAACTAATAAAGCACAAAAATATTTTCTAGATTCTCAAAAGAGGGAGACCTCTAATCTACCTATATGTATTAAATTATAGATATTTGTCTCTAGGGAAATACTAAAACGGATTTACCGAAGCCCAATTTTGCATCATTTAAAGATGAATTATTATGATATTTTTATAAAAAACAAGTTCAAGAAGTTATTTCAAAAATTATATTTCAGAAATACCTTTTAAATGACTTATCGATGCTACCACTAATATAAACCAAGACACATGAGGTGTTTTTGGGAAAAGAAAGTTTATGATTTTGAAAATATCCTGACGTACCATTGTGATGCATAAACCCTTTCTACATAAGGGAAATTATAATAGGAAATAATTTAGTTGTCGTCAAGAAAATGAAGGAAAAGTACTCGCACCTATTTATGGCTTATAATGTAAAATGAAATTTTGATGAAGAAATTTTGTAAGGTGGGAAGATTGTAATGATCTAGAAATACCTTAATGATAATTTCTATTGGTATATTTAAATGTGTTCTTATGGTTATGTAAAACATCTTGGACTTGGTTTTCTGTTTTGGATTTTAAAAAACCATTAAGAATTGTGACTGTTGCTAATATATTTGTTGAATAGTGATCACACGATTACTATAACTATAGGGATTTGAAAAATCTAATTTAATCTGAAAATGGAAGTGATGGCCTCATTCAGTAGACTTTCCTCATACAAAGCCCATTTGTCAAAGCTCAGAAAGAAGGTGTCATCATTGGGATTCTCTATGGACCAAGCCCAAGTTGATCTTGAATACCTTAAGCTTGAGCGGAACCGCCCACAGGAGAAGTGGAAGTTGATAGAGATTACCACTCGAGTGATGTTATCTGAGCCACCCCAAGAGTTTGTCACCATCGCGCACCTTACCCTAATGTCTTATGAATTTGTTATAAGGGGGTATGTATCAATACCCTACCACTATTATTATGTTAATTATTTTTTTATATAATATTGAATATACATTCATTTTATTATTGTAACTTTGTAAATAGTTTTTAAATCACAAATAGTATTTTTCCTTAATTTTTTGATAAAGAATCTATTTTGATAAATTAAGGGATTTTTGAATTAAATAATATTTTAATAAAATATTATTACTATTATATTACTTTTATTAATTATAAATTATCCTATAATTCTTATGAATGCAATTATAATTTTTTAATAAGGTTTGAAAGATGTCTTTGTGAAAACCAATGAATTTTTTATAAATAACAATTTTAATTTTAAAAGTGAGAATTCACCTATTTAAAAAATTATTTAGATAAAATGAATACTATTTTTGGAATCAAGAAATTTAAATTATCCAATGGTAAATTTTAAATAATTTTTTGAGATAGTCTAATTTTAGGGTAAAAATTAAATACCGTAAAAAAATATAATGTGTTTTATGACATCATTCTGACCGAATAGTGATGTAATAAAATAATCTAAACATTTTGCTCGCCCAATATATGTTTTAACATTAATATAATATAATTTTAGTTTTTTTATTTATTTTACAATTATTTAGTAGACCCTTCAAGACTTATAAAACATTTTAGCTTTTTAAATTGATTTCCTTGAGAGTGTGACTAATCTCTATATAAGTAACCCTATTATTTTAATAATATAATACATTGGCCTTATAAAATACTTTTTTACACTCCCCTTTTTTAAAAACCATGGGCAAATACCATGAACTGGTTTGTGGTTTTGATTAGTTTAATATGTGGTGTCCCAAACCTAAATAATAAAGAATTCTCTCTTCTATCCTATATAAACCCACCCAAGCTCCCCCTTCCTCCGCACTCAAAGACTTTGGAGTTTGAACAATATCTTACCTCCTCTCTCTATAATCCTCCCAAGGGGACCCAAGCTCCCAAGAATCCTCTCTCAAGCCTCTCCCAAGATTTTGGGATCACACTTCCATGTAAGGGATTTCTTCCTTTCTAAATTTTGTTCAATTTCATTATATTGTTACATCCTTTTTCATTAAATTAAAAATATTGGGGTTTGATTTATCACCTCCCCCATACATCCCTCTTCATTTTTTAATAATGATATATCCCCTTTCTATCTCATTAATTCCTCTTATGTACACCTATTACCATGCTGAAATTCCATAAGGAATTTCTCTCTTCTCTTTTATATTCAAGCAATTCTTTTATATTACGTATCTAAATTACATTACATTTGTTGGGACATATAACAATATGACCCCCATACCTTAAATTTCATGTAAATATTATGAGAAACCTATTTCTCTCTCATTAACCATTTTTATTAATTCTTATGTCACGCCGTTATGCTGCCAAAATTACACCATGTTTTTCCAAGCCAAGATCATTGTGCAGTGAATACCATACCCATGTCTCTATCAAGGTTATTCACCTTTATACCCATATAAATATTTAATGGTATACTCATTTATTTATTCAACATACCTTAATCGTGGAATAACATATGATATTGGTTAATTATATATTATATGATCCATGGAGAACACTTATGCATGAAATGAAATGTTTAAGAAGGGTGTGCCCTAATAGCGCCCCAATGCATTAGGTAAAGTATCGTATAATGATACATCATGTTCAATGAGAGTTGACTCATGTTAATTCATGTTCAAGGAGTGTTTAATCATGCTTCATGTGCAATGAGGGTTTACTTATGATCCATGTGCAATGAGCCTTGGATCATGCTAATTCCATGTTAAGTGTTGTTACCACAATTCCATGATATGATCATCATGCTTTATCATGCCATTATGTTAATATTTCTCTTATGAACAATTGATATTCCTATTGACTAAAATGTATTAAATTCCTCATGTTGTTCCATGTTTATTCCTTTATTGGGATTTATAGATCACCCTTTTCTTATGCATGTCCTCAGGTTATCCCATGAAATGATAAGTATGAGGGAATGTAGTGGTCGTGTAAATGAATTTTTCAATAATTTTGTTTTGTGTTTTATATTATAAGTTGTTATATAATGATCCTAAGCCACAAAGACACTAGACCTCTCGATATTCTATGTTGTATCAAGTTAATTTTATGTAATAATCCTTGTTTAAGTGTGTAATAAAAAGAAGGGTTTTCATATTAATAACATTAATATAATTATTTATATGATAAAACTGTATCTAATATTAAATATCCATAATATTCATGACAATAAATGCATAATAGAACAATGAAATCAACACCTGAAATATTAGTGATATTGAAATATTATTCACAAATGGGTAATAAGATGTTATAAATAGATCATATATGATATTTAAAATATTAAAGTTGTTTTATTATTAGTAATTAAATTTTTTAAAACAACTATGAAAGAGTTTAAATAATTCTTAACTAATGGGAAGTTTGAGTTAATGGGTTTCTTAATTGAATTTCTATTCAATGTGTTATATGACTAATTATTTAACTATATTTTTCACAAATTATATGTGAAATGAATTTTTATTTTATTATGTTTTATTTGAACTTTTATTTTTTTTAGATCTAAATATGTTACAAATAATCATCATGTTGATTAAATCTCACCTTAATGATACAAACATTGTAACAGTTTCATCTCAAACTTTCTTCATTGAGACAAAAGTTCTTTTATGCACCCAATTTATTTTGAATGGTAAATATAATTAACATTTAAATAATATATCAAGGATCTTTCTTAGATCATGATATTTTAAGTTACAAGTCATGTTTTTCATTCAACGGATGTTATTATTCAAATATTACCAATATTATTAGGTTTTATGTTTCAATATCATTTTAATTAGGATTACTTACGCATGAATTTACATTAAAATAAATTATTTGATAATTGTCTAATTAACCAATTTAAATTTACTCCAATATAGTTATTCATGAATTTTTCAAGTAATATTACCATTTTCCTCTCTTTGGTGATTAAAATTATTGAACAATTTTATAAGAAAATCCATCTTGATTTATTTCTTTGGTCGAAAATTGTTTTTCTTCCAAATACATATTTTATAAAAAAAATTCAGAAATGTTTTACAATGTTTTTATAAATTCATTTATACCCCTAATTTTATTTTTATAAAATAAATTTAAAATTATCTTCTTATCATTTTTTAGAACAAGGTACCTCTAGAATTTTTTTATATAAATGTTTACTAAATCATTGTTTTTTAAATGTATTCTGTATGAACAAAAATCTTCTATTGTCATAACCACTCAATGTTTTATGGATTAAAGAAAAATTTCCCATGTTTGTTTTCAAAAAATTAAAATTTTAACATATAATGAATTTTATTTTTTCAAAAAAAAAAATTCAAACTAGAAATGTTATTTTTCCCAAGAATTTTATTTCAATTCATCATTGAGAATGACACTTGATGTTATGGATTGGTTCTTAATTCTGTATATATGTTTCTATAATATATAACATGATTATTATATCTTCATTTTATGGTTTAATCCTTATCTAACGATCATTTTTTAAATTACTTCATTATGAAATTTCCTTTTATTATGATATGAAGGAAGATCATATAACCCATTTTTTCTTTGGTAATCATTATGTTATTCCTTATATTTTATTTTCTTAATCCTTAAAACATAGATAATTAAAATTTTATGATGGGTTAACCCAAATATCACTCCAATTAATTGGGTAAATTATTATTCTCATTAGATGTTTTGTAAGGGATTATGGAGTAAATCTAATCCATTATGGGACTCTGTCCACCATGTGATGTTGTCTTGGTAGTTAGACTTAACTTTTGTATATGTTTTAATTTATGTTGCTTCCACATTTCTTATGTTCATATAATATTATGATAACATGTTATTAACATTATTATTACATGTGATTACTCATTTCCCTTATATTTTATGATATCATGTCATACATTTGACTCACATGTTAGGATTCCTTATCATGATTATTCTATAACACCGAGAGATTTTATGAGATAGATTATTTTTTAATTTATTTTGTGTCTTTTTTTACTATAACAATATTAGATTGTAGTATATAAAAAATCATTTTACCTTGAAGTATACACAACAATATTGTTGGATTGTGTTACATGCAACAACAACCTTCCTCGATAGCTTGTGTTTTGTGCAAAACTGAGTTTCAATAAACAAAGACCGCATTGAGTTCTCTGCAGCCTCGAGTCTTCTGGATCTGCACATGAGCCTTAAACAAGTTGGTAAGAACTCCTTAAGTGCATCCAAGCGACCAGAGATCAAATCCAGGTGGAGGAAGCATTTCTGAGAGTACTGTAGCAGGTACTGTAGCAGGAACTGTGCAGTACTGTAGCAGGTACTATAGAGGGAACTATAGCAGGCACTGTTTGGAACTATAGAAGCCGGGGATATGCCCCCATTTGGGACTTCGGGCCAATGATTTGGTCCTTGAGTCCTTTAAGGACTTCAGGCCACCCAAGCCTTCAGGTCAGTAAGGCCTTATGGACACCTCAATGCCTTCAGGCCACCTTAAGTGCAGATGCAAACAATAAAACCTATAAGGAACAAGCTCTACAAGGAGGATGAGCAAGGAGCATTCACCATAGCAGAAGCTAAACGTATTGCAAGAATGAGAGGGTTTGGCACCTGCCATCTGGACAAGCCTGTGCATGCACGATAATGCCTAGCTGAACAGCCATGCGAAGGTGGAAAGCTGATTTCACGATGAAGATGTTGAGGAGGAGTAGTTACAAGTTGTTAGTTTGGGTTGTTTGTAATGTTTAAAGCCTACAGACAATGAATATATCTAAGGCCTACGATCCGTGTAATATTTTTGCCTATGGGCCTTGTAAGGGTTCCACCTCACCCCTTGAAAATTGGATTATCAAAATCAATAAAAATTGAAGGCGTTCGGGCCATTGGAGTCTTCTAGATCTGACCCTGGTGGCCCGCTTCAGTAATAAAAGGACCTCGATTGATGAGTTCGATCACTTCATTTTGGGTAATTGGGACTTTCAAGACCGCGTGGTCATGGGTATTCTTGACAAATGCCACCTGATGATCCATTTTTATTCAGAAGAAGACCTGATTTGTGTGTGGTCTAGGGCTCCCCACAGGTGTAGCGGCTGCATGTTATTTCTTCATAGATAGACATTTGATCTCTGTATGAATAGGGACGCTCTTTCTATTGCGACATGGGTAAGTTTTCATCATCTTCTCCTACCTTTTCACAATCCAAAAATCATCCATATGATCAGGAATTTGGTGGGCCTTTTTCTTTGTTCTGATAATCTTAAATCCTCTGTGAGTCACCAGATAAATCAACAGCTGTGTATTGAGGTGGATGTCTCGAAGCCACCAGTCAAATGGATCTGGATTTCAGTTGAAGAGGATTTTAGGTGGAAGCAAGCCATTGTTTTTGAATCTTTGACTGATTTTTGTTCGACTTGCTGTTGACTGGGTCATATGGCATCCACTTGCCATGGTGGTGTTATGAACAGGAGGCTCGACAGATCTGGGGAGAGGCTAGGCATGACCTCTGGTCAAAGGCCGATGATCATTGTGGAAGGTAGGGAAGGCAACGCTTCTGGTTCAGCGGGCTTGACAGAATCAATTTTGACTAATCCTGCACGGGTGATGACAACAACTACAGTGATGGTTGGGTAGGATAGTGTAGGATATTCAGTTGTAGTGAAGGATGTGGAGGCGCCAGGGGTCCTCTCAATTGATGCTCTGGGCATGAGATCAACTATAATCCTATTGACAGCCTAGTTAAACCCTGTATTAGGATCCCTAACCCACGCATGGTGGATGTTTTTGCTAGGCTAAGTATTGATCTGGCTTGTTGTAATAGGGTAGAGCCGGTCATGCGTGAGGCTGGTACTTCCTTTGCTGATAAGGTGAAGTCTGATGGTTTGGGTAATGGACAAGAGATTTTTCCCTCTTTTGTTCCCAGTGTTGATGATCCCTTTGTAAAGGAAAGGGGGTTGTTCGAGGTGCGTGTGTCCTCTAGTCCGAATGTTTCTCTGTCTGAGTTGCCTAGTGACCCATGTGTGAACACAGTTTCTCATCCTCAAGAACCTATAGGTCCAATTTATATTCACAATCAATTCACATGCTTGGGAGCTAATGGAAAGTAAAATGTCGACCCTGAAGGATGGAAAACACACACGTCAAAGTGGATACACAAGCAGGTCAAGAAAACTCTCCTGAGGACATTGAACTGAGTGACATCGAAGCATAATCTTTTGTGTCAACATACTATGAGGAGGAATCCCAAATGATGGCTGGGTCCAGCTCATAAAAAGGTAAGAAAGGGAGCTTTACCTTTGGGGATTTCCTAGAAAATAAGGGGGGAGGCAAGACCCCGTAAATACTAGTCAAACACCCCGAAGACTATAGTTACTAGATCCTTAGGGAAGTCCATAGAAAATTGTATTGAGAAAGGACTGGGTGACCCAATATCTGTTGAAAAGGGTCAGCAGCTGTCTGAAGAGTTGGGCATGCCAATCCCATGCAAGGAAGTCATGAACTCCGATAGAGGGACCATGGATCCATACGTGGATCCAACACCGGATGGTACCTAAATCATATTGGAAGATGAGGTGGAAGCGGGGAATGGGGGAAGTCTGGAGGTAGTCTTACATCTTGACGGGGACAAGCTTGAAGAACCTCTCAAGATCAATGCCTCATCAGAGGTTTCTCGCAAAATATATGAGCGGATGCTGACTGCTGAGACTAATGAAGAACAAGGTGAGTGGGTCACCAAACATGACCTCATCTTGGCATGGGGCTTCAATGATAGGATGATCAATGTGGAAGAATATATCCAAACCTGGGAGAAGATGGCAGATTATTTAGAAGATCTTCTCATGAATTATCCAAGTACTCAGGTAACAACTCTTAATTGGATGCTTTATTGGGTGGTAGACTCAAACATCCTTAATCTGGTTTTTGATAACTTTTTGGGCTCATTTTTTAGATAACCCATTGACTGTGGACTTTGTGTGGGTTTCCCACTTTTTCCTTAAAAGTGTTTTGAAATAAAAATTTATTTTTTTAGGTCTAGTCATATATTATTTCAGAAAAAATAAACTTCTTTAGTTGGAATAGTGATATCAGAATTAATTTTGGTTGATTTTTTGGTATTTTTCTAATGAAATTCATATATTAATAAATAGTAAAAATTACTGCATTTTAATTTAAAAACTGCTTTATCATCAAATTTATTTATATAGTTATATTATCTTATTAATTTGTTTTAAAGTGTAATTGGATTATAATTTTATCATTAAATAAAATTTTGTTCATTGGATGAAATTTAAAATTTAAATTGGACCTAAACACATGTCAATCTTTTGATAGTTTTTACTTCTTAAAAACCCACTTTTTTGTTTTGACTACGGGAATAAATTTTAAATTAATTTCTACCAATTATATGTTATGAATTAGGAAAAATGGATTGCATATTTAGAATCATATGTTATAAATTTTGTAAATAGTTAATTTCATTTTTAGAAATTATGAATTGTAACTTTAGTAATTATTTTTATTTATCATGGTTAAAGGAAAATTAGGTAAATAAGGTCAAAACAATAAAATTATAATAATATAAAACTACCATAAAACGTGTCATAATCCTATTTTATGACATATGGCCAACCATGGGAATCCGTGGGTCTATTTTAGGACACCGTTAATCCACGAAGAAGTGATAATTACATGTTATAATAAGTTATTTAAAGTAAAGATAAAAAACATAAACATGATTCTTCTTACTATAGATTTTTTATATGCGGTTATATAAGTGATATATTCAACTATTAATATTCATTATAAATATAAAAATATTTTCTTCATCATGATATATTATTAATGATTTCTATACATTAAATAAATAAATTTAATTATTACACAACGATGATGCAGTGATTTCTTCATTAAAAATCGATTCAAATAAATGATATTATAAATATTAAAATAAATATTATTTTATATAATTTATGTCATAATAATATTTTCTAAGTCAATATGACATGTCAGGATTGATTCAATTTTTTTAAGGAATCAAGTTGTTATGAATTTGTAAAAAAGTGAAGTATGACTAGTGACCAAAATTGACATAATTCAGAACATAAAATATAAAATAGGTAATTAAATAATATTAAATTAGTAAAAATATAATATTAGTCCAAATTGTTAATTTAAGTCCAAATATTTAATTTTTTGGAGTTTTTTGGGTCGTTTTACCTTATATGGGAATTGCATTAACCCATAATGTGTAACTAACATGATATCACTAAAAGATTAAAAATGGTAAAATAAGGGTTAAACAAAAATGATAAAGCTTTAAAAATAAAAAAAACATGTATAAAAAATTATTGGATGTTTTTTATTAGAAACAAATTAATATAAACATAGAATTAAAGGTTTTTTATACCATTTTTAGAAAAAATAATTTATAGTAAATTAATATTTCAAGACTTTCCTAAAGTGCCTGTCACATCTTCTATAAAAGGGTACATCTTCTTCTTTTTATCTCACACATCCAAATCATTTTATCTTGAAAAATATCTATCAAATACTCTTCTTATAATCCCTACATTCCTTCTATGATCCTAATTTTGGTCATAAATCCATCCTAGTAAGACTTTTTGGGCAAATCAAAAGGAGATACTTGAAAAAGAGGTAATTGTTTTATCACCTCTTTCGAAATTCTTTTCTTCTTCTACATTCTCTTACTTTTTTGTTCACATAAATAAGTAATAAATCATGTATATTAAACATGATTATATTTTATTATAACCATGGGAAAACCTTAAACCTCCTTTTATCTATCCTATGAATAACAATATCACCATGTGTGCGGACGTACGACGTATCGTCTCCACGCCGTGGTGTAATTTGTCATTCAACAATACATAATTTGGATGGGTATAATGTTGAGTATAGTGGATGTAAAAAATGAATATAACTTGATAATTATTCATTATAATTAATATACCAACCATTTTCATACCATTTAACAATTTAGTGAATGATATCGTCACTCATGTATACATACAGCTTACCATCTCAATGATCGGATGAGATTAATTCTCCATGTTAACCATTCAAGAATGATTATGAAGTATATATAATAAATAAACATGAAATATATTACATAATAATTCTAATTAATTATATATATATCATTTAGTTTCTTCCATTCAATTCAATAAGGAAATGGAAACAGCATTCATGAATACGTACGACCTACCTTCTCCATGAACGGTGTATTCCATTTTATTTATCTATCTAATATATATATTTATATTCTAAATATATATGATATATAAATCACTGTCTACATTATGGAATTAATTAAATCACGATATAAGTAATAATACCAAGACTTAAATCTCAAAACACGTATTTCAAATAAAAAAATTATTACTAAAAACGTTGCTTTAACATGGAATTGATAAGTGAACAAGTATTATAAAGTCATAAGTGAATCGTATATAATATCATAAATATTATTACAATTATGTTACGAGATAATAATATGTTTAGTCTCATTATTCAGGTGTTTTTTATACATACGAAACATATTGGACATAAGGTAAGTGAAAATTTTAAAATATCATTTTTTCTGAGATTGTTTATACATAAAAATTTACTAGTTATATTTATCATCCATATCCATGATTTCCAAATATATTTTCATAAAATTTGTATTATCTTTATATTTGTGTTTAATGTCATTTTGAAACATTTTTTACTTTTACAGCATGGTTTGGAAGGAATCTTTCTTTCATTTACCATAGGAGGTACATTTTACTTTTTTGGAAAAAGTATGAGAATAATTTTGTGTAACTTATATAGCATGAAGGGATTTTTACGTCTTCAAAACGACTTATTTTCATGAATCTTCCATTAATAAATTTCATGTTTTTTTAAACTAAATTCGTTTCTATTAAAATGATATGACATTTTGAGAAAAGAAAACATCTTTAAGACGAAAGGATATTTTCCTTGAGAATTATGTTCGAGTGTTTTATCAAAAAAAAATCATCTAAGATTATGATCTTTAAATAGGGTTATGTTTCAATCCCTATTATAACTATGATTTGATTGTGTTAATTATGCAATGATATTTTATATGGATTATATTATGATAATATGATGTTTAAGAAACCCATTTTATTTCTTTAGTTATGCTATGATGACTGATTTATGTTTTTGTGCCACATGTAACAATGATTTCATTATGAGATAGGTGGGACTTATATCTCCCTCCAATGCATTGGGTAAATATTTAAATCTCATGAAAAATACATGACCAGAATCACAACTATATTTGGTTCAGTAATATAGGGCTGGAATGACATGTAAATCTGGTTCAATAATACAGGGTTGAAACGGCAATTAAATTTGATTCAATAATACAAGGGTGGAACAACAAGTAAACAATGTTTAGTAATGAACTTTTTCCACTATGATGGTCTTAGTAGAAATTCGTTGGCTAATATGGAAATCATATTATGTTCATATTTGTATTGCATGATTCCATGTATAATACCAATACTATTTTTACATGTATCATGATTCCATTACGAATTATTCCTTATGAACTACCAAGATTTATTTTATGACTCATGGTTTTGGAATATGTTAAATCTGAAATGATTTTCTTCAAAAGTTATGTTCATGTTTTGAATTTATTATATTTATTTTTCTTAAGATATTTTCTATGCATGCCCTTACTCGGCACTGGATCTCACCACTTTTTATATTTATTTTCCCCTAGGATTTGAAGAAGGGTTTTATGTAGGATGTGTCAAAAAGGGGGTTCTAGTTATGAAGGATAAAGTAGAAGAAAAATTAAATGTTTTGTGAACCAGTTGTTAATGCTTTATAGTATCCAAAGGCACTAAAGTAATTTGGTCTTTGGAAATCTGTTTTTGTTATGTATTAAGAATTTCGTAAAATTAATTTTATTTCCATGTACCTCATGTTTGGGTTGCTACAATTGGTATCAGAGTGATGGTTTGGATAACCTTTAGAAACTATGATGAAAAAACATTAGTGAGATCCCTAGAGATATTTCTAAGTCATGTTTAGGGATGTCCCTAAGGGTAAGTCTTAATATAGGTTACATTCCAAGAATTATGATAACGATCATAAATAACCTTGTATTAAACCTAAGATCTTAGATATTGAAGGTACTCCCCCTTGATAATGTTGTCTTCGAAGTATGATTTTTTCCTCTCATGCTACTCATTTTGGGTTTTAGAAAATTCATGGAACCCAAAGGAACCATGTTAATACAGTATGTGATGGAAAATGTAATGATTTTCCTCCTGAACAAACAAATGTTTTGGGATATCTAATAAATAATTTTGTTTCTAGGACCAAAAATTATGATAGGCTCCAAAATGACCAAAGGTGAAAACAACGTTCTCTTGAATCATTATTAAAATAAACATCCACCGTATTTCAATGGAATAACTAATCCACTAGTTATAGAGAAATGTATTTGTACCCTTGAAAAAATATTTCTTATTATCCATTGTTGAGAATTTTAAAAGGTTATGTTGGGACCTGATTGCTTAGAAGGTAAAGAGAATATGCGGTGGATCTTTATCAAGAACACAATAAAACAAGATAAAATTGACTAAATGGATAGGAGTGAGTTCAAGAACTTATTTTTTAGTATGTACCTTCCATGTATTCTTATTAAAAAATGTAGATTGTATTTTCTCATCTATATCATGGTTATGATAAGAAAATAATGATATAATTCCATGGAAAAAATAAAAATTACATAGAAAATAATATTAGATTTTCTTTATACTCAAAGTGTGTAAGGAAACGTGGAGGAAATTTTCTTAATGGGGCTAATAATTTTTTTAAGTGTTCGAAAAAAGGTCTTCGAAAATTTTACTATCGAGGCATTGGGAATAAACAAAAAGCCCCAAAGAGTGAACATCCCAAAAATCAGGGTTACAAGTTCTATGAAATGTGGCATTATTCAAACCAATTCCCCAATCAATGGTTTATGGAAGATTATCGATGTCAATAAACTCTTACGGCCAAATAAAAATGCAAATAACATGTGATAATTATTAGAGATTTTGAGTATGACAATGAAGTAGTGGAACGATTAAGTGTTTATATAATTGGATTCTAAAATAGTGTTGTAGAATCTCTTTTATAGTATTATGGAATATTAGAATACCTATATATTGGTCCATTATGGTTTTCCATAAGTATATGGTAATATTAACCATGAAAAAATGATTGATTTTTTTTGGAAACACATGATATACGCATAATGAATGGATAATAAGATAATGAGATGTTTGGTAGTATTAATGACCTCATGACTGATACATGGACTAAATTATTTCATGGTTTTTGTATATAGAATTTTTGGTATGTTAAGTGTGTGCATAGAGTTAATTTTGATAGAATTAATTTTTTTTAATATGGTTATACATTAATTCAGGTTATGTTTCAAGATAATACATGATTATGGTATTCACATGATTGGAATGTAACAACAAAGAACTACCTTATGAGATATGGGAGATAAATGTTTTTCATATTTAGTTCACCTGTTTCTAAAATTTTATATTATTAGTTTTTAGAAGGATTGTAATTTTATCCATTTATGGAAAGTATAAGTTATTTTCTTTTTTATTTTTTTTTATATTAATGTATTATCTCACTAGATGTGAACTTATGCATATTTGATTACCTATGAAAACATTTTTATTGAGGTATATGGAATGACCTATCATTCTATCACATGATCTGGTAACACATCAATAATATCAAATTCGACATCATTTATTTGAATAGGAGATGAATTATAAATTTTTAAGGAACTAACAATAATGATATTGTAAAAAATTCAATTAAGTATTTATTCTCATGCCAAATTCATCAACTTAAGGGAAAGGATCATGAAAAATAAAAAAGTTATCTTAGTACCTTTTTATCCAATGAATCAGATAGTCCCTAAAATCATCTGGGGTTTATGAATTTTTTTTTTCTATCCTTCTCCAACCTTTTCTCTATCACTAACCATCCGATCATGATGGTTAGATTTCTCTTCCATAACCATGTTTTAACTTCCCACCTATGTTATCCTATCTGGAAACCCAGTGATGAGTTAATTTGGGTAACAATTATGTTTCTAAATTTCCATTCTTAAATGAATTTTTAGTATTAATTTTTATGATGTGGGTTTATATGAAAGAAACATTCAAGTAGTGAAACTATTATAACCCCAATGACTTTTGAGGGATAAATTCATTTTAAGGGGGGTATAATGTAAAACCCATAGATTTTATGAGATAGATTCTTTTTAATTTATTTTATGTTATGTGTTGTAAACAACAATAGTATAAGATTGTGCTATATTAAACACCACATTATTTTGATGTATGTGCAACACTATTATTGGCTTACCTTACACGCAACAACGACCTTCCTCGACAGTCTGTGTTGTATGCAAAACTGAGTTTCACTAAACAACAATATATTATTAAAATATTATTATTTAATGGGATATAAACTAGAAATTAAAAATAGTATTAACCAAATTTTTAATTTTATATAACATTATTATTATTCTTATGTATTTTCTATACATCATATAAAAAAATTCAATTTTTCGGATAAAAGAATATTTTTCAAAAAATGAAGTTTTACCGCCTTTTGATGGGGAACCTATTTTAAATATATATTTTAACATTTTTATAAATTATTTTTGACAAACAAAACATATTATTTGGATGTAGGACATCAAAATTGTAACACCACAGGCTTCCATGATAGTCTTCTCTTTGAATAATATAGTAGCATGTGTTGTACGCAACTTCGAGTTCAAACACACCACAACCAATCAAACTAGCCGATATAAATAGTAATACCCACTTTTTGAAATTTTATAAATTTTATCATTCAAAATGGACTTCATTTTTGGGTTTTTAATATCTAAATTATCTTTGGGTGAATTTTTTGTATTTTTCTGAAAACTTTCAATTTTTTATAAATAGTGAAAAATACTAAATTTTAATTTAAAACAACTTTTTTAATCAAAATAATTTATAGTTCTAATTTATACTATTGTGTGGTTTTTAAGTATTATAATTAAAAATATTTTTACCATTTAATCTAATTTTGGTCATTGGATGTAATTTGACATTTAAACTGCGTATAAGCAAGTATCAATCTTTTGATAGTTGTTATTTCTTAAAAACAGGCTTTTTATTTTAACAGTGGGAATTAATTTTAAATTAATTATTTCCACTTATATGTTTTAAATTTAGATAAATGGATTCCATATTTATAATAATAAGGTATAAATTGTGTAAATATATAACTTTTATTTTTGACATTTTGAATAATTACTTTGGTAAATATTTTATTTACCATGGTTAAAGGGTAAATCTGGTAGATAAGGGTAATCAAATAATATTATAATAATAATAAATTACCATAACACGTGTTCTAACCCTATTTAGGGATACATTTTTTACCATGGGAATCTTTGGGTCTATTTGGGGACCCCATGGAGCCACTTGTAAGTGATAATAACACTTTATATTAATTAAGTTAAAGTAAATACAAAAATGACATAAACATATATCTTTTAGTAAAACAATTTTTACATAGGTTTATATATGTTATATATTATAATATAAATATTCATTAGAAATATAAAAGGATTTCCTACATAATGTTATTTATTTATTATTTTTGTATTTTTAATAATTAAATTTATTTATGACACAATGATGATGCAATATTTTCCTTATTAATGAAAGAATCAAATAAATGTTATTATAAATGTGTAAATAAATATAATTTTAATGGTTTGATGCCATATACTAATTTTATAGTTTAATATGACATGTTAGGATTTAGTAAATGAATTTTTTTTTAATTAATAATTTTTTTGACTTTAAAAAAAATCAATTATTAAATAGTGTCAAAATTGACATAAAGGAATTTTTAAAACAAATATTATATTTTTAATTGATATAATGTTCATAAAAATCTAAGGATCATAAAAATGACTTATATAATTATAGGTAAATCATTAATCGACCACTTATATTATTTTGGTTGTTTAAAGTAATTTTATTAACCATATAATATAAAAATGCAAAGAGACGTGGTAAATGTCAAACTATTTAACTAAGTGTTAAATCTAAAAGATAAAGTTAATATAGAGATACAAACCTGTCTAAAACCTATTGGTTGAGGTGTTTTAGACCCCTAACCACTTTAGAATATAAATAATTCATTTTTGAGAAAATAGAAATAGAAAATAAATTTATTATAAAATAATATTTCTAGCTTTTCCTAAGGTTCCCCTTACCCCTCTTATAAAAGGTCACTCCCCCATCCCTCCAATTCACACCTTCAAAGCCTTTTGGCTCGGCCAAAACCTTCCGAAATACCCTCTCAACTATCCTCCCTTCATCCTAGATTCCTTACTTTAGTCATAAAGGCAACCTAATGAGCCCTTTTTATAAAATCAAAAGGAAGAACCCGAAGAAGAGGTAAATATCTCATCACCTCTTTCAAGTTCCTTTCTTCTTCCACTTCCCCTTTATTTTTTGTTTCCATTATAAAATAATAATTCCAGTATATTCTATTTACTATGATGTTATTATAAATATGGTAAAACCATATTCATTATTCAATCCATCCTTTGAATGACATGTCACCATACGTGGGTACATACGGTTTATCGTCTCCACGTCGTGGTGTAATTGTTATCCAATACATTATTATTTGGATGATTATAATAATGATGTGTAATTTATTTAAATAATAAATATAACATGATAAGGATTATGTATATATGATATACCATCCAATTATATATTATTTTAATATCAAAATAATGATATTGTTGATCGTGCGTACGTACAGATTACAGTCTCCGTGAAAGCAATGATCTTCATTCCCCCATCGTATCCTTTCAAGAATAATATTCATTACGATGATTAAAAATAATGTTTAAAGACATAATATCAATATGAATATGAATAATGTACATCTTATCCATAACAAACATTACTTACGTAACAAATCATATAAAGGAAAAAGAATTTGTTAACACCCTAAATGAACATAATGCTAAGATATTATTAACCAATCAATGTTAAAATATCATATTAATGTATATGATTCTTGTATAATTTAATAACAATTATTTCCCCATTATACAAGAGTTTAACCAAACCTCGACCAATAAAAAAAACAAGGTAAGGGTTAATTCTACAATCTCTTAATTATCCGATCTTGTTTATATGTAATTATCTAATGGGACCTCTTTATCATCCACTTCCATGTTTCTTAAAAATGTATTACAAAACATTCTTGATATTTTATAGACTATGGTTTAAAGTCATTTATAACCTTTTTTGACTTTTATAATATATTTATAAAGGATTATTTCCATGATTTTCCAAACAAGGTCCTTTATAAGATTTTCGACAAAATTAAGATAAGAATGTCTTTTTTTAACTTATACAGTGGGTGCGGTTAGTTTCCACTGTTATAACATCGTCAAAGATTACCTTACAAGCTTATAAGAATATTTCCAAAATACATGTTTTCATAAATGATTTCAAAATAGAAAGAGATATTTCTCTAAAAAAGTTTTTATTTCATCTATGTCAACATCCTTTGATGGATTTTCAGCTTATTTGAAGTTGATTTATTATGATACAAAACATCCATATTGTATTGAAGGTTTTGTGATATCTTTGATTGTGGATGTGTTATTTTTACACCATTCATGGTTTATGGAAAAGTATTGACATTTTTTATGCTAGTTTTAATACAAATGTTTATGTAATGTTTAAACATTTTCATAGGAGGAATGCATTGGACTTAACAAGTGATGGGTGGAGCCTGCTATAGCTCCTCAATGAATCGGTAGGTATCATGAGACAAACTAGGGTCCTAGAACAAGGTTTTGACAAAATCTTATTTGTAGTCTTGGCACAAGGCCTTGACTATGTGGTTATGAAAGTCTGGTATTATGCATTCCATCAGTATGAAAGTGGCTATTGATATTGCATGTGATTATTCGACTTGTAGAATATCCATGTGAAGAAGAAAATGGAATTATTTGATTTTTTCTTTTCTATTTTATACTGAAGTTCAAGTTTAAAAGGCTTTTTTTCTAGTCTTATTCATTGCCTTAAATGTTTATGATTATTTATTAAAGTTTCCGCTTTATTGTTATCCTTACTAAGCATCTGAGCTCACCCCTTTCTAGGTTTTATGTTTCCCAGGATGCGAAAAAATATATTATGACTGACCTGTAGGGATATTCTATGGGATCTTAGTGTTGTCTATGGAAAGAATGTTGTTGTAGTTTTCCATTTTATGATGTAACGTAAACCTTATGAATGTATCTAGTACTTCTAAGACTAATAAACTGATCGGTCTTACGAGACATGATATTTTGTGATCATGCTAATGATACGTAATAATGCACCGAGTTTGGGAAACTGGGATCAGGGCTTTATAGTTGGTATGAGAGGAATTTTAGTAATAACCGTGGAATCAATATTTAGATAAACTCTAATTAGAGAACATTATCCTAAGATACACTTTGAGGGTTAGTATAGAAGAACATCCTAGAATTTTGGTATTGTAGAGATTTTGAGAGTTTTCCAAGAAATACATCCTTTTCTGGATATGAGCAGGTAGTGGTGGCTCTGGCACAGATGTACCTAGGGGTAAAACAAGAAAACACCGCTTTGAGATAGACTTGAACGAAACCTGGTGCACGACAACAGGCCTTGCTGAACTCTTGGTTATAATACTCCTGGGGGATATTCTTAGGTTAATTGTTATTTTCATTACAAATAATTATGAAGGGTTTATTAGTATATAATTCTTCAAAGAAAACATTTTTATGATTATGGATAATATCCATAAACTGTTCAATTTATGTTAAGTTTTTTACAAGTTTGGAATTACGTATTTTGATTCATAAACTAATCTAGTTTATTCTATTGTTTAGAAATGGCCCCTAGTGGAAGGAATGGAAAACGTATCAATGCATGTAATCCATGTAGGTATTTCCTTCCAACTCAATATAATTATAGTGGTGCTGGTTAAGCAACTGCTGTTGATCACTTATCACCATACTGGGACAACTCACTCAGGTTATGAATTATAACCTTAACCATATGGAGCACCCTGATACATAGCATGGAGGATCAATGTTAGATCGCTTCCCGAGGGAAAAACCACCAAAATTCAATGGGGGTACAAATCCAAGAGTAGTTGAGCAATGGATAAATTCTTTAGATAAAATATTCCATGACATGGGGAGTAATGAAAGGGAAAATGTTTTCATGGCAGTTTACCACCTCACTGTAGATGATGATCAATGGTGATCATTGATTCAAAACAAAAAGGAAGATGATGAAGTATCAAATATAGAATGGATGGATTTTAAAGAAAGTTTAATAGAAAAATACTTTCCTATTGACCATCGAGCGGATGTGGAAAGACAATTTTTGAGTCTGAGGCAAAAGGAGGATGAGAATGTCGCAAAGTATGAAGCTAACTTTACAAGGTTAGCGAGGCATGTTGTAGATTATATACATAACCCAAGAAGTAATATTGATCATTTATTTTATGGTTTAAAACTATTTCTTTGTCGAGAAATAATCTCACAATCCTTCTCTTCGTACAAAGATATTGTCTCATTTTCTATCAAGACAGAAAAATAATTATCTAAGTCTTATGACTTTAAAGAAAAGAAAGAGAAGAAGAGATCTGCTGAACACTATAGAACTGAAAATAAAGGGAATAAGAGAAAATTGGAATATCCATCTTGTAGAAAATGTGGGAAGAAACACCCTGGTACTTTCCTGAAGGGAATTTGAGTCTGTTACAAGTGCGGTGAAAAAGGCCACCAAGATCGTGATTGCAAGGGGAAGAAAGAGGCTATCGATGTTGAATTCTACAATTGTAGAGAAAAAGGGAATTATACGTATGAATTCCCTAAGTGTCAAGGGAAATTACCTCAGAAAAGTCCAAGGGATCAAGGCCAAGCTTATGCTATCACTACTTCTGAGGTTGAAGTTCCGAAATACGTAGTGGAAGGTACTGACTGAAAATTATTTTTTTTATTAAGAGAAACACTTTTACGGGAAAAGTGAGAAACCAAAGGGTTCAAAAAAAATCCAAACAACCCCAAAAAAATCAGGATAAAAAACAGGATACCTCATTCAAGAAACAGCGTCAACCACCATCCCCATGCAGGACACTCTACGATCCCATGCAAGCATGGTCCCTCCCGATGTTTCCATCCCTCCAAAACAGCCATGTCCCAAATGGCCTACAAAGATGATGGCAGAGAAACCGAGTTTATAAATTTCTTTATTTGATTCTTTATCATTGCATTGTTTCATATCTTCCATGTTTTCCAAGAAAATTTGATATTTTCAATTTGATTTAAAAATGGAGTTGTCAATCAAAACTCATAAGGGAAGTATCATTACAACAATGTTTTGTGAACCAATCCCCATTAGGGTATATAAATGTTCATTATCTGCTGATCTCATCTTCATACCCATGATTGAATTTGATATTATCCTCATTATTTATTGGATTTTGAACCATGATAAGAAAATGTATTGTATGAAGAAGGAGGTTACACTTTTTGATGATGAAAAGGATTACCTTATCTTTAGAGCAGAAACGTCACCACCTAAATCTTATCTAGATCCACCCCTAGTAGCTCAACTAAATTCAATGATTGGGGAGGAAGAAAATGAAATAACTATGGGTGAGGAAGGGAATGTTCAAATAGAGGATGTACCTATTGTGAAAGAATATGTCGATGTGTTTCCAGAAGATTTACATGGACATCCTCCAGAATGAGAAATTGAGTTTTCCATTGATTTAATTCCTGGATCAAGGCCCATATCAAAGACCCCTTATAGAATGGTCACTGTGGAAATAGTGGAACTAAAGAAACTACTATAGGAATTGAGTATTAAGGGATTAATTTTCTCTAGTGTTTCACCATGGGGAGCCCATATCCTTTTTGTTAAGAAGAAAAATGGATCTATGAGGTTGTGCAATGACTACAGGGAGATCAATGAAATAACAATAAAGAACAAGTATCCCCTACCTCTCATTGCTAATTTATTTGACCAACTTCATGGAGCTCAATACTTTACAAAGATTGACCTTCGATCTGGATATCATCAGTTGTGTGTGAAGAAGGAAGAAATTCCAAAAATAACATTTTGAACCAGGTACGGGCTTTAAGAGTTTACAGTAATGCCTTTTGGATTGACTAATGCACCCAATGTCTTCATGAATCTAATGAATAAGGATTTCAAGTAATATCTTGATAATGTTGTAGTGTTATTTATTAATGATATCTTGGTATATTCTAAAAGATACGAAGATCATGATAATCACTTTTACATTATCTTGAAGACTCTTAGAAGACATGAATTATATGGTAAATTTAGAAAGTGTGAATTCTGGTTCAAAAGATTTATTTTCTTGGCCATATCATCTCTAAGGATGGAATATCCATTGATATTTCTAAGACCAAGGCAATCCAAGAATGTCCAACACCAACGAGTACAACTGAGGTGCGCAGTTTTATTGGTTTAGCAGGTTATTATTGGCGTTTCATCTAGAATTTTCCCAGTTGGCTAACCCATTAACAAATCTC
The DNA here is from genome assembly GCA_963277665.1 of Viscum album. Taxonomy (NCBI): domain Eukaryota; kingdom Viridiplantae; phylum Streptophyta; class Magnoliopsida; order Santalales; family Viscaceae; genus Viscum; species Viscum album. The sequence continues at coordinate 1,188,081,555 of OY728130.1, read as the reverse complement.
ACACGAAAAGGGGTCAACATTATTTGGACAAAATAGTGTGAAGAATTTTTTGAATAATTGAAGAGAAGATTAGTCAATGTGCCTATATTGACTCTACCATCATGGAATGATGGGTTTGTTATTTATAGTGATTCTTCAAAGAAAGCACTTGGTTGTGCCCTTATGTAGAATGATAGGGTTATTGCCTATGAATCATGATAGCTCAAAATTCATTAACAAAACTATCATACTCATTATCTTGAGTTATCAGTCGTAATATTTTCTTTTAATATTTGGAGACACTATCTCTATTGTGAAAAATGTGAGATATATACCGATCATAAGAGTTTGAAGTATATTTTCTAACAGAAAGAACTCAACATGAGGCAGAGGAGATATATTGAACTACTCAAGGATTATTATTTCACTATAAAATACCACCCAGGAAAGGAAAATAAGGTGACAGATGCCATGAGTAGAAAGGATCATGGAGTTTTCTACAAGATGAGAGTTGAGAAGGATCCTAACTACATGGATCTAGTAAAGATGGATATGGGAATCACCCTAGAAGGTGAAATATCAATACTTTTTCAAATGGTTTCCAAACCATCTTTACTAGAAAGGATAAAGAGTTCTCAGACCGATGATGAAGAGTTTCAAAAGAATATTAAATCTGTGAATGATGGGAGATTGAGTGACTTTGTGTATAAAGATGGAATTTTGAAATTTGGGAAGAGACTTTATGTTCCCGATATAATTGGTATAAAAAGAAAATTGTTGGATGATGCTCATAGTTCCAATTTCTCTATACACCCTAGGAGCACCAACATGTATAGAGATTTGAAGGAACTTTTTTGTTGGGACAACATAAAGAGGGAGATTTCTGATTTTTTGTCATGATGTATGGTTTGTCTACAAGTGAAAGCTAGAAGGCCATAGCCTGGAGGAGTCTTGCAACCTTTTCTCATACCTGAGTGGAAAAGGGATAATATTATTATGGACTTTGTCTGGGGACTACCAAAGACTACTAGAAGGAATGATGAAATATGGGTCATTATTGATCGTCTTACCAAGTCAGCACATTTTCGGGCTATAAGATAAGATTTACCACTTTAACGTCTAGCAAGACTATATATTAATAAAGTTGTGACACTTCATGGATTACCCTTATTAATTATTTTTGATCGTGATCCCCATTTTACATCAATATTCTGGAAAAGTCTTCAGAAAGCCCTAGATACTGAACTTCGTTTGAGAACTGCCTACCACCCTCAAACGGATGGACAATCAGAAAATACTATTCAAACCGTAGAATAAATGTTGAGGTCATGCTCACTTGACTTTCAAGGTATGTGGGATCAATATTTACCTCTGGTATAATTTTCATATAACAATAGCTTCCATTCAAGTATTCAGATGGCACCATATGAAGCGTTATATGGAAAGAGATGATGCACACCAACTTGTTGGGATGATGTTGGTGAAAGAAAAATCATAGGCCCAGAACTTGTTGAGGTAATGATGGAAAAAGTGAAGGTAATACAAAACCACATCAAGGCAGCTCAATGTAGGCAAAAGAGCTATGCTGATAACCGAAGGAAGGATTTGTAATGTTAGGTAGGAGATCATATTTTCTGGAAGGTATCTCCACAGAAGGGTGTCATATGTTCAGTAAGAAGGTTAAATTGAGTCCCATGTACATCAGACCTTCCAAAATTCTAGAACGAATTGGGGTTGTAGCTTACCGTTTGGAAATGCCGCCACATCTCGCCAATGTTCACGATGTGTTTCATGTATCACTTTTGAGAAAATACATGCCTGAGGCAAAGCATATACTCACCTATGAGGAATTAGAACTGGAACATGATATGTCTTATTGTGAAGATCCTGTCATGGTTCTTGATACAAGAGAACAAGTAATGAGAAACTAGATAACTCGTCTGTTAAAAGTACTTTGGAGAAACATTAATATGGAAGAGGCAATGTGGGAACCCAAGGAACGTATGATGAAGAACCACCTAAGTCTTTTTATGTAGTAATATTCTAGATATTTTTTAGATGAAATTATTTTAAGGATGGGAGAATGTAACACCCCAAGCTTCCACGATACGCTTCTCTTTAAATATTACAGTAGCGTGTGTTGTGCGCATCTTTGAGTTCTAACACACCACAACCAATCAAAATAGCTATTATGAATCGTAATACCACCTTCTTGAAATTTGTAAAAATAGATATTTCAAAATGGACTTCGTTTTTGGCTTCAGAATATCGAAATTATCTTAGGGTGATTTTTTGTTATTTTTCTAAAAACATTCAATTTTTGATGAATAATGAAAAATACTAAATTCTAATTAAAAACAAATTTTTTAATCAAAAAAAAATTATAGGGATAAATTATACTATTGAATGGTTTTTAAGTATAATTAGCTTATATTTTTACCATTTAATCCAATGTTGGTCATTAGTCGTAATTTCACATTTAAACTGGGCATAAGCTAGTATCAATCTTTTGATAGTTATTATTTCTTAAAAACACAGTTTTTATTTGGACAACGAGAATTAATTTAAAATTAATTTCTACCACTTTTGTGTTTTGAATTTAGAAAATTGGATTCCATATTTAGAATCAGGAGGTCTAAATTGTCTAAATAGGTAACTTTTATTTTTAGACATTTTGAATAATTACTTCGGTAAATATTTTATTTACTATGGTAAATGGGTAAATCCGGTAAATAAGGGTAAAGAAATAGTATTATAATAATATTAAATTACCCTAACACATTTTATAACCCTATTGAATGATACATGTCTGACCATGGGCATGCTTGGGTCGATTTTGGGACCCCATGAAGCCACTTGTAAGTGATAATGATACTTTATATTAATTAAGTTAAATTAAATACAAAAATGACATAACCATATATCTTTTATTAAAAAAATTACATAGGGTTATATATGTTATATATTCGACTATGTATATTCTTTAGAAATCTAAAAATATTTCCTACATAATTATGTTTTATTTATAAGTTTTATACATTGAATAAGTAAATTTATTTACGACACAATGATGATGCAGTATTTTCCTTATTAATGATAGAATCAAATAAATGGTATTATAATTTTTAAAATAAATATAATTTTAATGTTTTGAAGACATACATTAATTTTATAGGTAAATATGACATGTTAGTATTGATAAAACGAATTAATTTTGAATTAATAATTTTTTTAGTACTTTAACAAAAAATCAATTATTAAATAGTGTCAAAATTGACATAAAGTAGTTTTTAAAACAAATATTATATTGTTAATTAATATAATATTCATAAAAATCTAAGGTTCAGAAAAATGACTTATATAATTATAGGTATATCTTTAATGAACCACTTTTTGTTCTCTGGTCAGTAAATAGTAAGTTTATTAACCATATAATATAAAAATACAAAGAGACATGGTAAATGTCAAACAATTTAACTAAGAGTTAAATTTAAAAGATAAAGTTAATATAGTGACCCGAACCTTTCTAAAACCTATTATATGAGTGGTTTTCTACCCATAACCACCTTATAATTTAAATAATTGATTTTTGAGACATTATAAACAGAAAATTATTTTATTATAAAATAATATTTCTTTCTTTTCCTAAGGTGCCCCTCACCCCTCTTATAAAAGGGCACTCCCCCTTCCTTAAAATTCACACCTTCAAAGCCTTTTGGATCAGCCAACCCCTACCCAAATAACATCTAAAATTTCCTCCCTTCATCCTAGAGGTCTTCCTTTAGTCATAAATCGAACCTAATAATCCCTTTTGATCAAATCAAAAGGAAGAACCTGAAAAAGAGGTAAATATTTCATCACCTCTTTCAAGTTCTTTTCTTCTTCCGAATCCTCTTCCTTTGTTGATTCCATTATAAAATAATAATTTCAGTATATTCTATATATTTTAATTTTATTATAAATATGGTATAACCATATTCACTATTCTATCCATCCTTTGAATGACATGTCACCATATGTGCGTACGCACGGCTTACCGTCTCCACATCGTGGTGTAATTGTTACTCTATACATTATTATTTGGATGGGTATAATAATGATGTTTAATTAGGGTAAATAATAAATATAACATGATAATTATTCTATATATAAGATATAACATCCAATTATATATTATTTTAATATCAAAAGAATGATATTTTCACTCATGTGTACGTACGGATTACCGTCTCCACGAACGCGATGAGATTCATTCCCGATCATATTCATTCAAGAATAATTTTCATTAGATGATTAAAAATAATGTTTAAAGGCTTAATATAATTAATAATATGAATAAGATACATCCTATTCATAACAAACATTACTTACATAACAAATCATATAAAGGAAAATGAATCAGTTAACACCCGAAACAACGATAATACTTAGATATTATTAAACAAGCAATGTTAAAAGATCATATATGATATCCTATTAATGGATATGATTCTCGTATAATTTAATAACAATTATTTCACCATTATACAGGAGGTTAACCTACCCTAGACCAATGAAAAGAACAAGGTAAGGGTTTATTCTGCAATCTCTTCATTATCTGAGGTTATTTATACGTAATTATCTACTAGGACCTCTATGTCATCCACATCCATATTTCTTAAAAATGTATTTCAAAACATTCTTACTATTTTATAGATTGTGGATTAAAGTCTTTTATACACTTTTTTGACTTTTATAATATTTTTATAAAGGAATCTATCTGTCATTTTCCAAACAATGTCCTTTATAACCTTTTTGACAAAATTAAGGTAAGAATGTATTTATTTTAACTTATACGGCGGGTGTAGCTATTTTTCGCCGTTATAACATCATCAAATCTTCCCTTCCAATCTTATAAGAATATTTACAAAGTAAATTTTTTCTTAAATGATTTCAAAATAGAAAGAGATATTTCTCTAAAAAAGGTTTTGATTTCATCTATGTCAACATCCTTTGATGGATTTTAATCTTATTTGAAAGAGATTTATTATGATACAAAACTTCCATATTATATTAAAGGTTTTGTGATATTTTTTACTATGGATGTGTTATTTTTACACCATTCATGGTTTATGAATAAAGTATTGACATTTCATATGCTAGTTTTAATATAAATATTTATGTTATGTTTAAACCTTTTCATCTGAGGAATGCATTTGACTTAATAAGTGACTGGTGGAGCCCTCTATAGCTCCTCTATGCATCGGTAGATCTCATGAGACAAACTAGTGTCTTGGCACAATGCCTTGACAAAATTTTGTTGTAGTCTTAGCACAAGGTATTGACTATGTGGTTATGAAAGTCTGGCATTATGCATTCCATCATTATGAAAGTGGCTATTGATATTTCATGTGATTATTTGACTAGTAGAATATTCATGTGAATAAGTAAATGGAATTATTTGATTTTATCTTTTCCATATTATGCTTCAGTTCATGTTTAAAAGGATTTTTTTTAGTCATGCACATTTCCATAAATGTTTATGATTATTTATGAAAGTCTATGCTTTATTGCTATCCTTACTGACCATCTGAGCTCAACCCTTTCTATGTTTTATTTCTTCCAGGATGTGAAGAATTATATTATGACTGACCTGCAGGGATTGTCTATGGGATCTCAATGTTTTCTATGGAAAAAATTTTGTTTTTGTTTTCCTTTTTATGATGTAATGTAAACCTTATGAATGTATCTAGTACTTCCAAGGCTACTAAACTGATCGGTCCTCCGGGACATGATCTTATGTGTTCATGCCAATGATACATAATAATGCACTAACTTTGGATAACTAGGGTTGGGGCATTACAAAAATTAATTTTTATTTATTTTTTTGTCTTTGTCTGTAGAAATTCATATTTTAATGAATAGTTAAAAATACTACATTTTAATTCAAAACTATCTTTTCATCTAATTTATTTATATAGTTATATTATAATTTTAATTGGTTTAAATGTTTAAATGGGTTATTTTTTTATCATTTAATCCAATTTTGTTCATTGGATGTAATTTGACATTTAAATTGGATATAAACACATCTCAGTCTTTTGATTGTTTTTACTTCTTAAAACCCCACTTTTTGGTTTTGAAAATGGGAATTAATTTTAAATCAATTTCATCCAATTCTGTGTTTTGAATTTGGAAAAATAGATTCCATATTGGTAATCATAAGTTCCCAATTGTTTAAATAGTTACCATTCAATTTTAGAAATTATGAATAGTAACTTCAGCGATTATTTTTATTTTCCATGGTTAATGTGTAAATCAGGTAAATAAGGGAAAAAATAGTAGTATAATAATATAAAACTACACTAAAATGTGACATAATACTATTGGATTACATATGGACGACCATGGATATCCTTGGGTCAATTTGAAGACCCCATGTATCCACTTGGGAGTGATAATGATATGTTAAAATAAGTAATTTAACGTAATGATAAAAATAACATAAACATGTAACGTCTTACTAAAACAAATTATATGGGGTAATATAAGTGATCTCTTCAAAATTAAATAGTCATTAGAAAGATAAAAATACTTCATATTTCATGATATTTTGTTTATAATTTTTATATATTAAATAAATAAATTTAATTATGACACAATGATGATGTAGTTATTGCTTCATTAATAAATGATTAAAATAAATGATATTATAAATATTATATGATATAATTTATGTCATAAACGAATTTTATTAGTGAATTTGACATGTTATGAATGATTAAATGTTTTCTTTATGGAATTAGGTTTCTATGAATTTTTTAAAAAAACTCATGTATGAATAGACGCCAAAATTAACACAATTCAAAACCTAAAATATAAAATAGTTTATAAAATGATATTAAATTCCTAAAAATATAATATTTTTAGAAAAGGATAATATAATTAAAAATATGTCATAAATGGAATTTTTTGGGTCGTTTTTTCTAATATGGTAACTACATTAACCCACAATGTGTAAATAACCTGATATCACGATAAGATTAAAAAGGTTAAAATAAGTGTTAAACAAAAAATATAAGGATAAAAACATAATAAAAAATGTATAAAAATTATTTTATTATGTGTATTTGAACCAAAATCATATTATATTCATATTAATTGAGTTTTTGACTATTTTCAATCAAAATTTAATATATAATAAATTAATATTTCAAGAATTTCCTAAAGGGACCTTCACCTCTTAGATAAAAATAACACTTATTCTTGTTTTTATCTCACACTTCCAAAGCCCCTCATGTAGAAATATATCTATACAATACTCTTTAAAGAATCCCTCCATTCCTCATAGAAGAAATACTTTTGGCAAAAATCTTTCCTAGGAAGACATTTTGTGAAAATCAAAAGGAGATACTCGAAAACGAGGTAATTGTTTTATCACCTGTTTCAAAATTATTTTCTTCTCATAATTCCTATTCTTATATTGTTACCATAATTAAGTAATAAATACATTATCTTATACATGTTGATATGTTATTATAACTATGGGACAACCTTATACCTCCTTTTATCCATCCCACGAATAAAAATATTACCATGAATTAATACGCACTGCTTACCGTCTCCACACCGTGGTGTAATTTGTTATTCCACAATACATAATTTGGATGGATATAATGTAGAGTAAAATGTTGGTAAATAATTAATATAACATGATAATTATTCCTTATAATTAATATATCATCCAATTCTATACCATTTAACCAATATATGAATGATATTGTCACTCATGCGTACATACGATATACCATCTCCATGACGTGATGAGATTCATTCTTCACATTAACCATTAAAGAATGATTATAAAGTATATATTATAAATAATAAATAAATAAATTACATAATAATGATACTTAATTTATATATAAATACATATATATATATATCATTTATTTTCTTCCAATCAATTCAGTAAGGAAATGGAAACAACATTCACGCGTACGTACGACCTGCCATCTCCATGAACGGTGTCTTCCATTTCATTTATCTATCTATTATATATATTTATATACTAAATGTATATGATATCTAAATCATTTTTTACATTCTATAATTAAGTAAATCATGATCTAATTAATAATATCAAGAATAAAAAGTCAAAACCCGTACTATAAATAAAACGATTATTACCCAAAATGTTAATTTAAAATGGAATTTATAAGTGAATGGGAAATATAAAGTCATAAATGATTCATATATGAAATAATAAATATTATTAATGTTCTGTTAAAATTTAATGATATTTTTAAACCCACTATATAGGATTTTCAGATACATTCAAAACATATCAGACCTAAGGTAAAGGATAGTTTTACAAACTCATTTTTATCTGAGATTGTTTATACCTAAGTATTTACTGGGGTGTATTTATTATCCATGTCCTTGATTTCAAAAACTTATTTCATACAATTTTTATTATCCTTCTATGTATGTTAAAAATTCATTTTAACCCATTTTTGACTTTTACTACATGGTTTGGAAGGGATCTCTCTTTCATTTACCATATGAGGCACTTTTTGAATTTTCTGACAAAAGTATACGGAGAATTTTTTTAACTTATATATCATTAATGGAGTTTTACATCTTAAAAATTCCTTATTTCCATAAAGCTTCCATTATATAATTTCAAGTTTATTTTCAACTAAATGCTTTTATTTTAAAAATTTGCGGCATTTTGATAATAGAAAATGTTTTTGAATAAGAAATGATGTTTTCTATAAGAATTATGTTCGAGTGTTTTGTCAAATTTATTTTCCATCTATGATGATGATATTTAATTAGGGTTATGTTTTTACCCATATTATTAATATTATTTTATTATGTTAATTATGTAATGATATTATATATGGATTTTGTTATGATAGAATGGTATTTAAGAAACTCATTTTATGTCATGGGTTATGCTATGATGAATGATTTATGTTTTTGTGGCCCATGTAAGAATGATTTCATTATGATATGGGTGGGACCTATATCTCCCTCTAACGCAATGGGTAAAGATTTATATCTGATGATATAGACATAAGTCGAATGAGAAGTAAATTTGGTTCAAAATGCAGGGCTGGAATGATAAGTAAATCTGATTCAGTAATAAAGGGATTGAATGAAAAGTAAATTGGGATCAGTAATACATGGATGTAATGGAATGTAAAACATGTTCATTAATGTACTTTTTCCACTATAATGGTCTTGTTAAAAATTCCTTGGATATTATAGAAATAATATTTTATGCTTATTTTTTTCCATAATTTCATGTTTTATTCGAACTCTATTTTATCATGGTTCATGATTCGATTGTGATTTATGATTTATGAACTAACAATATTTATTTCATGACTAAAGATGTTGGTATATGTTAAATGTTGTTTTTTTATGTTATGTTCGTGTTTTTACACTCTTATGGTGATGTTTCGTAAGATTTTTTCCATGCATAACCTTACTGAGCATTTGATCTCACCCCTTTTTATGTTTTATTTCCCCCAGGGTTTGAAGAAGGAAATTATGTAAGATTTTTCAAAATGGGGTTTTAGTTATGAATGATAAAGTAGGAGATGAAGTAGAGGTTCTATAAACTAGTTGTTAATGTTTTTTGGTTTCCAAAGGCTCTGAACTAATATAGTATTTGGGTGTCTATTTTTATCATGTATTAAGTATTCCTCAAAAGTAATATAATGTCAATGTACGTCAAGTTTGGGTCGCTACAGTTGGTTTTAGAGAGATGTTTTTGTTAACCTTTGGGAACTAGGATGCCAAAACATTAGTGAGATCCATAGAGATATTTCAAATGCAGGACTAGGGATGTCTTTAAGGGTAAGTCTAACTATAGGTTGTAGTCCTATAATTATGATAACTATCATGAATAACCTAGGATTAAATCTAAGATGTTAGATATTGAAGGTACCCCTTGATTATGTTGTTTTCCTTGTATTATTTTTTCCTCTCACACTATTATTTTGTGTTTTAGACAATGGATGGATCCCAAAGGAACCATGTTAATGCTGGATGTGATGGGCAATGCAATGATTGTCCTCCCGAACAACCAAATGTTATGGGAGATTGAATAAATAATCTTGTTTCTAGGACCACAATTCATTCTAGGCACCCAAATGACCAAAGGTGGGAACAACGTTCTCTTGAATCTTTTATAAGGAAACATCCACCTTATTTTAGGGGAATGGCTAATCCACTAGTTGTGGAGAAATTGATTTTTATGGTTAAAAAGATATTTTTCATTCTCCATTGTTCATAACATGAAAAGGTTATGTTGGGAACTTATTGTTTTGAAGGTCAAGTGAATCTGTGGTAAAACTTTATCAAGAATACGAGGCATCACGATAAAATTGACTCTATGGACTGGGATTAGTTCAAGAACATATTTGTTAGTATGTACCTTCCTCGTATTCTTCTAATAAAGGGGTGATTGTAGTTTCACATCTATCTCATGGTTATGATAATAAAAAAATGATATAATTAAAAGGAAATAATAAAAATTATGGAGAAAATAATATTATATTTTATTTATGCTCAATGTTTTGAAGGACATGTGGAAGAAATTTTCTTAAGGGGAATGATAAATGTTTTAAGTGTTGGAAAGAACTTAATCAATTATTTTACTTCTGATGTAATGGGAATAAACAGAAATATCCAAAGAGTTCATGTCCCACAAATTAGGGTTACAAATTCAAGGTAATGGGGCATTATTCTAACAAATTCCCTAATCCAAGGGTTATGGATTAGCCAATGAGCCCGTACCTGAGTGGTAAGGGCTCTTGATTAAAATCCAAGAGGCTCGGGTTTAAAACCGTGTGGAGGTGAATTTCCTTATTACTGTAGAAGTACAGTAGTAGTACTGTAGCAGTTACTATAGCATCCATAACTATTCACCCGATTTGGGTCTTCGGGCCACCGGTTTGGGCCCACGGGTCTCCAGGGCCTTCGGGTCATCAAAAAGGCCTTCAGGTCACGTAGGCAATGGAGTAGCCCAGTTCACATAGAACCGGCCCTAGAAGAGGATCAGAGTAACAGGAGTAGCAGCCACCAGATGCAGAGCTAACCGGATTGGAAGAATGAGAGGGTATGGCAGCCGCCATCGGGACCAGCCACCATGCAGCTTTGTACGGGGCAATGTTAGCTGATCATCAATGCATGGTGGGGAGATAAGGAGATCAATGATTCAAGAAGATGGGGAGGGGAAGTTCTAGTGGGTTGGGCCTATGGGTCATGTAATGGTCATGGTATGCCTCTGGGTCTTTAGGGTCATGTATTGCGGGTCATGTCGGGCCTTGTTCCTTGGGCCTATGGGTCATGTACGGGTTCCCCTTCAACCCTTAAAATGGGGATTATCTATAATAAAATAAAAATTATAAGGCCTTCGGGCAATTCGGGCAAGGGTTATGGATTATTATCAATGTTAAAAACCTATTAAGGCCAAAGAAAAATGGAAAATCACATTTGATCACTACTAGAGATGTTGAGTATAACAACAAAGTGGTTGAATGATTAAGTGTTTATGTAATTGGATTCCAAAATAGGGTTGTAGAATCTCTTTTATTTTATTATGGAATATTATAATATCTATGTATTAGTCCACTGTGGTTTTCTATAAGTATATAGTATCGGTAACCATTAAAAAGAGATTGAAATATTTTTGGCAAGCACATCATTTTCCCATAATAAAGGGAAAACTAGATAATGAGATGTTTGATTGTATTAATGACATCATTAATAATACATGGACAAAGTGATATCATAGTTTGAGTATATAGACATTTTGGTATTTCTAATGAGTGGAAAGAGTTAATTTTGACAAAATGAATGTTTTCACTGAGGTTCTACTGTAATTCATGTTATGTTTCAAGATAATACATGATTAATGTATTCACACTTTTGGAATGTGACAACAAAAAACTACCCTATGAGATATGGGAGATAAATTTTATGTCAATTTAGTTCACCTCTATTTAAAATTTAATATTTTTTGTTTTTGGATGGATTGTAATGTTATTCCTTTAAGGAAAGTATAATTTATTTTCCATTTCAATTTTTTTAGATTAATGTATTTTTTCACTATAGGTGGACTTATGAATATTTTATTACCTAGTAAAATAAATTTTTTAAGACAGATAGAATGAGGTATCATTCTATTACATCGTCTACAAACACTTTAGGAATGTCAAATTTGACTTCATTTCATTGAATAATGGATGATGTGGAAGTTTTACAAGGAACAAAAAATGATAAGATTTTACCAAAATCAAGTAATTATTTATTCTCATGAAAAATTCTTCAACTATAGGGAAAGTATCCTGAAAAATAAAAATATTATCTTAGTATTGTCTTATCTGGTGAATTAGATAGTCCCTTAATTCCTTGCAGATTTAAGGCTTTATGGTTATTAATATTCTTCAACCTTGTTCTATATCACTAACCATCAGACCATTATGGTAATATTTCTCTTCCATAACCATGTTTTCACTTCACACTTATGTTTTGTTATGTGGAAACCTAGTGATGAGTTACTCTGGGTAACTATTATGTTTCTAACATTCCTTTTTTAAATGAATTTTTAGTATTCCTTTTTACGATGTGGGTTTATATGAATTAAGCTTTCAATTTGTATAAATTTTATAACCTTGATGAATTTTAAGGGAAATTCATTTTTATGGGGTATAATGTAACACCACGAGATTTCGTGAGAGAAATTATTTATTTATAATTTATTTTATGTATTTTTTTATACACTACAAAAAAATTTAGCTTGAGCTATATGAAACCCCATATTATCATATAGTATATGAAACACTATTTTTGTATTTCATTACACACAATAGCGACCTTCCTCAATAACTTGCGTTGTACACAAAACTGGGTTTCACTAAACAACAATATATTGTTAAAATATTATTATTTAATGGGATATAAACTAGATGTTATGAAAATTATTAACCACATTTTAAATTTTATATAACCTTAAAATTAATCATATGTATTTTCTAGATATTAAATAACAAAAAATTTCAATTTTTCAGATAAAAGAAGTATTTTTCAAAAAATACAGTTTTGCTGCCTTTTAATGGTGCACCCACTTTAAATATAGTTTTTAACATTTTTATGTATTCATTATTACAAAATAAACTTATTATTTGTAATAAGGATATAAAAATTTACTTTGGATGGTTTTATGGTATTTTTCGGATAAGATTTATATTTAAATGAATAGTGAAAATATAGTAATTTTAATTCAAAACAGCATTTTCATCTAATTAATTTATATAGTTATATTATATTTTTATTTGGGTTTAAAGTGTAATTGGATTATTTTTTTATCATTTAATCCAATGATGGATATTTTATTTAATTTTACTTTTAAATTGTACATAAACACATATTAATCTTTTGATAGTTTTTACTTCTTAAAAACCCACTTTTTGGTTTTTAGAAGAGAAATTAATTTTAATTTAATTTCTACCAATTCTTTGTTTTGAAATTCAAAAAATGGATTCCATATTTAGAATCAAAAGGTCCAAATTTTTTAAAATGGTTACCATTCATTTTTTAAAATTATGAATAGTAACTTTAGTAATTATTTTTCTTTATCATGGTTAAAGGTTAAATCAGGTAAATAAGGGTAAAAATATAATATTATAATAATATATAACTACCCTAACACGTGTCCTAATCCTACTAGATGACATATTATTGACCATGGGAATACTTGGGTATATTTTAGGACCCTATGGATTGACATAGGAGTGATAATAACATGTTATAATAATTAATTTAAAGTAAAAAAATAAATAACAAAAACATGTATATTCTTAATAAAAAAATCTTATATGGGGTTATATAAGTGATATATTCAACTATAAATAGTTATTATAATGTTAAATAGATTTCCAACATCATGGTATTTTCTTTATAATTTTTCAAAAATAAATAAATAAATTTACTTATGACACAATGATGATGTATTCATTGCTTCATTAATACATGATTCAAATAAAAGATATTGTAAATATTAAAATAAACATTATTTGATATAATTTTTGTCATACATGAATTTTCAATGTGAATATGATATTTTTGGATTGATTCAAATATTTTTTTAAAGGAATCATGTTTTTTATGAATTTGTAAAAAATCAAGTATGAATAGTGACAACAATTGACATAATTCGTAACATAAAATATAATATACTTTATTAAATGATAATAAATTTCTAAAAGTATAAGATTCAGAAAAATTGTTAAGATAAGTCCAAATATTTCATAAATTTTTTTATGGATCTTTTGATAATATATGGTAATTAAATTTACCCATAATGTGTAAATAAAATTATATCACCATAAGATTAAAAAGGGTAAAATAAGGGTTAAAATGAAATAATACAGATAAAAAATAATAAACACTCATCTAAAATCTATTTTATGATAGTTATTCGAGCCGAAATCATATTATCTTTGAATTAAATTATTTTTGGTCCATTTTTAATCTAAATTGAATATATAATAAATTAATATTTCAAAACATTCCTAAAGTGTCCCTCACCTCTTCTATAAAGGGTACTTCTTCTTCTTCTTATATCACACTTCCAAAGCCTTTTAGTTTGGAAAATATATGTCCAATACAATTCCTAGAATCCCTCCCTACCTCCTAGAATCCTTAATTAGGTCATAAAGCTATCCTAGGAAGACCTTTTGTAAAAATCAAAAGAAAATACTTGAAAATGAAGTAATTATTTTATCACCTATTTCAAAACTCATATCTTATTCTACAAACTATTATTATGTTGAACCCATACTTAAGTAATAAATCCACTATCTTATAAATGATTAAATTTTATTTTAATTATGGGACAACCTTACACCTCTTTTATCCATCCTATGAATAATAATATCACCATGTATGCGATCGTACGACTTACATTCTCCACGCCATGGTGTAATTTTTTATTCTACAATAATTAATTTGGATTTGTATAATGATGAGTATAATGGATTTAAATAATTAATATAACATGCTAATTTTTATTTATAAATAATATACCATCCAATTTCATACCATTTAACCATTATGTGAATGATATCGTCACTCATGCATACGTATGGCTTACCGTCTCCACAATACGATGAGATTCATTCTCCACATTAACTATTCAATAATGATTATAAAGTATATATAATAAATAAACATGAAATATATGACATAATAATTCTACTGAATATATATATATATATATAATTTACTTTCTTATCTTCAATTCTATAAGGAAACAGAAACAAGGTTCATGCGTACGTACGGCCTACCGTCCCCATGAACGGTGTATTCCATTTCATTTATCTATCTATTAAATATATTAATATATTGAATATATATGATATATAATTCATTTTTTTACATTCTTGAATTAATTAAATCATTATCGAAGTAATAATATCATGAATAAAATGTTAAAAATTCATACAATAAATAAAACAATTATTCCCCAAAAAATTGCTTTAACATGAAATCGATAAGTGAATGGGTAATAAAAAAATCATAATTGATTTATATATGATATTATAAATATTATTAAGGTTCCATTACAATTTAATAATAAGTTTAAAATCATTATACAGGATATTTGGATGCAATCAAATCATATCGGATTTAAGGTATGGGATAATTTTTCAATCCCATTTTTATCTGAGATTGATTATATATAAGTATTTTTTGGGGTATATTTATCATCCATGTCCATGGTTTCTAAAAATGTTTTTCTAAAAATTTTAATATCATAATATGTATGTTTATAGACATTTCTACCCATTTGTGACTTTTATTACATGTTTTGGAAGGAATCTTTCTTTCGTTTACCATAGGAGGTACTTTTTGACTTTTCCAGCAAAAGTATGAGGACAATGTTTTTTTAACTTATACTTCATGGATGGATCTTTTTGTCTTCCAATTTCCTTATTTATATGAAGCTTCATTTACAGAATTTCATGTTTATTTTCAAATATATTATTTTCTTTAAAATTGTGTATCATTTTGAGAAAAGAAAATGTTTCTAAAGAAGAAAGGATATTTTCCTAAAGAATTATTTTCGAGTGTTTTATCAAAATTATTAATCATCTAAGATAATTATTTTTAAATAGGGTTACGTTTATATCCCTATTATTTCTATTATTTGATTGTGTTAATGATGGAATTATATTTAAAATCGATTATGCTATGATAGAATTATGTTTAAGAAACCCATTTTATATCTTAGGTTATGCTATGATGAATGATTTATGTTTTTGTGAAATATGTAAGAATGATTTCATTATAAGATGGCTGGGACCAATATCTCCCTCCAATTAATTGGGTAAATATTTATATCTCCTGAGATAGACATTATTGGAACATAAAGTTGATCTGGTTTAGAAATACATGGTTGGAATGACATGTAAATCTAATTCAGTAATACAGGTTTGTAATGGAAAGTAAATCTTGTTCTGTAATAGATTGATTGAATGGAAAGTGAACCCAGTTCAGTAATGGACTTTTTCCACTATGATGATCTTGGAATCAATACCTTGGGTACTATAGAAAACCTAGTATGTGCTTATTTGTTTTCAACAATTCCATGATTTATACCAATGCTATTTTCTCATGGTTAATTATTCCATTATGATTAATGCCTTATGAACTTCCAATATTTATTCCATGACTCATGATTTTGGTTTATGTTAAATGTGGTATGTTATTTTAGGAATTTATGGTGTTGGTTTTACATTATTATGTTTATGTTTCATAATTTATTTTCCATGTGTACCCTTATAGAGGATTTTATCTCACCCCTTTTTATGTTTCTTTTCCCCCAGGATTTGAAGAAGGGTATTAAGTAAGATATGTCAAAATGGGTTCTAGTTATAAAGGATAATGTAGGAGAAAAGGTATATGTTTTATGAACTAGTTATTAGTTTTTTCCCATTTCCAAAGACACTAAACAAATACGTTCATTGGGTGTCTATTTTTCATGTATTAGGTATTCCACAAAATTAATGTAAAGTCTATGTACATCATGTTTGGGTTGTTATATATTCTCTTACTGGACTTTTAATCTCTCCCCTATTTTATATATTCCTTAGATTGTACTATTTATATTTCGGTACATGGATTGATTTTAGGATCTCTCTATGGAGAATAAAATATGGATTCCATATTTTAGTTTCCTTTTATGTATTATGATCCAAGTCTTCCAAATAAACTAATCCTTTATGATCCATGGGTTGTATTAATGGATATTTATGTTTAGAAATCATGTAATAATATATGTAAAGGGCTTGGGTCACCATATATGGTATCATAAGAAATATTTAGTTACGCTTTGAAAATAAGGGTGAGAAACATTTAGTTGTAACCCTAGGGATATGTCTAAAGATAAATATAAGGATAAATATATGTATAAGAAAATATCCTAGAATTTTGGGGATGTTTAGATTGATTGGTTTCTGAGAAATTACATCCTTATCTAGATAATACAAGTTGATCTGGTTTTTGAATAGATATACCTATATGTAATAACTTTGATAAAGTAATTTTAGTCTTGACTTAGGCTTTACCTGTTACGTGACAATGAGCCTTACTTCCCACCTGGCTTCAAAACCCTGGGGGTATGTTTTGGAAATTTAAAAACTCATCATGAACCAACATGAATGATTTTAATAGATAATATTCATGAATGAACTAGTTCAATACAAAAGTATATTTGGTTGATAATTCTTAAGGATTTTCATAATTTTAAAGGCATAAATACCCCTTTTGGGTTTTAAGTTATGGATTTTTAAGATGATTAAGATAATTTTGGTATAAATTTATGATAACATTACCCTTAGGTTCAGTATGGGTTTTAGTAAAAAGATATTATCCACTAAATAATTTCTTCATATTTTGTGGACATAAATACAATTGTACTGGTAACATTTAGAATTTTCCCTATCTCTGATGTTAAGGTTATAATATTTTATAAATATTATTTTATTTTTTGTGGAAAACAAGTATTATATAAAAAAATAGTGGTTTCAAACTAATTTTTCTATAAATGTTACATTGAATATTTTTTTCATATTTTTAGAAATTGTATAGTAATTATATAAATATGGTTTTAGAAAAATGACAACTGATACTCTGGGTGACAACCCATCTCATCCGGCTAGGCCATGGGGATTGAACCCACAACTGAAGGAAGATAAGCATGCATCTCCAACCACCATCCTACGTAATGTATGGGTTATTATAATATGATTTTTAATTAAATTATTTGGTGGATAAATATGAAATTGATTTTAGTATCATATTAATGAAATGAAAACATTGTGCATGTTTACGTACAGCTTACTGTCTCCACAAAGAAATGTGAATAATTATCCATGTTAAAAATTAAATATTGATTAAAAATAAAAATATAATGACAAAATTTGATATTAATAACATTAATGTCATTATATAAGTAATGGAACTATATCTTATTTTCATGATCCAGAACTTTCAATCCAAGATATGAGTAAGAAAATAAATCAATTAACACCAAAAATAATAGTGATAATGAAATATTATTAACAAAAGGTTGATAATATGTTATAAAAAGGACATATATGATATAATAAATATTAATATGGTTCTTTTATAAGTTAATAAAAGGTTCACAACCACAATATAATTTACCTTCATTGAGTTATAAGACTAATTTAATTATTTTATTATTCCATAATTTTTTTTGAAATTAATTTTTATTGATTTTTGTTTTATTTTCACATATATTTTTTTTCTATACATTTTTTACAAAAAATAACTACATTGTTTAATTCTCACATCGGTGATTCAAACTTTGTAAGGGTTTCGTCTCAAACTTTATTTTTTGAGACACATGTTCTTTCATAAACCTAATTTCATTTTAATGGTGTATAAACTTCCAATTTACAAATATATCATGAATAATTTTGATATCATGATATTTTATGTAATAATTCATCTACTTTATTCATGGGAAGTTATAACTCAAAAGGTATAAAATGGTAAAGGGTTTATATTTTAATATCATTTTAATCGGGATTTCTTATGCTCTAATTTACATTGAAGGAAAATATTTTATCACTATCTTATAAAATAGTTTAATTTTATTATGTTATAGTTATTCATGGTTTTTCAAGTGATAGTACCATTTTCCTCTCTTTTGAAATATTAAATGATTGGGAATTTATTTTTAGAAAATCCAACTTCATTTATCTCTTCGGCCAAAAAGCATTTTTATTCCACATCCATGTTTTCTAAAAAAATTAAATTTTTTTTACTATCATTATTTAAATAAATTTTACTCATAATTTTATTTTTTGATGTTTTTAAATGGAATCTACTTCTCGTTTTTAGAACAAGGTACTTTTTTACTTTTATTATAATAATGTTAAATGAATATTTGTTTTTTAATGTACATGGCTTGAATATAAAACTTCATTTGTACTAACCACTCAATGTTTTAAATATTTATTTATAATTTTCTAGGGTTATTTTAAAAGAAAATTATTTTCACCAGAAGTTTTTGATTTTTTTTCAAACAGTTATTTTAAATGTGGTAATGTTATGTTTCTCAATAATGTTTTTTTATATTAATCAATTAAAAAATCCATTGATGTTATGGATTTATAATTAATTATGTATATATTCGAATAAATATATTCCTAGCTAATTATCTCATTATTTTATGGGGTAATTAATTCCTTATGATAATTTCTTAAATTCCTTCATTATGAAATATACATTGATGACGATATGATGCATGATTATGAAACCCAATTTCTTTTCATGGGTAATTATTATGATATTACTTATATTTTATTTCATTTATTTGAAAAACATAGTTCTTGAACATGTTATGATGGTATTACAAAGATAGATCTATAATTCATTGTGTAATTTGTTAGTCTAATGCGACATTATGTATAGGGTTAAGGAGTGAACCTATTTCATTATGAGACATTGTCCAACATTTTATATTGTATTGGTAGTTAACCATGAACTTTTCTTAGGGCATGTTTTATATTGATGTCTCATTTTATATGATTCCATAATCCTATGATACCATGTTCTTTACAATATGATCCCATGTGATTATGCATGTGAAGTATCTTTTATGGTTTCACATTATACCTTTGACTAACATGTTTTTATTCCTTATCATGCTTATTCCCTTACTGATATTTTTAGTTCACCCCATTGTTTATGTATTCCCTAGGTTATCCCATGAAAATTTAAGAGATATAATAGAATTTTGGAGATGTCACAATGGATAATAAAATAAGGATTCCATGTTCCAGTTTCCCTTTATTTATTATGAACGTGGTCTTCAGAAAAAACTTGTCCTTTACAATCCTTGTGTTGTATTTATGGATATTTATGTTTAGAAATAGTGTAATAATATGTATAAAATTATTTTGTCTCTATAGTGTTGATGGATTTCTCTATCAAGTATAAGACCCGTGATGGTTTTTATTAGTGATACCATCAACTATCTATGCTTACTCAGAAAGGGAAGCCTGAATCCAAATTCCTGATTCAAATATAATTTTTTACTCTCATATAATATTATTGATCTTATACTATCTCTTATTCCTCACACCAATAATTAAACATGTGGGATTAGAGATATTATTTCATCATCAAATTAACATAATTATAATTCTTCTAGAATTGGAATCCTCTTTGAGTAAGCCCCAACCTTATGTTTAGTAATGGATTTCTTCTCCTCACATAAAAATATCAACATGAATGGTCTTCTCATTAGGTGCAATCCAGATCTATCCATGACCACAAACTTTATGGAAAATATATAAGTCACATGATGTAAAAGTATAAGAATATGTCCATACTTCATGATATTAAACTATATTGTTTGGTATTGCTACATGAACTTAAATATTACACCTCAAACTATGTGGACATTGATTAAGGTCAATCAGAAAAGGTAGGATGCATCTAGAGGTTCATAAGAAACATCATACACCATCTAAACACACTATTATGGGGCTATATTCCTCATTAGTCCATTTAATTCATGAATTTATATGACACATTATCCACAATCTCAAAGGTTACCTCATTGGATCATACTCTTGAATAAATTATGCCTCTTTTCTAAGTGATCAGTATTCTCTCAGGACACCATCATATCATTCTCATTGGTCCATATTCTCAATTAGACAATCCACCCATATATCTTAATTACCTTATCATATACACCCAATATAACATCATTGGTATTTATTACAATCAAGGACAGCTAAAAAGGCCACTCACATGTGATTCCCATAAAAATATTTTCTTGGATTTTATTGCCTAAAAATCACCACAATATGACATTGAATGTCATGTATAGTTCCTCGTAACATAAACATAAAATACATAATGTTTGATATTAACTGGTACCAAATTATGAGGGTTCAGATTCCTTTCAAAAATATATTTAAGAATTTGTTCTCATGGGCTCGATCCGGATAACATGAACACATACTATTTATCAATATAGTGATGAACTCTAGAGTTCCTAGATATTTGAATTTAAACTGTAGTCCCTAAAACATTTATTATCACCAATAAAATATAGAGAACCTAAATAAATTCATATATTTACATTGAATGATGATAATAAATAGCTGTTGCCATAGATTTTACCATTTCTATTCATAGACTTTGGAAAGATTCACAAAAATGACTTCCAAATATAAAAATGTATGAGTATGAAAAAATCCCATCAAAAGGTGTGATTAGATTAACCTCCAACTCACTTTATCAATTAGAATTCTTAATCATCACGGTTAAAACACCCTATCTACTACCTACCTTTTGAAAGAAGTCCCGAAGAGATATTAAATTCAATATTATTGTGGATGTAGGGTCATTAATTTTTTCATTAAAAACAATAGCGTATCAAACTCCAATGGATGGGTGGTCTTAATGGACTACTCAATAATTATAGGATAGGATATGATCATGAGATAATTTCTTATAAAGAAGTTGAGATCAATATTAACCACTAAGTGATTTTTCTTATAATAACTATTACCACTCAAACATTAAAAGTGTGCAATAAAATGCCTTGTATGGAAACATATATCAGTCTGAACATAATGGGATAAAATAGGAAAATGGATTTATTTGGTCTAATACTTATGGAAGATACATTAACTAATATATGATCTATCCTAGATCACATCAAGGTAGCCCAAATTATATATAAATGTAATGTTGATAACCAAGGAAAGGTTCACAAATTCCATTTTCAATAATGGGTCTTCTAGAGGATATCAATATGGAAATGTATCATTTGATTTTGAAAATAAATGGAAGTTAATAGCATGTTCATGAAGTCTAATATATATAAATTTTAAGGAAATATATTTCATACCCTTCCCAATTCAATATGGTGGATCATGATTAGTTTGAACTATAATTTTCATATAATAATGTTTTGATTTATATTATTTATATGAGAGAGAAAGTATAGAAGAAGCAAATGAATCAACTAAATAAGGATATTTGGAGGAATAATATTTTTAAAGAGGCACCAAGGGATCAAGAGGAGTCAATGATAAAGTCTTACCCAGATTTATTGTTAGATTTCATTGTAAATTTAAGTATAAAATTTTTATTATAGTGAACAATAAAATATTAAAAAAATTATAGTAATTAATAAGCATGTTTTATTAAAATTTAATACATTAAAAAAAGGGTAATACAAAAAAATATAAAATTGCAATTAAAATAATAGTTAAAACAAGTACTATAAAACAAGTAAATGTATGGTAAAACACCATAATCATGTACTCTAGAGGATCATACACAATAATGAAAAATAACTATACTAAAAACATTTATATGATTAAGAAAACAGTAAACATAGGAATAGAAATAGTATCTAAGGGAAGGATATGACTGATTTAGATTTTAAAATATAGTGTATATATTAGGGGAAATGTGATTGTTGGAATCCAACTACTTAAATACGACCATTGGGAATTTGGCAGTTATAATAGTAATACTAATACTATATAAACAAGTTTAATATAAATCAAATGAAAAAATTTGGTAATAATAAAATTATAAATAATTTAAAATATATATATTAATTTATAAACAATATTGGAACTGTATATATATGACTTGAAAATGATGTTCTATCACCAAATGCATGATTTCATAATACAAAAGTATTTTATTTAATAAATAAATTTCAAAGATATATAAAATTATTTTCTTAAAAATATTATATTTTTTTAAATACAAATGTCTATATTATCTTTCGGTGAATTTTTATTAATTTTGCAACAGACTCGAATTTTTACGGTAAATAGTAAAATAAAAAATAAATATTCACTAATTATTATCAATTCATTATAATGTATAAATTATTTACTAATTAAATTAATTTAATACTTGACCAAAAATATGTTATTTCATTAATAATAAGTATTTTGTTTAATTAAACTGAGTTACGAAACCCTTAAATATCTTTCCAAATACTAAAATAGAAATTATGTTTTTTAAAATAATATTTTGTGATTAAATTATATTACCATGGACAAAGTAATATGAAATAATGGATTTTGGTTCTCAAACACTAATTTATCAAAAAAAAAATCAATATCCATGATCTCATACTAGGAGTATGCAAATGGATTTTCATTTTCCAAAACATATATTTCAATGGATTATGTTTAAGAATTAATATAAATCCTCCTTTATTTCCATTAATTATGAAACATGTTCCTATTAAACTTATCTCAAAATACATTGATCTTGAATGTATAATCATTTTCCATATCAACACCCTTTTTAAGGTTTTTTCAAAACTCCAATGTTGCCATTCCATATATGAAGATTTTACTTTCAAGGTAAGGGTCTCCAAACTCTACAGTTTCATTAATTGTGATATTATTTCCAATTAATTTCCATTTAAATATTAAATTATTTTATGAATCGTTTTTATAAAATCCTTATTATATTATTAATTATGGAACATCAATCCCTTCCATTATTCTAAATTTATATTCCTTTATATTTCTCAAACATTCCAATATCCAAAAAACTACCCAAAATTTTGGTAAATTATTGTGTGTGTTGTTTTACTTTTAGTTAAATCGGTATTTCTATAAAAAATTGATGGAAAATATAATATATATATACCTTGGGGTAAAAACCCAAAAAAGGTTATTTAGGTAAGAAGTTAATAATCACTTTATGCACAACATGTGGGCCTAACTACACATCTAATTTGACACTCTCAAGGGATACACTATGGCATGATTCACTTACTCATTATAAAATATAATGAATTATTCGAATATATATTATCTAAAACAATTATATTTTATCTATATAGTGGCATGTTACTATTTCAAATACCTTTATTAGATTACCTAAATACCTTGACCATCCTAGATTTTTCATGTACCCAATAACTGAAAATTCAAAATTCATTACTTGTTATATGTGCTTATTTGAAAATTACGAATCCCTTGTTACTCCTTATATGAGTTAAATTAATTCTCTATGATATCCATACAAATTCATTGATAGGGGAAACTATTATCATAACATAAAATTATTTTTTTGTATGGTAATAACTTAAAACATAAACTTTATTGAGTACTTGTGTAAGTTATTTTTATAGTGTTCATTATTCTAGGTATATCCAATGATTATTTAGTTTGTGATTAAATGTATTAGATTATTATGTGATGGGAGGTGCCCAAAATATTTTATCCCCTTACTGTACTAGTAGGTCTCTATAGATAACTATGATATGGTAAGGGGATCATCTTTACCCTTTATGTATAATGTCTTGACACAAGGCCTCGATGATATGTTTATAATGTCAAACATTACGAATTCTTAGAATTTGCATCATTATGTGATTATTTACTCATTATTAACCTTTTCCATCTATAGATTGTGTTATGTGGAATATGTTATTAATATTATATAATTTTATTGCTTATTCCTTATTATCTTCTGCTATATAATATCCCATATTATGCATTTTAGAACACCCAATATATTTGTTTCTCATTTCTCCAACTAATTATGTGGAATACTATTGTATGATCATCCCTATAGATATAACTAATGAATAATTAATTTTAATAAATGATTTAATTTGTGATGATATAATGTAATATTTATGTATCCAATCTCTTGTGGACTATTGAACCTTGATCTTGGGAATGTAATCTCATGTATTCTCCACCTATTGCATCTAAATGTGTTAAACCATATTCAACTAATACTATATGTTCTAAATTATAATTTTAAAATTATTATGTTGAGAAAAATTTTCTTAAGAAATATACCAAAAGTAAGGATCTTAAGAGTGAATAGAAGATGCAATGTCCTTTAAAACCTTATCATAAAAATAATGATATTTAACTATGACAATAAGCATTTTTTTCAAAGATAATCTCACAATTTTTATGGAAGATCCAGTTTTAGGGGATACTACTGGTCTTGTGGAGCTTATATATAGATATGTTTTTGTATAACATGTCTCTTCCTTGAGATCAAATAAGGTCATAATTTAGGGGGATATACTCATATTAAAAAGGAAACATATCTATGGGGACAACAAAATAAAATGATAAATCCTATGTGATCCCCATTTAATATATATTTTATGGGGATGATAAGATCTATAAAATATTTTTAAGGTTCTGCCTATAGAAAAGGTTCCTATTAGGATATTTCCCAAGTAATTTTTTAATCATTTAAATTGAGTGACTCACAATTTACATGAAACAAATTCCATGAACAATAGTATTTATTAAATTAAACTAGATATATACGAATTCTTACACCAAAAATATTTTCTATAATAAATTTATAGTTAAGTTGAAAAAAGAATATAGATTAGATCAATCTAAAGAAATTTATTTATTGATGAAATTGATCATTTCAAAATATCTTGGTGTATTATCATTATGTCAGGAGGACTTAATGATTATCCCCTCTAGAGGTGATTCACATGTCCTCTTTTGATCTTTAAACAATGTCAATGGAATGACAAGTACTAGTGTGTATGATGGATCATCTTACTTGTTTTCCATCATATCTTCACATACCATTGGGATTGACCATCCATTCTTGTTATCCCATTCTTGAGAGGAGGAGGAAGGACAAATAGGTTCCTTAATGCTGAATATAAATCTCTAGAGAGGTTCTTTATTCGGAGAATCTTCTCTCGAGATGAATGTTATTCACAACAATTAACCACTCTTTGATTGAAATAGTAGTTTATTAATACAATTGGAGCTAAATTTTATTTATAATTTATTTTCTAATTCCCCTTAACTATGAATTAGTCCTAATTAAATAACATTCTATATAAATAAAAATATTTTAATTATTTTACTTATAGTGTCCACTGACGTATATAATGATAAATATTATTTTATAGTCTAGTAAATGAATATTTATCATTGAACCTATATTGGTCTTCTTATCCTCCATAGAATTTACTAAATTCATAAATATATCTTTAATTAGATATTATACATTCATTAAATAAATATTCTTGTCAAATATGGTCAATAAATTGTTATTTAAATTCAAATAAATAAATATTTATTTATTTATTAAAAAAATATTTATTACCTTGTAAATTGAAATATATAATTAAATATTATATATATTTTCATAATTATTAAATATCAAGAGAATAAATATTTATTTAGTATTTTTATTAAATAAAATATCTTAAATAAATATTATTTCTTTGTTTAGAGAATATTTATTTACTTCAACTGTTATATTGGAATAGAATTTAATTGTGTTGAAATGATAAATTTTGTGTGCAATCATATAGGCCACTTTCTCAATAGAATTAGGTTGACTTACTTAATGTCTATTATTATTTTCTATCAATGAGTCAAGGAGCCCATAGTTAAAGAAGATGATGTCACAATGACGAAAATAATATATGAATAATCAATGTGTAATACAATCCCTTTGTTTCGTTGTCTTATCAATCGGGTTAAATACACATGTCATCAACCTATATGATTGATATATCATTATTCAACTATATGAAATGAGAATCTTAATACATCATGTATGTGGAATTTAATTTGAAAGGTTAATTTCAATCAAATGGATGAGATATAAAATTCCACTGAGATAGAGGGGACCAATCCTACCTTGACTTATTCATTAACAATATACCACTCATGATGCTCCCAATATACCCAATATAACCATGAACATATGGTGTACTATTTTAATAAAATACATATAAGTACATGAAACATGATATGCATCAATAATAATTAGAATGTCTAAGGACCATTACCCATACTCAAATACAGGAATGTCCAACAACGTATAAACATGTTTATTCTCTATAGAAGGGTATTTTCTTATAATCTCCTAACATATAGATTACCAAGTACAAACTTCATTAGATAAAGACCCATTCACTTAAGAGTAGTCACACTTGAAAGTCATCGTAATATGTGTCCCATCATAGAATGTTTTCTGAAAATAGATGAATATTTAAAAAAAATCTTATAATAATTTCAAGGTTATCATTATAGAATAGATATTCTGTGACCTTTTCAATGTAATTGATATTCTAACACATTAATACATTAAATTCATAGAGAATAATTATTTATATATATTAATATCTTTACTTAATATTCACTTATTTGAATGTACATGTAATATAAAGTATTAGTAGTAATTTGTGGGACACCAACTCCAACAGAATACCACTTCAATTACGGACAAATTCCTAAGACTTTCAATCCACTAGATCTCATATGATGATCCTATTTTTGATGAGATAATGTATTGGTTAAGGGTTCTTCCATTTTCCCATAGAAGGAATCTCTGCTCACTTTAATGTGATCGCTCTATAGAAAATCCCTCAATAGAATATATTTCAGTAGTATGTGCTTCATCTAGTAATGTGACATCAGATCCTTAATAGGATCCACCAATGTAATATTATCAAAATATAGTGTGTCAGGTTCTTTACTTTTAGGCACCATGTCTTGATCATGGAAAAATATTTATATCCAAACCAATTATTTGGATGCATATATAGTCACAAGATGCCAAGAATATACTATAGAATCATTGAACATGGAATTCTTTAAGCTTTATGAGCTAAAAACACCTCCATTAAGAGTAAATATTTATCCTGATTGATATTTTAGTTCATCTAAATATGTTTGAAAACTATCATTTGTATACCCTCTAATTACTACTTCCCTATCTCCTACATTGATGAGGAATATGCTAAGTATGCCTTAGATAATTAAGTATAGTCTATACTACTATCTGATAGTTGTCACCTGGATCAGCTTAATATCATCTTACCATTATTAAGGTATATGCTCTATCTATATTAGTACATAGCATAACATATATGACTAATACCATCACTAACACATAAATAATCCTTTATGTGTTGTATCTCCACTCATGTGTTCAAGTATGAATTTATATGGAATGATTAATAAAATTTTACATTGGAAAATACCACCTATTTGATGGTTCCATACAATATCTCTTTTGTATATTGTGTATTTAATTAATTTAATTAAGTCAGAAAAAAATACTCTTGGATCTATCATGAAAGATCTTTTCCTTCAAAATATATATTTCCTCACTTAATTCCTTTATGGAGAAGTAATAATTTAACCAAGTATTAATGGACTAAAATACTGGTATATCATTTCTTATATATAATATGATGTCGAAATACACTAAAAAGAAAATAACCACACTCCGATAAAACAACTTATAGATACTAAGCTCATACACATTCTTTTTGAAACCACATTCTATTATATCTTCATCATATAAAATTTTCCATAAACATTATTCTTTATTTTATCTATAAATGGATTTTTGAAACATGAATACCTTTTTGGTATCCATTGGAGTAGAAAAAAATTGGTTTTGTCATATATGCATCTCCCTAAAGGTTCCCATTATGTCATTATTTTATGAAATATATATAGAAAATATAATAATCATGGATGGAATCTATGGGATGTGGAAATTAATTTGATTTCAGTATATAAAATCATGAAAATATTTCATCACAATCAATTATATTATGTCGTTTAAGCACTTTTGTAACTAATCATTACTTATAGATGCTAACATTCCCAATTATTCCCAATTATTTATTAAATATAAATTTAAAAAAATCATTAAATCCATTTTATGATCTACCAAAATCCATACATAGTTTTGGTTCATTGAATCAATTTAAAAATTCATTGATTCTTTCCATTTTTATACCTTCTATATTAATTACTTCTTCCTTGTAGATCATAGAATCACTATTAAAAACTAATAATGAGTCATCATACTCAGGGACTAGAAAAATATATTTTTTAGGTTCTATAACCTCATTTGTATTCCTAAAAAATATTTATGTATCTAAAACATCCTCTTTCATTAGTAGTTTTTTAGTGTGTTCTAGTGATGACTCTTTTGAATCTTGATATTATAATTCTTTGATGTTTGTCTCATTTCCACTATCTCTTTTAGATATGTGATCCCTCTCAAGGTATATGAGAAAATTTTCAACCAAAGAATTATTATATAAGGGGTAACAAGTGTTGGGAATGTATTTTTTCAAAATTACTCTATGAATATTATTTATTTTTATTCTCAAAAATACTATTGTTTGTTTTACTAATAAAGATAATTTTTAGTATTTATCATGAATATTTGTTTTGATAAGTTAATCTTATTTATGGGTAAAAATATTTGTTTAATGTATTATAGATGAGTTTCAATGTATTATGTAAACATTTTTTATACCCTATATTTGAAAGAGTAACATATGGTTAGGGAACATAACATTTGAATTAAAACATATAGATCATGTACCCAACATTGTTAGAAAAGAACGAATAAAGTGCGACACATTTGGAAGAAACCCTATATTTAAAGGAATAATAATATGGGTCATCAAACCTGATTTTGTGAAAAAGTGTATGTTGTCAACCCTACTTTTGGTGTTTATTGTTACATTAAGGGATTCAACCTTTGAATAGTTAAACATGTAGTTTAAAATTAAATATATTATCCTCATTTTCTACAATGGTCTTTCCAGATGTAAAGATCAATTTAATGATTTTTATTACTAATTCAAATGTTCTTATTCAATGGATTCAATTATTCCTATATCTTGAAGAAGTTATGACTCACTTGAATGATTTAAATTGAAATGATTGTGGTTCATTAGGTGAAATTCTTGGATATGTTGTGATCTAATGCAATCCATGTTTTTCTTTGTATATAGAAAGAACATTTTTGTGTTTGATAAACGGTGGAATATGTTTTTTAATATAGAGTCTCTTCAAAATAAGAAAGGTGAAACATCTCTATTGTTATGAATAAGTTATATTTTTTAGACATACATGTTTTAATCTCCTGGGGAATAAAACTGATACTATTTTTATTGATACTATTTTTTATTTCTATTTTTATTGAAGACTATTTACAATAAATATCTTATTAAATTTTTTCATTATTGATGAATTTTATCTTTGAAATATATGATCCATTTTATGATAGTTTCTAATTAAACTACAAACAATACAATATTTATTCAATCAAATAAATCATTATTTATTTATTGGATTTTTGGCTACACAGAATCATTAATGGTAGTGGAGTATCAGTGTATCAGACTAAGATATGGATTAATCAGTTCTTGGGAAAGAACATGAAGGGTCTATAAATGTCTTAGGTATCAACTATCTATACTTAGTATTTAAGGTCTTGTGATTAGAAGACATGTTGAGTAAAAATCACCAAGCTCATAGATTAAGCATTATGGTAGAGGACTAGGGGATATTTGTGCCTTTAACAATAATAAAAATTCCTATGATTTTCTTCTATGTTTATATTCAACACAACTTACCAAAAGAAAATAATGTTTCATATCTGCTGAAATCATGAAGAAGGATAGATGTTTCCATTTTTCTAATATTGTCAAAAAGAAACAATTCACCCAAATCTTGTTTATCTTTGTATTATTCCAACCTAAAAAGTTGTATCAATGTAATGAATTTTGAAGAAAGTATATAAACTCTATAAATATCAAAGTAAACATTTTATACAAAGATATTTGTCAATAGTTGATCCTAGAGAAAATATTTTATTTGTGATCCTTACTTCAATTGTGATAATTATTGATATTGGGAATCCCTAATGAATATGTATCTAAAAAATAATTAATTAAAATAATGCATGAAAATTTTCATTATATATGTAATTCCTTAAAAATCAAAAAACATGGGATTATATCAAAGAAGCTGATTATAATATCAATTAAAATTAAATTAACATTAAAATATGTGTACATGGTCTAGATGAACTCAATCTAATTTCTCAATTCCCTAATACCTATGAAATGTTACAAACTATTATTTTTTCATGTGAAGGAACTGAAAATGTCATAAAATTAAGGCACACAACTGCAAATATAAAATTTTCCACCATAAGAATGTATGATGGTGAATGAATTACCCCTGTGAATGGGATATTTATGGAGATAGTCAATGGTGTTTCTACCTTAGAAACTTAAATTTCACAATCAGATCAGGCAGAAAAATTACTCATAATTATACCCTCTAAATTGAATGTAATATCTTCTAATATTTGACAATAAGCACCAAAAAAATATTTGACAATGAGAGAATTCATCAAAAAATTGTATGTATAATAGATTCAATCTAAATATGATGATGATAAAATTATCAAAGGGAAAATAATTTAGTTAAAGTTACTGATTAGAAGCATAAAATCAAAAAAAATGCAAATGACTCAAAATTTTCAGAATCTAAAATAGAGTAATCTCAATTCATGAGAATATTCAAAAAAATTAAAAGAAAAATAGAATATCCAAGAATCCATTCAAAAAAGATGAAAATGGATATAAATAAGTTTTTTGCTATGAATTTAAACAGATGGTGCATATCATAATTGATATCCCACAACTAATGAAAGAAAATAGAAATATTGAGAAGAAAGAAAATAAAAATCAGATGATAGCTGATTATGATTGAAAACTAAATAGTTAAATAAAGGCTTCTTGGAGTATACCTAAATACTCCAGCATATCTTCAAATTCCTAATGTAATAAATATTAAAAAATCTAAAGGAAATGTGTTCTTTATGGATAAGGATGAAGATGAGGTACAAACTTATTAATCTAATGCTTATGATTCTGAAATATGCTGTAACAAAAATTTAGTTTCATATTTCACCATACATGAAGGAAGATATGAATATATAATAATAAAAAAATAAGTACCTAAATAATGTTTACAATTTTCTTCTATGTGGAAGATACGCTATGTTAAAACAACATCAATAATTAATATATAATTTTAATAAATCCACTTCAAATTGTATTGATCATGAAAAAAAATAAAATAATTAAATGATTAAGTAGATTCATTCAAAATCACTACTAGAATGTTGAATAAAGTAGAAGAAACTTTAAATAAAATTCTTGGAAAAATGATATTAAGAAGGAAAAATAAGGATTAGGAATAAATAAAGAATGATCATAATTATGTATAAATTATTTTATATATAGTTATAAAAATAATAACATATCGAGAGTAATTTGTTTTTATTATGGAATTAAGGTAAATTAATTTAATGAATATTTTTTAATAAATCCCTATATTAATGTAATTAATAAATTGTTTATTTCTACAAAAATATATTCACCTTTTAGTGAAGATCTTAGTAAAATAAGTAAAATGTGATTAGCTAAATATTTTCTTACTAAAAAAAACTGGACCCAAGAAAATATGTTTACCAAAAAACATCTTGAATAAATTATTTCATATAAAAAAATTCCAAAGGAAAAAAATGTTATGTGGTATATAGATAAAAGATAATCAAGACACATTAGTGGAGACTCTTCAAATTTTTATACACTAGAAAATGGGATGGTGGACTAGTTACCTTTGGAGATAATTTTAAATGAAAAATAATTGGAGTTGGATCACTTAGATATCTAAAATAAATTTCTATATAAAAAGTTATATATGTTCAGGGGATAAAGAACAACCTGATATGTATCTCTCAAATATATGATGATGGCTTTTATTTTTATTTCTCTAATAATTTATTCAAATTTTTTAAAGATAAAATTATTAAATTTAGATCCACGAGAACTAAAAATGATTATCACTAGTTCTCAAATCCCTATGTAAATAAAATGTGAATTATTTAACAAATGAGAAAAATGAATCTTGGATATGGAATAAAATACTTTGACATAGAAATGTATTTAGATTATATAAATTTTATAAGAAACACTTAAATTCTGATTGACCTAGTCTTAAATTTGGATGGAAATAGATTATGTGATTCATTCCAAATTACAAAACAAAAAAAATCATTCATCAAATTAATTTAAAATGTTACTACATCAAAACTACTTGAACTTCTCTAGAAGTAATTTTTTGTACCATCAAGAATATAAATTTTGGCTGAAATATCACATGTTTATGTGTTAGTTTATGAATTTCAAATATTTACATTGTTTTATTTTCTAAACATAAAAATTATAGTTTTCTCAATTTTGAAAACTTCTATAAAATTGTTCATAATGAAAAAGATTTTAAAATATTTCATTATGAAGTGATCATGGTGGTGAATTTTAGAATCAAAAATTTAATTTTTTTTCAATAATATTTATTGAACACATATTTTCTATTTTAAGAACACCTTAGTAGAATGGAATTATATAAATAAGTAGTAGAACAATTAAATAAATAGAAACAATAATGTTAAATGAATTATGTTGTCATACCTGTTTTTGGAAGAAGTTGTAAACACGTCATTTTATATCATGAATAGAGTTTTCATAATAACTCTACATAAAAAAGAAACCCTATGAAAAATGGAATAATATAATACCTAATGTCAAATAATTTGATGTGTTTGGATGTAAGATGTATATCTGGAATACTATGGAAAATATTGGTAAATAATATCCAATGTATGATGAAAGAATATTTTAAGTATATTTGTCTACCTCTAAATCTTATATAATGTATAATAAGAAGTAAATTATTTTTGAAGAATCTATTCATGTGAATTTATATATAAGTGATCCTTTTGATAAAAGGAAATAGCATAAAAATGAAATTTATTTCTATTTTGACGACATTAGACTTAAATCACTTAATATTGATTTTAAAAATAAACTAAATGAAATTAAATATAGTTCAGAAGAACATGAAACTGATAATCCTAAAATTTATTACCTATAAAATATAGAATATTAAAGTATCACTCTTTAGAAACTATTTTAAAAGATCCAAATACATGAGTGAGAACTATAGGAATATAGGCAACCTAGATAAATTATCCACCTTCCAATCACAATTTGAACCTAAGACTATAGAATAAGAATTAAAATATGAAAGTTGGATAATTGATAAGAAAGAAGAACATAACCAATTGAATTGAAATAAATTTTACAACTATTTGAAAGACCAACCCATCATCCAGAAATAATAAACAAATGGGTGTTTATAAATAAACAATATGAAAAAGGAATAAGCAAAATAAATAATGCTAAATTAGTTTCCCATGGTTACAATCAAGAATAAAGAATAGATTATGATGAAACCTTTTCACCTGTTTCTAGATTTGAAGCTATTAGACAAATCATAGCTTCTACATGATATATGAATTTTCAATTAAAACAGGTAGATATAAAATTGGATTTCCTAATTGGATATTTAATAGAGGAAGTTTATATTGAATAACCATTAGGTTTTTAAATTTATCATCTACCACATTCAATTCTCAAACTTACTAAAGCTCGTTATGGCCTTAAACAGAAACATAGAGCTTGGTATGAAATATTAAATTATTTTTTATTGGAAAACTAGTTTTCAAAAGCATTAGAGAATCCTACACTCTTTAATAAAACAGTTTGTTCTGATATTTTTTTAGTATAGAATTATGTAGATGATGTTATTTTTTGTTCAAAAAATAAACTACTTAGTAATGATTTTTCTAATATTGTTAAAAAATAATTTTAAATGAGAATCATGGGAGAATTAAATTTATTTCCTGGATTTCAAATCAATCTAATGGATTACGGAAAATTTTTAAATCAAATTAAATATTATTTATTTACTTAAAAAAATTAGACTTGAAAATAGTATGGCCTATAAAACTCCCATGTTTACTAATGTAAAAATTTATTTGGATGAAGCTGCAAAACCAATTGATATCAAGTTATATATGGGTATGATTGGTAATTTACTACATCATACTACTAGCTGACCAGACATAATGTTTTATGTTGGACTGTGTTGTATATTTCTATCAAACCCCAATGAATCTCATATTTTTATTACTAAAATAATTTTTAGATATTTCATTGAAACTATTTTTCCAGTATCGAATCTATCTAGAAACATGTGGTATTAATTTAATTTCATATTCTGATACTGATTTTTTATGATGTAGATTAGAAATTGAATATCAGTAACCTATCACTTTTTAAGAATATCCATAGTTTCATGATCATGTAAGAAACATTATTCTGTTTCTTTGTCAAAAGTTGAGGTGGGATATATATCTAATGCCTGTTTCTCTGAACAAGTGTTGTGAATGAATCACACCATACTAGATTTGGACTTAATTTCAATAACATTATTTTTTTATGTGACAATGCTAGTGCAATTATCATTTCCAAAAAATAATGCAAGTCACTCAAAAACTAAGAATATTGATATAAGAAAACATTTTCTATGAGAACATGTTATCAAAAAGGATACAACTTTAGAATATATAAGTACTTAATATCAACTTACTAATATTTTTACAAAAACACTTCCCATTTCATGATTTTATTTTATTTAGGTGAGGTTGTGAATATTAAATTTTAAATACTTTTTTAATACTTTTTTAATTAATTTTAAATTATTTATTTCACTTTTTTTACTACTATTATTTATTTATTTATTAATTTTTTAAAAAAGTAATTTATAATTTTTTTTAAATTGAGTCTTTTCAAAAATTAAAAAATGATTACACATAGTAACTAGCTCAAGAAACCATAACTATAATCACCAAAACCATCACCCCCTCCCCCCTCTTTCACCCTTACAAACTCTTTCGACTTCTATAGCTCTCATATTCCCTTATAACCCCTATAATGAAAACTATAAATCTTCATATTCTTAGAAATGTTAATGATCAAGAGGAGATAAAAATTTGAACCAAGCAGATTGAATTGTCAATGTGTATCCTAGAGAAAAATTCTTCAAGGAAAGTTCATAAATTTTGAAGGTCTCTATTAGATGAATCTTCTTTTAGAACAAGATCTATATTTTCATGTTTTAGAATTCCATTTCATGGAAGAAAATATTGAATTTTTTTTACATATAAGTAAAAGAGTTTTATATAAATATTTAGTTCAACATTAGTGACACAAAGGATGTCATAATTTCAAAGGTAAATGATATGGATTTTTATGTTTATTTAGTAGAAATTAAATAAAATTAGTACCCCCATTAAGAGGTTTTTTATTTCAATAATTGATCAATTGGAAACATGGAACATAAATCTAAAGATACTATGTATTTTCTCATCAACTCAACCCTGATTTAAAAAATGTTTGTAAAGGATATTGAGGCTTCCCAGAAGGTACTGGTCAAATTCATTCAGCGAGAAATACCTCTATGAATTCTTAAGTTATAAATATTATTTATCCTGATATGTATATAATTTTTTTATGATGAAAGATATAAAATTTAATTTTCTAATATATATGCTCTGATACATGCATTACTATTTTTAAGAAATGAAACGATGTTTGTTTATCCATATGAAAATATTATTTCTTTTCTTTTATATAAAAATTAAATATTAGAGATGTTTAGGTGCACGCTAGGAGTCATGAAAGTAACATTTTGAAAGATTTAAATTTAAGAAAGATAGGTTACTTATTGAGTAAAATTAAATAAAATATATTTCATATTTTTAGAGAATACCAACAAAAATATGGTCTTTTTGATCAGGGTGTGGGAGGAAATTTAATATCTGTTAGTTCGGTTTTTATTCATGAAGAACAAATCATTGAATTGGGAAGAGAAAATTTCATTCAAAAAATGATATGAAAAATCAGATATGATGTGTTTGATCAAGATATTGCAAGATATGTTCATCAATAACTTGAAGAAAATTTTGAAGAAGAGAAAAATGAGGCATGGGTTACCCGTCCTAGAAAAAAGGGTGAATATTTAGTTAAAACAGCATAAGTTGTGGTTTCTTCCACTGGTGAAACTAACCAACCATTTTTTTAGAGTCTCACTCACATCAGAGGAACAACAGCCTAAGAATAAACTAAACAATAGATTCGTTCATGAGGCTCCTTTTAGAATTCAAAATGGGAATCAAGAGAAATAGGCTCATGACAAAAATAAGATTCATAGAGATCATGCACAAGATGAAGTTGAGCAAACTGGTCAAAGAAATGGGCAATGATAAACTTTAGTAGTTGACACTACTAATTTTTGTTAGAATCCAATAGTCTTTGTTGTTATAGGTTCTTTGTGTAAGGATATTTATGCATTTTTTGGGTAGATAAAATTTCTAGAAAACAACTCTTTATATCTTACATAGAAGTATAAAGTTAAATAATTATTTATGGTTGATAGAGGAAAACCATCATTATATCAACAACAAGGATCACCAAATTCTATGAATAATCAAATTTTAGGGTTTTTCCTGACATTTATATGATGCAGGATCAAAATTCCAATGTGTAGAGTGTGAAATATATTTCTAAGAAGTCCTTATAAGATCTAAGAAATTAAACTATTATAATAAAAGAATTAGAATCAGTTCAAGCTAAACTACATGATCTCAATGAAATTTCAGTATAGAAATGATATTTTGATGCATTTCAAATAGATATATAAGAACATTTTGGAAAGAGGAGAGAAGAATATTTTTCAAAGAAATATTTTTATGTTTTAAAAATGTAGTTAGGGAGTCAATTTAAATCAATATCAAGTAGAGAAATTAATCCCATAGCATCTACTTCTACTCCTCAAAAATTTCTAGACATTATTAGAAAATCTGAAATAATTAATGTTGTGATTTATACCTTAAATGATTGAATACATTCACATCAGTGTGATAGTTCACCTTTAAATATGTTGTTGTAAAACCAAATAAGACTTTTTGAAAAAGTTAGATCTAGAGATCATGGTATTAGAAATATTTTCAATTAGTTAGGTGGCATTTCTTCATGGTTTAATCAGTTAAAAGAGAATATTAATGAGTTTTTTAAATTAATTTTATCCAAAAGTTTTAAGGTTGGTTAAGATTCAAAAAAATGATGAGACTGTTGGTTAAAACCCTTAATGATTGTTTTAGAAGACTAACTATAGAGATAACAAATTTTCGTCAGGTTGTTCAATATTCTCATTATTTTGACACCTCTACTAAACCTTTCATTTCACCCTCATCTAGTACCACCTTTTGAAATTTCTTAGGAAGATGATTCATGTAATCAAAACTATGTTTTTATGAATTTATTTTTCTTATTATGTTTGTGATTATTATTATTTCTATTCACTCCAAAACCCAAAATAAATATCATTTTTTTAGAATACTATAAAATTCATTCGTATTTTTGTGCTACATTGAATGTGTTTTATAATATTTTTGACTACTTTTATTTTTATTTAAGAAATAAAGGGACACAATTGGGTAAAAAAAACATCCATAATTTCAAAATTCATAATTTTATATTCAACAGTTTTTTATTAACTGAATAGAATGGGAATTTAAATGTTTTCTTGTATAAAACTACATTAAATATCAACAATTTTTTTATTATAATTTCTATTATATCTTTTTTAATATATTAATTATTTTATTTTTAAAATTAAACTCTTTTCTATAGTTATGTCATTGTGATTGTGATCAAAAAAAGGGAAAGGTATTGCGCATGTGTTATCTCAACACTACTCTATGCATTTTATTGATTTTGATGATCATAAATACCCTTGTTTGTTTTTATAATAAAATTAACTTAGGAATGTTTCAGGAATATATTTCTGGATAATTTTATCTAATTTACTATTTAAAATATTTTTTATCAGTATTTTAGGCATGTTTGAATATATTTTGGAAAAACTGTTCATACCCTATGTTTGTAAGTGTAACTTATAGCTTGGGAAACCAATGTTTGGATTGAAATGCATTGATCATGTACCCTATATTGCTAAAAAACTACGATAAAAAAACTCTATGATTGGAAGGAACCATATTTTTAAATGAATAAATGTACGGTTCATCAATCTTGATTTTTTGAACAATTTTCCATTTTCCACCCCACTTTTTCTTTTTATTTTCTTTACATGAAGGAACCCTATAGTTTACTAATGTAAGATAGAGTTATAAACTGAAGATACAATACACATTTTCTACAATTGTATTTTTGAAGTAAATATCACTTTAAAGATAATTTATGAATGATTCAAAGGTTTATATTCAACAGATTAGATCTTTCTTATGTCTACAAGAATATATGACTCACTTGAATGATTTAAATTAAAGTGATCCTTATTTGTTAGGTGACATTCTTAGATTTATTATGACTTAAATCAAGATATGTTTTTATCATTAAATAGTAATAACACTTCCATTTTTGATATATTGTGTGATATCTTTTTTATTAAAAAAATTATCCTTAGGAAAAAAGATCAAATTTCCCTTTTATTGCGAAGAATATACATTTTGGAGACATAGATGATTCAATATTGTGCCAACTAAAACTGATGTTATTGTTACTACTTCTATTTTTTTACTATTTTTTTAATATTACTTGCAACCAAGATCTCTTCAATGATGTTCATTCTTGATGTCTATAATATTTGAATGATATGATCCATTTTTTATCATTTTCATCCACAATTATGACTATGAATCTTTTTATTTAATCAAATAAATCTCTATTGATCTACTGTGGTTTTGGATGCTCAGACTCAGTCGTGGTGGTGGAGTGTCAGTTTATCTGAATAAGCTGTGGATAAATTAGTTTCTT
The DNA here is from genome assembly GCA_963277665.1 of Viscum album. Classification (NCBI taxonomy): domain Eukaryota; kingdom Viridiplantae; phylum Streptophyta; class Magnoliopsida; order Santalales; family Viscaceae; genus Viscum; species Viscum album. Next base: position 1,188,041,393 of record OY728130.1, on the reverse strand, counting down.
GAAACGAAATTAGAAGTATCTATAAAATCCTTATTGTAAAGGATTCAGTAACCTGTACTCTTTTTTAAGTTATTTTGATAACTTGGATTGTTTATTGAAATTTACCAAGCTTGTATAGAAGGTGTTGGGGAAGTTGAATGAGGGATCTTTTTACCATAACCCAATATAAAAATAATAGTTTTTTATTCTCTTTTTATCTACCTCTAAACTAACATAAATAAGATAAAACTTTATATATATTTAAATTATCAATAAAGATAAATGTTTGAATATATATAAGATTATAAAAAATACACAATTCACTTCCCTCTTATGAATCTTTATATTATTTTAGCCTAACAGTATAGCCATACACATAGTTTCCTTAGGGTTTCTTGTAAAGATACCTATAGTGATTTGATATGATAGTTTTTTTCCTAAAATATTCTTAACAAACTCTTCACAAACCCATACTCATATATGTGAAAACATGAGGTTGTTTTCATACCAAATCACTTATAAAATAATATTTTATACATTAAATGGAACACAATTTAAAATGTGTATTTTTTTTTATAAAATATATCCCTAAATGGAAAATGAAATAATGGAATGAATCGTCATTGACCTCCCTATATCCAACACATTTTGGTTCCTCCTTGAACATTCATGGTTTCATTATTGTATATAAAAATGATTGATTTGGCATAGAATCCAAAACATTCATAAATAATAAACATATACTATTTTAATATATTTTAAACTAAAATATGAAATGAGTTTCATTATAATTATACCATGTTAATTCTCAACATCATTCCTCTATTCTTTTAATTTATCAAAATAATTCAACAATACATCATTAGGTAAACATATCCATATTTACTATAGTCATTGGTAAATGTTATGAAGTATGAGTACCCACCCCTTATTTTAACTGGAAATGGTATATATACATATATATGTATAAATTCAATATAAACTATAGTCTGATCACCAGTTACACAAAATGGGTGTTTAGTCATTTTTCCTTGAACACAAGCATGACATAAACTAAGTGGTTTGAGTTTAAAATAATCTAAATATAAATATTAGTGTAATTTGGTCATGTTATTTTCACTTACAAGACCAAACTAGTGATTTCATATTTATGTGTTTCATTATTTATGTGATTATAGTTTATTATTGATTAAAATTGCATGGTTTTTACAATACAACAAATAAAAACTTATATTGAAGTTCTTTTAACCATAATATATTGTTTCACATTGATGGAATAAATATTCATTTAAAAATATGGAAAAAAAATTGTATCGATTCTGGAAATAGAAATACTATTTTTTTTATAACCAATGGAACACAATAAAAATCATTCAAAACCATGACCATTTTTGTTGACACAATGTGGTAGTGGTTTCTAATAGGCATAACAATAAGTCTAGATCTCTTTCATGCTCATATATCCAACTCACCTTGGTACATTTTCTGTAATATAATTGGTTCTTGTATTTGAATACATATATGAGAACCACATATTGTATCTAAAAAAATATTTTGAAATATAAATATTTCTCTCAATAATAAGTGAACCTAAAGCTTCCCCTTTCTTCTTTATCTATGTACAGTTTCTCATCAAGTGGTCGTTCTTTCCACATGAAAAACAGACAATGCCGAGGTCTATTTTATTCACCATGATCCCCCAACTTTTGGAAGGATTTTTGGAAGAATCCTTCGATTTAATGAAAATATTAGGGATTCTCACTTTTCCCTTCATATTTTTATATATATGAATAGAATTTATTGGGTGCTTCATGTCTCTATCTACATGGGAATGTAAATAGGGGAGAACTATGATAGACTTATCAAATGTTCTTTATATTGAAATTCACAAAAAAAAACTAGAGAAACACTAACAGAGTGATGAAATAATGAGATTATTGTCAAATTATTTAGGTATATTAAAATATAGAACCTCTAAATTCTCAATATAGCCGATTACTTTGACTATAAGAGGCCCAATTGGTGTAACTTCTCTATTTTTTCCATTTAAGGAACCTTTAATATCTCAAAGATACCTATATGTTAATCTCCTAATAAAGGTCATGGGGATTCATGAGTATAATATAGATATATATGTTCTCATGAAACTACATGGGATCTCTATAAATTTATTACATGATCTATAACACCCTAAGATTTTGTGGAATATTTTTTTAAATTAATTTAATATTTTTGATATTTTTCGTTTCACACAATACTAAATATAGCTTTTATTATTTAAAAAACACTATGTTTGGATTGTGTTATATAAAACACCAAGTAAATATTTTTCTACACACAACACTTATATTATCTTGCAGTATACTCAACACTATTCTTGGATTGTGTTACACAATTTCGAGTCCTTTTGATAGATTTCATTACATGCAATACCGAGTTTTACCGAACAATAGTATATTGCTAAAATATTATTAATTAACATAATAAGATATAAACTAGCTGTTAAATTAGAGGTTGTGAATATTTTTAACTAAATTATGACTATATAAGGTTTATAATATGAAATCATTTGTTACCAAGTAATTTCAAAGGAAAATATATACCAATTTATAACAAATGAAGTTGTTTTATTTTTATTATCAGAAATTTAATTTTATCTTAAATAATTAAATTAATTATAATTATTGGATGATATTAATGAAATATATATTTTATTTATTCAATTAAATATTTATTATTTTCATCAAATATATTATATATTCATAATATATGAATCATCCCAATCTTATGCATAAAGAACTATATTTTTTAGAAGGGACGTTTTATCATCTTTTGATGGAGAACCCATTTAAAATTAGATTTTTTGAAATTTTATATATTCTATTTGACAAAATAAACTTCTTATTTTAAATTGGAATATAAAAAATTAATTTTTTTATTTTTTAAATTTTTCTAATATGTTTCGTGTTTTGATGAATTGTAAAATAAGAATAAGTTTTAATTTAAAACAACCTCTTTCATCAAAATAATTTATAATGTTAAATAATATTTTTGGTTGGTTTTAATATATATTTAGATTTAATTTTTATAATATAATATAATATTGGTCATTATTGTTAATTTTCCATTTAATTTAGATATAAAAACATTTCAATATTTTACGTGTTTTAACTTTAATAAAAGGTTTTCTCACCCTGTCGGGAGTATTAATTCTAAATTAATTTCTACAATTATGTTTCTAAAATTTTAAAAAATGGATTCTATATTTTTAATCATAGGTCCTAAATTATTTAAATAGGTTCGTTATATTTTTGGGTATTATGAATAGTAACTTTATTTTTTTTTATTATCATGGTAAAAGGTAAATCAAGTAATTAAGGGTTAAAACTAATATTATAAATAAAAAATAACTATAACACTTATCAGAATTTCATTGGATAATTGGTTTTTGACCAAAATAATCCTTAGGATGAATTTATAACCATTTTAATCCAATTTTATAAGAATAAGACATTTATTATATTTTATTCAAAGAAATTTTAAAGAAGTCATACTCATATTTTGAATAACTATATCATTTTTAATGTAGGGTTATACATAATATAAATTGGATTATAAATATTCATTTGAAAGATAAATTTTTTTTATCATGGTAATTTATTTTAAATTTGTATGAAATAAATAGATACCTTAAAGGTATCAATATTTATTTTGTAGTAATTATTTAATTAATGGAAATGCCAAATAAATGGTATTAAAAATATTTAGATAAATATAATTTGACATAATTAATGTAATCCGGGAATTGTATGGATTACTTTGACATATTAGGTGTGATTCAATATAGTTTGTTTGAATATATAATGTTTTTATGATATTTTTAAAAATACAAATAATGAATAGTGTCAAAATTGACACTAATAATATTTTATGAAAATAAAATTTTATTAAATTATTTAAAAAATCATAAAAATATTAAATAAGGACAAGGGGTAATATATTGTCTAAAATATCATAAATTGACTATTTATGGACCAATTAAAACTTTATATATAAAAAGTAAATTCTTTTAATATTAAAAACATTGTTGGAATAGTTAAAATGATAAAAGGTTAACTTAGGGTTAATAAAAAAATAAGTTATAAAATTTTATCAAAACCGATCTAAAATTTATTAGTTGATGAGATTACAACATTATATCAACTTATCTTAGAATCCATGTCCTTTTTAGGTAATCATATTTATATTGAATTTAATATAAATTAATATATTTTGAAATTCCAAAAGTTCCCCTCGCCTCAATTAAAAAAGGGTACCCCCTCCCTCACTTCTTCACATCACATTGAGCCTTCTAGATCATGAAACACATAAACCTTTCCCTTATAAACATCAATAGACACATTCTAGAGTTTTTTTCTTTTCAAAATAACAACCATAGTGTCCCGAAGAGGATATCCAAAGGAGATTCTCTAAGTAAGAGGAGGATTGGATACGTATGAAGGAAATCTGACCTAAGGTAAAGTAATTTTATATCAATTTTTTATTACATGAGATACATTCCATATTCATCACTCTATTATTTTTGGGGTGTATATACTAACCTATGACGTGTTATATGATTAATTTCCTCTATTTAGTGATATTAAAATCTTTAATTTATTTATTTATTTCATGTGGTTCATGATTTTAAAGTTCCTCAAGTAGTAAAGGGTTTTTTGTCTCACATTTATTCATGTGGGACACATGCCTTATACAAATTGTTTTTCTGATATGTGGTGTTTATATTTCCCATGAATTTATTTTATGATTATTATCCATAAGATTAAGTTATTTTCAAATCTATATAGTTTTCTCTCATTCATGGGGCATAAATTTCTACTTATTATTATGTGATAAGTATTTATTTCGTAATTTCATCAATATTTAGGAATGGTATAATTGTAACTCTCCATTGTGGAATGTTTATCTTATATGTCCATTTTTTATAAAAAAATTTCCAAAATATGTTTTTATTAATCTCTTATGGATGTTAAAAGTCATTTTTACCCATTTTTTACTTTTTAAATCATGATTTTAAAGGAATATTATTTCATTTTCAAAAAAGATACTTTGTGAATTTTCCAAAAAAAGAATGAAAGGAGTGTTTTCCTTAAATTATACAGAATTAATAAAATTTTCCACTATCATGATACCTTAATTCCTTGAAGAATCTTTTAAAATATTAAGGATTATTTTAAAAAAACTCTTTTCAAATTGTGTGACATTTTAATAAAACAAAACTTTTTCAAAGAAGAAAGGATTTATTTGCTCAAAAATTACTTTCAAGTGATCTCCAAAAATTATTTTCCATCATAGATAATTTTAGTTTATATTACATAGTATGTGATTCAATGATACCATACTTATTCTTTATAATAGTAGTATATTTTAATGATGGAATTATATTTATGAAACCAATTTTTTTTCCATGGGTTTTGTTATGATTGAATGTTATTTATAAAACAAATTTCATTATATGGGTTCTCATATGTTGAAGGATTTATGTTCTTATAGAAAAACATATATATTGTTTTCATTATGTGATGGGTGGGTCCTATATCCCCCTAAAATGAATTTGGTAATTGTTTATATATCATGAGACAGACATGGATGGAATAGGGGTGAACTTGGTTCTGTAAAGAAAATTATCTACTAAGATGGTTTTAGGAGTAAACCTTTACTACTAATATGGTCATGGGAGCAAACCATAACTACTAAGATGGTATGGGGTGTGAATCCATACTACTAAGATGGAATTTTCTATCAATTCCTAGACTACTATGGAAATCATTTTATATTCTTATGTGTCTGCCACATGTTCCATGTCTTATTTCTATGTTATGATTTCATGAATTTTTTTTCTTTATTTCCTCATGATTCATGTCTTATGAACTACCAATATTTATATCGTGATTCATGTTTATGATCCTGGATATATAGGGTTTGATATTCTCTTTTCATGATAATGTTCTCATACCCTAATTCTCATGATTATTTTGACATGTCTCCCTTATTTACCCTTACTAAGCATGTAAGATGACACTATTCTTATGTTTTGTCTTCCTTGTGTTTTAAAAAATATTTTATTTAGGCATAATAAATGGGAATATCTTTATGGGAAAAATTGAAGATATTTTTCTAGATTATAATTTGGTGTTCTATGTTTCTAAATTTACTAAACTAATGTAGTCTTTCAGCATTTGTTTTTTGTATTCTGAAAAAAATAATGTCTATGTATGTAAAAAATGGGTCATTATATAATAAAACAATGAATATATAGTACATCATTAATAATTCTTTCATATATAGATAAATATTCCTCATTTTCCTCCATTACAGGATAATCCAGGACTGGGGACTCAAGCATGTTAAACTTTTGTCCATGGCCCATCACAACTCATAAGTATCTAAACAATTCCGTGAAGTTATTACCAATTAGGATGTGATATTTCTTATGAGTTGATTGTATTGATAATGAGGTTGAAGAACCTTCCATTTTTCTATAATAATATACCAGTATATTATTAATACATTATTTATTACTTTTTGTAACCTAATAAATTATATTTTATTAGTCTCCCACTATTTTACAAAACATAATATACTCCACCATTGAATAAATATTGCCCACTCACATGGACATTATTATGGAAAGTATCCTTAGTTACCTTATTATAATATATGAAGAGGCCATTAAAATTATGATAAGTTATTTAGGTAGGTGTTCTTTCTAACTAAAAACTACAACCTCCATGATCCATTAAGTGGACTCCCCAATCCAAAAAACCAAACTAGGATTTCCACAATAGTTGGATTAAAATTTTAATTTGATAAAATCCAGATTTTAAACCAAAAATGTATTACTTTGAGTGGATTCACTATCTTAGTTAATATTTCTCGATAGTAACAAGTTCACCAAATGAAGGTCGAAGTGATACGTAAACTATGGGTTTATATTAAATAAGATAATAAAAGTCTTGGTATGGTATAATATTTGGTTGAATTGTTTTACATATGATTAATTAATTTTTTTGTTTTATCCATTTACATGACCTGATAACATAAAGTTTATTTTACTTATGATATTTACCATGTACCAATAAATAATTTACACATAATACCTTTATTTTAATTTCATATTTTCATGTTAAATTAATTTATTTTTTTGATCAAAACCTTTATTCCATAAAATAAATCATGCATAAGAAATAAATGAAATATATATATGAATTTATCATGATATTGTCTAATTATTTATTTATTTAGCTAACAATAAATCAACCTACAACACTAGGGAAAAAATAATTCTACATATCTGGGTACTAATTTTAATATCCCACATATCCACTTGTGTATCACTTGGGTCGGTTTCACCACAATAACTCATATCCAACTAAATTGTTCTTTATGCACCTTAGAATTCATCCTTTTATATTCCTTTACATTCGATGATGTTGAAGGGATCCCAATTGGTGTTTAGGTTAAAGAAAATGTAGGAACACAAGCCCTTATGTATATCTTTACATTACTGACCATCAAATTAAATTTAATAATAAATAATTATAAATACCATGAAATTATTATTAAATCAAATAAAACCATCACAAATATAGATCTCGTCTAAGATCGTGAGAAATCACAAACATCATATGACTACACTATTAAAATGACTATCAATATTTCATTTCAATTCATTCTTCATTAAGATAAAATATATAAAAATTAGTCCATTTAAGTTTTATATTAATTCATTCATTCATTTTATCTAAATATCCAACCAATTTGTCTGGGATATTCCCATCCATTGTGAATTTTAAAAAAAATAGAATTTATTATGTACAGAACATATACTAGAAGATATCATGACGTATACCCATATTAACTATACCCAACATGGTCATTTTGGTTTATAGTACACTCAAACAATTAAATGCTTGAACAAAATGTGATATAATTTTATAGCATGTAATATCAATAAAAATGAAAATTATACTATATGTATTGGTTGGATTAATGTTAATAATATAGTATCTAACTACAATTCCCAACATGTAGTTCCAATTTTTATATGGAAATTAATTATGAATTTAACATCATATAAAGCATATAACACGACATGTACTATTAATAAATTACACATAAATATTTGTTACATAAAATATAAACTTTTAGTTTGAATTGATTTAGGAAGCCAATTGGAGTAATAAGGTCCGGATTTGGGAGAATCTTTGGGATGATGTGGTTGTTGGCCCTCACCTAGAACATAGAATTGGGATGTTCTTGAATATCAACCTCCCTCCCATGAATGCTAAATAATTTGGAGGAGGAGGGGCGAGCAGTATGATTTTTTTGAAATCATAGTACATTATAGTGACGCCAATGACATCATCCTAATCACAAACTGATAATGTGTGAAAGATCATGATAATTGTGGGGAGAAACCCCAAAACGAAGAGGTTTAGGGTATAGTGCATTGAAAAACCAGACCCCAATAACCCTCTATCTATGAAATTATTTATAGAAAGAGTAGTAAGAGTGATCACTAATACATATGGATATTGAAAATGATTTAAAATAATGAAAGGTGGCACAAATATTGCACCTAAGTATATATTTATATATTCGGTTTTAGTGTGGGGTGTGCATCGATTTTGGTTTAATGGCTATAGAATGTTCCCATACATTATTTAAAATTTGATTCTATAAAAAAGTGAAGAATAAACTTCATCACATCAAACCGGTGGAGATGTTTTGTTTAAATAAATCAAGATACCAGGTCATTTGTTGATCGAGGAAGATTGAAGACATGACTTTAAGGGGGTTTTTGGGTATACACATCCACATATAATGCATTTTCAAACACTAGATATTATTAATGCTTAACATAAAGTCAAAATAAATATAAATATAATATTAATTAGCACTAGCTAAATGCACTGATAAAGATAAATTTTATCGGATCAAAAAACAGTGTTCATAAAAATGTACCATTTATCTACACATTTTCTAGCCAAGAAAAAGGTATATCTTTATTAGCACTTTTCTTAATGCTGATAAAAAATAATCAAAAAATATTATTAATATATATATAATAATCATATTTATATTAAAAAATTAATGTTTATTTATAAGAATTAATCACAAAATGAATGTATATAATTCAACTAAATATGATATTCTACTAAAAAAAATTTTAACAGTGCTAAAATTATATTTTTCCATGATTTAAAAGACTGAAAATCTAAACAATATAAAAATACATCATCCTTTATTAGTGCTTCAAAAAAGTGATGAAAAGCATCCTTTTATCAGTTATTTTTTTGAAGTGCTAATAATGGGCACATTTACTAATTCTAGATTATACACTGATAAAGGGTACCCTTACTAGTTCTAGATAAATCACTGATAGAAGGTATCATTTATCAAGGATAGTTGAAGTGCAGATAAAGGCTATTTCAGCTGTTATGCGGTTCAGGCCCTACAAAAGTCTTATAAAAAATCCAAATAAGGATACATTAAAAGGAATATAAATTTATTGTAAACTATATTTGAATAAAACTAAAACATTTCACTATGATTTCAATTCATAATTCAAATTCAAAATATTTTTATTATTTTTTAATTTATAATTAACCAAAAAAATTACATCCTATACACAAAATCAAAACTAGAAGACTCTTTCTAGTGATCAAAATCTATATAAAATTATTTCCTTACAACAAAACCAGTGTTTATTTTATTAATATTAAATAAAAAATAAAAAATAAATTTAATTTTAATGTTATATAATCCATATATGATAAATTATATTTTAATTATTGTAGATGTTGATGATATTATCAGTTAATCGTGTTTCATATTAATGTGTGGTCAATTCCAAATCATCATAAATATATCATATATCATGTTACTAATGTTTAAAAACAATCCAATATTGTTTTCTTATAATTTTATATTTGAATTGTGTTTTAAAAAAATGACACTTATATTGAAAATAGGAACTTCATGTATAATAAACCACATCATTTATCGGATTGAAATTCGGTTAATTATTAACTGAAAAAATTAAATTAGGGATTATTTTCAAAAAAATTGAAAACAATCTGATATTTGTTGCTCAGTTTTGACTATGTGAGGAACGTTTTAAACTAAAATGAAAATTTTATATTGAAAAATTTCACTTTGAGTTATATTGACCACATCATATATTGAATTGATGTGCGTTCAATTCCTACATGTCACAAATTTATTATGGATCATTTTTATATAGCTTGGAATATATTTGATCTTATTCTCTTGGTTTTTTTCAAGTGAAGTGAATTTTATACTAAAAAGACACCTTTCTATTGAAAACACATACTTTGAGTCATATTGGCCACATTTTGTGTTATATTGATATGTGATTGATTGTTACACATCACAAGTTAATTATGGACTATTTATTATGGTTTGAAAATAATCCGAGATTTTTTTTGAGTTTTTTCTATTTGATGTGTGGTTTAAACTAAGATGAAACTTTTATATTGAAAATACATACTTCAATTCTTACCGACAACATTTTGTCTCAAATTGTATATAATTCAATTCCTACCTGAAAAAATGAATTATTAATCATTTTCCTAATGTTTGAAAAGAACCTGATATTGTTTTCTCGGTTTTGGATATTTGATGTGTGGTTTAAACTAAAATGGCATTTCTTTACTGAAAACACAAACCTTGAGTTATACTAACCATGTCGGGTGTCATATTTACATGTGTTCTATTCTTACAAGTCACAGATTAATTATAGATCATTTTCATAATGTATGAAAAAATTCCAAACTCATATTTTCAATTTTGGATACTGATGTTATTTTTAAAGTAGAATAACAATTTTATATTGAGAACACACAAATTGAGTTATATCAGTTACATGAAATTTCATATTGAAGTTTGGTTTATTTTACATGTTAGAAATGATTTATGGAACATCTTATTAATGTTTCAAAACAATATAATCTCTCAATCTAATTTTTTGACACTTGATGTGTGTTCTAAACTATAATAACACTTTTATATTGAAAAAATGTACTTGTAGTTATACTGACCACATAATGTGTGGGATTGATGTCTGGTAAATTACCACACATCAGAAATTAATTATGGATCATTTTCATAATATTTGAAAACAATCAAATCTCATTTTCTTAGTTTTGGATATGTGATGCACATTATAAACAAAAATTACACATATATTAAAAGAACACACTTTGAACCATACTGACCTCATCATCTGTCAGATTGACGTGAAGTCAATTTCTATAAGTAAAAATGAATTATGGATCCTTTTAATAATGTTTAAAAACATTATGAACTCATTTTCTCAGTATTGGCTGTGTGGTATGTGTTTTAAACGAAAATGATACTTCCATATAGAAAAAATGCACTGGAGTCATACTGGACACATTGTCTGTCAAAATGATCTATGGTCAATTATTATATGTCACAAATGAATTATGGATCATTTTCACAAATATTGAAAACAATATTAGTTAATTTTCTTGTTTTTTGTAGCGATGTATATTTTAATCTAAAATAACACCTCTGTATTGAAAAATTGTATTACGAGTCATATCGGTCACATCATGTTTCGTATTGATGTGTGGTCTATTATTACATGCCACTAATATATTATGAATCATTGATATACTATTTTAAAATAATACAAGATTTTTTTCTTGTTTTCAACTATTTGATGTGTTTTTTTAAACTAAATTGACAATTTTCTATTGAAAATACATACTTAGATTCATATTGACCACATTGTGTGTCAGATTGGAGTGTGGTAAATTCATACATGTGAGAAATTATTTATGGATCATTTAATAAAATTATGAAAACAGAATGATATTTTTTCATGATTTTGGTAGTTTGATGTATGTTTTAAACTAAAATAACTCTTTTTTATTTAAAACACACACTTCGAGTCATGTTGACCACGTAGACTATTGTATTAATGTGAGATTGGTTCATACAAGTAAATATGAATTATGGATCATTTTCCTAAAGTTTTAAAACAATAAAAACTAATTTTCTTTGATTTTTCTATAGGAGACATGTTTTAAACAAAAATATCACTTATATTGAAAACACTCACATTGAGTCATACAGACCACATAGAGTATTGAATTGACATATAATAAATTCCTACTTGTCGCAAATGAATTATATACCATTTTATTAATGTTTAAAAACAAGATGATCTCTTTTTTTTTGAAATGTTACATGCATTTTAAACTAGAATAGATCTTTTGTATTGAAAACAAAAACTCAGATTCACAGCAAACACATTGAGTGTCAGATTGTTGTGTGGTCAATTCCAATAAGTTAAAAGTGACTTATGAATCGTTGTCCTAAAGTATGAGAATAATATTAATTTTTATCATGGTTTTCATCATGAAATGTGTGTTTTCAATAAATTTTAAAATTTAAAAAAATAATTATTGAATAAAAATGATGAGTAACTTAACTAAAAAAATTAGATAAAATGATTATAAAATCATATAAATAAGTAGAAAAAAGTCTATGATCATGTTATCTATAAAATTTTGACACAATGTATTCCATTCATTTGTTTCAAAATAAATCAACTTCCTCCATTATACATCTCCTTGAGAAATAGATCAGTTTTAATATATAATCATTCTGATTCTAATTATCAGCATCCCAAGTGTATTTATAAGGTCATATCTCATACTAGATAACAAACATAGTAGGTAATAACCGAAATTTCATTTCGGAAAAAATTATGATACCATCTACACTTCCCACTCATCACTAAACAAATTTAATTCTTTTTTATTACATAGATTATTAGAAATATTATTAGTACTAAGAAAATATAATGAAACATAAAATGATGAATTTATTTTAATAAAATTGTAATTACCATTGGAAACTACATGTTCTAGGATACTAGTATTTTTATGGTAGATAATATCTTTCCAAAATTTGAAAGATAATATCCATAATTATTTTTGTTATCTTTCTTCAGACACAACACTAACATTGACCAAAATAACTAAATTTTTTTGAAATATGTTTTAATAGTTAAATATTTATACATATACCTTAATCTATTTCTATTTTAATCAATCCACATACCTCTTATTTTTTGCCATCAACATCATTCCATGATTTAACATATATTGATAGATCACCCTATCATAACAAAATTTTTGTTAAAAAACACATTAAAACATATAATTTGAATTTTATCTAAAAAATATTGAATACAATGCTTTAAAAATCAACAATACACATCATGTGTAGTTTGATTGATGGAAATCCATGAATTGGACTGAAAAAATAAATATTTGGGTTATCCAAATTAAATATAATCAACATCCATTTCTTCCTAAAAAACAAATAAGTAATGGAAAAAAAATATTTCATATGACTATATTGTAGAGATTTACCCCTAATTTTTCAATATAAAAATTGTCTTTCATCTATTATTTTTTCTCAAAATCCTCTCTAGGATCGTCTTTTTTCTTATCAGATTAATTCAAATACAATGATATTTCTTTAGTAGAAATTATACAGGGATTAATGAACCAAAATTGGGGTTTCCAATGTTTTCCCAATATTTTATAGTAATAAAAAACCAATAGAAAATATTAATAGTTACTGACATTAATGAATATATTAGATCATTTTTGGGAAAATGTTTCCTGAAAATGAAAAACAATTATGTATTCAAAACTGAGACTCCCACCCATTTAAACTTGATAAACTCTTTAATACTCTTCATACCAACCATGTCTATTATGAAAGTTCCTAATATTTGATATTCATATTGAATATTGGTCACATATCCATATTTGAATGTTATGTCTTCATGACGTTTTAATGATAATATATGTTGTAGTAAAACTGGAAATAAGAAGGTACTAAGGGAAGGACTTCTTGTTTTCTTGTTCGATTCAATAAATTTCAATGATCAAACCTTCTGGTTCCCTAGTGTTTTTATTTTCTCTAATACCATACCTCACATCAGATCCTTTTTTCAACAACTGTTACTTGACTTTTATTTGAAAAAAATTATTAAGGACATACCTCATATATCTTATAATTTTAAATGTCCATGCTAAAAAAGTTCTAATAGCATCATTGACCAATGTAATATTCGGATCATCAATTGGAATAAGAAACTAATCACTCAGAACTTTATCTACTTCAATCCCAATTCTAATGTGATATTTTGGGATCTATTTATTGTGTATCATGTCTACTGATATATTATACACTATACACCTCATAATAAGGTGGTTTGTGGGTGTTGATAGATAGAAATCACATAAAAATTTACCCTAAAGAATTTTAGAACTATAAAGTTATCATAATATTTTTTATTTACATTTTGGAGAAAGAGTAATGAAAAAATTAATTACCTTAAGTAAGGTATATAGTTGAAGATAATTACTAGCCTTAAAGCCAGTGGGGTCTTTTGGAATCACAAATAGTATCTTATTTTGGAATTCAATGTATGGATCAACATATTCAATATTATGTAAAGTTTAATGAATACCTTACTCTTTCTCTATTATGGTAATTTTAACAACATCTCTTCCAACAATCACAATGCATATAAGGTGTCCACTATGGTGAGACATTGGGAGACTAATTTTATCAACAAACGATAAGTATCTTTTACAAAATGCAACAACTTCTTCAACAATATATCATTCAATAATAAAACAATTTTGGAAACTTTGATTCATGATGTACCCTTTTAAAATATTCATAAACTTTTCAATGAGGTAAACCCATATTTAATGGATATGAACACATTATTAAACCACCCTAACCATTTTAACCATCAAGTGGAAAATTATATCAAATATTTATGGTGGTAAGAACAACTCAAATTTTCATAATATAACTAAAAACTCCTAATTTATGATTGGAATCCTTACTAGTTATATACCTTTACTACAAATACCTTTCAAAAATAAGTAGATTTGGGTTAATGCATGTCATTCATTTTTAATAAGAATGCAACGTAAAGATTTAATCATCAAATCTGGAATCAAAACATAGAATTCATGTGATATTAGTATATATAACATCAAATTCATTATATAAACTAAATTATGGATATTTTATGAATACACCTCTAAATCTTTTACAATATTATTGAAAATGAAAATTTGTTATTTTTCTTTTATGCAGAGAGTATAAGATGCTGGAGGAAGAAATGTTTGGCTTTTACCCTTCCCTGGTGCCAACTCTTCCCATTTCCCAATGTAAATAAAGTCTATCATAGACTTGATTCCATGTTTTTTTTATAGGAACATTTAGTAATGTTTCAATAACACAATAAAAAAAATTTATTCTCATTCATTACATGAAGAAATATTTTTTACATACAAAAAATTCCAGTAAAGTAATTCATTGAAAATCCATATCCTTTTATGAGCTGAATTCATAATGTTTTTTAAAAATGGTTTACTGAAAATATTTTCAATATGTTATACTTTATCTAATTTTTGATCACCCATTAGTGGAGATAGTGTTGTACCTTGTTCGGTATTCCCATATAATGTTGTCTTATAGGATCAGTATTAAGTTCATTAAGGTCAAACATTCCAATATCTTAAATGCATGATCTTCAAGGAATGTTTCAATAGAACTGAGTGTGTTCATTCTTCACAATATGGAAACCCCAAAATTTCTATAATGTTATATCCGAAAAACATTCCATAAGCAGAAATATAATTTATCATCCCTTAAAACATGGACCTCAATGTAAATTAATCACTTCTATGAGTTTCATATATTATAACACTTATATCCTACATCAATTTTAGATCTTCAATCAATGGATCCAAATAGACATCAATATAATTACATGTTTGATTTGTTCTAGATTTAAGTAGTACAACATAATGTGTTTTCACTTCATGCATAACCATTTTAGCAAGTAATTATTTACATGCATAATTGGTCATGTACTATGAGTACTAATCTGTACACCAAAATGATTTATTCTATCTTTAGATAATGTAAGAAAAAAGTTTCTTGGATTATTTCCAAATCCCAGATACTCATAATCAATTTTCTTCCACTGAGGAGAGACCACTGGATGACATAGTTTCCCATTTTTAATTCTTATATCATTGTGTCATAGAAATTATATTATGGTGTCTTCACATCTATATAGTCTTATAAACCACGGAATGATAGAAAACTACCATAAATATTTAGATGACTTGATTAATATTTCTTGCATTGATTCACATCACACATAGGGCATTTTAGGTGTTATTCATGGTCCTTGTGAATTAATATTAAATCATTTGGAAGAAGAAGTGTTTTTTTAAGGATCATATTCATTTAACATTGAATTCATTTAGAATCATACATTAAACAATGAAGTTAATTTTTTTATTGTGGAATATCATTTTGGAGACCAAGTTGATTTGTAAAGCTGGTATCACTCCATCAGATTCTAGATTTCAAATTATATAACTTCAAAATAGTTTTCAATGTTGTGTATTTAGTATAATTAGTATATAATAGTCTTTTATAACATCTATTTTACTTCTCACATAACCTTGGGAAATCAGGAAGGTTATCTTAAATTTCCATTTTCATTTCTTCTATATGATCTCTGTCATCATTTATAATGGTATTAATATAAAATGATCCATAAATTTCAGTATCATCCCAATTAGTGTGCACATTCAGTTTTTTCTAATATCAAGTACAAAATTTATTGATATGTTCTATTGTGTTAAAAATAAAATTTTCTTCCAACTATTTTGGACAAATTTATCTTGAATAACAATAATATAAACATGGAAAAAAATTGAGAAAGTTCATATGCATGATCTATTAAAAGCTTGATAAACTCTTTAACTCTATCTCCATACACTTTTATTATAAAATCATCTTGCATCCATTTTCGATTCATATTCATCATATAAGGTTTATACAATATTCATTTTGTACAAAAAAATAATAAATACACATAATATAGTCATAATCAAAGGATAAATTTGTAGATAATTCTAATAATGGGAACACAAAATTTGAATGTTATCCATTGTGAGTCCTAACAAGTTATTATTTAACACAATGATGACATAAAAAACATGGGATAAACATGTGGATTATCTTCTAGGTTCTCAATTAGATATTTTATTGGAAAAAAAGGTGACAAAAAAATATATTAGCAAAAAAATTATTTATTATTTCCTGAAAGACTTACCTTGGAAAATTTTGTTCTTTATTTCCATTTAATTATGACCTCACATTCTAAATTTGTCTAAAAAATATAATTTCCCAGAATATAAAAGGTCATGTAATCATTGTATTTTTATATAGGTTTAAGGACCTTAGAAATTCATGAAACAGATAAATGAAACTATTATTGATGAAAGAAGTGATGTCGGATTCCTTGTTACTCTATTTTTCTATAGATTATTCTATATTATATAGTATAGGAATACCAATAAATATATTTTTATAATCCCCCACTAACCAACCCCTATTTAAAAAATATTATATTTATAAATTTTAGTCATATTTCACATATCTTATATTATCCAAAACCTCTATTCAATTTTCTTAAAAATACCATAAATACTTCCTGTTAATAAACATTCTAAAAAAATCGGTTAGGATGGATTTCACATCAATGAGATCAAAAAAAATTATTCCACCTCTAATAATGAAATATATAACTATAAGATATTTCCTATGTCTATAAGTCAAAAACATCATAGGTATATCCAAAATAGTATTATCATATTTAATATAATCTATACCATATGTATGGTTAGTGGAGATTATGATAAACTTTATAAAATTATTACAATATATTCTAATCCTCTATGTGTCTGAGATTATAGTGTTTTAAATTAAATCTTTATAAGGGTGACACTCAAAAAGATCCTAAGGATGCACAATATATCAAAAGAATATTAATATTTTCAACATTGATTAATCCAAACAAATAATTTCAACATACCATGCCTTTTTTTGAAGACCATGCATCTATAGTAAAAATATAGTTGATTACTTTATTCTATAATTCTAACATTAAATGTTCATAAGATATTTTACATACTAAAACATGAATATTAGAGTTGTGAGTTATCATATCAAAACCTGTTTTAATTAATTTTAAACATTCCATCAATTTTTTTATTTATTAAGAGTCTGAAATTTCCTGGAAATTTAAAAATTATATATTCCATTTTCATAATTCATATGAAAAATCAATCAAAACCAAAACCAAATATGCCCATTTAAGTATATTACACAATATCCAAACATGGATTATCATTTTCAAATCTATATAACACATGAAACAATCTATACCCGTCAAACATCATGTAAATAATTTAATATAACCATTTCCATACTCTGTTCAATAAACTATAAACATTCAACTCAAAGATTCATCATACCTAATAGAAATTATTACCAAAACCAAAAAAAATAATGAATGAAATCATAACCAAATCCATTTTCATATGACTAAACAAATCAAAACCAAATCCAAATTATACTAACCCATAATAAACAGATTTTAAATTTATAATATCATTAAATTATTTTTAAAAATATATATATACACACCCAAGGAAGACATAACACCTAAAATGGTTCAATAACAATCACATTTGTTTCTTAAAATATAAATAAACTAAATTATTACCATTAAAAACATTGAAACTAAGGAAACAAACTAAATTTTCATCTTAAAAAGCCTCAAAACTTTTTATTTTAAATAAAACATCAAAAATAATAAATACAACCATAAATTTAATTTATAGACACTTCACAACTCATTAAAATAAAAAATTACTTAAAAATTTGTATATATAAAAATATAATAATCAGTTTAATATATTAAAATGGTACTTCATTCCATAATAATTACTTTTTCTCACATTAAAAATCCAATTTATAATTTACCTCCAGAAACAACCAACTTCAAATCATTCTATAAAACATTGAATTACATAATAAGAATCATTTAATAAATAATTTTAGTATCCATTATTCTAGAAACATACAATTTTTAAATAACTATACATTGAAATCCAAAAAATTAGATAGATACATGAAAACTATAAATGTACAATAATCAAACACTTACATGCATTTAAAAGAAAAAAACAAGGAAATCAGTTTAAATTTCAATTATATTAGGTTGAAAACACATTAATAAAACAATTATGAATTAAACATTCTTAAAGTAATTCACATACATAAATAAAACATTAAGGTATACCCAAGACCTTTATCATTAGTTTTTTAGGATATATATCCTGATTATAAATCCAATATTTTCAAACACATCCCTAAAGACAACTATCAACCATACAAACTCTAACTAATTCAAACTAAATACCTCTCAAAAATTTTAAAAAAACATAATAAATAACATTATCAAATTATTGGAATTAATAAATTCATTATTATAATAAATAATATGAAAAAATTGTGTTTTCATTATATTTCATGTTTTTTAAAACTATAAAGGTTTATTTAGAATTCATAATTTTAATCAGTAGATGAATAAAAAAATTACATGTAATAAAATGAAATCAATTCCAATATTTTTTTTTAAATGATACAAGTTTTAATATAGTAAAATAAACTTCAAATAAAATTACAAAAAATATCATGAAACCAATAAAAGTAGAGAGAACCCATAAAAAATACTAATTACCTAAAAACCACATTCACACCAATTTTATCAAATATAATAACAAATTATACACACAAATTGTAAATAAAGAAAGAAATTTTTGACAATACTATGTTTGAAAACTCTTTTAAAATGATATAATTCATAACTCTGTTTTTAAGGTACTCAATGAGCCTTTGTAACATTTATTATGAATAAAAATTTAAAATCCCCCTTTGTTTAACACCTTTTTAAAAATGAATTTGATTTACAAAATAAATTTTAAACCCATATCATGTTTCATTCAATTAAAAAATATATAAAGGATAATAAAAATCAAATGAATGGCCAAATACATAAATTATAGATAACTAGAGAGGGAAACCAATGAAATTAAATCTATATGATATTTATGTAACTAAAATCAAAAATTTAATCACATATCTATCTTAATAAATATACTAAATCAAAGAGAATAAAAAACCCATTTCAAATATTCTTAACCACTATATGAAATTCTTTAGTCATTTAATCTGATATATAAAAAGCATACCACTAAATTTGGATTGCATTTAATTTTAAAACATGAAATCAACCCTTTTTAAACAAAACAAAAAAATGGTAACCTTTTATGTTTTTTGTAACACAAACTATTACTCAAAAAATACCCATAATTCTTAAAGAAGTATGTAATAAAAAAATTCAAGCATCCTAGTTATGTTATGAAAAAGGGGGGGAATGGAATCACCGAAAATTAAGATGTGTATATGTATAAATCCTTAAATAATATTGATATGTTTCTATTAAAAAGAACCTGAACACCCTACAAATGAAGACATTAAAAATTTAGAACATGAACCCAACTATGGTTTGTATAATAGATATAATTATTGAGGTATAAGAAATAATGACATGGATGGAGGTTAAAATGAAGGGGAAAGAGTAAATACCCTAAAAATGAGTGATTGGTCTTGAAAATGAAGGAGGTGACATATATGGATCATGGATATTATAAAGAAACTAATAAATGAGATAGGAATTGAAATAATAACAAAACTTAGGATTTGAGAGGGTAGATTGATCTGAGAGAAAGTTGAGGGGGAGAGGTTGTAGAGATTGACTTCCTTGAGAGATTGAACAAAACAATGGAAATCAGTCCCCTTATGGTTATTTTTAAAATATAAGGGAGGGTTTTATGAGTGATTCCAAAAAAGTGTTAATAAAGAGAGGCTTCATCAGTACAAAAAAAATAAGTGCTGATAAAAGTACTCTTTATCAATTCTAAATAACTGCTCATAAAAGATATCTTTATCTGGGATAAATCTTTAGGGCTCATAAAGATGATTTTTATCAGTTCATATTTAGTGCTTAAAATAACTATATAATTAATTTTAATTTTATAATTAGTATAAAAAATAAATATAAATGTATATAAATATAAATAAATAAATATAAATGTATATAATTATATGTAAAGACTCGTAAATTTAAAGGAAAATATTTTCTTAAATTCTTTGGAATTTTACGAGTCCGCAGTTTCTGATGGCGCTTGATTCCGACATTCGGTGTGCCCAGAATCATTTTCTAAAGTTTCTTTCAGGTACCTTCAGTAAACTTAAATGCGGGTTTTTCTATCTTTTGAACAAGTGCTCTGAATTGAAATCTAATGGAACCAATGAACTCACTGTGCCAGTATTCGCTTAAAGAGACCTTTACCGTAGTTGCGTTTTATCGAATGTGGTAGTTAAAATTATGGGTTTCTATTTAAAAATTAATGATTAAATAAAAATGTGTTTGTAACACGTTTTTATTTAGTTGGTGGTTATTATCTTCAAAAGAAAGATGGAGGTGGGGCTCACCCCCCACATAACCTCCCATGGGAGGATATAGTGAGGTGGGGCCCACACGAGTTCAAACATTTCACCTCCCCTCAACTCCCTTTAAACTAACCTTTGTATTAATGAAGCCACATCATCCCTTTTTAGGTTTTAAACCTTCCACCTTCCCCCATTAAAGTGCCAACACTACTAATTAATTAATTGAGCTCCACAATTAATTAATTATTTTGTGGTTTCATGACTTATTTTGAATTATTTTTAAATTCATGGAAATATTATAATATAGGGAGCCTATTATTTTATTTTCCTTGGAAAATATTGTATTGGAATGATTTGGGAGAATTCACCCTCTCCAACAAAGAACGCGAGGAACAATATCCTCTTGACAAAGAACATCTCCTCCACTTCTTCAACCAGGGCAGGAACGTGAGGCAACGCCCACAAGGAATGCTCTTCTTCCTTCCTCTTCCTCCACGTCAAGGGAGAAGATGCTGCCCACGAAGATAGTCACCAAAAATGATGTTTCCACCTCAGATGCACCCCGAAGTCAACGAATTGACGTTGTCTTCAATGAACGAACATCAAATCAAGGTAAGAGATTTTGTATAATTTTAATTGAATACAATTATACCCTTGTTCTTGATATATGCTTTGGTTCATCATTGGCCATTTTTTATCACCTAATGCGGAGGGCGCGGGCCAATCAAATATTGCCCGATGGCCCCCCGTTGATTTTTGTAAGTGTTAAAAATTGAGGCAGATCCGAGAGTACGTGGTGCCATCACACCACGCCGGAGGAAGGAGGACACGACCATGAGGCGGCGGCGACCGAAAAAGGCGGAAACCGAAGGCCGTAGCCAAGCCGGGCCGTGGCAGTGGGGTACCAGCACCGTCACTCCGGTCGCATGGAGGAAATTGCAGCCTGTATCTGCTGGTCGCTTGGATAGACCGAACCGATTGGCCACATGTCGGTCGGGCAGGAGGACCACGGTGCTGTAGAGAAGACCGCAGCCCGCAATCGGAGGTCGCTCGCTGGCGAACCGGCCGGACAACTGCCGTCCAGGATAAAGGAAACCGCGGTGCAACTTGGTTATGCATGGCATGAATAGTGGTCCTTTGTGTGGGCTGCTCGGGCCGGATAGAATAGGTCGGCTTCGGTCGGCCGGCCAGGGAGAGGTGGCGCCTCTCGGCGCTGCCGGGCGAACCGGACCGGCCCTCTCCGCAGGCTGGGTTCCTAGGTGGTTCATTCCCCACCGTGCTGGGCCGGTCCCCCCCCCCCCCCCGCAGGGTTGGACAAGCCGAACCGGGATGGGGCAACCCCCAGCCCACTAGGCTTGACGGGCCAGGCCCGTTTTGCTTAAACATAAATAACTTCTAGACCGCGCGTCCGATCGACTTGTTGTCTGTGGAACTTGGACCCTTGTGACAAGGTGTTACTTTAGCGATACATATAGTGAATTTTGGATGACTTTGGAAAACTTATAGGTTTGGATCGAGTGTAAATCCAACTGGGCCCCTCAAATAGAAAAGCCAATAACACTCAGGTCGGGCATCTGATTGACGCGTCGCCTGTCGCATTGGGTTTCTATTAACGAGACGGAACTTTGGGACACATAAAATCATTACATCATGATACATGATGTATCGACCCCTTTGCTCGAGGAGCGGACCCTCCCGGAATTGATCGTGCTATGTGCGGGAACCCTAGAGCTGGCTACGATGACTTCTGTACTTGAATCCTCCATTGGTCTGATGACAATGACTACTATACCGGAATCATGTGTGGCTTCGACAGTTCTGATTTCTTTTCATATATCCTATGTGGGTCCGACAGAATAGGTGGTCTTGTATCCTGTTTGGGTCTGATAGCTCATACAAATCATAGTCGGTCCTGTATTCTGTGTGGGTCTGACGGCTTAGCTGGTCCTGTATCCAGTGTGGGTCCCACAGCTTAGATGAGATAGTCAGTCATGTATCTTGTATGGGTTCGATGACTTATCTTGTCCTGTATCCTATGTGGTTCCGACAGCTTAGATGATCCAGTGGCTACATATGATCATCTATATCTCACTACTATTGTGGCATACCTGTGTGAGTTGAGTCATGTCTTTCAACCATTATCATCATGGTGATTGACTTTACCTCCTTTATGGAATTGGTTTGTACTTGGGCTCGAGAGTTGGAGCCGGACTGAGATTGGTAACTTAGGTATATGTATGGGCATATACCTAAGTAGGGCTGGTTGATACTTTGTTATTGTATATTTCTTCTTTTGTTTATACTTAGTGGATATTGTGAGACCTTGCGGGTCTTGGGGTCCCTAAAGAGTACCATTATACTCACCCCTGAAAGGGCTATGCCCACACCTCATTGTGTTGGATACAAATGACGGACAGCGCTGATGAAGGCTGAGAGCGTCATGACTAGATGGTACCCAAAGGAGGATCTTGCGATGAGTCGGCACACGGAGGAAACTGACGTACATGAGTGCTGAGGTGGCCATCTGTACCTACCCTTCAGGTAGAATCCCCAGAAGATGATCTAGGAGCTGCTCTTTACTTTCAGCTATTTGTCCCTTTTACTTGTACGTGTTGTTCAGTTGGGTTTGTATTCTGGATAATTTACTTTCAAGAACACTCTTTTGTATTCATATTTACATAGTGTTTAGTTTTTGTTGTGTACTATGTTGTGTTTCTTTACTTTTATAAATAAAATTCCTTCCAAACCTAGGGATTTACGCCTTTGGTGCTAGTCGCCAGCCCCTGGTCTATGGAAGGCGGGCTTGAGGTAGTCACGGCACGGGCCCCGAGAAAGGGTCGTGACAAATTAGTATCAAACGAATGTCAGTTCTATTGCAAAACATAGACTCTGATTCTTTTAACAGCAATAGTGTTAAGTGTTTTGGGTGTGGTTATCAGTTTAGGGAAAGTGGTGTTGGTGTGGTGGCTGACGTATCCATACACTGGTACTCTAACTTTTGGTTTCCGACTCAATGTACAAAAACACTGATTGTGTTTGGGTTTCCTATGAAAATATTTTCTTTATTATTACATTGTGTCAGCTCACTAGGTATACTATTCTAACCGTGGCACACCTGTTTCTTTTTAGGATGGCCCCATGAAGGCATCCAGCTAGGGTTCTGAGTTATGTACGAGATGGTAGCCCACCGAACGATGAGGGCTCGGTCCAGGGCCCCATCATAGCGGAGGCACCAGCGGTACCACTACCCACTAGGCCACAGATACCACTAGCCCCAGCAGCAATGATTTCACGCTGCATGAGTGCATTTCACGAGTTCCAGCGAAAGAGTCCGCCCAGTTTACGGGGAGAGACGGACCCACAGGAAGCTGAGGATTGGCTGGAGGCTATCGTGAGAGTTCTCAGATTGGTAGGGACGCCAGCTGACCGTATGGTGATCCTTGTCGTGAGTCTCCTGCATGCAGCAGTAGGTAGATGGTGGAGCCTGATGCTCTAGGTGCATGACGAGGCATCATTACTCTGGACAGACTTTGAGAGTCTCTTCCGCTCAGAGTTTGTTCCAGCCACCCTTCATGCGGTGTGGATTCTGGAGTTACTACATATGCAGCATGGTAGCATGACAGTAGCTCAGTACTCAGCAAGGTTCACCGACCTATCACGCTACTCCATGAATATGGTGTGGGACCTGTTTTTTAGTTCTCAGACCTTCGATAAGGGACTCAGGCATCAGATTAGGGCTTCGACGATTCCCCCCAGCATTCTGACATAGGCGGGGGTACTCGAGCGAGCCCTTCTAGTGGAGAGATTTCATGGTGAGTAGTCACCATAAGCAAGACCTACCACAGGGCGACGCGTAGAGGAGTCTTCTACAGCCAGTAGTAGACAGATGTTGCAAAGGTCCAAGCGGACCAGGCCATCAGGTGGGTGATCCCAGGATACAGTTTTGGTTGTGCGGGGCACACAAGATAGAGACAGCTATATGAGGATATGGCAGTGCTGTGCATGTTGCAGGCAGGGCCACAAGGCTCATGACTACCCGACCCGCCATGTAGATGAGCAGAAGATAATAGATGGACTTCCCAGGTAGAGGCAGAGGTTCAACCATGGTGGTCCTTCGGGAGCAGGTGGACGTGGCAGAGGAGTTGGCCGAGCAACGGGTGGTGGATGACATTTCGAGGCTCTACCACTACTACCACCAGAAGGTCCACCACAACCCCAGGGAGCTGGCGGACAGAGGTGGGCTCAGCTCCTGGCAGTCGAGGCCTACAAATACGGCTTGCCTGAGATGATTCAAGGTATTATCTATGTCTACTCCACCAATATTACAGTACTTATAGGCATAGGTTTGAGTCCTTCTTTTATTGTCATTTCCCTTGTTCGGAGCTCGGAGATTCTGACGGATCTGTTGGCTAGATCCTTACAGCGAGAGACTCCTACGAAATCAGACTCGACGATTACACAATGGTTATGGTAGTGTGAGCTTACTCTATGAGGCAAGAGCTTCGTCTGGGATATTCTTTTAGCGTCGTCGAGGCTTTAGGACGTCATCTTGGGTATGGAATGGTAATCTATAGTCCATGCTCAGATCGACTGTATTAGGCGCAAAGTGTGGTGTGTCCACACATATGGGACCAGGTTCACCTTCACCAGTGAGAAGGGAGCCTTTGCAGCATAGGATGCACTTATGCATAGGAGCGAGAAACTGATCACACATCATCTGGCTAGTCTCATCCTCGGAGCAGTTGATGTGCGGAGTCCGAGTTTTCTTGTTTTGGTCGATCAGTACGGGGATTTTTTTTCCTGACGATGTTCCAGGACTACCTACTCATAGAGAGTTATACGTCTACATTGACCTGTACCCTGAGACAACACCAATATCTACTATAACATATTGAATGGATCTCACCGAGCTTCGTGAGCTGCGGGTACAGCTGTAGGACTTGCAAGGGAAGGGATTTATCCAACCCAGTGTTTCACCCTGGGCATCACTGATTTTGTTCGCCAAGAAGGAGGATGGGAGCTTACGACTATGTGTCGAATATCGTCCCCAGAATCAGGTGACCATGAAGAAAAAGTACCCACCCCTGAGGATTTATGAACTCTTTGATCAGCTCAAGGGAGCACGATGGTTCTCGAAGATAGACCTCAGGCCAGGCTATCAACAGCTCAGAGTTCGAGATGAGGATGTGCAGAAGACGACCTTCAGGTGTCGGTATGGCCACTACGAGTTCTTGGTTATGCCCTTTGGCATAACCAACACACCAGAAGTGTTCATGAGTCTCATGAACATGATCTTTTAGCCTTACCTATATTAATTTGTCGTAGTATTCATCAACAACATACTGATTTACTCAACTACGGAGGAGTAGCATGCCTACCATTTACAGCTGGTACTGGATACACTTTGAGAGAACCATCTTTATGGTAAAATCTGAAAGATCCAATTCTGGATTCAAGAGGTTCACTTATTGGGACACTTCATCTTGGAGGATGGATTTGTAGTGGATCCAGAGAAGATTGAGGCAGTTCTTTCTTGGGAGCCACCCAGGAGTGTGATGGAGGTTCGGAGTTTCATGGGTCTAGCTGGGTACTATCAGAGATTTGTGCCAGACTTCTCCAGAGTTTCAGCACCGCTTTCAGTATTGATGATGAACGGGAAACCCTTCGGGTGGTCAGATAGAATCCAACTGAGCTTTCAGGAGCTAAGGCAGAGGTTGACTAGTGCGCCCATCATGAGGCTACCAGAGGAGGCCATAGGATACGTAGTTTACTACGACAAATCAGGGACCAGACTCGGGTTTGTCCTAATGCAGGAGCGGGCAGTGATCGCGTATGTTCAATGAAAGTTGAGACATCACTAGAAGAACTATGCTACCCATGAACTGGAGTTAGTGGCAGTGGTCTTCACCTTGAAGATGTGGTGGCACTATCTGATGGGAAAGTGTTTTACAGTCTACTTTGACCACTAGAGTCTCATGTATATCTTCTTGTAGAAGGACCTGAACCTGAGACAGCGGCGATGTCTTGAGTTCCTCTAGGAAAATGACTTAGAGATATTCTATTCTCCTTGGAAAGGGAATGTTATAGCAGATTATCTCAGCAGGAGATCAGGCATTCAACTGCTAGGAGAGGTGATAGAGCAGCTGGAAGCGTTGTAGATATCCTTTGTGGATAAAGATAGAGCAGCCTTTCTGCAGTCTCTCACAATCACTCCTCAACTTCTTCAGCGAGTCAGAGAGGTGTAGCGTCGGGATAGTGAATGTGAGGCGCAACGTGTTCAGATATCCTCAGGGCAGGCACCTGATGCATTTTCTTAATGTGGGGAACATGTAATACTCTTCAAAGGATGTACCAGGGTACCAGTTGCATTATAGGTGGAGGTGTGGAGGGAGTTCCAAACTTCCCCTCTAGTGGTACATCCAGTAGTGGTGAAGATGTATCAGGACCTCAGACGACAACATTGGTGGCCAGGTATGAAGAAAGCAGTAGCAGAGTTTCATCTCTCAATGCCTCACTTGTCAGCAAGTGAAGGCATAACACCAGGTTCCAGCATGCTTGGTTCAAACTTTTGAGGTTCTAGAGTGGAAGTGGGATGGGATATCCATGGATTTCGTGATAGAACTTCCACGTACATCCAGAGGACACGAATCTATCTGGGTGATTGTTGGCCGACTCACCAAGTCGGACCACATCCTACCGATCAGAGAGTAGGGCTCACTAGAAAGAATGGGACGCCTTT
This sequence comes from Viscum album, assembly GCA_963277665.1. NCBI lineage: Eukaryota > Viridiplantae > Streptophyta > Magnoliopsida > Santalales > Viscaceae > Viscum > Viscum album. The sequence goes on along the minus strand of OY728130.1, from coordinate 1,188,013,132 downwards.
ATGTTCAGGAGATCATACAGCTTCATGGTGTGACATCGACTATCATCTCTGATCGATATTCTTGTTTCACTTCCCAGCTATAGAAGGGGTTGCAGGATGCCTTTGGGATGTAGATTCTCTTGAGCACCACCTTCCATCCTCAAACGGATGATCAGACTGAGAGAACCATTCAGACTCTCGAGGGCATGCTTCGTGCATGTGTCCTTGACTTTGGTTGTAGCTAGGAGGATCTCTTACCTTTGGGGGAGTTTACGTACAACAACAACAACCAATCCACCATTGGGATGGCCCCTTACGAGGCATTGTATGGCCGACCATGCAGATCACCTCTGTGATGGACTGACCCAGGGGAGTTAGCACTTATAGGACCAGAGATGGTGCAGGCTACGATGGAGAAGGTGCAGATCATCTAGGATTGGATGAATACTGCACATAGTAGATAGAATTCTTATGCTGATAAGAGATGGATACCGCTGCAGTTCAAGGATGGAGACCACCTCTTCTTACGGGTCTCACCTCGACGAGGTCTACAGAGATTTTGCTGAGGCAGCATGTTTTCTCCGCGATTCATCAGACAGTTCCATGTCCTCATTAGAGTAGGCGAGGTGGCTTACCACCTGCCCCTTCCACCTCAGTTGCATCGGGTGCACGATGTCTTCCACATATCTCAGTTGAGGAGATACGTGAACGACCCTTCCCACATCATCGACCATGAATATTTGGACGTCGACGATGGGGAAACAATCAAGGAGGTTCCAATGGAGACTGAAGATCGATAGGAGCAGGTCCTTCATGGACGGTCGATTCCTCTGGTGCGCGTTCACTGGCATCACGGGAATCTCTAGGGGAGCACATGGGAGCGGGAGGCTCAGATGCATGCTCAGTACCCCCTTTTGTTTCCCTAGTGTGTTTTTTAGCTTTACGGGGACATAAAACCCTAAGGTGGAGGTAATGTAAAGACCCGTAAATTTCAAGGAAATTTTTTTCTTAAATTCTTTGGTCTTTTATGAGTCTGTAGTTTCTAACGGCGCTTGATTCCGAGGGCCAATGTGCCTGGAATAATTTTCTGAAGTTTTGTTCGGGTAAGTTCAGTAAATGTACGTGCGGGTTTTTCTATCTTTTGAACTGGTGCTCAGAATTGAAATCTGAGGACACCGATGAACTCGCAGTGCCGGTATTCACTTGAGAAGACCATTACTACAGTTGCGTTTTATCGAATGTGGTAGTTTAAATTTGGGGTTTCTATTTAAAAAATTAAGATTAAATAAAAATGTGTGTGTAGAACATTTTTATTTAGTTGGTGGTTATTATCTCTAAAAGGAAGTTGGAGGTGGGTCCCACCCCCCACATAACCTCCCATTGGATGATATTGTGAGGTGGGGGCCACACGAGTTCAAACTTTTCACCTACCCTCAACTCCCAATAAACTCCCCTTTGTATTAATGAAGCCACCTCTACCCTTTTAAAATTTTAAACATTCCAGCTTCACCCATTAATGTTCCAACACTACTAATTAATTAATTCGTCTTCACAATTAATTAGTTATTTAGTGGTGTCATGAATTCATTTGAATTATTTTGAAATGCATGGAAATATAATAAGATAGGGAGCCTATTATTTTATTTTCCTTGTAAAAAATTTTGTTTGAAGTCTTTGGGAGAATTCACCCTCTCCAATGAAGAACATGAGGAACAATATCCTCTCGACGAAGAACATCTCCTTCACTTATTCAACCAGGGCAAGAACGTGAGGCGACGCCCACGACACACGCCTGTCTTCCTTTCTCTTCCTCTACGTCAAGGGAGAAGACGTTACACGTGAAGATCATCGCCAACAATGATGCTTCAACCTCGGACGCACCCCGACGTCAATGAAATGACACCGTCGTCAAAGAACGAACATTGAATTGAGGTAGGGGTTTTGTATAATTTTAAATGAATAAAATTATACCCTCATTCTTGATGTATGCTTTAGTTCCTCATTGGCCATTTGTTATCACCTAACGCGGAGGGTGTACGCTGAACAAACACGGACTGATGACCCTCCGTTGATTCTTTTCTGTGTTAAAAATGGAGGCAGAGCCGAGAGGATGCAGGGTTGTCGCACCACGCCAGAGGAAGGAGGCCACGGCCATGAGGCGGCGGCGACCGAAGGCGGCGGAAACCGTAGGCCGCAGCCAGGCTAGGTCGTGGCAGTGGAGGATCGGCGTCGTCACGCCGGCCGCGTGGAGGAAACTGTGGCCCACATCTGCGGGCCGCTCGGGAGGACCAAACCGGCTGGCCGCATGCCTGCCGGGTAGGAGGACCGTGGCGCTGCATGGCGCCGCACTATGGAGAAGACCGCGACCCACAATCGCGGGCTGCTTTCCAGTGAACCGGCCGGCCACCTTCCAGTGGGGCTGAAGAAAACTACGGCGCCGCTTGGCACCGCGTGGGAGGAACAGCGGCCTGCTGTGTGGGCCACTCACGCGGGATATAACTGGTCAGCTTCGGTCGGCCGGGCAGGGAGAGGCGGCACTGCTCGGCGCCTCCAGGCGAACCCGACTGGCCCGCTCCGCGGGCTCAGTCTGTAGGTGGGCCGCACCCCACCAAGCCGGGCTGACCCCCCCTCCCCCCCCCCCAGCCATTTCGGACTCGCCAAACTAATCCGGGCCGACCCCCAGCCAGGTCGGACCCGCCGAACCAAGTCAGGACGACCCTCCAGCCCACTGGGCTTGATGGGCCGGACCCATTTATCTTAAACGTGAATATCTTCTAGACTGCGCGTCCGATCGAAGCGTCGTCTGCGGCACTGGGACCCTTGCGAAGAGGCGGTCCTTTTTCGATACTCTTAGTGAGTTTTGGATGACTTTGGAAAATGGCCGTGTTTGGATCGAGCGTAAATCAAACCGGGCCCCTAGAACAGAAAAGTCAATAACTCTCAGACTGGGCGTCCGATTGATGCGATGTTTGTCACGTTGGGTTTCTTTTGATGAGACGGAACTTAGAGAGACATCAAATCAGGACTTAGTGATAGTTGATGTATCAAACCCTTTGTTTGAGGAGCGGACCCACCTTGAATCGATCTTGCTGTGTGTGGGAACCCTAGAGTTGGCAGCGATGACTTCTGTACTGGAATCCTCTGTGGGTTCGACGATGAAGACTAATGTACCATAATACTGTGTGGGTTTGACAGTTCTGATTTCTGTTCCTGTATCCTGTGTGGGTCTGACAGAATAGCTGGTCATGTATCCTGTGTGGTTCCGACGGCTCAGACGAATCATAGTCACTCCTGTATCCTGTGTGGGTATGACGGATTAGCTGGTCCTGTATCCTGTGTGGGTCTGGCAGCTTAGATGAGATATCTGGTCCTGTATCATGTGTGGGTCCAACCAATTAGCTGGTCTTGTATCATGTGTGGGTCTGAGAGCTTAGATAATCTAGTGGCTACATTTGATCATCTATATCTCTCTACTATTGTGGCATAACTGTGTGAGCTGAGTCGTGTCTTTCAACCATTATCATCATGGTGATTGATTTTACTTCCTTTGTGGAATTGGTTTGTGCTTGGGCTCGAGAGTTGGAGTCAGACTGATATTGGTAACTTAGATATATTTATGGGAATATACCTAAGTAGGGTTGGTTGATACTTCATGATTGTATCTATCTTCTTTTGTTTATCCTTAGTGGGAATTGTGAGTCCTTGCGGGTCTCGGGGTCCCTACTGAGTATCGTTATACTCACCCCTGCACGGGCTATGCCTGCATCTCGTTGTGTTGGAAGCAGATGATGGACAACGCTGACTCAGGCCAAGAGCGCCATGACTAGACGGTCCCCGGAGGTGGATCTTACGATGAGTCGGCACACGGAGGAGACCGACGGATGTGAGTGCTGATGTAGCCATCTGTACCTACCCTTTAGGTAGGAATCCCCGGAGGACGATCCAGGAGATTCTCTTTACTTTCAGTTGTTTTTCCCTTTTACTTGTACTTGTTTTTTAGTTGGGTTTTTATACTGGCCCATTTACTTCACAGCACGCTCTTTTGAATTCAGATTTACTTATTCTTTACTTCATGTTGTGTACTCTGTTGTGTTTCTTTACTTTTATAATGGCAATGCCTTCCCAGCTTAGGGATTTACGCCTTTAATGATAGTCTCCAGCCCCTAGCCTATATAATTATATTATTACATTTAAAAATATATATATTTACTTATTTATAATTAAAAATATATAATTTAATAAATATTGTAAGTGTTTACATATAAATATATTTATAAGAAAATATATTTGAAAATATATTTAGAATTATTTATTTGTAATTATAAATTTATTTATATCATTATATATATTTATATAATTAAATATATTTATATATTTAATATATTAATTATTTAAATATATGTATTATAATTTAATAATTATTTAAAAATATTTATTACAATTTTATAATTATTTAAATATATAATTATTTTTTCATAATTATATATATAATTTATAAAAATATATTTATTTTCTATTTATAATTATAAATATATAACTTTATAGATATAGTAAACAAATATATATACATTTACAAATATAATCTTAAATTCATGAATTATAAAAATGATTGAATTTGAATAATTAAAATGAGTAAACATATGAGAGGATATGGGTATGTTGTGGGAGTTTCTCTCATTAAGATTCTTCAGTGATTTTTGATTCCTATCGATGGACACTTCGACTACAATCCCTCTGGTTGTTTTATTCATCACAAAGGGACGGTTTGACTCCCATGGTTATGTGGGTTATGATTCTGAAAGCTTGAATGATTCTCGTGGAGGGATTTTTGAGGTTGTCTCATCTAATAAATTTAAGAATTAATTCTATCTCTAAAATGATTCAGTTCTAGGAGGAATTGTAGAAAGGGAAGTGTTTCCCATGTAAGGGTTAATCTGATTGTGGCCTTTCACTACCTTAAAATCAGTGAGTTCTCTATTATCACACGTCTTATTCTACTAAAGGATCCATGCCATTAAAAATATGGGATTTGGTGGCTTGGTTGTTGGTAATTTGGGGATTCACAAATAGTAATTTTTTTTCTCTAGCCAATGGGTTTTTTCACCTTCTATTCCCTTTTGAAGAGTTAAAAGTGTGTGATTGGGGCTTTAGTTGAATCTTGCTCAGGCCTAAGATTTTACATATTCAAGAATGGGATAAGATTTTTAACCCTTCAGTGGTCAACAACTCTTTTGTGAAGCTGTAGGTCAAGATACATGGCTTAAAAGGGATCCTTGGGTATCTAAAGATTCTATATGATATTTTCATGTCCATTCATGTGCCACTAAAATTCAACAGAGAAAAAGAGGAAAATAGATTCAAGAAATTTTCTATATTTCTAGTTGAAGATGATATGTTCTCTACACTAGTTCAGAAAGTTTTACTTTCTACTTATGAAAATGAGATTGATTTGAGAGTCGAATATGAAATAGTTCTCAGATTATATTTTGGATTGAAATGTAAGGGATCATGACCTCTAAACATCCAGGAGGTCCATTATCTGTACTTACTATTTGATGTGTGGGAATTAGGAAGTTGTGTGTTTGAAAAATAGTAAACTTGGGAATTCTAATGATCCAACTAATGTTGGTTAGGGTATGCATTAGGATGAATTATTTACAATAGGGTCTCCCTTGTTAGACAAGAAGATTGCCTCTGTACTAGGGCAGATGGTAGGGGAGGGTGTGGTTGTCGCAGAGTCCCCTTGTGTGTGGTCAATGGTTTTCAATGTTGAGCACTCTAGTAAGTCATGGGTTGACTTTCTTGAGAATAGGGAAAATAATTGAAGTGATTTTTTCTATTGAACCAACTATACAATGAGATGGGAAGGCCCTGTTGTGTAGTGATGAATATGACCATATGTCGGTTGATGGAAAAAATAAAATTTATGAATACTACTAGAAGGGAGTTGATTCACAAGTGAATGTAGAGTAGATCAATCCTGGGGGTGAATATTCCAAAAATATTGGAGAGATTATGTCCTGTAGGGATGATCCCTTGAAGGAGGATTTAGATGACCAAACATCTGATGAAATGAATGACCAAGAGGTAGCTGACCAATAGCTAATTTATAAACAGAAGATTTCTTCATATCTACATAATGGTAAGAATAAATTGTATTTTGGGGACTCTACCTGTTAAAGGACTTAAATTATCTCTCAAGAGCACAAAATTGCTTACAATTCCTTAGAGAATGATACAGGCAAGGTATCAGCTTCCCTCATCAGTTCTTCCAATACAAAAAGTGTAATGAATATTTATTAGAAACACATGATGGGTTTCTAGGGAATTATTTCAGTGCTTAAACATGGGAAATATTATTCTACCTTTATGGGTAGTGATACTGGTAGGGGTGGCTCATCAAGCACATGGAAAGGTTAGAACATTTTTTTTGGATTATGAGGGTTTCCAACTGGTCACCCCTTAAAAATCCAAACCTATTGACCCTCCATGTAGAATTTATATAAAAGATTCACCATTGTAGTTTGTACACACAAGTGTTGATTTGAACATGGAGTGTTCTTACCCAACCCAATTAAATTATTTAATGAAACATGCATATAACTCTTTTGATAAGGCATCAGATCAAAAATGTTACAATGCACATGTTAGGAACTATACCATCGTACCCCCTGAGGACCCAGAAGGTTAAAGACCCACTGAAGGCCTTAAAAAGGAATCAAATTATTGGTACTTTCCACAGCTTGAATATATGCATTCCATGATGTATCCTGATGTATTTGGCTTCAATGACTATATATCATTCCTAATAATCCTTTATATTAACATGAAACATGGATTCAGATCTGATCCAAATATGGATTATCATGATTTAACTTGGAAATTTCATATTGGTGACACTCCTAGGGGGTCCTATGAATCATCAAATAGAGAAGACGAGGTACTTCCAAAGAATACATGATAGAGAGGTCATCTTCTCAATGGAAGAGGGAAATACCTCGAGAATTCGAGTTCCAAAGTGACTAGAGTGAGTTAATTTTATTATCTTTAGACCATTTTGTCTTGTGTGGACTCTTTTCCCTTATATGTCCCATCTCCGGTCATGTATTATTTATATTTGTCCGAAAAATTCATGGGTTTGGTTTCCTAATCCATGACTAAGTTGTTTTGGTAAAAATGAGTAGACTTTAAAAAAAGTGAAAAAATAGAGAAGTTTAATTAATTATAAAAAATATTAAAATAATTAAAATATAGATATATACTAAAATGAAGATGAGTACATATTGAAAATATTAAAATATAATTAATAAATATATAAAAATAAATATTAGAAAATCATTAAATTCCAAAAAAAACTAAAAAATATTAAAAACCAATAAATGATACAAATTAAAAAATTATTTATAATAAATAAATAAATAATACTAATTAAAAACATAATAGATTAAATATATTATGTTACTAAATGAAATTATAAAATAAATATTAAAATTAGAATAAATTACATAAATATTTGGTTTATGTGTTTTCAAATAATATTTAAATAATTATGTAAATATTTGTGTGTGTGAAATTAATGTATATATATATATATATATAAGTTTGATATATGTTAAACTGAACAATGACATTATATAATATGTTTATTCAATTAATGAAATAAATTATAATAAAAATAAATAAATTTAAAAAATGAATAACTAATATTAAACATATAGATAATTTTAAAAAATTAAAAATGAATATTTATATATGTCAAATTATAAATTAATACATATTAATTGTATAAATTACAACCATACTAAAAAGATAAAATGTTAATTAGTAAATATGTAAAAATAAATATTGAAAATGGGTAAATTTACCAATATATTGAACATTCAAAAATTAAAAATGAATAAATAAAAAAATATTTTAAAAACAATTAATATTATTAAATATTAAATAATATTTAAAATTAATAAATTTGATAAAAATCAAAAATTAATAAATAATTAATATTGAATAAAAATATAAAAAAATAAAATTTACCGATAATAAAAATAATATATATTAAATATATTATGTTATTAAATATAATAAAAAAATAAATATTAAAAATTGAATAAATTAAAAAAATTATATGTGTGTGTGCATCTTATATAAAATTGAAGATGGTACGAACCATGGGATAAATCCATAGCCCAAAAAACTTTATTAATATAAAGTTGAACACAGCAAAAGGATAGTGAAAAAAGGTGGACACCTTCACTCCAAACACAGATGGAATATTCTATCATACCGATACCATAACACAAAAAAGAAAAGAGATAAAATAGATCTAGCACCTTCCATAGCTTAGATGATGATTCCCCCTCTTCTGTTTATATTGACCCAAGGGATACCCCAATCATCGATGATTTTTAATTCTGAGGAGCAGGTTTCCTATCCCCCATATGTTCTCCATCAGAACTGATTTCATCCTATTGCCTCACCACCGCTTCATTGTCGCCTCCTTCTTGAATATCTAGCTGGTCAACCCCACCTATGAGAACTTCCTAGGGCCTTGTACAAGAACCAAACCCTCTAATGAATTAGTGGGAATGTCCTCATCAAAACTATACCTAAACAAGCCAATCTCAAAGACATGAAACCCCTGATCTTGCATAGGGTTTGTGACTGCATTTACAATGACTACTTTAGCAGAATGTGATTCCCTTTTATTGAGAACACCGGACTTCTCTAATATATCAAGGTATATTTGATCAAAATTTACATTTCTAATAGACTCAAGAATGGTAAATAAATTATCTTTTAATTTTTATAAAGAGGACCCATGGTCAAATTTTTCTGATCCCCCTGCACCAGAGGGTGATCCTACCAGAGAACAATTTTGATTGTAAGCTATAGGAGTAAAATTATCTTATCCAGAAACCATTCCAAAGGCTACATCACATTCATTATCAAGAGAATATTTCTTGATATCATAAAAACATAGAGGAACTGTACGATCATCATTGGATTCTTCATCAACCCTCTAGTTTAGATATAGTCCTAATCTCTCCATCATTCACATTTTTATCTTGTAATATATACAGCATAGCCCTATCTATAGGAATTATACCTCTTTTGAGCTACTAAAATACATTTCTGGAATTAATTTTACCATGATCAAGGTATTTCTCCACATGAAGCCCAATAGGGTCTCCCACATCTTTATTTTTTATCTCATCACATTCCATAGATTCAGACATATCTCTTAATTTCAATTGATTCACATCCTTGGAATGGGTGTCCAAAAATACTTTACTATATTTAACCAAATCCAAAAAAGATAAATTATCATGATTTTGTTTAAAAGATTCATCTCCATGACCATTGGCACTACATCCCTGCTTGCTAGAATCTTAGGACTGGTTATCTGGTTGAAGGCCTTTTGTAGATGAAACAGCCTTATTCAAGAGTCTAAATGACTTAGATCCCATCATTAAACCTTTATCCTCAAGCCCCTTATCTATTAAATTTTCTCTGTTTCCATCAGATGAACTAGGATCTATCATTGGTAATTAAATTTATAATTTTCAAACTTATACCCAATATTTTGGAAGTTGGAGAATTTTAGTCCCATGAAGAATTATTCTCTAAGAATCCCAATATAATGAAAATAAAAAAAATCAAGAAAAAATTCAAATTAATTAGATAACTCAAATTTTAAGTCATCAACATCGTGGAAATAGTATCAATGAGTGGAGAATCAAGATCAAAAATCACAAGAACTCTAGAAAAATGGCCACACCTTACATGATTTGTTTCCTTATAGAATTTAATTGGGATACTAATGGCTGATGTGATGTCCGAGAGTACTTAAGGGTACCAAAAAAAGTAGTTCAGCACCCTAATTTAGATCCTTTCATGACTGTTTGAATTTCGAGCCTTATCCAGATCAAACCTCGGATCCATGTCATGTAGTCTTAATGTCCCTAGATTAATGGAAATAAAACATGTACTCTTGATCTTTAATTTGAGATCACGATAGTAAAAAAATGAAATGTAAACAGCCCATGAAATTTGATACGACTTTCCAGTCATCCTAACCAAAAATCTGTTGAATCTAGTTCCACAAATCCTACAACTTCCAAGAATTACTCTTGCTTAGTAGAGACATCCTCCCAATGATGGAGTGCCAGAAATCTTCCAACTAATCCTAGAATAATTTAGGGGTGGCCTCAATGAACTCTATGGCCCCATTCATGGTAATATTTTCAGTAGCTATGCATCATCAACCTGAGAGTTAGTGAAAAATCTGAAAGTAGAATACTTTATTTCATAGGAATTTGAAATTATTCTCAATATAGCTGTATTATTGTACCAATCAAGAACCTTATATCTAAGAGTCTTGCATCCGATAGGAGTCGGCCCTACTTGTGTAAAAGTTCGATCACCGCCTTCCACCTCAACTTCATTCTTCTTCAAGGGACTAGAAAATAGCTTATATGGGTCTAAGAAGTAGTCCATATATAATCCCATCGATTCATCGACCTAATCACCATGATGAACTAGGGGGAGAATCTCTTAGAGCTCCTACATCACTCTCCTTGAAAAATCATATATATCAAATTATATATAAAAATGTATTAATTATGTATATGTATATATGAAATCAATATAACACATATTTGATATATGTTAAACTTAAAAATCAAATGAAATTCAACTAAATTTCCATTACACAACACAATTCATCAATATTTTTTATTTATATTAGTTTTTATCTATAGTCTATTTTTTGCTAAATATGTGACTTATTTAATGTAATAATATATATTTTGTATTATATAAATCATATTTTAGTAAATTTTATACATCTTGATATATATATATATATATATGAATATATTTTAATATTAAAAATATTAAATATATTAATAAATATATATATATAAGCCATTAAAAATGAATAAGACATTAATATGTTTTTAATTATAAAATTTTATTTATTTTTTATATTTATATTCAATATATATTATTTATTACTATTTATAATTAATATATACATATATATAATCTATTCATTTTAATTAATAATTTCTTGATTAATAAATTAATTTTGTAATTTTATAATTTATTCAGTTTCAATTTTTTAGTAATTGTAATTTATTCATCTTATTTATCTATATTTAATATGTATTATTTATTAATAATTATAATTTATATATGTTTATATTAAATTTTATCCTTTTTATTAGAAATTATTTAATAAATAAAAATTTTAATAATTTTTTAATGCGCTCATTTTAAATTTTTATTTTTTTAATCGTTTAAATTTATTCTGTTTATATGTCTATATTTAATATTTATATTTATTAATATTTATATTTTAAATATATATCTATATATTAAATTTATTAATAATTATTTTTTTAGTAAAAAAATTAATATATATTATATATATTCATTTTTAATTTTTATTTTATTAATTATTTAAATTTTTTAATATTTCTAATAGTGGAATATTTTTATTGAAGTATATAAAAAATCGGGAGTCTTGTATAGGCCTACATTGGAAGGTGGGTTGAGTCATGTGTTGGTGTGAATGGAGGGAAGGGTCGGGCCATGTGAAGGCCTAAATGGGGGGGGATAAGTGGGTTGGGTCATGTAGGATGTGGCCTATGGGGCCCCTGTGTGTAGATGTTATGTGGGTTCTGATCCCCTACTACCATGGAATGTTCTGTTAGTGGAAAATCCAGGCTTATAAAGCCCGGCCCATTAAGGTTTGAAAAACTCCCCTAGTTCTGTATTGGTTTCCAGAACAATGGGAATTCGAATGTAAATTGTCGAAAAGGTTTATGTTGTGATGTTTGTAATCTGAGAGGGAATCGATATGCTAGATATAGACAGAGGATTTCAAGTTCTAACATGGGAGTGGGTGAAGAGGTTCTTACTGCTCACAATGTCGGTGATGCTGTGAATGAAAGGGAGAAGGCCGATGGTCATAACTATATGGTTACTAATGTAAAGGATTTTACTAATTTTTGTACTTCTATAGTGGTTGTTCAGAAGAGTAAGAAATGGGATGATCTTACTGAGGAAGTCCATACCTCTTTGGATGATGAGAGTAATGCTTGGGAGCCTTCTCAATTGAAACTATCTTATTTTAAAAAGACACATCCTTGGTATAGACATATATTTTCACCTCCAAGAGACCCTAATTCATATATACCTATATAGGACATTGTGGTGGCCTCTACTATGATGTTAAGATCATCTAGGTAGGTAAAAAGGGAATCCCCTATCTCATGGGAATTCATTGATAATAATGCAGAATCAATGGCTACTCAATCATTTTATGATCATGTAAGGATTTCTTCTTCAACATTGGGTGGACCAGATATAGTGGCCACATCACTACCTTTAGAGGTTCTTCTTCCATTCTATACTCAATCAGAAGGGGTTAGTAATGTGGAGGGGTTTCATCCAACCCACTTTTCGGATCGTATGAAATATGCTAATGATTTTTTTATGATGGTATTGATAAAAAAATGTGAATATATAAGAATAATGAATTCCAAAACTCCCTCAGAGGATAGTGAGGGTGAAAGGATTCCTTAGGGTCATAATGATGATTTAGATAAATGTTTTTACTTGCAACTTGAAGTGACATTTTTGATAATGGAACTAGACGCCTTTTTCTATTGAGACTACCTAATAGTTTAGAAATTGTTATAAAACAATATTAGAGATAGATATAGAGAAAACATAGATATGGATTTTAGGTATCTCTCTTGGAAATATAGAGGCTTTATCATTCTAGATGATTCCTCTAACTCGCCATGAGATGATGAGATGGAGTTGCCTTAATGGAACAAATCATGGAAGAGAGGATGATAGCTAAAGTGTAGAGGTCATCATCCTATGAATCTGTGATCTATAGGGTGTGGTAGAAGTTGATCTCTTGTTTTCTATGTTTTGGGCATCTATGTATTTTCAACACATGTTTTCCTTTACATTATCTTGTTCTTTGTTCTTATTTTTTCTAATAAATTTTTGGTGTGGGTTGTCTTTCCAACATACACTTGGACCTTTTTCATAAATATAAATGATATATCACTACCAAAGATCACACTTTTACCAACACTAGATTTTATCAATACTAATCATAAATAACTTATAAAAGCGTAAATTTTTTGAATTCTAGCTAAAAGTGGTGATAAAGGTAACTTTCATCACAGCTAAATGAAGTATTAATAAAAGGATACCCTTTACTAGTGAATCTTTCACACTGATAAAGGAACATCTTTATCCGCATTTTTCTTGGTGCTGAGAAAAACTTTTAATTAACAAATATTACTAATATATATAATTATCATATTTATATTCACAAATTAATGTTTAATTATACACAATAATTACCAAATGATTATATATAATTAATATAAATTTGATATATTATTATATATCTAATAATTTTTTAAACAATTGTATAAATATAAATAATGTATTATTAATATGTAATATTTGAATTTATATATTTATATAATTGTCTATGTGCATATATGTGTATGCATTATGTTGTGTGTATGTGTTTTGTGTATCTGTATATATCAATGTTTTACGTGTATAGATGTATGCATGTGTATGTATATGTGCACATCTATGTGGGATCTACATATGTGTGTAGAGAATAGGTGTACTTGTGTATGTATGGAATGTACTTATTTCATATTTGATGTATTTTTTATACATTTTTTATATAATATTTTTGGAATTTATTCAATTTTTATATATATTTATATTTTAATAAGTATTATTTTTTATATTTTTTTATTTATATGATTTTTTATTCAATTTTTTTAAGTTGAAATATTTTTAACATGTTTGAAATGTATATAATTAAGTTATCTAAATATGTTTTTAAGATTTCCAACATTTTTGTATATGTCTCAAAACTGGGAAGTTAATCTTATATGAATTCTTTTATTTAAAATTGTTTTTTATATTTAAATATATGTATTCATTTTTTACATTTCATTCATTTAATAATATTTGTTAATGTTCAATATTTATTTATTTTTATATTTTTTGGAATTTAATCATTTTATAATATTTATTTATACATTTATTTATTTACCATACATGTAATATTTTCCAAATATTTTTAATTTATATAAATAATATTTATTAATTTTTGTTTTTTATGTTTTAATATTTAAAATATGTTTGAAATTTGCATAATTAATCTATTTTAATTTTATTAATAGTTTTGTAAATTAATAAAAAAATTATTTTTTTTAATTTTATTAATCCTATTTAATATTATTTCCATTAATATTATTTTTTTCATTTATGAAATTTATTCATGTTTGATATTTCTATAATTTATTCATTTACTAAAATTTATACATATTTATTCAAGAGGATTTAATGTTTTTAATATCCATTCATCTTTATTTTAATATATATTAATTTTTAATTTTTTAAATAATTTTTAAAAATAATAAAATATATCTATATTTTAATATTTTTGAAGTCTCTTAATTTTTAATTATTTGATTTCACTCATTTTAAATAATTATACATTTATGTTTTAAGGTTCATTAATAATGTAAAAAATAGATTTATAAAAATAGATTTTTAAATAAATATTGTTAATACATATTTGTATTTAAGTATTTATAAATAAATATATTTATATTTATAAAGGATTATATTTATAAACACATATGTTTATAAAGTTTTATTTATATATTATATTATAGGTAATTGGGAGTGCAATTGCATCAAAACACGCACACATATATCCCACACATGTCAGTAGGCATGTCATATCCACCCTAGGGATAACCGACCCATTATATAGGCATATAGACCCCCTTAAAATAACAGCTTGAATACCCATTACAAATCATGCCCTGAAAGGCTTAATCTACCATGGTTAGCCATATTTGGGAGGTTCCCTTATCAGGTCACAACCGAGCATGCCTCCTGTATTTCAATAATGAACAGACTACATGTCCTTGTCGTTCCAGATGTCATGTTACGTTGATACATATGACTGTCGGAAAACCACCCCCACCATCGGGTGAGGTTTTGTCATTCCCATTCGATAAACCACTACCAAAGAGACCGTCCCCTCCCATTTAACCCCACAATCTGCTTCAAATCATCCCAACTGCCTCTCACACTGTTACACACCCACTCCCAAGCCAGTCGTTGCATCACCATCATGGCCTGAAATTTTCAGTCTTCACCAGCTCTGATTCACCTCCATCGAGAGCTCCCTTGCATGTCGTAACACCATCAGGGCCCCCATCTACCTCCCTTATCAGTCATCGGTCTCACCAATTAGGAGAAAACCATATATTCCACCCATCTATTGTTATCCATCACCCCAGGCATCCTAGAGAAATTCCTTTAGAGACTGGAAATTAGCCCCACCCTGTGAACCCGATCGAGTAGGCAAACAATATTACCTACATAGTAGTCCAATTTTGATGTTGGTGTCCTTTGGCACTAGCCATCTGTATCCCCCTAATTAAATTGGGGGTCGAAATGAGTCACAACATGGTTTCGAAACTCAGCCATCTGGATGCCACGTGGGTTTGGTTACTACATAACTAGCACCCATTTGATATAAATTTATAGATTTTTAATTATAAATAAATATATATTAGTTTTTAAAAATATATATATATAATTATACATAATTATTTATAAATTTAAATAATTATAAAATCATATTAAATATATTTCAATAATAATTATATTTATTATATTTATAATTATATATAATTATATATTAATTTAAATATATATATATATATAATTACATAAATATATATAAAGATATCTAGAAATTGACTTTCAGAATTTATCTTGGAAATTTAGGATCTCTTTCACTCTAGGGGCCTCATCCGAGTAATAATTAGGTGAGAAATATGAGGAACTACAAAGGGTCAAGACATTGTGGATAGTTCGACATCCAATGTGTATAGGAAGATATGCTAGGAATTTTGGGGATATGATGAATTGAAGAAAAATTTTCTTTCTCTGACTCCTTTTTATTTAATACGGGGATCTATGTATGTTTTGTCTTGCCTCTTTTGTCCCTTGCACACTTTTATTTTATTAATATATTTTGGGGTCATGTGTTTTTTACCCATGGACAAACTGTTTGAGTATATATATATATAATTATATAAATATATGTAATTATATAAATCTTTTTAAAATTAGATAATAAAATTTATAAATTTATTTATTTACATTTGAAAACTTAAATATATATCTATAATTATATTTATAAATACATATTTACAATTCTCTTAATATTTTTTAAATTATATAAATAATTATTTGCTTATAATTATGTGTAAATATATTTATTTGTAAATACATTTATAAATATATATTTAAAATTCATTAGATTTATTTATAATTATATAAATATTAAATTATAATTATATAAATTCATCTTTATTTGTAATAATATAAATTTAGAAAATATATTATATTTTTAAAATTAATTATTACATTTTATACATTTTTTATATTAATATTTAATATATACTATTTACTACTTTTTATGATTAATATATAAATATAAATATATTAAATCTATACATTTGTATTGAAAATTGTTTCATTAATATATTTTATAATATTTTTGTAATTTATTATGTTATTAATTTTTATTTGTTTAATTATTTCATTTTATTCATTTTATATGTTTATATTTAGTATAGACTATTTATTACTATTTATAATATGTATATATTAAATTGCTTCATTTTTATTAATAATTATTTAATTAATAATTTTATTATTATTTTTTTAATCTGTGTTTTTTAACTTATTATTTTTTTAATAGTGTAATTTTTTAAAATATTTTTACTATTTATATTTTAATTTTTTTAAATGGAGTATATATAAAAATGGGGCCAATAGCTGGTTCAGTTGAAAGGTGGGCCGAGTATAGTGGATAGGTTGGTGGGTTATCCTGTGTAGGTTGTGGCCCATGTATGCAGGTATCAATCCCCAGCAGCCATGGTACATTGTGATAGTGGAACGACCAGGTTTATAAAGAGCAACCTAGACAAAATTGAAGACTGATATGGGACGAATCACCTAGGACAAAACGAGTTTTTATTAGTGTTTTTTTATCATTGATAAAGTATTATCTTTATCAGTGCTAAATATAAATCACTGATAAAATATATCTTTATCAGTGCTAAAATTATAGTGTTGATAAACATTGGAATTATTAGTTCTTTTTTTAGCACTGATACAGAGGGGTTTAGTCATCGCTTTTTTTTCTAGCACTGATAAAACCACTCTTTATTATCACTTTTTTAAAAGCACTAATAAAACCCTTTTCTATCTTTTCAATATAACCTTATCATAGTTCTACATCCTCACACCGTTCAAACTCTCGCATAACTAAATCTTTTCCACCATCCTCCCTGAAATATCCCAGACGAATCGAAACTTTCAAACACAAGGTATGTGATTTGTGATCTATTTCTCCTCCTCAAACATCTATGTGTGTTTCAAATCTTTTTAAAGGGTTTAATAGAATGTGTGAGAAATCTTATTTTCCCTTGATCAACCTCTCTGATTTTCCACCAAATCTCCCCCACCTCAAGCCATTTTTGATTCACCCCTCCCTCGCTCTCTCGTTAATTTCACCCATTCATCACAATTTCTCACTTCGATTTCTTGGAGCTCCTTGTTGTTCATCAAAAAAACTTTTTCCACTTATCATGTAAGGTGGTGACTATAAATGATAATTAATATGAGTTTTTTCAGTGCATGGATGGTAATCTGCTAGAAGTTCCAAGTATCCTTCCAACTCCCATGGATTAAAATCAAACAATTCTTCCCATTTGTTTCCATTACCAGAAAAATAACCCCCAATAATTTTAATATCTACTTATTTGTTTATAATCTTTATATGAATTAGGAACTGGGTTTAAATTATTTTATATTATATTTTATTATTTTTTATATTTATACACGTAATTAAAAATTAATTCATGATACTCTTGATACTTATTCACATATACACAGACCTAAATAGGGATACATTTTTACATATATTCACACAATGACGTGTAAATATTTTCAATGAGAGTGTTGGAATCATTATTTATAATTGAATACATGTGTAAGTAAAATGGGTGGTTCTTGAACTCAGATGTTATATCATGAACTTGGTTTTTAAATGATTTTCCTAAAAGTTAGATTCTCCAAATGGTATTTTCAAAAGTTCATAGTCCTTTTAAATTATAATTCCATGGTTGGATTGTTTTAGTTCCAATCAATGTTTTATAAAAGGTGATTTAGTTATTTTTATTCTTATTATGATGATAGTGATGAAATATTTATGCCTCTTTGGTTGTCTAAATATTGTTTAATTTGATCTATGAAATGTAATGTTTTAAAGTGGAATATAGTGTTTAATGAATTTAATTTCTTGGTATGGGTACTTGAAAGGACCCTTTGATAAAATGTAAACTATCTAAAATAGGAATTGAACATGGGAACACATCCTAATACTTATATTTTGTTTTATTTAAATTTAAGGGTTTATTCAAATTTAAGGTTCTTAAGACCAAGTGATTATGACCTATCACCATTTTCACCATCTCACAAATGATCAACTTAAGATCATAAGATTCCAATAACTGAAACACCACCTAGTCAACCCCATATCATTTAAAGAAATAAATAAACATCAAATCCTCCCTCTTTTTTATTTCAATCACTCACTGATTTTCTGGGATCCTATCTATCTATTTAATCATATCAGTTATTGTCGAATTAGTCCTACATAATTCATCTTTTGAAACTTTCTCACTCTAATTACATGGAGCTCCCAGATAAATTAGGATGTAGAAAAAAAGACCATATGTTAATTTTAATAACCCTACCCACTTATAATGTAAAGTAGCGATTTCAAATAATAAGTAGCTGGGATTTTTACTCTGCTTATATGATAATCTTCTCCAGGTATCAACTATGATTCCTACTCTAATGGATATAAATTAGACAATTTTTTTCAATTTTTTTCCATTACCAGTGATAAGAACCATAACCCTATTTATATTTAATTTTTTTCTGAACAAATAAAATATGAATGTTTTAACATAAACCACTAACACAATTTTTTATTAAAAATTACTTCTTGTAAGAATGATATAAAAAGTCAAAATACACAATATGATGTTTTATATCATTATTAAATAGGAAAATTCACCAGATTTTTCATTCATAGTACCATGGTTCTCTATATTTTAACTCTAAATAAGTCCTTACCCATACTTATTGATTGAAGTTTCCTTCCACTTTCATTTCTTCCTCAATTCCAATTAGCAAGTGGGACTTTCTTTTCTGTGCATTCTTTCTATTTCCCTCAATTTCCACTTTTAATTTTTCCAGATTTGATTCTAATTGCTTCTTCCACCATGGATGGGGTTTTTAGGTTATCATAGGTATTTGGTCTTATAATACAATCATTAGTGTGAGATAGGCTTTCTGTTAATCCCACTGAAACAATTTTTTTAATTTTTGTTGAATTTTATTGTCCCTTATTGGAAAAATAAATATTTTCATTACTATTCTTTGATGATTCATCCCACCCATGTGATTTTTTAAAATTTGAAGACTTTTTGAATCCCTAATTATATTTTTTATCATTATTTCTAGTATCTTGAGAATCCTTGCCCAAGTATTGTGGTAAATTGTATTTAAATTCAAGAGGTTTATTATATATTGGGTTCTCAAGACCATGTGATTATAACCTATTAGTGTTTTCATCATCTAAAAAAGACAAACATCAACTCCTAAGCATCCTATCACTATGACATCGCCTTACCTACCATGTACGAAGTTAAGAAATGAATAAACTTCATCTCCTCTCTTATACTGTAATCCCACCAAAAAAATTTACAAAAAATGTAATTGATATGTGGTACTAAGGAAAAATACAATTTATGTGAATATTTCATTAGTAGAAATCATTAATAAAATATGGGAGT
Source organism: Viscum album (assembly GCA_963277665.1). Classification (NCBI taxonomy): domain Eukaryota; kingdom Viridiplantae; phylum Streptophyta; class Magnoliopsida; order Santalales; family Viscaceae; genus Viscum; species Viscum album. The sequence continues at coordinate 1,187,993,138 of OY728130.1, read as the reverse complement.
TGGATTATACAACATTCCAAGTGTCGATTTTTTCAATTAAAAATGGTTAATAATAGGCATGAAGTTAAAATGCATGATTTGGGATTCATGAAATTGTACTTCATTAAGGAATGATATAGAGACAAACTGTGTATAATGGCATAAAAAGTAGTACAAGTATTTTATGTTAAATATCCTACAAATTGAAAGAGGTCAATTTTCCAATGTTTGACCAAAACCACTGAGTGGTCAGACGTCAATTCAACTATGGATGAACTTTTCATTAGGATGTCACAATAATTTCTCAATAGTCCCAATATATATGGCTTGTTGAATATCGTAGGAGACCATAATGAGAGGATCTAGATACATGATATAGGGATCAAATCCCTTAAACCTTTAAAAAATATAGAGTTCAATAATCATGTTATATTTTTTTAATATATATTATGTTACCTCATGTTATTATATATCCATTGCTTCATTTATATAATCTATATTCAATGGTCAACCCCTCATTGAGATAATGACTTATGAACATGTCGATGCTCCCAATATTGAACAAAAATTCGTTTCTCATCATGCTAATGCTCTCAATTTAGAATAACTACTACTAAAAAATTGGGTTTTTGCTGTGCTAGGTCATTAATAGTGCTAGCTAAAAGAACTGTTAAATACCCCCTTGATCAGTGCTAGAAAAAATACTTTTTAAAGGGGGGCCATTAAAAGTGTTTTAGCACTATTAAAGGGTGTCTTTTATAGCACTATGAAAAGTGCTAATAAAGGTCCCCATTATCATCAATTTTTTACAAGTACTAATAAACACCCCTTATTAATAGTGCTTATAAAGAAGTGATGATAATGACCCTCCCCTTTATCAGCACTTTTTACTAGGGGTGATAAAGTGTATATTTCAAAAATAAATCATTATAAAACAAATTTTTATTCATATAAATTCATATATATTTTTAAATATGCTTTAGATAAGGATAAATAAATATTTACAATTAAAATATTAGTTATTTAGTTAAAATGGATCATAAAATAATTAAAAATTATTTTTAATTAATAATTTTATAACTGTTTTATAGTAATAGAAATTTAATAAAAATTTAAAAATAAAAATAAATTAATAAAATATCTAAAATAAGTTGACAACGTGACTCAAACTTCAGATGACCATAAGTTTTTTTTTCAGGTGTCAGTTTGGGATCTACCACATATAACATTTTATCTTGTAATAAGATCTATGTCATGTTGACTTGGGGAGACATTGGTCACTATTTTTTAGAGTCCAAAAAGGGACATAAGGACTCCAAAACTGAGTTTTTGGTCGGGGTACCCCCAATTTTTTAACATTCGATGGATTTTCAGCCACATTTAAGAGGGACTTAATTCCTTTTTTCGGGGGGATCTTGATTTATTCCTTATTATTACATTCATATTGATATTACGGTTCTTGAATTATATAATTTTCCTAATTAAGGTTTATTTATAATTAAATATATGTATATTTTCTTATATTTACATTCATTAAATTTCTTTTATAAATACATATATCAACATATTTACATAAAAATGTATTTTTAAATATATAAAATAAATATTTATTATTCAATTTATTTAAATTAAAAAAAATCATTTTTACCTTATAAAAATGGAATAATATTTATATATAATTTTTATATGTGCATATGCGTGTATTAATAAACATATATACATATAAATTTATATTCCTATATATATTTAATTATATTATAATATATATAAATTAATATTAATATATAATATGTTTAAATAAATATAAATGTGTATATATATCACTCATTTCATAATATATACAACTAATTTAAAAAGTCATAAACTATAAATCATTACACCCATGACATGGTGTTAAAGATCATTAGTGGAATAAGTGAGGTCCTAGGATCAAATCTAGGTGTGTGAAGGAAGTTAGGGTAGCCTTTTAGCATCGAGAAAGGTGGTTGGGGTGTGTGATGGTAGATGGTTAGTGTAATGTACTAGGAAAGATGGTTGAAAGCACTGAGAAAGGTGGGTGTCAGTGTGTGTGAAAAATAAATTATTTTCCATATTTTTAAACATATTTTACAGTGACATTAAAATACATCCTTTAATAGTGCTAAAAATCATTGTTAAAATAATACCATAGAAGTGATAAAAAACAATGTTTAAGTCACCATTTAACGGTGCTAAAAATTGTTGATAAAGGCTTCCTTTAGCAGTGCTTTTTTAATGCTGTTAAAGGGTTCCCTTTTTATTATTATTAAAGACCCTCCTTTTAACACCACTCACAATATCATCACTTTTTAAGAGCTGATGAAACCCCATAACTAGCGATGTTAAATGCATGATTTGTAGTAGTCAACAATAAGCTTCTTCATATGCTAATACTAGTAATCCATATGAACAACATATAAACTATGTTAAAGCTGATGAAATGGTACACAGTGAACAACCTATGTCCCAGAAAATAGAGGATCTATGTAGCATTATGGTTTTAGAAAAAATTATTAAGGTGATAAATAAAGGCATCAAATTTGAGGTTAGATAGAATGAACGTCGATAGTCTGTTAACCCCAACAAGTCCATGCTCAATAGTTACATTGGTCTCACCACTCGAATGCATATTAAATTTGACGTAGATTCATGGAATAATGTTGTCCCCGCACTTAAGACACTAATTTGGGAAAGATATGAGGGTAACATTATGATATACATTCTTTATTTTACTAAAATAGAAAATAATAAAACATTGAATTACTCTTCAATATCCATTATAGGGTGCATATATATTTTATGAATCCTGAATTAAATTCTTAGTAATTCTCAATAGAAAGGATCATAGAGGCTTTCAGAAAAATCTTATGATGTATCATCTCAAATATTCGTAAAGAAAAATAAAGAATGGCCTACAATATCTGTATGCACACATGATAAACCAATGTATATGGAATGTTTTTATTATCCATTATAAGGAAATATATTTTTTAGTATATTTTGATTCGTAATAAACTTCTTGATAATATGTGTATTAATATCTTTTATTAATAATTGTTAATTTATGAAACACAAACTTGGTGTTGAAAGTAATAAATGTGTAGCAAAACCAACGTAACCCTACCATAAAGAAAATATGGGGCATACTTCACTTGAAAAAATTGTGTGTATTTTAAATCTACAGTAATGGTTTTATGTGACATAATTCAATAACATAATTATGTTTCATTTTTTATATGAGGATTGTGGGATTAAAATATGAAGAGAGTTTCATCCCATTTCATGTCATATGGAAGGAGGATCATATAAATAAAGATGATATACTAATAGATAAGAACTCACAAAATGTTTCGAAAGCATGTGTAAGTATGGCATAAAATTTTTTACTTAAATTGGTATTACATAACAACAACTAATTATTATCCTATACATTTTATTCAAAATAATTAAAAGAATCATCATCAGTTGTAGATGATGAAAAACTCTAATTAGTGGCCTTGATGAATCCAGAACTGTATGGCCGCATCAAAGGTGTAGGTTTTGGGGTGTCACCACGAAACATATTTTATGAAAATAAATTAACAAGAGGATAAAGATAATAAAGTGGGAGATATTAAGGTATTATTAGTTTCATTATAAGAAAACTTAATTGGTAGTCTGAGTTGTTATATAATTTTATGGGAAGGAATCAAAGAGAAGAAATAACTCAACAAAAACCAATATATGAAGACCCCCCCCCCCCCAACCCCTCCATCTTTGAGGTAAGTCATTCCCAAAAAAGGTATTTATAAGAAGAGGCAATCAATATTTCATGAATTGTTTCTGTGAAATTTGAATCATAGAGACACTCATACCTATCATGTACTGATATTATATAGGGTGAAAATGATTGTGATTTAAATATGTCAACACCTACATGTCACCTTACTGTGAGGGGTTCCATATATAATGTCCAATGAAATATTCTACATAATAAAAAACTTCCAATAGGTCATGTTAGAGTGGCGATTCACATAGATTATGAGCCGAGTATAGAGATACATGTTCCTCGTGATGATTTAGATATTGATACAATCAATATTTTTATTGGAACTTTTGTATCATGGTCATTAGATCTTGTAATATTTCATGTTGAAAATGATGTATTCCTTTTAAATTTATATTTTATAGAAAACCTTTAACTATTAGTGAAAAAAGGCATGAAATGATGAATGTTATTACATAATGATAAAGGGAAGGTGTGAAATGAAAGATCTAATCAAAATGATATAAATGATCAAACAACCAATGTAAAATATATTCATAATGTAACGTTATCCCACCTATTCAAGCACTACGTTTACAAACATTAATGTTTCATAGATATAAAACATTAAAAGGTGGTGATATGACCCTAATTGATTTTGATGAACAACTGAACAGAGATTCCATTGCAGACTATAATGGTCTTGAGAATGTAAATGAAATCCTCAAGAATGAATGGATTTGAGTCTCAGTTGTAAATGTAATTCCCCAACCCCAGTTACCCAGAGGCGGTGCATTTTTTTAATACATTTCCTTGATTAAAAGGAATCAAGTCTCGATGGACTGATCAGTTTAGAAGTCTTGGAAAATAGAATACATACAAGAATGTTACATAACATTATAAAATGAAAAAAACAAAAACATTGTATCTATTGAATACATTCATATCCCTTAGACTATCCCTATAGGTTAGTCATAATATACTTCTTCGCATCCTATGAAAAATAAAATAATGAAAGGGGTGAGATTATATGCTCAGTAAGGATAACAATATAGTGAAAACTTTCATAAATAAGCATAAATATTTAAGGCGACGTATAAAACTAAAACAAAAGCATTTTAAACTTAAACTTAAGCATAATATGGAAAAGATAAATCAGATAATTTCATTTACTTATTCACATGGATATTCTACTAGTTGAATAATCACATGTAATATCAATAGCTAATTTCATAATGATGGAATGCATAATGCCAGACTTCATAACCACATAGTCAAGGTCTTGTTTTAAGATTAAAAATAATATTTTGTCGATTCCTTATACCAAGACACTAGTTTGTCTCATGAGACCTACCGATACATCAAGGAGCTATAGTGGGTTCCGCCTGTCACTTACTATGTCCAATGCATTCCTTATATGTAATGGTTTAAACATAAAATAAACATTCATATTAAAACTAGCCTAAGAAATGTCAATTTTTTATCCATAAACCATGAATGGTATAAAAATAACACATTCATATTTAAACATATCAAAAACCCATCAATACAATATAGAATATTTGTATCATAATAAATCAACCACGATCAAGAATAATATATCGTAAAGGATCTTTACATAGTTGAAAATGATTATTAAAAATAATTGAGAGAAATATCCCTTTTCATGAAATAATTTAAAAGTACTATAAAGGAATTCATTTAAAAGACAGTTTGGAATAAATTTTTGATATACCACTTTGAATCTTTTTAAAGGAATTAACATTTTAAAACATTCATGTCCATATAAATAAATCTTTAAAACCATTTTGAAAACATAAACATTAATGAGAAAGTTTTAGAAGAATAAATCTTTAAAACATTTAAAATGATGTTTTAATAAAAAGTCCCTTAAAAATAATCCATTTAAACACAATTTTATGAAACATGTACATGAATAATAAATTTTTCCTAGTAGATACTTAAGTAAAAACTACCTCGGATAGTAAATAGATCGTGAAATTAACCCTTACCTTGTACTTTCCTTTGGTCGATGGTATGTTTAACCTCCAATATAATGACCATAGTATGTTATTAAATTATAAAATTACCATATTCATATTTATTATATCATATATTATTCATTTATTACTTTATACTACCCATTTAGTAATTATTTCCTTGTTAAATTAACATTTTGGGTAATAATCGCTTTCTATATAGTACGTGTTTTAACTTGTTATTCTTGATTGAATCATTTAGATCTTGATTTACATACTTATATAATATAAAATATGATTTATATATCATATATATTGAAAATATAAATATTTATAATAGATAGATGTATGAAATGGGAGACACCATTTATGGAGACGGTAGGTCGTACGTACGCATAAACGCTGTTTTTGTTTTCATATCGTATTGAATGGAAGTAAGTGAATTAGATATATGTAAGTACATACATACATACATATATATATATATATGTCTCCAATATCATTATTATTTCATATATTACATACTTATTGATAATATATATTTTTATAATCATCGTTGAATGGTGAACGTGGGAATGAATCTCATCGCGTCGTGGAGATGGTAATCCGTACATACGCACGAGCGACCATATCAATATATTGATGGTGAAATCGTATGTAATTGGATGGTATATCATATATAAAGAATCATTAACATTTTATATTTATTATTTACATCAGTTATACTCATTATTATACCCATCCAATATTGAAGTGTTTGGATAACAAACTACACCACGACACGGAGACGGTAAGCCGTACGTATGCACGTATGGTGACTTTGCCATTTAGATGATGGATAGAATAATGAATATGGTTTTAAAATATTTATAATAACATCACAGTATTTAAGAGGTACTGTATTTATTATTTTGGTATGGAAACAACAAAGATAGAGGAAGTGGAAGAGGAAAAGAACTTGAAAGATGGTGGTTAAATTATTACATCTTCTTCAGGTGTTTCCATTTGAGTTGATAAAAAGGGATCCTTAGGTTGGTTTTATGATCAAAATAATGACCCTAGGTATATTTGAGGGGAGTTGGGAGGATATTTTCACAGGGTTTGGACAAGCCAAATGGCCTTGGAGGTGTAATTTTGAGAGAAGGGGAGGTACCGTTTTATAAAATAGGTGAGGGTAAGTTTAGGAAAAGATTTAAATGTTATTATATAATAAAATTATTTTCGGTTCTAATGGCTTAAAAAAAATTTATTTCTAGGATAAGGTGAGTATGGGTCAAAAAACACTCAACCAATATATTTTAGAATGCTTTAGGTGACCATATTAACCTTATCTTTTAGATTTAACTCTTAGTTAAATATTTTAACTTTTACTGTGTCTTCTTGTATTCTTACACTATATGGTTAATAAACATACTCTAAACTTCTGAAAGAACTTAAATTGGTTCATTAATGACATATATAATTTTATATAAGACCTTTGTATGAATATTATATTTTTAGTAATATTATATCAACCAATAATATAGTATTTGTTTTAAAAATTAATTTATGTAATGTTTGACATTATTTGGTATTTGGTTTTTTTGAAAGTCATCACAACTTGATTACTTCAAAAAAGATACATTTAATCAACCCTTACATGTAATATTCACCTATAAAATTCTTTTATGTCATAAAAACGTTGAAATTATATTTATTTTAATATTTATAATGCCATTTATTTGATTCTTTCATTAATAAGGTAATTATTGCATCATCATTATGTCATAAATAAATTAAATTATATAATGTATAAATATTATAAATAAAATACCATTATGCATTAAATCCTTTTATCTTTCTAAATATTATTTATAGTCAAATTTATATTGTGTGAAACCCTATATTAAAAATTTAATATTTATTAAACATTTAATTTAATACTTTTAACTCTTTTTTAAATAAAATAATAATAAAAGCCCAAATCTAATCCAGATGGTCCTAAGGGGCCATATTTTATTCCTAAGGATTTTTTTGGTCGAAATAAACTTATCCAATAGAATAATACATGTGTTAGGGTATTTATAATTTCATTTTTACCTTTAATTACACTATTTACTTTTAAATGTGGTAAATAAATATCAAAAGTTATTGTTCATGAAAATTTACTTTCATATTATTAAACCACATTTTACTTACTGATATCAATAGTGTCTCCCAGATTTTTGAAATTCAACTCACAGAAGTAGTAAAATTATGTTTAATGCACATTTTCAAATGCTCCTAGAAGGTGGGTAACAGATGTTTAAAAGTTCAATAAAATTTTATACATCTAATTTTATTATAAAATGACATTAATGAATTAAATTGAACATATATAGGTATTATATATCTATTTTGACTTAAAATAAATTTAAATAAATAAATAATTATTTATATAAAATGTCAGTTTTAAATAATAACGCATTGTTTTTCACTATTCATCAAAAATTGAAAGTTTTCAGAAAAATACCAAAAATTTACTCAAAGATAATTTTGATATTATGAATTCAAAAATGAATTTTATTTTACCAGATTAAAAACAGACAAGTTTCGTTTATTAATTTATAATTAATTCCCATTGTCAAAACCAAAAAACGGGTTTTTAAAAAGTAAAAACTATCAAAAGATTTACATGTGTTTATGTCAAATTTAAATTTGAAATTACTTATAATGACATACATTGTATTAAATGATAAAAAAATTATTTTTAAAATAATTAAAAATATTTCAAATGCATAATTTATTACTATAAATTATTTCGATTAAAAAAGTCGTTTTCAATTAAAATAAAGTATGTTTCACTATTCTTCAAAATATGAAAGTTATCATAAAAGCACCAAAAATTTATACAAACTAAATTTTTAAGTCCTTCTTCTAAATAAAAATTTAATTTCATTAAATATAATACATAAAAGTTTCAAATATTTGTTTTCAAAAAGGTTCTCTATTAAAAGGTGGTAAAATTTCATTTCTTTAAAAATACTTCTTTTATCTGAAAAAATGAATTTTTCTTATATTTTTTCTAAGAAACACATAATATGGATGTTAAAATTATATAGATTATATAAGATTCAAAATGAAGTTAACATTATTCATAACCGCTTTTTGAACGGCTAGTTTGGTAAGTTATGGTGCGCTTGAACTCGGTTGTGCATGTAGCACAAGCTATTGAATCACATTAATGAGATAACGTACTTTGAAATCTTGGGGTGTTACATTATCCCCTTATTCAATAAAGTGAGTCCTTGCAATTTGAAATTGTTCTTCGAAAATAAAAGCTAAAAATAGAAAAATACCTTTGTATAAAACCCACATCAGAAATTGGGTAAATATAATTTATTCTTAATAAGAGGGAATGAGAATGAAAATGTTACCACCAAATTATGATCTCAATTAGGAGAATATATGTGGAAATTAGAGACACATAATTGTAGGTAAAACTTATATATTTATAGGAGTGATGAGTGATCACACATGGACAAGACTCGATGGGCGATTTTACTTCGACATCGAACGCTGTAAACAATAGCTTGCCCCTTCATTTTTGACTAATTCTTCCATAGATGGTTTCGACCCGCAATGGGATTTTTCCCCTAAGGGCAAGAATCTCGCATGTCAATATACTGGAACGCTGGTCATACAATCATGCAACCAGGAGATTCTTCATCAGCCAAATGCAGTCTCCTTTCGCGATGCACTTAAGGGCTCAGATCTGTGTAGCTTGAAGGAGACAAAACCCCCCACTCTCCAAAAAGCTGGATGATGGTGGTTTCTTTGTCGAAGCTGATTCGGATTTCCTATGTCAACGAGCTCATATGTGCAAGTATTCGGACCTCGGTCGAGTCTCATACGATAAATGTGATCATCCTTGGCCCTTAGCTGATCTTAAATCTGGGATTGCACACTGGTGGGGCTTATTGAAGTGGAAGATAATTCCAATTAGTAAAGGATACTATCACATTCTTCTCAATTCAGAAGAGGAACTGGAATAGGTATGGAGAACTGGGAATTTACAACTGGGCTTGGGTTTCTTAGAATCTCTAATTGGGATGTTTCCATTAATCCATACACACACAAGAACTCAATGGCACAGATTTGGGTAAGATTACAAGGACTGAAATGGTTTTTATAGCATCCCAAAATACTTAATGATATTATCTCTTATATTTTCCTTCTTGTCAAAATTGATCAAATAACCTTAAATTCTAAATTAGGTATTTTCTTAGAGTCATGGTTGAAGTAAACCTTGACTCAAATTTTCATAATGTTATCAATTTTAGTGATTCTGATTATAAAACTAAAATTAAGTTTGAATATGAAAAAAACCAGCATTTTGCAAGGTCTGTAAAATCATAGGACATAACCAATCTAATTATAGAGTGGTTGGGAAAAAATTGATTCCCCCACTTGTAAATGATTGGAAAGAGGTTAGATACAATAATAAAGGTAAATCACAGGCTGATATACCTGAGAACTCAGGAAAGAAACAAGAAGTTTGGGTTAAAAAACCCCTTTAACCCCTTAGAAGACAAATATTGGGGAGAATTAGTAGAAGAGGAGGAATCTCTCCTCCTGGAAAATGACTTGGACAAAGAAATAGAAGAAATGGTCTTTGAGACCTATCATGCTCATCATGCCAATGACATTAGTGAGAATGGAGTCACTCAATCACCTACACCTATGCTAAAACCAAAGGAAAGTATTTTATGTAAAATAGTTCACACTAAAGCTGCTTTCAGGAATAAAGAAGCTTCTGATCATACCACCCATGTTGAAGAGAAAATGTTTTCTTGTTCTCCCAAGACCTAAAGCTTGGAGAATAAGGCCTTTCTGAAGGATATATCCAATTTATTACCCGATAAAACCATGGAGAATGCTTTGGGAAATCACAAAATTGTCCTTATCACTCTAGCTAGAGCATCTTCCCATGTCACCTACTCTTCAGATGTTTCATATTTAACTGAACCTCAAGGTATCAAGTGTAATAACGCTGAAACAAGTACCTACACTCTCCCTCCTCTTGCTTTTGATAACTCTTAATTCTCAAATTCTACTGTTTCTTTGAATGATATCCCTTATAAAATTTCTTCTAATGCTCTGGATAATAGTACTTTTTTGGACCTGTAAGTTTCTGATTTCATGTTATCCATTGTTTCTATGGATAATATGCTTGAAACACCTCACAAAGTGGATTCTGGGCCTATAGTTTCCTCTGATGTTTCAGACCCTCTTGTTTCTAATCAAGGAGCAGATTTTATTGCTGATATTGTTACCTTGGAAGATGCACCTGATTTGGTTTTGGAGAAGAAAATAAGCCTAGTTTTAGTGATTCCTAAGCTGAATATTGTTGAAAAATCTCCTGAACACACAGTGAACAGACCTTCACTTCATTCTTCACCTAATAATTCCCCTGCTCCTATGCAAAATTCAGTTAGTGCAGTGAGTTGTATTACTTCTCCTAGCTCTAATATTAATCCCCAAGGAAAAAAAATCCTAACCCAACTCTTCTCAAGATATCAGAAGATCAGAGAGGATGAGAGGATCAGGGAAATCTAAAAAATGGGGTCCAAACCCAAAGCACAAGTCTAAATGAATCTTCTCTTTGGAATTGTCAGGGTATTCCAAACTATGACACTCTGATTGTTCTTAAGAGAATTTTTACAATACATAAGCCTAAAAGTTTTTCTATATCTGAGCCTAAAGATAATTTCACTTCTAAATATATGAACATATACTCTCTCAATTATATTTTTTTAGGTTCCAGTAAGGACGGTTCCTCAGTTGATTCTATGTGGATTCTTTATCACACGTCTCTCCAGAATATTAATATTATCAACAGTTCTAAACAAAAGTTTACTTGTGATTTCTTTTGGGACAGTCAACAAACTTTTTTCACGATTATATATGACAAAAATAGATACCAAGAAAGAAGAACACTCTGGTACGATCTTTCTATTTTGGCTAATAAAATTCATAACCCTTGGGTTTTGATGGGAGACTTTAATGTAATTCTCACTTCTAGTGAAAAAATTGGTCCCTCCCACTTATCAATATCTTCAGGAGAGTTAGTGCTTCTATTGAAGACAACAATCTAGTGGAGGTTAACCTCACTGGTGCGAAATACACCTGGTACCGAAGATAGTATAACAAAGTTTTTTTCTAGTAAATTAGATAGAGCTTTTGTTAATACAATGACTCTTGATAAATGGGACACCACCTCTAGCATCACCCTCCCGAGGTTAAACTCAGATCACCACCCTATTCTGGTTAATCTTCTCATCAGGAACCATAAATCCTCTCTCCACTTTAGATTTAAAAATTCTTGGTATACAGACCCAAATTGTGTTTCTTTTATCAAAAATATTTGGGAAACTATGAATCATCAATAGGATACTTTTTCATGTATCCTCAAACTCAAAACTTTAAAACAAGCCCTTAATGGGTGGTCCATAACTAAAAGTAAAAAGATTGACATAGATATTTCTTCTTTGGAAAAGGAGCTTGTACATTTGCAAACTCAGAATTCCAATTCTGATTTTAACCTGGATCCTCAACAAAAAATAAATATTTCCTTGAAACTGAACTCTCTTCTCACTTTAAAATACAACATGCACAAGAAAATTTTAAAAACAAAATGGATCTCTGATGGTGACAGGAACACCAAATTCTATAACTCACATCAAAGAGTTCGAAAAGCCACCCGACCACTTACTAAACTTTTACATAATGATTTTATTATTGACTCAGAAGAGTCCATTTCCAACCATTTTGTCTCTTACATTCATAGAATTTTTAATGGTTTGGATACTTCTATCAACCTTTGTTCTGATATCATCCTGTTGATGGTTGATGATACTGACAACACGTTTCTCTTAATCACTCCTTTGTATCATGAAATTAGAGACACTATTTTTATTCTAAAGTTTGATAGTGCTCCCAGTCATGATGGCTTTAATAATGGTTTCTTTCAACATCACTAGGATGTCATTCACTTGGATGTGTGCAAACTTATTAGGTCCTTCGTTTCCATTGGTTTTCTCCCTCATGGCCTTAATGCACAATTTCTTACTTTAATCCCCAAAGTGTAAAATGCCTCTGAGATCCATCAATTATGGCCTATTTCCCTGAACAAAACTCTCTAAAACATCATTACCAATATTCTTTTTAATAGACTTACACCAATATGAAATAAAAATGTTTCGTGGAAACAATTTAGTTTTATAAAAGGTAGGTCTATTCAAGACTGCATTTTCCTTGCCTCTAATTCACTAAAAGCCTAAAAAACTACTAGAGGAGGTAATGTTACAATAAATATTGATATTAGAAAATCGTTTGATACTATAGATTGTAGTTTAATTTTCAAAGTCCTGAAATTATTTGGATTTAATGATACCATTGTTATGATAATAAAAACCTTGTTTAAATCTGCCTCTATTTCCATTTTGGTTAATGTCTCCCCCAAAGGCTATTTCAAATGCACCAAAGAAGTCAGATAAAGGAGACCCTCTCTTGGCCATACTTTTTTTCATTGCTAAAGATTATCTCAGCAAAATTTATCACACATCTTTTCAATAAAAACAAACTCAAGCCCATCCAGGCTGCTAGAAATCTCAATGTCCCTACTCATCTTCTATATGCTGATGAAATCATCTTGTTTCTTCAGGGTGATCAAGATAATATTCAAGATCTTAAAAATTCTCTTGCTCATTATGAAGCAATTTCTGGTCAGGATATTTCTTGGAACAAGTCTCAATTTTCGTTGGAAAATTTTTCTCCCTATAGAGAAAAGGCCTTATCACCAACTATCTTGGAATTAAAGAAGGTTTCTTCCCCTTCACATACCCAGGGGTTCCCATTTTTTTGGGAAGACCCAAATCTAACTGATTTTCCATCATTGTTGATCAAATTATTAATCATCTTTCTAATTGGAAAGGTAAATCCCTCTCCATGGCTGGTATAATAAGTCTTGTCAAATCAACCATTGTCTTGAAAATGGTCTATTCACTTATGATCTATAAATGGCCAATCATTATTTTAAAAAAAAATTAATACCTACATTAAAAACTTCATCTGGATGGGAAGTATCCTCCAAAAGAAAACATGTCACCATTACTTGGATGACATGTTGCAAACCATTAGATAAGGGGGGTATTGGTATTAAAAATTTAAATTTCTTTAAGGATTCTCTTCAGGCTAGACTTACTTGGAGATTAATTAATAGCATCTCTAATTCTATGGAATTCTTCAAGCATAGAATTCTCACCAAGATTAAGAAAGGGAATGTATGTTACATTAACTCCTTGAATTTTCCCTCCATTAGGATTTCTTTCCAACACATTATGTAAAATTCTAGATGGATGGTTAAAGTTCACTCCAACATGAATTTTTTGCTTGATAATTGGACTGGTTCTCCTTTAATTTCCATGTTACATCCTAACTCTCCTCATGAGAATACATCTTACACCATTAAATATGTTCTTCACTCTCACATGAATGAACTCCCTGATAACATTTCTCAAATCATTGATAACTACCCCTACACTTGCTCTGATGAATTTCTTGTCTGGGAACCGGCCTCAAATGGCATCCTTGACTCAAAACATTTCTACAAACACAATTTCTCTAGAACTGAATCAAGGTTTCAATGGTTGAATAATTTTAATAAGGCTTGGATCAAGCCTACCATACTCACTCTCATTCGGTGTATTTCTCACAACAGGTTTCCCACTGAGGATTGCCTTCAAACTTTTGGTATCCAACTCTTCTCTAAATTTCACCTATGTAACCAACATAGGGAACATACTAACCATATTTTTCTTTCATGTGCTACAACCTCTACTCTATGGAATTATATTTTTATCATTTTTGACTTCAGGTGGTTTATTCATGGCTCAATTTTCTCTCTCGTAAAGAAATTTATTGATCTCGAGGCATCTCAACAAATAAATAATATTTTCCTCTCTACCATTGTTGAACTCCTGCATGTTATCTATTATGAAAGAAATGATATCCTCCATAATAAATTCTCATTAAATCATAATGTAGGAAAATCTAGAATTCTCATTATTGTCAGGGAGGCTTCTTCGATTCAAAAGGCCCACTACAACAACTATGTTGGTGATTTTGTGATTCTGTGAAAAATTCAGGTTGATGACCTCTATCATCAACCCAAACGAACCTTTGAAGTGTTCTGGAAAACTCTAATGCTGGGATGGATCAAAGTGAATGTTAATAGTGCCTAAAAGAGAAATTCAGGTCCAACAGGATGCGGTGTGATTTTTAGAGATTCATGGGGGCAGTGTCATAGTTTTTTCTTTGGCAGATGCAGTGTTGTCTCGTCTCTGTAAGCTAAAATGATGGGTGTAATTCATGCCATCAATTTCCCCTTCAAAAATTCTTAAGGAATCTCTGGATAAAAAGTGATTTGACCACCATTATTCGGGAAATCTGGAAGGGTGTGATCCATCTGGCTTGGCCTCTTACCACCCTTTGGATAAAGTGTCTTGATTTGATCTTGGAGATTAATTACATTTCCACTCATGCTTTTCATGAAGCAAAAATGGTTACAGATGCACTTTCCAACAAATGTGTTCACCCAGATTTGAATTGGCCGAATGATATACCTCAAGATTTATTTCATATTTTTGACAATGATTATAAAAAACTTCCTCCTTTCATCTTTTATAACCTTGTTTCATTTTATATTCAATAAAATGTGCATTGGTCTTGGAACAAGTAACTACCCCTCTGTAAAAAAATGTATATATTTATAGGGAGTGATTTAGGTCATCAATCACAAATAAGTGTGAAATTTAGGGCCTCAAATTCATCAATCTATGATGATTTAAAATATCGTTAGTTCAACAAAACATTATGTGTTAGGATAACACATATTTTATTTTAATATCCTTTCACCATAGTTTAAGAATTAATTTATTCACAGAATAAGAGGAAAAGATATAATTGATAAGTAGAGTTTCACCCGTCGACTAATTCCTAACAAAAACTCATCTTTCACTCCAAAAGATAATAGAATTCAAAAACATTCTATTTATCCTAATATTATAGAGTTCAAAAAATAATTAATTCATAATTCATTTGGGAGACTATTTAAAAAAACTACATTATACCAACTAGAAAATCACATATGCCAATGGTAGGTGATCTACCCTTGTCGCCCTTCGGTTGCGGGTCCAAGTCTCACGGCCTTACTGGACATGACGGGTTGTCACCCAACCTCCATGTTGTCTTTATTATGATAATCAAAACAAAACATCTCAATAAACCATTTAACCTTAACAATAGTATCCAATTCCATACTTAATAAATTCCAACCTTTAGAATTATCCAAAATAGTTTGGTCCAGACTCATAGTCTGAAATTTATAAGGAATATAAACACAATGATAATCCTGTTTGTCATGTAATAACATATGAATACCATCATCATGTATTCTTTTAAAACACTATAACACCCTGAATTACCATAAAATCTTATTGATTGCATTCATGGGCCATTATTCTTTGTAAAATACTGGATATACTCCTTCTATCTAAAAATTTGGTAAACTCCAACAATTATGGAATATGCAAATCATTAATCAGTTTCAAGGTAGTCAAAATATCCAATATAATCTATCCAAAACAATTATATATTATTCCAAAATCACTGCCTCAGAATCAGAACCATATTATGGTTTATATTTTTCTTAACCATATATTTTCCAACAAATATAACCTAATATTGAGTCACTTTTCTTGGTTCTACACAATCTCAAGTCCTTAATGAAATAGTACTGCAGTAAAATCCTTTTATACTCTATAATTATTATAACATATACATCATTAATACAACACTCAAAAGACACAATGCTTTAATAATAACCTAAGAATTCTAATCATTCCCCTATATATTTGGTATTATCATAACTTGATTATTATCCAATAGCAGCATTTGGGGTATACTTTGACTATTTGGACATTACATCGTGTAGTGTCACAACTCCTTGGCAGATGAAGCCTTGTACATTTAAAACATTTTTCTTACCCTTTCAATCACGTACATGGTATCCTTTTTCTCCGCACTTATAACAAACTCCCATTACCTAAAAAATTTACCAAGGTGATTCTTCCCATAGTTATCACATATGGGAAAATCCTTCTTTCCCCTCTTCCCTTTATCCCACTTTCTCTCTTCTATCCTTTTCTTTTCTTGCTTCCCTTCAAAGCCATTGGACTCAAAGAGTTCTTTACTTGTCTTATTAACACATGATAATATTTCTTCATATTATGAGAATACGTGGTAGAATATTTCCATTTTTAATATTGGCTTAATACCATGAAAGATAGGATCCTTCTTAACCTTTAAATCTTACGAATTGCTGGAATTCTCATTCCTTCTACTAGGCGTGATTTCTAAACAATGGAATACACTTGGTTAGTTTATGAATCTCAATTCATAATTCCAAACTTTTAAAATATCTAACATAAATTGAAATGATTATTCATATAATCTACCTCTTATTTTGCAATTCTTCTGATTTTTTAAATTTTACAGTTGATTTGATTTCACCGTTGGCTGACGCACTTGAGATTGTGCTTTTTATATTTTATCTATGGGTTCTATTCAGTGAATACCAATGAGATGAGGGTATTCCTTATCATGCATCATATAGGCACATGCTAGAAATCGCATGACATGCATAGTTCCATGCCATGTAGGTGCATTAGGAATTGCATGTTGTTGTGATAGTTGTTGTGCTAGAGAATCATGTTGTTGTGATAGCTTCTTGATAAAAATATCAGCTGTGTGATAGGGTAATTTTATTTGAGCATGTTTATAGAATTAATTCCAAACATTGGTCTTTTGGGAGTATGGGCCCCAATTGACCGGAATTTGGTGTATCATTGACTGTTTATTGGTTATAACACAGATAAGTTGTCAAACTTCTATTCGTGGGGAGTATGGGCCCTCACAGATCAAAATTTGACACTTAGGTGTTGGTTTTCAGTATTTTCTGGGTTTCAGAGATGTTTCTGAGGCATAATGTCCGGAAACCCAGTATACACGCCATGTAGTACCTTATACACACCGTGTATGGCTTTCTGTTTGGGAATAAAAATGAACTTTTTAAGTACATGTCATGTACTCTGAGTACACGCCATGTAGTCTCTTCCTATGTCACAAACCGTGTGGGCGGGGACACGGGGAAGGGAAGAGATTGGGTAAAACATGACGTGTACCTGATGTACACGACATGTAGTGTTGACCCGGAGTCCACCCGTGTAAAGAAAAACACGGGCGGAGGAGACCTTAAGACATACACGCCGTGTCCACTATGGAACACGCCGTCTAGTCTGACCTGGGGAGTCCGGCCGTGTAACTAACAACACGGGTCGGTGAAATCCTTTATCGAACATGCCATGTCAATGATGAACACACCGTGTACTATGACCTGGGTAATCGGCCGTGTAACTAAAAACACGGGTCAGTGTCACCTCTCCTTGAACATGCCATGTACCTATGGGACATGCCGCGTAGTCTTGTCCGAGGACAGACCGTGTGGAGTTAGTTGTGTGGCTGGGGAACGGGGTGGTGTACATGCCATGTGTGGGTGTAACACGTCGTGTAGTGTCAAGCCGAGTAGTTGGCCATGTCAAAAGCAACACGGGCAGTTGGAAAATAACACCATACACGCCGTGTATATATAATACACGCCGTGTAGTTTTATTCAACGAAAGACATGTGGCTTAGCCGTGTCGAAGGACCCAGGAAGGGGACGAGAAGTCATGTACATGCCGTGTAGTCCGTATACACACCATGTAGTCTTGTTCTGAAAATATTGAAATGCCTTCTTCCTCTTGTTCCCTTTGTGGTTCCTTCGCTTTCAGCCTAAATAATTTTGAATATAAGGTGTGCTTTTGACCTTGTAGTGTAATGCTGCCACGACGTCCATGCGATGTTCGCCAAGAGAGCGGCGACAACTATACGCCAGAGATGGTGGGACATGGGCTACCAGTTGATCCTCCAGTAGAGCCAGATGCGGCGCCAGCTGTTATACCGGACACAGGCATGGAGGCGCAGTTCCGCGAAGGCTTCATGCGGTTCATTCAGACCTTTTAGAGAGTGCCGCAGGATGCCACATCTATGGCTGAGCTAACATGTATCTTCCAATAGGAGCATCCGCCTACATTTTTAGGGGATGGAGGACCATAGTATACGGAGTCTTGGTTGGGGTCGATGCAGACTATTTTCGAGCATCTTGAGATGCCTCCAGGGTGGAGGGTCAAGCTCCTGACTTACATGCTGCGTGATTCCGCCAAGAGGTGGTGGGATGTTACCACCCAGTCAGAGCACCATAGAGACATTGCGTGGGATGATTTTTAGGCAGTCTTCTATGACTTCTTCTTCCCAGAGACGCTGAGGGTAGATAGATCTCGAGAGTTCATGAATCTGCAATAGGGCGCTATGTCAGTGATGAACTATTCTTCTCGTTTCACCGAGCTTCAGCGTTTCCTACCTGTGCTAGTGGGTGATGAGACTTTGAGAGCCAGACATTTTGATGATGGTCTTTGTTATGACATCTGAGCACTGGTGAATGTATTCATGTTTCCTTCAGAACACGCTATTGTGAACCAGGCACTTATTACAAAGAGGAACCTGTGGGAATCTAGTCGTGTGGGCCAGGGCGGTTCAGCACCAGTTACTGGAACTATATCTACTGGGAGGAAGAGACAGATGGACTTCTCTCAGGGTGGTAGTATTAGTCAGAAGAATACTTCAGGTGGCCAGCCTGTGTGCTACTAGTGTGGTGAGGCCACAGTGTTCACGAGACCCAGTGGAGTGCCGAGATTGCGGCAAGATGGGTCATCTGCAACGCTTTTTCCGGTCATTTCCACCAGTGGCTAGTGAGAGGGGTTCTGTGCAGACTCCGCGTGCGGGAACAGAACCAGCATCCTCTTACCAGTTAGGAAACTTGAATACATCAGGGAATGTAGGCCAAGATGGTGGCCGTGGTCATGGTAGCCAGACACCAGGATCTCAGAGGCAGCCGGACGGGACAGCTCAGGGTAGCCAGGCTGTGTCGCAGGGACGCGACACTGGGCAGGCATATGCAGTGCAACAGACCCACCAGGAGGAGGATCCAGGACCTTCTACAGTCAGAGGTAAAATCTTAGTAGCTTCTATTTTATCTTCAGTACTTTTCGATACGGGTGCTATACATAGTTTCATATTTGTGCCTGTTGTGTAGATCCTTGGGCTCAGTGTTTCTTCTTCTTCTGATATCATGACGCTAGACACTCCATTGGGAACTAGAACAGCTGGTGTGCGTCAGTGTAAAGAGTGCCCCCTTGAGGTTCATGGGTGAGGTGGAATCACATCCCAGATTGTGAGTTTATATCTGGATGATCAAGGGACTTGTCAAACAGATTTCCCTCTAGTGGTTGATCGTTTCCTGGATTTCTTCCCGGACGACTTTTCGGGTCTACCTCCATAGCGAGAGGTGGATTTCTTTATTGATCTTGTGTTAGGAGCAGCACTGGTATCCATTCCTCCTTATAGGATGACTACGCCCGAGTTTCAGGAGATCAAGAGGCAGTTAGAGGAGTTACAGGCAAAGGGTTTTATCTGACCCAATACTTCTCCTTGGGGTTCTCCAGTCCTTTTTGCGAAAAAGGCATATGGTACCCTCAGACTCTGTGTGGATTGTCGGAAGGTGAACCAGTTGACATTTAAGAACCGATATCCCTTGCTGAGGATCAATGATCTTTTTGATCAACTTCATGGAGCACGAGTGTTCTCAAAGATTGACTTGAGATCATGATATCATCGGTTGTGCGTTAGACCATCTGATATACCTCTCACGGCTTTCAGGATCAGGTATGGTCTATACGAGTATACGATTATGCCGTTCGGACTCACGAATGCACCAGTAGTTTTCATGGATCTGATGAATCATGTGTTCCATCCGTATCTTGATTCTTTTGTGGTAGTATTTGTGGATGACATCTTAGTGTACTCTCACACTCAACATGACCATTCCACCCATATTGAGATCGTATTGAGTACACTGAGAGAGCATCGGCTATATGCTATGCTCTCAAAGTGCCACTTTTTGATGGACCAGATTCACTTCCGCGGTCATATCTTCTCGGAGGCAGGAGTTACAGTAGACCCAAAGAATGTGAGAGCAGTAGTTTCTTGGGAGTAGCCTAAGAACGTGTTTGAAATAAGGAGTTTCTTAGGGCAGGATGGTTACTACAGATGCTTCATACAGTACTTCTACCGCTTAGAATCACCTTTGACAGGTCTGACTAAGAAGGGTGTGAAGTTCATTTGGTCAGAAGATTGTGAGGTAGCTTTTCAGGATCTGAATGGAAGGTTGACATCAGCACCGATCCTGATACTCCCAGAGCAGGGGAAGAGCTATACAGTTTACTATGATGCATCAGGTATTGGGCTGGGAGCTGTGTTGATGCAGGGCGATCGAGTTGCTGCGTACGGGTCTCGGCAGTTGAGGCCACAGAAGAGTAATTCGCTGACGCATGATCTCGAGTTGGCTGCAGTTGTGTATGTGTTGCACTGTTGGAGACATTATCTATTGGGAGAACGTTTTGTGGTTTTCACTAACCACAAAAGTCTCAAGTATATATTTACTCAGCGTGACTTGAATCTGAGGCAGCAAAGGTGGGTCGAATACATACAGTCCTTTGATTTTAATCTTGCCTATACACCTGGAAAAGGTAATGCACTAGCTGATGCACTGAGCAAGAAAACTCAGATATAGGCTGTGCAGGAATCCAGTGAAGAGTGGTAGCTCATGGCCTTGTTCTCTGAGATTCATTTGGAGGTGCACGAAAGTCAGGGTCAGACTTATCTTTCCTCTCTAGCTGTGACTTCTACCCTCCTCGATAGAGTGAGTATGGGACAGCTATGTGATTCAGAAGGCCTAGTTCTATGGGAGTCGGTGGAAAGTGAGGACGCTCCTCCTGGTTGGACGATAGGCGATGATGAGGTTCTGCGTTTCCATGGACAAGTGTGGGTTCCAGGGGATATACGCGAGGAGCTGAGGTGAGAGATTCATGCTTCAGTTTGGGCAGTTCATCCCGGGGTTACCAAGATGTACCATTACTTGAGACGTCAGTACTGGTGACCGGGTATGAAGAGAGATGTAGCTGGTTTTGTTACGAGGTGTTCCACCTGTCAGCAGGTGAAGGCGGAGAATCAGAGGTCAGCCGGACTGTTACAGCAGTTACCCATTCCGGAGTGGAAATAGCATGATGTCGCGATGGATTTCTTGACTAGATTGCTGAGGTCACCACGTGGCAATGACATCGTGTGCGTTGTTGTGGACAGACTCACGAGGGTAGCTCCCTTTTTCCGATCAAGGAGACCTTCAGAGTTGACGAGCTCGGGAATCTGTATATCTGAGAGATCATACGTCTTCATGGGGTCCCTCGTTCTATCGTTTCATATTGGGATGCCCGCTTTACGTCTCGTTTTTGGCAGAGTTTTCAGAGGGCACTAGGTACACAGGTGCTTCTGAGCACAGCTTACCACCCTCAGACCGATGGCCAGTTAGAGCATACGATACAGGTGCATGAGTACATGCTACGTGCATGCATCCTAGACTTTGGGGGCTCTTGGGAAAAGCATATACCCTTAGTCGAATTTGCCTATGACAATAGATTTCAGGAAACTATTGAGATGGCACCTTACGAGCCTTATATGGTAGACCATGTCGTTCACCTTTGTGCTGATTAGAGGCATGTGAGGCAGCTTTACTGGGACCATAGCTCATGGAGGAGACTTCTGAGTAGGTCCAGTTGATTCAGAAGCAGATGGCTACCACACAGTCTCATCAGAAGTCATATGTTGATCATCGTAGATGGCATTTGGAGTTTGTGGTTGGGGATCAGGTTTTTCTACGTGTTTCACCGAGGATGGGACACAAACGGATCAAGAGACAGGGTAAGCTCTCACCATGGTATGTGGGACCATTTGAGATTCTGGAGAGAGTCGGGCTGGTCGCCTATCGGTTGCAGTTACCACAGAGGTACCGAGCCATGCACGACGTCTTCCACGTATCTCAGTTGCGTCGCTATCATTCAGTCCCGTCTCACATATTTCATCCCGAGGATGTTGAGCTTCAGATGGATGTGTACTTTGAGGAACATCCGATTCATATCATTTACAGAAGCACGAAGGTTCTCCGAGGCCGGTCGTTCCTCTCGTACAGGTGCTATGGCAGCATGGCCGAGTGCAGGATGAAACCTGGGAGCGGGAAACCGATGTACATGCTCAGTGGCCGGAGTTGTTCATGGCTATATCCTCTCCACCCTTGGAAGGGCAATTTGGGGAAAAATTGCTATAAGGGGGGAAGTTTTTAATAACCCGGTTCTTATTTTTTGGGGTACGAGTTTCTTCTTTTCCCTTTTCCTTAAGTGTTTTTTAATAAAATATGGAAAATGGGGGAAAATCCAAAATTTTGGAACTACACACCGTTTACTTTTTCACACGTCGTGTGCTTTTGGCCGTGTGGGATGAGTACACAGGGCGTGTGGCCATGTCGGCGATGAAGGGTGTAGGAACCGACTACATGCCGTGTAGTGGTCCTTTAAACGCTGTGTATTCAGTTGGCAGGTGAAATAGTAAGGCAGTGGAGGCAGCCACCAGCTGGGCGACAGTACACACCGTGTACTTAGGAGTACATGCCGTGTACTCATGTCGACGGATAAATAGTTTGGCGGTGCCACCATAGGAACAGTTAAATGATTAAAGTACACGCCGTGTACTTGGAAGTACATGTTTTGTTCTTCGTTTTATTTCTTAAATGGGCAGTAGCCTCCCCTGTTCACATGGATGGCTTAGAACCGGACGAGAGGAGCGGAAGAGGGAGGCCGAACCTTGGGAGATCTACTGATCGAGCACTGGGAATCCGATCTCGTTTCTGTCAATCACGTTGGAACCGTAGGGGTAAGTCCTCTCTTATCCTAGCATGTTGCATACCAATTATTTTTATAACGGGAGTTATTTGAGGTTAAGCAGATCTTCTTCTTCGTCAGATCTACGTCGTAATTGGACTTTTTGGGAATCGACGTTCGTGTATAGCGCTCGTTGGCGTATAAGGTAGGTGGCTTGGTGTGTCTTTTCCAACTATCGTGTGTTTTGTGTGTTTTCGTGCCACGAACCCATGTTGGGGTATCGTGTGGCTGAGGCCATAGACATTTTAAATACCGAGATTTGAATAGGTGATTTAAATGTGATATTAAAATGCTAGTTGGGATCGTTGCTTGGATCCTGAACCACCCCAGGGGTGTGTTCCACTGTTTAGCCGTTTGGCTAGGATACCCGTGGGTATACCTTTAAATTAGTAATTGTAGAATTTCCTTGAGAGGAATTTCTTGTTTACTGCATATTTATATGTTGGGCATGGCCCAGTTACCTGTTAGCCTGAGGGCAATGTTGGGATTAGCCTGTGGGCGCTGTACTACTTAGCCTGTGGGAAACATCTTCCGTGCCTGTGGGAAACTGATTCTGTGCCCGTGGGTGACACTACCTACACCTGAGGTAGAAATATGTTATGCCTGAGGGAAGATTCTTGTGTTGGATACTCTTTACCTGAGGGTAGGGGTTTACGGGTCTGAGGACATTACCTGTTTTCCTATAATATTCACTGTGGTGATATTTTGAATTAAATGATTAAATGAATAATAAAATGGAAATATAACTAGTTAAGTTAGTTACTTTCAGTACTGTTTACTTTATTTCATTTTACTACTACACACTATTGTTGCATGTTTTCATGTAGTTGGGCACGAGCCTTTGGTGGGTGCCTACTAAGATATATTTCTCACACCCTACTTGGGTCATGCTTTTCGGACCAAACAAGTTACGTTTCTGCAGGTGCGGATAGGGGAAAGAGTCCCTATATAGGTACTTGACTATTTCTGTGGAGTAGGAGGGAATGGGACCGAGCCTAGGCTCGCGATGCCGCTGCCTGCTGTTTTTGCTTTGTTTTTTTGTACTCTGTATTTTGTTGTACTATTTTTATGTATAAGATGTTCTGGCAATTTTCATAGAAATGAGATATTTCGCATCATATCTGGTTGGTTACCTTATACTTCACTAGTTTACTTTAAATGTGCATGGTTTATTACTTCCACTGTTGTTGTATGTTTTATTTTGTATTCCGATGTGTTTCACTTTGACAAACGAGGGCATAGTATCCCCACTATCAGACATGGGCACTCGCTGCTAGTCGGCAGCCTCTGGCATTTGGGTAAATTCTCTTGAGGTCACGTGGCGAACCGGGTTCGGGGCACCCGTTGCGTGGCACCCGGGTCCGGGACATTACAGATGATACTGACAACACGTTTCTCTTAAGCACTCCTTTGTATCATGAAATTAGAGACACTGTTTTTATTCTAAAGTTTGATAGTGCTCCCAGCCCTGATGGATTTAATAATGGTTTCTTTCAACATCACTAGGATTTCATTCACTAGGATGTGTGAAAACTTGTTAGGTCCTTCGTTTCCATTGGTTTTCTCCCTCATGGCCTTAATGCACAATTTCTTACTTTAATCCCCAAAGTGGAAAATGCCTATGAGATCCAACAATTCTGGCCTATTTCCCTGATAAACACTCTCTAAAACATCATTACCAAGATTCTTGCTAATAGACTTACACCAATTGAAATAAAATTGTTTATTGGAATCAATTTGGTTTTATAAAAGGTAGGTCTATTCAAGACTGCATTTTCCTTGCCTCTAATGCACTAAAAACTTAAACAAAACTACTAGAGGAGGTAATGTTACAATCAATCTTGATATTAAAAAATCGTTTGATACTATAGATTGTAGTTTTATTTTCAATGTCCTGAAATGAATTGGATTTAATGATACCATTGTTATGATAATAAAAACCTTGTTTAAATCTGCCTCTATTTCCATTTTGGTTAATGGCTCCCACAAAGGCTATTTCAAATGCACCAAAGGAGTTAGAGAAGGATACCCTCTCTCAGCCATCCTTTTTTTCATTGCTAAATATTATCTCAGCAGATTTATCACACATCTTGTCAATAAAAACAAACGCAAGCCCATCTAGGCAGCCAGAAATCTCAATGTCCCTAATCATCTTCTATATGTTGATGACATCATCTTGTTTCTTCAGGGTGATCAAAATAATATTCAAGCTCTTAAAAATGATCTTGCTCATTATGAAGTAGTTTTAAGTCATGATATTTCTTGGAATAAGTCTCATATTTTCATTGGAAAATATTTCTCCCCATAGATAAAAGGCATATTCACCAACTATCTTGGAATTAAAGAAGGTATATTCCCCTTCACTTACCCGGGGGTTCCCATTTTGTGGGGAAGACCCAAATCCAACTAATTTTTCAGCATTGTTGATCAAATTATTAATCAGCTTTCTAATTGGAATGGTAAATCCCTCTCCATGGCTGGTATAATCTATCTTATCAAATCGACCATTGTCTTTAAAATGGTATATTCTCTTATTATCTATAAATGTCCAGTCATTATTTTTAAAAAAATTAATACCTACATTAAAAAATTCTTCTGGACAGGAAGTATCCTCGAAAGGAAACATGTCACGATTGCTTGGATGACATGTTGCAAACCATTAGATAAGGGGGGTTTTGGTATAAAAAATTTAAAATTCTTTAAGGATGCACTTCAGGCTAGACTTACTTGGAGATTAATTAACAGAAACTCTAATTCTGTTGAATTCCTCAAGTATTGAATTCTCACCGAGATTAATAAATGGAATATAAATTACATTAACTCTATGATCTGTCCCTCCATTAGGATTTCTTTCCAACACATTATGGAAAATTCTAGATGGATGGTTAAAGCTCACTCCAACATGAATTTTTGGCTTGATAATTGGACTGGTTCTCCTTTAATTTCCTTGCTACCTCCTAACTCTCCCCCTGAGAATACATCTTACACCATTAAAGATGTTCTTCACTCTCACAGGAATGAACTCCCTGATAACATTTCTCAAATCATTGATAACTACCCCTACACTTGCTCTGATGAATTTCTTGTCTGGGAACCAGCCTCAAATGGCATCCTTGACTCAAAACAATTCTACAAACACAATTTCTCTAGAACTTAATCAAGATTTAAATGGTTGAATAATTTTAATAATGCTTGGATCAAGCCTACCATACTCACTCTCATTCGCTGTATTTCTCACAACAGGTTTCCCACTGAGGATTTCCTTCAGACTTTTGGTATCCAACTCTTCTCTAAATATAACCTATGTAACCAACATAGGGAAGATACTAACCAAATTTTTCGTTCATGTGCTACAACCTCTACTCTATGGAATTATATTTTTATCATTTTTGACTTCAGATGGTTTGTTCATGGCTCGATTTGCTCACTCTTAAAGAAATTTTTTGATCTCGAGGAATCTCAGTAGATAAAAAATATTTTCCTCTCTACCATTGCTGAACTCCTTTATGTTATCAAGTATGAAAGAAATGTTATCCCCCATAATAAATTCTCATTAAATCTTAATGCAGGAAAATCTATAATTCTCATTTTGGTCCGGGAGGCTGCTTCGATTCAAAAGTCTCACTGCAACAACTTTGTTGGTGATTTTGTGATTCTACGCAAACTTTGGGTTGATGGCCTCTATCATCAACCCAAACACACCGTTGAAGTGTTCTGGAAAACTCTGATGCCAGGATGGATCAAAGTGAACATTGATAGTTCCTATAAGGTAAATTCAGGTCCTGCAGGATATGGTGTGATTTTTAGAGATTCATCTGGCCAGTGTTACAGTTTTTTCTTTGGCAGATGTAGTGTTATCTCGTCTCTGTAAGCTGAAATGATGGGTGTAATTCATGCCATCAATTTTTTCCTTCAAAAAGTCTAGAGGAAGCTCTGGATCGAATGTGATTCGACCACCACTATTTAGGGAATCTGGAAGGGTGTGATCCATCTGGCTTGGCCTCTTACCACCCTTTGGTTGAAGTGTCTTGATTTGATCTTGGAGATTAATTACATTTCCACTCATTTTTTTCGTGAAGCAAACACTATTGCAGATGCACTTTCCAACAAAGGTGTTCACCTAGATTTGACATAGCTGAATGATCTTCCTCAAGATTTATTTCAGATTTATGACAAGGATTGTAAAAAAGTTCCTTCATTTCATCTTTTATAACCTTGTTGCTTTTTATATTCAATAAAATGTGCTTTGGTATTTGACCCAGGAACTAACCCTCTTTAAAAAAAGTATATATTTATAGGGAGTGATTTAGGTCATCAATCACAAATAAGTGTGAAATTTAGGGCATCAAATCCATTAATCTATGATGATTTAAAATATCATTAGTTAAAAAACATAATGTGTTTCGATAACACATATTTGATTTTATGATCCTTGCACCATAGTTTAAGAATTAATCTATTCATATAATAAGAGGAAAAAATATACTTGATAAGTAGAGGTTCACCGTTCGACTAATTCCTACCAAAAACTCATCTTTCACTTCAAAAGATAATAGAATTCAAAAACATTCTGTTTATCTGAATCTTATAGGGTTTAAAAAATAATTAATTCATAATTCATTTGGGATAATATTTAAATAAACTAAATTATACCACCAAAAAATCACATATGCCAATGGAAGGTGATCCACCCTTGTCGCCCTTCGATTGCGGGTTGAAGTCTCACGGCCTTCCCGGACGTGACAGGTTGTCACCCGACCTCTATGTTGTCCTTTTTATGATAATCCAAAAAAAACATCTCAACAAATCATTTAACCTTAACAATAGTATCCAATGTCATACTTAATCAATTCCAACATTTATACTTGTCCAAAATACTTCGGCCTGAACTCATAGTCCAAAGTTTATAAGGAATATAAACACAATGGAGATCCTTTTTTCATGTAATAACATATGAATACCTTCATCATTTATTCTTTTAAAACACTATAACACCCTGAATTACCTTAAAATATTATTGATTACATTAATGCTCCATTATTCTTTATAAAATACTGGATATACTCCTTCTATCTAAAATTGTGGTAAACTCCAACAATTATGGAATATAAAAATAATTAATCAGTTTAAAGGTAGTCAAAATATCCAATATAATTTATCCAAAAAAATAATATATTATTTCAAAATCACTACCTCAGTATCAGAACCATATTTTGGTTTATCTTTTTCTTAACCATATATTTTCCAACCAATATAACCTAATATTGAGTCACTTTTATTGGTTCCACACAATCTCAAGTCCTTAATGAAATAGTATTGTAGTACAATACTTTTATACTCTATAATTATTATAACATATACATCATTAATACAACACTCAAATGACAAAATACTTTAATAATAACCTAAGAAATCTAATCATTCCCATTTATATTTGGTAGTATCATAACTTGATTATTATCCAATAACAGCATTTGGGGTATACTTTGATCATTTGGACATTGGTTCGCGTAGTGTCAAAACTCCTTGGTAGATGAAGCATTGTACATTTAAAACCTTTTTCATACCCTTTCAATCACGTACATGGTATCCTTTTTCTCCACACTTATAAAAAACTCTCATTCCCTTCAAAAATTTACCAAGGTGATTCTTTCCACATTTATCACATATGGGAAAATCCTTCTTTCCCCTCTTCCCTTTATCCAAATTTCTCTCTTCCATCCTTTTCTTTTCTTTCTTCCCTTAAAAGCCATTGGACTCAGAGAGTTATTTACTTATCTTATTAAGACATGATATTATTTCTTCATACGATGAGAATACATGGGAAACTATTTCCCTTTTTAATGTTTGCTTAATACCATGAATGATGGGATCCTTCTTAACCTTTCGATCTTACATATTGCTGGAATTATCATTCCTTTTACTAGGTGTGATTTCTAAACAATGGAATACACTAGGTTAGTTTATGAATCTCAATGCATAATTCCAAACTTGTAAAATATCTAACGTAAATTGAACTGATTATGCATATACTCTATAATCAAAAAATATTTTCTTTGAGGACATATTTACTCGAAAATCCATTATAATGGATTGTAATGAAAATGTGAATTATCCTAAGAATATCCCCTGGGAGTGTTGTTACCAAGAGTGAAGAAAGGACCATTGTCATGTAACAGGATACATCGGGTCATGCCTGAAACTCCTTGTCAAAGGTTTAACTACTAGGTACATCTGTGCCACAGCCTCCTCTACCTGATTGTGACCAGACAGGGATGTATTACTTGGAAAATACACAAAATCTCTACATTACCATAATTCTAGAAAATTATTCTATACTAATCCTCAAATTATTTCCTAGGTTAATGTTCTCTAATCAGAGTTTATCTAAATATATTTCCAAGGTGTTTCTAAACTTCCTCTGATACCAACTGTAACACCCCGACCCTAATTACCCAGAGTCGGTGTATTATTTTAATACATTGGAATGATTACAAGGAATTAAGTCCCGAAGGACAGATCTGTTTAGTAGTCTTGGAAAATATATTACTTACATGAGAATTACATAACATTATAAAATGAATAACAACAACAACATTGTCTCCATTTACCACATTCATATCCCTTAGACTATCCCTATAGATCAGTCATAATATACTTTTCGCATCCTGGTAAAAATAGAACATTGAAAGGGGTGAGCTCAAATGCTCAGTAAGGATAACAATATAGCAAAAACTTTCATAAATAAGCATAAATATTTAAGTCAATGTATAAAACCAAAACAAAATCCTTTTAAACTTAAACTTCTACATAATATGGAAAAGAAAAATTAAATAATTCCATTTACTTATTCACATGGAAATTCATCTAGTCGAATAATCACAAGTAATATCAATAGATATTTTCATAATGATGGAATGCATAATTCCAGACTTCATAACCACATACTCAAGGACTTCTGGTAAGACACTAGTTTGTCTCATGAGACCGACCGACACATCTGGGAGCTATAATGGGCTCCACCTGTCACTTACTAAGTCCAATGCATTCCTTATATGAAAAGTTTTAAACATAACATAAACATTTTTATTAAAACTAGCATATGAAATGTCAATACTTTATCTATAAAAAATGAATGGTATAAAAATAACACATCCACAATCAAACATATCACAAAACCTTCAATACAATATAGAATATTTGTATCATAATAAATCAACCCTGATTAATAATAATATCCCGTAAAGGATGTTGACATAGTTGAAAATGATCAGTAAAAATCTTTGAGAGAAATATCACTTTTTCATGAAATAATATAAAAGTCATATAAATGAATTTATTTAAAATATAGTTTTGAATCAAAGTGTCCCATACCAATTTGAAATTTTGTAAGGAATTAACATTTTAAAACAATCATGTCCACATAAATAAATCCTTAAAACCATTTTGAAAATGTGGATATTAATGAGAAAGGTTTAGAAGAATAAATCTTTAAAATATTTAAAATGATATTTTAGTAAAACTTCACTTAAAAATAATGCCTTTGAACAGACATTTATGAAACCTGGACATGGATAATAAATATTTCTCAGTAGATATTTACGTAAAAATTACCTCAGATAATAAAGAGACTGTAAAATTAACCCTTACCTTGCATTTTCCTTTGGTCGAGGGTACGTTTAACCTCATCTATAATGACCATAGTATGTTATTAAATTATACCAAAACCATATTAATATTTATTATTTCATAAATTATGCATTTATGACTTTATACTACCCATTTAATAATTATTTTCATGTTAAATTAACATTTTGGGTAATAATCGCTTTCTTTATCATACGTGTTTTTACTTTTTATTTTGATCGTATCATTTAGTTCACGATTTAAAAACATAAAGAATATAAACCTTGATTTATATATCATATATATTTAGAATATAAATATTTATAATAGATAGATATCTGAAATGGAAGGCACTGTTTATGGATATGGTAGGTCGTACGTATGCATAAATGATGTTTCTGTTTTCATATCGTATTGAACGAAAGTAAGTGAATAAGATATATGTAAGTACATAAATATATATATGTATATATATATATTAAGTAGAATTATTATTTCATATATTACATACTTATTAATAATATTAATTTTATAATCATCATTGAATGGTGAACGTGGGAATGAACCTCATCACGTCGTGGAGATGGTAATCCGTACGTACGCACGAGCGAAAATATCATTATATTGACGGTGAAATCGTATGTAATTGGATGGTATATCATATATACCGAATAATAAACCTGTTATATTTATTATTTACATCAGTTATACTCAATATTATACACATACAAATAATTAAGTGTTTGATTAACAAACTACACCACGACGTGGAGATGGTAAGTCGTACGCACGCATGTATGGTGACTTTGTGATTTAGAGGATGAATAAAATAATGAATATGGTTGTACCATATTTATAATAACAAAAAATTATGTATTAGGTACTAGATATATTATTTTGGTATAAAAAAAACAAAGAAAGAGGAACTGGAAGATGAAAAGAACTTGAAAGACGGTGGTGAAATTATTACCTCTTCTTCAGGTGTTTCCTTTTGAGTTGATAAAAATAGATCCACAGGTAGGATTTATGATCAAATTAACGACTCTAGGATGATTTTAGGGAAGTTTTGAAGATATTTCGGTAGGTTTTGGCCGATCCAAATGGATTTGGAGGTGTGATTTTGATGGAAGGAAAAGTACCCTTTTATAAGAGAGGTTAGGGTCACTTTAGGAAAAGCTTGAAATATTATTTTATAATAAAATTATTTTCGGTTTATAATGGTTCAAAAATGATTTATTTCTAGAATAAGGTGTAAATGGGTCTAAAAACACTCAACTAATAGGTTTTAGACAGGTTTAGGTCACCATATTTACCTTATCTTTTATATTTAACTTTAGTTAAATATTTTATCTTTTACTATGACTTCTTGTATTCTTACACTATATGGTTAATAAACACACTATAAACTTCTAAGGGAACCTCAAGTGGTTCATTAATGACATATATAAAATTATTTATGTCCTTTTGTTAAACCTTATATTTTTTGGAATATTATATCAACCATTAATATAGTATTGGTTTTAAACATTAATTTCCGTCAATTTTGACATTATTTGGTATTTGGTTTTTTTTAAAGTCATCACAAGTTTATTACTTCAAACAAGATAGATTGAATAAACCCTAACATGTCATATTCACCTATAAAATTCATGTATGACATCAAAACTTTGGTATTATATTTATTTTAATATTTATAATACAATTTGTTTGATTTTTCATTAATAAGGCAATTACTGAATCATTATTGTGTCACAAATAAATTAAATTATTTAATGTATAAAAATTATAAATAAAATACCATTATGTAGGAACTCTTTTTATCTTTCTAATTAATATTTATAGTTTAATTTATATTGTGTGTAACCCTATATTAAAAATGGATTATTTATTAAATATTGAATTTAACACTTTTAACTATTCTTTAAATAAAATAATAATAAATGTCCTAATCTAATCCAAGTGGACCTAAAGGATCATATTTTATTCGTAAGGATATTTTTGGTCTAAATACATATATACAATAGAATTAGGAAAGGTGTGAAGGTAATTATAATATCATTTTTACATTTAATTACCCTATTTACTTTTAACCGTGTTAAATAAAAGTCAAAAGTTACTATTCACAAAAAATTATTTTCATCTTATTGAACCACATTTTATTTACTGATATCAACCATATCTCTCAGATTTTTGAAATTCAACCCATAAAAGTGGTAAAATTTTGTTGTATGAAAATTTTCAAATGCTCCATGAAGGTGGGTAAAAGAGGTTAAAAAGTTCATTAAAATTTTATACATCTAATTTTATTATAAAATGAATCCAGTAAATTACATTTAACTTATATAGGTATTATATATCTATTTTGACTGGAAATAAATTTAAATAAACTACATAATAATTTAAATAAAAAGTCGGTTTTAAATAATAACACAGTATTTTTCACTATTCATCAAAAATTGAAAGATTTTAGAAAAATACCAAAAATTAATCCGAAGCCAATTTTGATATTCTGAATTCAAAAATAAATTCTATTCTATCAAATTAAATACATATAAGTTTCATTTATTAATTTAAAATTAATTCCAATTGTCAAAACCAAAAAGCGTGTTTTTTAAAATTAAAAATTAACAAAAGATTGACATGTGTTTCTGTCAAATTTAACCGTGAAATTACTTATAATGACCTAGATTGTATTAAATGATAAAACTATAATCTAATTATAATTCAAAACCTTTCAA
This sequence comes from Viscum album, assembly GCA_963277665.1. Lineage (NCBI taxonomy): Eukaryota > Viridiplantae > Streptophyta > Magnoliopsida > Santalales > Viscaceae > Viscum > Viscum album. The sequence continues at coordinate 1,187,959,048 of OY728130.1, read as the reverse complement.
ATGCATAATTTAAACTATAAATTATTTCGATTCAAAAAGTTGTTTTCAATTAAAAATAATTTTTTTCACTATTCGTCAAAATCTGAATGTTATCGGAAAAGTACCAAAAATTTATCCAAACTAAATTTTTATATCCCGCTTATAAAGAAGAATTGAATTTCATTAAATTAAATATATAAAAGTGTTATGTATTGGTTTTAAAAAGGGTTTTCCATTAAAAGGTGGTAAAATTACATTCTTTAAAAAATACTTCTTTTATCTAAAAAATGAATTTGTTCTTATATTATGTCTAAGAAAAACATAATATGAATGTTAAAATTATATATATTATATAAGATTCAAAATTCAGTTAATACTATTCATAATTGCTTTTTAAACGGCTAGTTTGGTAAGTTTTGGTGCACTCAAACTCGGTGTTACGTGTAGCGCAAGATATTTAATTACATTAATGAGAGAACATACTATGAAATCTTCGGGTTTTACAGTAAATATATACATGAGGTGTGTTTTCCTGATCTCTTTGTCTAGTAGCTGATATAATATGTTAACTAAGACTAAATACTATTCATAATTTTTTTCAATAATATATATCAATACTATTTGAAGGGGAAACCCTATGAACATAAATTGGGAATCTTTATTCCTCATATTAATACTGATGAACTATTATATTTGGAACCAAATAAATATGAACAGATTCTGGAAGAACTAGCTAAATGTTTTGAAACAAACATACAGACAACAGACTCTTCTTAATACCCATGATGTACAGGTAAAAATATACAATTTCATTCTATTAAATATATTTTCATTCCTCTAATTACTTATTCATTTTTGTTTTTAGGTATCATTTGTTACTCATTACAATCAATTTAGATATCTACAATGAATTATTTTATGGATTTAAACATGGATACCCAACAAACCTACCACACATTGGGACATTTATCACTTTTTAATACACTACATGTAACATTTTTCAAATAAACTTCATGATATACATTTTAAATTATTTTTTAATGAATATTATAGTCTGATAGGTTTCGGTTTAAATATCATCAAAATAATGGCATAAGGATAGTCCATATGCACAAAAATCCTATCAACATCTACAACTGGATAAGTAATAGGGTATATATAGTAAGATTTCCAAATAAAAACATATATCAAAAAAATTACTCATTATTTAAAATAATTCTTCAATTAATTAAACAAACTAATGGAAAATATTGTGGTTATTATGTTTTCAAATTTATGAAATATATCATATTACATCAACAAACTAGCATCACCAAAGAGGTATTTCCGATAATAATTAAAATTTAATTTAAAATAATTATTAATTCATTATTTATTTATATTTTTATATTTGAACCAGGTCTATCATCAATCAACATAGTAAAAAGAGGAAATATATTTTTTCATAAATGAATTTTAAGAACACGTCATGTTAGGTTGTATATAGACATCATGAAGAGGCAACTTCCTACTACTTTGTATGTTAATTTTCTATTCATTTTATCAAATTTCTTTATTTTATTTCCCTATCATTTTTATCTAATGATTTTTCTTTACTTTTTATAGAGATCATGAAGAAATTAATTCATATATAATTATTTTTAATCCAACCATCTTGTACTCTATTAACACCCCAAAATGAATGGACAAAAAACAATTATATAAAATGTCTTCAATAAGGATTATGAACCCATGTATTATGATCATGCACTCAAAAAGGATGATGAACTCATGATAATTAACTTTTTTTATTCTACAATTTATTCTGCATTATAGGTTATAAAACACCAATATTGTTAGATAACCCCGTATTTTTAATGCATTTAAGAATAAAAAGACACAATTTGTCATGTATGAATCAATCAAACCTCAATCCAATAAAATATATGCCTAGTATTACTCAAAGATTATGTTTTATGTTTGAAATTTACATTTTAGTTCAAGAAACATGTTCCATAATCAAAATAAAGAAATCAATTTATTATTGTTTTGATACTTTGGGAAAATAATACATAAGTCATTTGTGTCGTATATGAATCAATCACACCTCAATCCAATAAACTGTGTACCCAATATGATAAATCTAGTCACATGTTCAAAGCTAATCATTCTCTTGAGTAATTGGACTTAAAAATGAAATTTAGATAATGAAGATATAGAAATGGGTCATGGATGTATAAAGACATCATGAAATGGTGAATTTCTACTACATTTTTAGTTAATTTTATCATCTTTTTATCTAAAATTTTTAAGTTAATTTCCTTTTAATTTTTCTCTGATGTTTTTTTCATAGAAATTTTTATAATTCATAATTTAATTTTAATTTTCAACCAAAATATAAAAAAATATAGAACATTTTCTTTTCGAATTGAAGAGGAAACTGTATTCTTTTAGAAATGTGAATTGAATCATAAGGATGCATCCACTATGGGATTTTTTAATAGTTGAGTGGAAAAGTATGACTTCACAAAACAATTTCCTAGAACATTTTCTTGAATGGTGTAGGAATTAGACTCACCTTAATTATTCACACCTCAATCTGATTCATAGTGTTCGTAGTATGACTCGAAGTGTATGTTTTTAGTTTATATTTTATATTTTAATTCACCACAAACATCACATACTAAAAACCAAGAAAAAAATATATTATTTTGATACATTAGTAAAACAATACGTAAGTCATTTTTTATGTATAGGAATTAACCACACATCAATCAGATATATTTTTTTTCTATCATGACACAAAGTGCATGTTTTTAGTTTGAAAATATCATTTTAGTTCAAAACCAACATCAGATACCCCAACCAAGAAAAATATTGGATTATTTTGATACTTTAGGGAAAAAATAATAATTCATTTGTGATGTTTTGGAACTATCTTCACCTAAATTCAATACATGGTATGCCATGTATGACTCAAAGTGACCGATATAAGTTTAAAATTAACATTTTAATTTAAAACAATTATCACTCACTGAAAAATAATAAAATTTTCTTGTATTTTCTTGGTAGTTTAGTAAAATGATTAATAATTAAATCTTGATGTTTAGGAATTATTCGCACATTAAACTGACACATGATGTTACCGGTAGGACTTATAGTGTGTTTTTTTAGTTTAAATTGTTATTTTTGTAAACCAATAATGTGACACACTAAAAATAGATAAAACAAAATCATATTTATTTGATACCTTAGAAAAAATACCTGAAACATTTTTGACATGTATGTATCGACAACATGTCAATATGACACACCGTGTAATCTGTATGACTCAAATTGTGTTTTAATTTTAAATTGAAATTTTTTAAAACATAATTCACATAGTCAAAACAATGAAAATAAATTAGTACTGTTTTGATATTTTAGTACAATGATATATAAGTCATTTTTGACATTTAAAAATTTTTTGTGCCTAAACCTGATACACAGTGTGCTATGTATGACTCAAAATATTTGTTATCAGTTTAAAATTGAAATTTCAGTTTAAAAAATGTGTCACTAATTCAAAACCAAGAAAACAAGTTTGGATTTTCTAGATAAATAAGCATAGTGATTAATAATTCATTTTTAATGCGTAGGAATCAGTCTCACATTAAACTAACAAATGATCTAACCAATATGACTCAAAGTGCATATTTTTAGTTTAAAATGATATTTTAGTAAAAAAGATCGGTGGCATACTCCAAACAGAGAAAACACATTCACATTGTTTTCATAATTTAGGAAAGTGATAGTAATGTCATGTTTGATATGTAGAAATAAACCACACATCATTAAGGCGCACCATGAGATTGGTATGACTCCAAGTGCGTATTTTTATTTAAAATTGACATTTTAGTTCAAAACACACTTCTCAAACTCAAAAATGAGACAAACGACATTTGGATTGTTTTCATACATTAGGAAGGTAATCTATAAGTCATTTGTGACATGTAAGAACTAGTTCCACCCCAATATGATACATAGTGTGTCCATCATGATTCAAACTATCTATTTTGAGTTTAAAACTAACATTTTTCTCAAGAAAAATATAAAATAATCAAAAATAAGAAAACACATTCATAATATTTTAATAATTTAGTAAAAAAATTCAAAACACATTTTTGACACGAAGGGATCAACTACACTGAAATGTGACACACTGTGTAATTGGTATTACTCAAATTTTGTGGTTTTAGTTTAGAAATGACATTGTATTAATGTATTAATTTATATTTAAGTTTATTTCATTTATTTATAGTATTAATAAGATAAGAGTTTTTTTGTAATGCTGGTGTATTATTTTGATTGAGTTAGAGTATTTTTTTCAAAAATTGATACCATGATCAAGCTTTTTTGAGAGGGGTTTAGGTGGTGAAGATAATGAAACCATTGATGTTTTTAAATGTTCATAATAAATTGTGCATACTAACATAATTATAAAAAAATGTTTGAAATGTCTATAATATAGTGATTTTTTCTTTTATTAGTGATGTATTTTTTATTTCAATTAAATTATTAATTTTCTATATACATGTAATTGATTCTGCAGTGTGTTATAATTTGAACAACACACTACATCATTATAGCCTTTAATAGTGCTAATAAATGGGACCCTTTTAATGGTGCTTATAAAAACAATGATTTTTAAGCACTAATAAAGGTTATTTTGAGCGTTTATCAAGGATCAATTTCTTGTAGTTTGTTTTTAATATATAATATTTGAATTTATATATTTATATAAATTTGTATGTGCATATATTTGAATAACTTTTATGTGTATTTTTTGTATCTGTATATATAGATGTTGTATGTGTACAAATTTATGTGTAGGTATGTATATGTGGGTATATCGTGGGATGTGCATATATGTGTATATAACATGTGTCCATGTGTATGTATGACATGTACATAATCACATTTGACGTATATTTTTTCATTTTTGATATAATAGTTTTTGTGTTTTTTCTTTTTTTTTATATATTTATATTTTACTAAGTATTATTTTTAATATGTTTAACATTTATATGATTGGTATTTATTCAAATTTATTTATTATGTTGCAATATTTTTATTTTATTTATTGAAATTTATATAATTAATTTATTAAATGAATTTTTAAATATTCTCTTCATTTATGTATGTGCTTACAATAATGTAGTTATTTTATATGACATCATTTTTTAAAATAGTTTTGTCTATTAATGTTTTTTTATTCATTTTTTATGTTGATTTTATTTAATAATATTAATTCAATTTTAATATTTAGTGATTTTTATATTTTTTTTATTTATTCATTTTGTAATATTTATTTATACATATATTTATTGACGATACATTTAATATTTGTAATATATTTTTAATTTATATGAATAATATCTTGTCACATAGAGTCAGCAATCTGAGAATACCATTTCCCACCAAAATTAAGTTGTTGACACTGTTTTTTCTAAGGTCACATTGTTTCACTAGAGACCGTTACTAGCTCGCTGATCTCAAATCCGCTCTACCCTGGTTTTCCAGTCCTTTATTTCAGCCACCATCAATGACCCATCACTGACCCCCTACACAATGCAAACATCTAATGGTTGGACCTCCCTAGTCAACCTTGACAGAAGTGCACCCCAATGCCTGTATTATGTGTTTCTTGGGCTGATATTTCCATCATTCTCCCATTGTAACTCACTAGCAGCAATGTCACGAGGTTTCCATGTATCATTAATAATTGACACCCTCTATCATATATCTAGTGGTCATGGAGTAGACCCAACACACTCATCCGACTGACCACCACCCTGCTGTCAACAAGGGGTTTCATTGTGCCACCACTATCATCTGCTACACTACCGCAGGAAACCTTGCATGACTAAAACATTACCAACAAAAGACCTTAGTGGCCAGAAATCATGATGGTGTTAATTCCAAACCACCACAAGTGAACCCATAAAGGGGGACAAGAATGTGTCTTCTAAGACTCAAACCCCAGCAGACCATGAAGTATTACGGGGTCCTCAAGCGAACCTGAACTACTTTTTCATATTATAGGGATCCCATTACAAGGTGATTATAGTCCCAGTGATCATTAATCCCTATCGATGAAAGCCTATTTGACAAACCATGTTTTTAGTATAAGTAGTCCAGTGCACAGTCATTTTCCATCTGCCTACTTTTTCAGAACATCTATTTGCGGATCACCCCTAGCCCTCGTCGTTTTCCTCTATACACATGCTTCTATAGGATCCCAGTCAATCTCTCCTTCCCTAATTGAATACAACAGTCATCCCCGATCACCTCCCACCGCACCTTCATCTCAACGAGCTTCTGATACCTACCCTCACTGGACGGATCTCCCTCACCTCCAAAGGCCATTCCTCGTTGCCTCCTGAGAACGCTCTTTTTTCTATCTCAACGTGCCCTTGACACCTGCCTCCACTCACCTTTTGCGAGACCCCATATCCACCACTGAATATAATTAGAATAATGCATCATCTTCGGCCAACCCAACCCATAATGAGGGGCGAAAGGACTATGGGTTGGAGTCGATCCCATGTCACCTAACTCGTTTGGTAGTGAAGAAATTGGAGGAAAAGATAAGATTTGGAATGATTACAACTCATATCCCATGTTTGTCATAGCTCAGCAAGAGGGAGATAAATGATTGAAGAAGAAATGTAGAGAAATGTTTCTCTCCAACTACAAATTTCAAATCACCCCAACGAAACCAAACTCACTTGTCATTTTTTTTCAAATTTCCTATATTATCCTTATGTGCCGATTTTATTTTATTCAATATTTATTAGAATGAATATTTAAATAAATTTTCATCTTTCTGATTTTTAATAACAATTTTATTTTAATGTGTATTTAATTTTTTTTGAATTTTATTTATAATTAATTATTTCTATAACTTCAACTTAATTTTAAATTAAAAATAACAAAAAATTATAAATAAGTTTATTTATGAATAATTTTGTTTATCCTGAATTAATAATTTATTTATATAATTTATATATTTAATTTATAAAAATAAAATACTAATTTTTTTGAATTAATATTCATAATAAATTAAGTATTAATTTTTAATTAATAATTTTGAATCGGTAATTATTTTGAATAAATAATTTTGAATTATTAATTATTATGAATTAATATTTTTGATTATCTTGAATTATTAATTTTTAATTAATAAATTATATATGTAATTTATAAATAATTATGAATACCTTTAACTACTAATTATGATTGTGTGTACATTAATAATTTTGATTATGTGTGTGATAATAATTATATTTATAGATAATTTTGATATGTTAATTAAAATATTTTATTTAATGTAATTTATAAATAATAATAAATAATAATTTTCAAATAAAGAATTATAGTGATTGGGAAATTGATTTTATTGAATATATAAAATGAATTTTTTTTAAAAAATTTAAAATTTAAAATTTCTATTAATATATTTTTCTTAGTATAATGTTTAATTGATTTTGGTGACATGAAATCCAATGATTGATTAAAATCAAAATTATTATGTATATAATTTACATGATATAAAAATAAAATAAAATAATTATCCCAAATATATTTTTTAAAATTAAATGTATATATAACTAACATGATATAAAAAAATGAAATTTAAAATTATAATATTTTTTTTGAAAAAATTGAGTATGGGAAAAATGTATTTTTTAAAAAATATTACCCGAAATCACCCAAATCAGTAATCATATAATGATTTCAAATTTAATATTTTTATACATATGTTTATAAATATATTTTTATCTATAATTATATAAATATTTCTTAAATATATATATATTTATCTGTGTGTGTGTTTATAATTATATAATTATATAAAAATATATTTTTAATTGTTATTTAATATATATATATAATAAATTTAATTTATAAATATATATTTATGAAACAATATTTATATAATTATATATAAATAAATATATTCTTAAATAAATATATTTATAAATAAATATATGTATATAATTATATAAAATATTTATAAATATATTTATTTATAATATATATATTTATCTAAAAAACAAAGTTACAATTTAAGATTCTATTATATTTTTATTTTGAATAATTGAATATTGAAAAACCATATTTTTTAATGACGGTAATTTCTGTCATGTTATCAAAATATTTCTTTTTTTTCTTTTAAAAATTTTCATCAAATAAGACGGAGAGAAATTAAAATCATTTCTGTTCCTTTACGAAATTTTGTATCCAAACAAAATGAAGAGAGATAAAAATCATTTCATTTCTTTGATGAATTAATATATAATTTCTTTTATTTTACTAAAACATGACCAAACCCAGTGTAAGGTAGAAACTTTGTACCACTCGGTGGCCACACTGGCTTCTTGGAATTTATTCATTTTTCTAAAATTTATATGTATTTATTTAATATGTTTTAATATTTTCAGTATATATTAATCTTCATTTTAATATATATTCATTTTTTATATTTTTTAAAACAAATTATAATCAATAAAACATTTCCATTATTTTAATATTTCTAAATTCTCTTAATTTTTAATTATTCAATTATAATCATTTTAAAATTTATGCATTTATGTTTATATATTCATTAATAATGTTAAAAATATATTTATAAAAATAAATTTCAAAATAAATTTTTATAAATATATATATATACATGTATAGAAATATATATATATATATATATATATATGGGTGTGTGTATATATTTATAAAACTATATATTTATAATTATAATTTTTATATATATAATCATTCTAAAGAAAGTGTTTATACAATTATAAATAAATAATTATATATTTAAATACTTAGTAAAATGTAATAAATATATATATAAATAAATATATTTGTTATATTAATAGTTATATATATTTATATATTATATATATTTATATATTAATAAACATATATATTTATATAACTATATATAATTATATAAGTTAATATAAATTTTAAAAATTAATTTATAATTATATAAATATTATTATTTATAATGGTAATTATAAATATACATTTATAATTCAATTTATAAGTACGTATTTAAAAAAGTTTTTTTAAAAACAATTATATAAATAATTATTTATTTATAATTATATATTTTTATTTTTATTTATAATTATATATTTTTATATTTATATATAATTATATTTAGAAATACATACTTTCAATTCTTAAAATATATTTTTTATTATAAAAATATTTAGTAATTATTATATACATTTATATATATTTAGAATTATATACATTTAAATTTTTTATTTTTATTAATTATATTATTAAAATTAATTATATAGGTTTTTATCATCATTGAAAAAAATTAACTTTATCAGTGCTGGATATAAAGTGCTGATAAAAACATATCTTTACCATCACTATAGTTCTAGTTCTAATAAAATATATGTTTTATCGTCATTTTTTTGAACTAATAAAGATATATCTTTATTAGTGGTTATTATTTTAGCTCTGATAAAACCACTTTTTATGAGTGATTTGTTGAAATCACTGATAAAACTCTTCCCGATATTTTAAATAGAACCCTAATAGAGTCCTTCATCATCCCATTGTCCAGATTCTTGCAGAACTGAAGCTTTATCATCACCCTGTGAACATCTCAGATAAATCGATACTTTTAAAACCCATGGTATGTGACTTTGGATCTGTCACCCCCACCCCTCGAACATATTGGTTTGTTTTTAATTTTCTTTATTGTTTTAAATGGCACGTGCGATCTATCTTATTTTTCCTCGAGCTACCTCCAGGATTTTCCACCCAGTCTCCCTCACCAAGATCCATGGTTTTTTCACCCTCTACACCTCCTTTCCATTAATTTCACTCATTCATCATAATTTCTCACTCTCATTTCATGGACATCCTTTATATGCACCGTAAAAACTCTTCTCACTTAGGGTGGTGGTCAAAAATGATAGTTCGGTAGAGTTTTCGCATTAGATGAATAGTAATCCTCTCTGTGTTCCAAGTATCCTTCCTACTACCATGGATTAAAATTAAACAATTATGCCCATTTTCTTCCATTACTAGGAAGAAGAACCCCAATAATTTTAATATCAGCTAATATGATTATATTTTTTTATTAGAATTATGAGATTGGTTTAATTAAGTTTTTATGATTTGTTCCAGTTTTTTTATTAATTTCCCTTCATAAAGAATTATTTCACGATACATTGGGTACTTATACAAATATACATAAAAATAAGTATAGATACATTATTGTGTATCATCACATAGTGATGTGTTGATATTTGCAATGGTATGAGTAGTTTCTATATTTATAAATGCATATATATTCAAGAACATAAATTTTATATCTTGAACATGGTTTTTAAATTTTTCTCTTAAAAATTGGGTTCTCAAAATTGTATTTTCAATTTTCAGTATTCCTTTAAAATTTGAATTCCTAAATTGTCTTGTTTTACTTTCTAGCCATTTTTTATAAAAGGTTATTTAATTTTCTAAATCCTTGTTATGATGATAGTGATGGTTTTTTATGCCACTTGTGTTTTTTTTAAATCATTGATTTAAGAAATGTAATGTCCCAAAGTAGAATTTGGTTTTTATTGAATTGAATTTCTTGGATTGGTATGGTGAATAGCCCATTTGATAAAATGTGAAATTTTTGAATGTAAATGGACCTTGGGAACCCTATCCCAAGAATTATTGTTCATTTTAGTTAAATTCAAGAGTTTCTTTAAATGTTTGGTTCTAAAGACCATGTGATTGGGCCCTATCAACATTTTCATCATCTGAAAAAAGATCAACATTAGCTCTTAAGAATCCTATCAGGAAAACACCATCTAGGCCTCCACATTATAAGTGAACAATTGAATAAATATCAACCCTACCTATTGTTTATTTCAATCCCTCACTATTTTTTTGTATATTTTCTAGGTATTTAATAATATTAGGTATCATTGAATTAATAATATGTGAGATCTTATTTAGAAAATTTCTCACTCAGATGTCATGGATCTCCCAAATAAATGAGGATGTAGATGAAAGGACCATCTATTCGTCACAAAAACTATACCCACTTATCATGTAAAGTGGGGATTTCAAATGATAAGTAGGCATAGTTTTCTTAGTATATGGATTTTAATCCACTCCATATTCAAGGTATCCTTCCTACTACCATGAATTAAAATAAAACAATTCTTTCTATTTTCTTCAATTACTATGTAGAAAAACCCCAATACTTTTTATATTTTCATTGTTGTGAACATATAAAATTGCTATTTTGTAACACATACCACAAATCTCATGTTCTGTTAAAAATTCCATCTTGTAAGAATTATACAAAAAGTGAGCATACATGATAGATAGTTTCAAATGATTATTAAGTTTGTTTATTCAACTAATTTTTCATTTTTAATTCCATAGTTCTACAAACTTGTACTCATATTAGTTTCTACCCCATATACCACTTTTGATGATTCCTTATACATTCATTTCAACCTCCATTCCAATTATAAAGTGGGTCTTTATTTTCTGTTTGATCATTCACTTTCCCCTACATTCCACTATAGAATTTTTTTCAGAATTTATTTACATTATTAGTTCCACTGAGGTTGAGTTTTTTTATGTTATCCTTAGTATTTGGGCTTATAATGTAAATCATGTTTTCATAGGTATCTTTCTATTGATCCCACTGAGACACTAATTCAACTTGTGTTGTGTTTTATTGTTCCTTCCATCCTAAATAAGAATTTTCAATTCTATTTTTAGGTATTTATCTCCTCCATATGAATTGTTTAATTTTTAAGCATTCATGAAACCCCAATAAGATAGTTCATTAGTTTTTTCAGAAGCTTGAGAAACTCATCCTGACACTTCTGTTTCATTAGATTTAAATTCAATAGTTTCTTCAAATGTTGGGTCCTCAAAACCATGTGATTAGTCACTATCAACCTTTTCATCATCGGAAAAAAGATAAAATTTGGATCCTAATAATTCTATCAATGAAACACAACATGAGAAACCACATACCAAGTGAAGAAATGAATAAATACCAACTCCTCCCTCATTTTGTAATCCCATATAGAAATTTTACAGAAACCATCCTTGTTCTCAGTGTTTTAAATAGATAAAAAATTTAATTATATTATTTATAACTTTATATATATCAAACATTTCATTCCAAAAAATATTTCCACCACCACAAAATAATCTTAGTATGTATCATTTGACTCTTATTATCTTAGAAAAATGGAATCATTTATCTAAAATGGTTTTTAAGAATGTCCTTTCATGGGTTTTTGGCTTATACTTTTTGTATATTTACTTATTTTGTTAAATGTTAATATTATTGAATAAAATAGTTTTGATATGAATCTAAAATAAATAGATGTCAATCATATGAAAAAAGAGTATGAAGATGTATTTGAAGAGTTCATGTTGAGATCCATGTTGTATGGGATGATAAATGACTTTACTATTTATGAAAATTACATAGGATGTAATTTAAAATGAAATCAGGGGTGTAGTATTTTTGAATAAGGAACAATGTCAATTAGGCTGAAACATTCAATGAAGACTGTATTTCTAGGGCATCGCATATTTCTAGCCTAGTCAAATAGGCACCAATATTGAACTATATTATTCCAAGGGAGTTTAGAGGAAGGTACAACACCATCTCCACCAATGGGTGATCAATTGTTTGAGAAAGTAAAAGATATGGACACTAGTTTTTATAAATTTTATTTGAAAAATATTACAAAAACTTGTGGGAAAAAGTGATCAGTTTTTTTTTAATTACCATACTAGAGTTGTTTCTACTTCAGAAACATTCTTGATGTTATACATGTGGGAAAGATGAATGTCATAGTATCATTAACACCTTTCTAAATGATCCTAGATAAAAATAATTATGGGGTTAAGGCTAGGTTAGACAAGATTGACATGGGGATATGGGAATAATTGGCACCAATAAAGAGTGAAAAATTGAAATTTCTTCCTCCAGCTAATCACACTCTATCAAGGAAAGAGAGATATAATATTTACAACTTCTTAAATGACATATAGATTCCAAAGGGGTATTAATCAAATATCTAGAAGATCATGTCAATGACTGATTTAATTATAAATGGTTTTACATAACATGGCTATCATTTTCTGATGTAAGATCTAAATTATATAGAATTACATTTCATTTTTCCCTAGAATTTCCCACATACATTAATTATTCTCTATTTCCTTTTCAAATTCATATGCTGCAAAGTTATAGATCTGGTGAAAATTATAACTATGAAAAAAGAAATTTTTTCATATTATGTGAATAAGAGATTTTATTAGAACAAGTATTCTTGGATATGATGGATCACTTGAAGGTCCACTTGGTGATATAGATTTTATTATGTGGTGATGTACAATATAGAAGGTTGTACTCGATTGAACAACATATGGATTTTTTGATAGGGTTTTTCAAAAACTGAAATCGTTCATATTGTTATATTTCAAATCAATATGTTGTAAAGGAATCCATTGAATTATAAACTAACTACATGTCAAATGTAGAAATCTTTGGTTTATTCAAATCTTGTCACATCGAGCAGCTTGTTTGTATAAGTAATTTTCAAAATAAATGTAGTCATAATTATTATTATAAGGAGGGAGAAATCTAACCTTTACATTTTTCCTGATAGTTTTTAGGTTGCATCATATTTTAAATCCCACAAAGTAATTATTAGGCATTTGAATCCATCAAGGGATGAAATATGTATATTTAATACACATAATCCATTGTTTATAGGTTGGTTTGAGACCATATTTTTAAAGAGAAGACTATAAATCAAGGTTCAATTTCAGAATAAATTTGATGGATATCTAATGGACCATGTGTACATGTATTATCTTATAATATTTATGAGATTAATGTTTATACGTTCTATACAATTGAACATGATGGACACAGTACCATGAAAAATAGTGGATTTATACTTATTGCAGGATTGATTAATTTATCTAGTACCAAGGGAATAAATCCAATTTATACAAATATATCATACATTTGGATCATAAAACAAACATAGTAGTTGGATTCTACAATATTCTAATTAAAAATTTTTAATGCATGTGGATTAATAATAACAGTGCAGTTAAAACAGATGAATTAGGATCGATTAAAGTGGATTTAATTAATGAATGGTATAAATATGAACAATTTATAATCAAATTATAAGCAACTCAAGTACTTTATGTTCTAAATCCGGAAAACAAAAAGTGTTCAATTGTTCTATTATCGACCAAAACTATTGAAGGGTCATATGTCTTTTTAACTAAGGATGAACCTTTCATTAGAACATCATAATCATTTCACAATGTTCCAAATATTGATGATGTTTTATATGTCAAATGAGACCACAATGAGGGGAATTAAATACATGATAGAGGTTTCAAATCCCTTTAACCATTTAAAAAATATATTTCAATAATATGGTTCTATTTTTTTTGTATTATATATTCCATTACCTCATATTATTATCTATTCACTATTGCATTTGTGTAATCTAAATTAACTATTCAACCACTTCTATAGATAATTAATTATACACATTCCAATTCTCCCAATCCCTAGGAACAATAGCTTTATCACCATAATAATGCTCTTAATGAATAGTAACGATAACATTATTCACATGCTAATGCTACTAATTTATTGGAATAATATAATGATGATGTTGAAAATAAGGAAATGTTAGATAGTGAAAAAATGTTTTCCTATAAAAATAGAATCATTGTAGTGTGATGGGGGTAATAAAAAATATTAATGTGAGTTACAAAGGAATGGAATTATCGGTTGGATGAAATGCATGGGACTATCCTTTTAACCCCAAACATTTCATGTTCAGTAGTTATATTGAGCTCACCACTCTGATGTGCATGTTGGATAATTTATATTCGTGAAAAAATGATATACCTACTCTTAAGGAATTAATTTGGAAATATATTAGTTTAACATTATGATATAATTTCTTTATTTTACTATAAAAATAAATGATTTGTTTATTAACTATTCATTATCCCTTCTGGAATGCATTTATAACAGATGAAACCTAAATTAAATTTATATTATTGCTCACTAGAAATGATTTTAGAGGATTTTTTAGAAATTCTTACAATGTATCAACTCAAATATGTTAAAGGGAAAGTAAAACGACACCCACCAAAAATTTTTGCACACCTAATTAACCAACTAAAATGGGATGTATTAATAGTTTAGTGTGAGGAGACATATTTTCAGGTACATTAAAATATGTAATACATTTCTTGAAAATAAATGTATTAATCACTTTTATTAAAAATTATTAAATTATGAAACAACAACAGAGTTATGAAAATAAGAAACTTGAGTAAAACCCAACACATTCCTATCGTAAAGTAAGGATATGGTACGATTTACTTGAAAAAATGATATTTTTTAAAATATGCATTAATACTTTTATGTGACATGAAATAAAAACATGATTATATAACTTTTTATATTTGAATATTGAGGAATTAAAATACAAATACAGTCTATCCCACATCATATTATATAGAAGGAGGCATGTTTAAATAAATATGATATACTAATTAATAAAAATACACAAAAATTGTGGCAAGCATGTGTAAGTATAACATAATAAAAAAATTCCTTAAATCAATATTACATAACAATAATTACTTATCTTCCTATTTTTTATCTGACTCTGACATAAGAATCATTATTAGTTGTAACCTATGAACAACTACTATCAGTGGCTTTCAAGTGGCTAGGAAATTTTGGCTATATTAGAGGTTGGCATTTTAGGGTGTCCCCCCGAACATATTTATAAAAAAGAAATGAAAATGGGGATAATGATAATAAAATGGAATAGATTCATGTGTGATTCTCTATTCTATAATTAAAACATAATTGTTAGTTTGTGTTATTGAAAATGTTCTGGGAATAAATAAAATTATAGAAAAATTAGAACCACAACCACTAAGTGATGATACCCCCCCCCCCCACACACACACACACACACCAGCTTTGAGGTGATACATTCCCCTCAAAGGTCATTCTTAGATGGGGTAATCAATATTTCCTTAATTATTTCTATCAAATTTGAATGATTAATACATAGATTTTTTTATTGTACTAATATTATATTGGCCAAAATGTTTTGATTTACATCTATCATCACCCACTCATCACCATGTTATGAGGTGTACCATTTAAAATATCCAATGAGATATCTTACATAAAAAAACTTCATATTGGTCATGTGATAGTTAGGATACACATGACTCATGAGGTGAGAATCGAGCTACATGTTCCACTTAATGATGAAAATAGAACTTTAATATAATAACCATTTGATATTGTAAAAATAAATGTTGACAAGGATTTATTCCTTTAAAATTTAATTTTTATACAAAACCATTAAAAATTAATGAAAATAACCTGAAATAAAAAACTATTATTACTGAAAAACCAAGGGAAGTGCTGAAATTGATGGTCAAATAAAAACAATTTAAATGATCAACTAAAAAATAGAAACGACTGTTAAAAAGTAATTTTACCCCACCCATTCAACATCTATATTTACTAACCTTAAAGGTTCATGCAAATTAATTTGTTAAAAATTAGTGATATAAACATAATTTATTTTAAAGAAAAGATATATGGAGAGGCCAAGATAGACTATACAAGTATTTATAATGTAAATGAAATCCTCAAGCATGAATAACTAGAAGAAACAGTTGTAAATGTATATATGAGGTGTGTTTTCAGGATTTGTTTGTCCTATATATTATCTATTATATTAATTCTGACTAAATTATATTCATTATTTTTACAGGCATATATGTCAATACTATTTGAAGGGAAACTCTATTAATAGAACATTAGACTCGATCTTCCCCACATTACCTCTACACAACTATTTTCATTGGAACTAAATAAATTTGTTTTAATAGTGAAAAAACTAGACAAAATGTTTGAATGAAATATTATAGATGACAAAAAATTATTAATACCCATGATATAGGGATAAAACACTAAAATTAAATCATATCAAATATATTTTAATTCTTTTCATTAATTTTCAGTTTTTGTTTTTTAGGAATCATTGGTTACTCATTACAATAAATTTAGATACTCAAAAGATTTATTTTATGGATTTAATGCATGGATACCCAATAAACCCACCACACGTGATGGATTTTATCAATTTTTAATACACTACAAGCAAAAATTTTCAAACAAAATCTAAGTTACACATTTTATATTATATTTTAATGAAAATTCAGTTACGATAGGTTGGTTTTTAAATATTTCAAAAATCATGGCATGAGGATAGTCCATGAGCACAGAAAGACTATATAATTATAAAAATGGATAAGTTTTAGGGTATATATAATAATATTACACTATCAAAACATATATCAGAATAAATTATTTAATTTATCAATGTTTCTTATAGTTCCCAGAACAAAATAATGGAAATGATTTTGATTATTCGATTTGAAAATTTATGAAATATATTTTATTCCATCAAAAAACTAAAATCCCTAAAAAGGTATTTCTAATGATAATTAAACTTTCATTTAAAATATTTACTAATCCACTATATTTTATATATTTCAGGTACTACGAGGACAATCGAAAGTCCTTATATTCATAAGAGGAAATAGATTTTTTTATAAATGATTGGGAAAAATACATAGTGTAAGATTATATATAGACATCATGAAAATGTTACTTCTTATTATTAATTTAGTTATTTTTTCAGGATTTTATCTACCTTTTTTAGTTAATTTATTTAACATTTTTATATGATACTTATTTAATCAATTTTAATAGAGATCTTACACTAAATAGATGATGCACACTTAATGATAAACTTTTATTTTATTATAAAATTAATTCAACATTTTGGGTTATCAAAAAACAATATAGTTAGATAAACTGAAATACTGAATCAATTGAAGAATAAAACGACACATTGTGATGTGTAGTTTTTGACCACAACTCAATATGATACAAGGTATGCCCAATATGACTCAAATTTTGTGTTTTTAGTTTAAAATTAACATTTTAGAAGAAAAAAATATGCTACATAGTGAAAATAAAGTAAACACATTCAATCTTTTTTGATACTTTAGGAAAACTATTCATAATTCATTTTTGATATATATGAATCAGCATCACCTTAATCAAATACACGGTGTGCCTAGTATGAAAAGACTAGTAACATGTTTTAAACAACTCATTATCCTGAGATATTAGACTTCAATGATTCAACTAAAAAAATGGAGATAGGTAAATAGGTCAAGAATTCATAGAGACATCATGAAAAGGTTAATTCCTACTACTTATTTTGTTATTTCCATCATCATTTTACCTATAATTTTTATGTTACATTCCTTATCATATTTATTTGGTACTTATTTAGTTTTTACATAGATTTTTTTGGTAGTCATAAGTTTCTTTCAATAACATGTAACAATCCTAATAAGAGAGAACATATTCCTTTCTTATGGAAGAAAAACTACATGCTGCCTGAAATTTGAAGTCAATCATAAGGATGCATCTACCAAGGGATTTTTCAATATGTGAATGGAAAATTTTTCCTTCCAAAAATATATTCTATGAACATTGTATTGAATGGTGTAGAAATTATCCACATCTCAATCAGCCAAACCTCAATCAGATATTAAGTGTACTCAATACTTGAAGTGTATTTTTTATTTTATAATATACTTTTTAGTTCAAAACAGACATCACATACTCAAAACCAATAAAACACATTAATTTTCTTTTTGGTACATTTTAAAACGATTTATAAGTCATTTTCTATTTGTTGGAATTAAATGAACTACAATTTGATACAAGGAGTGTCTGGTATAACTCAAAGTATGTGTTTTCAATTTAAAATTAACATTTTAGATCCAAAAACCTGTCAAATACTCAAGATATGTAAAAAATTAGTTAATTTTGATACTATAGAAAAAAGATCCATAAGTCATTTATGATGTGTAGGAATCAGTTATACCTCAATCTGATACATATTATTCCATATACAGCTCAACGTTTCAATTTTCAGTTTAAAATTGACATTTTAGTTCAAAAAATGTATCACACAATGAAAATCGAGCAAACATGCTTTGATTATCCTGATACTTTAACAAAATTATTCATAAGTCATTTTTTGATATGTAGGAATTAGTCTCAGGGAAAAATGACACATGATTTGACCAAAATGACTCAAAGTGTGTGCTTTCAATTCAACATGGTATTTTAGTAACAAAAGATATGAGATGTACTCATAACCAAGAAAATAAAATTTGATTATTTTTATACTTTAGGAAAATGATCCAAATAATTAATTTTTGATGTGTAGGAATCAACCACATATCAATCTAACACACATTGTGATTTGGGTGAGTCGACATTTGTTTTTATATAAAATTCACATTTTATTTCAAAACACCAATAGCATACTCAAAGACAATAAAATAAATTCAGTTCATTTTGATACGTTTGTAAAATTATCAATAAGTCATGTATCTTTATAGTTGTGATTGATAGCCCCGATTTTCTCGATGGTCTTCTCCCCTCGGTGACGACAGCAGCTCTGGAGCCGGTCCCTCCTCCCACGGTGGGGGAGGGATCATCAAAACTCAGGGATGCAGAGCCTTCCTTCCGCCCCTTCACAAACCCTAACTTCCTTCCTCCATTCCCGAAATCCACATTATTCCCAAAAGTCTTAAATCTTTTCGATGGTTTCCCTAATCTCCATATTTCGAACTTCAAGTTCACGGAAACCTCTGAACTTCTGAATCTGACCTTGGTTTCCATATTTATGCAACTGAGACCCTCGGTAGACTCCTTCGATATATTTGTCTTCAGTTCATGGGATCTTCAAGAGAGGGCGACAGTGGGACTTATCGACAAACACCACATTATGGTTTGATTCGCGTGAGAGAAGGACCTCATCAACTCATGCTCAAGTGCCCCGCATATCATCAATGGACATCGTTTCTTCCTATTTCGGTGGTCGTTCAAGTTTTACATGAACCGCGATCCTACTTCATCGCGGTATTTGTTAGTTTTCTGAAACTTCCTCTTCCTTTTCAAAACCCCTCAGTTATAAGAATGCTTGGAAATCTTGTCAGTAGATTTTTACGCTCGGATAGTCGGACATAATCTTTCTATCACCCAGTCAAATCCATAGGTTTGCGTTGAAATGGACTTTCCTAGACCTCCTTTTGATAATGTTTGGATTACAATTGGGGAGGAGTACAGGGTCAAGCAGCGAGTGGTTTACGAGGATTTGCCAGTCTTCTGTTCCTCCTACATGAGGCTGGGGAACGCAGCAGATGCTTGTCGTCGGGTACCTCCAGTTAAACTGAGGATGGAAGACAGAGACAGTGGTGAGGCTTCAGAAAATCGCGATCTGTTAGAGGGAAGGGGCTTCGGACCTCATTCGATGAAGTATGGCCTTACGGGTGGGCAGGACACGGCTCAGACGGTGGTCATTGGAAATGATAAAATTCCTCTGGTTTGTGAGACATCGGGCTTGGGCCTGTATGCAGCGGGTGAAGAGGTTAGAGAGAAAGGAAACTCGTTGCAACTAGTGGAGGAGGTGCAAGCAGTAATTGAGGCAGAGGGCATCACTGCAGCGGGTGTGGACTCTCCCGGAACTGGTGTGGTTGCAGTCCATGTTAACCCGATGGTGGTGGATGTGTTTAGTAGACTTAAAAGTGATATGATTAGTTCATCTAGCCGATGTGTGCAGGATAAAGGTGGAGATCACCATTTTGAAGATTTTCATGTGGAAGTCCAGAGGAAGGGGGTAAACCAATAATGGATCAGATGCTCGATGAATGGAGGCAGGGACTCGATATGGTTAAGCTTGGTGTAAGCAAAGGTGGGAAGGAAGGGGGATTAAGAACAATCGCTTTGAGTAACTAGTTTGAAGGCCTTTCAGAGGATGTTATGAGTTCGGATTTTGTTATTCCATATGGGGGAGAAAGAGTCGGTGTGACAATTTCCAAAGGGAGTATACACAGACATTCCGCTGATGAGGCTCTATGTCCGAAGAGTTCTAGGGGGCCCAGGAGAAGGAATGGGAGGAAAGATTACTCATCGCTACCTCCTCCTTTGAGGAATCGATCAGTAAAGAAGATGAGTGATACCTCGATGGATATGGAATGTATCATCCCTCCTTTTTATCACATAAACTTTCATTACATTTTTACAAAACCGAGGATATTTAAGGTTTAGTGTCTTGGAAACCAGGAACTTAAAACATGAAAACATAAAACATTCTTCTTAAAAACTTGAAAGGCTTCTCCTCATGTTCATCCTAGGTTCATTACTGCATCTCATAACCTGGGAATATACATCAAAAGAAAAGGGTGAGCAGAAGGCCCAGTAAGGAAAATAAGAGAAACATTTTACATGTGAACTTGAGATACTTCAATAAGGTCATGAAAAGAACTTTAAGGCATGAGAAAGAAATCATGAGATATATCATAATAAAAATAAAATTTTTCATAACTTGAAGATGTGGCCGCAACATTTAACATAGACAATCATGAACATATCACCAAGGTCCATCCCCAAGGTGTCATTTGAAAATTACCAAGGTTATTCACCAAGGTATCGTGAAAATTGTAATCTCTAGTGGTTACATCATTACCCAATGCATTGGAGCGCTATCAGGGCGCACCCTTAAATTTGCCTTTATTATCATGTGATCCAAATATATCATCATCAAACATTTCATAAATAACCCATATAGCATAAAATAAATGGGTTTCATTTCATAATCATAACGTTTTAAAAACTGCTTTAAAGACATGATCTTTACGTCACTTTAAACCCACGGAAGGGGAGAGCGGGTCTCATGTATGTAAATCCCAGAATTTAAAATAGAACATTTTGATATATATGTTAATACCCCTATAGAAATAAGATCTTTGAGTATTCACTTTATAACATAAAATAATTTTGAGAAAAGAGAGAGTCATTTTGAGACAAAAATTCTGCAGCATAACGGCTATGTTTCGGGGTTTTAGAAAACATTGAAAAGAGAGGGGACATGGGTCCAACATTCATAAATGACCCATAAAACATTAGAGGGGTAGAATTAGAATGATATATGAACATGGTAATGAAATTTTAATGACATACCATTTGAAATGAAAAACATGGAAGGAAGAAAAAAATTAGATTTCTCTTATGAAAATTCGGCAGCCTAACGGCGTCACTTAAACTTCAACAAAAATGATTTGAAAAGATCAAATAGGGTCTCTCATAATATGATCATAAGAGATCAGTATGATAGATATAGAGATCATACCCCAACATGATAAAAAGGAACTTGAAATACTTGACATGAAAATCGAACTTGAAAATGAGAAGGGTGAAAGAATCCCTTAAAAATTCGGCAGCCTAACGGCATCACTTAAACATTCATAAAATGAAATGATGAGAGTAAGAGGGGATCTCTCATCATATAAGAATGAAAATGGAAGTAAGAGGAATATAAAATAATATCCTCTCACATAATAACATGGAGCATAAAAGGAATGACATAAAAGAGATTACATGAAAAGAAAGAGAGGGGTCGGATCCCTTACCTTAAAACGTGACTCTTGAAACTCAAAGGTTTGGACCTTGAGGGATTGGGGGCATCTTGGGAGGACTCCTTGGGAGGTAAGGAGACCACAACATCGTTGGGGGGGAGTTGGGAGTGAAAACTAAATGAGGAAAGGGTGGGTATTTATAGGGAAAGTGAGGGGACAAGGCATTAATGGCCTAGGGACACCTCACAAGTGCTTTTCTCAAACCCATGTGCTCTCTCATGATATTTTTCACAAAGTTAGGCCACATGGGGCCCCCAAAACAATAATTCATCACCCTTGTCCGGAAAACCCTTGAAATATCTCATGACATCATCATGACACAGTTATGATGTCATTAAACATACCGAAACCCTAAATCTGTATTTTTACTATTCACTGAAAATTCAACTTTCTCAGAATAATCCCAAAATTTCACCTTAACCAAAAATCAATGCTCTGATTTCAAAAATGAAATCCATTTTATAAAAATAATTTTCTAAATATTTTTAATTTAATTTTTAAATAAAAACACTATTCATCGAAAATTCATTTTTTTCAGAAAAATCCCCAAAAATTACCTTAACATAATATCGATGCTCTCAGTTCAAAAATAAAGTCCTTTTTATAAAAATAATTTTCTAATTATTTTTAATTAAATTTTTAATTAACAAACACTATTCATCTGAAAAAACTAATACTTGACTAATAATTTATGAAACCGTTTTTTAACCATTTTATTGAATCAAATTACTTAATCAAGGTGCCTAGATTATATTAATACTTTCTTTAAGTGAGATTACTAATCCATTTGGTCACATTACTAATCCTAAGCATAAAATCACTATTCATAATTTAATATTCATCAAAAATTAAGTTGATCTTATTAGACTCTAAATTCCGTACTGAACATATTTGTAGAAGAACATTTTTTTGAAAATCATTACACATTTTTATTTATTTAAGATTAACATTTTTAAAATATCCTTTCTCTAAAATTCATCAAAAATATGCATACTATATTTATCTAGTCATTTGAAAATTCCTAAACTTCATCATAAGAAGAAATCCCAATTTTTATTTAAAACGAAGGATTACACAAGGCAGTTACGGTCTTCTTACATATCCCCTTATCACACCAGCATGGGACCTAAGTGTAAGTTGTGCTAAGGTTAGAGAATCCGAGGGAGGCTCGGCCAACATCGCACGAGTAGTAATTTCTATCAGTTTGAACTTCTCGCGAAGGCGATCCCGTTCTATCTTCACACGGTGAAGTTCAACTTGGGTTTGGTCCAGAGAAAAGCCAAGTGGTGCTACCTCCTTCCCAAGTTCTGTTAGATGGGCTTCGATCGGTCCAAGACTACTGGGTGAGGCCATCGAATCTTCTTTCTATATTAATTAACCAAGATTACTTGTATTTAGAGACAATAATCAAAACGTTTAGTTTCCAGTGGTCATATAGACCAATGGTCATATAACAGTCAAAAACCAATGGTATCATTTTAATTATACTCATGTTATCAAATGAAACATTTTTTTTGAGTATAAAAATAAAATAAAATAACACATAAAATTAGGAAACAAGATTTATTCAAAATTTCGGGTCATTACAATCTTCCCCCCTTAAGAAATTGCGTCCTCGCAATTTAAAAAAAAGGTTTTGAAATTTCATTTAAAGTCCCACATCGGAAAAGGAGTCAGCAAAACTATTACTTTAAAAGAACGAAAGGGAAGTACGAAGGTCACCCGAGTTATCCCACACTAGGATTCCATGTAGGAAAATATGGACATGGAAGAAAAACAAAGGGTCAAGTTCTGAGGAAGAGTGATAGAGAACATGATTAGGAGAAAGTTAACCATAAGAAAATCCCAAACTTATGATGTGTGTAAGCGTTCATTGATTACCTAGTAGGAAACGTAAACCAACAACGTTTTTGTTTTACGTTCCTTTTCATAATTTTGAGGAATTCATTTACTACATAGAACAAAAACATAAGAAAATATACCTACCTTCATGTAGAGTTTCATCCTTTAATAAGTTTCTACCAAAACTAATCTTTTCTCCAAATGATGAGCAATCAAAACTACTTGGTCTCATCAAAACACAAGAATCATCTTCTAGAGAATCACATAATCCACAAAAGATTAACTATCTATTTCTTCCATCTTTAAACATTATCTCAAAAACAGAAAGGGTAAGGTAAAACAACTCTTCAAAAATAAAGAATCCCATAGGAAGGGAAACTATTTTTAAATCTTCAAAGTTCCATGGTATTACCCAAAGTTCATCATAGTCCATCCCATAAATAACGGTCCTTAAAATTCCTTAAAATAAACCAAACTAAGATTGAAACCCAAATACAAGAGGGATTTGATAACATAGTCTTCCAAAATAAACTTCATTGTTCATATCTAAACAACATCAAACACACCTAACATATTATAACAAAAGTAGCTAACCTAAACATATTTTACCCAGGATAGGTTAATCATTCCCATAAGTAACCTAAATTACTATAAGTCCACCTTAAATTCATTGATTCTTCAAAATATAAGTCAACCTTACTCCTCAATGAAAATACCGTAGTAATCTATTTATCTCGATCATATAGGGTCCTCAAAATAGTGAACACCTTCCAAAATAATAATCATCTTTTAATCCCCTAATCATCTCTGTCGTATTAATACGGAAATCATAGCATTTCCTATCACATCGGTTGTTGGGACATGTTCTTCCATTTACCGCCATTAACTAAGAAAAGAAACTATAATTAGTGGCTTAATACTTAGCCAATAATCATGAAAAGAAACTTAAATCATATAAGGATAACTTGTAGTTGAAAAGTATACCCTAACTTTTGATCCCCTAGGTTCCCATCTAGGTTATCGATGATCATATATTCTTATGTGAACCTTTATTTTATTTTATCTTTGTTCCTTTAACAATGGTTCATACTAAGCTTATGAATTTACCAAAGCATATCTCCTGGGAGTGTCGTTACCAAGAGTGAAGCAAGGCCTGTTGTCATGTACCAGTTCCCGTTTGAGTCTAGCTCAAATCAGTGTTTTCGAGTTTTACCCCTATGTACATCTGTGCCAGAGCCACCTCTACCTACTCGTATCCAGACAGGGATGTATTTGCTTGGAAACCCCTTACTCAATACTCACCAAAATACCAGGAAGATTTCCTATTTTTTTAACTTTTCTATAGGGTTCTTCCTAGAGTTTTCATATCCTAATTTCCACAAATAACTAAACCATCCTTTGATACCAACTGTAGCATCCCTCCTTTTTATCACATAAACTTTCATTACATTTTTACAAAACCGAGGATCTTTAAGGTTTAGTGTCTTGGAAACCAGGAACTCAAAACATGAAAACATAAAACATTCTTCTTAAAAACTTGAAAGGCTTCCCCTCATGTTCATCCTAGGTTCATTACTGCATCTCATAACCTGGGAATATACATCAAAAGAAAAGGGTGAGCAGAAGGCCCAGTAAGGAAAACAAGAGAAACATTTTACATGTGAACTTGAGATACTTCAATAAGGTCATGAAAAGAACTTTAAGGCATGAGAAAGAAATCATGAGATATATCATAATAAAAATAAAATTTTTCATAACTTGAAGATGTGGCTGCAACATTTAACATAGACAATCATGAACATATCACCAAGGTCCATCCCCAAGGTGTCATTTGAAAATTACCAAGGTTATTCACCAAGGTATCGTGAAAATTGTAATCTCTAGTGGTTACATCATTACCCAATGCATTGGAGCGCTATCAGGGAGCACCCTTAAATTTGCCTTTATTATCATGTGAGCCACATATATCATCATCAAACATTTCATAAATAACCCATATAGCATAAAATAAATGGGTTTCATTTCTTAAACATAACGTTTTAAAAACTGCTTTAAAGACATGATCTTTACGTCACTTTAAATCCACGGAAGGGGAGAGCGGGTCTCATGTATGTAAATCCCAGAATTTAAAATAGAACATTTTGATATATATGTTAATACCCATGTATAAATAAGAGTTTTGAGTATTCACTTTATAACATAAAATAATTTTGAGAAAAGAGAGAGGCATTTTGAGACAAAAATCCGGCAGCATAACGGCTATGTTTCGGGGTTTTAGAAAACATTGAAAAGAGAGGGGACATGGGTCCAACATTCATAAATGACCCATAAAACATTATAGGGGAAGAATTAGAAGGATATATGAACATGGAAATGATATTTTAATGACATACCATTTGAAATGAAAAACATGGAAGGAAGACAAAAATTAGATTTCTCTTATGAAAATTCGGCAGCCTAACGGCGTCACTTAAACTTCAACAAAAATGATTTGAAAAGATCAAATAGGGTCTCTCATCATATGATCATAAGAGATCAGTATGATAGATATAGAGATCATACCCCAACATAATAAAAATGAACTTGAAATACTTGACATGAAAATCGAACTTGAAAAATGAGAAGGGTGAAAGAATCCCTTAAAAATTCGGCAGCCTAACGGCATCACTTAAACATTCATAAAATGAAATGATGAGAGTAAGAGGGGATATCTCATCATATAAGAATGAAAATGGCAGTAAGAGGAATATAAAAGAACATCCTCTCACATAAGAACATGGAGCATAAAAGGAATGACATAAAAGAGATTACATGAAAAGAAAGAGAGGGGTCGGATCCCTTACCTTAAAACGTGACTCTTGAAACTCAAAGGTTTGGACCTTGAGGGCTTGGGGGCACCTTGGGAGGACTCCTTGGGAGTTAAGGAGACCAGAACTTAGTTGGGGGAGAGTTGGGAGTGAAAACTAAAGCAGGAAAGGGTGGGTATTTATAGGGAAAGTGAGGGGACAAGGTATTAATGGCCAAGGGACACCTCACAAGTGCTTTTCTCAAACCCATGTGCTCTCTCATGATATTTTTCATAAAGTTAGGCCACATGGGGCCCCCAAAACAATAATTCATCACCCTTGTCTGGCCAACCCTTGAAATATCTCATGAAATCATCATGACACAGTTATGATGTCATTAAACATACCAAAACCCTAAAACTGTATTTTTACTATTCACTGAAAATTCAACTTTCTCAGAATAATCCCAAAATTTCACCTTAACCAAAAATCAATGCTCTGATTTCAAAAATGAAATCCATTTTATAAAAATAATTTTCTAAATATTTTTAATTTAATTTTTAAATAAAAACACTATTCATCAAAAATTCATTTTTTTTTAGAAAAATCCCCAAAAATTACCTTAACATAATATCGATGCTCTGAGTTCAAATATAAAGTCCTTTTTATAAAAAAAAATTCTAATTATTTTTAATTAAATTTTCAATTAAAAAACTCTATTCATTCGAAAAAACTAATACTTGACTAATAATTTATGAAACCATTTTTTAACCATTTTATTGAATCAAATTACTTAATCAAGGTGCCTAGATTATATTAATAATTTCTTTAAGTGAGATTACTAATCCATTTGGTCACATTACTAATACTAAGCATAAAGTCACTATTCATAATTTACTATTCATCAAAAATTAAGTTGATCTTATTAGACTCTAAATTCTGTACTGAACATATTTGTAGAAGACCATTTTTTTGAAAATCATTACACATTTTTATTTATTTAAGATAAACATTTTTAAAATATCCTTTCTCTAAAATTCATCAAAAATATGCATACTATATTTATCTGGTCATTTGAAAATTCATAAACTTCTTCATAAGAAGAAATCCCAATTTTTATTTAAAACAAAGGATTACACAAGGCAGTTACGGTCTTCTTACATAGCCCCTTATCACACCAACATAGGACCTAAGTGTAAGGTGTGCTAAGGTTAGAGAATCAGAGGGAGGCTCGGCCAACATTTCATGAGTAGTAATTTCTATCAGTTTGAACTTCTCGCGAAGGCGATCCCGTTCTAGCTTCACACGATGAAGTTCATCTTGGGTTTGGTCCAGAGCAAAGCCCAGTGGTGCTACCTCCTTCCCAAGTTCTGTTAGATGGGCTTCGATCTGTCCAAGACTACTGGGTGAGGCCATCGAATCTTCTTTCTATATTAATTAACCATGATTACTTGTATTTAGAGACAATAATCAAAACGTTTAGTTTCCAGCGGTCATATAGACCAATGGTCATATAACAGTCAAAAACCAATGGTATCATTTTAATTATACTCATGTTATCAAATGAAACATTTTTTTTAGTATAAAAATAATATAAAATAACACATAAAATTAGGAAACAAGATTTATTCAAAATTTTGGGTTGTTACATGGAACCTCTAAGACATCAGAGGTCAGGGCAGTAGGATTGTCAGTCCTCGGTTCTGCTTTTAAGCTCCGAAGAAGACGTGATAGAACAAGTTCTATTTCTCAATGCTACTGAGGAAGAGGAGGCTAAAATGATGGGGAGACCTCTAGAGGTGTCCCTTAGTGAGGACCAGTACTCTTGGATTGAAAAACATGACTCAATTCTGGTATGGGGT
Organism: Viscum album; assembly: GCA_963277665.1. Taxonomy (NCBI): domain Eukaryota; kingdom Viridiplantae; phylum Streptophyta; class Magnoliopsida; order Santalales; family Viscaceae; genus Viscum; species Viscum album. The sequence continues at coordinate 1,187,929,905 of OY728130.1, read as the reverse complement.
TTCAACCATGGGAAGATCAGTGTTGAGGAGTACATTCAGACTTGGGACCAACTTGTGTCCGTTTTTGAGAAATGACTTTTGGAAAAAAAACAGACTTTATGTAACCATACTTTACTTGGAAGCTATTTAAGGAGATGGATTCTGGTAGCATTAAATTCTTGGCTAGCGACTTAATGTAAGCAGGTGGATTTAGTTGGCGGGCGTGGGTGAAGCGGTTGTGTCAGTTTGGTCTCCTCTGGTCAACTTTTAGTTTCTTTGCAGTTTTGTTTTTTCTTGTTTTCAGCACGCAACTTGGTCTTGATCTGTAATGGGATTCGAGCATTAAGTCTTCTCGATGCAGGTCCATTGGATTTGGATGCTTGAGAGGGTATGGCTTCGCCATCGGTTCTGTGCTCATGCTTCTGCACGGGACTGCTTGCCAAGGGGTCTGTGTCGGTGAAGACTTACTGTTGGCTCATTTGCTGGGGTGGAGCAGTCTGATAGCTTGTTTTGGTTTTATGTGGTTTCTCACTTTTTCCCTTAAAATTGTTTTATAATAAAAAATTAATTTTCCATCCATCAATAAGTCATTTGTCAATTTTAGGAATCAACTGTACCTCAATCTGATACATGGTGTGGCTTATATGACTCAAATTTCATGTTATCAGTTTAAAACTGACATTTTTGTTCAAAACACGTGTCACTCACTGAAAACTGAAGAAAAAAAATATTATATTTTCGTGATACTTTTTTAAAATGATTGATACTTTATTTGTGAAATGTAGAAATCTTTCCAATATGAAACTAACACATGATGTTGCTGGAATGAATCAAAGTGTATATTTTCAGTTTAAAATGACTTTTTAATAAAAAAGGAATGTGGTATACTAGAAATTGAGAAAAATAAATTAGATTGATGTTATACTTTAGTAAAATGAACCATAATTTATTTTTTACTTTTAGGAATAATCTATATGTCAATACAATGCATGGTGTGACCGGTATGATTCAAAGTGTCTTATTATTTAAAATTTACATTTTTGTTCAAAACACTACTCACATACTTATCACTAAGAAAATGGATTGGAAATGTTTTGATACTTTTGGAACACAATACATAAATCATTTTTTACACTTAAGAATCAACTGCACCATAATTTGATTCACGGTGTCCTCATTATGACTCAAATTGTATGTTATCGTTTTATAATTGATATTTTTGTTCAAAACATGTTTCACTCCCTAAAAAATAATAAAATTTTCTCACATTATCTTAATAATTGAGAAAAATTATTCATAAGTCTTTTATGACATGAATGAGTTAGTCTCATGTGAAACTAACCCATGATGTGACCAGTATAACTCAAATTGTGTGTTTTTAGTTTAAGTTGAAGTTTTAATAAAAAAGAAATGTGACATACTCAAAAACAAAAAAACATATTTTGATTATTATGATACTCTAGGAAAATAATACTTAAGTTAATTATGAAGGGTAATAATAAACTGCTCATCAACAAGATTCGTGGTGTGACTGGTATAACTCAATGTGTGTTTTTATTTAAAATTTATATTTTAGTTAAATGTGCACATCACATACTCAAAACCAATAAAACGCATTTATATTTTTTTGATACATTAGTACAAAGATACATAAATCATTTGTTATGAATAAAAATTAGCCTCACCTAAATCCAATAAATGGTGTATAACACCCTTATATTTTTATGAAATGTTTCTATTTGAATAATTTAATATTTTTGGTATCTTTTTTTGGATACAACACCATGTTTAAATGAACCATGACATACTATTAAAATATAATTATTTTAACATGAAAGTTATAACCTAACCATTTAATTGCAGCATATGAATTTTAATAACCATATTCGGAATTATTTTAATTCTTATGAAATAAACACATAATTTTTAATAAATTCATTTTATTATTCAAAAATATGCTTTCTTCAAAAAATGATTTTATTCCTTTCTATGAGAAAATAAAAATAATTAATTTTAAAACTTTTATAAATATTATTTGATAAAATAAATTTAATTTTTAAATTATTAATTTCAAAATTATCTTAGGATGAATTTTTGGGAATTTTTTAAAAAGTTTGAAATTTTAATGAATAGTGAAAAATACTGAGTTCCATAAATAACTATACATTATTTGAAAACTTTTATGGAGAAAAATTATATTTTTGAATAGTTTAAAACTATAAATAGTTTCTTTTGAGTATAAATAATCAAATTTTTCTCATTTAAATTTATTTTATACCAGAATTTAGTATAAAAACATTTTATAATTAAAATAAAAGTTTTCAAAAAAATTGTTTTTCGTTGTGTCTTTCTAGTCCATTGTAAATTAAATTAGACCAATTATATGTTTTCAATTTTTAAAAATGGTTTCCATATTTTTGTAATAGTAGGATCGAGTTTAGTAAATATACCTCTTTTACTTTTGTTCAATATGAATAGTAATTGTGGTAAATTTTATCGTCTTAGTAATGGTTAAATCGGGTCAACCTAGATTACAAATAAGTGATAACGCTATAATTTTTCATAAAAATTCTTATTTGATGAATTAAATTATATTATTAACATATAAGGTTTTTAATTTAGTTATTTAATAGACACGTTTCAATGAAAATCACTTAGACATTATAAATATTAGAGAAAGTGACAAAATGTCACACTCTTAGTTTTAATAAGTATAATATTTTTAATATAGGGTAAACCAGAAGATATACTATACTAAAAATATTATTGGGAAGTATAAATTATTTTTCCTCATAATTTTTGTTTATTTAAAACTTTTAGGATTTATATAATTACCCTAAATGATAATACAAAGCTGATGGAATAATTATTTCATTATCCAAAAAATGAAATAAATGATAATTAAAATATTAAGAGTTATATAATTTGATATATTTTAGGTGATCCATGAATTTTATAGATTACTATGACATGTCTACGATATAATAAAATAGTTTTTTCTAATTTTACATGTTTTTTTTATGTTTTTAAATGTCAATGTAGTGAATAGTATGAAAATTGAAAAGAATGATATTTTATAGGATTAATAGGTTTTTAAACTATTTAAAAATAATAATAAAATAAAAATTTAAAATTGATTATTATATGATCTAAAACTCCATTAATTAGATATTTATTGTTTAATTGAATCCATATATTAATAATTAAAACCTTTCAATATTTAAAAGGTTATTATCATAGTTAAAAGTGAAACAGGTTTACTAAGGGTTAATCAAAATGACAAGGTTTAAAATAAATATGATTCATGCATAAAGTTTTTTATTTTATGAGATTAAAACCATATATTATCTTATATTATAACCTATGTCAATTTGGTTTCATTTCTATGGAAAATGAATTTCTTATAATTTAATATTTCGATAAATTCCAAAAACACCCCTCTTCTCCCTTATAAATACCACCACTCCCAAACCATTCTCCCCATACCTTCCAAGCCTTAAAAATTTCCAAATTTTTAAAAAAAACCCTCCACACTATACCAACATACATGTTCTTTTTCTCAAAAAAAATACCAATTCCATGTTTTTAAATGGATCCTTCAAGGAAGTGATATTCAATAGGTAACTTCCATTAACTAGCTCTTTTAATTTATTTTCTTCTTCTACCTTCTCCTCACCTCATTCATACATAAAAGAATAATGACTCCAGTATCATGCATATAATTTTTTTATATTTTTAATTGAATATTTTTTATCCAACCCTTTTTTTCATCTCCTCTTATCCAATGAAAGGAAACTACTATCTGAATTATAGCGATTAACTATCTCTATGGATAATGATTTTTTGTTTTTCATTATCACCGTAAGAGATAGTCCTAATATTATAATTATTTTTAAATAAGATATTAATAGGTACATTATAAATTATATAATGTTTTTTAACTAATATTTAGATATAATATTTTATAAAATTAAACTAATGAATAATGGTCAGAAAAATTGCAAAAATAAATGAAACATTTATCATTAACATTTTATCAAATAAATCATTATCAAGTCATAAAAAAGGAAATAATCATGTACCCATGTTTTAAATGCTCTTTCTTGGAATCCAAAGACACATTATTGATTTTGGGTAGGGAAAATATTCATGTCATACTGTAGCAGTACTGTAGTATGAAATTTAGCAGTAGTGGAACTGTAGCGGCATAGACACTGTAGTGGCGGAGGTACTGCAGTAGGAAATGTGTTTGTGATGTTATTATAATAGGAACTATAGTATCACATGTACTATTTTAGTACTATTCACTATAAAAACCATTTGTCCAAAATGGCTGTTCATGCCCCTATGCCTTCAGGCTATGTAATGGGTCTCCCTCTACCCTATCAAAAGACGTCTTTTCTCTACTTTAATAATAAATTGAGGCTTCATCCCCACCCTTTAAAAATTTCATAAAAATGATATGTGGTGACATTTAATATTATATAAGATAATTAATAAAAAAATTGACATATATAGTTTTATTATCATTTGACAAGAACATCCATAAATATACACATGTTAACCGATTATGACACCATGAAACCAATGCTCTCGGAATAGTGAAATTAAACCATATAACTCATCCAAATATCCATAAATGAACTTAATAAAATTATAATAGATCAAATAAATTTTTAAGAGGTTCTAAATTAATAAATTAATGAATATAATTTTATTATCCTGAACAATAAGTGATAGTGTATAATTCATTTGGGCGTATGGTAAGGGATCTCTCTAGACCTCTATTTTTTCTTTTGTGTTATGATATCTCTCTATTTTCCCCAAAATATTTCTTAAATAATCCTTTAATATTCTCTTATTTTCGTAGTATATGTTTGAAAAATATGTATCTATATCAATTTATCCTTCCTTTATTGGTAAATAAATGTTTTAAAAGGTTCCCTACTCAATTCCTCTCGATAAGTAAGAGAACTTCTCTGTTTCTTACTACTGTTGAAGTACTCTACATATAATCTTTTAAGCCACCCATTTTTTATAAAATAAATCATTTTATCATGAAAAAAACCATTATTAGTTCACTTATGGTTTTATTTAAATTATTATGCTCTAAACCCCTTTTAAGTACTCTTTTTTCTATTGTATAAAACTGCACTAAGTGTCACATTTCTAATTGTAACTAACAACTCTTTTTCATGTTTTAAATTTAGTTAGAAAACATTATTATTAATATATTATTGTTTCTACTTTATGAATGAACAATAATTATTTAAGTCCCTTATTTTATGGATAACATTATTATACACCATTTGGTTATGCCTTATGAAAATATTATGATTCCCATTTATTTCCATGGGTAACCCTTATGTTTATTTCTTTTCATTGATTCTTCATGTGGAATAAAAATAAATGAACATGATATGATGGGTGTTCTTAGATACCACTTCAATGAATTGGGTAATTTTTTATTCTCATGAGACATTATTTATGGGATTTGGGAGCAAACCTAATCCATTATGATACTATTTATATCATGTGACATGGTCTTGGCAGTTATCCTTGAATCATATTTATGTCATGTTATGTTTTTATGCTACTTTCCTATGTCTCCCTGATCATATAATTATGTGTTATATATTTTATGATTACATATGATTATTAATGATCTGTTACTTTTATTTTAACATGTTATTCCTTTCAACTCATGTGTTATGCTTCATTCCCATGTTTATTCCCTTATATATATTTTTAGTGCATCCCTTTTGTCTATGTGTTCCCCAGGTTATACTAAATAGTTGTTAGAGATCAAAGGGAGTTAGGAGCTCATTATGTATGTTAATAAAAATATATTATATTTTAGTTTCGTGTTTTCTATGTATATACCTAATCTTCTAAAAACACTATACTTTTCAATCCTTGTAAAATATGGGTAATTATTCTTAAAATTGTGTAATAATTTGTGTAAAAGGCTTAGGTTTATATAGTTGGTATCATAGTATGGTCTAGTAATTTTAGGGGGTTTGAACTAGAAAACATTATTAATAAACATGGGGATAATTCTATCACCATGGATAATCTATATTGAAACTTTGGGAATCGTAAGTTAGGAAATACTTTTCAATTATAAGTCTATCCTTATGTGTTTGTAGTTTTATTTCTTTGTGCTCATTAGCTGAGTATTAAAGCCCCAAATTTTATTTTTTATTTCTAGTTAATGGATGGAAATAGGATAACCCATTCTAACAAAAAATGTGAGAGACAATGCAATAATTTCCCTAATGATATTCCAAACATAATTGGAATGGGAGCTCAAAATATCATGATAAAACTATCTCAATTATCTCATGTTATGAATATTAATTTGAACCATGTGCAACACCCTCCTTCTTCTATGAAAGATAATGATTTTTTAAGCTGTTTTGTGCAAAGGCATTATATATTTAGCATATCTATATATCCCCTCGTCTCAAATAACGGATTAACTCCATTGTGAAAATATTATTTGTTCTCAAGTTATCGGAATAAGAAAAAGTAATTATGGAGGTCTATAGTTTTGAAGGGGACGGTTTTTTGTGGTGGAAACTGATAAATAACATGAAGTATAAAGAGGAAATTGATTCAATGGAATAAAAATTATTCAAGAAAATATTTTTCAATTGAAATTTTCCTGAACACTCTACCATAATATGGAGATAGACTTCCTCTAAATGAATCAAAAATAAGATGAGTCTATTAAATCATATCATAAAAGATATAAAATGAATTAATGATACACCTTTGAATTTTTAATTAACACTAAAAGGAATGAGGATCACTTATTTTGTGTATTAAAAATGAGACTATGAAAATAAGTGGTTATTTGAGACGTTGAAAACTATAAAAAGATTTTCCATTGTTCTCTTAAGGTTGAGGTGGATATTGGAGACTCTTAGTGGTCTCAATGGATTGAAGATAAAAAAGTGGAATATGGATTTTAATATGGGAGGATCAGTAGAGAAATTTCTTAAAGTAAATAATACCCAACATCCCCCCTGTCAAATGTGTGGGAGGAAGCATCTAAGTAACTATCTAATGGGAACCATGAGTTTCATAAAATTTCCAAAATAAGGGAATAAGGATAATAATTTCTAAATGGATATGAATAATCCCACTAATGTGGAATAATAATGATTAAAATCAATAATCAAACTCTAGTAATGTGATTAAAATATAAAGAACACGATAATTATTCAATCCAATTCCCTAATCCAATGTTGTAGGATACAAACAAGGACAAAAACATCATAGGTCATAAGGAAAGGCATATAATATAACTAATACTAAGTTGGATCCATAAAATGATGTGGTTATAGGTGAATTGGTTATTTATTAAATAGTAGAGGATTTAATTTTTGATTCTAGTTCTATGAATTATTTCATATCTTGAAATTTTTGTACATCTATTCAATCAAAACCTCAAAATATAGAATTTGAGTAATCTGTAAGAATGATCAATAGGGAAATTATTTCATCTAAAGTACATAACTCCACCCCGATAAATGTTTATGGAATAAACCTCCTATGAAGTGTCATGTTGATTCCTTTGGTGGAGCATGATGGTATATTGTTCATTTATTGACTATCTTTATAAAAATCCAACATCAACTGTCAAGAGAGGGAGATCACTCTTCACATTCGGAGGTATCCTCCAATTTTGTACAAGTATAAGGTGGATTATGAGTCTCATGAAGATTCATCAACTCAAGTGTGAATATAATTACCTCATGATCAAGAAAATATAGCTCAAATGATTAAGAAAAAGGAGAATATCATGCTTGTAGACTTTTCCATTGCGAGGGACTACACTGATGTGCTCCCTGAATAATTTCATTATCTTTCTCTAGACTGAAATGTTGAGTTTTCAATTAAACAAATACCTATATATCTTCCTATAACAAATAGAACATATAGAATGTACACCATTGAGTTTGAATATTTGAATAAACACTTACAAGAGAATCTGGACAAGGGTTCCATACACCTGAGTGCTTCACAGTGGGGTGTATCGGTCCACTTCATCAAGAAGAAAGTTGGATCGGTGCATTAATACATTTATTATTGAGTGATAAAAAACCATGATAAATAAAAATTATCCCCTATCATGTATAGATGAATTGTTCGATCAACTATGTGTGAAAAATTAATTGTCTATGGTGGACCATCAGTTGGGATATAATTAATTAAAAGTAAACAAGGAAGATATTCCCAAGTCTTCCTTTCAAACAGGGTATGGATACTATGAGTTCATAGTGACTCCCTTTGAACTCACTAATTCTATATAAATATTCTTGGACTTAATGAATAGAGTATATGAAGGTTACCTCAAAAACATTGGTTGTATTTATATATTATATTCTAATATATTCCAAGATAAAGGAGGATCATGAGGAGAATTTGAATACTATACTAATGATTTTTCTCTACTTGCTGGATCTGCCATGTCGGACCCCACATTTATTCCCTCTCAGTATGATTCATGGTGGTTTGGGATTTTATGGTAGTTTCATTCAGTTTAATATTTCTAGTTTTGGGGGATATTCATGTTTAGATTCTTTGGTTCTCTGTGTGGTTGAGACTCACTGCCGAGGCACATGTTTAGCTCAACCACATCTATTTCTGCCAAAACTATTTCCCTAGGCTCCATCACGTTTTGATGTGATTTCTTTCATGGGAGTTTTTTTATTCATTGGTCAAGCGTTCATTAGTTTTCATGGAGTTGTGCCCATTTTTTGGGCTTATTTCTTAGGGTTTTGGTTTTCATTAATGGTTTTTATTTGGTTCTTTCAATTATATTAATATTTTGAACATAGTGATGTTTTTAAATCCCAACTAGTGTATGGTCTTAGTATTCAGTGATGATGATTCAACTTGTAACTAGTCTTGTTCATGATGGATGGTATTGTTTTTGGTCTGGTACGATTATTGGTGATACTGAAGATGTCCCTTTTTTTGTTTGGATATATCAATTCAATGGAAGTTCTCTATTATTCTCCAAAAATAGTGGAGACAATTTTTACATCATTTAGAGTTTCTATTCCTCAGGTCACTGGTGGTGAACTATGATCAGATTTCATCTTCTTAGGGTTTATAGTCTTTAGAGGCTCTTTTGGCGTGTCAGGCTCTAACGAAAACAGTGTACATTGGTAGAGTTGAAGGATGGAATCTTTGTTGGGATGGCAGACTCTCGGTATGAGGCACCCTTTCTTGTAATTTAATCCCTATTTGATGTTTAAATTTTTAATTCAGTGTTGTGAATTGTTTTTATTTATAGTTATTTTCTTTGTATTGAATCCTTGGATGGTTGTGAGGTTTCCACTAAACCTAAAAGAGGATTTTTAATCTACCAAAAAATGTATTTCGACAATAGTAAATGTGATTTCTAGATGGAGGAAGTTTAATTCTTGGGACAGGTTATCACTAATAAAGGAATTTATATGTACCCATCTGAAACAAATTTAATCTCGGAGTGCCCCAAACTAGCATCTATAATGGAGATACATAGTTTCCTTGGTATATTCTATTACCAATTATTTTTTAAGAACATAAAATTATTTTAAAACCCACTATCCAAGATGACTTGGAAGGGAGTAATGTTTTCTTGGACCAAGCAATGTGAATACATCTTCAAAGAGTTGAAAAAGAGTCTTATCACTGCACCAGTACTCACACTACCCATAAGTGAAGTACTCTTCATGGTATACAATGATAAATAAAATAAGGTATGAGGATGTGTGTTGATGGAAAATGATAAATTAATAGCTTACACCCCAATGAAGCTAAAAGACCTTGAGAAAAACTATCCCATGCATGATCTGGAGTTGGGAGTTGTGATCATCTCATTGAATGTGTAGTGGCATTATCTCTATAGGAAGATGTGTGATATATATACTAATCATAGTAGCCTAATATATGTATTCAAATAGAATGATATTAATATGAATCAACAATGATAGTTATATTTTATCAAGGATTATGACATCTCAATACACTATTATCCCGGTAATGAAAATAAAGTGGAAGATGATCTAAGTAGAAAGGATCTAGGAATATTATCAATGATGAGAATTGAGAAGGAACCAATATTTTTAGACTTTCAATGGATAAAAATGTAAATCATAAAAGAAGAAACATCATCATTTCTTTGTTAAATGATTTTGAAATCATCCCTTATAGAGAAGAAAAAGTATTCTCAAATAAATTGTGTAGAAATTTAGAAGAATGTGCAATCTGTTAGAAATGGAAAATCCTCATATTTCAAAATTGATGAGGAAAGAGTTTTTAGATTTGGGTAATTATTATGTGTACCATAAAATCCTATGATAATGGGGTATATTTTTAATGACGCATATAGATCAACCATCTACATCCACCTATGGATTACAAAGATGTATCAAAATCTCTAAGAGCACTATTGGTGGGAAAATATGAAAAAGGAGATACTAAATATAAATAAAAGTATTTTGTATGTCAAAAAGTGAAGGATAAAAGTAAAACTTCTAGAGGTCTGATAAAACCATTACCTATACCTACATGTAAATGTAAAAAAATAACCATGGAATTTTTCACTATACTTACGAAGACATCAAGAGGAAATAATTCTATATGGGTTGTTATAGATTGTGTTAAAAAAACTCACTTTATTAGAATTTCAGAAGACTTATAATTCAATCAATTGTCAAGGATATATAGTAGAGAAGTTGAGAGTCTGTATGGAGTAGAATTAAATATTTTATCTGATTGAGATTTAAGATTTACCTCAGATTTTAAAACAATTCTTCAATATACTATAAAAACTGAACTGAATATCAGTATAGATTATTGACATAAAACCGATAGTAAGTCTAATATAACTGTATAGGGACTATAAGACATGTGGAGATCATGCTCAATAGAATTAAAAAGGAGGATCAGATCAATATCTTCCACTGGTTGAGTTCTCATTCAAAAATAGCTTCCACTCAAGAATCCAAATTGCCCCATATAAATCCCTTTATTAGAATAAATATAGAACACCTGCAAGCTAGGATTAATTTAGTAAACGTAAGATAGTGTGACATTAAATGGTTTAAGAAATGGTAGAAGTGGTGAAGACGATTCAACAACACATTTAGGATTCCTAAATATAGCAAAACATGTATGCAGACCATTGTCAATAGGACTTCATGTTTAACGATGGAGAAAATTTATTCCTATGAAAATCTCCATGGAATAGAGTAGTGATATTTTGGATGAATGGAAAGATATGTCCCAGGTACATCAGTCCCTTTGATATTATTAATCACATCAGAGTTGTGGAATATCTAATATCACTTACACCAAACTTGTCTCAAATACACGATGTATTCCACATATCCCACCTATGGAAGTACATACAATATGCCTCGCATGTATTAAATTTTAAGGTGGTATGACTAGAAAATGATCTCTCTTATGAGTATAATCCAATGGATATCTCCGACCAAGGGGATAAATTTCAACATAAAAATATCAATAATCTAATTTAAGTACTATGGGGGAACCAAAAATATGAATAGGTGACATGGATAATGGAGGAAGAAAATAAGGACAAGTTCCCTCACCTATTTTTACCATATTATGAAAAATAAAATTTATAAGGTGAATTTTCATAGAGTAAAACGAGTGTAACACCAAAGAATATAACAGTATCTCAAAATGAGTAGTTGTTTTAATCCCTTATTATGACCAAAATAGATATGGATGTTGTGATGTTACATACCCCAATGAAGGGGGAGGGACCCACAACATTCTTTAAGCGACATTAATCATTTGTAGAGGGAGATCAATCACATCCCTTCCTTCAATTTTATAATCCAGACCTCATTCCTTCCTTCCCTCAAGTATATCTTATCCCTAAAGTCATGGATTTATTTAATAGATTAATACATATTACACTCTTTTCCTTGGATTTCACTAATTCCCATCACTTCTAAATTTGAGGTTCATTTCTCACTTCAGATAGCATCTCTCATTAGTATATTCTTATGATCGGTTTATTTTCAGATCTTTTGGATTACAGGAATGTGTAACCATGGGTATTATTGAAAAAAGGCATACCAAGATTTTATTTTCTTCAAAGAATGACATGGTCTAGGTCTAGACTAGAGCCCCCCCCCCCCCCACATTTGTAATGATTCCTGTTTCTTTCTATGCTGGAGAAATTTATATTTCCTTATGAAATGTGATTCCCTGACTATGGTGATTTGGGTATGGTTTCCCAAAATCCCTCCCCCTTTTCATAATCATTCAATTATTTAGATATAAGTGAATATTCTTGGTTGGTGTTTATGGTCTAATAGCAGAACTAGATCTTTTTCCACCCTATTTCTTCAAAAAATTTCATTTAGATCAATATCTCGAGATCACTGGTAGAATATTTTTACGTCACTATTAGAAAAGAGTTTCTCTATAATAAACCTATTGATTTTTAGTCATGGATTTATTTACATTCTTCATGAAAAACAATGGGCCACCTTATGGAAGTGTGTAGGAATGAAAGTATGATCAACTACAAGAATATGGGTGTGGAGTTGGAATGTAGTGGAAAGTGATTGATGTTTTTTACTAATGATGATATGATGAACTAGGATCATTATGTTCAAATAATTAATTTGGAGGAAGTGTGTTGTGGACCACATGAGGATGTGGTTCGATGGGGGTCATCTACCTACTAGACATGTAGTTGATCAGTTAGTTTCATATGGAACAATAAAGGATACCATAATTCATAACAGGTCACGGGTATTTATTTAGGACTCGAACATTGTTTCAAATATAGTCACCTCATATGCTAAATTGGTACTGGGAAATGGAAGGAAAGGTAAAGAGTCAATTGATCCTAGCATTAGGGAACGAAATTCTTGACCTATAACATCCTCCAAGGTAGCGGGTGTGATGTAGACTTCTGGTGAAATGTTCCATCCAGGTAATCATTGATACAATGCTTCATTTTCAGGCACTAAAAATTACAATATTTCTCCATACTCATAGAAATAGTGCTCTGATGATATGTATCTGAATAAAAAATCTGTTTTTGAAAATGAATTTTTTGTGTGTTTTTATGATAGTGTGCCAGTGGAATTCATGGAACATTATGGAGTTTCTAATTCTATGAAGAAGGTGAGCTCAGAATTTTATTTTTATAATAGGAGGTAGATGTTGGGATATCAGTGCATGGGAATGGTGGATGCTAAAAGACGGGTATAAGTTAAATAAAAAAGGAACAATAAGGATGTTCCTTTGATGGGATAAAAAGAGGTTCTTGATGACTTGGTACATGATGTTCATCTCCTTTTGTGAGATAGTGAATCTAACACCATATTTTCTTTAGATTGGTAGTAAGATCAACATACATTGATGAAAGTTGGGTATAGATAAAGGAATTTAATGCAATGAAATGTTCTTTTTGGAAACATTCAGATTAATAACAAGAAAAAAAACAATGCAACACAAAAAATTCTCCATCCTTCTAAAGCCCTTGGTCACTATATCATTTATAAAATTGAAAATAATTGAGGAAGAGGCTAGGCTAGACCCAGCAGAGGATTATAAATTTGGTATTATAGGGTGGATAGAAACACCACTCGGTGATGAGGATATTGGCCAAATAGTTCTAATTCATTTTAATGAAGAGATTTTAGATAAATATTAATATATCAACATTTCAAATTCAGATGCTGACAGAATATGTAAGAGATCAATATGAGTTGTTATTAATGATGGTCAATCTGAGTGGATCAACAAACAATATCTGATATTGAAACATGAAATCAACAAGGTGAATTAATTTCGAGGAATATATCTAGACTTCAGACAATAAGAATAATTATCTTAATGAACTTATCAAGGAAAATATGGATATTCATGTAACTATATTGCAATGGGGCTTATATAGGGAGAGAAATTCCAATAATCTTAGTTTTGTTTGTAATGATTTTGTGAGTTACTTCTATGTTTATCGCACTAAAATTTTTAAATTTTCAGTTTCTTACTTTTTCATTAAAAGTGCTCTAGAAATAAAAAAAATATAATTAGGTATGGAATAATGTAACATATTGATATTTTTATTAAATATGTATCTTTAAATCATTTAATTTCATGAGTAGTCTATGTTTCACGCAACACCAAATTTAAAAGAACCATGATATACTATTAATGTATTATAATTCTATCAAAACAATTATAACATATAAATATAATAGGTGGTTATTAATGGGAATAAAAATATTATGAAAAATATTAATGTAAGGTAAATAATTACTTAATTTTAAAAAAAATCATTTTATTCTACAAAAATACATTTTCTTTAAAAAATGATTTTATTTACTTCATTAAGAAAATAAATATAATTAATTTTGAAACATTTAGAAAATTTATTTGAAAAAACGAACATTTTTTTTGAATTCATCATTACAAAATTATCTTATGTTGAAATTTAGGGTATTTTCATAAAAAATTGAAATAATAATGAATAGTGAAAAATACCGAGTTATATTGAAAGATGTATATTATTTTAAAAAATTTACAAAGTAAAATTATATTTTGGATTAGTTTTTATCTTAAATTAGTTCATTTTTATTATTAATAATATAATTTTTTATTTTAAATGAATTTTATACATGAATTTAGTATAAAAAAATTTTATTCATAAAATGGATTTTTTTGGAAAAAAAAATTCATTTCATTTTTTCGATTAATTTAAAATTAAATTCCTCCACTTATGTTTTTTGAATTTTGAAAACATTATTCCATATATATAATTATGAGGTCTAAATTTATTTAACAAACTTATTTTATTTTTTTATCAATATGAATTGTGACCAGGGTAAAATTTATCATCTCAATAATGGGTAAATTAGATTAATCTAGACTACAAGTACGTGAAAAGTACATAATTTTCCATAAAAATTATCATTAACTAAATTAAAATTTACCATTAACACTTAAAGTTATAAATTGTGTTTTTTAATGGACACTTTCTAGTCTCTCCCAAATTTACCCTAAGGTAGAAGTGGTTTCTCACATTATAGAAGGGATTTTCAAATCCTCAGAGACCAAAGAAGAAACTAAAGACCCCATTCTGTGGATTTTTTGGGCTATGAAGTGGGTAAATTTGGGTTTGATTTTATTTTAATTACTATAAAACTAAAATACAAAATTTAAATTAGTTTATGAAAATGGGTTAATCCTAGTTTGTTATTAGGGTTTGATTGGATGAATTTTTTAAATAGTTTCAATGACTTATATTCAAGGGTATTTATTTTAATGAAATGAGAAATTCACAACCCAATCACATATTTAGGGATATAAATATCCCAATTTTAATCAATTATACCCTTTTATGATAATTTTCATGAGCACACAAAGGTAGAGTATCATTCTATCACTCATAATGTGTAACCTAAAAATTAAAAAGGTTGAATGATAAGGTAAATCATTAAATAAAAATTTCAATTAAAATAAGTGCATAAGACTTATTAGAATAAGAAATAACATCCAATAAATCCCCTTAAAACTTACATCGATAAACCCAAAATATTTGTATCCCTCCATTGATTCAAATCCTTCAATGGAACACAGAAGTGGACTCTTGAGGGAAGAAGTGAAGAATTAAAAAAAACTAAATAAGGAACACTCCACCATTGGGTGAAGGATTTATCTCTTCACTTTGTTAATATATTCAAAACCTAATGGAATTTTATATAAATTTTAACAATAATAATAGAAAATGAGAATAATATGATATTTTATTAAAAACTATGGTGATTTGAGCAACTTGGAAATGAGGAAATGTGATTAAAACATTATATTGGAAGCATAACATTAAAATGAAATAAATCCCAAGAATCCCCTACACCCTTCACCACCACTCATTATATAGGAATTGAAATATTATTGGGTAAATCACCAAATATTCCAAATATTCCTACTAAATTATGGGAGGCCTAGGGTGGTGGAAAGTTTATGGAATTTAGACTTTTCCACCCTTGATCTGAATTGATAGCCAGCTTTCATGCCTTTGAAATATGTGTCAAAACGTGAATTTATATGGCCTAATTGGAGTGCTCCGTAGAATAATAAATTTATTATTAGTATATCATCTAAAATATTGTAAATTATCAGAACAATTATATTCATATTTGAATAGTTATGGTAAAAATTGTGGGCTATTATTCTGGGCCAATGAATCTGGCCCATAATTTTATCATCCAATTCGGCTGCCTAGAGCACCACCTAAACCTCTGAATTAGATCTAGAAACTATTTAAGTAAATGTTCCTAAATATTTTATCTATCTTTATTTAAAATTTTAGCTTCATTGGGTGGATATCTTGGACTTTAAGGTAATTTTATTGGGATGTTATCTCGTTTACCTCACCCAAAATGTTCTAGGTTCAAGGCCCATATTGTTCATCATCCCAATTGAATTATCAATAGACCCAGTATGATATAATTTTCCTCATATAATTAGAGACCTAAAAATTAAATATGAAAATAAAATGAAGACCATTTGGTGTTTTAGTATGAGTTCAAAAATTTACCTTTTATTAGTGCATTTTATGAAGGAATTACAAACATGATAAGAAAAAGAGATCAAATTGTGAAATTAATTAGTAAAATTTCTTATGAAAATTTAATAACATTAATATATAATATAAAAAAGAATAATATCCAGTTTTATGGGATAATTACCCCCCACCAACTTGAGTTTTTCTAGTCCTAAGAAAAATTTATGCAATAAAAAAATTAAAATTTAGGTCCCTTTTCCAATAACATTCTAATATACAATGTTCACCAAAAGACATCATACCATAAAATTATAAAACCCATAAAAATAATTTTATAAAATGTTTTTTCACAATCATATCCCAAAATAATTCCCATTACTTTTTCCTAATTCATAGACACATTTCATCATATTTCAATTAAGAATAATGATGTGATTTGAATCACAATGGACATGGGGGTTCATTTTTATTTATGGGGAGAAAAATGAAAGTGCTAGGAGGAATAAAATTTTGATACAGAGATGAGTATTCATTTTTTCATATTTTGTTTTTTTGTTTTTTTTTTCAATTTTCCATTGTTATTGAAATTTCACTCAATTGATTCAAACCCTATTGGGATACATTTCCAATGACTCACAAGATCAAATACCTTATGTAACTAAGTGAATCCAACATAATCAGGAATCTTATTGAGATAAATCAATCAAAAATAAATTTAAATTAATAAAAATATAGATAAAATTCCCCACTCTAGGCTAAAAAACTCAGGAGTCCAAATCCCAATGTTCCAAAAACAACACATTTGGTTAATCCATTTCTCTATAAGAAAATTTATTGTTTTTTATTTACATTTTTTTAATATTTTTCTGAATACGCATTTTAAAATTTAAATAATCCCCAAAAAAATGTTATTTATTGAGGGACCCATGAACACCATATAAGAGAACATGATTCAAAGTATGTGTAAATTTATATTTTGATTATATATGATAATGATTTTAACAATGAAAAATCACAACAGACAACCTTACTTTAAAAAATATATTCTCAAGAACTTAAACATGGATTAAAATCAGAATAAAAGAATGAAAATTATTTTCCATTCAATTTCAAAGTTTTCAATTTGTATTATCATGTTCAAGGTTAAAGAAATTTTTCACACAAAATTTTCTTTTACAAAAATAAATTTTTTTCCCCCACAACTTAGATTAACATTGTCACTAATGTTTAAATAAAGTAAAATTCAAAAGGGGTACAGAGGTAGAGAAATTGATTTCTAAAATTAAATTGAAATAAGAAAATTTAAAAAAAGTCACCTGGTGGTTGATGTTGAAGGTCAAGATGTTATTAATTACTCATTTCATCTCCATGTCACTCAGATACACCTCATCAATGATGGAAAATTGGGTTTGAAATCTTGGGAGAAATATTATTTTCCAGAAATATCTTAATCTTAGCATCACCTAAATCATAAAAAGAAACACAATTAGAACACAATGAAAACCCCTTTAGTTTCCCTTGACTAAAATCAAACAAACAAAATATGAAATGATAAAAAAATACCTATTTATTTTTGTAAATCCAAACACATATCCAACATAAAGGTAAAAGTAGGGTTCTATCCCAGAATTTGATTTGTTTAGTGTTGTTAACTCTACATGAACCCTAAATCTATCAAATTTTTTTGTTTCATAGGTTATCTTAGTTAACTCATATTCTCTTCCAAATTTATTGAATGATTCGATGAATTTTTTTAACACTTTCCCATTGACTATATAGATATAGCCACTAGTGGGATCCTAAATCTCTACTACCCCATGGGGGTATACATGATACACTATGTATGGCCCTGGCCATCTATAGATTAACTTTCGTTGGTGTAAACAGAGTTTATAACTATATAAGATCACATATTTTCTCAGTTATAATTGTTTCACTTTTATATTATTAGATTAGTAGGCTTTAACACTAGCTTTATTTGTCCTTGAATTTTTATAAGCCTCTTTCCTAAGTTCCTGAAGTTCATTAAAGTCTAATTTTCTCTTTGTTTTAGCCAAAGAAATTTCAAATTTTATTTTTTTTAATTTCCCAAAAGGAATTATTTTCAATTTCAATAGGTAAATGTCAATATTTTCTATAAAAAACTTATATGGTGACATGAATATGATGGGTTTTGTCACACCTAAATTTCTAAAACTTTTTATTTATTTATTACTTTTATTATTTTTATTCGCTTTTGAAAATATTTGTTAAAGTGCAGGCCGAGCCCGATCAAAATTTTATATTCTACTAATAAATGAATATTTTGGGTGTGGAAGCGTCCGACACACGGGCGGGGGATGGTCGATGTCGTGCAACATTACCCGAGTCATCGCGCGACCTTGCTCAGTTCTCTGCAGGACCTGCCTGACATTCAAGAAATAAAAGTGAAATGAAAATAAATGAGGTTAAAGTTTACAGAATTATTGTTATTATTTTCATTAATATTTTAATTATGTTATAACTATTAATTAAGTTATGATTATAATAAAATTATTAACATGTTATCAATAATATTATTATTATTTTCCTTATTATTATTTTTAGGTTCCATTTATAAATTTTCATTCTTTTCCCCCACCTTCTTTTTCGTATATATTTTTCAACTTTTAGGGTTCTTGTTTTTAGGGTTCGATATAAAATTATTTTGGTCCAGTTCTTTGATTTAGGGTTCAACTTGATCGTTGGGTGGTGTGTTCATGGTGCGATTGGAGTTTCGCACCCATTTGTGGAAAGTTCAGCGTCAAAGGAAGGTGGTTTCATGCCTTGACATATCTTAGATAATATAATTTGGATGTTTATTTAATTTAATATGTTCTATAATTTAATTGCATGGTGTGATCTATGTTTAGAATGTTTTGGGATGCTCGTTCGATGAAATCGAATTTCCGAAATAGTATGGTCTTGTAGTTTATATGTGTGCTTTTGTATAAATGATTGGTTGTGCTTTATAGGTTGTGAGAAATGCATTTTAAATTATTATTTTTTATATGCATGCATTATGAAAATTTCACTTTCTTTAGAAATGATCATGTATTCATTTCGACCTTATTAGGGTAAATTCTAAAATTGTTTAATCCATTGTTTATATGGTGAAAATGTGGTTTTTGAATAGTTTAGAGTGAAATTGATTTAAAAATGGTCTTTTCATGTAAAAATATGGGTTGTTTTGCTGAAATGTTTTCAAGTGGGATCTTAGGTGATGTTTGGTTGGTGTGAACTTAGTTTTCAAGGTTACTTAGGTTGTATATGTCTAAATGTGTATTTTTAATGTGTAGAGAATAATTATAAGCGTGTTGGCTTGGTTTTGTTTTTTTTAAGGGTCAAATCTTGTTTTGGAAATAGTTTAAAAGTTTGGGTGATCTTATAAAGAGGTGTGGCCATTAACTTGGTTTTCTTCGACGTGTGTGAAATAAAAAAATGGTGTCTTGTAAATAATAGTTGTTTCTAAAAAGTGGTTTTTGGTGTGAAGTCTTCTTGGGTTCTCTTGAAATGATTTAATAGATAGCTCCAATGATTTTTTGACTCATTTAGATGGTATTAAAGTGGTATTTTTAAAGAGTTGAGTAAGCATTCATTTTTAAAGTAGTATTTTTATGTAAAATGAGATGTGTTTGTGGTGTAAACCCTTCTTACGTCACTTGGTGGTGTTTTATAAGTGGTGAAAATAGTTCAGTTAATTGTGTAGTTGGTGTAAAACTAGTTTTCAGGACAATTTATTAAGGAAGTGGTTTGAATGACTCTATTATTTGTTATTGGGCGTGTTTATTTGTGTCTGCCCCTGTTTTGTTATTTAAATAATGATTTCTAAGTTGTGAGAATTTTTTATTTTATTCTTTGAGAGTTTCCAAATGGGGATTTGTGAAATGATTAGGTAATGAGAAATATATTTTGGAAAGGTATTTTGGTGTGCGTGAGTTTTTGAAATGTTGTTTGGGTATGCAAATGGTGAATTTTGTGTGTAATATCTTGTTTGGTCTATGATGTGAGAAAGAAATATTCTATGTGAATGTGAAACTTTATTGAGCACAAGGAAAACCCCTAGGTATCTATGTGTGAGGACATGAACTATTGCACTAGTGATCTGGAGTGGTATCATCCCTATTACATTTTGCTAGATTGAAGATTGCAACACTAACTAAACATATGAATTACGGAGGATTATGGCCTTATATGTCACGTTTTCTGAGGGTTGTGGTCTTCTCTGCCATGTTTACTGAGGTTTGTGGTTTCTATACCACGTTTCACCAAGACACGAGGTTCTAGGGTCCCACTCGAGCTAGATGAACCTTAGGGGATTTACCCATAGTTCTCTACCATCCATTACATGGTGCCTTCCGTTGGCATATGGGGGATCACTTGTGTGTGTTTGTGAGAGTGTGTGTGTGTGTTCCCTTAATGAATTTATCTCTTCCTCTTTAAAATACTGTTTTTGAAATGGTTCTTTCTTAGTGTTTTGTTTTAGCTTTTAGCTGTAAATGTTTTCTTTAAAAGCGTTTTGAAAGTATAATTTTTAATTAGAACATTAAATTATCTCTTGGATGTTGTGGCTTGAAATATTTTCATTTGGTGGTATCCTACTAAGACTTTGGCTCACACCCTACATACACCATTGGGTGAATGTAGATTCTGTTTCTTGTGTATACCAGGTTAATGCATTATGCTCAACGATGGTGGTTCGAGTTGTTAGTGGCCTTCTCATGTGGGTCCTTGGTGGTGTCTTGTGGATGTTTCACCTCTCTTGTAGTGTGGAGGGTTGTTATAGAGTTTTTCTACTCCTCTTTTGTAGTACTTTTTGGTTTTGTCTAACATTGTAAATCACTAAATTTGAAAGTTGTTAAGGGCATGTTTGATTTAATTTATCAAATCTTAATTTTTAGTTTTTTTTTCTCATTTTAATATGTTTAATTCAGGTAAATAATTCCCGGGTTTTACTTTTGATACCCAGGCACTTGAGCGAGCCAATGGGGATCGGGAACACCCTTCAGGCCATGTCGCGGATCGGGTCAGGTGTCGGGTCGGATGGCGACCCGGCCTTGTTCGTGACAAAATGGTATCAGAGCCCAGGTTTTCTCTTTTGGGTCATGTTCTTTTAGGGATAGGGTTATCTTAGACCAAAGTTAAGGGTGTCGGAACTCTAAATTCTAGCTAAGAGCAAGGTTTATGGCCAACACACCTCATAGTAGGACTCGAGTTACCAAATTAAGTTGTGTTTTGACCAAGTCGTTAGTCTTTGTGATTAATCTCTTTTAGGGGAAATGAAAAAGGAGTAGGTTCAGTGGTCCTAGTGAGCTCGTAGGGTCTAGCAAGCCATGTGGAGCTGGGGACGATGTCCCAGAATACCCTCTGTGGTGGGGGCATGATTGGCGTATGGCTGCCAACCATATGTTCTAGTCACCCTCTGAAACTAGTTTTCTCTTCCATCATCCCTCATCTCTTTGTTTTGTATTCATGGAAATCTGGTTTTTAAGTAAAAATGATTTGGTCTTGGAATTTTTTTTGAAATGAAGCTCTTTAAAAATAAAACAATGAGTAAGGTTTGAAAATCTTGGGTTAAATGTTTTGGTTTTGAACAATGGAAAGGATTGGTTTTGATCCTTGGTGTTCTCATGGGAAACCACATGCATGAGTGTGCATAGAAATAAGAATGGTTAATGGCATGAGTGTATGAGTGCCTAAATGGACAAGATTTGGGTGCTGGTGTGGCATGGGAACATGCATGTGTGAGGACTACGGGACACCATTGGTGTTTGTGAAACCCACCATCTTTGTATATTTTAAAAAAATTGACTAAAAAAAGTTGGTGTTTTAATAACCAGTGATTGTGTTATGTGTCCTTGTGATTTGGGACATGTTGTGTGTGAGGCGTTTCGAGCCGAGAATCCTTTTTAACTGATTTGTGTCTTTATTTTTAATTCTTATTTTTAAGTTGGAGTGCAAGCGTGTGGTTAATGGTTTCTTCTAAAAAGTGCTTCGGGGAGCCCTTACAGTGGTTCCCCATGCATTATTAGTTTTCTCTTGTGATATGTCTTGGCCATTAGACCAGTTTGATTGGGTCTGCGGTTCTCTCTCTTGACTAGTGTATACCCTCATAAAGCACTGACATGAGATTAAAGTGTGGCCACGGGTAATTCTCCATTGGCCAGCCCTCCAGTTCATTAAATAAAGGACTCTCCCTTTTAGTGATAGTGCTAAGTTTGTCCCTTATCCTTTTCGGTTAAGCAGATCCTCTCGTAGCGGGAGGGCAGGCATGAGAGGAGTTTAAGGGATCTTTGTTCTCCTTGAGTTTTCTGAGTCATCAGGTATGAAGTTTGAAGCCGTGGTGTCAAAAGGTCCCCCTGGAAATGGGGAAATGAATTCCATCGAGGAAGGGTGAAGGCGGTTCGGATTTATTTGTGCTGACTGAAGTCTTGAAAGGTTCATAGTGTTTCCATCAGCCACAATAGCCATGTTTGGTGATGTCCTTCAGCGTGAGTTCTCTTGAAGTTCAAGGGTTTATTTTATAGGATCCTTTGGGAATCCCTGCATTCATAGAAGCATGTCCTCTCGGGGAGTTCTAATTTTTCTATTCAAAGGGGAGTGTTTGTCGTTCATCTTTCATCCTTATGTTTCATAGTTAAGGTGAATAGGTGATGCATGTGCATCATCTAAACCTCTGTTCTAGTGGATGTTCCGTGAGGGAATAGTTGTATGTCGTGGTGTGTTTTGTTTTTTGGTGTTGTCTTGGTTGTGGTGTAGTCGCGTGTGACACCGAAAGGAGAAGCTCTATTCGGGAGTCTTTAAAACCTGACTGTGAGGTAGGAGATTCTTCAAACATCGGGGCTCTAGCCATAGGCCTTGGAGTGAAGCTGGTGCGTGGTCAGGAACCCCGAAAGTGTATGGGAACCCAACTTTATTTTTTTCATTGGTGTTTAATGTAAAGTCATTTTAAATTGATTTCTGTGGTTGTTCCGTTCTGAACGAACTGTTTGGCTGCGTACGGTTTCCGTGACAATGTGGAGGCATGTTCATCTCATTGCCTTAAAGTCTTGAGAGGTTTGCGTCCCATTGGATGTAATCGCTTAGGTGGTCTTTATGGGGTCTATTGGGTAAATCAATCTCAAATTTGAATAGTGCTCATCCAGGGACGTGGAGATGTGTAGAGATGATTGTTGGTCTTAGGTCGCGGTTTTGACACCCGGTGGTCAGGCCCCTACCTGCCCACCCCTTGTGGTGGGGTGCCTGGTCACTATTGGGAAATTTTCAAAGTCTTGTATCTTTTGTTAGTTCTAATGACGAGGAGACCCATATTGGGTCTCGCACGAATGTCTCTGAAATGAGTTGATGTTGGACTTTTATTTTAATAGTGGGGAGTCTGCTCGGACCTCCCCATGTCAGATTTCGAGTCTCTCCTTTGGCGTTGGTAGGTTCGTAATGGTGGGGATCCCCTTCGGGCTTCCCCGTGATGGCCTTTTGGTTATGTTCCTTTCCTTGATCAATCAACTGGAGGTGTTCTATCACTTTGGGGTGGGCGACACATATCAGAATGACTTTTTACAAGTTTCTTGAGGTGGTCATGTAAGTCACTTTCTCTAAGCATGACGTGTTTTCATCTTTTCACTTATTATTTTTTTCATATGGGTCTTTTTTTAACCCCAAGGGAGTATCAGTTTCTACTTCGGGGTTCCGCCTTAGTTGGGGCTTTCCGGGGACAAAAAGCACTATGGTGGGGAGAATTTTCACACCTGAATTTCTAAAACTTTTTATTTATTTATTACTTTTATTGTTTTTGTCTTTTGCAAATATTTGTAAAAGTGCAGGCTGAGCCCGATCAAAATTTTACATTCTACTGATAAATGAATATTTTGGGCATGGTAGTGTCTGACGTACAAGCAGGGGATGGTCAAAGCCACACGACTTTACATGGGTCACCATGTGACCTCGCTCGGTTTTCCACAGGACCTGCCTAACGTTCAGGAAAAAAGTGAAATGAAAATAAATAAGGTCAAAGTTGTAATAATAATTATTATTATTGTCATTAATATTTTAATTAGGTTATAACAATTAATTAATTTATTATTTTAATGAAATTATTAAAATGTTATCAATAATTTTATTTTATTTTTCTTCTTATTATTTTTAGGTTCTATTAGTTTTTTTTCATTCTTTTTCCCCCTCCTTTTTTTCTTATTTTTTTTCTTCACTCTTTTTATTCTTTCCTCTCCTCCCTCCTTCCTCCCCCTCTCTCAAGTCGCACCCCATCTCCCCTTTCTCCCCTATCCCGTCGCACCGAAACCCCCCCCCCCCCTCCCTAACCTAGCTGCGCGCTCTGCCCTCCCTTCCGGTAAGGTACCTCTATCGTGTGCCCCGCTCGCCGGACCGGCCGCACACCACACCTCCCCGACCGACCTTCCCATCACGTTGTGCCACCCTTCACCGGACACTCATCGTCGCCCTACTCCTCGACCAGCCAACGGACCGCCGACTCCTCCCTCACCTCCGGCACAACTTTCCTATGGTACCCCACTCTCCCACGGCCCCTCGCACAACCTACTCTGGTGGTTATCCATTCATATAGGGTTTCATTTTTCTTTTTTTTTCAGATTTTAGGGTTTTAGTTTTTAGGGTTCAATCTTAAATGATTTTGGTCGAGTTTTTTGATTTAGGGTTCAATTTGATCTTTGGGTGGTGCGTTCGTGGTGTGATTTTAGTTTTCCACCCATTTGTGGGAAGTTCAGCATCAAAGGTAAGTGGTTTCATGCCTTGACATCTCTTAGATAATTTAATTTGGTTGTTTATTTAATTTAATATGTTCTATAACTTAATTTCATGGTGCGATATATGTTTGGAATGTTTTGGAATGATCGTTTGATGAAATCGAATTTCCAAAATAGTATGGTATTGTTCTTTATATGTGTGTTTCTGTATAAATAATTGGTTGTGCTTTATAGGTTTTGATAAATGCATTTTAATTTATTTTAACATGCATGCGTTATGAAAATTGCACATTATTTTGAAATGATCATGTTTTCATTTCGACCTTATGGGGGTTAATTCTAAAATTGTTTAATAAATTGTTTATATGGTGCAAATGAGGTTATATAATAGTTAAATGTGCAATTGATTTAAAAATGGTATTTTCATGTAAAAATCTTTGTTGTTTTGGTACAATGTTTTCAATTTGGATTTTATGTGATGTTTAGTTGGTGTGACCTTAGTTTTTAAGGTTAATTGAGTTGCGTATGTCTAAATTTGGATTTTTAGTGTGTAGCGAATCATTTTAAGAATTTTGTCTTGGGTTTGGTTTTTGTGAAAAAGGGGTAAAATATTTTTTTGGAAATGGTTTAAAAATACGGGTGATCTTATAAAGAGTCATGTCCATTGTCTTGGTTTTTTCAGCATGTGTGAAATAAAAAAATGGTGCCTTGTAAATAATTTTGATTTCTTCAAAGTGGTTTTTAGTGTGAAGTCTTCTTGTGTTTTTGTGAAATGATTTCAGAGATATCTCAAATGATTTGTTGGCTCATTTAGATGGTTTGAATGTGGTATTTTTAAAGAGTTTAATAAGCGTTCATTTTTAATGTAGTATTTTTATGTAAAATGAGACATGTTTGTTGTGTAAACCCTTCTTACATCGCATGGTGGTGTTTTATAAGTTCATAAAATGGTTCAGGTAATTGTTAAGTTGGTGTAAAACTAGTTTTAAGTACAATTTATTAAGCAAGTTGTTTGAATGAATCTCCTATTTGTTATTGGGAATGTTTATTTGTGTCAGACCTTGTTGTGTTATTTAAATAATTCTTTCTAAGTTGTGAAAATTGTTTATGTTCTTCTTTGAGTGTTTCAAAATGGGGATTTGAAAAATGATTAGGTAATAACAAATATATTTTGGAAAGGTATTTTGGTGTGTGTGAATTTTTGAAATGTTGTTTGGGTATGAAAATGGTGACTTTTGTGTGTAATATCTTGTTTGGTCAGTAATGTGAGAAAGAAATATACTATGTGAATGTGAAACTTGATTGAGCACAAGGGAAAACATCGGGTATCTAGGTGGGAGGACTATAACTAGTGTTCTAGTGATCCGGAGTGGTGTCTTCCCTGTTTCACTTATCTAGATTGACAATTTCAACACTAACTAAACATATGAATTACTAAGGATCATGGCCTTCTAAGACACTTTTTCTGAGGTTCGTGGTCTTATTAGCCAAGTTTACTGAGGGTCGTGGTTTCTAAGCTACATTTCATAGATACACGAGGTTCTAGGGTCCCACTAGATATAAATGAACCTAAGTGGACTTACCCATAGTGCTCTACTATCCGTGACATGGTGCCTTCTGCTAGCATATGGTGGATCACTTGTGTGTGTGTGCGTGTGTGAGTGTGTGTGTTCCCTTAATGAATTTATCTCTTATTTTTTAAAATGGAGATTGTGAAATTGTTCATTCTTATTGTTTTATTTTAGATTTTATCTTGTAAATGTTTTCTTTAAAAGCGTTTTAAAAGTATAATTTTGAATAAGCACATTAAATTATCTCTTGGATGATGTGGCATGGAATCTTTTCATTTGGTGGTAACTTGATGGGCATTTGGCTCACACCCTACATACACCCTTGGGTGACTGTAGATTCTATTTCTTCTGTATCCCAGGTTAAGACATCATGATCAAGGATGGGGTTTGAGTTATTATTGGCCTTCTCATGCAGGTCCTTGTTTGTAGCTTGTAGATGTTGCACCTCTCTTATAGCGTGGAGGTTTGTTATAGATTTTTGTTACTCCTATGTCGTGGTACTTTGTGGTTTTCTCTAACATTGTAAATCATTAAATTTGAAAGTTTTTTAGGGCATGTTTGATTGAATTTATCAGATCTTAATTTTTATTTTTTTTGGTAATTTTAATATGTTTAATTCGGGTAAATCATTCCCAGGTTTTATTTTTGATACCCATGTACTTGTGCCAGCCAGTGGGGATTGGGAACGCCCTTTGGGCCATGTTGCGGGCTGGGTCAGGAGCTAGGTCAGATGGAGACCCGACCTGGTTTGTTATAGGTTTGAACACAATATGATATACCCAATGGGTATCCAATAGTTTCTCACACCAACATTTTCTGGTGGGATTGAAAATTTTTTCAAGAACATGCTTAATTTATCTATTTTGTCACTCATCTTAACCATTTTTTTAGGATGATATGTAGTGGAAACTTTGGATGAAATCACATACTTATATATGAGTTCAAATAAGGAAAGGTACAAGAAATGGGTTCCATGATCCCTGATGATAGCCATATAAATTCCAAATCTAGAAAAGATGTGTTCCTTTAAAAATCATGTCACAACAAGACAGTCATTGGATTTTGTGGGAATGTAATCTACCCATTTTAGAAATAATAAATAGTTAATAATATGTAGATATATCCCGTAGAGTTTGAGAAGGGTCCCATTAAATTAATTCCCCAACAATAAAACATTTGGACAACCATAATGGGAGTATGAGGAATTTGATTCCATTTTGTTATGGATCCAAATTTTTTACATTGAGGAAAACAATGGAAAAAATATGTAGGAATCCTTATTGAGGTTATACTAGAAGAAAACACTTTGAAGATTCTTTTCAAAGGTTTTTTTTTGAAAAGTTTCCTCACATGCCTCTCTATGACAAATATTTATGAATGGAATCTTCCTTAAACTCATTAACACGTCTTCTAATGATATAATTAAGATAGAACATGAAGAGGTATGGATCATCATACACATAGTGTTTTACATCATAAAATAATTTACTCTTATCTTGGGTCTTATGGATTTTTGGAATAAAACCCATAACCAAGTCTTTTCTATGTTATCATGTCGTGGGAAGTCACTCACATAATAAAGGTTCTCATCAAGAAATGAATAAGGCATAGAAATGTGATGTGAGTTGTATTTTAATTCTATCATAAAGTGGTGATTAGATATAAAATTTTTAACACCCTTTTTTTATCATTAATGGTTATATCAAACTATTGAATAAGAAATAACTGCATACTCAATATAGCCTTGGAATATGTTTTTCAACAAATTTATTTCAGGGTTGAATGATATATGAAGTCAATGATTGGGGATCTTAAGATATAGGACCTCAAATTTTATAAGGAAAATAAAACATCAATTAAATACTTCTTAATGGTGGTGTAGTTGAATTTTTCAACATTTAATGATTTAATTTCATAAGTAATGATAGATTGGGTTTTATTATAATGTTGTCCTGAGACTATTTCTATAGTGAATTCACTCACATTACACATGAGTTCGAATAGAATTTTCCAACTAGGTGATTGCATGATAGTTTGGGAGATAAGAGATTACATGAGTATTGATAATGATTCATCATAGATAATTTTCATATAAATGGAGGATATTTCACCAGAAACAAATAATGTGTTTGGGGAATATAGATGAAATTCCTAAAGAATCTTCTATAGAAACCATTATTTCCTAAAAAGTTCCTCACTTTCATAAAATTTTTTAAGGAGGTAAGGTGAATAATGATATAAAACATAGATTTATCAACATAAATCCTTCAATTATAGACTTCATGGCCCATTACTAGTCCTTCTTTAACCATTAAATTTCATTTTTTCCCAGTTTAGGAACATATTCTTTATAACAACTTTGGCCTTTATTACACATTTAAACATGATTTATTACATAATATTACATTTAATAAAACCATAAAATCAATAGGTCTATTGTATTTGGGGATTATGAACATTAAATGACAACTTAATACATAAAATACAACATCTTTATTGAAACCATCTTGTACATGACCGCAACATTCCTTCATAAATAGCATTACATGGGATAACCTTAGGGAATACATAAAAAAGGGTGAGGTATAAAGACTAGTAAGGGAGTAAATAGGGCATAACATTAATAATCAAAAACATGTTAGGAAATATGTATATAAATGTAACATAAGAGAAACATGAACATAAAGGCATGATATATCATGGTTATCATAACCTAGAAATGTGGAAACAACATACAACATGATATTTGCATGAGCTGAGGATCATTTCACATGGATTAGCATGATTAAACCCTCATTTCACATGAATTATCATGATTAAACCCTCATTTCACATGTAATATCATGATACTAAACACTACCCAATGCACTGGATCACTATCTGGGTTCCCCCTTCATGAACATTTCAATCTCATGCTTAAGTGTTCCACAAAGATCATATAACATGGATTCATTAAACATCATCATTTATTCTACGATAAAGTAATATGGAATACATACATGAAATTATATAATCAATAAGTATTCTTTCATAAAGTTGAATTCCCCTGTTAGACAAATGAGTATGGTATTCACTACATGATGGTTTTGCCTTTGGAAAATTATGGTGCAATTTCTGCAGCATAACGGTGTCATGTGGAAATTAATAAGTTGAGTTTATGAGAGAGATAAAGGGTCCCATCATCAATTATACATGAAATATAATATATTGGTATCATGGAACATAATACCTAAACATATTAAATGGAATTTAGAAGCATAATATGGAAGCAATTCTTGATTGGAAATAAGAAAAGAGAAATCTCTTACGGAATTTTAGCATGGTAACAGGTGTACATAGAAGGCATTAATGAGAGATACATTGGTATCTAATAATTCAAACATAAGGAGGTAAGTATGGTGGAGGTTAGAAATCACACCCAAACATTTTTAATAGAAAATAAAATGGTAAAACAATATAAATAAACTTGGATAAAAATGAGGGAAAAATGAATCCCTTATGAACATTTCGCATGGTAACGGGTGCACATAAGGGTTCATAAGAGGAATTAATGACGATTAAAGTGGATATAATAATTTTTAGATAAAATATTATGTAATAAGGATATTTAATAACATGTCACAAAATATTAATAAAATAGATTAAAAGACATAAATGAAAAGAATGTTTGATAAAAGAGGTGGGTAGAAGATCCCTTACATGGATGTGTGACTCCAAAGGCTTAGGAGAGGCTTCTTGGGAGATTGGGAAACATTGGAAGGACTATAGGGAGTGTATATTAGATATTGGATGATCTCCAAATGGTTTTAGTGAATATTAATGGGAGATTTGGTGGGTTTATATAAGAAAGGAGAGAGAATTCTTTTTTATTTAGGTTTTGGACACTACACACTAAAATATTCAAAACCACAAACCATCCCATGGTTTCGGTCAATGGTTTAAACCAAAGTGGAGTTGAATAAAATATTTTATTATTCCAAATTCTGAACATATTAGAATATTAGGATTTCTTATGTGGAGGTGAGTCACACTTTCAAGGAAATCATTTTAAATTGTTAAATTATTTTATATGTCTTGGATGGTCCACTAAGGAATTATAAAATTAATCAAAAAATTATATAATTACATTATTTTAAATTTAAAACACATATTTTTCTAATATTACTTTTATATTATTTTATTATATCACTATTGGGTCACTATGATGTCATAAAACACATTATATATTTAAATGTTATTTAATTTTTACTCAAAAATTTGATTATCTTAGAAAATTATGAAACATTAACCATTGGATAATTTAAACATCCTAATTCCAAAAATAATTTTCATTTTTTATAAATAATGTTATAAATATTTGAATTTTTACTTTTAAATTAAAAATCGATATTTATTAAAAATTCATTAGATTTGAAAAAAATTGTTTTCAAACCTTAATAAAAATTACATTTTAATTTATAAAAATTATATACTCAATTATTATTCATAAAAGTAATTTGATAAAAATATTTTATTAAATTATTTCAAAAATTCATTAATTCTAAAAAATAAATTCATTTAAAAATTGACTTTTTATTTTGTCATAAAAAATATAAATATTGTCAAACTGATTACCTAATAATTTATAGATAAGGAACATATATGATCATCATTTATATGAATTGTTTCTATAATAGTATTAATACACCCCATAGTTTAATATAATTTATATATTTCTAAAAAGTACAATTTTTACCCGAAAAAACAAGTTATCAAATTTATCATCATTTTTTTAAGAAAGACTATTCTTATAAAGGAATTGCTGGAATAAGACTTTTATTTATAAAAAGGGGTTACAAAATAAGTGACTAACACCTTATTATATAACCCCTTTTAATACCCATGAAATACCTAAGGGTACGTTGTGTGATGGTGAAAAAATCTTTGGGTGGCTCGAATGACATCGCTCGGGTGGTAATCACTATTAACTTGAACTTCTCCCATAAGAAATTTTGTTCAAGCTTAATGTGTTGAAGCATGGCTTGGGCTTTGTCAAAAGAGAAGACCAGTGACACAACCATATTTAGGAGTTCTGAAAAATGAGCATCATATGGACCAAGTCTACTGGATGAAGTTATTCTCTCCTTTGTCTCTGTTGAAAGGATTTGTTAAAACCTTATCTTTATATCAGTTATGTGATCACTATACAATGGCTATATAATCAACTATAATGATACTTAACGGTAATTTAAACCCAATAATAATAATAAAATTTGCATTTGTTTTCTATATCCACATTACATTAAAATAATTTGGATTTTATTCATAAATGTTCGAGTTGTTACAACATTCCCCCCTTAAAAAATTTCACCCTAAAAATTTCATTTTCCCACACTAAAAAAGATGAGGGTAACTATGCCTCATCACTTCCTCTGGTTTCAATGTTGCTTCTTCAAACTTTTGATTTCTCCACAACACCTTGATGAGGGGAATCATCTTATTTCATATAAATGTTTCTCTATGATCTAATAACTTCACTAGATTATCTTTATAAGAGAGTTCATTCCCCAATGGTACCGCCTCTGGATTGAGTATATGTGGTGAGTTGGGTATGTGCTTCCTCAAGAGTGATACATGGAATACATCATGTGTAACACCCCGACCCCAGTTACCTAGAGTTAGTGCATTATTAGGTATCATGGGCATGATCAAAAAATATCAGGTCTCAAAAGACAAATTACTTTAGTAGCCTTAGAAGTATGAGATACATTCATAAGGTTTACATTACTTCATAAAATGGAAAACTACAAAAACATTGTTTCCATGGACAACACTGAGATCCCATAGACTATCCCTTTAGGTCATTCATAATATAATTCTTCACATCCTGTAAAAAAAATAAAAAATAGAAAGGGGTGAGCTCAGATGCTCAATAAGGGTAACAATATAGCAGAAACATTCATAAATAGGCATAAACATTTAAAAAAATGTATAAAACTAAAACAAAATCCTTTTCAACATAAACATTATCATAATATGGAAAATATAAATCAAAAAAATTCTATTTACTTACTCACATGGATATTATACTAGTTAAATAATCAAATACAATAT
The DNA here is from genome assembly GCA_963277665.1 of Viscum album. NCBI lineage: Eukaryota > Viridiplantae > Streptophyta > Magnoliopsida > Santalales > Viscaceae > Viscum > Viscum album. The sequence continues at coordinate 1,187,896,963 of OY728130.1, read as the reverse complement.
CAATAGCCACTTTTATAATGATTGAATTCATAATGCCAGACCTAATAACCACCTAGTCAAGGCCTTGTGCCAAGACTACAAATAAGATTTTGTCAAAGCCTTGTTCAAAGACACTAGTTTGTCTCATTAGAACTACCGATGCATCGAGGAGATATATCGGGGTCCACCTATCACTTACTAAGTCCAATGCATTCCTCATATGAAAAGGTTTAAATAACACATAAACATTCAAATTAAAATTGGCACTCAAAATGTCAATACTTTATCCATAAACCACGAATTGTATGAAAATAACACATCCACAGTCAAACATATCACAAAACCTTCAATACAATATGGATGTTTTGTATCATAATAAATCAACTTTGAATAAGCTTTAAATACATCAAAGGATGTTGACATAGATGAAATCAAAACCTTTTTTAGAGAAATATCTATTTCTATTTTGAAATAATTTAATAAAGCATTTATTCTGAAAATATTATTATATGCTTTTAATGGATTCTTTTAAGATGTTATAATGGTAGAAAATAGTCCCACGCACCGTATAAGTTAAAAAAACATTCTTACCTTAATTTTGTCGAAACGTTCATAAGGTACCTTGTTTGGAAAACGACAGAAATATTACTTTCAAACCATTTTATAAAAAGTCAAAAAATGGTATAAATGAATATAAACCATATTCTAGTAAATATAAATAATGTTTTGGAATATATTTTTAAGAAATATGGATGTAGATGATAAAGACTCCTCAGTTGATACTTACATAAAAACAACCTCGGATAATAAAGAGATTGTAAAATTAACCATTACCTTGTTATTTTCCTTGGTCGAGGGTGGGTTAACCTCCTGTATAATGTTGAAATAATTATTATTAAATTATAAAAGAATCATATACACTAATATGATATCATATATGATCTTTTAACATTTCTTTGTTAATAAAATTTTAGTATTATTATCGTTTCGGGTGTTAACTGATTTGTTTTCCTTTATATTCTTTGTTACATAAATAAGGTTTGTTATGTATAGGATTTATCTTATTCATATTCAGAATGATATTATATCTTTAAAAATTATTTTTAATCATCTATTGAAAATTAGTCTTGAATGGATACGATGGGGAATGAATCTCATCGCGTTCATGGAGACGGTAATCCATACGTACGCACGAGCGAAAATATCATTCTTTTTATATTTAAATAATATATAATTATATGGCATATAATATATAAATAATAATTACCATGTTATATTTGTTATTTACATCAATTAAAAATCATTATTATACCCATCAAAATAATGATGTATTGAATAACAATTACACCACGACGTGGAGACGGTAATCTGTACGTACGCACATATGGTGACATGTCATTAAAAGGATGGATAGAATAATTAATTTGGTTGTAACATATTTATAATAACATCACAGTATATATAATACATAGGAGTTATTATTTTATAATGGAAACAACAAAGAAAGAGGAAGTGGAAGAAGAAATGAACTTGAAAGAGGTTATGAAATATTTACCTCTTCTTCGGGTTCTTCCTTTTGATTTGATCAAAAGGGATCCTTATGTTGGCATTATGACTAAAATAAGTCCTCTAGTATGAAGGTAGGATAGTTGAGAGGTTATTTTGGTAGGGTTTTGTTGAGGCAAAAGGCTTTGAAGGTGTTAATTTGAGGAAAGGGGGAGTGCCCTTTTATAAGTGGGGTGATGGGGACCCTAGGAAAAGCTAGAAATATTATTTTATAATAAAATAATTTACGGTTTATAATGTCTCAAAAATAAATAAATTAAATTATAAGGTTTTTATGGGTCGAAAACTACTCAACCAATAGGTTTTAGACTGTTTTGGGTCACTATATTAACATTATCGTTTAGATTTAACTCTTCATTAAATAATTTGACATTTACCATGGATCTTTCAATTTTTATATTATATGGTTAATAAACTGACTATAAACTTCCAAAAGAAACTAAATTGGTTCATTAACGACATATATAATATTATTTAAGAACATTGGTAGAACCTTATATTTTTAATAATAGAATATCAATTAATAATATAATATTAGTTTTAAAAACTCTTTTATGTTAATTTTGACACTATTTTGTATTTTGTTTTTTTCTAAATTCATAAAAGCATTATTAGTTCGAAATAAATTCATATAACCAGCCATAACATGTCATAGTAACCTATAAAAGTAGTTTAATTTATAAAAAAAGTCTCAAATTACATTTATTTGGATATTTATAATATCAATTATTTTAATATTTCATTAATTAGGTAATTACTGCATCATCATTGTGTCGTTAATAAATTAAATTATTTAATGTCTAAAAAATATATATTAAAATAACATTATGTAGGAAATATATTTATATTTCTAACGAGTATTTATAGTTGAATTTATCTTATGTGTAACTCTATATTAAAAATGGTTTAGTTATTAAACTTTGAATTTAACACTTTTAACTCTTCTTTGGATTAAAACATAATAAGGGTCCAAATCTAATCCATGTGGACCAAAAAGGTTCATATTTTATTCCTAAAGTTTTTTTGGGTCTAATTATACTTATCCAATAGAATTAGAACATGTGTTAGGGTAATAATAATATAAAGTTTACCCTTAATTACTGTATTTACTTTTAACTGTGGTAAACAAAAGTAAAAAAGTTACTATTCAAAAAAAATTATTTTCATCTTATTGAAGAACATTTGAATTACTGATATCAAATATGTCCCAATTGTTTTTTAAATTCAACTCACAGAAGCGGTAAAATTAAGTTTTATGTAAATTTGCAAATGCTCCTAGGAGGTGGGTAAAAGAAGGTAAAAAGTTCATTAAAATTTTTATATATCTAAAATTATTATAAACTGACTTCAATTAATTACATTGAACATATATAGGTATTATGTATATATTTTTACCTAAAATAAATTTAAATAAAATAAATAATTATTTAAATAAAAAGTTAGTTTTAAACTATAACTCAGTGTTTTTCACTATTCATCAAAATTGAAATTTTTCAAAAAAATACCAAAAATTTACCCTAAGATAATTTCGATATTCCGAATCCAAAAATGAAGTCCATTTTGAAAGATAAATTTTTTAAAATTTCAAAAAGTGGGTATTACTATTCATAATGACAAGTTTGATTGCTTGTGGTGTGTTAGAACTCGAAGTTGCGTACAACACGCGCTACTATATTATTCAAAGAGAAGCGTACCGTGGAAGCTAGGGGTGTTACATTCTCCCCTAAATAAAATAATTTTTTCCCCAAAATTTCTAGAGTATTACAATGTAAAAAGACTCTGGTTTTTCTTCATCATAAGTTCCTCAGGTTCCCACGTTGCATCTTCCATATTATGGTTTCTCCGTTGAACTTTTACTAGAAGATTCGTCCGGTTTCTCAGCCATGTTCTCTTGAATCAAGAACCTTGACAGGCTCTTCGCAATAAGATGGATCGGGTTCGAGTTCTAATTCCTCATAGATGAGTACATGCGTTGGGTCAGGCATGTATTTTCTAAACAGTGATACGTCGAACACATCGTGAACTTTGGAGAGACTTGGCGGCATTGCCAAACGGTAAGCTACAGCCCCAATTCGTTCAAGAATTTCGAAAGGTCTGATGTACCTGGGACCCAATGTACCCTTCTTACCGAAACGTATAACACCCTTACATGGTGATACCTTCAAGAAAACATGATCTCCTACCTGAAATTCCAAATCCTTCCTTTGGTTATGATCATATCTCTTCTGTATACTTTAAGCTTCCTTGATGTGGTTTTGGATTACCTTCACATTTTCCATAATTTCCTCCACATGTTCTGGGACTATGAGTTCTCTTTCACCAACATCATCCCAACAGGTTGGTGTGAAACATCTATTTCCATATAACGCTTCATATGGTGCCACCTGAATACTTGAATGGAAGCTATTGTTATTGAAAAATTCTACCAGAGGTAAATATTGATCCCACATACCTTGAAATTCAAGTGATCATGATATCAAAATTTCATCTAAGGTTCTAATAGTCTATTCTGATTGTCCATAAGTTTGGGGTTGGTATGTAGTGCTCAAAAGAAGTTCAATATCTAGGTCTTTCTGAAGACTATCCCAGAATCTTGATTTAAAATGGGGATCAAGATCATAAACAATTGATAGTGGTACTCTGTGAAGTCTTAAAACTTCATTAATAGATTGTCTTGCTAAACGTTCAAGTGGTAAATCTTCTCTTATAGCAAGAAAATGTGCTGACTTGGTAAGATGATCAATAATGACCCAAATTTCATTGTTCCTTCTAGGAGTCTTTGGTCGCCCCATGACAAAGTCCATCGTAATATTATCCCATTTCCACTCCGTAATGGGAAGAGGTTGAATGACTCCTCATGGAAGTTTCCTTCTAGCTTTCACTTGTTGAAAAACAATACATCTTGGCACAAAATCATCATTCTCCCTCTTCATGTTGTCCCACCAAAAATGTTCCTTCAAATCTCTATATATCTTAGTGCTACCATGGTGTATAGAGAAATTGGAACAATGAGAATCATCCAACAATTCTCTTTTTAGATTAGGTATATCGGGAACACAAAGTCTCTTCCCAAATTTCAAAATTCCATCTTCATACACAAAGTCACTCAATCTCCCATTATTCACAACTTTAATCTTCTTTTGAAACTCTTCATCATCGGTCTGAGAAATATTTATCCTTTCTAGTAAAGATGGTTTGGAAACCTTTAAAAAAATTATTGATGTTTCCCCATCCATGGTGATTACCATATACATATTTACTAGATCTGTGTATATAGGATCCTTTTCAAATCTCATCTTGTTCAAAACTCCATGATCCTTTCTCCTCAAATCATCTTCCACCTTATTTTCCTTCTCGAGGTGGTAGTGTATAGTGCAATCATAATCCTTGAGTAGTTCAAGCCATCTCCTTTGCCTCATGTTGAGTTCTTTTTATGATAAAATATAATTCAAACTCTTGTGATCGGTATATATCTCACATTTTTCACCATAGAAATAGTGTCTCCAAATATTCAAAGCAAAGATAACAGCTTCTAACTCAATATCATGATTAGGATAGTTTTTCTCGTGAATTTTTAGTTGTCATGATACATAGGCAATGACCCTATCATTCAACATAAGGACACAACCAAGTGCTTTCTTTGAAGCATCACTATAAAAAACAAACCCATCATTCCCTGATTGTAGATTCAATATAGGAGCAATGACTAATCTTCTATTCAGTTCTTCAAAACATTCTTCACACTCTTTTTTCCAAAAAAAATTAACCCCTTTACATGTGAGCTTTTTTAATGGGTTATCCAACTGGGAAAAATTTTGGATGAAACGTCGATAATAACCTACTAAACTAATAAAACTGCATAACTCAGTTATACTCGTTGGTGTTGTCCATTCTTGGATTTCTCTTGTCTTATAAGTATCAACAGATATTCCATCCTTAGAGACAATATGTCCAAGAAAATAAATCTCCTGAATCCAGAATTCATGCTTTCTAAACTTCCCATATAACTCATGTCTTCAAAGAGTCATTAGAATAATGTGCAAGTGATTTTCATGATCTTCGTTCATTTTGGAGTATACCAAGATATAATCAATAAATACCACTAAAAATTCATTAAGATATTCCTATAAAACTTTATTCATTAGATCCATGAAGACAGAGGGTGCATTAGTTAATCCAAAAGGCATTACTGTAAACTCGTAATGCTCGTACCTGGTTCGAAATACTGTTTTTAGAATGTCTTCCTTCATCACACACAACTGATGATATCAAAATAGAAGGTAAATAATTAAAAAGTATTGATCTCCATGAATTTGGTCCAATAAATCATCAATGCGAGGTAAGGGATACTTTTTCTTTATTGTTATAGCATTGATCTCCATGTAGTCAATGCACAACCGCATAGATCCATCTTTCTTCTTAAAAAAAGGACTGGGGCTCCCCATAGAGAAACACTATGGAGAATAAGTCCCTTATTACTCAATTTATCTAGTTGTTTCTTTAGTTCCACTAATTCCACAGTGGCCATTCTATAAGGGGTCTTCGATATGGGCCTTCAACCAGGAATTAAATCAATGGAAAACTCAATTTCTCATTTTGGAGGATGTCAAGGTAAATCCTCTGGAAACATCAATATATTCTTGCACAATAGGTACATCCTCAATTTGAACATTCCTTTCCTCGCCCACAGTTATTTTATTCTATTCCTCCCCAATAATTGAATTTAGTTGAGCTACTGGTGGTGGATGTAGATAAGAATTAGGTGGTGACGTTTCTGGTCTATAGATAAGATACTCCTTATCATCATCAAAAAATGTAACCTCCTTCTTACAAAAATTTTTTACCTCATGATATGAAATCCAATCCATAACAAGGATTATATCAAATTAAATGATGGGTATGATGATGAGATCAGCAGATAAAGAACACTTATATGCCCTAATGGGGACTGATTCACAAAATGTTGTTGCAATGATACTCTCCTTAAGAGTTTTGACTGACAACTCCCTTGTTAAATAAAATTGGAAATATCTAATTTTCATAGAAAACTGGGAAGATATGAAACAATGCGATGATCCATAATCAAATAAAGTATTTTCTAAACTTCAGGAAACCATTAAATTACCTTCCACCATATCATTCGGAGCTTCAACCTCAGCAGTAGTGATAGCATAAGCTTGGCCTTGATCCCTTGTACTTTTATGAGGTAATTTCCCCTGATGCATAGGAAATTCATTTGCATAATCCCCCCTTTCTCTACAATTGTATCATTCATCATCGATAGCCTCTTTCTTCCCCTTGCAATCATGAGCTTGGTGGTATTTTTCACCACATTTGTAATAGACTCCCATTCCATTCAGGAAAATTCTATGGTGTTTCTTCCCACATTTACTACAAGATGGATATTCAACTTTTCCCTTCTTCCCCTTATTTCCATTTACAGAGTGTTCGGCAGATCTCTTCTTCTCTTGCTTTTCTTTAAAGTCGTATGACATAGAGAATTCCTTTTTTGTCTTGATAGCACATGGGACAATATCTTCATACAATGAAAAGGATTGTGAGACTAATTCTTGATGGAGAAATGATTTTAACCCATCAAATAAATGATCAATATTACTTCTTGGGTTACATATATAATATGTAGTATGCCTCACTAACCTTGTAAAGTTAGATTTATACTTTTCGACATTCACATCCTCCTTTTGCCTCAGACTCAGAAATTATCTTTTTATATTTGCTCGATGGTCCTATGGAAAGTATTTTTCTATGAAAAATTCTTTAAACTATCTTAATTCCATATTTGATACTTCATCATCTTCCGTTGTGTTTTGAATCAATGATCACCATTGATCAATATCTACAGTGAGGCAGTAAACTGCCATGACAAGTTTTTCCCTTTCACTACTCCCTATGGCCTAGAATATTTTCTGTAAGGAATTTATCCATTGCTCGGCTACTAGTGTATTTGTACCCCCTTTGAATTTCGGTGGATTTTTCCTCATGAAGATATCTAAAATTGTTACTCCATGATATGGATTAGGGTGCTCCATACAGGTAAGATTAATATTCATAACCTGAGTGAGTTGTCCTAGTATGGTGATTAGCTGATCAGCACCAGTTGCATCACCAGCTCCACTATAATTATCTTGAGTTGGAGGGAAATCCCCACATAGAGTTCATTCATTGATACAGTTTCCATTCCTTCCACTAGGTTCCATTTCTAAACAATATAATAAACTAGATTAGTTTATGAATCACAATACAAAAATCCATACTTATAAAACACTTAACAAAAATTGAACAGTTTATGGATATAATCCATAATCATAAAAATGTTTTCTTTGAGGCAGTATATACTCACAAACCCATTATAATGGTTTGTAAAGAAAATGAGAATTATCCTAAGCATATCCCCCAGGAGTTTCATAACCAAGAGTGTAGCAAGGCCCGTTGTTGTGCACCAGTTCCCATTTGAGTTTGGTTAAAGTGGTGTTCTCAGGTTTTACCCCTAGGTACATCTGTGCCAGAGCCGCCTCTACCTAATCGTATGTAGATAGTGATTTATTTCTTGGATAACTCACAAAATATCTACAATACAAAAATTCTAGGAAGTTATTATGTACTAATCCTCAAATTCTATCTTAAGGTAATGTTCTCTAATCGGAGTTTTTATAAATCTAGATCCCAAGGTTTGTACTAAACTTCCTCCGATACCAACTGTAAAACCCTGACCCCAGTTACCTAGAGTCGGTGCATTATTAAGTATCATTAGCATGATCACAAAAGATCAGGTCTTGAAAGACCGATTAGTTTAGTAGACTTGGAAGTACTAGATACATTCATAAGGTTTACATTACATCAAAAAATGGAAAACTAGAACAAAATTGTTTACATATACAACACTGAGATCCCATATACTATCCCTATAGGTTAGTCATAATATAATTCTTCATATCCTGTGAAAAAATAAAACCTGGAAAGGGGTTATCTTAGATGATCAGTAAGGATAAAAATATAGCGAAAACTTTCATAAATAAGCATAAACATTTATGGCAATGTATAAAACGAAAACAAAAGCCTTTTAAATATAAAATTCATCACAATATGGAAAATATAAATCAAAATAATTCTATTTAATTACTCACATGGATATTCTACTAGTCAAATAATCACATGCAATATCAATTGCCACTTTCATAATGATGGAATGCATAATGACAGACTTCATAACCACATAGTCAAGGCCTTGTGCCAAGACTACAAATATGATTTTGTCAAGGCCTTGTGCCAAGACACTAGTTTGTCTCATGAGACCTACTGATGTATTGAGGAGTTGTAGTGGGCTCCACCCGTCACTTACTAAGTCCAATTTATTCCTCATATGAAATGGTTTAAACCTAATATAAACATATGTATTAAAACTGGAATATGAAATGTCAATACTTTATCCATAAACCATGAATGGTATGAAAATAACACATCCAAGGTCAAACATATCACAAAACCTTCAATAAAAAATGTAATTTTTTTTATCATAATAAATCAACTTCAAATTAGCTTAAAATCCATCAAAGTATGTTGGCATAGATGAAATCAAAACATTTTTTAGAGAAAAATCACTTTTTTATTTTGAAATCATCTAAGAAAAAATTTATTTTTAAAATATTCTTATAATCTTTTAAGGGAAACTTTGAATATGTTATTATGGTGGAAAATAGTTGCACCAACCGTATAAGTTAAAAAAACATTATTACCTTAATTTTGTCTAAAATGTCATAAGGTACCTTGTTTGGAAAATGATAAAAATATTCCTTTAAAACCATTTTATAAAAAGTCAAACAAGGGTATAAATTACTTTAAACAATATTCTAGTAAATAGTAAAAATGTTTTGGAATACATTTTTATGAAACATGGATGTGGACGATAAAGAGGTCCATGTAGATACTTACGTAAAAACAACCTTGGATAATAAACGGATTGTGAAATTAAATCTTACCTTGTAATTTACCATGGTCGAAGGTCAGTTAACCTCCAATATAATTGTGAAATAATTGTTATTAAATTATAGAAGAATCATATACATTATTATGATATCATATATGATCTTTTAACATTGCTTTGTTAATAATATCTTAGTATTACCGTCGTTTCCGGTGTTAACTGATTTGTTTTCCTTTATATAATTTGTTACATAAGTAATGTTTGTTATGGATATGATGTATCTTATTCATATTCATAATGATATTATGTCATTAAACATTATTTTTAATCATCTAATGAAAATTAGTCTTGAATGGATACAATAGGGAATGAATCTCATCGCGTGCGTGGAGACGGTAATCCGTACGTACGCACGAGCAACAATATATTTCTTTTGAAATTAAAATAATATATAATTGGATGTTATATCATATATAAAGAATAATTATCATTTTATATTTATTATTTACATCAATTACACATCATTATTATACCTAACCAAATAATAATGTATTGAATTACAATTACACCACGACGTGGAGACGGTAAGCCATATGTACGCACGTATGGTGACATGTCATTCAAAGGATGGATAAAATAATGAATTTGGTTGTACCATATTTATAATAATATCATAGTATATATAAGATACTAGATTTAATATTTTATAATGGAAACAACAAAGAAAGAGAAAGTGGAAGAAGAAAGGAACTTGAAAGAGGTGACTAAATTTTACTTCTTCTTTGGGTTCTTCCTTTTTATTTGATCAAAAGGGATCTTTAGGTTGTCTTTATGACCAAAGTAATGCCTCTAAAATGAAGGTAGGACAGTTGAGAGGGTATTTGGGTAGTGTTTGGCCGAGACAAATGGCTTTGAATGTGTGAATTTGAGGGAAGTGGGAGTGCCCTTTTATAAGAGGGGTGAGGGGCACCTTAAAAAAACCTAGAAATATTATTTTATAATAAATTAATTTTCGGTTTATAATGGCTCCAAAATAAATTATTTAAATTCTATTGTGGTTATGGGTCGAAAACCACTCAACCAATAGGTTTTAGACTGGTTTGGGTCACTATATTAAATTTATCTTTTAGATTTAACTCTTAGTTAAACAGTTTGACATTTACCATGTCTCTTTGTATTTTTATATTATATGGTTAATAAAAATACTATAAACATTTAAGCGAACCTCAAGTGGTTTATTAATAACTTATATAATATTATTGAATACCTTTTTCTGAACCATAGATTTTTAGGAATAGAATATAAATTAATAATATAATATTTCTTTTAAAAACACTTTTATGTCAATTTTGACACTATTTGGTATTTTGTTTTCTCTAAATTCATAACAGTATTATTACATCAAAATAAAACATCTCAGGAATCATAACATGTCAAACTAACATATAAAATTAGTGTAATTCATAAAAAGTCTCAAATTACGTTTATTTGGATATTTATAATATCAATTATTTTAATATTTCATTAATTGGGTAATTATTGCATCATCATTGTGTAATAAATAAATTAAACTATTTAATGTATAAAAAATATAAATAAACTACCATTATGTAGTAAATATTTTTATCATTATATTTAATATTTATAGTTGAATTTATCATATGTGTAACCCTATATTAAAAATGGTTTAGTTATTAAACATTGAATTTAACACTTTTAACTCTTCTTTGAATTAAATAATAATAAATTTCATAATCTAATCCAAGTGGACCAAAGAGGTTCATATTTTATTTATAAGGTTTTTTTTGGTAGAATTATACTAATTCAATAGAATTAGGACATGTGTTTGGGTAATAGTATTATCATTTTTACCCGTAATTACCCTATTTAATTTTAACCGTGGTAAATAAAAGTAAAAAGTTATTATTCATAATGAATTATTTTCATCTTATTGAACCACATTTTACTTAATAATATCAACCGTTTCTATTAGATTTTTAAAATTCAACTCACAGAAGCAGTAAAATTAAGTTTTATGTAAATTTTCAAATGCTCCTAGGAGGTGGGTAAAAGACGGTAAAAAGTTCATTGAAATTTTTATATATCTAAAATTATTATAAACTAACTTTAGTAAATTACATTGAACTTATATAGGTATTATGTATCTATTTTGACCTAAAATAAATTTAAATAAAATAAAAAATTATTTAAATAAAAAGTCAGTTTTAAACTATAACTCAGTGTTTTTCACTATTCGGCAAAAATTGAAAGTTTTTAGAAAAATAGAAAAAATTCACCGTAAGATAATTTCAATATTTTGAATCCAAAAATGAAGTCAATTATTAAAGATAAAATTTATAAAATTTCAAAAATTTGGTATTACTATTCATAACGGCTAGTTTGATTGGTTGTGGTGTGTTAGAACTCGAAGTTGCATACAACACACGCCACTGTATTATTCAAATAGAAGTGTATCATGGATTCTTAGGGTGTTAAATCATGTACTTGAGACAGGTTCGGTGGGAGTGATATTCGATAGGCCACTTCTCCAATGCGATCAAAGATCTCAAAAGGGCCAATGTATCTTGGTCTAAACTTTCCCCTCTTCACAAATCTCATAACTCTCTTCCATAGAGATATGCGGAGGAAAACCATATCTCCAATATCACACTCTAGGTCTTGTTGATGGTTTTCAGCATAGCTATTTTGTCAACTCTGAGCATCTTTGATGTGCTTCTGGATGTTCTTATCCTTATACACCATTTCTTTGACCATTTCTAGTCGTTGAATTTTTTTCCCCCAACTTTTTCCCAACATGTTGGTGTTCTACACCTCTTCACATATTGGTCTTTATAAAGATCCATTTGAATTTTTGAGTGGAAACTGTTATTGTAAGAGAACTCCTCCATTTGAAGATATTAGTCCCATCCCCCTTTTAATTCCATTGAGATCTCTCTAAACTTGTCCTCAAATTTCTGGATAGTCTGCTTAGATTGGATATCAATTTTAGGGTGATAGGTCATGTAGAAGTTCAACTCAGTGTTTAGAGATTATTGGAGACTCTTCTAGAACTTAGAGGTTAATCTTGGATCTCCATCGGATACAACCGACAGTGGTACTTCAAGAAGCCTTACCAGTTCTCTAATGTATATTTGTGCCAGTTGATCCAATGAGAAAACCTCTCAAATTTCAATGAAATGTTTCATCATTGTAAGACGATCCACAACAACCTAGATAGCATTGTTTCCTTTGGATTTATTCAGAAGTCCGGTGAAAAAGTCCATAGTGTTCTCCCATTTACATATTGATATGGTTAAAGGTTTCATTATCCCCTTAGACTTCTTCCTCTCATCCTTCACTTGTTGACATACCAGGAATTTTGATGTATATTTAGTGATTTACTACTTCATGTTATCCCACCAATAGTGCTTCTAGAGATCTCGATACATTTTCTTGTTTCCAAGGTGAACAGAGAAATTCAAACAATTTTCATCATCCAAAAATCCATTCTTTAACTATAGATTTTAGGGAACTCAAATTATTGACACAAATCTCACAATTCTTTCTTAATTAACATTTATCTCTGAGGATTTCTCTTTTTTGATAGTTTCCACTTTCTTCTGAATTCCCACATCGTCTTTTTTAGCATCCATTAACCATTTCAAAATAGATGAGAAATAATTTGTGAAAGGATTGATGATGTTCCCTTATTTATGATTCCCTTTTCCATCATCATCAAATCTAAGAAGATTGGATCCTTCTCAATTATCATGAATGATAGAATTGTTAGGCCTTTTTTACTTAGAGAATCTTCCACCTTGTTCTCTTTCCCATGGTGGTAATGGATTGAGTAGTTGTAATCCTTGATGAGATCTAACCATATTCGTTGGAGAATATTCATCTATTTATATGTGATTATATATATATATATATTGAGACTTTTGTGATCCGTATATATTTCACACTTCTCCCCAAATAGATAGAGCTGGCCAATTTTCAATGCAAAGATCACAGCCGCTAACTCTAGATCATCTGTGTGATAGTTTTTGAAATGAATTTTATACTACCTTGAGGCATAAAAAAGTAAATTCTCATTTTTACTCAAATTACATTAAATTTAGACTTATAATATTTTCAATAATAATATTCCCACAAACATAAACATCTGATACAACACTTATAGATGATTTCCCTAATGATTTAATATCATTTCTGGAGGGGTCTCAATGTTCTTATAAAACAAAAAAGATATACTAATAGGACATAAATTGAAATACATTATTACATAAACTATTTTGAATTAGTTGTTTCATGTGATTCATTCATATTTATCCATCATAGCATAAGAGTTTTTGTGCTCCCTTGATCATAGAGATTCTTGATGCTCATCATGCTTCACAGCCCTTATAATATAGAAATGTCTTGGGTAATGCAAGACTTCTCCACATTTATGACATAGAACTGTGTAATACTCTGTAGATGGAAATTTTTTTCCATACATAACATTTTACATTCATTCATGACAATTGGATATTTTGTTCCCTTTCTTTCAACAATTAAAACATCTTCTAGTACCTTTGTGACATTTCCCTTGGTGCCTCTTTCCACACTTGTTCTCCAATGGCCCGAAGGCCTTCATTTTTTATTGATTTTTGATAATCCACCTTTCAAGGGGTGATTTGGAACCCTTAAAAGGCTTGTAGGTGTATGTATTACATGGTCTGTAGGCCTTAGGGGAATTAATTTCCCATAGGATTCAATCATTACATACCACCCAGAATAACTACTTGGTAATGCTCCTCCCCAACATCTTCATCATGAAATCATATCTCCACCTTCGCATGGCTATTTAGCTAGGATTTCTTATGCATTCATAGTCTTGTCCCAATGGCAGGTACCATACCCTCTCTTTCTTGCAATCTGTTTAGCTTCTGCTATGGTGAACGTTCCTTTCTCATCCTCCTTCTAGAACTTGTTACTTGTAGGTTTTCTAGTTTTCATCTACACTTAAGGTGTCCTAAAGGTCTTAAGGGGACCCAAATACCTTGAGGTGGCTCGAAAGCCTTACTGACCCAAAGCTCTGGGTGGTCTGAAGGCCTTAAAGGACACAGGGACCAAATCAGTGGCCTGAAGGCCCAAACGGAGGAATATTCTCAGCTACTACAGTGCCAAACAGTACCTGTTATAGTTCCCACTATAGTACCTGCTACAGTACTGCTACAGTATGCCCGAAAATTATGCCTCAACCTAGATTTGATCCCGAGTCACCTAGATGCACTTAAGGAGTCCTCACCAACCGGGCTGAGGATCATGTGCACCTCTTCCACACTTGTTCCTTGAAGGAAATTGGATCTTCTTTCCCTTATCACCTTTATCATATAGACTTTCATGATATTTCATATTCATATTCCTTGGATCCAATATATATTCAACAAAGTAAAAATTGTTAATAACTATTTTTGATATATGGTTTTGCATAATCATTATATGTCCCTCTTGAGCTCCATTCTAATTGGGAATCTCATTTTGGCAGTCATCACATTGCCCTTCGCATTGGATGTTAACCCAATTCCTCCCATTATTGTCCATTGGATAGAATAAAATTAAAATTAGGGATGATTATATTAAACTATTAAACACATAAAGGGGTATCTAATGACATTAAAGGGATAAATTATAAATTACATTTATCTCCTTAACTTAAGAATTTCCAAACGTTGATTTATGTTATTCATGATATAATAACTGGTATATATTATTATTGGATTTTTCCCTTTAATAATGGATCTTAGTGAGCTTATGAATTTACCAAATCATGTCCCCTAAGAGTGTCGAACCAATAGTACAACAAGGCTCGTTTTCATGCACCAGTTCTCGTTCGAGTCTAGCTCAAAGCGGTGTTTTCAGGTTATACCCCTAAATACATCAGTTCCAGAGACACCTCTACTTGTTCGTATCCAGATAAGGATTTATTTTATTGATAGACCACATACTCAATAATCACCAAAATTTAGTGATGTTTTTTTATACTCATTCTTGTCCATAAGGATTTCAGTAGAGTTTTATAACCTCTGTCCCAAAAATAACTAAACCTGTCCTCTAATATCAACTATAACAACTATAGTCATTATTATACAATTAAACATGATTTATTACATAAACATGAACATAATACAACCCATAAGATCAAAAGGTATACTTTATTTGGGTCTTAGTAACATTACATGATAACTTAATACATAAAATACAACATCTTTGTCAAAAACTTCTTTTACGTGACCACAACATTCCTTCGTACTTAGCATTTCATGCGATAACCTGAGGAAATACATAAGAAAAGGGTGAGCTATAAATCCCAGAAAGGGAGAAAACAAATAAAAACATGAATAATATAATAGATGTTAGGAAATAGTAATATCAATGGATCCCAAGAGAAACATGAACATAAAGGCATGATATAGCATGGTTATCATAACATGAAAATGTGGAAAAAACATACAACATGATATTATCATGAGATAAGGCTCCTTGCACATGTATTATCATGAGTAAAACCTAATTTCAAATCAATTATCATGAGTAAAATATCATTTCACATGGAATATCATGATACTAAACATTACCCAATTCATTGGAGTGCTATTAGGGTTCACTTTTCATGAACATTTCAATCTCATACTTAAGTATACCACATAGATCATATAACATGGATTCATTCAACATCATCATTTATTAACCAATAATGGAATATAGAAAAAATAAATTAAATTATATAATCAATAATTATATATTCATAAATTTTAATACCCTTGATAGAGAAATGGGAATAGTATTCACTATATAGTGATTTTGGCTTGGAAAATCGTGGTGCATTTTTGACAGCATAACTGTTTCATATGGAAATTAATAAGTTTGGTTGATGAGATATAAAGGGGTCAATAATCATTTATAAATAAAATAAATAGTATGGGGATCTTGAAACATGATATCCCAACATATGAAATGGAATTTATATGCATAATATGGAAGAAATACATGAATGGAAATAAAAAAGAGAGAAATCCCTTACAGACTTTCGGCATAGTAACAATTGTACATAGAAGGAATTAATGAGAGATAAAGTGGTATAGAATCATTAAAAAATAAGGATGGAAGTATTATAAAGGTTATAAATCATACCCCAACATTTTTAATTGAAAATAAAATGTTATAACAACATAAATAGAGTAGGATTAAACTAAGAGAGGAATGAATCCCTTACGAAATTTCGGCATGGTAACGGGTGCACATACATGTTCATAAGAGGAATAAATGAGAGTGAAAGGGGATCTAATAATTTATAAGTGAAATGGAAACTAATTAGGATATTTAATAAAATATCCCAACAAATTAATATAAGATATTTAAATGTATAACATGAAAATAATGATTGATAAATGAGGAGGGTGGAAGATCCCTTACTTGGATGTGTGATTCCAAAGGCTTGGGAGAGGCTTATTAGGTGCTTGGGGGAACATTTAGAATACTTTAGGGAGTGTATATAAGATTTTGGAAGAGATAAAAATGGTTTGAGTGAATATTAATGAGATATTGGGTGGGTTTATATAGGAAAGGAGAGGGAATTCTTAATTATTTAGATTTTGGACACTACACACTAAAATATTCAAAACCACAATCCATCCCATGGTTTTTGCCCATGGTTTCATCCTAAGGGGGGTAGTATAAAATGTTTTATAAGTCAAAGGGCCTAGAATTTTAAAATATTAGGGTTTCTTATGTGGAGTTGAGTAAATATTTCAAGGAATCAATTTTAAAATGTTAAAATATTTTATAAGTCTTAGAGGGTCCACTAAAGCACTATAAAATTAATCAAACAAATATAAAAACACATTATTTTAAAGGTAAAACATATATTTTGTGAATATACATTTTATAGTATTTTATTACATCACTATTGGGTAATTATGGTGTCATAAAACACAATATATATTTATAGGGTTTTTAGTTTTTACCCAAAAAATCGATTGTCTCGGAAAATTAAGAAAAATTCACTGTTGGATAATTTCGACATACTGATTCCCAAAGTAATATTAATTCTATATAAATAATTTTCTAAATATATTAATTATTAATTTTAAAATAAAAACTGACATTTATTAAAATTTCACCTGTTCTGATAAAAACAGTTTTCAACCCTAAATAAAAATTAGATTTGACTTCATAAAAATTATATACTCATTTATTATTCATAAAATTAATTTGATAATAATATTTTATTAAATTATTTAAAAATTTAATTAAATCCTTGAAATAAATTCTTTAAAAAATACACTTTATATTTTATCGTAAAAAATATAACTATTATCAAACTCATTACCTAATTATTTACAAATAAGGAACTGATATAATCCTCATTTACAAGAATTGTTTTTATAATATTATTAAAAAAACCATTATTTAATATAACGTATATATTTCTCAAAAGTACCATTTTTACCCAAAAATCAATTTATCTGATTTATTATCATTATTTTAAGGAAGACTATTCCCATAAAATAATTATTGGAATAAAACATTTATTTATAAAAAGAGATTACATAATTAGTAAATAATACCTTATTATATAAACCCTTATAACACCAATGTAAGACTTAAGGGTAAGGTGTGTGATGGTGACAGAATCTTAGGGAGGCTTGGATAACATCGCCTGGGTGGTAATCTTTATTAACATGAACTTCTCTCGTAGGCGATTCCATTCAAGATTAACTTATTGAAGATCGTCTTGGTCTTGTTCAAGAGAAAAGCATAGTGATGTTACCTCTTTTTCTAGCTTCGAAAAATGATCTTTGTATGGCCTGAGACTACTGGATGTTGCCATCCTCTTCTTTGTCTGTATCGAAAGTATTTTTAAAAACATTATGTTTATATCAGTTTTTTCATCACATTACAACAGTTGTATTGTTAGCGGTAATGATACTTAACATTCATTTAAACCCGATAATAATAATAAAAATAGTGCATGTGTTTTCTATATCTTGAATACATTAAAAGAATGGGAATTTTATTCATAAATGTTTAGGTTGTTACATTCTTATCCTCACATATAGATAAAACACTTTCATAATTTCTAAGTAAGCCCTCAAATGTATCCCCAAAGATGGATAATTCATCCATAAATACCTATAAACAATCCCCCACCTTGTCAGAGAAGATTCCCATCATGACCCATTGGAAGGTACCAAGGGAATTACAAAACCCAAATGGAATGCGCGTGAAGGAAGAAGTGTCGAATGGATAGGGGACAGTTGTTTTCCTTTATCTTCTAAAAAGACGTTAATTTTATTTTAAACTAATTATCCATCTAGAAAATAGTATAACAGATGAACCTACATATTCATGAGGACATGATAAATGAATGGTAAATGGAAATGGTTATTAGTGGTGAATGAGTTTAACTTTCTATAGTTAATGCACACTATCCATCCACTACTAACCCTTGTGGTGAGAAGATCTCCATCATCATTAGTAATCACATTGATTCTATCCTTCTTTAAAACAACTTTAATTATGATTACCTATACACTATTAGAAAATAGTGTAGATGATACCCACTTTCAACCAGTTTAGAAGTTATTCCCCTAACACATCCATAAGATTGGGACTTATTCTCTACTGAGTTTGATGGCACAGTTTGGATTCATATTATAGAATAATTATATGAGATCTAATGAGTTTTCTAATTCATTTAATATCAAATAGGGTCTATCCAATTGCTTTCTTATGATTTCATAGGATGTCTAGAAGCATCATCTCTTGATTTTATTAGAGAGAGGAATTGATGAAATTGGTAATTGTTTGATCACACTCTAGGAATGTGAGCATGAGTGAGGAATTCAAGACCTTGAATTCAAGCTTAGGCTGGTTAATAATTTCAAAGTAAATATGGGACTTTTCATAAAACTCTCTTTATTTTTTCAAATAAGTTGATAGAATTGGTTCCCTTTGAATAGATTTAATGACCATCAAATTGGAAATATCAGTGGAAAGAATGGTTATGTATTAGATTTTTTTCGATATCTAAAATGGTTTTATTTATTAGTGATCATAAAAAAAATCATCCCAGGAGTTTTTTAAAATATATTCAAGATAACAAGACAAATTTCTCTCATGTGAATAATAGAATTCAATATCATCTTCAATTAAACATCCTTCAACCATTCCTTGATGTTCTGATGGTTCACTATCAACAATACCTAGACAATGGAACACATGTATCTCTTCATCATCCCCAATATTTTATTTTTCATTATAAATGTTCATATTTAGGCTCATGTTTCCAAATGTTATTGTCATGTTACTATTCCTAACTCAAATGAATGATTTTATTGTTCCTAAGAATAGATTCCCAAGGATGATTGGAATTTGTTCCCTTATGCCTATATTGGGATGATTTTCAAGTATAATTATGTTATAAGGGTACATTATATTTTCAACTCTCACAAGAACATCCCTTAAGATACCCTTAGGAACCCTAACACGATGATCTAAAATTTAGAGTGTTATAGAAGTTGGTTAGAGATCTTCAGTCCCTAATTCGAAATAAATTTTATAAGAAATGAGGTTAACACTGGATCCTAGATCACAAAGGTATTTGAAAAAATTGTTTTATCCTAGTCTAAAATTTATGTATGGAACAATAGAGTCTTTTGACTTATGAGGAATGGTTCCTTGGATTTTGATGATCGCATTTTCACCCCAAAAGGGCTTGGTTTTTGTGTGATAACTTCCTTTTGAATAATAAAAGGTCCTTCAAGTACTTTTAGTATGAAGATATGGTTTTTATTACATATAGGAGGGTTATGTTCAACTTAACTTGTGAGAATATTTACCTCAAATTTTTAGTCAGTTCACATTTAGATTTTCCTCTCGCATGTTTATATAAAGAATGAAATTGTTCTATTTTTTGAGGGGTTGTGGTTATTTCACATTCTTATTGGAGTTTTCATAATAAAATGGTTTTTATTAATCATTTACATGCGATTTGGAAGATTTTAATAGTTATAGAATGGGTTTTTGAGGTTTCTAGTGGATTTAACACTTATTAAGATAGTAACTTCATTTTTTCATGAGAGTTTTGTGTGTATATAGACTCTCCCCTTAAGTTTTAGGATGGTATCACCTATGAATGAATTAATGACTTGCTGGTTTTAATGGTTTTCAATTCATGTTTAATGGATGACACATCAGAATTTATTCTTTCCATTTTTTTACACAAATTTTCAAGAATTGGAAGTGGAAAATATTGTGTACAGGTTTGAGTTGGTTTATTTATACTAGGTGGATATTTGTGCTATTAGATAGGATATTGAATGCGTTATTGGTATTGGATAAGAGGATGTTGGTATGATAATGGTTGTGGTTGGAACTGGCTATGGGTTTAAAAATTATATAGAGGGTAGTGGTTTGGTCTTTGTGGCTAACTAGTTTGTTTGATGGGTTGTTGGTTATTATTCTAAGGGAGTCTAGGATAGTTATTCTATCTCATCTAATTTCTTAATGAGTGCATAATTTTTTCTTCTGATACTTTATTCTAAACTAAGAATATTAATTCTACCATATTTTTGTGGTTTCTTATAATAAGGATATATTCCCCATGTTTCTTCTTGATCATCCAAACCTTCTACATTCATGAAAGCATCATTTAGGGCATTGTTTTTGAAGGTTCCATTACACATCATATCAATGAACTATTTGTTTCTTGAATAAAATTCTACATAGAATATTCAAAATTATTTTGGTATAGAAAATACATGTTTAGGTACTATGTTATGTGTGTCTTGTAACCTTTCCCATGTCTCATAAAATGACTCCAATTCTATTTCAAAAATGTTTTGTATACTCTTTTTAAAAGAAATTGTTTTGTGATGGGGGAAGAATTGTTTAGAATTATCTTTTTAATTGGTACCATGAATGGATTGATGTTGGTATTCGATTTTTTAACCAATTATTGGATCAATACTTTAGTGAGAAGGAAAATATCCTCATATTATCTCATTCAAGTTGATGTGATGGGCACATGTTTCAATAATGTCATTGAATTCCTTAACAAGAAGGTATGAAATTTTTGACTCAATCCCATGAAAAAATGAAAGGATGTTTAGGAAATGAGGTTTGACAGAATACATGGATTCTCTAAGTGCATAATGTATAGTTAAATATGTTTCATTGGTTTGGGATGGTGTGATTTAGTCATTCATGGTTTGATTTATTACATTCCCAAAGTTAGGGGCTACCTCATTTGGATTTCAATTTTGGATTTCACCCAGGTTTATGAGTTGGTTTGTTTGAATGCCCTATATTTCAATGGGATCAATATTTGAATCTAGAGAATTAAGAATATTGTGATCTAATGGGAAGATACTAGTAGTTTTTCTTGACTCCCCATCCCCTGGACTATTCACCCTAACTATATGGTTTGATTGGTCATGGGTAGAGGCGTACATACACCAAGAAAATAAAAAAAAATAGGAATATATAAGATGAATATGGTGAGAAAAGATAAATGGAGGAGAATAGAATGAATTTATAAGGGGAATTACTTGGTTCCTTTGAAATGGTTCCAAAATTTTCTATCACCCAAATTTACCCTAAGGTAAAATTGGTCGCTAGAAGAACCAAATGTGTTTTTTAATCCTTACAAACCTTATAATAACCTTCATACACTCATTCTATGGATTATTTTGTCTATGAAGTGGAAAAATTTGGAGTTGATTTTGTTTTTATTACTAGAGAACTAAAAGACCTAATTCAATTCAATTTATGAGAATGGGTTGATCCTAGGTTGTTTCTAGGATTTGATTTGTTGAATTTCATAATTTGTTTCATTGTCTTAAATTCAAGAGTATTTATTTCAATGAACTGAGAACTTAAAAATCACTCAATGATTTAGTTCTTTCAATATCCCATGTGAAATCACATATAAATTAAGAGGGTCATTTTAAGAAGCACTCCAATGTATAATTTCATTCTAACACTCTGAATGTGTAACCTAAAAATTGGTAATTTTGAAGAAGAAGGTAAATCATTGAATAAAAATATCAATTAGAATAATTGTTTAAGAATTATTCAAATGATAAATAACATCCAATACATCCCCTTGAAACTTACATGGATCAACCAATAATAGGGTTATCCCTCCATTTATGTAATGAATTCAATGGAAGAAGGAAGTAGACTCATGATGGTGGAATTAATGTAGTAAAAACAATGAAATAACAAACACTCTACCATTGTGAGATGGATATATATCTTAAATGCTCAAATATCTTCACAAATTAACGAAGTGATGTCAAAAAGGTTAAAAAAATAATATAAAGTTATACATATATTAAGTTTTATTAAGAAACTAAGGTGATTCTAGCAACTTACAATTGAAGAAATGTGATTACAACATCAAATTGGAGGCATTCCAATAAAATAAAATAAACCTCATATTCTACTAAATAATTCACCACCACTAACATAAATCGTAATTTAAATAGTCTTGGTTCAATCCCACAATATTACAAGTATTACCATTTTATTATGGTAGGCCTAGGGTGGTGAAATGTTTGTGGAATGTGGAAATTTCCACCCTTGACCTAAATTGAGAGCCATCTTAATGCCTATGATAGATGTGTCTAAATGAGAAAATAGATGGGTGAATTTGAGTGCCCCATATAAGAAAAAATTAAATCCTAGTTTATCTTATAACAACTTATAAAATATCAACCAAATTTGAAACTTATCTGAAGAGTTACGTAAAAATAGTAGTCCATTATTCTGGGCCACTGAATCTAGACCAAAATCAAATCTTCAACTTTAGACACTTGTATCACCAATTAAACCTATAAATTCGGTATATATAATGTTTAATTAAATGTTCCTAATCATTTTATATATCTCCCATTCAAATATTTTTTTCCTTTAGCTTGTATCATAAAATCTATAGTCATTTTATTGGGATGTTTTCCACTTCACCTCATCTGAAATGTTTTTGGTTCAAGGCCCACTTTAGTCATCATCCAAATTGAATATTCAATAGATATAAAATTATATAATGTTTCTAATATAATGGTATAATTTAAAATTAAATAGTAAAATAAAACCAAGATCATTTGATGTTTTATTAGGTGTTCAAAAACGTACCATGTATTAGTGCATTTTAATAAGGAATTACAAACATGATAAGAAAATAAGTTCAACATGTAAAATGCAGTAGTAAAATTATTTATGAACATTAAATCACATGAATATTATAATATAAAAAATTAATATTATACTATTTCCGTGGATAATAACTTCCCCAAGAAAATTAAATAAACATTATTAAAATCAAAGAAAGTGAAAAAATTCCACACTCTTATTTTTAATATGTATAATATTTTTAATATGGGGATCACTAGAATATATACTCGACTATAAATATTATTTGGAAATATAAAATACTTATCTTTATCATTGTAACTTATTCAAATTTTATATGAATTAAATAACTCCCCTCAATTCTTATACAATGTTGATGGAGTGATTATTAAACTAACCAAAAAATTAAATAAATGGTAATAAAAATATTAAAGGTAAGAACAATTTTTATATTTAAGGTGATACAATAATTTTATAGATGAACTTAACATTTCTAGAATATATTATAATATTTGGTTCTAAATTTTCTTATTTATTAGTGTTTTTAAATTTCTAAGTATTCAATAGTATGAAAACTAACAATGATGAGATTTTATGGGATTAATATTTTATTATTTAAAAATAATAAAAATATTTAAAAAATAAAATGTGATTTTAATATGATAAAAATTTCGTTAATTGTCCATTTATGTTATAATTTATAGAATATAAGTAAAAATTAAAACCATTTAATATTGAAATGGTTGTAACCATAATTAAAATTAAAATACATCAACTAAGGGTTAATCAAAATGATATGGTTTAAAATAAACCCAAATAATGTATAAATTTTATTAGTTGATGAGAATACAACATTATACTATATTATATTCTAACTCATTCCCATTTTGTGGTATTTGGATAGAAAATTAATTTATCATAATTTAATATTTTGATAAATTCAAAAAACACCCCTCTACTCCCTTATAAATACTACCCCTCCCAACCCCTTCTCCTCACACCTTCCCTGAATTAAAGATTTCAAAATATATGAAAAACACTCTCCTCTCTACTCTCACCTCATACAAGTGTTTTTGGTCTCACCAAAAGTCCAATTTAAATTTTCTAAATGGATCCTTCAAATAAGGGATATTCAAGAGTAACTTTCTTTAACCACCACTCTTAATTTCTATTCTTCATCTACTTTATCCTCACCTATTTTATCCATTAAATCCTAATAACTATAATTTAATTTATATATTGTAATTTTATATTTATAATAGAATATTTTCTATCCTTCTATTTTTTTTCTTATCTCTTCTTATTCACAGTAAGGAAACCACTGTCAAAATTATGGTGATTAATTATCTCCATGCATAATGAGTTTTTGTTTTTCATTACCACCGTGAAGGTTGGTCACAATAATATTATTATTGTAAAATAAGATTTTAATAGTTATATTATAACTTATTTCTTGTTTTTGAACTTATATATAGACATAATATTAAATATAATGAAACTAATGCATGATGGATAGAAAACCTGCCAAAATAAACTAAACATTTATCATTATAATTTTCTCAAATGAATCTTTCTCATGTCAGAAAAATGATATGTGGAAAATTTTAAACTTATATAGGTTAATTAATTAAATATAATTTCACTTATATAGTTTTATTTCCATTTTACAATAAAATCCATAAATATGCACAATTTAAATGATTGTGAAACTATGAAACAAACACTTCTAAAATGATGAAATTGAACATTATAACTCAAACAAATACCACAAATGAACTTAATAAAATTATAATGAATCAAATAAATTTTTAATAGTATATGACTTAAAAAAATAATGAATCTAATTATATTATCTAGTACATTAAGTGAATGTCTAGAAATGAACCAAACATAAGGTAAGGGATCTCTTCGAACATCAATTTTTTCTTTAGGTTACGTTATATATCTCTTCTACAAAATGTTTTTCTTAATTAATCTTTTATAATTCTCCTATATTATGTGTATATGTCCCACACATATTTATCAAGATCAATTAATATTTTTTTATGGTGAAATACATTATTTAAAAGGTTCTTTTCTCAATTTATCTTGATATGTTAGGACACCTTTCTATTTCTTACCCCTTTTCAAGTATTATCCAAAAAATGGTTTAAGATAAAAATATTTTTGAAAATAACTCATTTTATCATCAAACACCATTTTTATTTCACCAATGGTTTTATGTAAATTATTATTCTCTTACCCTATTTTAAAGACTATTTATTCCTTTCATTATAATAGTAATTAAGTGGCACATTTCTAATGTTAACTAACCACTATTTTTCACATTTTCAACTCAGTTGGTAATCATTATTCTTGATATATTTTGATTTATTTTTTATTAATGAAAAATAATTTTTTAAAACTCTTATTTCATGGATAAAATTATTATACACAATTTGGTTATGCCTTATAACATGATTATGATATCCATTTCTTTCTATGGGAAACCCTTATGTTTATTCATTTTCTTTGATTATTTATATGGCACACATACACATGAACATGTTATGGTGGGTTCTCAAAAATAGCACTCAAATTTATTGTGTAATATTTTAGTCTCATGATATATTATATATGGGATTAGAGAGTAAACCTAATCCTTTATGGGATTCTATCCACCATGTGATATAATCTTGGCAGTTACTCTTGACTCGTATTTATGTAATGTAATGTTTTTCTTACACTTTGCAATGTTTCCATTATCATATGACTCAATGATATATATTTTGTACTTCTATATGTTTATTCATGATCTATGACTTTTATTATATCATGTTATTCTTTCTAACACATCTAGTATACTTCATTCCAATATTTCTTCCCTTACTGGTCTTTTTAGCTCTTCCCTTTTTATATGTATTCTTTAGATTATCTTATGAAGTTGTAGGACCTCAAAGGGAGTTAGGATAAAACTATAAAGATTAATAAAATGGTATTTTATTTTAGTTTCAGACTTTATAATTATGTGATTAATCCTATAAAGAAATAAGACTTTTCAATCCATGGTTTTTATTTTATGGAAAATTATGCTAAAAATCATTTAATAGTATGTGTAAAATGTTTTGGTTACTATATTGTATGCATGGTATAACTAAAAGTTTATGTTATCATTTATAATTGAATATTTACTTCACAACATTTCTCACTCGTTGAAAACTAATAAAATACACTCATATTGTCTTAGTATTTTAGAAAAATGACTCATAAGTCGTTTTTTATGTGTAGTAACCATTCTCACATAGAACCAACATAATATAGGATTTTTATGGACCAAATTGCATGTCTTCAGTTTAAAATGACATTTAAGTAAAAGAATGTGATGTACTCAAAACAGATCAGATACATTTGGACTAATTTTATATATTATGAAAATGAATTGTAAATAATTTATTGATATATAGGAATCAACCGCATGCTAATCTAACACATGGTGTGGATGATATGACTCCAAGAGTTCTTTTTATTTAAAAGTTACATTTTAGTTCAAAAAAACTATGACATACTAAAAACCAATAAAATTAATTTTTATTGTTTTATACTTTAGTAAAATAATCCAAAATAAATTTTTGATGTGTAGTAATTAGTCTCGCCTCAATATGATACACAGTGTGCGTGATATTACTCAAAGTGTTTATTATCAGTTTAAAATTGAAATTTTAATTCAAAAAATATATCAATCACTTAAAAAGGAGAAAACATACTTGTATTGTATTGATACTTTAGAATAATGATTTATAAGTCATTTTTATCGTGTAGGAATTAGTATCATGTAAAATGGGCACATAATGTTTTCGGTTTTACTCAAAGTGTGTTATTTTAGTTTAAAATGAAATTTTAGTGAAAAAGAAATGTGATATGCCTAAAATAGAGAAAACAAATTTTTATTTTTCTGATACATTAGGAAAATAAACCTTAAGTTGTTTATGATTTATAGAAATAAAAAAACATCAATCGAATAAATCATGTGATCGGTACGAATCCATGTGTGCCTTTTTATTTAAAAATGATATTTTAGTTCAAAACACATATTATATACTCAAAATTGATAAAACCTGTTAGTATTGTTTTAATATTATAGTAAAAAAAACCATAAGTCATTTGTGACATATATAAATTAGCCTCACCTCAAACTGATATATGGTGTGTCTGGTATAACTCAAACTATGTATTATGAGTTTAAAATGACCTTTTAGTTCAAAAAACATGTGACATACTCAAAAAAATGAAAAAACATTTATATTTTTTTGATACTTTATGGAAACAATCCATAAGTCATTTTTGACATGTAATAATTAACCTCATCTCAATACGATACACAATGTGACCTGTATGACTCAAATTGTGTGGTTTGAGTTTATAAATTACATTTTATTAATGTATTCTCTCTTATTTTTGTTAAATTTATTTATTTTTAGTATTACTATTGTAACAATTTCTTTCTTGTATAGGTTCATTATTTTCTCGAATTAGAGTGGTTTCTTCAGAAATTGATAGCATGATCGAGCTTTTTGAGAAGGGATTAGGTGTTAAAGACAATGAAACCATTAATGTTAATGAATGTTTTTGATAAATTGTAATTTCTAATGTAATTGTAAAAAAATTTGTTTTAAATGAATATAATATACTTTTTCATATATTTTTAATTAAAAAATATTTGAGTTAAATTATTTATTTTTGATATATTTGAACTTTTTGTTGCGGTGTGTTGTAATTTTAATGGCACATTTCAGCAATATGTCATTTATCTATGTAACGAATCAGACTTTTTAAATGTTATTTTTTTCTTAAATTAAATTTTTCTTCGTGTAATATAATATTATAAGAATAAAAAATAATTATAAATCAACAAAATTTTATTTCATTAATAATTATCATTATATTATTCATCTATGAAACCAATTAAAATTCCAAACATTACAACTAGAAAAAAATATAAAATAAAATAAAAAATTGGTAATGTACCCCAGTCCACTAGAATCAGATCCCCCAATGAAAATTTTATAAAAATAAAACAAATTATTATTAAACCAATAAGAATCTTATGTAATAAAAATATTACCTTAGGGAGAAATTTGTGGTAAATTTTGAGTGAAAGAATTATGTAGTATTTATTAAGTGTAAAGGGAAATGTGGACATTGAGAGTCAACTGTAATATAAATATTGCTCAAATATGACCATTGGTGAATATAACCATTTGAAAATATACCCTTGGTTTATAATTTTATCCTTATAATTAGTTTTTATAAATAGTAATGACAAAGGATAATTTATATATAAAGGATAATCGATCATATAAACTTGTAGATTCATGTATTTTGATGCCCATTTTTTAAAACATGGGAGGGAGGTATCATAACCAAGGTTCTCCCTTGATCAATCCCAATATGAGCTTCAACCAGTGATGTTTTAATGAAATCACCTACATGATATGTTCAAATTACTTTAGATTACTACTCGTTCAATGTTAGCCAAGCCACCCCACAAAAATACCACCATCGGACACCTTGATCTTAGGGTGTATGTGTGTGTAATAAGGGGTTTTCTGTCTAGAACTTAGTTAATTAATGTTTAAATTCCATGGATAAATAAAATGTGTATTCTATTAATTCCTCCTAATAATAGTTTTTCTGAATAAAATATATGTTTAATTGAGATGAATTTGATAATTTTATTTTTGGACGTAAATAATACATGATTGTATTTTTTTATAAAATATATACATGTTTATAATAAACTCATTTATTTTGAATAATATTTTTTAAATAAAATATACTTTTAAAAAACTCTTACATAAATATAGTTGATAACATAATTGTTTAATGTCATAAGAAATTTTTTATAAGTGTCATAAATTTGATTGTTCATTAGAAACTGTTCATTTTAAATAAATAAAGATTTTTATATTTAAAAGTTAAAATTATCATATTTATTGAATTATTATGAAATAATAAACATTTTATTTTTAATCATCATATTGAAATTAGGTTAGGGTGAATTTATGATAATCATCTAAAATAATTTATTTTTTCATGAATAGTAAATGATACAATTTTGAGTTTTTGGTATATTTTATGACTTCATATTTTATGTCAAAATGATGTAATAATTAATTAAATAGAATAAACAACCTAAATAATTTTATTTTATTAATATTAATTATTTTAATTTATTTTAATCAATTTCTAAAACTATATGTGACTTTCCAAAGTCTAAAAAGGAAAATTTAATTTTAAAAAACATTACTTTGTGAAATCATTAATTTTCTACACCAAAAGAAGTATTAGAAAAAAAAATTCAGATCTAGTGGATTAAAATATCATAAAATATTATCCAAATTTTCAAATTTATGATAAAAAATCATGGTTAATCCAATGGTTTTTCATTTTCCACAACCTATATTTCATAGACCTATATTTGGAAATTATTAGACAATTCCTCCACCTTTCCTATAAATACCCATACATTCCACTATTCCCATTCACTCCTAACCCATCCTCCAAGAATTTATGGTTTTTTTTTTCTCCCAATGATTCCTCCCAAGGTTCCAACCTCAAGTTTTAGGAACAACTCTTCAGGATAAGGGAAATCTCCACTTCTCTTTTCCATTCAGGTTTCTATTTCATGTGGTATGTCTTCTAATTTACAAAATAAGTTCTTTTGTCCTCTTATTATATTCCCATTACTATAAGAATAGTTTGTTATGAATTTTAGACTCTTTTCAAATATTATTTTTAATTTTTATAAAACCATGTTTTATACCTGTCATGCTACCAGATTTATATCTCAAATTTCCTACTTTCACATGACAAATTATATTTTAATTTTTATTTCAAGACCAAAACCTATTTTATTTTCAATTGGTATTCAAATATATTTGAAAATTAATTTTTGATTTTGTGATTTACATATATTGAACCCACACTTCCTTTAATGGGTTAAAAATGATGTAATGACCATGCCTATATTCTCTTTTTTATGTCAAGATTTTGATAAGAAATATGATCTTTATTCTCCAAAACGTTTTAGTGAAATTATTTCTTACGATAGATATGGATGAAATTAATTAATACATATAAATGGTTCCCCCTTATATCACTCCAATTCATTGGATAAATAACTTAATCACTAGATATGACATGTTTTATGAAACCTTGGTGAATAACCTTGGTAATAAACCTTGGATATGTGTTTATGAATGTCTCATTTTAATGTTTTTTCCAATTTTCCATGTTATGATTAATTTTCTTATTATTATGATATGCCTCTTATTCAGGCCTTATTTTTATGCCTCATGTTGTTTTTAATTTTTCCCAAGATCACATGTTATATATCCCTCATTCTTATTCCTTTATTTGGATTCATACTCACCCCTTTCCTTTGA
This sequence comes from Viscum album, assembly GCA_963277665.1. NCBI lineage: Eukaryota > Viridiplantae > Streptophyta > Magnoliopsida > Santalales > Viscaceae > Viscum > Viscum album. The sequence goes on along the minus strand of OY728130.1, from coordinate 1,187,865,868 downwards.
AGTGTGTCCCCATGATATGAAATAAAGAAAAATTGACATAGGGTGATCCCAGGAAGGTTTCATCAAGTGGAATTATAATAATGTTTTAATTTTTCATGTATTATGTAGCTTATTTTAAAGAAACTAAACTTTAAATAAAACTATGATTGTACCATGTAATGAATAGTTATGTAATAAAAATATAGGATGTTATAATTAGAACTAAAAAACTAATAAAGGGGACTCCTCTTAATGGTTCTTAGGACAACAACACTTTTTAGCATTATTGAAGACTTTTTATAGCACTGTCTATATCCTGATCCATTGTAGTGCCAGTTTCAAAATAAAATTTCAAATATGTTTTATTTGAGTAGATGTTTGTACTTTGGATTTTTTGTACATGGTTTAATCTGGTTTTTTAGTTCCCACTTAACCAAAATGTGGGTTTATTTTAAAATAAAAAAAGTCTTATAAGGGTGGTGGTGTAAATTAATTTATATAGTGTATGTAATCTATGTAAATGGTAGGGAAGTTATTACATAACATTGATTTAGTCACACCTAATATGGATTTATTAATTACCTATCATGTGAATTAATTACATGTGTAAATTTTAATTACATTTTAGGTAGAGGATAATACAAATCCTAAACATGCAAACACATTGGTTATGTTAGTGGGCCCCGCCTAATCCCACATTAGGATTGAAATGTACCCATTTGACCATATTATTTTATATTCATGGATCAGAGACCCTTAGTATCCTAGTTGTTCAAGCCACATCCTTCTTAATAAGTATTTTTAGACACCCTCTGAACCTTATTGACACTTATCCGTTGCTCCAAGACCCACATTTTTTGTTTTATTAAAGAAATAAATATTTGTTTAGCATGTGAGGCCCCCAATGTCGTCATATTAGCTGTATTAATGGAATTTTTAGGTCCCATCAACAAACCTAGAATTCCTTCCTTAAACATGAGATGGATGACCCTATTAATGTTTATTTTCATGTGGAATTTTCCCCATTAAGAAGGCCTAACCTTTATGCACCAAGATGGATGATTTTGGAGACTACTCCCCCCAACAAGCATGCATTTGAGTGTTATCCCAACGTCATCAATGGAATCACATCCCTTTATTTTTTATATGATCATGCCTACTTATTCAACATTGATGACCTATTGGAGTTAAGTATGATCATTGTGTGGTTACATAAAAACAATTTTAGGTTTTCAAATTTTAATTGGTGGTCTTCTTCATATCTTCCCACATGAGATATGATATATTTCGATATATCTATTTTTTTAATGTTTCATGGGGGAGGTTACAGGAGGTTACATGAGCAGCACTCAGGGGCTTATAAAATAAAGAGGCAACAACCCAACAATGGATAATACATGGGTGATGGTTTTTTAGATGTGTGAAGCACTGAGAAAAAGAAAATTGGGTTGTGCAATGAGGCACTTAAACAATGCCTCGTGTTTAATTTTGATCTCTGGAAGGTGATGTCTTATCATGGGACTATTATCTGAGATGCGAGAGAGGCATATTGGGGTGTGGTTTTCACATAGGTTTTCTACACAGAATTTGATGATTCAAGTCTCGGGAATTACATAGATTTTTGTACTCTCTGATTCATAGTGTACTTTTTTGAAGTTTTCCCTTTTTTTAATCCTCCATAAGTAGGGGTTTTCACATTAAAATATGTGTCGCCATTTTTTATTCTACTTTTTGTTTTTACAATTTGATTATGTGGGTGATTCTCAAAAATTATTGTTTTTGCAACTGAGTTTTATTCTGGTGTTGATCCACTTCCTAACCAACATCTAGTTTCAAATGAGGTTATCCATTTTTTCTTGATAATTAAATATGGGTGATTCATGACATATAATTTCTTTACATATTGAACTATTTAAAGGGAAAATTGATTTTACACATTGGTAGAAAAGAGTTAAAAATATTCTATTCCATGAGAAGATAGTGAAGGAATTGAAGAAAATCTGATAAATTAGAGATGATGAGTGATGGTGATTAGAAGTATATGATAGAGTTAGAGATAAGAACAATTAAAATGTAGTTGGGTGATAATGCAATGCTAGAAGTGATGAATCTGGAAGATAAAGAGGAGATCTAGGGAATGTTTGAAAGAAAGTATAAATGAAAACACCTCATAGATCATTTATATCTAAAAAATGGTTTTCTCGTTTGGGAATTCTAGTAAATGGATATTTAGGTAAACATATGGAAGAATTCACCAAACATCAAATGGATATGTCTATTATGGAGGTCATGATTGATGATAAAGGTAATGTAGTACCTATTGAAATGGATTAAAAAGAAAAATCATTACTTATTTTGGGTACATTTTCATATTCATATGATAATATCATCAAAACATTGTTGTTCAGGAGAGACACATTGAAGTAGGTTGATATGATTTCATCATTATTGATGAATGAAACTCACTGAATGAAAAATTATGGTAAATCTATAGGTAATAGTGGTATTCTAGATGTGGCAGAAGGATGTAGTAATTAGAGAGGTTGGTCAAATACAAAAAGAAAGGCCAAATGATTTTTTTTGTTCCAAGTAGGTCCATGTGTAGAGAAACTTATATGAATTGAAAAATCTTAGGAGGAAAAGAAGGTGAACAACACCGATTTTGAGGATACGATCATAATTCTTATTCAGGTTGAGGGTTATTTACTTTCAATTGGAATTTATTTTCATAGGTCAACTCTATAAATAGAATGGTTGGTTGATTCAGCAACATCCTTCGATATTAAACCAAATAGAGAATTATTTTCTTGATAAAAAGAAGAAGAATTTTCTATATTAGAGATGAGAAAAGAAGATTCTGCTGATGTTATTAGTGTTGGTAATATTTGTATCACTATGAATTCATGTTTTACATTGACATTGAATAATGTGTGACGTGTTCCAGGCATATGCCATAATTTTTTATATTCATATACTCTTGATACAGATGGATTCATAAGTTCATTTGGCGGTGGAAGATGGACATTTTCTAGAGTATTGATGGTTTATGTAAGAGGAAAATGGATGAAATGATTTACAATTTGGATGTAACAGTGTGTTGTGATGTGAAGAATACATTTGCAAATAGGACTTCATCAAATTTTCTAGATAGGTGATCATCGTGCATCAGTTGAAGACCATTGACTATGTTGTAGAAGGCTTAGAAGCCAAAGCATGTCAGCTTAGGTGTTTTAGGTCTTACAAAAAATTCTTTTTATTTAGAGAGTGACATTAGTGAAGAAATAATAAAATAAAATATCGAGGTGATAAACTGAGGATTTCTTTCTACATGTAGGATGTGGAGTAGAGGAAAAATTAAATTCATGCAGGTCATCCAGATTATATGGTGATCTTAGTTATGTGGGAGCCAGATATTCTTTATTCTTGTATTGAAGGGGCAGAGACATGTATGATAAAGACATCAACATTTTTATTTCTTTTACAGGGGTTTATTTCAAGTTTATATCAAAGATGAAAAAGTTAGATGTCATATTTATTACATAGGATGATGGTTGGTGTGATTCCAACTGGTTTTCTTTCCAAATATGTTTTTTATGTGATATCCTTCTTTGATGAGTTGAATGAGGAGATTTATGGAGTTCATACTACTCATTTTTTGGTTATTTGAAGATAATTTTTGGATTTCAATTTTCAAATGTTGGCCTTATTTTTGTATCTACCCATGTAAGATATGATATATTTCAATATATCTATTTTAAAAATGGTTCATGGGGGAGGTTATGGGAGGTTACGGGAGATACACTTTGGGGCTAATAAAATAAAGAGGCATCAACCTAATAGTGAGTATATTTAGGGTGAAGTGTGATATGGGAGTGCTGGTAGTCATGTCTCATGTGACAGATACATAACTAACAGTTTCTGGGTGTGGGCAGTAGTGAGTAGGGGAAAATCGGGTTGTGCAAAAAGTTTCATCAATGGCGCCACATGTTCGGTTTTGTAATATGAAGGGTGGTGTCTTGTCCTAATATTATTATCAAATTTGTGATATAGGTGTATCGGTGTATGTTTTTTCCCACATGTTTTTCTACATTGTATTTGATAATTCAATTCTTGGGATTAACTTGGATTTTTTTACTCTCTAATTCATAGAAGATTTTCTAGAAGTTACCTCATGGTTTTTAAATCCTTCAAAAGGACTGGTTTTCCATGTAAAAATGTGTGTCCCAATTTATCATTCTATTTTATGCTTCATTTGTAATAGTAGAGTCAAGATCAGAGAATTCACTTATATCCTCTTCAATTCTACAAATTATTCTTCACATTCCTTTTTTCAAATAAACTTATCTATTTTACATGTAGTCGTGGTTAATGGGTTAGCTAATCGGGAAAAATACTGAAATAATTGCTGATAGTAACCTACTAATTCAATAAAACTATGTACGTTGGGTATATTTGGTGGTGTAGCCCATTCCTAGAATTCCTTTTTCTTCACAATATAAATTGTGATTCCATTCTTGAAGATAATATGACCAAGAAAAAGATAATGTTTAAAGCCAAAATCCACTCTTTCTTAACATAAAATATAACTCTTTTCTTCTAAGAGTATCCAAATAAATCCACAAGTGGTTCTAATAGTCCTCATATATTTTTGAGTATAGAAATATTTCATCAATAAATACCACAAAAAATTATCAAGATATTCCTTGAATACTCTATTCATTAGATCCATAAAAATAGAGGTTTTATTAGTCAATCCAAATGTAATTACTGTAAACTGGTAATGCTCATACCTTGTTGAAAATGCTATCTTTGTAATATGTTCAATCTTTAAACACAATTTATAATATCCAAAATGAAGATCAATCATTGAAAAAATTTGAGCACCATAAATTTGGTAAAATAGTTAATCAATGTGAGGCAGTAGGTACTTGTTATTCATCATAATAACATTGATCTCCCTATAGTCAATGCACAACCTCATTGGTCCATATTTCATCCTAAAGAAATGAAAAGGTTCTCCCCGAAGACAAACATTGGGGCTTATAAATCCCTTATCACTTAATTACAATAGTTATTTATTTAACACTATTAACACAACGGTGACCATTCTATAAGGATTATCTAATATAGGTCTTATATCTGGGATTAAATCAATATAAAACTCAACTTCCTACTCTAGAGTATGTATAAGAAATTATTCTGGAAATACATCAATTTATTCAGGTAAAATGGTTAAATCCTCTATTTAAAGATCCCATTTTTCATCAGGGGGTTTTATCTGTTATTTTTCTACAAGAATATCATTAAGAGGAGTCACTGTATGTGGTTTCAGATATGACTCATATGATGAATTATCCCCTTAAAAATAATCAATTACATATCTTTATCACAAATCATAATTTCCCTCTCTTTGAAATAATTATTTTCATTATATTTTGAAATCTAGTTCATACCATGTATTATATAAAAATAATCCATCATTATGATAACAAAATCAGAAATTAGAGTGTGCTTAAGTGTCATAAAAGGTACTAATGGACACATATTTGTTGAAAAAAAGTTTCCACTATGAGTTTTTACTGGAAACTCCATTGTTAAGGTGAATTGGAAATATATAATTTTTATAGTAAACTTAGAAGATATAAAATAATATGATCATATAGAATCAAATTACATTTTATCTATGTTTTAGGATTTGATTAAAGTTCTTTCCACCACATAATTAGTACCTTTAACCTCATCTATTCTTATTGAATAAGCATGACCTTGTTCCCTTGTCTTTTTTTAGGGAAATTTCCCTTAACATATAATACATTCATTTGCATATTGTCCTATATCCTTATAGATGAAGCGATTCACATTGCTAACTTCTTTCTTTCCCTTGCAATCATAGGCATGGTAGACATTTTATACACACTAGAAAAAAACTCCCATTACCAATAGGCATGTTCCATAATGTTTCTTTCCACATTTATTACAAGTTAGAAATTATATTCTTCCCTTCTTAAATTTTTCCTTACTTACTTTTTGAGAGTACAAAACATCCATATTCTTATCCTACTTTCCTTCGAATCCATATGGCATGGAAAATTATTCCTCTGTCTCGATGCCACATGATACTATATCCTTATATGATATGAATTTTTTGGAGATTAATTCCCTTAGTATAATTGGATTAATAACATAAAATAAACTTTTAATCCTTGTACTTGGATTATATATGTAGTATGTAACATTCCTTGATAACATAGTAAAGTTGGATTTATACTTAGCAATGTTTTCATCCTCTTTCAGTCTCAGACTTCATAATTTCCTCTCCATATCCACTCAATGTTTTCAATGGAAAAATGTTTCCAAGAATATTTCGTTCAAATCATTTCATTCCATATTTCCAATTTCATCGTCCACCTTTTTGTTTTGAATTAATGAACATCATGGATCTGTATCTCCCAATATATGATAAACTGCCATGATAACCATATCCATTTCGTTGCATCATAAAGTGAGAAATATCTTCTATAAGGAACTTATCCATTGCTCAGATACAAATGGTCTTGTATTACCATTGAATTATGGATGTGGTTTTCAAATGAAGCGGTTTAAAATTTTTACACCATGTTGTGGATTAGGTTGCTTCATGCGAGTAAGGTTATTTCTCATAACTGGAGTCAGTTTCCCTAGTATACTTATAAGTTGTTCACATCTAGTTACATCTCCAGCTCCAACATCATTGTCATGCATATGAGGTAAATACCTACATGGAATATGAGTTTTTATATTGTTTTTATTGCTTCCACTTTGAACTATTTATAAACAATAGAATACACTATATTATATTATGATATTTTAAAACTATTTAAACACTTAAAGTGTAATTAATCTCAAAATAATATGATTGGTTACATTGAGAATATTCTAAAAGTCGGTTATATGGTTATATTTCACAAATCTATGTTTTCATAAATAGAGGTTCTAAAGTTTCTACTAAAATTTCTTTGACACCAACTCTAATGACCCTAACCCCATAACCCAGAGTTGGTGCCTTACTTAATTTCATTGGTATAATAGAAAATGAAGTCACATCTCAAAGGACCAAATATTTTAGAATATTTGGAAAAATAGATACAAACATCATTGTTACATTACAACATGGAATGATATACAACATAAAAATCCTTTGGAAACTTCCCAATTCTTCTAGATTATCTCTCTATTTTAATCATAATATATATATTGAAATCCTAGGTAAAAATAAAACATTAGAAAGGGGTGAGATCTGATGCTTAGTAAGGGTAATAAATACATCAGAATCTATCACAAATAAATATAAATAATAAGGCAAGGTGAATAACTAAACACATGTTCCATTAAACCTAATCTTGAGCATATTATGGTTGGAATAAAATTTTATCAAATAATTCCATGTAAATAATCACATGAAAATGATACATACCCATGGATATTCTACTAGTATAATAATCAAATGGATTGTAGTAAAAAATCTAATAATGAGGGAATGAATAATGTGGGACATCATAAACATACCATCAAGGCCTCATCTAAAATGTCTACATTTATGGGTAAGGCATCGACCAAAACCCAATTTAGTTTTTCTCCTGAGACATACCGATGCATTGAGGATATATAACGGGGACCTCCCAACAATAACTAATTCTAATTCATTACTCATATATAAAGGGTGAAACATAATCAACATTTACATTCATGTTGAAACAAGAATATTAAATGTAAATAATTTCTCCAATCAGTAAAAAAATCATAAACTATCCATTGTAATATTGTGAATGGTAACAAGATAGTATATCCCCAATCAAATTGAACATAAACCATTAAAAAAATATGGTATATGGTATCATAAGATATCAACCTTAATTAAGAATAAGAAACTAACATATGGGTTGCCTATGGAAATAAATTGGTATCGTACTCTTGTCCTAAGGCATAAAAAATCAGTGTATCATAAAGGTGTACATGAAAGAATGGATTTAAAAGATAAATAGACATTAATAAGGAAAAATATTCATATATCAAGGTAATTTATGTCCAAATTCAGTGAAAAAATGTTAAAAATAGTATAAGAAACAATAAAATGAGTTACATAAATGTAGTTTTAGGGATAATATAAAAAAGTCTATAAATAGAACAGAGACATAATTATTTTCATTAAACCAGAAATTTACTAAGATTGTTTTTCAATATAAAAATATTGATTTTGGAAAAATATTGGTGTATTAAAATAGACTGTGGAGTGTACTTAAAATGGGTAAAAAATTAGTAATTTCTCTTTAATGGGGCTTTCTTATATAGAGGAATTGAAAAAGGAACCTCATAAAAAATGTATTTCTACATAAGAGAAAGAATAATTGAGATAAGTACATATGTTTGGAGTGTAAAAAAATAAGTATGATTAAATAATAATAATTAATAATTACATTGGGATAAATAGAGATAAAGCATTACCTGAAGGAAAAAATGGGGGTTCGAAGAGAATCCCTTACCTTATGTCTGAAAGTGTTCTACACTTTCACATAATATCTTGGAAAATAAAATTAAATAAATAAATTAATTAATTACGAACATATTATAAATGAATTTTTTGTATAATTTAATTAAGTTCATGTACAACCTTTTTGACGAGTTATAAGATACAATTTCATCATTCTGAGTGTTTGTTTTCTTGGTTTTTCATGATCGGTTCGCTTGTATACAAGTACAGAAGTTCAGGTAAAATATAAATGGTTCTAAAAAATTACAATTATATGTTATTAATTAACATAAATATTTTTAAATGATCTTATATATCATTTGGTTATATGGTATGAGAATAATTCAATAGATAAATTGTTAATGAAAATGATTTAATGTATTTTGGTGGTTTTTACAACTATCAAAAACTTATATCATTTTATTTAATATCCTATTTATATTTTTGTTCCAGAACATTATATAACTTATTTTATATATAATAAAATCTTATTAAACCATAATAATTGTTTTAAACTATACTGTGATGGCGTTAATTGTAAAATGAAATCACATCATCCACGATGGCGGTTAATCGACACATCACGAAAGATGTTTTCATTTTTAGAATAAAAGGAAGATGAGAAGTGGTTTGGTGATGGATATTCCATTACCAAAATAAAATTACATTATATATATGATAATATATTTATAATTAATCTTTGGATAGATTAGGTAAGTACAGGATAAGAAAAGAAAATAAATTAAAAGGATAATGAATGATGAATTTACATCTGGTATAGCATCTCCCTGAGAACCGCTTTAAAGCACTTGGGATTGGTCTTTTGGTGAAACAAGAAATATAAGTACGTGTGGGAGAGATTTTTGAGAGTAATTGAGTATATTATAATAATGTTAAAAGGATTATAACGTGGGAGGATAAGAGGTGGTGAGGAGTGGTATTTATAGTGGAGGAAAGAAGTTCTTTTTTATTATTTTATTCATTTTATTATTATTTTGGCTCAAGACTATAAATAGTGGTGATTATTGTGAATAATTATATTAAATAATGCACGTGAGATTTAACTAATGGGTGATTAACTCATCCATACATCAGTTATGACTCAATAATTCATTAATTTTTTAAAAAAATGTAAATTACAGTATTTCTCTATTCACAAAAAATACAACTTTTTTAGAAAAATCCCAAAAATCCTATATTACAATTTTTTATGTGTAGATTTTAAAAAAACACCATTTTAAGAAAATAATTTTTCTAGATAAGTGAAATTTAATTTTTAATTAAAATCATCATATATTCGAAAAATACCAATATTATAAATATAAACAATTTTAGGAAACTTTGGAAAATTAATTAATGTCTAGTAAAACTTTTTTATAATAACAAGACAAGAAAATACTAATTTATAAATCTATTTTTGGAAAAAATAATATTTTAATAGTCAAATTATAAAAAAACATTTACGTTTCAAAAAAATACCAATACATAATTTATTTTTTAAAAAACATTTATTTACTTATTTCATTAAATAGATATATTATATTTTCATTCATAAGATACAAATATTTTATTTATACTTTCATAGGTGAGGTAAATATTTTATTAGCTTTATCACTATTCTTAATTGTTATATTACTATTCCAATGGCCATGTTAATATTTTATAGTATATCTTAGTTTTAAACAAGATTTTTTATACAAAATAATCTATTGATGATTTAAAATTTAAAAATTACATTCCATAAAATCTAAGGGTGTTACACTTCAGGTCATGTCGACGATTGTCTGTATAGCTCTTATTTTGGATTTTGGATACCTGGATGTGTTCCTGAAGGGTTTTCACATTTTTTACCATTTCATTGACCATTTCAGGTATGATAAACTTATTTTCACCAAAATCATCCCAGCATGCCTATTTTTTATATCTTTTTTCATAAATGGCTTTATATGGAACCAATTGGATGCTCGAGCCGAAATTGTTGTTGTAAAAGAACTAGACCAAAGGTATATGTTGTTAGAATCCTTTTAAGTCCATAAAATGTGATCTCAACATGTCTTGTAGTGTTTGAATAGTTCTCTCAGACTATACATTAGTATGTGGATGATAAGTCATACTGAAGTTCATCTTAGTTTTTAGATCATGTTGGAGACATTTCTAGAACATGTAGATAAATCTCGGATCTCAATTAGAAATAATCGATAGTGGTACTATATGTAGCCTCACCACTTCATTGATGTATATACATGCAAGTTTGTCGATTTAGAATTCATCTCACATTGTAATAATGTGAGTTGTCTTTGTAAGAAGACCAATAAAAACACACATAGAATTATTTCCTCTGGATGTCATATGAAGTTTAGTGAAAAATTCCATGGTGAGTTTTCCAATTTCCATGTTAGTGTGGGTAATCATTCCATCATACCCTTAGAATTTTTTCTTTTATCCTTCAATTTCTGATATACTAGGCACTTTGATGCTTATTCAGTGATCTATTTCTTCATATTTTCTAACTAATAGTTCTCTCAAATATCTTGATTCATTTTTATGCTCTGTTAGTGAATAGAGAAGGTTAAACTCTGTGCATCATTCAAAATATATTTCTTTACCTCTAATTTGGATAATAGACATAATAATGACCTGAATCTTATGATTCCTTCCTCATAAATTTTGAACTATGAGGATTTATAATTTTTGATAGCTTCCACCTTTTTCTATATATCTACATTATTTATTTTATCACCCTTTATTTTCTCCATGAGAGATGGTTGAATAGTAATTTGAGAAAGGATTGATGATATTCCTCCCCTAATTATTCCCAGGTCTGTCCTTTTCAAATCTAAGAAGATTGGATCCTTATAAATTTTAATCATTGATAATATCATAAGATACTTTCTACTTAGAGCATTTTCCAATCTATTTGTCTTATCAGGATGGTAGTGGATTGAGCAGTCATGATCCCTAATGAGATCTAACCATATTCACTTGAAAATATTAATCACGTTCTATGTGAATACTTATTTGATGATCTTATGATTAATATATATCACACACTTATCCAAATAAAGATACTAACAACATATTTTCAAAACGAAGATCACTACTTCCATCTCTAGATCATGCATGGGATAGTTTTTCTCTTGAATTTTTAACATCATTGAGGTTTAATCAATGAGTTTATCATTTCTCATTAACACATGGCCTAAGTCCTTTGAAGAATCGTTTTATACCACAATGATTTCCCCAATTATTGGAAGTGTGAGTGTTGGTGTAGTGATAAGCCTCTTTTTCAACTCTTTGAAGTAGTCTTCACAATCACTAGTCTAGGTAAACATTACTCCCTTCTGAGTTAGCATGTTTAATTGGTCTGACTGTAATAACTTGGTTCTACTATGAGTTATATATCCCTCACATTTCATCAATTCCAATATTAATTGTCAAAATATTTCCTAATTTGGATTCCATTTGAGGTCATGGAGGTTTTTGGGGTGTCTTGGGATGGTTTGGTGCTAGGTACCCAATTATTAGGGTGAAAAATGACCATCTAATGGTTAGTGGAAATCGTGTGGGGAAGGCCACATGGTTAGATAAAACAATGCGAGGATAGATAGTGGGGATCTGTAGGCTTCAAAGATAGAAAAAACTGTGCGATTTGGGGTTCACAACCATGTGACCATGTCTACAATTTTGATAAAGGGGTTTTTCATGATTTATGCATGGTTAGTCAAATTGAAGAAGAAAACAATATGAGGTGACCCTCTATACAGCTAAGTGTTCATGTTTGGCACACAGTGTAGCCAAACCGTGCGACTCTATATTTTTGGTGAAATTAATATTTCCCCTTATTACATCTATTAAACCTAAACCTTTTTCCTATTTCCTCATCAGAAAAAACCCTGATCTTTTGAGAGCTCCTTTGAAGATCTAAACTAGGATTTTCCCCTAACTCTCCATCAAATCTAAGATTCAAGTGTTTTTTGTCTTGTTGGATCCACATTGATGAGTTATAGATTCCTTTTATGTCATTCCTAATTTTTTTTGATATCATCTATGATTTTTTTCTACAATATTATTTTCCTTATTGTTAGGTTCTTTGTCCGTTATTTGATTTTCTCCTCATCTGAGTCAAATCATAAGATGATACTAGAAAACCAATCCACTAAAGACCTATGATATGTTGTCATATTACTTTCATTTAATGTCAAATTTCTATATATATGTCATTGTGTCATGTGCCCAATTCACTAGGGGCACCATGAAATAAATTTAGATCCTTGAATTAATAATTTAGGCATAGATTATGTAATTAAAGAGGGAATCAAAGAATGGTGATAGGTTGAGGATTCTGAAATTGGAACCACCCCTTTGGGTGTTTTGTGTATTTAATTGGGCCATTATAATGGCATGTGAATTTTGGATACCTTTTAGGTGTGCCCTTTAACCCATTTCATTGGATGTTAATATTGAATTTTAAATTGAATCAATGAATTTTATTGTGAATGTAAATGAAAATTGAATTGCTTGTTTAATATTCAGTTTCTATTAATATTGAAATTTCCATGTGAGTTAATCTAAAGGAATATACCTTATAATCTTAATTATGCTTTAGTCACCTTTTGAGGTGAGATTTAATTGAAATTGTTTTGGTAATGACATTAAAATGTTTAAATGGAATTGGTTAAATGGAATTTAATGTGATTAAATTCCTAAATTCCTTATGTAACACATGTATTCAATGAATAATGACAATGATAGACTCAATTGTGTTGTTCCTATATTATACATGAGTGATACATGGAATTTCATATATATTTCCAAGGAAGTATTCTTAGGGGGTGACTATTATATGCCATGTGAAACTTAGATTACATATGGATTTATAAGGATGGACTCAAAAGGGAATTTAATCATTTATGACATGGGTGACACTTGGGCTCCCTTAGTGGACAGCCAAGGATATACTTGAATAGAATAGATGTTATACCACACATAGAGATATACCTAGGTTCTTGAGAGGTTCTAAATATATGGGATTGTAGGGAGTAGGTTTATATTATACATGGAGTGATACTTGGATTGAAAATTAGGAATTCCATTGATAGGCTCACGTCCACAAATAAATAATGAATTAAATGAGGTTTATGACGCATCTACTAAGCCAAAGAAAAAATCTGGATTTTGTTCTTTGTTTACACTTTATAGACGACCTGTTTAGGTATCCCTTAATCATATATTTCCATGGGGAATGTCATGTATACACTAGATCTCAAGGTTTATTAATTACATGGAATTGAATCAATAAATGGACTTGTTATAAATGAGAACTTTGACATTATAGGATGTTTAATTTTAGTACTTCATTTACATATTATATTTCTTCTTACACACTGTGACTATTTTATATTCACTAAATAGATAGAACTAGACCTTGGTTGGTTTCCTACTAGGATCTCAAAACCTATTTAGGACACCTTTTTGGTACCTAAATAGACTATATGATTGCACATATTGATAAGGGAATGTACACTGATAAGGGTTGTTAACTGCCTGTTGGGAGCATAGGAGCACGGGATCGATCTTGGGATCGTGATGATAGTTGAATAGATTTTGGAGTTTTTATGCTTTTGATCCATTTATTTTAAACCAACCTTGTATACATGTTATGGATTATTTATTTGATATATGAAATGTTTGACCATCATTTTATATAAGCTCCAATTGTTATCAATTTCAATTCCTACTATTTTCTATTGTCTGGTTGTTATCATTCCTTTCGTTATCTATCTATTATTGATATTACACCATGATAAACTCTGTTGATGACTGAATAGTCTCCCCTAGAACACACCTAGGCCCTAACTACTTGTCAAAATACTTTGGTATTTGGGGAGATGCTCTTGAGACCATGTAGCCAATCGGGCATGGGTCACTGGTCATTGGATTTTGGGTCTAGGACGTCACAAATTGGTATCAAATGAGGTTATTTTCTGGTTTTCATTATTGATTAGTGATAATAGAAAGGGGTAGGAAATAATAGGAATTTGGTAATGAGTTTTCCCCTCTCATAGCTAACCCACGTATAGGAAAATGCCAAATTTCTTCTAATTAAACTATTTTTTCAAGATTTCAACAATTATAGTTGATTTGATTCCACTGTGGGCTGATGAACTTGAATTGTGATGTTATTATTGATATTATTATGGGATTTATTATGTTATAACATTATTATATAAAGTTATTCCATCGCATTCATCATATTAGGGACTTACAGGAATCATATGACATGAATTATGCCAGGAAATTTATGATGTGTTACTTATTACATCTTTTTGTGATAGGTTTCATGATAGATATACCTACTACTGTGATATGTATTCTAGCATTTATTATATAGTGAATTAGGAGGACACCATAATTTTGTTTCTAAGGAGTATGGTACCTCAGGGATTTGAATTTGGTAAACCATTAGTTTATCCTTTCAAATGAACTTTTGTAAATGTAAAATGGATATGAATTCAAATGAAATGTAAAATAAAATTGCTTATAATAGAGACCATTGCTTAGACTTGACCGTAGTAGTGGGAAGTGGGTAAAATCTATGAATTGTATACAATTTTTACATCACCCAAACTTGGCTCTATGGGAATTCAGGGGATTGTGTTCTTATATAGGAAGGATTGTAGCTATCCTATTTTTGTATCTTCACTTCTATACTATGTACGTGGATAATTTTCTTGATTTGAGGCATGTTCTTGGAATTTGTAAAATCATTCCAACACGATGTCTTCCATTCATATGTCATGAGGGTGGAAATGAATACATTCTAGATGTGGTGTTCCATAGGCTACCACTAGATCCTCCAGTAGTTTCTACTATTACACTAGTATTTGTACTAGACACAGGTGTGGAGGCACAGTTCCATGAGGGATTCATGTGCATTACAAAAACCATTCAGGGAGTACCACAACCTTCCCCTATTATAATAGGGATGATTCGTGAGTTCCAGCAGCAACATCTGGCCATTTTTTAAGGGTATAGAAGACCATAGGATGAAGAGTCATTGATAGAGGTCATGTTATCTATCTTTGATAATCTAGATATAAATCCTAAAAGGATAGTAAATATCTCATGGTATATATTGTGTGACTCTTACAAGAGTTGGTGGGATACTATTACTCACATGGATCATCATCGAGAAATGGATTGTTCGTATTTTCATATATTTTTTATGATTACTTCTATCTCTAAGCATCGAGGATTGATAGATCCTTAGAGTTCATACACATGAACAAGGTCCAGTTATTAGTTATGGATTATTCCAACCATTTTATTGAGCTCCTACACTTCACACCCATTCAGATAGGTGATGAGCTATATAAAGCCAACAAATTTGAAGATGATCTCAGGTATGACATCTGATCATAGATAAAAAAAAATTGACTGACTACCATTTATGGAATAGTGAATCAATTGTTTATCATCGAGCGTAACCTGAGAGAGAAACATGTTTCATGAACATAATTCCATCAAAATATAAACCATTTAGAGAAATAATACAAATGGAAACTGGGATCATTTCCCAGAAATACATGAGTAACTCCAATATATATCATCTTATATGGGCAATATTTTTGAAATATTTCTTGAAAATAATTCTTGAGGAAAATATCCTTTCTTCTTTGAAAATGTTTTCTTTTCTTAAAATGATGAAAAATTTTAAAAGAAAAAAGTTTTCTTTGAAAATATGATTCCAATATTATAATGGAATATTTATATAAATAAGGCTTATTGAAAGTGTAAAAATCTATTCATGTTGTATATGTTAAAAGAAACCATTCTCCTCGTATATTTTCCGAAAAAGTCACAAAGTACCTTATTTGGAAAACAAAACAAAGATTCCTTAAAAAACATGTAATAAAAAGTAAAAAAATTGTTAAAAATGAATTCAAAAATCCATAGGATAATAGTAAAATATTTTATGAAAATATTTTTATAAAACAAGTACATGGATGATAAATATTCCCCAATAGATTCTTATATATAAACAACCTTAGATAATAATGAGATCATGAAATTAACCCTTACCTTATATCTTGACACTCATCATACTTGTTAAAACATCTTATATAATAAATAAAATATTTTTATATTTTTATCATAGAACTATAATAATATATGTAATGCCATTTATAATTTTCATAAGACTTCATATTACCTATTTATTATTAACTTCTTGTTAAAGTTACATTTCAGGTGATAACTGCATTCTTAATTGTATGTGACATGACATGGTATTATTGATTATAATTATTAGATAATTATTTAATTATTTATAGAAAATAAAACATCATATAAATATATTATATATTCAGTATATAAGTATTTATAATAACCGTTAATGATAAATTAAATACACCGTTCAAGTAAACGGTAGGTCGTATGTATGCATGAATGTTGTTTTAATTTTCCTTTCTGGTTAAAATAAAAGATAGTATATGATGTATTTTTATTCCATAATCATTTTAGTGTCATATATAACATATATATTCATAAAATTCATCCTTATTACCAACCATGTGAAATATAGGTGAATAACGAGTCACATCACATTGTGTATATGGTATGCCATAAATAAACACGGTTGAAGTTATCAGTTTCCCAAAATATTAGATAGTAAAAATGTATAAATTATATTATGATTATATAGGTATAATTATATTATAAATATCATATATAATAATTAAAATAATCATAATTATTAGTCACAAAATATGCGGATGAAAAAATAGATTACACAACACTGTGGAGATGGTATGTCATACGTACACATGCAAGGTGATATTGTTTTTCCTAATATGGATAAAAGGATGGATATAGCTGTCCCATAATAATAATAACATCTAAATATATATATGAAACTTCATTTATTACATTAGTATGTAAAAAACATAAAAATATGAAGTAAAAGAAGAAAATAAATTGAATTGTATTAGTAAACCATTTACCTCTTCTTCAGTGGACTTTATTTGGATCACCTCTTAGGGACTCTAGGGATGGTGTTATTAGAAGACCATTACCTATATAAAATAACTAAGAATATTTATAGGAGAATTTTTCAAGGATTCGTTGAGCCAGAAGTCTCACAGTGGTGTGAGGAAGTGAGGAAAGAGGTTCCCTTTTAT
Source organism: Viscum album (assembly GCA_963277665.1). Classification (NCBI taxonomy): domain Eukaryota; kingdom Viridiplantae; phylum Streptophyta; class Magnoliopsida; order Santalales; family Viscaceae; genus Viscum; species Viscum album. The sequence continues at coordinate 1,187,848,204 of OY728130.1, read as the reverse complement.
AAGAGAGGGGAGGGGCACTCTAGGAAACTCTTAAAATATTAAATTAATATACATTTATTTTTGATTTCAAATAGCTTCAATATGAGTTATTTAGAATATAATATGTGTATGGTTAGAAATAACCTCAACCTATTATTTTAAACAAGTTTAGGTGACACTATTAACACTATATTTTGTTTTTAACACTTAGTTAAACCTTTTAACTCACTACTACAAACACGGCCTTTATCAGCGCTAAAAATGGAATTTATCAGCGCTGATAAAGCCAGCGTAGATAAAGGGGGGTCCCCTTTATTAGCGCTCCGAAAAGCGCTGATATAGGACCCCTTTATCAGTGCTTTTTTTAGCGCTGATAATGGGGTCCTATATTAGCACTTCCTTTATCAGCGATTTCGTTTTAGCACTGATAAAGGACCCTTTTATCAGCACTTAGCGCTGATAAAAGTTAAAAAAAATAGAAAAAATTAGAAAAATTAAAAAAAAATTAAAAAAAATTAAAAATACTGCCAATCGGGGGGGGCTTTTATATCTCTTGAACCCCCCCCCCCTTTTACAGCACTTTTGTCCCCTATACAACACCCCACGCACCCCCCTCCACCCTTTAACAGCGCTTGCTCCAATATTCCCCTTGCGCACGCACCCCTGCCTCCACCAGGATTTGAACTCGAGACCTCCCCCCTGCGCGCCTAAGCCCTTACCACTACTCTATTTTGATTTGCTTTCCAATTCATGATATCTCTATATATATATTTATATATTTAGTTATATTTATTCGTATAGTAATATATATTTATATTAATATATATATATAGTTATATTATAATATATATAGTAATATTAATATATATATATATATTGGTATTAATATATATCTATATCGATATATATATATATTTAGTTATATTTATTCGTATAGTAATATATATTTATATTAATATATATATAGTTATATAAACATATATATAGTTATATTAACATATATATAGTTATATGAATATATATTTATATAGTTATATTAATATATATATAGTGATATTAATATATATATTTATGGTGATATTAATATATATATTTATATTAATAATAATATATATATGTAGTTATATTAATATATATATAGTTATTAGATTAATATATATATAGTTAGATTAATATATATATAGTTAGATTAATATATATATATAGTTAGATTAATATATAGGTATATAAATATTCATATATTTGTATTTTAAAAAAAATGGATATTAGTTATTATTTAGATAAAGCTAATATATTTTATATGTAAATATGTTTAATTATTTATTTAAAAAAATTAATTTTTAGGTGCGAATATATAAAAAAATATGTACATATAGTTATATATTTGATTATAAATAGCAGTTCATTATAAAAAAGGATGAAATTTCAAAGACATGATATCAATATGAATGTAATACCTTGGAATAAATTCAGTCCCCATCAAGAAAAGCCAATAATACCCCCTTAAACGAGTTTGAAAATCCACAAAATGTTAAAAAATCTGGGTACCGCGACAAAAAACTCAGTTTTGGAGGCCTTATGGGCCTCTTTTGGCCTCTAAAAACGCTTGACTAGGGTCTCGTCAATCATAGCGACGTAGAGCTCGTTGCAGGCTTCGATTTGATATGTGGTAGAGCTCAAACGGACACCCGGATCAAAAGTTATGGTCGTTTGAAGTTTGAGTTGCGTTTTCAACATATTTTGGATCTTTTTTTAATTTTTTAAATTTTTCTAGACCTCAAATTGTTATTAAATGACTATTACTCCATAATGATTATTAAAATATTAATTAAAAATATTTTTTTAATTTTTTAAGAAGTCATTTTCCCTAAATATCTTATATATTAAGTATAATAAGTGTAAATGTACATTTATACTTATCTAAAATATATTTAAAAAGTATATATTATATTTATATAACAATATTACTATATTTATATATTAATATATTAATATATTTTTTAAAAAAAAATTTTGAAGCCGACCCTTTATCAGTACTAAAAAAAGCGCTGATAAATGCCCCCCTTTATCAGCGCTACTAAACAAGCGCTGATAAAGGGGGTCCTTTATCACCGCTAACAAAAGCGCTGATAAAGGGGGGTCCCTTTATCAGCGCTTTTTTGAGCGCTGATAAAAGGACCCCCCTTTATCAGCGCTTTTTCGTTAGCACTGATAAAGGGGGGCACTGCGAAAAACTGTTTTTGTGGTAATGACTCTTACCATGACAAAATAGCTTTTCAATCTTTAGGGTTAACATAATTGCTATAAAATGATAAAAAAATCAAAAATCAAATCATTGATGACATATATGACCTTATTCAAGTTATTTTTATGAATTATAAATATTTATGAATTTTATATCATTTAATAAAATATTATTTATTTTAAAGCACCATTTTTTACAATTCTGATACTATATATAATTTTTAATTTAAAAAAATTCATGAAAACATGATAAATTCAAAATAACACATCAAATATATCTATAAAATGTAAAATTTTCAATAAAATTATTATTTTTTCATTAATTATGTCATATTATATTTATTTTAATAGTTTTAATATCATTTAATTTATATTTCAATTAATTAAATAATTACAAAATCATTATTATGTAGGCCATTAATTAAATTAGATATTATCTAAAAATTATAAATAAAGTATGATGATGAAGATATATTTATTATCTTTCAAATGACTATTTATAGTAGAATTTATCTTATGCATAATCCTATATTAAAATTTATTTACTTATTAAAATTATGAGTATGTAATTTTTAACTTATCATTAAATAAAAATATAATAAATATATTATTCTTACCCAAGTGGCATAAAAAGATCAAAATTTCTACTGATGGTTTATTTTGATCGAAAACCACTTATCCAATGAAATTAAGACAAGTATTAGTGTAACTTTAAAATATTATAATATTATTTTTACCTTTAATTACACGATTTACCCTTAACCATGGTTAATAAAAATAAAAATATACTAATGTAACTATTCATAAAAAATTTTAATTTGATCCCATTAGACTCTGAATTTCATAATTATTTCAACCATGTATTCCCATTTTATAAAATTCAATTCACAGAAGTGGAAAAATTAGGTTTAATGCTAATCCCACAGACGTGGAAAAAAGGCGAGTAAAATGAACATTCAAAAGTTAAATAAGTGTTTATATAAAATTTTAATATAGAAAATATTAAAAGGACCTAAATTGGATTAATATATGTATAATTGATCTATTTTAACTTTAAAATAAATTTATCATCTAATAATTGTTTAAATGAAAAATGCATTTTTTACCTACGATACAGAATTTTTCACTATTCATCAAAAAAAGAAACTTCACAGAAAAATACTAAAAAATCACCCTAAGTTATTTTTTCATTTTGAATTAAAAATTATGTTTATTTTAACAAATTCAATATATATGAGTGTCTAAAATTAATCTTATTATTTTCATATAAGGACATAAATAGAAGTTCCTTTAAGAAAATAGTATTTACAAACATATAATTGAATTACCAAAAATTATATAATTCATTATAAATATGTTATATATATATAACCAATATAACTAATGTTTAAAATTAGTTATTACTATTCATGTCACTAAGTTTAATGGCTAGGTTGTAATCTACTTGTTTTAATAATTATAAAAAAATATGTTTCATGGAAATATAGTGTTGTGTGTAACGTAAGACAAGTGAGTGTTGCATATAGTGTAAGCTAAGTAGTTTTCATGTGAAAGGAACATTTGAATCGTTGCAATTCAATAAATTAAAAAAATAATTTATTCAAAAAAATATCCCAAAAAACACAAGGTTTTAAATTCTACTCCACTTAAACTGAATTTCATCCTCAAAATTTGTCATTCTTGTACAAACAAATAAGGATAATTCTACTTCATCATATCCTCAGGTTCCCACATTGCGTCATCTTACTGTTGATTTCCCCATAAAACTTTGATTAGGTGAGTGGTCTTGTTTTGGAGAACTTTCTCTGTATGATCTAGAATGTTGATTTGTTTTCCCTCATGAGAAAGATCATGCTCCAACTGTATGACCTCAGAGTATAGTACATGGGAAGGATAAGGAATATACTTCTATAGGAGAGATACATGGTACACATCAGGGACTTGAGAGATATTTGTATGATATTCCAAGGGATAGGCTACCATCCTAATACAATCAAGAATTTAAAAGGGACCAATATATCTGTGAATTAGTTTCCTTTTCTTCCCCAACCTTGTAACCTTCTTCCATGGAAAAATTTGTAAAAACACCTTCTCACTAACTTCATATAATATATCACATAGTCAGTTATTGGAATAAATTTTCTATTGAATTTGTGCTTCCTTGATATATTGTTGAATGGTTCTAATGTTCTCAGACATCTCTTCAGTGGTCTCAGGTTCCAATAGCTTTCTTCCCCCAACTACATCACAATATGTAGGATCTCTACATTTCTTCCTATATAGGTATTTATAAGGATCAATATAAATGCATGAATGAATTATATTGTTGTAAGAAAACTAAACCAAAGGATGGTTTTTTCCCAACCACCTTTAAAATCCAAAGAACAAGATATCAACATATCCTCTTGGGCTAGAATTGTTCTTTTAGACTGACCATCCATCTAAGGATGATAATTATTATTGAAACAAAATTCTATGTCAATTTCTTGCTGAATACATCATCATAATTTTGAGGTAAACCTTAGTTCTTGACAAGATATAATATAATATGGTACTCCATGAAACCTTACCACTTGTTTAAGTTATATCTAGGCAAGTTTATCCAGATATTATTCATCTCTGATAGTAATGAAGTGTGCTGACTTAGTAAAGTAATCAAATACTTCCCATATATATTTAAAACCTTTAGAGGTTTTGGGGATTCTAATGAAAATGTAAATTGTTATGTTCTCCCATTTCTATTTTGGTATGGGAAATGTATGAAACATCCCTTTAGATTTTTTTTCTTTATGCATTAACTTGCTGGTATACTAAGCACTAAGATAGAAACTCTACAATATATCTCTTCATGTCATCCCAGTAGAAGTATTATTTCATGTATCTATAAATCTTCTTACTTCCATGATGAATATATAATGTAGATCTATGAGCTTCCTCTAACATCTCCCTCTTCAAATCTGGTATGGAAGAAACACATGCATGATTCCGGAACCTTATCATTGAATCCTAATCAAGGATAAACTCATGAACATTTATGTCCTTATTTTATATATCAACATATTCCTTCTATGCCTCTTTAATCTTCACAAGGATTGAAGGGTGAACAGTCAATTGATCAATATAAGGTTTTCCCCTTCTTTCATGATTTTTATGTTCATCCTTTGGAAATCCATAAATATTAGATCTTTTGTGATCCTCATCATGGAAAATATAGTGTGATCCCTTCGACATAAAGCATCAGCGACCCTGTTTAACTTACAAGGGTGGTAATGTATTGAGAATTCATAATACTTTATTAACTATAACCATCATCTTTGGTGCATGTTCAGCTCATTTTTTGTAAATGCATATTTAAAGCTTTTATGATTGTTATATATATCACACTTTTCCCCCTAAAGATAATGCCTCCATATATTTACGGAAAACATTACCACAACTAACTCTAAACCATGAGTTGGTTAATTTTTCTCATGAATCTTCAACTTTTGTGAGGCATAAGTGATAACTTTGTTTTTCTACATAAGAACACATCCCAATCCATTATTGGATGAATCACTGTAGATTAGAAACCCTTAACTAATATAAGGTAAATTAAGCATAGGTGCACAAACTAACATTTTCATTAGTTCTTTGAAATTATCCCTACATTCATCTATCCCGAGGAACATGGAACCCTTATGAGTTAACTTGGTCAGAGAATTAGATAGCCATGAGAAATTATCCACAAATCATTGATAATATCCAGCTAAACAAAGAAAACACTGGTTCTTAATCACCATGGTTGGTATGGTCCATCATTCAATAGCCGCTATCTTTGATGGATCTACTTCTATACCCTATCTTGAGATTATGTGACCCAAAAATGAAACATTTTTCTACCAAAATTCACACTTTGTAACTTCTTCATACAATTTATCCTTCCTTAGGGTCTTTAACAAGATTCTCAAGTGATCTTCATGCTCTTCCTTTCTCTTTGAATAGATAATAATATTATCTATAAAGACTACCACAAACTAACCAAGGTAATTTCTAAATACTTTATTCATCAAACCTATGAATATAGATGGGGAATTTTTAAGACATCGAAAAATCATAAACAATAGACACATCATTGATGTAATGTTTCTCCCCAAACATTAGTGATAAACATCCCTTCTAAATGGGAATTAATATGCATAAATGGATGTAATATCTATAGGAATTTTTTATTTATCGTCACACTGATAGATGTTCATAGGTTTGTTTGAAACATATAACTCACCTTCCCTTATTTGAAAACTGATGTGGTATTTATATATAGAAATCCAATCCCTACCTAAGATGACATCAAATTCAAATAGAGTAATAATAGAAATATTTTCAAGAATCACATTCCCACAAACTTCAACCAGAGAGGAATCATTGACTTAGGATGCAATAATCATACCATTAGGTGTTTTCACTGCTAATTTCATGTCTAATTGTTTGGGTGGAATCTTAACACCTTTAGAAAATTATTTAGATGTGAATGATAGGAGAGATACAAAATCAAATATTACATTAGTAGTTCTAGAGTGGATGGTAAGTGAAACATTCCCCACATCATTATCATATCCATCATCAGAAATAGTGATCGCATGATATTTCCCCATGTCCCTTGTATTAATAGGTTTTTTATCTCAATAATCGTTACCAACCCTTGGTTTTGGGTATTGGTTATCATAATGCACATTCTCCTTACACTTGTAGAATTGAATCATGGGAGGTGAATTTTTTTATGCTTTCTCTCTATTAACACCATTAGCTAAACTTTTTCCATCCCTTCAGTAATCAAAAGCCTGATGAATTTATTTTCCACACTTAAAAAATTTATTACAACCCTTATAAAATTTCATCCATGATTCTTCTTAAACTTATTGAATAAAGGAGATATCATCTTTCTCTATTCATTGTTTTTAGATTTCCCATTAAGATATATCTTCATATTCTTATCAAAACCATGAGATTTGTATGTGACTCTAGCATATATTCCAACCTTGATTTCACAATGCATAATCACTTGAAATATAATAATGTATCTTATGTCAAACACCCTTCTGAGACTTAGCTTTATTCCACTGAAGAACCTGTCAACTTTAATTTCAGTTTGGATGATAATTCTTGAAGCGTGCCTCAAAATCATCATGAAATTATCCACATGGGTACTAAAAATATTCATCATCCCTTTGCTTCAACTCAAGAAACTAGTTCTCCATATTGGTAAGAATAATCCAAGGAATGTACTTATTGAAAAATAAGTTTATGAACCCATCCAAATCTATGGATTAAATTTAATATTTGTGTCTTGTATTATTAATTAGTTTCCACCACTAGTAAGATTTCAATTATAACTGATAAAAAATCTAGAATAACTTTCTCATTCTCTAAACACTGGAGAATGGAAAATATATTTTTAGTAGTATTGATCCATTTTTAGCAATAAGTGGATTAGAAGACCCAATGAAAGAAGGTGTATTTTGCCTCATGAAGGACTCAATATAATTTCGTTCCCTCCGTTTCTCATATTTATGTCCATCATGATTCATAGCTTGATAAAGCGGTGTGATCATTGAAAACAAATCTTTCATTCCAACTCCCATAGAATTTGGTTTCATAGGAGTACAATAATCACATTATCCATCACAATTTCCATTAACAAGGTGCCTTCAGATTCTATCAATTGAATAAAACTAAAAAGTATATATTAAGAATCATTTTTCATAGTGAGGAACCACATAATCATGAAAAGTCACTTATAGGATGTTTAAATTATGAAACCTTTCATAATCTATGGAAAATTAGGTTCATACTAAGTTATTAGTAGAAAACTTATATCTAAATCCATAATGATGGTTCGTGAATATTTTGTGAACTTCCAAAGCGTACCCACCAGGAGTTTTAAACCAGGTGTGCAACAAGGCCCGTTATTGTGTACCAGGTTACTCTGAGTCATGTCGGACACACCCTGTTGGATTTTTGAACCCTAGGTACATCTATGTTAGAGCAACATCCACTTGTAATATCTAGATAGGTATTTATTTCTAGTAAACCACTCACTTATACATGAAAAAAATTCTAGGAAATTTTCCTATAATTTTACTTATCCTTAAACTTCTCCCTAGACATGTCCTTATGGTTCTCAATGTTGTTTTATCATCCTATTTTCCAATTTTTAGCTAAACTCTTTCTCTAATAACAACTATAGAAACCCTCTATTTTCATACATTAACATTAAATTACTTTTTCATAATTATTTAATAAATTACACAAACAAATTCTTAAAGATCGTATTAGTCTAGTTCCTTTGGAAATATGGAAACATAAAAAATGGTACATAAGTGAGCTAAATTATCTCCCACTAGGTTATATTGACTATCAATATTATTAGATACATAAAACATAATATATATCTATATATCCTTACTGAAAGGAAAACATAAAAAGGGGTCAGCTCAGATGATACCTAAGGATAAACAGGGGAAATATGTAAATATAATCATGAGAATAAGAGTATGAGACTAAGATCATAAAATTAGAAAATCATACCTTTCATATCAAAGATTGGAAAAGGAATTCTGGAATATAGATTTTCAATTCATAAGACATGAATCATAAGAAAATAAAAAACATGATCCATGAAATTGTAACATAGGATTAAAATGTGGAAATGTGGAAGACACATAAGCATATAAAAATGATTTCCATGGTTATTAAGACATCACTGTCAAGGTAGTCATGGTAGTATCGGTTTACTTACCAAAACATCTTGGTAGTCATGGTTCACTCCCATGACCATATTAGTGTAAACATTTTATTATGTCTTTATCATGGGACGTAAATCATTAACCAATTCATTGGAGGGAGATATAGGTCTCACCCATCTTAGAATGAATTCATACGTACATGTTCCAAAAGATCGTAAAAAATAATATCATAACCCATGAAATGAAATGGGTATCATAAAAAATTAATCATATCATAACCAATGAAAAATAGAAAAGTTTCATAATCATTTAATCAAGTCATAACCTATTAAAAGAAGTGGGTTTCCTAAGCATATAACCCATGAAAGAGAAAAAAATTTCATAAACATCATTCTGTCAAAACATAAACCATTTAGAGAAATAATAAGAATGTAAACTTTGATCATTTTCTAGAAAGGCATGAGTAACACCAACGGATTTCATATTAGATGGGAAATAATTTTGAAAGATCACATGAAAATAATTCTTGAGGAAAATATCCTTTATTATTTGAAAACGTGTTCTTTTCATAAAATGATAAGTAATTATAAAAGAAAACAATTTCTTTGAAAATAATATTATAATATTATAATGTAATATTCATGGAAATAAGGTTTAATGAAAATGTAAAAATCTATTCATTCCATATAAGTTAAAATAAATCATTGTCCTCATACAGTTGTTGAAAAATATAAAAAGTGCCTTGTTTGGAAAAAAAACATAAAGATTCCTTTCAAACCATGTAGTAAAAAGTAAAAAATGGGTAAAAATGAATTTAATAATCCATATAATAATAGTAAAACATTTTTTTGGAAATCTTTTTATAAAAAATTTGAAAAGATGATAAATATTCCCTAATAATGTATTCTTACTTATAAACATCCTCAGATAATAATGAGATCGTCAAATCAACCCTTTCCCTATATACTGACTATTGTCATACTTGTTAAAACATCTTGTATAATAAATAAAACGTTATTATACATATATAACAGAAACATATTCATATATTTAATACCATATATTATTTTTTATGACTTTATATTACTCTTTCATTATTAACTTTTTGTTAAAGTTACGTTTTGGGTGATAATTGCCTAGATAATCGTACATCATTTGACTTGGTATTCTTGATTTTCATACTTAGATCATGATTTAATTATTTATAAAATATAATATATGATATATATATTTTATATATTAATAATATAATTATTTATAATAATCTTTAATGATAAAAAAATATCATTCATAGAGACGGTAGGTCGTACGTACACATTAATGATGTTTTCGTTTTCTTGTCATGTTAAAAGAAAAGAGAGTATATGATGTATTATTATTATAGAATAATTTTAATGTCACATATAACATATATATTCATAAAAGTTATCCTTATTACCATCCATGTGAAATATAGGTTAATAACGAGTCACATTACATTGTAGACACCATGAAATGTGTTCCATGAACATATCTGCAACATTTCCTCAGCCGATCTCAAGTAGTTCATGGTGTAACACTACATTTTTCATGGGGTTCAGTGATGGTTATGAAGGGAATATCCCAATGGATCGGGACCGCAGCCCGTCGGTGTTCCCAAGAAGGGGTGTAGGGGCACATCCCCTTCACTATGGATAAGCTATTTCTCATAAGTCCTTGTTAACACTTTGTTCCATCACATTGATGGAAAAGTGAGAAACTTAAATTTATTAGAGAAAAGAGGAGAAAATACATGAAGAAATTCAATATTTTCAAAGACTATAAATTTGGATCTCCCCAGTCAAGCCACGGAACTGTCGATGCACAACGTTCTTGTGCACCACATTTCTGACATGCAAGCCACTTGTGCGCCCAAACACTATTTTCCCAGGGTCACATATTTTCCTATAAATATACCCATAGGGTCTTAATTTGTACAGAAAAATTTCCCTAAATCCCAATTGTGTCTTTAGTCAACCTAGTTCTTCACCCAAGTCTTCTAAAACCTTCAAAGTAGTTATTTAACAATTAGAGCATAGTAATTGAAGGAGGGTCATAGGACTTAAGTCCCTTTTGTATTTGAAATCCTTAACACTTGTGCACATAAATCACCCAACCTCTCTAAATTAGAAATACTTGTGCGTCATCCATTCCTATCAAAAGAAAATTAGCACTCCACTTCTAGTAATACCTGTGAATACTTTAGAGGGCATGAGTCATATCTCACCCAGGTTATAAATTCTAGGTTTTTCATCACATAAGTGAACATCAGGTCACCCAAGCTTATTTTTGCTCCCTTACCTGCACACCTGATACCTACAAGGGTTTCCTTATTTGATTAACCTTATACCTTATACCTATATAAGCCATTCATCAATCATTTTTCAAAATCATTCTTGGAAAGGATTCCTCTTCATTGTCACTCTTATTTGAAAGGTATTATGTTGAAACCTCTACCAAAACCTCCATACATATCAAACATTTGGGAAAGGCACGTCAGTGTGTTTCCTATTTGGGTTTGTATATCCACAATTAGAGGTTTCCCACATTTTTTTAACAATGGGGACATGATTCATGGAGTGTATTTGGGTTTCTATATTTGTAGTCATAGGGACCTATCTCCCAAGAACAGGGTCAGGATGTTCCTGGTTTGTAGGATTAGGGTTTGGTCCATGCATGTACCTTATCATCTCTAAATCCTACTACCTAATTTCACTGGTATGAAAGGTACAGTTCACACCTAATTTTCCTTCTGTACAAAGAATAAGTCTCCCTCCCCTACCAATACCAATTTTTAGGGAATCACTCCTAGAGTAATCCCCTAGCCTTATGGGCCAAATCTAATGATCATAACCTTTCATTCCATATTGAAAGGTTTATTTCTCCATGATATCATCCACCATCACCATGGTTGGACTATCCTCTTCCACCAGTGGAGGAGGAAAAGTGTGTGTGCCTTTGTTTAATCTTTCACATATTCTTGTTTCTCACACTGATTATGACTCTGGTGGTCTTAGATATTTGGGATGGTCACAAAATTTTCACAAACACCTAAGTAAATAAACTATGAGACTCTGATTCCCATAAAAATTGGTGTATTTAGGAAGCCTTATTAAGGCCTGAGATCCATCTCATTTCATACATAAATGGGAATCTTCCTTAGGAATAAGCCCCAAATTAAACCCCCAAACCATTAAGGTATCCTTTTCATGAAGTAAGTCCAAATTCATTTCTCTCAAAGGACCACACTCTCCTATGAGATTTCCCCAAACTCTGTGGGATTTATTCTCATCCAAATGAGATATGTAGGAAGCCTCTCTAATTTTCAAAACTAAAAATATAAATCAACCTTGTATTTTCTAGGCCACATTCCCAAAAGGGTCTAATTCAACAAGAAAATTTTTATCCCTTCTAGGTTCATTAGGCGGCTTAGGCGTAAGTCCCAGACCAAGCTTTGACTAAGCACCTTTTGCTTAGAAGTCCCTACCAGATGATATTAAACTATATTGTTAGGTCATTATCACATAACCATAAAAGGTATGATGTTCCCATTAAGTGGCACCAAACTATGAGGTTTCTGATTCCTTTCACAAGGATACATAGGTATCCCATTCATCGGTATGATCCCAAAATCAAAACAAAATTTTGTCTCCTTGGGCGATAATAAATTCTAGAGTTCCCCACTGAGTGGATTAAATCCCCATATTATAATTACAATGGTAAAAAGATTCTATAAATAGTATATGAGAGGATACCATTGTTGAAGAACCATGAATATTTATGGATGATTTTAAATTTCACACATGCGAATAATTGATTAAAAATTTCAATGTAAACCTATGTTATACTTGGTAAATTAATAAGGATTCATTAAAATATATTAAATCTATTAGAGAGTCCTTGAGTAGAAAATAATTCCCCTCAAAAGGGTTTGATGAGTCTGACCTCACATCCTCTCATCCAATGCATGTTTTTAAGCATCGTAGGTCCAAACCTAATGAATGATTTAATTTGGAAAGTGGGTCCCTTTGGATAAAGAATCTTTGGATGTTTCTGATTCCATAAATAAATCTAATTGAAACCACCAATAAGAAGTGATTCATAACTTGGACACCCATTCCAAGGTAGATGAAACAAAAAACGTTGAACTCGACATGAATCCTGAACCAAGTTGATAGTATTACCCATCTGTCAGGCCCCTATCAATTGATAAAGGAAGGTCAGACAGAGTAATAAATCACGTATATTTCCATCTAAAAGATGTTTTTTAATGGATTTAATTGTTTTTATTTTTCATGTTTTCTCATAACTCCCTTCACTCTAAATGGATTCCTTCAAGTATGCACATGTGAATGCCTCGGCCACTGGTCAAGCTAGATCCTCATCCGCTGGAACGATTTCATCACAAACTTAGCATCTCCAATGCTAGGTATCAAAGTTATTAGTACTGGAATACCATCAACATGGTATTATCCCAACCCTAGAGGCTACCTAACAAGATCTACAAGTTAACAACAACCCTTGATCTTCCAGTCTACGATGATCGGTGGTTAAGAAGGAGACGGTGACAAACACCATCTTCAGCCATTTTTGGTCCTTATCCCAAGAATGAAATAATCAGTCCTTACCATACTATATGGAGGTGGATCAAGAGGTCACTAATGGCCTTAACTCAAAGACACAGGGTTCTTCCTGAGGGATCCCAACAATAATCGTCTCCAACAGAATCATGTGGCAGTGAACCCCAAAATGATGGGTGGTTGTTTCCGACGCTTCTGCCGGGGCGCGCGCATCCGTCCATGGAGGACGTGCTGCTGTTGCCCTGCATTCCCACTTTCAAAAGGCGGGCAGCATTCGCTCCTTATTTAGGGACGTCTGCTCCTTGATTGAAACGGGATGATGGGATGTCGGTTCCTCCTTCTGTGGATTCCTCCTCAGAACTCGTCACCTAGTCCGGGTCTCCCTCATAGATTTAATACGTAGTTCGTGAAACTCTTCCCAGTGCCATGTTTCCATGGACGCCGGTTAATTACACTACTTCTGTCGGGACATTCCAGAGGGTCCAGTCAGGGCAGCAACCTTCAGTCGGGAGAGTAGTCACGTTGAGGCATCAGTCGCATGTCTGGATGCTAGGGAACCTGGCATGTCTGTCTGTTATCCCTGGTCACAGGGCTTCTCGAGGGCGTGGAAACCTGAGGCATCCCACATCGAACGCGGGGAATCATAGGCCATAGACACATATCTGAGGTTTTCCTCAGCTTCCCGTGTTTAACACAGGGTATGCCACGATTTTAACGTCTAGTGGAGACGGATCAACCCGATCAGATCATTAGCTAGGATAGATCGGATTGAGGGATTTCCCTTGAAGGGATGCCGATATTGGGGGCAGCCCATGGGTGGCTGTGAATAGGAGCGTACCGACATGGTCTCACCGAGATATGACGGTCCGGGTGAGAATCAGGATGGTGCCGGTAAACTGACGTGAAGGTGGACTTTGGCCCGATGAATGTCGTCAGCGAACCAACGTAAAGGTGGACCTTGGTCCGATGTGTCAGCAAACCGACATGAAGGTGGACCTTGGTCCGATTAGCATCATCAGCGTACCGACGTGAAGGTGGACCTTGGTCCGATGGGTGGTGGGCTTGATCATCGGGGAGGCTTCCTAAGTACCATGCCTTGACATGGATCAAAGACTTCGTAGTTCAAATGGTTTCATCATTGAACCGACGTGAAAGTAGACCCGTGGGTCCACTAGTGGTGGGCTTGAACCTTGGGAAGGTTTCCTACGTACCATGCCTTGACATGGATCAAAGTTTTCATAGTTCAAATGATGGAATACAGTTTAACGTCATGCAGGATGATAGTGAACCCCGACGTGAATAAACGACGGGCATTGGGTGTCGGTTAACCGACGTAAATGAGAGACCTTGGTCCAATGGTAAATGGTCTTGAAAATGGGGGCCTGGCACACCGACTAGGAGACGGTTTGGCCCAATGATTGTTGGGCTTGAACCTCAGGGAGGCTTCCTACGTACCATGCCTTAACACGGATCAAAGTCCTCATAGTTCGGATTGGGGAATACAGTTTAACGTCATGCGGGACGGGGGTGAACCGACGTGAATGAGGTCGGAATGACCGGATGGTGGGTTTGAACCTCGTAGAGGCTTCCTATGTACCATACCTTGACATGGATCGAAGACCTCGTAGTTCGGGTTAGTCACAACGTCTTGCCATCGGACTGGAATTGTAGTTTAACGTTGTGCTGGACGTAGGTAGAACTCGACGTGAATTGGATGATGGGTGGGCTTGAACCTTGTGGAGGCTTCCTACGTACCATGCCTTGACATGGATCAAAGACCTCGTAGTTCAAATGGGGCTTTGTCGGTGAACCGACGTGAAAGTGGACCTTGGTCCAATGAGTGGTGGGCTTGAACCTCTGGAAGGCTTCCTACGTACCATGCCTTGACATGGATCAAAGACCTCGTAGTTCAGGTGGGAATGGGTGTGCAGTTTAATGTCATGCAGGACAAGGGGGGCATACAGTTTAACGTCATGCTGGATGAGGGCGAAACTCGACATGAATGAACGACCGAGCAATGTGGATTGAACCTCATGGAGGCTTCCTACGTACCATGCCTTGACATGGATCAATGTCCTCGTAGTTCGCTGGGAATGGGTGTGCAGTTTAATGTCATGCAAGACAAGGGGGGCATATAGTTTAACGTCATGCTGGATGAGGGCGAAACTTGACGTGAATGAACGACCGAGCAATGTGTCTTGAACCTCATAGAGGCTTCCTACGTACCATGCCTTGACATGGATCAAAGTTCTCGTAGTTTGATATGGGTGGGGGTCAGGGTCGGTGCTCACTCTAAGCCCACGTGAGTCATGCTCGGTGTGAGAAACAAGAGGTTGCAAGGACCTGATGATCACGTCGCGAAGGATGCGTCCATGAGAAACGAAGAGGGGATTACACGTTAGGAGGCTCATGGTGTTGGGACTTACTCTAGGATGGAGGCCCAGATGGGGGTTTCCTCGTTCCCTATCACGCCCTCCACTGACCTTGGTAGTGGGGAAGTACGGAGATGCAGAGGTGCAGCCATCCGTTGGGGAACTAGGGTCGCCCTTCTCCTATGAACATACACCACTCCAATAAATAGGATATCATCCCTTTTGGATGGGTGATTCAATTCTTGTGGAGATGAGTGGTGTAAAGAATGTTCGAGCTGGGGGGACCCTTCGTGAGAGGTAAGAGGTCGGGTCACAGTTTAGCATCATGTGTTGAGCACGTGGTGCTTGGCAGTTTAACGTCCTGCAGCACGGACGAGGTGGGTTCACTCCGTACCCCTAGGACTTACATAACCAGTACCCTCTGGTCCTTGGGGAAGGGAAGGTACCAGTAAGGCCATGGTCAAGGGGGGTGTGGAACGAACCATCAAGGGGTCTACGTTAGCGTGTCTATGCGAAGAAGCAATAGTCGTTAGCGTGCCTATGCGAAGAAGCATTAGGCGAAGCAACGCTACGAGTGGTATTGTCCATGGGACTTTGAAATCACATCGTGCAAACCTGGAGGGTCGCACGGGAAGAGGAATTGCTAAGAAAAGGGGTGTGCTTCGCGAAGTGGAGTGCCTTGGCCTTAGCATGGGGCATAGGTGTGAGTGGAAGGTGCTTCGTGAAGTGGAACAGCGTTCGCGGAGCACTGCCTCGCGAAGAAGAGGTGCCTCGTGAAGCAGGGTCCTGCGAAGCAGTGTGCTTCGCGATGTGTAGCGATCCTACCTTAGCATAGGGATCACTAGTGCAGCTTGGGTGTTTCGCGAAGCATAAGAGCCCCGCGGATGCCTGGGTTCCCTTGGGAATCCCCTTCCTTCGCGATTGCCCTTGAGCTTCGCGAAGGGCATCCCTCTCGGAAGAGGGGCTCAAAACGAGACAAATCAAAGGCCTCTCGTGAAGTAGAAGTACCTCGCGGAGCTCATGATTCCCGGTGAAAAGCGTGCTTCGTGATTCGGGAGAGGAGAAGCCGAAAGGTCGGATTGTCCCTCCCTGGGACTCAGGGGGAGTCCAGTATTTATAGGCAAGGGGCGCCATGAAGCAGAACTCGCGCACCACCTCAGGTGCTTCGCGGAGCGCTCACGAACGTCAACGGCGTCCGCGGAGGGTTACCACCTCTGGAACTTCGCGGCGGGCTTGCAAACGTCAAATGCATTCGTGGAGCGTTACCGCCTCTGGAGCTTCGCGGTGGGCTCGTGAACGTCAAATGCGTTCGCAGAGGGTTACTGCCTCTGGAGCTTCGCGGCGGGCTCACGAACGTCAAATGCGTTCGCAGAGCGTTACCACCTCTGGAGCTTCGCGAGGCCGTGATGATCGGGGCGCTTCGTGTCGGGGCTTCGCGTCGGGGCTTCGTGAGGCAACGCGCCAGCCTTTTGCGTTCCTTCCTTTCGTGCCATATTTTGGCGCCAACAAATGCCCCCCCCCCCTCAGAATTGGAGCTGTGGAGGGAGAAGGGTCGAAGTCTGAGGAAAAATCGCCAAAATTGTCGGTGGTTCGCGATGCAGCTACGCGAAGGGGGCCCGCGGTGCTGACTGGGGCCTCGAATCCGGACGCGCCGCGATGCTCCGCGCGGGTGAGGAGCGTCGCGATGCTCTGGGGTCGCTGCCTATAAATAGGGGGGTCAACCTCTTTTGTCTTCACGTGACTTCATTGTATTTGTGTGCTCTCGACTTCGCGAAGATCCTCATACTCCGCGACTGCCCTCCGCGAATCGAGCTTCGCGGCAAACCGCGGGTCTCCGACTCCGCGTCCGCGCCAAGCGAACTTCTGCTTGTCGGCCTCAGACAGACTTCGCGGCTTCGTCTCGCGACCGATCTTCGCGATCCGGCTTTGCAATTCAACTTTGCGGTCGAGCTTCGCGATCCCGCTGAAAAAAATCTTTTCTGAGGGCCGGAATCAAAATGGCCCATCAAGAGGCTGTATTGGGGGTGCTTGCAAATGATGCTCGTCGGGATGAGATGGCCAATTGTCCAGGCCTGGGGGAGATGGTTCGAAGCCACTCGGACCACACTTCTTTGACAGATCTGCTATCGGAAGGTCAGAAGGATTATTCGCAGTGCAAGAAACTTCCATTGTACGGCTTCGGGCTGAGGGATGACGTCTTTATCCCTGATGCGAGTAGGGACGAACCAGCTTGCTGGTTCAGGAGCATACCATGCCAGCACTAATGGTTCAGGGCGGCTGATGGTCACGCACAAGATAACATCACACCCGTCACCACTGACTGTCTCTATAACCATTTGAACGTTTTTGATGGGAAGCCACTGCAGCTGGATACGTCCCCTCCTCTCTACCGTACCATGCTGAAGGCGGCTTTGCAGGATTCAAAGAAGGGATGGTCCGATGAGTGGGACCTACGCCAGGGCGGCAACTTTACTGATGACTGGGCCTGGGCCTACTGGGTAGGCACCTCATGCGAGGATTTTGGGGCCAATCTGAGGAGAGTGGGGTTGTATGAGGCGTCATGGGCCTCCCAATTCCACATATACCAACCGAAGAAACTGATGCCAGAATTGTTGAGCAGATGGTCGTCTAGGACCAATACCTTTCACCTACATCACGGGGAGGTGGGCATCAGCCTGTGGGATGTCCACTAGATTTCTGGGGTCCCGATATTGGGGGCCATGTATGACGAGTTCCTCCCCGTCATCAGCGCGTGGGAGGATATGGAGCAAATGTCGCGACTGGCGTCGGTGCTGATGGCACTTGTCCCTGGAGAGGACAAGGAGGCAGTGAGGGATGTCCACTTTAGGAGATGGTTCAAATTCTTCCTGAATTTCCCAGAGAATCGAGAGTTCCCTCTGAGGCCTCGAACTTGTCCAAGGGTGGCCCAACGGGGCAAGGGGCACTCGTATTGGTGGGTCTTGGAGGACAGCCAATGGAAGACTTGGGGTTTCAGTGTCAGCACTGAACAACAGCCGATAGTCAGGCTGGCGGCATTCATCGCGGCTCTCATCTGTGGTTGGATCCTACCGGTGAGGGATACAAGCATGGGGGTGCGGCCCAGCTCGTTTATTATGGCATCGATGTTGTCCATGGGGCAGCAGATCAATCTGGGGATTCCGATGCTCACCAAACTGTACAGAATGTTGCGGCACATTAGCGAGGGAAAGAAGCCACCAAGGGTATGCGGGCCCGTCCACCTCCTGTATGGGTGGATCGCATCGCATATCAGGGAGATTTACGAGTATCCAAACCCCATTTCGCCACCGGGATCGAACTTACGCCCCTCCATCCTAAACGCGGTCGGGAGCTTCCCGTTCAAACTGGCCATTCTGATGGTGCTGAATCGGGTGTGGAGGGCGGATGAGTTCAATTTCCACCCCTTCCCATTGCCGACGGGGATACTTACTGATGACGGGCGGGGAACGGAAGAACATCGGGCTTACCTCCTGGCCTTTCGAGGTGGAGTTGTGGTGGCACGGATAGATCGTGAGCCACTCTGCGAACTGTACACCGCGCATCGGTTTGCGAGGCAGTTCCGGTGCCTCCAGCGGCTGACCCCGCAGGTCTAATGGGAAGTGCATCACGAGGAGCACCCGTGTGTGATGAGGCAGTTGTGGCTCATGTTCACACGGGAAGATGGGAAGATGCGGATTACCTTGCCTCCATCCACCGCCGCTTTCAGATTGGTGAGGGAGTATGCCATCAGTTGGGAGGCTGCTTACCCAGGGGAGATTCTGAAGCAACAAACTATCTGGGTCAGTGACGGTGGGCCTCCTCTATCTCGAGGTCGGGGTCGGAGGGCAGCTAGGGCCGCTCACGATAGCAGGGCTGCCATGGCGGCGAGACCCGCACCGGCCAAGGGTATGGCAGCAGCGGTGGATTTGGTGATTCTGGAGGAGCACGACCATCCAGAGGGGCGGCCACCGAGGGGATTTCGTAGGATATCCACTCAGGCTTCGGGGAAGCGGCTGCGTCATATCGACATGGCAGAGGATGCTATCTTCCCGGAATCCTGGGACATTTGGGATGTCAACCGGCAATTACTCAACCCACCCGAGATATGGGCCCACCTGAATCGCCTCAGGATTGAATTACCGGGCATAGGCCCAGCCCGAGCTGGATTCATGGCGTCTCCGGCAGAGGCCGAACAATAACTGGACGAGCTGGAGGATTACGTCCACTCCAGTGGTGTCCCTCGCCCAATGACAGACCGGGTGAGGGTACTATTGAATCAGACGGTCCCCCCATAGTTATCGGTTGCCGATCTGAGGGAGCGCTTCCCCCTGCCGGAAGAATCAGAGGACTCCTCTCGGGAGGATGAGGCTGGAGGAGGGAGTCCGTTGGAGGAGGGCGAGGTCGGAGACCGAGGCTCAAATTCTGACGAATTCGCAGAGTCTCTCGAGGTAGCATTCCAAACTTCTTTCCTTACGATCCGTTCTTGGTTCACTATGAACTTATCACCGATGTTTGAGCCACGCAGGAGGAACTTGTTCGCAGGCCTCGTTCTCGCCCCTCGGCGGGTGATGATGCGGGACCTTCAGAACCTGTGCCTATGGCTGCGTCCAGTTCCACGTCTAGTGGGACCAAAGCACCCGAGGTGGCTCCTCCAGAATCTCCAGACCTTTCAACAGTATACGGAGGGCCTCGCCTCAGGGTCCCGTCAGTACTGACTCAAGAGCAGCGCCAGGAGGTCGATCTCCGTAAGTCTCCTCTACCGGTCTCCCTTGTCGTCATATGTAGACTATGCCCACCAACTAACGTTTATGTCCCTCTCTGTCCTATAGTTCTCCGACTGGCGTGGGCTTCTGCGGCAAGACTGGTCGGGATGTCTGGTGGCGTCCCTCCTAGGGGCATGTCGATGATGGTGGCGAGTCCCCCCATCTCCTCAAACTGTGACACACATCATCACTGGCGGAACCACCAGCAGGGTCGTACCCGAAGTCATTGAGGTGGACTCCGAGGAAGAGGATCAACCGGTCAGTCCCAGTCTTGTCACACCTGCTTCGGCGCCAGGTGTCGTACTAGATTCAACACCAGATGTTGATCCTGCCGAGGATTTCCTGCGGGTGTACCCCGCGTACGAGCCTGCCAATCGCGCAGACTGGGACGAAATGACCTCCGACGAGGAAGACAGCAGCATAGTCCGCCGCCGGTCGTGGAAGCCGATCACGCTCTTTATCAAGGACACCCCCAAGCGCAATGGCTAGCCGAAATGGATAGACTCTGCTTGCGGTTGCGCAAACTATGTGCTGGGGGAGTGGATGCCCAACGTCCTCACGCACTCATCCGAGATCTTATGGCTAAGAAGATCCGGGAGCATGATCGCGGGCTCACCGTGGGCTGGCAGCGGAGGAAGGAGACCAGCATAAAGAATCTCCAGGAGGCTGAAGGCGAGGTCCAACAGATGCAGACCCCGGCAGACGAGCTTTTAGCCTCTCTTGATGCACAATCTGAGCTGGTCTCATGGTTGAAGGCCCAGCTGGCAGAGGCAGAAGAGCATATGAGGCAGACCTCTGGAGAGATGGTTGTCGTTCAAGCTGGCGTAGAGAGGGCCAAAGCCAGGACTGATGAACTGCGCCCCGCCGCTGCTGAGGAGGAGCGGGAGCTAAGTCAGCGGCAGCAATCCTTGGATGCCACAAGCCAACGGGTGGTGGAGCTGCAACGCTCTTTTGATGGGGTCAACCCGTCCATGGGGGGAGTCGACCCCCGAGTATTGTAACAAACCAAAAACTTTTTTATTGGTACTTTCGTGCTTCAAATTTTTTCTTCTTTGCTTTGAATGTCGTAGTGCGCATGATTTCCACTGTTTGAATTGCCTTGTTACATCCCTACAATGTTTGCGGGACATTCGGAGACAATTCCCCAAGCCCACCTGGGTGGAGCCCGATGTGGGAAATAGAATATAGTTGCCCTCTCATCCCACCTAACATAAGAGTGGGGATCATGCTCCGGGCATCCGGGATTCGGATTACCAGTCTGGATTTCTGAGAGGTGGGAGAGGCTTGATCGGAGAAGGAACTTTCAGGATAGCCGAATTACTGTTTCTTTAGCGTGCTCTTATGCACGAACGCGGCAACGCCAGTGGTGCTGAAATCGGTCCAAACAGATGAAAATGGGAAGTGTGAATCACGATACCCATGATTCGGAACACTGTGGGGATGGCGTGACAATAAGGGACAACCGTTAACCTTAGAGGAGAAGCGGTATCCTTACTGTGTTAGCCTGTAATGGGGACAACAAATGAGGGTCGACCGTTGACCATGTTCGAAACACGGGACCATGTCACCAGTGTTGTCGATCAATCCTTTGGGACGTTGGCCCAGGATAGTTGGCAGACCATAGGTCAAACATCCATACTGTTAGGGGGTCCTTCCAGACAAGACCAGTCTTCCGGAACATTGGCCCAGGACGGTAGGTGAGCCGATGCGGCATGAGACCAGGCCGTTAGGGGGTCCCGTTAGACATGAAAGGGGACGAGGGTCCGAATAAGGGGCACGCAAAGCGTGGAATATGGAGTGATGGTTCGTCCGAACAAAATCCAACACTTATGTAGTTACACCACCGTGGTGGGAGTATGCCAAATGGGCGCATCAGTTTGATTATGGATCATTCCTTCTTTTAGACATGGCCTCTCTGGAGAGGGGATCTGTCACTTCCTAATGGGATCTTGGGGCATCCTGAACTTGTTCAGGGTAGAACCGCAGTTTTAGTGTCATGTGTTGAGGACACATGGACTCTTGTAGTTTAACGTCTTACGATAGGACGTTGAATAAAAGGGAAGATCCCAAGGAGCGTGTGGCGTGGTAGATATGAAACTGACATGAATGAGGACTTGGAGTCCAAATCATACCACATACCCCCAGAGGAAACTCTTCAGGTCGAGGGACCAAAAGTGAGGATTGTGCTGGGCCCGAAGCAGAGTGGTCAGGCGTTCCTACGTACCCCATGGGAATCAAGCCATACGTAGTTCGGGAAGCGCAGTTTAACATCATGCGGGACGAGGACCAGCCTGACTGTGTTGGTACATATCCTGCCAAAACCACTAAGCCCACGTGAGTCATGCTCGGTGTGGGAAACAAGCAGTAATGGTGGGAATTTCCCGACACGGAAAGGGGAAGGTTAGGGCAAAGGGACGCTCGGTGAATACCGGCCTAGTGACATTAACACGATCATTTAGCGCACCTAGATACGCGAAGAGAAAGAGCCGAGTATGATGGAATTCCACTTGAACATGAGGAAGTGGAAATGTGTGAATCATGGAGCTCGAGATTCAGATCACGATGATGGCGGCGTGACGATGGAGGATAACTTCTGACCGTGTTCGCAACACAGCATCATGTCGCGTTAGCCTAGAATGGGGACAGACAAATGAGGGTTGACCGTTGACCATGTTCGAAACACGGTACCTTGTCACAAATGTTGTCAAATATTTGTAGGGACGTTGGCCCGAAATGATTGGAGGGCCCTTAGGTCCAGCATTCATGGAGAGCCCTTAAGCCTTGTATCCATGTCGTCCGAGGGTCCTTTTGGATGTGGAAGAGGATGAGGATCCAAATAGTGAGCTCACAAAGCTTGGTCATGGGACGAGGGGAATGTCCCCATGAAAATCCCACACTTCGCGCTCTTTGTCAAAACACATCTGAATACGACAACGAGACATATTATATAGAGAGAGCAGAGTCCTTTCCCATAGGTAGATTTTAGTTTAGGGTCGTAGAATCCGGACCATGGATGGGAAGAGACATAAGAGGCACATGGTGGAGTAACTCAAACACCTGGCGTAAATAGGAATAGGGGGTGTGTGCGGTGCGAAGAACAACCTGACGTTAATGAGGACGTAATCCCATACCACCCCACACGACCTCCTTATGAGAGGTTTTTGGTCAATGGACCGAAAGCGAAAGTTAGGCTGGGCCCGGGGAGAAGTGCCCGAGCGCTCCTACGTATCTCATAAGGATGAGAATCAAGCCTCACATAGTTCTTGATGGACCTTAGACCATAAATGGGTAAAGGGAGCAGGGGACACATGGAAACAAAAACCTACGTGAAGGAGGACCTAATCCCTACTTACCATGCGTTCTCTGGGGAAATGCTCGAGTCGAGGGACCGAACACGAAGGTTAGGCTGGGCCTGCGGGGAAGTGCCCGGGCACTGCTATGTATCTCATAAGGATGAGAATCAATCCATACATAGTTCTGAAAGGTGACATGGTAAGATACCAGTGCCAGGGTAAAAGGGGAGTGCGGGCGTGGCCCTTGCACTAAAAGAAGCAGAATTTGATGAATCTTGTTTGTTCTTTAAGGTGAATGGTTTTTTTTGTGAAGTGACAGGCCTAGAATAGTAGGTCGTGATGTCGCCACAAGGATCAAGCCGTGATGGGCGTTGATAAATGGCATGGTATGTGACCAATACCCAACGTGATGTCCTCTACAATGAGGTCACCACAATGCAGTGCCGTTTTTCGTCGTGCGTCTAGGACGATAATGTCACAGTTTAGGGTCGTATGATAGAACCAAGCATTCATTTTATCGTCATGCAGCGCAGACGTAGCAGAGACGATGCTAGGCGGGGAACGTGTGTAGTGTTATAAAACACAATTGATGGAGACATGATCCCACATCAGATTGTACGCCAATCGGAGAGGGAGACCTTAGGCCAAGGGGTCGTAAGAGGTGAAACAGGGGGAGAGACTGGTTCCCTAAATGGGTTGTACCTGAAGACAGGGCGTCCGAGCGGTCCTACGTATCCCATGAAGATGGGAATCAAGTCATATGTAGTCCTTAAGGGTGCCTTTTAATGTCATTTCGGACAAGGAATAGGAGGGCTAACTCTCAGAGCAGGTGTGTGCTTAGTGCAGCTATTGCAAACCCGACGTGAATGAGGACATAATCACGCACTACGCCGCGCGGTCCCGTAGTCGGGGTCCCGGTGGCAGGACCAGAGAGGCGAATTAGCTGAACTCAAGCTGGACCCAAAGACAAGGGGTCTGGGCATTCCTACATATCCCATTAAGATGGTAATCAAGCTGAACGTAGTTCCAGATGAGAATCTTAGTTTATGGTCTTAGAGCTCGGACTGTGGATGGTGACAACTCCCCGAGTAAGCACAGATTTCAACTCGATCCCTAATCCCATGTGAGTTAAACTCGATGTGGGAAACAAGGGGGTATCATCATCGCAATACTTGGGGCTTCCATCAAAGGGGAGTCGGCAGAGAGCCCTGAAGGACACCTTTGACGCAGCTTATTCCCCCAACACGTGGACGTGCACGGAGGAAAAGTACCAAGGGTTCCGAGACTCTACTTGGACATGATGAAGTGATGAAGGGTGTGAATCGTGTACCCGACATTTTGGGGTTAATGGATTGGCGTGGAGATAGAGGAAAACTGTTAACCATGGTGGAAACACAGCGTCCATATCGCGTTAGCCTGAGGTGGGAACAACAAACGAACATCGACCGCTGACCATATTCGCAACGCGGGATTTTATCGATTCGCTGTACGAAACCCTCGGGGGCGTTGGCTCGTAACGGTAGTAGAGCCCTTGGGTGTAGTATCCAGGCCGTTCTTGGGGGTCCCTCCAGTTGTGAAAGATGATGAAAGCCCTGATGCAGGGATACACAAAGCCTGGAAAGCGGGTGCGGACATGTCCGAGTAAAGCATAGCATTCCAGGTAATAAACCAGAGTACTCTTAGGCACATTGGTGAACCGCCGAAAAGGGATCGACGAAACAGCTCAGTAGGGAGAGGTACATGGAGTGGTCATTACGGGACCTACGTGAATGAGGACATAGTCCCACACCACACCATATAATCCCCTCATGGCGGAAGGATAGGCCAAGGGGCCAAGATGGGACGAAGATTCCCGAGAGATGGGGCTGGACCCGAATCCTGGACATTCAGGTGGTCCTACGTATCCCATGAGGATGGGAATCAAGCCACACGTAGTTCTCTAAATGTAGTTTAATTTCATACGGGATGAGAAGGGGAGTAATATACCCCTAAACAAGGGAGGTGTGCGGTATGGCGAAGAAGCCAACGTGAATGAGGACATAGTCCCACACCACACCATACACTCCTATAAGAGAGGACCTGGGCCGTGGACCGGAAAGGCCAAGGGGCCTGATGGTTAGGCATTGGTCAGAAAGGCCTGACCTACTTGTAGTTTAACGTCTTGCAATGAGGACGAGGGTCGGGGACCCGAGGAGGCCAAGGGGCCTGAGGCTGGGCCTCGTAAGGGAAGGCGTACGTCATGGTACATGATCACGGCATGAATGAGGATGCAGTACTACACCACGCCGTACACCCTGGGTAAGTGGTTGGGCAGAGGGGCCTGAGAAGGCCAAGGGGCCTAAGGTCAGGCATCAATCAGGAAGGCCGGACGGGTCTGCAGTTTAACGTCTTACATGAGGACGAGGGTCGGGGACCCGAGGAGGCCAAGGGGCCTGAGGCTGGGCCTCGTAAGGGAAGGAGTACGGCATGGTACATGATCCCGGCATGAATGAGGACATAGTCCTACACCATACCGTACACCCCTATGGGGACTCGGGGTCGTGGGCCCGATCACTAGCACCACCCAGGGGGAAGTTTGTCACCTCGGGATGGGGCAGAACGAATCACTGCACTCGATGTCTGGGACATCTCGGGGTGGACCCAAAGATCCAGGACACTGTTGACCATGTTCGAAACACAGCGTTTCTATGGTAACCAGATATGG
This sequence comes from Viscum album, assembly GCA_963277665.1. Classification (NCBI taxonomy): domain Eukaryota; kingdom Viridiplantae; phylum Streptophyta; class Magnoliopsida; order Santalales; family Viscaceae; genus Viscum; species Viscum album. Next base: position 1,187,821,532 of record OY728130.1, on the reverse strand, counting down.
GAGCAACAAATGAGCGTCGACTGCTAACCAAATTCACAACGCGGGACTTGTATCTGCTTGTTTCTTGAAAACCCTCAGGGTCGTTGGCCCGTAACGGTAGGAGAGCCCTTGGGCGTTGTATCCAGGCCGTTCTTGGGGGTCCCGCTGGGTGTGAAAAATGATGGAATCCCAGTCAAGGAGTGGGTGAAGCATAGCTGTATCCATCCATGAAAGAGGCAAACATCTCCAGGGGGATGTGCAGCTGGGTCGAGGCTTGCTCGATGTGAGTTGGGGCAAAAGTGTGCACCCCGCCATGTCTTGACCCGAGGGGAAGATTTTGGCTTTTGGGCTGGTCCAACAGACGAAATTCTCGGGCGTTCCTACGTATCTCATGAAGATGAGAATCAAGCCATACGTAGTTCTTGAAGGCCATGCAGTTTAGCGTCTTGCGGTGAGGACGTGGGAGGATAGAAGAATGGGAGTGGGAACATGGTGTGACCCTTACAATCCTTGTGTGAGCGGGGTTGTATGAGCGGGGCTAAGAAAGACTACTCCCTGCTACCCAAAGATCCTCCAAGGAAACTATTCCCAGGGGGATAGTGGAAGAGAAAAGCTTGGGGCTGGGCTCAGAACGAGGTGTCTGAGCGTTCCTATGTATCCCATTGAAATGGGAATCAAGCCACACGTAGTTCTTGAAATGCAGTTTAACGTCATGCGGGACGAGGAGCATCTCATTTGGGGATATTTAAGGCACGGCAAGTAATCCGACGTGAATGAGGACATAGTCCTACACTATACCATACAATCCCGTGAGAGGGTAAGTCGGGGGAAAAACCAATGGGCCTAGGGCCGGACAGCGGTCAGGGAGACCTGACCAGCTTGTGGTTTAACGTCTCGTGGTGAAGACGGGGGGTCCAGGGGCCCGAGGAGGCCAAGGGGCCTGAGGCTGAGCCTCGGTTAGGAAGGCCTGACTGGCTTGCAGTTTAACATCTTGCAGTAAGGACGGGGGGCCTGGGCCCGAGGAGGCCAAGGGGCCTGAGGCTGAGCCTCGGTCAGGAAGGCATGGCTGGCTTGCAGTTTAACGTCTTGCAGTAAGGACGGGGGTCGGGGCCCGAGGAGGCCAAGGGGCCTAAGGAGGCCTCAGTCAGGAAGGCCTAACTGGCTTGCAGTTTAATGTCTTGTAGTAAGGACGGGGGCCGGGGCCCGAGGAGGCCAAGGGGCCTAAGGCTGAGCCTCGGTCAGGAAGGCCTAACTGGCTTGCAGTTTAAAGTCTTGCAGTAAGGACGAGGGTCGGGGCCCGAGGAGGCCAAGGGGCCTGAGGCTGAGCCTCAGTCATGAAGGCCTGACTAGCTTGCAGTTTAACGTCTTGCAGTAAGGACGGAGATGCAGTTTAAGGTCGTGCGGGACCATCTCGCAGTTTAAGGTCGTGCAGGACCCTTTCTCCCTTGGAAAAGTATCTCTTGAGGAATTTGGAATTGGTGGGAGGGGTTATACGTTGTCCATCTGTGGTCACCAAGGAGTATGCTCCATTGGGGTAAACCTTATGGATGATATGAGGCCCTTCCTATTTGGGTTCTAATTTGGGCGGTTTCCTTCCAGGAATCATTGGCGCTCGAAGGGCCAGTACCAGGTCGCCCTGTAGAAAAGAGCGGAGACGAACCTTCTTGTTGAAGGCCCTCGCTATCTTATCCTGATTCCTTTCCAGTTTGTGCAGGGTACAAATCCGGTTCTCATCCAGTGCTTCTAATTCATCTAGACGAATCTCGGCTACCTCATCTGATGTCTGGTGATCATAAACTGCAGTGCATAACGATGGCAACTGGATCTCAATGGGTAGGACGGCCTCAGCTCCATACACTAGGGAATATGGGGTCACCTGGGTAGAGTTTCGAGTCATCGTCCGGTAAGCCCAGAGGTCATTGGGGAGCTTGTCCGGCCAAATTTTCTCGTTTTGACCAACCATCTTCTGTAGAATGTTAGAGAGGGTCTTGTTGAACGCCTCGATCTGTCCATTCGCCTGCACGTGGTAGCGGGAGGTATGGTTCGACCAGATGTCATACTTGGCGTACAATTTCTTTAATTTAGCTGCTCGGAAGTTGGTGCTGTTATCGGTGAGGACGGCCTGAGGTACCCCAAACCGGTGGATAATGTTGGAGCTCACAAAGTCAACGATGGAACGGGCCTTGACCTCTTTGAGCGGAACTGCCTCTGCCCACTTGGAGAAGAAATCTCTAGCAGTCAGGATGAACCTACACTGGCGGGCTGTCGCCGGTGGATATGGTCCCACTACATCAAGTCCCCATACCGCAAATGGCTAAGAGTACTTGGTGGGGTGGAGGGGCTCCAGTGGCCGATGCAAGAAGTTGGCGTGTACTTGGCACGTGTGGCATCTCATGGCATATCCAATACAATCATGGATCATAGAGGGCCAAAAGTACCCTAACCTCCGGATTTGATAGGACAGCTTCAGCCCAGCTTGATGGGCGCCACAGGAACCGGCGTGAACCTCTTGCATAACCTGAGGTATCTCTACTCCTTGGATGCAATGGAGGAGGACACCATCGAAACTCCACTTATAAAGGATCTGTTCAAGACTGGGGCCGCTCTTGAGGGTAAATTGCAGTGCGCGGCATCAGATTTTCTCGCGCTCGGCCCAATCGTCCGGGAGGCAACCATTTTGGAGGTACTCTACAAAAGGCACCCTCCAGTCGGGAGTGGCTTCAACCACTGTGTCTGACGAACCCGATACCCCTGACGTGGAGGGTCCGGCGGTGAGATGACCTACCCGTAGGCCATAATTGTTCTCTTGGGTGACTGGGGAAATGACTCTCTGGTGTGCCAAATGTATGATCAAATCATCTTGCTCGGGTTCTGCGAGCGATGCGGACAATCCAGCCAAGGCGTCTGCTTGACCGTTCTGTGACCTTGGGACATGGGTAACCTCTGGTCGAGAAGAGAACTGGGCCATTAGGCGGAGGGTGTACTCCAGTAACGGTGCAAGCTCCGGCTTCCTGACGACGTAGTCGCCATTAACCTGTTTGATTACTAGCTCAGAATCTCCATTCACATGTAGATGGGGCACATGGATCTCAAGGGCCAACTCTAGGCCGGTGATGAGAGCCGGGTACTCTACCTCGTTGTTCGTACAGCCTTCTGACAACAAGAACGAGTGTGGCAGGATAGCTTGCGCTGGGGTAATGAAGACAATACCTAGGCCCACTCTGTTGAGCTTGGGATCGTTGAGCCTCCTACCGGTGGGGCTCCGGGAGGCGTCGTCGAAATGCATTTGCCAACACGGGACAACATGATCGACTAGGAGGATCGTCTCATTAGGGAAATCCAGGTCTAGGGATTGATCCGTGGAGGTTGGATGGGTGGCTAAAAAGTCTGCCAACGCCTATCCCTTAATGGCCTTATGAGGTACGAACCTGATATCAAACTGCTAGAGAATCACTGCCCATCGTGCTAGTCGGCCAGTCAGCATGGGGCGGTTCAGGATGTACTTCAGGGGGTCTACCCGGGAGACCAATTGCACCTCATGGTGCTGCACGTAATGTCGCAACTTCTGCACGGTGAAGACGAGCGCAAGGTATCTCTTTTCGATAGGGGAGTATCTTACCTCCGTATCGAGAAGCATGTGACTGAGATAGTAGAGACTGTTCTCAGTACCCTCGTTATTCTTCTGGGCGAGCAACGCACCGAGGGATCTCTCCAGGGCGGTCACATAAAGGACCAGCAGCTTTCCGGAGACAGGTGGCATCAAGATCGGAGGTTGGAGCAGATACTGCATGATTTTCTCAAAGGCGGTCCGACACTCTTCATCCCATTCGTAGGAGGCGCCCTTCTTCATGAGCCAGGAAAATGGCTTACACTTGCCAGCCAGATTCGCGATGAATCGGCGTATATAGGCTATGTGGCCTTGAAGGCCTTGAAGCTCCCGAATGTTTCTCGAGGGAGGCATTTAACTGATGGCCTTGATCTTCTCCGGGTCGATCTCGATACCTCGGTATCTGACAACAAATCCCAGAAACTTCCCAGAGGTGACCCCGAAGGCACACTTCAACGAGTTCATCTTCATGTGACGGGAACGGAAGAAACCAAACAGTTTCTTAAGTTCTTTGAGATGGTCCTGGCGCTGACATGATTTGACTACGAGGTCATCCACATAGCATTCCACCAATGTCCCGAGAATCGGTTTGAATATGCGATGCATGACCCTCTGGTAAGTGGAACCTACATTTTTCAAACCGAACGGCATAACCTGGTAGAAAAAGGTACCTTGGGGAGCCCTAAAGGCAGTGGACTCCTCGTCTTCGGGGGCCATCTGGATCTGGTTGTACCCGGAATACCCATCCATGAAAGGGAGGGCTTGGAACCCGGCCATGCCGTCAATCAATAACTCTGTCACTGGGAGTGGTAAGTCATCCTTTGGGCAGTGGCGATTAAGATCGCGAAAGTCGATGAAAACTCTGATCTGCCCATTCTTCTTCCTGACTGGCACAATGTTGGCAAGCCACTTGGGGTACTGGACTTCTTTAACGAAGTTGGCTTTGATAATCTTGTCAAATTCGGCCACAACCATAGCACCATGAGAAGGGTGCATTTTCCTGGGGGGCTGCGTAAACCCACGATGTTTTGCTGGGAGGCCCAGACGGTGAACGGCTACCTGGGGATCTAGCCCTGGCATCTCGTTGTAACTCCAGGAAAACACGTTACAATGTTGTTTAAGGAAGTCTACGTACTTCTGCCACTCCTCGGGGACATGGCTGCACTGATCAATGTGGGTTTCAGATATGCCTCGCTATCAAGGTTCACCTGTACCAGTTCATCAACCGTGGTAGAGACGCCTTCTTCAAAGGCGGGGGGAGCATCCTCCAGGTCTTCCTCCCCACCCGTGGGGGGACTTCCCGCAACGGGAGATGCTTCTGGGCTATCAAAACCCGAGGGGAAGCTGGTGCCAACTTGGGTAGCAGCGGTCATCACATCGGGAGACTCACTCGCCATTGAGACCATAGCAATGAAGGCAGTCGATCCTATCCCATCTGGACTTTGGCCTAAGGGGCCAAATTTGATAATATCAAAGCAGTGGTGACGTGTCGTCCTGAGTCGGTAGATTCCAGCCCGGCGGAAAAGACACGTATGGCATACCTCCATTGTCATAAGCTTGACATTCTGGTACCGTACAGGGGTAGGAGGTTCCGGGATGACCTGAGCCTAGTTGATGTAGGAGTACGAGGTGATTTTCTGTCGTCGCTTGGACACGGGAACATGACTTCCCTGCGTACCCGAAACAACAAAACATTGCCCCATGTCGGGGATCGTGGCCTCCAACCGGTGGATCGGAAGGATGTAGGAGTCATCCATGCTTGCCCTGGGATCACTTGTGACCGGGGTAGGTTCATCCTCACTTACTAGGATTTTCTTATCCTTACTTTTGTAATAACCCGCATCCAGATAGCGGGCCTCACAAGAAGCGAAAGTGGACGCATCTCCTTGGAGCACGCCTACTCGACCGTTGAGCAAGTACTTGAGGCATTGGTGATACGACGAAGGGACCGCTGCATGCAGATGGAGCCATGGCCTACTCATCAATGCGTTGTAGGCGGTGTCCTGAGATACGACCATGAACTCGGTGCTGGCAATTAAGCCACCGAACTGAGTCTTCAGGCGGATCTTGCTGACCGGGGTTTGCTCGGTCCTGTCGTACCCCTGGATTCAGAGGTTAGAGGGAGTTAAATCACCTTCAGACAGACCCAACTTTCGCAACATCCGAGTCGGAATTAGATTGATTCTAGAACCCGTGTCAACGAGGCAGCGGCGGACTTCCACACCATTGAAGTGGCCAGTGATGTACAGTGGGCGAATGCGCCCCTGTATAGGAGGGTCATCATCTGCACCGGAGAACGAGATAACTGCCTGACATTCGGCATTTTCAGTCGTCTCGGTATGGAAGGCTTCTACAGCTGCTACCTCCGTCTCAAACTGGAGGGGGCTCCTTAGGGCCTCGTAAAGTGCCTCGCGCATTTCGGATGACAGGCGAAGGGCTTCAAGGATAGAAAGCCTCACGGGAATGCCGGACAGGTGCTTCAGGACATCATACATTTGTGCCAAACGCGAACCTCTGCTTATAGGAGGTCGTTCGGCATTTGGAGGCATAGCGGGTCCTGCCGGCTGAACTGGCGGTCAGCTAGTACTGGGTACATCCTGCTGCCTGCTAGTTGAATCCTGGAGAGTAGTCTCCAGACTAGGATTGAACAACGGAGGTTGGCCTGTAGCCGGGCAAGACTGACTGTGATACGAACGAGGCAGCTCTCCCCGATCTAGTAGCACAAACGGCGGTGGAGGTAGAGCAGAGGGCGTTAGACTGGGTTGCGCGTGCTGAGCTATGCGCTAAGCCTGCTGTCTGGTCTTAGTAGCGTGCACGACTTGGCTTAAAGTGCCCGCTGACGTACCTTGATGACCGGCGCGGTTGCGATTTCGCTGACGTTGATGTCGGCTGGGAACGTTGGGGAGGTTCGCCTGGGGTTCCTCCTCGTCGGGGGTCATATAGGGCTTTACCAGCTCCATGGTGTCAACCGAAGCGTACCCCTGGCTTTCGCTCGAGGAGTTATCCACCGCTGGGAAGATTCTAGGAGGAATCCCCATTTCAGGGGGTATAAAGTCTCTGAGAGTGCGGGATGACGACAGCACCGGCGGTGCGCGTTGATTCTTCTTGCGTTGTCGCTGCTTGCCCTTTTGGGAAGAGGTCGATTGTGAAGACGATGCGGGGGTACCAGCAACTTCTTCGGAAGGTTCCGGATGCTTCAGGCATGCCCGGATGATACCATAGGAACGGACGACGGTTTTTTGAGCCATCCAGTCGTCGTATTTCCGGGATCCGCAGCTGGGGACCTGCTGCCACTCGCCTTCGTTGTCGCTGCCGATCTCTGATCCTGCAAAGACACCCGCCACTTGTGCTGGTGTCGGGCCCAACTTTACTATGTTGTTGTTGACCTGGTCTTGAAGCCAGTATTTAAACACATAGCATTGCTTGAGGGTGTTCCCCAGAATCCGATGATAAGGGCATTAGTTGGGGTGATCGGTGAGATTCGCCTCTGCCGGCCTTCTGCACTCGGGTAGGCGCACAATCCCTTGCTCTAGAGCACTTCGGAAGTAGCCAGGGACCTGATTTTCGTTGAACGAATAGGTCTCGTACCTTCTTTTCAGATAGGGGGCCCTGGGTGCTTGGCCTTGACGAGGGGCCAGAGGGGCCTCCCTAGGAGGCGGCGCCTGATTGTCTCGCCTAGGTGGCGGTGCCGCATTCCCCGGGGGAACCTGTCGGTTCTAAGGCGGTCGCTGCTGGGCAGGAGCCTGTGCTTGAGGTGGAGAACACTGCGGGGTTGCGGGGATGGTGTCGCCGGTAGTAATTCCAGCTGCCTTGGGGCTTCCACTTGAGCCACCACGGCGGGTTCAGCCCTGGTGGTCCTCCTGGCCGGGATCATGGGGGGCAACAAACGTGCCTGACTAGCCTGTTGTAGGGATTCCTCAAGGCACTGAGCCTTATCTGAGAAATCTATGAACCCTCCAGGGTAGTTCTGGGTAATTAGGGAGGGTACCAGCTCTATCTTGATGTTCCCCACACACATCGTCAGAAATTTCTCCTGAGTCAGTGGCATATCGAGGGAATACGTAAGTCCCTTCCACCGGGCGATGAAATCTGTGACTCGCTCATCAGGACTTTGCTTGCACTTGAAGAGGTCCGCAATGCTGGTCTTTCACGTGGTGGAGCTGAACTGGTATAAGAACTGCCGGTGAAGATCCTCCCAACCGGTCACCGATCCGATAGGGAGCTGGTTGTACCAGACGAATTTCGGACCTTCCAATGTATGTACGAAACATCGGAGCGTGGCGGCTTCTTGCTGAGCCGGGGTCCCCAGCATGGGGCCACACCTAGAAGAAAAATGAGCCAAGTGCGGCGGCGGGTCCCCTGTCCCGTTGAAATGCGAGAAAGTGGGGTTCCCAAAACTCGGAGGTGCGGGCATATCATCCACCCACGCAGGATAAGGCTTTCCATCCGGTGGGACCGCCACCTACCGCGTTTCCAAAGCTTCGAGGTGGGCTGTTAGCGCCGCAATAAGATCATCCGGGTGGGGGTACCTATCTTGACAGGGATCCCTAACCACAAGTGCGTTGCCAGGTTCCTCAACACGGTAGATGGCTTCGGAAGCTCGTGGATCAACTGGTGGAACGACCTGCAGGGCGACTGGGGGAACCCGGACTGGATTCTTCAGATTGCCCCGTTGTTTGGGGGGTTTTGGCGAGACGTATCGCACCCTCTTGCCATACATTCCAGATTCTGCCCTGTATGCGGCAGTAGCATGATCAGGGTTGCCCAGAGGCATCTCACCGGGGGGGAATTGTTTCTGCCCTTGCTGCCCCGGCCTGGGATTACCATAGTTGGGTCACCGCTCTACGGCGCGCTTAGCCAAAAGTTTGTCAACCAGCCTCTTCTGCTCAGCAAGATATTGGCGTAACGTGGCCTTCTCGAAATCTTCGTCCATTTTCTACACAGAGGCGGGCGGGTCGGAGTGCTTGATAGTTCCGACGTGCTCCTTACCCTTGCCGGTGTTTCGGCCGAGTACCAGCGACTCGGTGGGTACGGGGAGGCCTAGCAGGTTCCTCTGCTGACGGGTAACTCTCCCTAACAGGTCCAACAGTGGCGGTACGCCCTCGGGGGGTAAGTCTCCATCAAGTAATTCAAGCTCGTCTTCCTTATCCACAACGTCGGCCATGTGGACCGCGACCCCTCTCGAGGGCATGTCCTCGATGTCACATAATGAATCGGTATGCCGTCGGATAGGGTCGAAGAGGAGAGCAGCATAGTGTCCTCAACCGCAGACTTGCACATGGGGGGTGTCTTCCCTGATGATCCTGTGGAGTACTTTGAAACTCTGGACGCATTTCCATTGAAGGGCGCCCTGGCGGCCTGGCGACTCAGGGTGCTGGGCCACAAGAAGTGCGGCTGCATCGATCAGGCGGCATTGCTCGCCGATTTCTTCGAAGTGCTCTCGACTTCTGGGGTACACCACTCGTTCGTAACAAAGGCGGAAGTGTGTCGCCCATAAGGTTCGACAAAAGCACCCCACTTCTGCAGGGGTAAGAGACTCTGGTACGCGAAAATTCAGCGCTTCTGTCAGCCAGAACTTCTCCGGGAAGTAATCCGCTACAAGAATACTCCAGAAGCTCCTGGGCTCAGACTCAGGGTCTGGCCCTATGTTGCCCCACTCGTCAACCGGGGGCGGCTGAGGGACCGGTAGCGGTACCGAGGCGGACCTCTGGGATAACAAACTCGATGGTGGAGAATACGACGAGCAAGCTGACTGGCCGCCGAATTTTGGGCCGTCCTCCGAAGAGCAAGGTGACCTGGCCACGATGTCACGATACGATGGGCTGATAGCCACAGCTTCCGGCACAGAAGTCGCGGCTACCGGCGACAGGTCGTGTCGTCGCTCTACCGCCATTGGCCCCCTAAAATAGCTCATCTCTGGTAGAGGTAGAGGGCACTTCTGGTGATGATGGAAATGATTGTGCGGTCGAGACCTGCGGAATTCCCAAGATTTCTTCCTCCTGGATGTACCTGCGGAGAGAGATGGGAATCTGGTGGACCTCATATTCCGGGATAATGAGGCTAACACGTCTGGTTCCTGCCCCAGTCCTTGATACGGAGGAGCGGGGAGAAGGTTCCATGGCCGAGTCACATTCCACTTCAGAATCGGAGAAGCGGGCAGGTTTGATCTCCACCCGGGCCTTCCCAGGATTCTTCTTGTGGCGGCGACGACCCGCTCTCTTTCCCCGGGGTGGCTCTTCGGGACAGGGTTGATCCCTATCAGGCAGTCTCGGGGCGGCGCTTGTAGGATCGAAATAATTCTTTTGGAACCTTTAAATTTAGTTACAAATAACTATGTTTTCCTTGAGTAAAGGAAAGGGCTAAGTTTAACAAAGTTAAACTTAAGCAAATTCACAACACCTCTAATACCAACTGAAAACATAGAAAGAGATTCCGAACGAGGGTTCCAAAAATATGGTTCCAGAAATTAAAACTTAACAAAAGATTACAATATGAGATTCTACCTTAAAGCGTATAGAATCTAAATGAAACAGAGTACAAATAAGGAAGTATAAGAAAGTTATACTTTCCTTATAATACAAAATGCAGTGGAATATAAACACGTATTAGAACTACAAGTAACAAGATATAAGTCTTTTAACCCAAAGAGAAGGGTATCGAACAACCTTGGATAAAGGTCCCTTGATTTATACTTTCAAGCAAGTTTGTCTTACCCACACCAGGGTAAGCCCTCGATACGAAGATCGGAGTCTCTGTCTTGCTATCCCTACAAGCCCTCAACTTCAAGGTAGTTGGCAACCTCTGTCTTCCTCAGCAAGGAATCCCTCGAACTTCAAGGTAGTTGGCACCTCTGTCTTCCTATCCCCGGAATCCCTCGAATGTAATCACCACCATTCGGAGTCGCACTAAGCTTTGAGAGTTAATAAGAGCCTCTCTCTCTCTAGAAATCACTTCAACAGCGTGTATGCACAATGTCAAAAATCATTGTTGTGTTTTGTGAGCTCTTTCAAATGAGCTCCTATTTATAGGTAAGGTCGACCTCCTTCCCAACGGTCATATCTTCCTTAAATATCGGAGAGACATGTACACGTGTCACTTAGACAACGGTTAGTTTAAAACAGAATGGACGACATCTTTTTATAACAAAACAAGTGTAACATAATTTACAAAATCGTTTTAATTCTAACTCAAATGTCTGGAATGAAAGCTTCGGAGTGAAGGTTCGGAGTGTAAGTAAGATAATAAAGAGTAGTCAAAATATAAATGCATAAGTAAAATGAAAGTTCAAAGTCTAACCAAAATAATTTTCGGAGTCTGAATAAATTCAGAGTGTATAAAACAAAGATGATCAGATTCTGTTTAATAGGTGAATTCGGAATGCGAATTCGGAATGAGAATTCGTCATTAGAATTTGTAATGAGAATTCATCATCAGAATTCGTAATGAGAATTCATCATCAGAATTCATAATGAGAATTCATCATCAGAATTTGTAATGAGAATTCCTCATCAGAATTCGTAATGAGAATTTATCATCAGAATTCGTAATGAGAATTCATCATCAGAATTCGTAATGAGAATTCCTCATCAGAATTCGTAATGAGAATTCCTCATCAGAATTCTTAAGAAGAATTCGTTGTCGAACTTCATAAGGATTCGTATCCCGAATCTGGAGTAAAAATGTATCCGGAATTTGGAATGAAACTTTATCACAGTTCTCATTCTGGATTTCAGAGTGAAACTTTATCACAGTTCTTATCCAGAATTCAGATCCTAAAACAGAATACTTCATATCAAAGTTTCAAGCAATTCTGAGAAAGTAGAAATGAATCTGAATCTTATACTTAAGAAAAATATGAATGAAAATATGATAAGGATAATTTTTCTTACAAAAGCGATTTTCCTTATAAAAAAAATTTTCCTTATAAAATCAATTTTCCTTATAAAATCAATTTTCTTAAAGATAAGGTGTTTGTGATTTTCAAATCAGAAGGAATGTAAAAGTCATAAGGAAAACCTTATTGACTCAACAGTGCTGGCGCCGCGGCGGAGAGGGCCCCCACTCAAGATAGCCGGGGTGTGAGGGGCACCGGCGCAAATGTCGAAGGGTACATGGGGAGGACCTCCATGAACAACACCCATGTGGGCGGAGCCTCTATTGGAATCGGCGGGAGCATGGGGAGGACCTCCATGGCCGATGCAGGCGGAGCGAGGCTGACCTTCACTCCTCGAGTTGCTGGGGTGAGGAGGACCTTCGTCGGTCGCAGAGAGGACGTAGGGGGGACCCCCACGTTGGAGAAGGACTGGATGGTCAGTGCCTTCAGATCGGTAGTCAGGGGCAGGAGGATGGACTCCATACCCTGTATAGTGGGTGCGGGAAAGGTTTCCGCGCCGAGCGTCACTGCCGCGGGGCAGGTCTTCCTTCGGGATGGGGATAGCGCGAGGCATCCCTCCATGATGAACTTCGGAGCGGGGAAGGCCCACGCTCTGTGAAGTAGTGGTACGGGGAGGGCCTCCGTACGGGGTGACATCACCGCGGGTTAGTTCGCGGCGATCACCACTTGGGGTCATAACCCGAAGAGTCAACCCAGCCTGCCTGTGGGGCGGTTGGGGTCTCGATCCTGGTTGGGTGAAGGAGTGCCCCTGCTCAGTGTATGCAGGGGCTTCATGATGCATGTCGGCGGTGGCTCGGGACACTGTAGCTGTCGACGTCAACGCGCCTGGGTGAGCGTCCTCAGCCCGGGCCCGACGCTGACGTCTGGTCAGGCGAGCTGGTGCAGGTGGTGCAGGGGCATGGCCTGCCTGCTCTTCCTGCAGAGTCAAACAGTGGCGCTGACGCAGTCGGATGTGAGTTCTCTCCTGGAGCCCTTGGGTCGGGGCCCTGAGCGGGCTGAGCCGGATGGCGCCCACCTCATCAGCGTAAGGCGAGGATTCATCAAGGCGTTCCGGGGATAGGCTCCCGAAACGGTTGAACGTTGGGGTGGGGAGCAGGGGCTTCCTACGCGGCCTGTTAGGGCGGCGTTGACGGCGGGGCCTGGAGGCTTCCAGGTCCATGCGGGCCATATCCCGAGTTGGGATGACCCCTTCCTCCTCATACCTGCACACAAGGTTGTTGATCACCCTTCGCTGGATGACCTCTGATGGGGAAAGGGGATGTGGGCGCCCCGTATTCCGCAATGTGGTAGCCTTCGTGGCGATAGCGGTGCCATGTGGGGTGGTTGTGGCGATGTTGCCCCTGCCCCTGCATAGGCTAGCGGGCGGTGATCGTATCTCTGTAACAGCAACCTGGTTCTTGAGAAACGAAGGGATCAACTCATCAGCACTGAGAGGAAAAGGATTGATAGCCAGTGCCCAACATCCTTCCATTCTCTATGTCTGTAAGAAGTATCCGCGCCAACACGCTGCAGAACAGAGTGCCCCACGTTCTACTGCCCCGACTTTCGGTGAGTTTCATGATAGGCCCTCTATTTTCTTGGCGGGACCAGGCACCAGATATCTGGATTCGGTGACATGTCAATCTACTGGTGTCTCGAACGCTTCTAATCTCCATATTGAGGAGAATAATTTCACGTCGGGTTCACCATTTCTGTTTCTGACGCTTCCGATGGGGCGCGCGCATCCGTCCGTGGAGGACGCGCTGCTGTTGCCCCGCATTCCCGCTTTCCAAAGGTGGGCGGCATTCACTCCTTATTCATGGACGTCTGCTCCTTGATCGAAACGGGATGATGGGATGTCGGTCCTTCCTTTTGTGGATTCCTCCTCAGAACTCGTCACCTAGTCCGGGTCTCCCTCATAGATTTAATACGTAGTTCGTGAAACTCTTCCCAGTGCCATGTTTCCATGGACGCCGGTTAATTACACTGCTTCTGTCGGGACATTTCAGAGGGTCCAGTCAGGGCAACAACCTTTAGTCGGGAGAGTAGTCACATTGAGGCATCAGTAGCGGGTCTGGATGCTGGGGAACCTGGCATGTCTATCTGTTATCCCTGGTCACAGGGCTTCTCGAGGGCGTGGAAGCCCGAGGCATCCCACATCGAATGCGGGGAATCATATTCCATAGACACATATCTGAGGTTTTCCTCAGCTTCATGTGTTTAACACAGGGTATGCCGTGAGTTTAACATCTAGCGGAGACGGATCAACCCAATCAGAGCATTAGCTTGGATAGATCGGATTGAGGGATTTCCCTTGAAGGGATGCTGATACCGGGGCCAGTCCATGGGCGGCTGTGAAGAGGATCGTACCGACATGGTCTCACCGAGATAGGACGGTCCGGATGAGAATCAGGATGGTGCCGATAAACCAATGTGAAGGTGGACCTTGGCCCGATGAATGTCGTCAGCGAACCAACGTAAAGGTGGACCTTGGTCCAATGTGTCAGCGAACCGACATGAAGGTGGGCCTTGGTCCGATGGGCATCATCAGCGTATCGATGTGAAGGTGGACCTTGGTCCGATGGGTGGTGGGCTTGAGCCTCGGGGAGGCTTCCTACGTACCATGCCTTGACATGGATCAAAGACTTCGTAGTTCAAATGGTTTCATCGGTGAACTGACGTGAAAATATACCCATGGGTCCACTAGTGGTGGGCTTGAACCTTGGGAAGGTTTCCTACGTACCATGCCTTGACATGGATCAAAGTCCTCATAGTTCAAATGATGGAATACAGTTTAACGTCATGCGGGACGATAGTGAACCCTGACGTGAATAAATGATGGGCATTGGGTGTCGGTGAACTGACGTAAATGAGGGACCTTTTTCCAATGGGAAATGGGCTTGAAAATGGGGGCCTGGAACACCGACTAGGAGACGGTTTGGGCCAATGATTGTTGGGCTTGAACCTCAGGGATGCTTCCTATGTACCATGCCTTGACACGGATCAAAGTCCTCGTAGTTCGGATTGGGGAATACAGTTTAACATCATGCGGGACGGGGGTGAACCGACGTGAATGAGGTCAGAACGACCGGATGGTGGGTTTGAACCTCGTAGAGGCTTCCTACGTACCATGCCTTGACATGGATCAAAGACCTCGTAGTTCGGGTTAGTCACAACGGCTTGTCATCGGACTGGAATTGCAGTTTAACGTTGTGCTGGACGTAGGTAGAACTCGACGTGAATTAGATGATGGGTGGGCTTGAACCTCGTGGATGCTTCCTACGTACCACGCCTAGACATGGATCAAAGACCTCGTAGTTCAAATGGGGATTTTTCGGCGAACCGACGTGAAAGTGGACCTTGGTCCAATGAGTGGTGGGCTTGAACCTCTAGAAGGATTCCTATGTACCATGCCTTGACATGGATCAAAGACCTCGTAGTTCAGGTGGGAATGGGTGTGCAGTTTAATGTCATGCAGGACAAGGGGGGCATACAGTTTAACGTCATGCTGGACGAGGGAGAAACTCGACGTGAATGAACGACTGAGCAATGTGGCTTGAACCTCATGGAGGCTTCCTACGTACCATTCCTTGACATGGATCAAAGTCCTCATAGTTCACTGGGAATGGGTGTGTAGTCTAATGTCATGCAGGACAAGGAGGGCATACAGTTTAACGTCATACTGGACGAGGGAGAAACTCGATGTGAATGAACGACCGAGCAATGTGGCTTGAACCTTATGGAGGCTTCCTACGTACCATGCCTTGACATGGATCAAAGTTCTCGTAGTTTGATATGGGTGGGGGTCAGGGTCGGTGCTCACTCTAAGCCCACGTGAGTCATGCTCGGTGTGAGAAAGAAGAGGTTGCAAGGACCTGATGATCACGTCGCGAAGGATGCGTCCGTGAGAAGCGAAGAGGGGCTTACGCGTTAGGCGGCCCATGGTGCTGGGACTTACTCTAGGATGGAGGCCCAGATGGGGGTTGCATCATTCCCTATCACGCCCTCCACTGACCTTGGTAGTGGGGAAGTACGAAGATGCAGAGGTGTATCCATCCGTTGGGGAACTAGGGTCGCCCTTCTCCTATGAACATACGCCACTCCAATAAGGAGGATATCATCCCGTGTGGATGGGTGATTCCATTCCTGTGGAGACGAGTGGTGTAAAGAATGTTCGAGCTGGGGGGACCCTTTGTGAGAGGTACGAGGTCGGGTCACAGTTTAGCATCATGTGTTGAGGACGTGGTGCTTGGCAGTTTAATGTCCTGCAGCTCGGACGAGGTGGGTTCACTCCGCACCCCTAGGACTTACATAACCGGTACCCTCTGGTCCTTTGGGGAAGGGAAGGTACCAGTAAGGCCATGGTCAAGGGGGGTGTGGAACGAACCATCGAGGGGTCCACGTTAGCGTAGCTATGAGAAGAAACAATAGCCGTTAGCATGCCTATGCGAAGAAGCATTAGGCGAAGCAACACTACGAGTGGTATTGTCCATGGGACTTTGAAATCACATCGTGCAAACCTGGAGGGTCGCCCGGGAAGAGGAATTGCTAAGCAAAGGGGTGTGCTTCACGAAGTGGAGTGCCTTGGCCTTAGCATGGGGCATAGGTGTGAGTGGAAGGTGCTTCGTGAAGTGGAACAGTGTTCGCGGAGCACTGTCTCGCGAAGCAGGGTCCTGTGAAGCAGTGTGCTTTGCGATGTGTAGCGATCCTGCCTTAGCATAGGGATCACTAGTGCAGCATGGGTGTTTCGCGAAGCATAAGCGCTCTACGGCTGCCTGGGTTCCCTTGGGAATCCCCTTCCTTCGTGAATGCCCTTGAGCTTCGCGAAGGGCATCCCTCTCGGAAGAGGGGCTCAAAACGAGACAAATCAAAGGCCTCTCAAGAAGTAGAAGTACCTCGCAGAGCTCATGATTCCCGGGGCAAAGCGTGCTTCGCGATTCGGGAGAGGAGACGCCGAAAGGTCGGATTGTCCCTCCCTGGGACTCAGGGGGAGTCCATTATTTATAGGTAAGGGGTGCCGCGAAGCAGAACTTGCGCGCCGCCTCAGGTGCTTCGCGGTGTGCTCGCGAACGTCAACGGCGTCCGTGGAGGGTTACCACCTCTGGAACTTAGCGGCGGGCTCGCGAACGTCAAATGCGTTCGCGGAGCGTTACCACCTCTGGAGCTTCGCGGCGGGCTCGCGAACGTCAAATGCGTTCGCGGAGGGTTACCGACTCTGGAGCTTCGCGGCGGGCTCACGAACGTCAAATGCGTTCGTGGAGCGTTACCGCCTCTGGAGCTTCGCGAGGCCGCGATGATCGGGGCGCTTCGCGTCGGGGCTTCGCGTCGGGGCTTCGCGAGGCAGCGCGCCAGCCTTTTGCATGCCTTCCTTTCATGCCATATTTTGGTGCCAACAGGGGTGTTTCCCCCGGTTATTCAACCTAGGTTCCTTAGAACCAATAATCCAAGAGAAATGGTTGGGGAAAAAAACTGGCCAAGAGGGATCAGGTTATTAACTTTCCACCCTCCAGATAAGTCCATCAACCTAACTTGGTGGTAAAGAATGAACGAGCACATACACCCATCCACCCTAATTCCACAAGCTATCAGACTCTTCTGGAGGAACCCATCCAATCCCTCCATTTAAACTTGATAGATAACCATGAGAAGGCATATACACCTGCTCAAAAACTATCATCCAGTAATCATACTCATCTGGATATATACAAGAAAGCTCGTAAATCACAAATGGGGGAAACCTGTAAGCAGGAACAAAAACCTGCCTTCACTCACCAATCCTACCAGAACTCTCATTTGTCAACATTGAAATAAGTCTATCTACCATGATTGGAAAAAAAACAACAGTCACATACACCTACCAACATCTGTCAAGCATGATAGTAGTCTCATTTGGTAGCACCCGAATAAGTCAGTTGGAAAGATCCAATGACAAACCTAGGGTAGACTTAAATCTCTGCCACCATACATGGGTTCTTTCAGTATCCGCTGATAGGAAAGGGAGGACAAGAGTAGGCACATACACCTACTCCAGATACTAAATTGGCATATATTACCATTCGTTCTACTGAATTCACCAAACACATTATAGCAATTGTTAAAGGGAAGACACAAATTCCTACCCATATTCTAGAAGCATGTCATAATATCATAACAGAAACTTCAGCAGTACCAAGGGAATGGACACATAATTCTGTCCCTACACCTGGGATGACTCATTGTCATGCCATCTCAGAGAATATATACACCTTTGTTCTAGTCGAGTGGAGTTATGGGGCATAATCCTTCATATCATATTAACAACTGGATCAGGAACATACACCCTTTCCAAATGGAGATAGTTTGTATTTTAGGATGACCACTCCAAGGAAAGCACATACACCTGCCCATGATAACCACTCCTCTCTACAAGTGGCCCCAACTACATGTAAATAAGCATCTAAGAATAATTCTCTCCAAGCACGGTTGGAAAATCAAGAGTCAATCTGTGATTCGGCTACACTTAATGTTGGACTTCTTGAAGCCCTAAGACATTTTATCTACTTCACCTTAACATCATACTATCCCATTACCAAATTATGGGAGTCATAGTATTAATTCTGATGTTCCCCATCAAAAACTTCATCATTAAGGCTTTCTTCATAAAACTTTGTCCAATCTAAAGAACCTATCTCTAGATGAGAGCCATGAAAACCCTCCATGTAGACATAAGACCAAGGAGAAAGAGGATTTATCCCTTATTGTAATCCACCATGGTGGTTATACCCATGATGGCATTTGTTACAAAAGTTATCTCTGTAATAGTGTTTTGCATTGTCAAGATAATACTTTAATTGCCAATGTAGTATTAAGAAAGCCCTCTTATCTCGAGGAACTTGCCAATGTAAGGTCAATCATATCTAATTTCATGTTACTAATAGGTGAAATACTTTCTCAACTAGAATATATCCCAAGGATATGGTCATTCTCCAGTCCTCCCTTGGTTCATTTGTCTTCTAATATAGAAAAAGAAAAAAAGCAATTGATCTTATTGTTTGTAATAAAATAATCGAGAAGCATCCAATCGGGTCAGACCAAGTTGAGAAACCTCTAGAAAAAGATAAAGAGGATATGTTTAATATGAGAAAACAGCAGGATAAGGGTGAAATACCAGTTATGTTCTGGCCTTTGAAAATCTCTCAATACAACATTCCAAACTTGATGGCACAAGATTTAATTCATTATATCGGTCTCAACTTATGAAAGAATCATCATCATATGAAAGCCAAATTATTACCATATGATGAATATCCAAGTCATGTTAGGGTAATAGAATGGTTTCAATGCAAAATTTACTTGGAATCTATCTTAGTTTCCTGACACCCAAATATTGAGAAGCAGTAGGGAACCCTTCAGGGTGCATTCCTCGATTCACTAAAGAGGTTACGCCAGTTAATTACTAATACCCCATCTGGTGTTCGTATCATAGGATGGAGTGAACATAGAGCATTCCATTTCACTATGCTTAAAAATTTGAAAATCCCACAAAATGTGGTCTCATGCAATGTTATTTCCCATGTCCAGCTATAAGCAATAGATTTTGTGTGTAATCAATGGTATGCTCAAGAACAAGACTTGAATAGATCACATCAAAGTTAGACTCAAAGAGAGAAAGTTGTTGAGATAAATTTACATCAAGCATCTAATAATATTCATCAGGCCTCTCACTTAGATGATTTTAGCCATCAGATTGTGCAAATGTCTAAAATAGAACAACA
This sequence comes from Viscum album, assembly GCA_963277665.1. Lineage (NCBI taxonomy): Eukaryota > Viridiplantae > Streptophyta > Magnoliopsida > Santalales > Viscaceae > Viscum > Viscum album. The sequence continues at coordinate 1,187,802,319 of OY728130.1, read as the reverse complement.
TTATTTCAAAACAGGTGATTTATATGGTTGTCGGATAATGAACCCATCCAATGTTCAGACCAGAATTCATAAAATAAAATGATCAGATGTGCTAATATCATCTATAAGAGTTCATGAGCCACACCAGCCTATAGGGATGGGTTATTTTTAAACTAAGCCTTAGAATTAAATAAACTAAGTTCGAAGGTTTTAAGAAGATGAAGAACAAGAACAACACTATCCTATCAAACTGGGGGCTTTATCACATCCACAATTCCCTCCTTAGTGGAAGTCAATTTTCTCCTGATTAGGGAAGAATCCACAAAGTGAATGCACAACTAAACTATTAAAGGATTCAATTCAGGTTATTACTTTTCAAACAATTATTGAGAATTTGGAATATAGAAGAACAAAGTCTCAAGTACACCGAAGGAAATGATCATAAAAAGACACTGACAGAATGTCTTTAATGCATTATGTGTTAGTTAATGTCATTAATACCATTATAGAAGATCCTCCAAAAAAAGAGTCCAGTTTAGGGGATTTGGAGGATGAATTTATAATTCATAATATATTACACATTGAAGAAAATGAATGAGGTGTGCATACCTGAAATCATAGGGTTACCCATAATCTATGTATTCCCACAAGTAACCAACTCCCACCCCTTAGAAAGACATATAACTAGGGGAAAGGTAAATGTGGTATCATGTCTCCCTTTTCCATTAGAGAAGGTAAATTTATTTTACATAAAGAGATATTTTCCCAACAAGAATAGGAGATGATGTATTTGAAAAGACTCAACGTATAGTTGCTTTGAAGCAGTATTTTCCTCCAAACATGCTCCACAAGATGATCCTTATCATGCACATCCTATAGAAACTCCTAAAAAAAGATGGTTTGTTTCAACTACAAGATAATTAATTCCCTCCATTGGGTACAAAGATAGGATCGGGTTAAACACATCCTTATAGGCCTATCCCCATGGGTTATCCAAGACAAATACCAACAGCACCACCACCAGTGGTTTTTCTAGTCATCGAACCAGTTCATGCTCCAGTTGTTTTACCTGTATAGGTAACATCTCATCCTGATGTTCCCCAAGTTCTTATGCATACAATATTTTCATTAACAACTTTATTGGAAGCTATAGAAGATCGACATGCACCAGTACATCCAGAAAATAAATCTTACCCCAAATGGGTAGATTTGATCCCTCCACCACCAATCTTTTTGAATACCATGTTTCTGATCATTAATGGTTTGGGATATTCGAAGCAGCACTTAACACATTTTGTTTCTCATTGTGATCCCATGACGAGTACCCCTCAACAACAAGAAGCAATAAATCTTAGATGTTTTTTTCAATCATTATAGGGGACGGGCTTTGTATGGTACACAATGTTTTTAGTCTTGATCAATTACTGGATGAGAATACCTCTGTTATAAATCCCTTCTACAATTCAACTCAATGATGCTGAAGACAACATAGTTTGATCTTAAAAATTGAAAAAAAAAATAGATAATGAAGGAGTTTTAGATTTCATTTCTTGATGGATAGGATTAGCATATCCTTTAAATCTTATTTTCCCTCCAGAATATTTTATGACAATTTTGGTGGAAAATCTGTGTGATGAGTTACGCACACCACTAATCCCTATGAAATACTCAGGAGGGTTTCGATACCTTGCTTCAATTGCACAAAAAGATGAGGATTACATTGCGGAAGCCAAAACTAAATCTTGTGTAATTCCATAAGCTCTGGGAAAGAAAAGAGGGAAAGTAGAGGCTGCTACAACCATACACTAACAAGAACCTTTACCCGCTTATACATCAAAACCTTAATCATATCAAAGAGTTCCACCTCTTGAGAATCAGCAGAAATGACCACCTCAACAAGATGAAAAAAAATGATCAAATGCATAAACTGTTTGTGGAGTTAAAGAACAAATTCTATTCTTTTTGGAATGAACAGGTTCCCAGTTACTTCATTTCAGTTTTGGAAAACAGTTTAGTTTAGTTTTCAAGGCTAAAGAAACTGAATAAAGAAGGAGATAAAGATCTCCCAAGTTATTATGCCTTTATTTAAATGTTGGGGTCTCCCATTCATGAGTGTTTTTTTCAAACACCTCCAATAAAAAATGGTAGACTCTGGAAAAGTGAAACTGAAAAGCTCCTCATCCTAAGTAGCATGTGTTACTGCTACTGATCCAGAAGAAGAAGGTGGATGGAAGGAAGTCAAAATCAAAAATGCAAAGAAGTATGATAATTGGATGGTCAAGAAAATGATCAATCAAACTCATGTCATTCTATGAACACACTTGAAACTACCAACTGTGCCTCCTTCCACTTCCTGTACAGAAAATCCATCTTCATTAAAAGATCAGTTCTCCAAAGTTAAATACTTAGAAAAGATACGTGGTCAAAAAGATAAAGGGTATTCAGAAGAGGATGAGCTCGTTTCAATGCCAATTTTGTCCATGACTTTGGAATATTTCATGCCATTTGCCTCAAAATCACGGGAACTGCCCCACCAAATGGAAAAACAAGAACTGAATTGTCAAGAATAATCTTCATTAGATAAAGAATTGATCTTTGGTTCTATTAACATTATCCACTTAACAGACCCCTATGAAAGTAATGATTCATGTTATGAACCTGAATACCTGACAACTGATTTGAGAACTAGGAAAAGAAGTCATGTTTGAGGATATAGGAGATGAATTGGATATGCAAGAAACTACTATTTTATCTTTACTCCTGCTCGAACCGTTTATATGGTAGTAACTTGTGGGAGAGCCCTTCAACGGGCTTAGTAAGAACAAGTAAAATATATGACACATGGAAGGATTAGACCTGACATGATCATCTTGAAAGACTAATTATAGGTTACACCATCACTCACATGGAAAATAGATAGACCTTGTTAGTCTAATATACCATAATCATAAGTATTTCTAGCTTCTTCCCCGACACATGGTGCATCTACATCAGGAGAATCAGCTACTAAGGCACCTGGAAAACCTCATCTCCAGGCTGGAAAATGCATACCCTTAGAGAAAAAGTTTGCTTTTTTAAAATATCTATCCCAATTACAGGCCAAGTTATCAATCCAAGATGCCTTGAATTTGTATAATATCTTATAGAATCACTTATTGAGGATTTTTCAAGTCCTTGAGAATTTTAAACCAAGGTTACTTCTACTGTAGTTTACCATATAGAGAATGATCCTTTAGAATTTCATGCAGTTATATATTTCATGAATGAAGATGAGGGTGATGTTGTACATAGACACATCAGGACCTTGTATCTTTTTGGGAGGGTTAATGATAAAAAAATTCAATGATCCTTCATTGATAATGGTTCGGGAGTCAACCTAATTCCCATCCATACACTTCATCTATTGAGTCTCACTAAATATAACTTATCTCCTTCCACTTTGATATATCAAGGTTATAACAAGAATGAACAAGAAACTCTAGGAGAGATTATACTCAGAACTCTGTTTGTAGATCTTATATCTAATTTATATTTCATGGTTATCTGACATGACACAACCTTCAACATTCTACTTGGAAGGCATTGGTTGCATCGACATGTGGTCATTCCTTTGTCATATCACCAATGTCTCAAGTATTGTTTCAATTGTAAAATTGGGACATTGTATGCTGGCAAGGATCTGTTCAAAACATGTGAATCTTAGTATATTGAGGCATAATTCTTTCTCAAAAAAAGAATGATGTCCATGGAAAAATATATAATAAGAAACAATGCTTTGAATGGTCTGGAAAATATCCTGACTAACCCATTGAAACATTTGAGTATAGATTATGTGCTTCCTATTAATAAAATTAAAAGGATAGACCCAATTTTAAGAACTCATCCAACGACTTTCATAATGTCAGTTGGGGGAATCAAGACTGATAGCGTGGAAGAAATTGTTGATAGTGAAAGCTTAAATGGAGATGTTTTTATTTCATCCACCAAACTTCAGCAAGTATTTTCTTCATAAATCAGGCGACAAGAAGTTTTCACATTAATAAAAGATAATTATGTTGATTTCCCAACCATAATTCTCTCTTTAATGCTCTATATAGACCCTTCATCGTCAATAGAGTCATAAGTGGTTGCATTTTCTTCAGGATGTTCAAATACAGAATCCTCCCCTAGCTCTAAAATTGTTGTTTCATCACCTACTCTTCAAGTAGAAAAAGAAGAAGTGACATGTGAGGAAGAATAAGAATGAATATCTTAAGGACAACCCTCTATCATTTGAGGAAGGCATCTCTCCCACTATGGATGAGCTCATAGAAATAAATCTAGATACATAAGAAGATCCATGACCTACTCTAATTAGTGTGACCATGACTTCTAAAGAGAAAGAGATGTATAGTTCATTTCTAAATAAACATTGAGATATATTTTCTTGGAAATATGTAGACATTCTAGGCCTTAATACCAATGTATCCACTCATGATTTCGGTTTTCTAGTAGAGAATCAAGGATTTAAGTTGCCAGCAAAAAGAACGCACCCAACTCACACCTCCAAAATTGATGCTGAGGTCGACAATATTATCAAAGATAAATTTTTTAGGGAGGTTCAATATCCCAAATGGATGTTCAACTTTTTTCTAGTGAAAAAGAAATGGTATAATTAGTGTTTTCATTAATTCTAGAGATCTTTACTAGCATTATCCCAAAAAGGACTTCCCAGTTCCGATCACATAAATTTTGATTGGTGCAACAGCTAGCTATGAATCTCTCTCCATAATGGATGGATACCCTGGGTATAATAAAATATGGATAGCCCCAGAGGATGAAGAGTCTACAGCCTTCAGATCCCCTAAAGGTGTGTTTTTCTATCGGTTAATTCCCTTTGGCTTAAGGAATGCAGGTGCAACGTATCAACATGCCATGAACCATATCTTTAAACCCTTCCTGGGAAAATTTTTCAAATGTTATATGGATGATTTAGTGGTGAAATCCAGACAACTTTCTAATCACTTGGATGATCTGGAGTCTATATTCAATAAACTTTGACAACACAATCTGAAGATGAATTCCTTAAAATGTGGTTTCGGGGTAACCACGGGAAAATTACTTGGCTTTGTTGTACGCCATTTGGAATCGAAGTTAATCTTGAGAAGAAAAAATATATCCTTGGAATGTCACCTCATTGAAATTTGAAGGAATTGATATGACTTCAAGGATACATGGCCTATATTAAGTTCTTTATTTCAAATTTGGAAAGAAAGTGTTTACCCTTCACCAGATTAATGAAGAAGGGAGTTACTTATCAATAGACCAAAGACTACTAAGAGGAATTTGATACTGTCAATAAATATCTCTTGAATCTGCCAGTATTAATGCCACCTACTGAAGGAAATATACTTATTCTATATGTGACAGCATTATAGTGATCACTATGTTCTTTCCTTGCACAAAATAATGATACTAGTAATGAAAGTAGCCTTTACTATCCCAGTTGAATTGTGCTTGACATGGAGACTCGAAATTCACGTATTGATAAGTGCTACCTGGAATTAATATTTGAAGTTCAAAAGATAAGGCACTAACTTCAACATCATGAGGTCCACTTGGTATCTCGCAATAAACCGCTCAAATTTATCCATAGTCATCCTATGTTTATAGGATTTTTGATATGGTGGGAAGTTATTTTTCAATAGTTCAATATCCATTTTGTGCCTTAGAAAGAAATAAAAGGCCAATCCTTGGAATAATTCCTTGCTAAACACCCAACTATAGAAGATACATCTTTGAATACTGAACTTCCTGATGAATAAATATTCTCTATTCAAGATAATCTCTAAACATGGGAAATTTAATTTGATGGTGATTCCATAATTCCAATGGGGAAGAGAATGTAAAACCCTAAACTCAATAAAGTTGGACAAGGAATTTTTTTATCAACCCAGAAAATTAAGTGCTTCCATATTCTTTTATGTTATCAAAAGTTCGTACCAACAATGAGGTAGAATATCAAGATCTCATTGCAGGCTTCGAATTGGCACTTCAGGTATAAGTGAATCACCTAAATGTGAATGGTGATACAAAATTGGTAATCAAATATATCAATGGGGATTATGCTATCAGAAAAGAAGAGTTAGTCCCTTTTTGTGATTATGTAAAAGAGTTGTTAGTTGAAGTTCCCTCAGATCCTCATATATTTCATGATCACAAAATTCCCAAGATGGTGCCTTGGATAATGAAGCCACAGCCCTGGAAGATCCAAATTGGGATGAGACAATCATTAGTATTTCCCATCATCGTGTGGTTTCACCTTTTTTTAACTAAAATGGAGGAAATTAATGAAATCAGACCTATTTTTGAGCCATATGGTCATGTTATAGGATGGATGACACCTGTCATGGAATACCTTAAAATGGAATATGTCCACTTGATAGAGTTAGGAAAGATAAAATTTTCCGATGAGTGGTCAATTTCACTCATTATGATATACCATATCACCAAAAGATCCCTAACAAATGAGGCTTCAACGGGGTCCTCTTCAGGTGTATTGATAGAGATGAAACTGTAGCTGTCATGAAAGAAGTACATGCAGGAGCTTATGGTGATCACCAGTCTAGGAATTGGCTTTCTGATCAAATATGAAGGCTTGAATACTTATGGCCGTCAATTATGTAGGATTTCAAAGATTTCACCAAGAAGTGTCACCCCTGCCAAGTACATTCCATCTTCATTCATCAACCCCCAGATTTACTACACATAGCTAAATAGTCTTGGAAATTTTCTATATGGGTAATGGATATAGTAGGACCTTATCCTCTATCTACATCTAGGATGTTCAAGTATATTCTTAATGCTACTGATTTCTTCTCCAAATGGGATGAGGCAATCCCTCTCAAAGAATTTAGGTCCAAAATAATTGTTATCTTTTTCAAAGCTAATATCATTACCAGATATGGTTCCCCCATACCATATTGTGGGATAATGGCACCAATTTCTGTTATGTTGAGTTAAAGAAGTTATATCAGGAGCACAATATCAAATCCAGCCATTCTTCTCACTATCATGAAGCGGCCAATGAACAGATAGAAGCATTCAATAAGAACCTATCAAATATACTCTATAAAATGGTGCTTAAAGAAAAGAAATCTCGGCCTCATAAACTTTCACCTTCTTTATGGGATAATCATACTACTACTCGTACTACCACTCAAGAAACCCCATATTCATTGGTATACAGAATAAAAGTAATTTTTCCCATTTAAATTCAATTACCTTCACTCCAATTTGAAATCTATGATCAATTATCTATAGATGAACAGCCTCAAAAGTGATTTTATGGGCTGTAATGATTAGACAAAAAGAGATTGCATACTTTTCATCATTTGAAATTTATCAGAATATAGTAGAACAAGCTTTTAACAATAAATTTTGTCTCCACTCATTTCTTCAAGAAGAATTTGTATTAGTCCTCAGGAATCCAATGATACTAGGAATGAATCCTCCAAAGCTTTAGCCAAAAGTGGGAAGGACCTTACTCTATACATAAGGTATACTCTAATGGAGCTTATTCCATAATCTCAATGGATGGAGAACTTATTTCAACCTCATCCGAAGTGATATTATTGAAGAATTACTTTTTGTAATCACCCAAAATTATACTCCCTCACTGAATGACTCTAAACTATATAGCACAAAGTCTTAGTTGCAAGACATTAGACTTCATAAAAACCATATGTGAACATACTGCATGACGTTAAAATGTGTAGCATCTTTGTCCTTATCGAACGACATTAAATTCCATGGCATCATTTGTCCCTGCTACATGACATTAAACTATAAGGTTAACATCTTCTTCATTTAACTTTAATAAATCCCATAAGATACCGCAAATTGGTATTCCTTGTGGTTCTTTAAAAAATTAATGGGTATCTTCCATGCGCAAGCATTACTCATATCATTTCTACTCTTTAGTTGCATATGAGTTCCATTTCTCCCTAGGTTTGAATCATATCTTCATAGAGACCTCATTTGAAGAACTATGTATGTCTTGATTATCATTTCAATGAGATACATAGAGACACCTATATCTCTAATCATGGGCCCTTCCATGACAAAGAAAATTCCCCCTTTATCCTTGTTTGAATTAATCAAACCTGCATAGGGAAACTTTCAAGAACTATGTGTGTCCTGATTCTCCTTTAAATGGGATATGTAGAGATACCTGGATCTCCAATCATGGGATCAGCTACAACCATAAATAAATTTATTTCCATTTTTTTAGTATGTGATCCAAATCTATGTCGAGTACTCTTCCAAGATACATGGTTTGATCTTCATACCATCTTGTGTCTTAAGTTTAACTATTCTTTCAGAATGTGTTAAGAGTTCATGTCTCTCACATAAAACTCAATTTTTATGGGGAATGATTTTATCAATAATTTTTGTTACCTTGATTATAATACATATGAGATACGTAGTGACACCTAAGTTCAATTATATGGTTTAGACACAATATTCCTTCTCACTTCATAATCACTTCATTTCCTCACTGCATGACTCTAAACTGCATATTATAATATCCTTGTTTCATGAAATTAAACTGAAAAGTACCCAAATAACTACATATGGATTGATTCTAATTCCATTGAGATACATAGTGAAAACTAGGCCTTAGATCCTAGTCCTATCCATGGGATAAATTTATATCTCTATTTCATATTTAATTAACAATCTATGAGGGAGTCTTCCTTTTTGGGTCCTCTCTTTAGAAATCCCCCCATGGAAACAAGAAATGTCCCCATTTTACATATGATTCAGATCTAGGTAAGGGACTCCAAACTCATGGACAATATCGATTCTAATATTTCTCTTGTACATTGACCATTACACCCTTTTGTATGTCACACTATTAATCTTGAATAATTTCAGATCATCATAATCTTTCTTACGGTTTTTTGTGTAAAATTTTCGGATACCTGAGAGATATTTTTCCTGAATATGTATTATGTTCCCTCATGTGGCCTTGCATAAGTCGCTTACATAATAGGGATATTAGTCAAAATATACCAATGTTTGGAAATGCATTATATGCCCTAGTTGGGCTTGCATAATATTTCCCCCATAACGTGTTTTTTCAAATAATGGTAAGTTCATTCTTCGTAAAAGAATCTCATATCCCTTTAAATCATTGATAACAATATACATGAATCTGTGACTTAATGTGTCCATCTGTGTATATTTATCCCATTACCTTTCTCTTGATTTGAAATCCTCCATAATTATGGTTTACACATTTTCCCTCTCCATGTGTTCAAAGCATTTTGAAATAACCTTGGATCATTTGACCACATATCATCCATTGTTTCCATAATATTCTGGTCTAAGTCACATGACCTAAAACAAAAGACACCATACACCCTATGTTTGGATCAAACCGTCATAGAGAACAAATTCTTAATTTTCTTTGAAAATTATGATTATAAATACTCTTTCTGCATTTCGGGTTTTTTCATAAACCAAACTCTAGGATTTGGAAAATATGAATCTCTATAAACATTATTCAACTTTTAGTAGTATAATATTTGATACCTAAGATCTCTTTTACTTGAGTATGCAGTATGTGCCCCTAGGTGGCCTTGCATAAGTTTCTTACATAATAGGTATGTTAGTCAAAAGATGACACTTTTTTGCTATGGATTATATTCCCCATACATAATACAGCCCCCATAATGGGTTCTTCAAATAATGGTAACTTTTTTCTTGTAAAATAATTCCTATACTGCCTTTAGCCCTTTTCCCATACCATTATCTGGATCCAGAAATTCCCAAATCATAGTTTACAATTTTACTTACCAAACCTGAACATGGCAGTATGTTTTCAGACAAATTATCCAGAAACTAAATACTCATAAACCCTTGGTCGGAGCTAAATACCATAAATTAAATCCCCCTAATGTCCTTAATGTATGGCATAAAACCGCATAGCATAACGTCCTCACAATATGACTTGAAACTGCATGGCATAATTTCCTCGCTGCATGACTTGAAACTGCATGGCATAATTTCCTTGCAGTATGACTTGAAACGGCACATCACAAAGTCATAAATCCCCTTTCTGACCGATTTTAATCATTATCCCCACACCAAATTTTTGTATGAGTTATTTCCCCATTCATGACATATGTTGTCATAGATGGCCCTTTTTTCATAAAATTTATTTCCTTGGAAAAACCACCGACTATGGTCTTGAGTCACCCAAATCTTATTTTCCCTTGTCTATCAATAATAAAATGTCAAAAAATTTAAAGCTCTTTTTCCTGACTATGTAGTACATTCCCCTATGTGGCCTTGCATAAGTTGCCTACATAACAAGAGTATCAGTCAAAAAATTCCATTTCTTAGATACGAATAATATGTCCTACTTGGCCCTAAAAAATACAACCCCCAATAATGGGTTTGTCAAGAAATGGTAAATTCGTTCTTGGAAAATATCTATATGTTTATACTTCAAGTTTTATATTTGGTGACCATAAAAATAATGACACAAGATTCCCCTTGAAAGTATCTAAATAATAATGGATAAATTCCTTTCCACTAATCCTTTTTTACAATCTAATTTAAAAATTTATGGTAAAAGTTATTCATCCTTTAACACTAGACTTGTTAGTCAAATGTGCATGACTCTAAACTCCCCTTAAAAAAAGACATAGTACTCACCAAATTCAAAACCCGCAAAAGTAACTCTTGAAAAAATTCGAAGTCTCATTTCTCTTGACATACATTTTGTATGGTTTTGAAAATATTGAGCCATAAAAAGTCTGAAGATACAAATTTTTTGGTGTTGTTTACATAACCCTTGTAAAAATCAAACTATGCTCACTAGGCCCCGTGGCTTTGTAAAAAAATAGAGCATCTTTCCAAACTTAACGTAGCTCCAAATCTAACCAAATGATGTTGGAATTCATCACATTGTTCTATTTTTACCTTAGAACATGACTTTTTTGGTTATGAACGAATCATATTATATGGGGGGGATTTTGTAGACACCTAGAAATGTGTTCTAGGAACTTTTCCTCAAACTTTTCTCAACCGGGCTCCAAAATTTTGTGGTGTGACTCTACATCATTCATGGGGGTCAGTGACGGTAGCAAAGGCACTGGACCAAAGGGCTAGGACTACATCCTGGTAGTGATCCCAAACAGGGGTATGGGAGCGTAGCCCCTGGAGTATGGAGCTTCAATTTCTCCTAAGTCCCTAATAACACTATGTTCCATCACAATGATGGAAAAGTGACAAAGTGAAATGTCTTAAAGAAAAGAGGATAAAATAAATGAATAAAATCAATATTTAAATAGGGTTGAAATTTGGATCACCCCAGTCAAGACAAGGTACCGTCGGCATTCCAAGTACTTGTGTGTCACATTTCTAGCATTCAATCCACTTTTTCACCCTATAACCATTCACCCAGGGTAACTTATTTTCTTATAAATAGATCCTTGGGGTCTTCATTTGTATGGATGAATTTCCATGAATCCCAATTACTACTCTGGTCACCCTAGTGCTTCACCTAAGTCTTTTGAAACCTTCAAGGTAGTTTATTAACACCTAGATTAGTGGAATTGAAGGAGGATCGTAGGACTTAAGTCCCTTTAGTGTTTGAATTCCAAAACACTTGCGCACAACAAGCACCCAACCTCACTAAATCAGAAACACTTGTACGCCACTCATTCTAATCAATGTAACTTGAGTTCCAAACTTCTAGGAGTACCTGTGAATACTCTTGAAGTCTTGAGTCATGTTTTTTCCATGTTTTAAATTCTAGTTTTTTCGTCACATAAGTCAACATCATGTCTCCCAAGCTTATCTTCATGCCCATACATGTGAATAAGATATCTAATAGGGTCCCTCAGAACTTTCTTGGCCTCAGAGTAGCATCAAGAACTCTCTATGTGGAACCTAGGGGTTTCTCCCTTTTCACTCTTCCTTCCCCCTTTGGGCTGGGATTTTCTCGTGGTAGCGGTTGTTTCGACTCAGCATGGGCATTGTTGTGATGCGGTGGTGTCCCTTTTCAGAGGAGGTTCGAAATTCGGCTTGGAATGTTTCTTCTGAGAACAATGATGACGTGTTGGTGTCTCCTCTTCTTAGTGGAGATTTAGATGTTGAATCGGTGTAGTTTCTCTCCTTCTGATGGAGACGAGGCTTGGGGTGGCCCATTCTTGGTTCGAGTTGGTCGGATCATCCAGCGCATACAGGTGATGGAGCGGGATGGTCACTCCATTGTCCAACATGACCAAGGATATTTTACCTCTTCCTCTCATCTGGTTTCTTGGTTGTCTGACTGTCTGGCATGACCAGGGAATTCTTTTAGTGAATTTTTGGTGCGGCTCAGGGCCAGATCTGCAGTACTTCAGAGAGGGGAGGTCTTTGATCTCTGTGAGGTCTTAAAAGATTTTAATTTTGAAAAGTTGTGAATTAGTTCTCTAGTTATATTTGGTTTGGGTTATACTAGTTAGATGGAAATGGTATTTTTTGTTATTGCCATCATGTGGATTGTTCCGGAACCCAGGGTGGGTGCTTTCACAGTTCTGATTAGATTAGATCCATGCCTAGAGAGGCATTTCTATTTTAGGAAGACCTAGATTCCATCATTGGTGGTGGTCCCTCTGTGTAGGGTTAGGCCTTCCAGTTGTGTTGACTATTGTATAAACTCGCGCTCTTTGGATTGTATTTAAGGATTCTTTGGTAGAAGTGGAAGGGTGGAGGATCATGGGGTTGGTCTAGGATGATCTATTATTGGAGGTTATTTGGTTTTGTTTTCTCAGAATGGTGAAAGGCTTTACGAGTTCTGTTGGTATGGTGATGCACACGAACTCGATCATGTAGATATCTCCCCAAAGGTGGTTCCAGAGCGATCTATTTGTCATTTTAGAGCTTTATGGATTTGGATGTTTGATAGGGTATGGTGTTTTTTATCAGATTGAGCATGTGATTTGACATATGACACTTTATTTTTGTTCATATTTGCACCGATGGATAGTTTTTTCACGATCAATTGTTGCGGAGGTGTTTCTCCATGTTTTCAGCTTGGTTTGTCTCTCTAGAACTTCGGTTCTTGTTATATGTTTTAATTTGATTATGTCTGTTCGAGTTCCCCCTCTTCTTCCATTAAAAGGGGTTTTCTTTTAATAATAATAATAAATTTGAAGGCCTTCAGGCCATTGTATGGATACCTACTGGGGAACCCTTCTATGATTCACCTTATCCCTTCAGACTATATTATCCATTCAACAGGACTTCTTCAAAGTCATTCATGGAAATTCTTTCTCTTCATTAGATCTCTTATCTTAAAGGTATTATGTTGAAACCTCCACAAAAACCTATTGACTTATCAATCCTTTGGTAAAGTCACATTAGCGTGTCTCGAATTTGGGTTTGTATATCTACAGTTAGAGGTATCCCACATTTTCTTTACAATGGGGTCATGATTCATGGAGTTTCTATAGGTTTCTATATCTATATTTACATCAACCTATCTCCTAGTAAAAGTGTTGGGAAGTTCCTAGTTTATAGGATTAGGTTTTGTTCCATGCCCACCCTTATCATCTCTAAAAGATGGAACCTCATGTCACTCATAGGAAAGGTACGGTTCACACCAAATTTTCCTTTTGAAAAAGGGAGAAGTCTCCCTCCCCTACAAGGACCAATATTTATGGTTTCCCTCATAGAGTAAGCCCCTTGCCTTTTGGTTCATATCCAATTATCATCACATTTCATTCCACATTTAATGGTTCATTACTCTGCACCCTCGTCCATCGTCGTCGTCGTAGGCCCGTCCTCTTCCACCGGTAGAAGAGGAAAAGTGTGTGTTCCTTTTTTGAATCATTCTCATCCTCTTTTTTCTCATACTGACCATGACTCGTGTGGTCTTAGAGATTATTGATGGTCACAACATTTTCACAAACACCTAATTGAATGAACTATGAGAACTCTGATTCCCATCAAAATTGGGATACATAGGAAGCATTCTTAAGTCCCGATCTCCATATCATTTCATCCATAAATTGGCATCCTCCTTATGAATAATCACAAAATTAAACCCCCAAATCACCAAGGTATCCTTTTCAAGAAGTAAATCCAAAATCATTTCTATCAAAGGACTACACTCTCCAATGAGATTTCCCCAAACTGCATGGGCTTTCATTCCCATACAAATGAGATAAATAGGAAGCCTCCCTGAGGTTTAAACCCAATAATCTAAATTAATCCTTTCCTTTCTAGACCAAATTCTCAGTAGGGTATAATTAAACATTAAAATTCATATCCTTTCCAGGTTCCTTGGGCTGCTTAGGCGTAAGTCCCACACCAAGATTTAACTAAGCACCTTTTTCATTGAATTCCTTACCACATGACATTAAACTATACAGTTAGGTCCTTATCACACGAACATAAAAGGTATGATATGTCCCATTATGTGGAACCAAACTCCGAGGGTTCTAATTCCTTTCACAAGAAAAAGTTGGTAGCCCATTTATGGGTATGATTCCAATATTAAAACAAACTTTCATCTCCCTAGGTAACAATAAATTCCAAACCGATCCACTAAGTGTCTTAAAAAACCATATTATCATAACAACAGTTAAAAGAGTCACTAAATATTATATGAGAGGATACCATTGATGGAGAACCTTGAATACATATGGATGATTCTAAATTTCACACGTGGTAATAATTGATTGAAATTTCAAGGGAAACCTAAGTTATACTTGGTAAATTAATAAGGATTTATGAAAATATCTTAAATCTATAATAGAGTCTTGGAGTAGGAAATAATTCCCCCCAAAAAAGGGTGTGATGAGTCCGACCTCCCATCCTCTCGACCAATTCATGGTCTTAAGCATCATAGGTTAAAACATAATGAATGTCTGCCTTTGGAAAGCAGGTCCCTTTGGATAAAGAACCATTGGATGTTTCTGGTTCCATAAATAAACCAATGGAAACTTCCCAAAAGTAGTGATTCCTAACCATACCACACATTCCTAGGGAGATGAAACATGCATCATGAAGATGGTAAGCCATACATATGCATGAACAAAATTATCATTTCCCAAAAATATTAGATGGTGAAATATGTAGACATGATATTATTATTAAAGAGGTATAATTATATTATAAATATAATATATAATTATTAAAATCATCATAATTCTAAGTACTAAAAGATAGTGATGAAAAAACAGATTACACCATGGCGTGGGGATGGTAAGTCGTATGCACGCATGCATGAAGATATTGTTTTAGTATGATGGATCAAAGAGGGATATGGTTGTACCATAATCATAATAACATCTTAGTATATATATGATACTATAGTTATTACTTTATTATGAAAACAACATAAAAATATGATGTAAAAGGAGAAAAGAAATTGAATTCGATTAGTAAAATAATTACATCTTCTTCAGTGGACATGCTTTAGATCTCCTCTTAAGGAAACTAAGGATTTTATTTTTGGAATAACATAACCTCTAAAACATAACTAAGAATTTTTATAGGATAATTGGGTAAGTTTTGGTTGAGCTAGAAGCCTAAAGTTGATGTGAGGAAGTGAGGGAGGGGGTTCCCTTTTATAAAAGAGGGGAGGGGCACTCTAGGACACTCTTAAAATTTTAAATTAATATAAATTGATTTTTGATTTCAAATAGATCAAAATTGAGCTATTTAGAATATAATTTGATTATGGTTCTAAATACTGTCAACCAATATTTTTTAAATAGGTTTAGGTAACATTATTTTCTGTATCTTTTGGTTTTAACCATTAGATGAACCCTTTAACTATTACCATGAAAACATATATTTTTACTCATTAAGGTTAATATAATTAAAATAAATTTCCAAAAGAACACAAAGAGGATCATTGATGACTTATTTAAACTTATTATAAAAATTTGGCTGAATTATTCATTTTTTGGAATTTTATATAATTTAAAAAAAATATTATTTTCTTTAAAGTATCATTTATGTCAGTTTTGATAATATTTATATTTTTTTAAGAAATATATTAACAACTTGATAACTTTGAAATAACACATATAATATATCTATAGAATATCTAATTTTTCTATAAAATTAGTGGTTGTCATTAATTATGTCAAATTATATTTATTTTATTATTTTTAATATCTTTTACTTTATATTTCCATTAATTAAACAATTACTACATAATTATTATAGAAGAATTTAATTAAATTATTTACTATAAAAAAGTTAAAAATTAAATATCATGATGCAGATAAATTCAGTATTTTTAAAATTAATATTTATTGGCCAATTTATCTTCTGTATAAACCTATATTAAAAAATTTTTACTTATTAATATTATGAGTTTGATATTTTTAAATTATCTTTAAAGAAAATATAATAAATATCTTATTCCTACCCAAGTGGCTTAAAAGTATCATAATTTCTAAATCATTTTTAGTTTGGTAGAAACCCACTCATCTAATGAATTTATGATAAAATTTTGGGTAACGTTATAATATTATAATATTTTTTTACCTTTAATTACCCAATTTACCCTTAACTACAGTAAATAATTTTTTTTAATAAAGTCATTACTCAATAAAAACTTAATTTTATCTCATTAAACTCTAAATATCATTTTATTTTAGTAATTTATGTCCATTTTGTGAAATTCAATTCACAGAAGTGTAAAAATTAAGTTTAATGCTAATCCCACAGACGTGGCAAGAAGGCTGGTAAAATGAATGTTTAAAAGTTCAATACGTTTTTATATATAATTTTACTATAAAAAAGATTACAATGACCGATATTGGGTTAATATATTTATAATTGATATATTGAAACTTTAAAATCAATTTAAAGTATAATAATATTTTAAACAAAAAATACAGTTTTTAACTACGATGTAGTATTTTTCACTATTCATAAAAAAATGAAACTTCACAGAAAAATAATAAAAAATAATCCTAAGTTAATTTTGAAATTCAGAATTCAAAAATTATATTTATTTTATCGAATTCAATTTATATGAGTATCTAAAATTAATTTTATTATTGTTCACAGAAGGACATCAAAAGTAGTTCCTTTTATGAAAATTGTATTTCTAAACATATAAAGGCTTTACTAAGAATTATACACATCATTGTAAATATGTTTTATTTATATAAAACTTATATAACTAATATTTAAACTATAGATTTTACTATTCTTATCACTAAGTTTAACAGCTAGATTATAATTATCTCATTTTAACAATTATAAAAGAAATGTTTCGTGGATACTCAATGTTGTGTGTAATGCAAGCCAAGTCTGTGTTGAGAATAAAAAAACTATGTTATTGTCATGTGGAAGGAAAATTTGACTCAGTGAAATGTAATACATTAAAAAACTTAATTTATTTTAAAAATGTTTACAAAACTCAGGGTGTTACAAAGATGGTCCATCTACAGCGCTTCTATAGAACTTTTCCACCACCAACCAGTGAGAGAGCGTCTCCACAAACTCCATGATCAAGAGTAGGATCAGCAGATTATTATTAAGTAGGGAAATGGAATACATCTGGATAATTAGGCCAATGTGATGGTCATGTACATTGTATTCATACCGCAGTTTTATAGTGACAGCAGAGTGGATCCACTCAGAGTAGCCAAGTATGTAGTATCACACGGCCACAATTCAGGCCATATGTACGCAGTATAATAGACCCTTAAAGAGTAAGATCCTAGAACTTTTATAGTAAGAGGTACTATTCTAGTATCCTCTAATTTAACATCTTCTATTTTTGATTTATGATCTTCTCCTAGTTTTATATTTTTTCCCATTATGGAGATCCTTGGGCTCAGTGTTCAAACTTTTGATGGTATTATGATGCTTGACACTCGATCAGGGATTAGAGTGGAGGATGTGATTCGGTGTAAGGAGTTCCCCATTGATATTGGCAGGTGTCACTTTTTATGGGACCTATTTATCTTCAAGATTAAATTTTTCTAAATCATTCTTGATATATACCATTTGATTCCCCTTCATGATTTCATAGAATTCTATCACTGACAGGTAACCATTACATAACGAGAGGGTCGAGAGTTTATTTATAAAGGTGGATGTGATATACCGGAGATCTGAGTTGGACTCGAGCAATGTGGGTTGGGTGGGATGACTTCCCACATTCCATGTTTATATATGGATGATTAGGGAACATGTCAAGTATATTTCCCTCTAATGGTTGATAGATTCATGGACATATTCCAATATGAGTTTTTAGGAATGCATCCAGTGGGATAGGTAGAGATATCTATCAAGCTAGTTCTAGGAGCTTCATTAGTGTCCATTCCTCCTTACAAGATGGCTACTACTGAGATGAAAGATCTCAAGAGGCATCATGAGGATTTAAAGGAATATGGGTTTTTCTGACCCAGTAGTTCTCTAAGGGGTTCGCCAGTCCTTTCTGTTAAAAAGGTGGACGAAACCCTCAGGATGTGTGTGGATTATCGAAAATTGAACCAATTGATGATTAAAAAATGGAATCCTATTCTATATATAGATGGTCTCTTTGAATAGATATGTCAAAGAATTATTTGAGATCTGGTTATCACCAGGTGTGTGTTATACCATCAGATATACCTCAAATAAATTTTCAAAAAAGGTATGGTCAATACAAATATTTTTTTATGTCATTCGGTCTCGGTAAAGTGCCACCAATATTCGTGTAACTGATGAATCAAGTGTTCTGTTCTTATTTGGATTCATTTTTGGTGTTTTTTCATGTATGTCATCTTGGTGTATTCTCACAGTCGACACAACCATGAAAAAATATCTTGAGATGTTATTGAATACAATTAGAGAGCTTCAATTATATGATAAGATCACATAGTTCCACTTCTGGATGGATAATATTTACTTCTTAGGTCACATTATCTCAAAGAAAAGAGTATCATTTGACCCAGAGAAGATGACATTTGTAGTAACCTTGGAGCTTCCCAAGAACATCTTTGAGTTACAGAGTTTCATGGGGCTATCCGATTACTACAAAATCTTCACACAGAAAATATCACACATAGAAATGCTACTTAGGGGATTGACTAAAAAGGGAGTTATGTCTTTATGGTCATATTCTTGTGAGAAGGCCTTTCAAGAGATGAAAGGAAGATTTAATTCAGCATTGATACTGATTTTTTTAGATCGAGGTACAAGTTATCTTGTTTACTATGATGCCTCAGGTATTGGTCTAGGAGAAGTTCTTATGCAGTGAGATAGAGTCATAGCATATGGGTCTCAGTATTTAAGTCCACAAAAAAGAAACTACCCAACTCATGATCTCGAGTTAGCTATATTTTTTCATGTATTGCATTGTTGGAGACATTACTTACTTGGAGATTTTTTTTGGTGTACACAGACCACAAAAGTCTCAAGTACATATTCACATAAAGGGAACGAAATATGAGGAAGAAAAGTTAGGTTGAAATATTATAGTACTTTCACATTGATCTTTCATGTATTCCTGGTAAGGGGAATGTAGTGGCCGATGCACTGAGAAATAGAACTCAAATACAAGTAGTTAAGAAAGCTAGTAAAGAGTGGAAACTTATGGATTTGTTCTCTAGGATGCACTTGGAGGTGCATGACAGTCATAGGAGCACCTTTTTCATCATTAACAGTTACCTATACCATTTGGGATAGAGTGAGGATGAGGAAGCTATTGGATTTTGAGGTCCTAGTCCTATGGTAGAGTGTTGTAGGTGAGGATGCTCCTCCTGGTTGGGTCATAGGTGAAGATGAAATTCTCTATATACATGGTCACGTATGGGTTTCATAAGAAATGTGTGAGGTGATAATATGGGATTTTTTTCTTCTAGTTGCACAGTGCACCCCAACATCACCAAGATGTATCAGAATTCACAACACCAGTACTGTTGAACAAGTATGAAAAGAGATGTGGTTGGTTTATCATGTGATCTTCCACCTATCATCAGGTGAAGGTGGAACACCAGTGACCAAATAGAAATTTATATAACTTAGCCATACTTGAGTGGAAATGGACTAACATCACAATGGATTTCATGACTGGTTTAATGAATCCTCCATGAGTTAATGATGTTTTATGGGTTGTGGTTGACAGAGTCACAAAGGTTTCACATTTCCTACCAATTAAGGATACTTTCAGTGTTGATGAGCATGGAAGGTTTTATATCTGTGAGATAGTATGACTTCATGGGGTCCCCATACTATCATTTCATATATCGATATCCAGTTTACTTCATGATTCTAGAAAGTCCTAGATATGGTGTTGGCTAAATAGGTTCTTCTAACAATCCCATACCACCCACATATAGAAGACAAGTCAGATCGTAGGATTTATGTTCTTGAGGACATGATGTGAGAATGCATCCTAGATTTTGGGGGCTCTTGGGTGAGAAATACACCCCAGATTGAGTTCTCCTATAACAATAGATTTCAGGAAACTATTCTAATGGAACTTTAGAGTGTTTTTATGGTGGGCCATGCGGATCATCGATGTGTTTGTTAGAGGTAGGATTGGTAGTTATGCTTGGACCATGCCTTTTTTGGGATACTATATAGCAAATTTAGTTGATTTAGAAGTGGATGTAAAATGTGTAGTCTCGACAGAATTCTTACGTCGATCACTGAAAACAACCTCTATTGTTTGAGGTTGTGGATCGGGTTTTCCTAAGTGCTTCATCGAGGTTGGGACATAGGATAATCAAGAGACAAGGTAATCTTACACCATAGTATATCAGGTCATTTGAGATTTTGGATAGAGTCAAGCTTGTATCCTATCGGTTATAGTTACCACATAGGTATTGATCCATGAATGACGTATTCCATGTATCTTGGTTGTGACATCACTATTCAGACATATCTCATGCCCTTCATCCCATGGAGGTTGATCTATAGGTAGATTATTCCATTGAGGAGTATCCTATATGTATTATGGATCAAAGCATGAAGGTTCTCAGAGTCCAGTCAGTTCCATTAGTATGGTGCTATGGAATCACGAACAAGTGTAGGATGAGACTTGGGAGTGGAAATAAAATGTGTGATAATAGTGTACAGAGTTATTCTCAAACATTCTTGACCTCCCTTGATAGAGAAATTCTAGGGCGAATTTCTTTAAGGGGGGAAGTTTGTAAGAACCTAGTTCTTCTTTGAGTCATAGATCCCTTAAATTCCATTAATTATAGTTTTTAATGTACAAATAAGGCCTAATATGAATTCCATTTGAGTTTATGGAGGTATCAGGGGGTGTTTGGGGCTGGTTCGGATCCCAAAACCTAATTATTTGGGTGAAAAAAAATCGGTGCATAGTTAGTGGAAGTTGTTTGAGACAGGCCGCATGGTTAGATGAAACTGTGTGAGGCCGGAAAGTGGGGAGCTGTAGACCATAAAGTTAGAACAAACTATGTGATTTGGGGTGCACAAATTTTCATCCTTGTCTTCAATTTTGAAAATGGATATTTTTCATGTTTTTTGTACGGTTAGTCAAATCGTGCAAGGAATTCTCATGGGATTCCCCTCCCTATAGCTAAGTTTGCATGGTTGGCACATGGTTTGGGAAACCATGCAGCCAAACTGTGCGACACTATGTCTTTACTAAAATTATAATTTTTCCCTTATTAAATCAATTAATCCTAATATTCTTTTCTTATTTATTTAATGGATAGAACCTTGATCTTTTGAGAGCTCATTTGAAGCTATAAACTATGATTTTCTGCTAACACTCCATCTGATCTTGGATTTAAGAGACGATAGTCTCATTGGATACACATCAGTGAGTTCTCAATTCCTTTTTTGTCATTCCTCATCTGGATTGGTATGTGATTTTACATTTAGGTGAAATCTAATTTTCTTTATTTTTATGTTCTTCAACCATTATTTGATTTTATCATGATTTGTGTCAAATCATGAGCTAATACTGGAATAGATATCCACTACAGACCTATAATTGATGGTCTTATGCCTTTGGTTTAAAGTATATGTGTTATATATAAGACTTTATACCATGTTCCCAATTCATAGGTGGAACCTTGAAATGAATTTATATCCTTAAATTAAACTAATAGGTATGATCAATATAATTAAAGTGTTTTTCAAATAATGGTTATAGGTTGACAACCCTAAAAGTATGACCACCCCTTTGGGTGTTTTGTGTATTTAATTGGGAAATTATGGTGGAATATGAATTTTGGATACCTTTGAGGTGTGCCCTTTACCCCTTGTGATGGGATATTAATATTGAATTGTGAATTGAATCCATGAACTGAATTTTGAATTGAAATGTAAATTGTATTTTTTTTAACCTTTAGTTTCTATTAATATTGAAATTATCATATGTGTTAATTTAAAGGACTAAGCCTTCTAAGCTTATCCATGATTGAGTCACCTTTTGAGGTGATATTTAATTGAAATGTTCTTAGTGATGAAATTGACATATTTAAACGAAATTGGTTAAACGGTATTGAATGAGATTGAGTGCATATATTTCTTGGGTGACACATGGGTTCAATGATGAATTCCATACATGGAGTCAATTGGTTTGTTCCTTGCTTATACTCGGGTGATACTTAGAATTCTATATGGATTAAAAAGGATGAACTCTTAGGGACAGACTATTATATGCTAAGTGACATATGAATTCCATATAGATTTCCAATGATGGAATCAAAATGTAATTGTATTATTTATGTCGGGGGTGATACTTGGGCTCCCACAGTGGACCGCCAAGGATGGAATCAAATGGCAGAGATGTTATACCACACCAAGACTGATACCTAAGTTCTTGAGAGATTCACCATAGATGGGATTGTAAGGTGTTTGTTTATATTACACATGGAGTGATACCTAGATTACAAATTAGGAATTCCATATATGGGATGAGAATCATAAATCAATAATGAATGAAATGAGTTTTATGATTCATCTTTCAAGATAAAGAATAATATTGGATTCGGTATTTTTTTTACACTTTATGGATGGCTTGTTTAGGCATCCCTTGATCATATCATTCTATAGGGGACACCAAGAAATGCCCTAGGTCTTGAGGATTATTAATTACATAGAATTTAATCATTAAATTAACTTATAATAAATGAGAACCTATAATTTATTGGATGTTTAATTTTAGTACTTCCTTTAAATATTATATTGCTACCTAGACACTATGACTGTTATATATTCACTGACTGGATGGAACTAGGCCTTGGGTAGTTGCCTACTGGGATTATATCTCAGACCCTGTCTGGTCCACCTTTTTAGTACTGGAATAGACTATATTATTGTAGGTATTGATAAGGGAAATCACCCTTGACAAAGTGTATTTAATGATTATTTGGAGTAGGGGAACACAATACTGAGATGAGGCTCATGATGTTAGTTAGATAGATTTTATCCTTTATATTCTTTTGTTCCATGTATTTTAAACCTTATCTGTATATATGTTTTGGATTATTTATTAGACATATAGCATGTATCATCATCATTGTATATGGGATCCATTTTTTTATCATGATCTATTCCTGTTGTTATCTATTGTCTGATTGTCATTACTACTTTCTATATATTTCTTTTATTGATATTTTGATGTGCAACACTCTAATGATGAGGGTATATCCTACCCATGGACACAACTAGGCCCTTGTTTATAGTCGGAATCCTCTTGTGTTTGGGGATATGTGCTTGATTCCTTGTACCCAACCAATCTTGGGGTACTGTTGAGTGGAATCTGGGTCTGGTACATTACATTGAAAATCATGAGAAGTTATTAACAAATCACTGATAGTACCCAACTAGATCAAAGAATCTATGAATCTCTATTACAAATATTGGTCTGGGTCACTCTTAGAACACCTTTTTCTTATAAGGGTCTATATATATTCCTTTGCTGGTGATAACATGACCCAAGAAAGATACATCCTCCATCCCGAACTCACATTTACTATGCTTTGAATATATTTTATCCCTTAAAAAACTCCTTAGAATTATATTAAAATGATCATCATGTTCAACCATGATCTTGGAGTATATTATAATATCATCAATAAAGACTACCAAAATTTTTTTTAGGTAATCTCTAAATACTCTTTTAATTAAATCCATGAATAGTGTTGGAGCATTAGAAAGTTCGAAAGGCATCAATATGAACTCATATTTTCCATATATTTTTCAAAAGGTAGTCTTGGGAATATATACATTTAATACCTATAATTGGTGATATCACAACCGAAGGTACACCTTAGAGAAATACATGGCCCCATATTATTGATTGAACAAGTTATATATCAGTGGAAGGGGATACTTGTTCTTTATCGTGATTTTGTTAATCTCATGATAATAAATACATAGGAAAGTTGATCCATACTTATTCTTGATGAAGAGGACTGGCGCACCCCATGGTGAAGCACTCAAGCATATACAACCCTTGTCTAGATTCTCTTATAACTAATTATTTAGTTCCTCCAACTCAATAGTTTACATTCTATATGATGTCTTTGATATAGGCAGTGGTCTAGGAATAAGTTCAACAAATAAATTAACCTCTCGGTTAGGTGGTACACCAAGAAATTCATTAGTGAATACATCATTGTAGTCCCTCACAATAGGCATATCTTCAATCATTATCCTCTATTTTGTATCAATAATTTGAGATAGATATAATTTCTCATAAGGAAATAATATCCACAATTGAAACTATGATTCTGAAAGAGATTCATCCTCCTCCTTACACTTGTACATAATTGGAGGATGGTTCGGGTGTGAATATTGATCTTCATTTATCTATAATTGATGTTGTATTTGTATAAAGATAGATAATACAAGCCCAATATAGAATAAAACTCTACCAAATGATGTAAGACAATATTTTTTGGGAGGTTCAGTCCACAAACATTAATCAGGGAGGATTTATATACTTTTGATGCAAAAATTTCCTCATTTTCTATTCTCATAGATAATTCAACCTCCATATTTTGAGGTGGTGTTTAACTAGTTCTATTAAACATGAAAGATAGGAATTAATGTGTAGAGATAGAATAAAATATTATGTTTTCTATTCTTGAATGAATAATTTCCATACCTATAACCACATCATATTTGGGTTCCAACTCAGTAGTAGTGATAGCATACGTTGTTACTTATTTTCTTGGAGGTTATTGTTTTTGATTTCCTCCAACAACTCTTGTCTTAGGGAAATGTCTTACATAATTACCATACTCCTTGTAGTTGATACACTACACTATAAGCTGAGTAATTATATGAAATTTTATTTCTTCCTCTACATTTTTGGTATTATTTATATCCCTTCAAAAATTATTAGCCATATTACCCTCTCTTCCACATTTGAAGCATCTCCTAGTTCCCCTTACATAGTTCTCATGATGCCTCTTCCCACAATTTTGAAATGTGTGATGTTGTATTTGATTTCCCTTATGGTATTTATATTTTGATACTACCATATTAAACCTCACATTCCTCTTTTTATCTCTAGGCCCATGAGACAACTGAGAGTCTATGATCTCTATTTCAACCTTAAGGGAACAACATAAAATATCTTCATAGCTATCAAAGCCTTAGATCACCATGCATTTTCATAGACTCAACTTTAGACTACTAAAGAAGTGATCAAATTTTATTTCGGTGTTAAAGACAAATTTGATAGCTTATTGTGAAAGCCTTATAATGTTTTCTTTGTATACCCCAATAGACTCATCTTACTTCTTCTTTAGTCTGAGTAACTCCATTTCTATCTTATGATGGATATTTTAGGGAAAATATTAATTAAGAAATATTTTCTTGAAATATTCTCATTCCATGGAATTAATTTCCTTCTTAGACTTTGTGTTTTTGATTAGTTTCCACCACTGATCAACTTCACCACCAAAATGATTAACTTTATGTATGAATTTCTCTTATTCTAAGAAATTAATAAAATTTAATATGTTCTAAATATTGTTAATCCATTATACTCTGATGATGGGATCAGAAGAACCACTAAGGATGGGAGGCCTTTTCACATAAAGTATTCAATCGAACATGAACTTTCTTACAAGAATGAGGGTCTTCCACATGATTCATGTTATTATTCATAACTTGATCAAGTTGATCAATTATTTTCATGAAGTTTTGAGTGCCTATTCCCATCATATTTTGAATTTCATTAGGTATATCATCACATTGTCTATCACATTGATTATCAACACGGGTTATACTATTTCGATCTATTAACTAAGAAAAAATAAATTACAATTAGATGGATTCAATACTCAGCTAATAAAAATATAAAAAAACATTGAACACAAAATAATAAACTTATAAATTCAAATTATATCATAAATTTTGATTCTCTATGTTTCAATCTAGGTTATATGTGGTAATAGAATTATCCCTATAGTTTTTACTAAAATTTTCTAACCCTAATTCCCAAAAATAACTAGAATATTCTCTAATATGAACTATAATGACCCTGTCCTTTTACACATATTATTACATGATTTTTAAACATGATTAGATATGAAATAAAAAACCAAGGATCATAAATACTACTGTATTTAGAATATTAGGGGCATAATTATAAAGAATGAAACCAAAATAAAAAAAAATATTTTATTTGATCTCCATAAATAGAACATAACATCATTTTATCTCTTACATATTCATAGGATAATCTGTGGAATACATGAATAAAAGGGATGAGCTAAAAATCCTAGTAAGGAAATAAACATAGGAATAAAGCACATCACATGGGTTATAAGGCATAACATGATGACATAAAATGGAATGGAACTTGAGTAATAATATGGAAGAATAATATATAGAACATGGGATCATATAATCATGGAAATATTGTAATATTGTAGAAATATATAACATGATATAAACATGATTCAAGGCCAAATTCCGAGACTGTATCACATGGTGGAAAAAGTCCCATAAAGGAATCAGGTTAATGCATTGTCCCAACAAGACATATCATGAGACTAAACATTACCCAATGCATTAGATCACTATTTGGGTGCACCCATAATAACATTTTCATTCATATGAGTGGAACATGAAGATTCAAACATAAGGAAAACAGAAGGGTTACCCATGGAAAAAATGGTTATAATAACCATATTACAAGGCATAATAAATGAGAATAACATAATGGTGTCCATTAAAGAATGAATAAAATAATTAATGGACTTTAATAAGGAAAAATATGCATACATCATGATAAATTATATCCAAATTAAGTAAAATCATTAAATAAATATTTAAGAAACTTTAGAAATGAGCTACTTTAGTGCGATTTAAGTGAAAACATTAAAGAGGCTTTAAATAGGAAAAAGGAAAGATTTTTCTATAAAACTAGAAATGAACTAAGATAGATTTTTTTAGTTAAAATGATGATTTTTTAAAAAAATGGAAGCAAAAAATAGATTATGGGATGTACTTGAAAATTTTTAAGAAATTAGGAGGTTCCCTTTTATCGAGCTTGCTTATTGGGATGAATTGAGAAGGGAACCATATAAAACATGTATTTACCCATTAATTAAAAAAGAATTGAGATAGGTTCTTATGTTTGGAACATAAAAAATATAATTTATGGGAATATGTATAAATAATTAAGAATTTAATTGGGTTAAAGATATATAAACCATAACTCGAAGGAAAAAATGGGGGTTTGGAGAAAATCCCTTACCTTATGTGTGAAGGTGTTCTAAAACTGTAATTAATTACATGGATAATCAAATTAGATCCATTAATTAATTAATTAATTTATTAATTAATAACCTATTATACATTTATTTTATTTATTATAGTTTTTTAAGTTCATTAATGTACATTATGATGAGTTATAGAGTTCAATTCCGTCTTTCTGGGAGTGTTTTTTTCTTGGTCTTTAATGATATGTTCACTTGTATACAAGTATGGATGTTCATGTAAAATGATAATAATTCTCCAAAAATTAAATTATAAGTTATTGGTGAACTTAAAAGAGTTTAAATTTTCATATATATCATTTTTTATATGGTATGAGGATGATGCATTAGATAAAACGTTAATGAAAATTATTTAATTTATTTTGGCAGTTTTTATGACCATCACGAAATTATATCATTTTATTTATTATCATGTTTATATATTGGTTATATATCATTATATGACTTATAATATGTATAATACATTCTTATTTAACCATAATAATGATTTTATGACCATCCTTGAAGGTGTTAATGGAAAATGAAAAAGCATCATCCATGATGATGGTAAATCGACACATCACATATATTTTTTTCATTTTTAGAATAAAAGAGAGAAGAGAACAGGTTTGATGAGATATATTACATTAAAAATAAATTTAAATTATATATAAGGTATTTTAGTTATAATTTAACTTTTATAAGGTAAGGTGAGTATAGGATAAGAAAAGAAAATAAATTGAATAGAAATTAAAAGAAACTGAAAGAGGATATTACCTCTTTAATTTCTTCTCCTTGCGAACCTCCTTGAAGAACTTAGGTTTGGTTTTTATTAAGACTAGAAGATATTGGAAGTTAGTAAGAAGATTTAGAATAATTTGTACAGGCTTCAATTCTTGGAAGGTGTAATGAGAAGAGGTGGTGACTGGTGGTGTTTATAGGGGGAGGAGAGGGATATTTTTTATTATTATATTCATTATTTTATTATTTTGGATCAACACTATCAAAATTGTTGAACCTTGTCACTAAATATATTAACTAATGAGGTATATTTCTTTATTATTTGGAATACAACATCCATACCACAATAATGACTCAAGAATTCATGTATTTAGCTAATATTGTAAATTGTTGTATTTCACTATTCACCAAAAATTAATCTATTTCAGAAAAATCCCAAAAAATCACCCTAAAAATTTATAAATGTGTAGAATTAAAAAATGGACTCCATTTTATAAAGATAATTTTCTAAATATGATAAACTTAATTATTAATTAAAATCCTATTTTATTAAAAAATGATGATTTTAATATTATAACACTTTTTATGACACTTTGAAAATTAATTAAAGTCTCATACAATTATCATATAAACATAAGTCAAAAAAATATTAATTTATTAATCTATTTTATGAAAAAAAATCTTTTAAATAATTATATTAATTATAAAATTGTAAATAAAGATTTATGTTTCACAAAAATATTAAAACCTAATTTATCATTTTTGAAACATTTATTTGCTTACTCCATGATAAAAATATATTATTTTTTAATCCATAATATTCCTAAATTTTATTTATACTTTCATAGGGGATGTTACTATTTAATTGGATGGGTGACTATTCTTGATGGACACATTATTATTCGAATGGTCAAGTTACTATTCCATTAGTCTAGGTTCTTTAATTTCTATAAATACCACTTCTTTCATACTTAATTAATGAAAATAATGTTTTTATTAAGATCTCTATATAGAGACCCGGAATTTTCAAACGTTACTATTAAATAAATTCAAATATATACATCATAATAGTATTACACATAGAGGTTCCAAAGCTTTAGTGTATTGGGAGAACTAGGACCACACATAACAAATACAACATCTAGTGTAAACATTTATTTAATTTATTCTTCTCTAGCTTCTTATTGGAACTTGTCCTCTCCTTAGTAAATGTAGCCACCTGAGGATATACATCAAAAGGGGTGATCTAGAAACCCAGTAAGAGGATATATAAGAACAATATATCATGGGGTGAGCATAATCATAACATAGGCAAAAGATCATGAACATGAGAGAAGCATAAATAAAAGACTTGAAATGTGGTAATGTGTAAAAATGAAACATCATGTCTTAGTGGTTAAATACCACAAATACTTGTGAAGAAAGGTATAATCTTGTTCAAAAATCATTTCTAATTTACTCATGAGATTCATCACTTTAACCAATTCATTGTAGCGCTATATAATTCTGGGTGCACCCATCTCATTAAAACATTCATATTGCGCTATATAATTCTGGGCGCACCTGTCACATCATAACATTATCATTTATCATGCATGAAAAAATTAACATATAACATAAATGAAAATAACTAACCCATGAATATTAATGGGTTTCATCTCATAATAACACTTTCATAAATTTTGGGTTCCCAAAATAAAGAGGGAACAACATACTTGATACAAGAACCATCAACCTTGAATGAGAGGTAAAAGGTGGGTTCTTAAAAGAAGAGTTCTTTTGGAAAAAAATTTGATTGACATAAACATTATTATAAAACATTTATATCCCATAAAAGTTAATATAATTATGAACAAATGATCTTTAAGGAGTAACCATATCAAAAATGGAGTGAAAGAGGGAGAACCCGAAGGATGAAAGTTGGGTTCGAGAATTTCCCCTTACCTTGTAACTGAATGCTTCCTTCTCTTTAATGTCCTGTATAATGACATTATATTCATTAATTAGAAATCCATAACCATGTGTACATTAATATGGTTCATTATGGTTTCATTATGTCATATTATGTTCCTTTGGATGACTTATAGAGTTTAAAAACATTGTTTGGGGATGTTCGTTTTTATGGTTTTTCTTGGGTGGTTCACGTGTATTCTTAAATTGAAGTTTGGGTAGAAAATGAGTAAAAATACAGAAATGATATTAAATGTAATTATTGATATTAAAGGAGTATTCATGATATTATAATGAATTATATTATATCCATGTGGATGAATCATTAGATAAGAATTAAATGATGGTGATTTGGGTCAATTTGGGGGGTTTTTGGATCACAACGAGCTTGTTTTAACTTATCACATAGTAATATGGCCATAGGTTATTTACAGAACTTTAAATATAACATAATACATATAAAATATTATTTTTCAACCATAAAAATGGTTTCATGATCATATCTGAAGGTATAAATGGAAGAAGAAATTATTTCATTCTTGAAGGTGATAAATTAACACCTCACGAACAACGTTCTCTTTAATAAAATAAAAGGAAGTGGGAAAGGGGGTTGGATGATATAATATACCATTAGAATAATAAAATTACAGTATATGTAAAATACTGTAGTTACAATATAATTTGTATGAAGATATTTGGGGAGAGATCAAGAAATGAACTTGAACTTGAAAGGAAATTAAAGGAGAAGAGGGAGGGAAATTACCACTAGAATCCTCCTCTTGATAACCTCCATAAGGGACTATGCTTGGTATTTTGATGAGACCAGAAGCTCTTGGACGTTGGGTAGGGTCTAGGTAAGGTGTTTGGGCAGAGTTTAGAGAAGTCTTGGAGCTTTAAAGGTGTGAGGAAATGAGGGTGTGAAGGGTGGCTTTTATAGTGGAGGGGACAGGGGTTTCCTTAATATAAAATTCATTTGTTTATTAATTTCACCTAAAACAAGGAGTAGTGAGTATTTAATGACCAAGAATAGTAATTTTATCATGTGATCCCGATAGGAGTGGGCTTACATCATCAGAGCATCATCGATGACTCAATTAATCCATTATTTAGCATTTATTGTAAATTATCGGATTCTACTATTCATCAAAAATTCAAGTACCTCAGAAAAATACCAAAACTTTACCCAAACCATTTTTTGACATGTAGAATCCAAAAATGAATTCCATTTTTCAAAAATAATTTTTTAAATATTATTAATTTAATATTTAATTAAAATCATAATTTACTTAAAAAACAGTTTTTAAGATTAAAACTGATTTTATAGTGCCTTCAAAAATTACATAGGGTCTTATAAAATTATCTAAAAAATATAAGACATTGATTCGATAATTTAAGAATAAATTTTAGTGAAATAAATATTCTTTTAAATTAATTAATTAATTATAATTAATTATTTATGACTTACAAAATACCAAAACATTTACTAAGGTCAAAATGTCACTTTCTAAGATGTCTAAATTTTATTTAATTATTCATAGGTAATGTCACTCTTATGTTGGATGATTTACTATTCATAAGGGTCATATTACTATTTATAAGGGTATGTTACTATTCATAAGGGTAGGTCACTATTCACCAAAAATTATTTTTGTTTCATTAGATGCCAAAAATCATCTTGAACCCAACCGTGTATGTCATATTTTTAAAATTCCTAACACAGAAGTGACAAACTTATGTTTAAAGGTCACTTATCCCATAGTAGTTCATTTTGTTGTGATTTCATGTTATTTTATGACATAAATATAAGAATGTAATTTCCATTGAAAAACTTTGGGTTGTTACATTCTTCCCCCCTTAAGAAATTTCACCCCCAAAATTTCACTTTACACAAACAGGTGAGGGTGTTTCTCCTTCATTGCCTCTTATGGTTCCCAAGTTTCTTCCTCAAACATATGGTTTCTCCACAAATCATTGAAAAGATGGGTTATCTTGTTGTGTAGAACCTTATCTCTCTGATCCAGAATCTTTACTGGTTGCTCCTCATAGGAGAGATCATCTTCCAGCTACACCACCTCTGAGTTTAGTACATGTGAGGGGTCTGATATGTACTTCCTCAGTAGTGATACATGAAACACATCATGAACTTGAGACATATTTGGTGGAAGTGAAAGATGATAGGCCACGGCTCCTATACGGTCAAGGATCTCAAAGGGGCCAATATACCTTGGGCTTAGCTTCCCTTTCTTCCTGAATCACATGACTCTCTTCCATGGAGATATTTGAAGGAAGACTTTATCTCCAACGTTGAACTCCAAGTCCCTTCGACGGTTGTTAGCATAGCTCTTTTGCCGACTTTGAGAAGCTTTGATGTGTTTTTGGATGACTTGAACCTTCTCTATCATCTCTTGAACAAGATCGGGCCCAAGTAGCTTTCTTTCTCCAACTTCATCCCAACAGGTTGGAGTTCTACATCGCTTCCCATAAAGATCTTCATACGGAGCCATATGAATACTCTAGTGGATGTTATTGTTGTATGAGAACTCAACCAATGGGAGATGTTGATCCCAAACACCTTTGAATTCAAGAGATCAGGATCTTATCATATCTTCAAGCGTCAGAATAATCCTTTCATATTGGCCATCAGTTTGGGGGTGATAGGCCATGCTAAAATTTAATTCAGTACTCACAGCATGTTGAAGGCTCCTCCAGAACATAGATGTGAACCTTAGATCACGGTCAGAGAAAATTAAGAGTGGAACACCGTTCAATCTCACCACTTTCTTCACATATATATTTCCAAGTTGATCAAGCGAGAGATCTTCCCGAATAGCGATAAAATGGGAAGTCTTGGTGAGTCGGTCAACCAAAACCCATATCGCATTGTTTCCCTTTGACTTCTTCGGGAGACCCATTACAAAGTCCATAGTAACGTTTTCCCATGTCCACATGGGTATAGGCAATGGCTGCATCATACCCTTGGACTTATGTTTCTCAACTTTAACTTGTGGGCATACCAAGCACCTTGATATATATTCCGCAATCTCTTTATTCATGTTACCCCACCAGAAGTGTTCTCGGATATCATAGTACATCTTGGTACTCCCAGGATGGATAGAGAAAGTTGAGCTATGTGCATTTTCCAATAGCTCATTCTTTATCCCGGGTGATGAAGGCACACAAAGCCGCTTTCCAAACCGAATCACACCATCATCATCGATATGGAACTCTTGCATCTTCCCTTCCTTTACTACATTCACCCTCTTTTGTATCTCTACATCATCCCTTTGTGCTTCTTTAATCTTCTCTTGGATGGATGGTTACACAATAATTTGAGAAAGGTAGGATGTATCTTCTTCCCTTATGATTTCTAAATCCATTCTTTGCATATCCAAGAAGATAGGGTCTTTCTCAATCTGTAACATGGATAGAGTAGCAGGTTCTTTTATTCTTAGAGCATCATCTACCTTGTTCTCCTTTCCAGGATGATAGTGAATAAAGAAATCATAATCCTTGATTAGCTCTAACCATCTCCTTTGATGCATGTTGAGCCCCTTTTGTGTGAATATATAATTTAGGCTCTTGTGGTCAGTGTATATGTCACACTTCTCTCCATAAAGGTAGTGCTGGTAGATTTTCAAGGAAAAAATCACGGCTGCCAGATCTAGATCATGCGTCGGGTAGTTCTTCTCATGGATTTTCAACTTTCGTGAGGCGTAGACTATCACATTATCATTTTGCATGAGTACACAACCCAAGCCTTTCTTTGAATCATCACTTAATATCACAAAACTTTATCTACTTTTCAGTAGTGTGAGTACAGGTGCAGTGATCAGCCTTCTCTTTAGCTCCTTGAATCTTCCCTCACATTCTTCCGTCTAGAAATACTTTACCCCTTTCCTTGTTAACATAATTAGCGGGCTTGACAATCAAGATAAGTTTCTCAAAAAACG
This sequence comes from Viscum album, assembly GCA_963277665.1. Lineage (NCBI taxonomy): Eukaryota > Viridiplantae > Streptophyta > Magnoliopsida > Santalales > Viscaceae > Viscum > Viscum album. The sequence goes on along the minus strand of OY728130.1, from coordinate 1,187,767,995 downwards.
TCAGAAGTACCCAACTAATCCAAGAAAACTATAGATTTCTATGACACTAGAGGGCCTGGGTCATTCCTCAATCACCTTTGTCTTTGAAGGATCCACATAAATTCCCTCACTTGTGATCACACGTCCCAATAATGTGACTTGATTCATCCAAAAGTCACACTTGATGAACTTGTCGTACAACTTCTCCTTTTTAATGTTGCCAACACAAGTCTTATATATTCTTCATGTTTCTCCTTTCTCTTGTAGTAGATAAGAATATCATTGATAAACACTACCACAAATTTGTCGAGGTAATGTCTAAAGACTCTATTCATCAAATCCATGAAGATTGCAGGTGCATTTGTAAGTCCAAAGGGCATCACCAAAAACTCATAGTGCCCATACCTTGTTCAGATGGCAGTCTTCTGAATATCTTACTTCTTCAACTTTACCTGATGATATCCAGAACGAAGATCCACCTTTGAGAAGTATTGAGATCCTCTTAACTGGTCGAATAAGTCATCAATCCTTTGGAGAGGCTACTTTTTCTTTATGTCGATCTTGTTGAGTTCCCGATAATCGATACACAGCCACATTGTTCCATCCTTCTTCTTCACAAAGAGCACCGGCGCACCCTAATGTGATGCACTAGGGCGTATGAACCTATTTTCCAGATACTCTTGTAGCTACATCTTTAACTCCTCCAGTTCGATAGGAGCCATCCTATAGGGGAACTTTGAAATAGAATTAGCTCTGGGTATGAGTTCAATTGAGAACTCTACCTCACGATCCAGGGGAATTCTAGGTAACTCTTTGAGAAATACATCGTCGTATTCCCTCACGATGGGAATTTCCTCAAGGTTGGAACTTCCCTTCAACTCAACCATTTGGGCGAGGTATGCTTATTCATAGGGAATCAACACCCACACCCTTGAAGTATTTTTCAAAGGAGATTCATTATCTTCCTTAAATTTGTAGAGGAGCATGGGATGGTTCGGAATATGAAAAGATATTTCCTTTTCCCGAGAGTTGATATGCGCTCTATATAACAAGAGCCAGTCCATTCCCATTATAGCGTCGAATTCCACTAAGGGAAGTATTACAAGATTTTCCAGAAGAATCTTCCCACATACGCCAATAGGATAAGAGTCAAACACTTGGGTTTTAATGATTACACCACTTGGTGTTTTTACAGATATCTCTACTTCAAGGTTTTGGGGATTCGATTCTATTATTCTAGAAAACTTGCAAGATATAAAGGAATTCATAGAACCAAAATAAAATAAGACTTTTTCCATTCTTGAGTGAATAGAAGTGTACCTTGTATGACTTCATTATCATGATCTACCTCCACAAAAGTGATGGAATAAGCCTTCCCTTGTTCCATTGGCTTTGGTGGATGCTGACGCTGATTACCCTCGAGAACTTAAGGTTTAGTGCACTGGTTTGCAAAGTGCCCTAGCTCCCTACAGTTGTAGCATTGAACCATGAGTGGTTCTCTCCTTTCATTGGCTACATTATCCTTCCTTTTCATGTCTTTTTGACACTATTGAACATGGTTTCCTTCTTTCCCACACTTAAATCATTTCCCCGTCCCATTGAGGCAGTTCCCATTGTGTAACTTCCCACATTTTTGGCATATGGGTCGTTGATTATTCTTCCCATCTTTATCATTAGATCCACCAGCATGAAACTCCATATTTATTTTCTTATCACCATAGCCATGGGACCATTCTCCAAACTCTATCTCCACTTTGAGAGAACACCTAACAACTTCTTCATAACTCCCAAAGTCTCGAATTGTAAGAGCCTTTCGAAGGTGTGGTTTTAATCCACTAAAGAATCTATCAATTTTTCTATCATTGTTGATAACAAAACCCGAAGCAAACCTTGTAAGCCTTGGGAAATTCTATTCATAGGTTGTGACAGATTATCTTTATTTTTTCTTGAGCTCTATGAATTGTCTCTCCATCTTCGTGTGAAGAGTTCGTGGAAAATACTTATTAAGAAACATTATCTTAAAGTCTTCCCATTCCATCTCTTCGATTTCCTCCCTTGGATTGGTGTTCTTAATCAAATCCCACCATTGATCAGCTTCTCCATCTAGATGATAAACAGCTAGAGTCACCTTCTCTATCTCAGAACAGTGAAGCATAGAAAATATCTTCTCCATGGAGTTGACCCACTATTCCTCAACTAGTGGATCAGAAGATCCACAAAACATCGGTGGTCATTGCCGCATAAAACATTCGATCGACAGTTTCTCCCTCTTTGGTGAAGGAGGAAATTCTCCCTTATTATGTTTATTATTCATAACCTAAGATAATTGGGTAAGCATCACCATGAATTTTTTAAATACACCTCCCAAATCATTGGGGATGTCGTTCATGAAATCGTTGCATTGTCCCTCGCATGATTTGTTGGCCTAATTTCTCCTGGTTCCCACCATTTTCTAAAATAGAAAAGGTTATAACAAAACATAAGTAAACAAGTCATGAATAACTTATTAATTTAAACAATTTACACAAAAAACATAACATATGGGATCCCTAGGTAAATATTCTTGTGTACATATTTGTACTTAGTCCCATACTGTAGGTTTTCCCTAGGGTTCACTAATCCAAATTCCCAAATTAACTAAACCTTTCCTCTGATACCAACTATAGTGACCCGGACTTTTCATAAATTACTATTACATCATTTCAAAGATAAACTACACAATAGTATTAAACATAGAGTATCCAAAGGTTTAGTGTCTTGGTAAAACTAGGACCACACATAACAAATACAGGATCTAGCGTAAACATTTATTTAATTTCTTCTTCTCTAGCTTCTTATTGGAACTTTTCCTCTCCTTAGTACATGTAGCCACCTGAGGATATAAATAAAAATGGGTGAGATAGAAGCCCAGTAATAGGATAGTTAAGATCAATATATCATGGGGTTAGCATAATCATAACACAGGCAAAAGATCATTAATATGAGAGGAGAATAAATAAAAGACTTGAAATGTGGCAATGCATAAAAATGAAACATCATGTATTAGTGGTTAACTACCACACATACTTGTGAACCAAGCTAGAATCTTTTCACACATAATTTCACATTTAATCATGAGATTCGTCACTTTACCCAATTCATTGGAGCTCTATATAATTTTTGGCGCACCCGTCACATTTAAACATTCATATTGTGCTATATAATTCTGGGCACACCCATCACATCATAACATTATCATTTATCATGCATGAAACAATGAAAATAAAACATAGATGAACATAACTAAACCATGAAAATTAATGGGTTTCATATCATAATAACACATTCATAAACTTTGGGTTCCCAAAAGAAATAGGGAACAACATACTTGATACAAGAACCATCAACCTTGAATGAGAGGTAAAAGGAGAGTTCTTAAAAGACGAGTTCTTTTGGAAAACATTTTGATTGACATAAACATTATTAGAAATCATTTATATCCTATATTAGTTAAGGTAATTATGAAAAAATGATCTTTAAGGTGTAACCATATCAAAAATGTAGTAAAAGAGGGAGAACCTGAAGGATGAAAGTTGGGTTCAATAATTTCCCCTTACCTTGTACCTGAATGATTCCTTCTCTTTAATGTCCTATATAATAGAAGTATATTAATTAATAAGAAATCCTGAACCATTTGTACATTAATATGGTTCATTCTGGTTTCATTATGTCATATTATGTTCCTTTGCATGACTTATAGAGTTTATTAACATTGTTCGGGGATCTTCGTTTTTATGGTTTTTCTTGGGTGGTTCACTTGTATTCTTAAATTGAAGTTTGGGTAGAACATTAGTAAATATCCAGAAATGATATTACACGTCATTAATTCTATTACAGGTGATTGAATGATCTTATAATTAATTACATTATATCCATGTGGATGAATCATTAGATAAGAATTAAATGATGGTTATTTGGGTCAATTTGGGCGGTTTTTGGATCACAACGAACTTGTTTTAACTTATCACTTAGTAATATGGCCATAAATTATTTCCAGAACTTTAAATAGAACATAATACATATAAAATATTCTTTTTAAACCATAAAAATGGTTTCATGACCAGATATTAAGTTAGAAATGGATGAAGAAAGCATGTTGTTCTTGAAGGTGATAAATTAACACCTCACGAACAACGTTCTCTTTAATAAAATAAAAGAAAGTGGGAAGGGGGGTTGGATGATATAATATCCCATTATAATCATAAAATTATAGTATATGTATAATACTGTAGTTACAATACAATTTGTATGAATATAGTTGGGGAGAGATCAAGAAATGAACTTGTTCTTGAAAGGAAATTTAAGGAGAAGAGGGAGGGAAATTACCTCTAGAATCCTCCTCTTGAGAACCTCCTTAAGGGCCTATGATTGGTCTTTTTATGATACCAGAAGCTCTTGGACGTGGGGGAGGGGATAGAGAAGTTCTTTGGGCAGAGTTTAGAGAAGTATTAGAGCTTGAGAGGTGTGAGGAAATCAGGGTGTGAAGGGTGGCTTTTATAGTGGAGGGGAGAGGGGTTTCCTTAATATAAAATTCATTAGTTTATTAATTTCCCCTAAGACAAGGAATAGTGAGTATTGAATGACCAAGAATAGTAATTTTATCATTTTATCCTGAACACGGTGGGCTTACATCATCAGAGCATCATCGATGACTCAATTAATCCATTATTTAGCATTTATTGTAAATTATCGGATTCTACTATTCATCAAAAATTCAAGTATCTCAGAAAAATCCAAAAACTTTACCCCAACCATCTTTCCACGTGTTGAATCCAAAAATGAATTCCCTTTTTCAAAAATAATTTTTTTAAATATTATAAATTTATTATTTAATTAAAATCATTATTTACTTAAAAAATAGTTTTTAAGATTAAAACTGATTTTATAGTGCTTTCAAAAATTACATAGGGTCTTATAAAATTATCTAAAAACTATAATACATTGATTAAATAATTTATGAATACATTTTAGGGAAATAAATATTCTTTTAAATTAATTAATTAATTATAATTAAATATTTATGACTTATAAAATTCCAAAACATTTACTAAGGTCAAAATGTCACTTTCTAAGATGTCTAAATTTTATTTACTTATTCATATGTAATGTTACTCTTATGTTGGATGATTTACTATTCATAAGGGTCATATTAATATTCATAAGGTTATTTTAATATTCATAAGGGTAGGTCACTATTCACCAAAAATTATTTTTGTTTCATTAGACTCCAAAAATCATCTTGAACAAAACCGTGTATGTCAGATTTCTAAAATTCCTAACACAGAAGTGACAAAATTATGTTTAAAGGTCACTTATCACTTAGTAGTTTGTTATGTTTTGATTTCATGTTATTTTATGACATAAATATAAGAATGGAATTTCCATTTAAAAACTTTGGGTTGTTACACTCTATGTGGTGTATGTGTTTTATACTATATAAAAGTTTTATAAGAAGGGAAATTTCATTAATAAAAGTTTGGGTCATTACAATAAAGATATAATGACTGATACTTTCCATACATATGTATTACATATTTTTAGATGAATATTTATTACATAACATAATGATCCATGATAGCATCAAATAACTCTAGTGTCATTGGATACTTTGATACATAAGAAACTATTTCATAAGGGAACTACATCATCTTACACTAAGTTCTTCATAGCTAGATCTATTCTAATAAAAATCAAACTTAATAACTTTCTTCATAACTCAAAGAAAAGAAACATAAGAAAGATTAAGCTCCAATGCTCAGGAAGGGTACACAAGGGAAATATTAATGATCACATGAACATAACAGGATAATAAGGTTATGAGAACATGATAATAACATTTTAAAATCATACCTTGTATATCGTAGATCGTGATTTTGAATTATACATAAATATTGATAATTCATAATAATAGTTTTAAGTGCAACAGAAGTATGTAATGATGGGAGGTATATTAAAATTTCTATTAATAATTGTTTCCAGAAATCGTGAGAGAGGATCTTGTATGTGAAATTTATAATTAATTTATTTAATATCAGAATAAATAAATACTTAGGCTTAGAAATATTCTTCATTGATGTTTTTTGATCATATAAAAAGATTTGTTTAGATTACCTTCATTATTTTGTGAGGATACAAGTATAGAATCCATCTATCAGTGATCCACACATGCTCCAATGATCTTTGAGAAACACCACTCAATCACTGGGTGATAACATGGTGAATTGAATGTCTTGTGTTGTTCTCTCTTGATTTCTTATTCTTCAGTCATGAAGAAATCTCTCTTTCACTTCTCATTATTGAGAGGGAGAGAGGAGGAGATGAGGGAGAATTTATTGTGTGCTACAATTCACTATTATCACTTTTTGGAAACAATATACAAATGACATAACCATCTATTTATAGAGTTAGGTTTTTTGTTAAAATATTGTTTAATTTCATGTCATTCATTAAATAAAATTTTAAACCATTAATAAACATCATGTCATCTAATAATAATATCATTATTATTACTTTTTGGTGCACGTGGACTTATGAAATAAAAATATTATGTAACGGTCATGTTAGTTGATATTTTTCATAGAACTAAGTCTTGAACCTTTCAAACTCCTCAATAATTTTTTTAGCAACCAAATAAATATTTTATTTACAAATAAATATTCTATTAACAATATTGTGAATAAATAGTTATTAAATTATTAAATAAATAAATAAAATATTTTATTTACAATCTAGGGAATAAATATGTTATACATATTCATGTAATAAAATAAATTATTTATTAACAAAAATAAAATTATTTATTACCTTATGAATATTAGCGATCAACAAAACTTGAAAAAAAAATCCTCATTCTTGGGAATAATATTTTTCCCAATAATTAAATTCAAATGGAATGTAATCGAGGTTAGTATAAACACATAGTGTGTGACCCTCTGGGATTCTTTCTAATTGAAATTATTTTGGATTTTCTAATGTAAAATATTACTATCTAATAACGGGTCAAGGTACCTAAGCTAAATAACTTAATGTAATAATGACAACAACAACATACAAACAATCATTATGTAATATAATCCCTTTGTCTCAATATCTCATCAATCAAGTTTCACATCTGTGTCACCAACCTATATGATCGATACATATTTATTTTAATATCTAAAATAAACACATCATTACACCATGTCCGTGGAATTTTGGGTGGTGATTTCATTCCAATAAAAGGGCCAATATATCAGCTTCCATAAAGATGGAAGGGAAAATCCTTCCTCAACTTGTCCATTAATGAAATGTTACTCATGACGCACCCAACATATCTAACTTCACCATGAATGGTTATCATTATGGTATATGAAATATATCTTCTTAAAAGAGTTGTAACATGCATTAATAATAATCTTAAAGTTTAAAGACCATCACACACACTTGTAGATAGAAATATCTAATGACACCAAATTATGTAGAATTCATAATAGTAGGTCTGTTCTCATAATATACTATGTTAGAGATTACCAAGTGATAACTTTATGAAATGAAGCCTCATCTAATTATGGGTACTCACACTAGATATTATATGTACTATGTGCCCCATCATAGTTCGTTATCTAACCACAAAACATTATTTAAGAATATTTTCATAACACCTCAAGGTTATCATCATAGCGGGGAACTCCAATGATCTTATCAATGCAATATATAATCTATGTCCTTATTACAATAGATTCATTAAAAACAATGATCAATATATAATAATATGTTTTATTAATATTCAATACATAAAATAAACATGTAATAAAAGTACAAATAGTTGGTCCTGGGACACCAACTCCAACAATCTCCCACTTAGATGAGAGCCAACTACCTACGACCTTCATTCTATAAGACCTCACATGCTATTCCTATTTCTGGTGAGTCGAGGATTTAGTCAAGGGATCTACCACCTTGTCTTTTGTTGAAATACTTCTCACTACAACCTCATCTCTCTGAGAAAAATCTCATAATAGATGATACTTCCAATGTGTGTTCTTATTCCACTGATGTGACATTGGATCTTTTTCAAGAGTCAGTATAATAGTATAATCACAATAGAGTGTAATAATATCATTACTACTAGGTACCATGTTAATATCCTTGATAAATTTTATCATCCATACTACTTATTTATCTACCTCATAAGTGTCAATATACACAAACTCTACTATATAATATGCAATCAAAACCCACTTTGAGCTCTTTTAGCTCACAACACCACCATTAAAAGTGATGATGTATCCCGTTTGCGACATCATTTCATCTTGATCGGTTTTGAAACTAGAATCTACATATCCTATAATAACTAGTTCCTCATCTCCTCCAAAAATGAAGAACATATCCTTATTATGTATCAGATACTTAAAGATAGCCTTGACTTTCATAAAATCATGTTAACCTGGATCAACATGATATATTCCTACCACACTTAATGCATAAGCGACATCTAGTCTAGTATATAGAATAGCATTCATGACGGGACCAATTTTTGTTTTGTATGAAATCCTTTCAATTTTTTATTTCATAATGTGTTTTAGGACACATCTTCCTATAAAAATGATTATCATGAGGAACTGGAAACAATTACCTATTATATTGTTCTATACTGAATATTTTCGGTGTATGTACTTTGAAATAGGCTAAGAAAACTCTTGGATCTATCACAGTGAATCTTGATCCCAAGAATATATGATACCTTTCCTACACCCTTCATATAGAATAATTTATTCAATGAAACCATAATAGACTAAAAGGATGGTATTTCATTTCCAATGTGAAATATATCATCAACATATACTATTAAGAAATTGAATAAACCTCCACTAAACTATTTATAGACACCCAACTCACATTTGTTCTTTATGTTACCAAATTATGTTATGGCCTCAAAAAAACAAATGTTCCCTGACCTGGATACTTAATTTAATCCATAAATGGATATTTTCTACTTGAACACCTTGTTGGCATCCTTTAGAGTCATAAACCCTTCAGTTTGTGTCATATAGATATCTTCCTAAAGGTTCCCATTAATAAATACTATTTTAAAATCCATTTTCCAAATCTAATAATCATAGAGATCTACAATGATAAGTATAATTATATTGGATTTTATCATTGAAACTCATTAAAAGGTGTTATCATATTCAATACCTTGAAGTTTTTTATACCCATTTGCAACCAATCACGCCTTATAGGTACTATCTTGTCCTTCCATGTTTAGTTCCTTCTTGAATAACCATTTTCAACCAATAATCTATACATCAACTGGAGGGTCTAACAAAATCCAAACATGGTTTTGGTACAGGGAATCCATTTCATAATTCATGGCCTATTTCCCCATGGAAATATCTATGCTACTTACTACTTCCTTATAGGTTTGATGATCATTATTATCAACAAACAGTGAGTCATAATCCTCAATGAATAGAAAACAATTTTGTTGTAAGTTATATAACCTCTCTATTACTTCAACATAGTAATTATGTCTAGAAAAATTTCTTCTTACACGAGTCTTTGTGGAATTTATTCATATTCCATCTCTTCTTTGTATTGATCTTCGACTTCATCGAAGTATATCTCAATCCAAATATCTATTTTATAGATAATATACTCCTTAAGAAATGTGGTATTTCAATTAACTACAATCTTTTTTATAAAGGATTATATAGGTAGTATCCCATTGTTTCTTTTGGATATCCTATAAAGACACACTTTGTGCATCATTGTGCAAGCTTATTACCTGAATATTCCTTAACAAATCCTATTCAACCAACATATTTAAGTAAGGAAACATTTTTTTTCTTCCCATTCCATAATTGTTATGGTATACTATTTGTTTCTTTAGTGGTCACTCATTTTAGTATGTATGTTTTTGTTTTAATTCATATCACCAAAAGGATAATGGAATACTTGAATGACTCTTCATTGATCTCACCATGTCCAACAAGGTATGATTCATCCTTTTTCTTCTACCATTACACTAAGGCATAAAAGAAGGAGTGATTTGAGATAATATCCTGAAATCCCAAAAATAATCTATGATGTCTTGATAAAGATATTCTCCACCATGATCTGAGTGGAGTTTCTTGATCTTTTTACCAATATGGATCTCATCTTTATTCTTGTATTCCATGAATTTATCAAAAGAATATGAATTATACCTCATTAAGCATACATATCCATATAATATAAAATAATTAGTAAAAGTTTTGAAGTATGAGTTCCCACCCCATTCCTAAATAGTAAATGGTCCACACACATCAGTATCAACTAATTCAAGAATCTCTTTAGCCCTTTTTCCTTTACCACTAAATGGGGATTTGGCCATTTTTTCTTTGTAAACATGTGTAACATACACCAAGTTGATGAAGTTCAAAAGAATTCAAATATATGTCTTGATGTAATTTACACAAGTGCTTATCATCTACTTATCCTAACCAATAATTCCAAATTGTGGTGTGGTATGAGTCATGTGAAGTAACATTGTTATCAATTTTCATTACGTGGTTTGTCTAATCCAACACATAAAGACCATTATTTAAATATTACTTAACATAAAAATGATGTCTTTATTAACAAATAAACATTTATACCCAAATTGGAAAATAAAAACATTTTTATCAATTCTGGATATATAAATAATGTTTTTTAAATAAAGGAACATATGAACACCCATTTAAAACAAAGGTTATTCTTGTTAGCAAAGTGAGATGGTAGTCCTAGACAGTTACATTAGCATATTTAGCTTCATTGGATTCTTATAGATCTACCTCTCCTCATTCAAACTTTATGAATATACTTTTTTACTATATTTGAATACATAAATGATCACTAAAAGTTGTATCTAATTTCTAATTTATAGAAATAGATAAAATGAACTCGATAAAAAATTCTCCTGAAGCTTCCACTTGCTTATTTGGTTCGATGCTTTTTTTCTTCAAGTGGCCCTACTTTCCACATGAAAAATAAACATAACTATGTTCCCTTGATTTCCCATTTATCCTCCTATTATTTAAAGGGTTTAAAGAAACATTGGACTTAGAGATCTTTGGTTTAACTTTCTATTTTTTTCACTATAAGGACATAAGTCTTTTCATGCCTTGTATCCTTATAAACTTGGAAAAGAAGAGTGAGAATATCGTATATAGAATTCTCAATGTAGTTCATTTTGAAATTCACAATAATTCTAGATAATATCTGATGAAGTGATGCCGGAATGAGATCTATGTCTATTCCATTAACAAGTTTGAACCTTATAACCTCAAGGGACTCAATGTAACCAATGATCGTAACTATATGAGGCCCAGTTGGGGCCCCCTCTCCAATTTTTCTCTAAAAAATAGTCCTGTTAATTTCAAACAATTCATGTCTCGCTCTTTCTTGGTATAGACCATGGAGTTCCATTACATTAAAATAGGGCTTTACCAGTGATAAAAATGTCCTTTAATAGAAATAGAGAAGTGATGACTACTAGAGCAACATTAAAATCTCAAGTCTTTTATTAGTTCTAAAAAAGCACTGCTAAAGGGGACATTTTTTAGTACTAAAAAATAATTGATAAAGGGATACTTTATTAGAACTTTTATAAGTGTTGGTAATTGACAACATTTATCAATTATTTTATATAGTTTGGATAAAGGGGAACTTTTTCAGATCTTGTAGGATCAATGATAACGGTTCCTTTATCAGTTATTTTAAAAGCACTAATAAATTGGTCCTTTATCAGTGATTTTAAAAGTAATGATAAAGTGGCATACTATATTGTGCTATGATAGCACACCACAACACTAAAAACCCCACCAAATATAAAAAAATCATGTAATAGTACAAAATTAAAATAGAATGAAATTTACAACACAAATATAAGAAAAAACACTATATTATAGATTTTTCAAACATTGGTTTATAAATTTATATAATTATAAATTATTTTATACATTAAAAACTTCATTGCTCCTTTGTCTTTTGATCATGATCTCGCCTCATGTTATTTTTGAAAAAACCACCCCTACTCAAGAAAAATAATTCACTTATATAAGAAAATAATTATTATGTCAGTAATAATATAAATAAATTAATTAATAGAAATTGATAGTTTTAAACTAAGTTTAGAGATGTGATGCATGTCTTAAACTAAAACGACACTTATATATTGAAAATTCACACTATGATTCATAAAACTAACATCATTCATCAGATTGAGGTGAGGCTAATTCCAACACATCTCAAATGACTTGTGTGTTGTTATCATAAAGTATCAAAATAATCTGAATGTGTTTTCTTGGTTTTGAGTACATCACTTGTCTTTCTTACTAAAATTTCATCTTAATTAAAAAACATGCATGTTGACTCATATTGGTTTCATAATTTTTTAGTTTGATGTTATATTTATTCGTATAAATCAACAATTACTTAGGAGTCATTTTCCTAAATTATCAAGATATAATGAGTATTTTTTCCTGGTTTTAAGTGAGTAGATCTTTTTGAACTAAAATGTCAAATTTAAATCGATAATAGATACAATGAGTCATATTTGGTACATCATATATCAGATTAAGATGAGGATAATTAATACATGTTAACAATGACTTATAGATCATTTTCCTAAATTTTAAAAACAATAAAAATGTGTTTTCTTTGTTTTCAATAGGTAAATTGTCCTTTTTACTAAAATAAATTTCAATTTTAAATACAATGACACACTTAGAGTCATAAATGTCACACCAGGTGTTAGATTGAGATGTAGCTAATTCCAAAATATCTCAAATGAAATATTGGTCATTTTCCTAAATTATCAAAACAATTAAAATGTGTTTTCTCAGTTTTGAGTACATCACTTTTCTTTTTTTAGTAAAATATCATTGTAAATTGGAAACACACTCTTTAAATCATGCCGGTCACATCGTGTGTCAGTTTTATGTGATACCAATTCCTACATTCCAAAAATGACTTATGAATCTTTTTCCTAAATTATCAATAAAATTTGAGCACTTTTTCTTGGTTTTAAATGAGTAAAATGTTTTGAAATAAATGTCGATTTTAAACTGATAATAAACACATTGATTCGTATCGGGAACATCATGTATCAGATTGAGGTGAAGATGATTCCTACACATAACAAATGACTTTGGGATTTTTTTTCCTAAAGTATCAGAACAATACGAATGTGTTTGATTGGTTTTGAGTATGTCAGTTTTCCTTTTTACTGAAATTGATGTCAATTTTTTATAAAAAGATGTACATGGAGTTATACTAGTCACACCGTGTGTTAGATTTAGGTGTGTTTAATTATAACACGTCTTAAATGACCTCTAGATCATTTTCATAAATTATCAAAACAACTTGAATGTTTTTGATCAGTTTTGAGTACTTCACTTGTCTTTTTTTACTAAAATGGAATTTTAAATTATAAACACCCACTTCGACTCATATCGGTCACATCATGTGTCGTTTTGATGATATTTTGATTCATACACATCAAGGATTAATTATGAATAATTTTCTAAATTATCAAGACAATCCAATCAAATTTTCTCAGTTTTTAGTGAGTGATATGTTTTGAACTAAAATGTTGATTTTAAAATGATAAAAGACACATTGAGACATACCGTAAACATCTTGTATATAATTGATGTGAGACTGATTCCTATACATAAAAAATGACTTATGTATCATTAAAATAAATTATCAAAATAATATGAATTATTTTTCTCGGTTTATAGTACGTCTATTGTACTTTTTACTATAATTGATGTTGATTTTAAATAAAGACACACTTAGAGTAATATCAGTCACGTCATGCATCAGATTGAGGTGCAGCATATTCTAACATGCCTAAAATGACTTTTGGATATTCTCCATAATGTATCAAAACAATCAAAAAAAATTTTCTTAGTTTGGAATACATCACATTTTTATTTTACTAAAATGTTATTTTAAGCTCAAAACACACACTTTGACTCAAAATGGTGACATCATATATCGGTTTGACATGTGACCAATTCCTTCATGTCAAAAATGACATATGAATCATTTTACAAAATTATGAAGACAATCTGAGTGTGTTGGGTTTGTTTTTTATTAGTGACACTTTTTGAACTAAAATGTCAATATTAAACTGATAACGGAAACATTGATTCATACCATGAATATCATGTATCTTATTGAGGGGAGTATGATTCCTAAACATATAAAATTACTTATGGATAATTTTTCAAAAGTATAAAAATAATATGAATGTTTTTTCTCAATTTTGAGTAGGTTGGTTGTCCTTTTTACTAAAACTGATGTTAATTTAAAAAAAAAGATGCACATAGAGTCATATCGGTCCCACCATTCATCGTATTGAGGTTAGTATTATTGTAAAATGTCTAAAATGACTTATTTATTATTTTAATAAATTATAAAAACAACATGAACATGTTTTCTTAGTTTGAGTACGTCACTTTTCTTTTTTACTAAAATGTTACTTTAAACTAGAAACACACACTTTGTATCATACCAGTCACATCGTGTGTCATTTTAACATGAGTTCAATTGATATACATAAAAAATTACTTAAGAATAATTTTCTGAAATAATTAGAACATTATGATTTTGTTTTCTATATTTTTAGTGAGTTACACTTTTTGAACTAAAATGTCAATTTTTAAAAGATAGTAGACACATTGAGTCATACCGGGCACATCGTGCATCAGATTAAGGTGAAGGTACTTCCTACACATCATAAATGAATTATGAATCATTTTTTCTTAATTATAAAAACAATTTGAATGTGTTTTATTGGTTTTTAGTATGTCATTTTTCCTTTTTAGTAAAATTGATGTCAATTTTAAATAAAAAATGCACTTGGAGTCATACTAGTCACATCGTGCATCAGATTGAGGTGAGGATGATTCTAAAATGTCTCAAAATACTTGAGGATTATTTTAAATGTATCAAAACAATCCAAATGAATATTATTAGTTTTGAGTGTGTCACATTCTTTTTTACTAAAATTTCATTTTAAATTGGAAACATGCACTTTGGCTCACACTGATCGCATCATGTGTCCGTTTGATGTGAGGCTAATTTATATACATTAAAAATGACTTATGAATAATTTTCATAAATTAACAACATAATCTAAGTGATTTTTATCAATTTTTAGTGAGTTACATGTTTTGAACTAAAATGTTGATTATAAATTGATAGCAAAAACATTGATTCATACTAGGCACATCATGTATTAGATTGAATTTTGGATAATTCATACACATAAAAAATGACTTATTGATCATTTTACTAAAGTATAAAAACAATTTTAATGTGTTTTATTGGTTTTGAGTAGGTCGGTTATCCTTTTTACTAAAATTGATGTCAATTTTAAATAAAAAGACACACTTGGAGTCATATCAGTCATAACGTGCATTTGATTGAGGTTCAGATGAATCCAACACGTTTCAAATGACTAATGAATCGTTTTACTAAAGTATTAAAACTATACTAATTAATTTTATCATTTATGAGTATGTCACTTTTCATTTTTACTAAAATTTCATTTTAAACTAGAAACACGCACTTTGACTTATACCAGTCACATCTTGTGTCAGTTTGGCATGAGAAAAATTCCTACACATAATAAATGGAATATGAATTTAATTCCTATATTATCAAGATAATAAGATCTCATTTTCTTAGTTTTCACTGAGTGACATATTTTGAACTAAAATTTCAATTTTAAAATGATAACGGACACATTGAGTCATACCAGTCGCATCATGTCTCATATTTAGGTGCAGATGATTCTTACACATCATAAATGACTTATAGATCATTTTCCCAAGGTATTAAAATAATATGGATGTGTTTTCTTGGTTTTGAGTATTCCAGTTTTCATTTTTACTAAAATTAATGTCAATTTAAAATAAAAATAAGTACTTGGAGTCATACCGATCACATAATGTTTCATATTGAGGTGCAATTGATTTTTATACATCTTAATGTCTCAAAAAAACCTAAATTCCAATGTTTTCATGATTTCCATTTCCATTATTTTTAAATCTTCCAACACTGCATATTGACATTATTTTCTTAGCTGAAAAAACTTTCTCATTGTTGAAAGTCAGAAGAGTATAGGAAGATCATGTGCCCATTATATCATGAGAAGTCACCACAATGGGCACAATAGATTCCTCTTCTCTTTTGGATTTAAACAATGAGAAAGGTGTTTCATATAAGAACATCAACTTCAACTTAATATACATTGTTGGAATTTCTAAAAAGAAAGACAATGGAATGTGTGGTAACATTAGTATAAAAGAACTTTTTATCTCTTTTTTGGGTTGTGGCAAATATTTGAAAGATAAACATGACTTCTCAAAAGATCTATGAAGAAAACTAAATAATTATTATATAAAAAAGATAACGAAATTAACATATAAGTAGAAGATAAAATTATGGAAAAATTAATTGAATAAGTGGAAGGCATTAACCTTTTTCATGATGGTTGTAATAATTATTGATGTATTTCCCTATTGTAATTATCTTAGTTGTGGGATAGAAGTACAATCTCTCACAATCATGAGCATCTTCGAACAAACTACCCCAACTCAAACAGAAGAATCCACCTATATATGAAAAAAATTATTATATGAGTAATACTAATAAGAAATAAATTAAACATAAATATTAAAACATTACATTAATTCTATGGATAATGATTTTACTATAAAAACATCAATATTTCCTCTATGATTGTGTAATTTAGGGAACTTGAAGGAAATTGATAAATGAGTACACTATATGGGTGAAACGTTTTTGAGGGAGGAGAAGTCTATGGATGTTTTGGTGAAAAAAGGAATGATAAATGGACAGATCACCCCAACATGAACAAAATAATCCACCTATATAAGAAAACAATTCTTATGTGAGAAATACTAAAAATAAATAAATAAATCATAAATATGAAACAATATAGTTAATCTATGTAAAATGATTTTATAATCCAAACATCAATATTACATCTACGATTGAGCATAGGCGGCATCATTGATCTTCCTAAAAAGGTAGTGGAGTGAACTTGAAGGAAAGTTAGAAATGAAACACTGCAGGGATGAAAATGTTATGAGGGAGAATAATTCTATTGAAGTTTTGGTGTAGAAAGGCATGCAAGTTTGACAAAAATATTCTAAAATAAATATAATCTTCATGGAATAATGAAAATTAAATAAAAATTTCAATATATAATTTTTTGATAAAATATAGAAAGTGTATCGTAACTTTACCTCTACAATGTCCCAAAGGGTTTCTTTCATTATAGTGTGTTCTTTCGAGGGATTGGTAACATCATCATGTTCAGAAGAAATTTTCTACATGAGTAGTCAAACATATAAATTAAATTATATTAATGTTGTATAGAACATATAACATTTCGTGGAAAATAGTATTTTAAAAAACACTTTTACTTCTCATTTAACTCTTTCTCTCTCTTTTAAGGTTTTAGGTTTTTGTTTCCTCTATTAAAAATCCAAATCCCCTTTTTGTGGTCCCTTCTAACATACAAGACATTGTCTGTATTGGGATAGGCATAAAATGATTATGATCTCCCAATGAAAGGTTCGTCCTTGATTGAATTTTCATATGACCCGACATTTGTTTTAGTCACCCACAATACAATCTACCAATTACTATTTATAAGATTTGAGACATAAAATACTTGTACTACGTGTGATACCATTATGAACAACTCACCTTTTTACCCACCCACACTTAAATCCAACTTCATGAAGCACATTTAATCAACTTTCACTAAATTCATATTGTAAACCCATTTCAATGGAAAATCGGCACAAGAAATGTTGTGTTATCCAATTTATATATCTATTAGATAATTCCAAAAATATGAAATATTTTCATAAATTATATTTCTATCCTTGGAACCAAATATGTGCTTTGCTTATATTGAAAGCACAACACCACTTTTTTTTATTTTACTATATCCATCGTGTTCTATTGTATATAACAAATAACAACTAATTACATAACTAGTGTACGATATAACATTTTCATTCGGTCCCTTGGCTAGCCATTGAAGTCGTTCGGAAATTGAATTTTTATTTTCATATAACTATTTATAAACTAGATCTTGGAACCATCCAATAAACTATTTTTGATGTGTATTAGATATCCATCCTTCATCCCTTAATGGATTCAAATCTATAAGAATTTCTTTATGGGATTCAACATATGTGTCAACGCCTTCACTATTATATAAAATGTAAAGGTTTACTTGATCCTGCTCTATCAAGGAAATTATAACAACATATCTTCTAGAAATTAATTTTACCATAAGACAACTTTGGTGACAAGACTTTTGGAGACTGATGCTTTCAAAATTTGATAGTTAATTGGTATATAATTCAATAGCTTCTTCAACAAAATATCATTCTGCAATACAACCTTTTGGATGACTTCGATTCTTGACATACCCTTTCAAAATATTTATATATCATTAAATGGGGTACATCCATATATAATGTATAATACCACATAGTTGAATATATATAACCATTTGAACCATCAGGTGGACCATTATATCAAATAATTTTGGTGGGAAGAACATCTATAATTCACATAATATGACTGCAACCTCCTTATTCCTGATTGGAAACATCATCAGGACTAAAAATTTACTGCATATGGATTTGAAAAAGAATAATATATTCGTTAATTTATTTCATATATTCTGATGTAGAATGAAATAGAAAACAACATGCATCTATTATTTCATCAAAACATGTCATATGTGTGATTTAAATCCTTGTAACATCAAATTAGTTATTAACACAACATTATTGATACTATATTAATACTCCTCTAAAACTTTTACACTATTAAGGAAAGGAAAAAATGTTATTTTTTCTTGTCCGGATAGAGTGTAATCTACTAGAGGAAGAAAAGTATTCCCTTTACCCTTCACTAGTTTCAACACTTCCATTATCCCTATTTCAATCATGTACAACCTATCCTTGATGCCATGTTTTATTTTTCCAAGAACATTATGTAATGTTCCAATAACACTATCATATACATTTTTTTCTATATGCATGAAATCAATAAAGGGTCTCACATACAGAAATTTCCCATACAATAATTTAAAGAAAATTGATCTCTTCTTCCAACCTAGTTTCATAAGGTTTTTCTAAAATGGTTTACCAAAAAAGTATCAATATATTTTACTTTGTTGAAGAGTTTTTCACCCAATATTAGAGGTGGTGTTGTATCTTGTTTGATATTCCCATCGAATGTTGTCATCCATGATCAGTATTTATGTCACTAAGGTAAAAATTTCTAAGGTCCTGAAAGAACAGTCTTTGAGTAATGTTTCAACTAAACTGATTTTGTGTATTTCTTACAAGTGGGATACCCCAACATTCCTTTAATGCTATATCCTGATAAATTTCCAAAATCAGGGAAGTCATTTATCATTTTATCCAATATGTACCTCAATGTAAATTCTTCCCTTCTATGATAATCATACATTGTAACACTGGTATCCCATATCAATTTCAAATATTCTATCAATGGAGCCAAATAGACATCTATATCATTACTGGGTTTCTTTGATCCAAATATTAGTAGAGACAACATAATGTATTTGTGCTTCATGCATAACTATGGTGGAAAGTTAAAATTTACCGACATGATAGGCCATATAATGTGATCACTACTCTGTACACCAAAAATAATTATTCTATCTATAAGTAATTCAAGAGTAAAGTTTCTCATCTCATTTCCAAATTAAAGATACTCATAATCAATTTTCTTCCACTGGGGGGAATTTGTTTGATTGTGTAGGTTACCATATTAAATTCTTATTTATGCATTCCATATCAATTTTCTCTCAATTTACTAAAATCCATATAGTCTTATAAATTGTGGAATTATTCAAAAGTACCATACATATTTTGAAGGACTTGATTCATTTTTCTTGTATCAATTGACACCACACTTAGGGGATTTTATGAATGAATCATGTTCCTTGATAAATAATATGAAATCATTTGGACAAGAATGTGTTTTTTTAAAGATCATTCCCATTGAAGGTAACACTCATTTAGTGTAATATGTTCTACATGGTAGTTCATTTTCTTCTAGTAGCATATCATTCATGATACCAATTAGTTTTTAAAAAAATTTGTCACTTAATTCATTGTCAACTTTCAAATTATATAACTTCAATACATCTAACAATATTATGTATTTAGTACAACCTGTATACAATAGTTTCTCAGTACATCTATTTAGATTCTCAAACTAATAATGGTCATCTTCAATTTTCTTTTTCATTTCCTCCATGTGATCTTCATCATCATTTACACTGGTATTCATATCAAATGATCCACAAACCGTAGTATCATCTCAATCGATGTGCACGTTTAGTTTTCGTCCATAATTTATAGATATGATCTATTTTGTGACAAATCAAATGGTCTTCAAACTATTTCGGAATAATTTTTATTGAATAAAAAAACATAAACACGGACAAAGGATTTTAGAAGGGTCATGTGCATGCTATATTACAAACATAATGAATTCTTTAACTCTATATCCATACTCTTTTATCAAATGATTAATATAAATCCATTTTCAATTCATATTCATCCTATCGGGGTCCTAAAATATTAATTTTTGACACTAAATAAATAAATACACATAAGATATTCATTATAAAATGTAAAAGTTATAGATAATTCTAAAAAGGGAAACCCAAAATTTGATTGTTTCATATAATTTCACTATGTTTTGAATAAAATGGGTAATTTAATTTAAAAAATAATTTCTCCACTATGGTAGGTGTTATCCTCTAAATTCATTCGGACATGAAATTTATAGACAAATACCATCCTCATCGTCTCATCTCCCAAATATTTATCATTACATTTTGTTATTTGACACACATTCTCTATATCTTTTGAACATGCACCTATGTTTCTTGAAATGCTCTAGTAGTAGTCATCCATGGAATGACTAATGCTTAGAGTAGTACAAGAATCATTAAAGAGATGGAGGATGAGTCCCAAGAAAGAAAATGTAAAAAAATATTCTAATGATGAAAATGATGAGGATGATAGTTGTACTGCCTTTTGTTCTCTAAAAGGGGTAATTCCTCCCATTTGTGAGAATTACACCATTGTCACTAGTTATTAACTTGTGTCCTCTTGAAGGTGATATGTGGGGGGCATAAACATTCTTGTATGTGATTCAAGGGGACTCATAGGGGGAATGTTATGATATATGAATCCTTGGGGACTCTATGAATTCTAAATTTATAGGAGAAATCACACTTTTAATACTTTCAATCATATAACTAATACTAGTCCTACCTCTATTTGAAATGTATTATATGAAAAATAATGCAATGTAAGATGAATTTTTAATCGATCTCATGCTAAAATAATTTACAAAAAAAACATTCTTTCATATTAAATACTGGTTGTTTATATCACGATAGGTTAATTTATGTAATTACATATTTTTGACAAGTTTAAAGGATACTTATTATATTAGAAATAGTGGATCTCTTAAGATAAATTGAGTGCATTTAACACGTGTTGGAAATGAAAGGTAGTGTTAAAAAATTATATTTTTATACATTGATTACAGTAAAACATACATAGTGAAAAATTAGATGTGTGATGAAGGAAATGAAGTGGTTTTTAAGAAGTATTAAAGAATAGGACCTAATTTCAAAGATAGATATATTTTAACAAAGGTATATAAAACTAGCGAAACTATATTCTAATTTGGGGTTGGTAAAAATTTATTGTAATTGTGTTTCAAAGGAGAAATTGATTTGTGGTCGTGAAAAATTGATCATATTAGATAATGAGATATTTAAATACTAACTTAAAAAGGGTGTGTTGAGATGTTTTTATGATGAAATTATAAAAATTGATAGATATTGTTTACTATGTAGAATGGGGAGACTGTTAATAGTTAGAAATGATAATTAGACATTTAAATGAAATATCCCTTGGGCTTCCCCAAATGATAATTCCACTTGTATATTTTCTATTAGGTGGTTGTATAAATTTGAAACTAGACATCTTAAAATTTGGTTTCTCTATAAACTTACTCACAAGTTTTAATTGTAATATTTGGATGAGATATTTTATGATTTGAAGGAATATGAGACTTCCCTAAAGTGTTCTTTCCATTATAAATTTTCATTTCATTTAGTTTGGACCATCATCACATATAATATTTTTCTAGGAAATCGAAGAATAAAGGCATCACATTTCACCTTAATGGAAGGTGGAATCTTGAGGTTGCTAAAGATCCTATCAATTTTCTTCACCCAATCCTATATCTATTTAGGATTATATTACCTTAAAAATATGGAGGCTTATGTTAAAGAAACTCTTGATTAGGATCATTATCTCTATTAAATGTTCAATTAAATAAAAAATAATGTCACTCTATAAATATATTTAATGTACACAGTCCATGGCCTAGCTCAAATAGAAGGATAAAATAATCATAAATTAAAATATTTTTCCCAACATCACTTGGAAACTCCATAGAGGAGGCTAATAGTTTTCAACATACACTCCTTCACAACTATTACTCAAGATTTGACTACCCTATCTCAGTTCAACCAAACATCCCTAATAAACATTTTTGTCCCCAAGGATATGTCTACGGTAAAGAAAGAATGATGACAAAAAAAGGAAAATAGATATTGCCAAACAACAAATCCAAAAGTAAAGATGATGGGGACAAAATAAGATACCATTTATTAAATCTTTGAATCATCTAAGAGAAATTAGAGATATCAAAAACCTAGAAAACCTTCAAGCCTTGGAATTTTTGGACCCTTGAATTGTTTGAGCCTTCGAATTGTTTGAGCCTGATTCAAGCCTTGATTAGAGCTTGGATTCACTAAGGAGGAGCACCAGTAGAGGGTGGCTTTTGTGAAAAGATTCAGATATCGTGATGATTTCGCGACTGGTTAGGGTTATTATATAGATCGGGATATTTTATCAATGCCTCTGAAAAAGTTTTGATAAATATCTATTTTATCAGTGCTAATTAGTTAACCACTAATAAAGAATTTATAATTATAATTATAAATAACTAATTTTGTAAATATATTTATATAATTATATATATAATATATATATATATATATATAAATATAAATATATTCTTTATATTCTTTATTTAAATATATTTATTATAATTTTATAATTACTAAAATATATAATTATTCATTTATAATTATGTAAATACTTTTAAAAAATAATATTTATATCATTATATATATTTATGAAATTATATACCTATTTATTTATTTATTTATTTATTTAATAATTATATAAAAATAAAAATATAGTAAATATATTCTTTATTTAAATAAATTTATAATAAATTTATAATTACTTAAATATATGTAATTATTTATTTATAATTATATAAACTGTATTTTCAATAATATTTATTTATTTATAATTATAAATATATAAATGTATAAATATAGTAAATATACATTTATAAATATTTATTTACAAATATATTTTTAACATAATTAATGAATATTTAATCTTAAGTGGATGCTTGTTAAAAATGTGTCAAATTGAATAATTAAAAATGGGTACACATTAAAAATATTGAAAAAATGGATAAGTTTTATTAATTAAATATAAATTTTTAAAAGATATGGATAAATAATGAAATAAAGATGAATACATATTGAAATTATTATAACATAGTAATTAAATATATATATATATATATATATATGTAATAAATAATAGAAATTGATTAAATTCCCAAAAAAACAAATTTAAAATGAATTAATACCTAACAGTAAAAAAATTACAAAAATAAAACAACTTCCATAATTAAAGACATGTTATATTAAATGCATCATGTTATAATGAAATTATCAAATGAATACCAAAATTTTAACAAATTACATAAATATTATGTGTATGTTTTTTCAATATAATATTTCATTAATTACGTAAATATTTTTGTGTGTGTGTTGTGTTTCTTAATAAGATTTCAATTATATCCATTTCTCAATGAAATTATACAGTATTTTTAATTCATATTAATTTTAAATTATAAACCATTATTCACTAAATATATTACTATTTAAAGTTAATCATTAATATTACGAATTATATAAAACATATTTATATACATTCATATACATATATAATATACACTTTTTATTAACATAATCAATAATTATTTAATTGATTAAATGTTTAATATTTTTCTAAATTTACTTATTTTTAATTTTTATTTATTCAATTTTAATTTTATATATATCTATATATTTTATAGTGAATTATCCAACTAGGGAACATTATTTAAGAATATCACCATAGCACATAAAGGTTATCATTATAGTATGGGAACTACTATGACCTTTTCAATGTATCATGTTCTCTACGACATTATTATATCAAAGTCATGCATAACAATAATCAATATATAATAAGAAGTTTTTTTAATATTAAATACATATAATATATGTGTAATCAAAGTAAAAATAGTTTGTCCTAGGAAATAAACTTAAATGTATAAGAAATGAATCATAAAGGAATCACAGAACATAAGTCATGAGATTATAACATTTTCATAAGACATAGATTTCTGGAATACACATAAGTATATAAAATAATTTCCTTAGTACTCAAGGATCACTACCAAGAATTTCATAGTGGATTGGGTTCACTCTCAATTCCATAAGATTAGTCATGGTTTAATCCTAAGAATATTATAGATGATAGAGTCCCTTACAAACCTAGGATCACTTCCCATTCTAGTCCAATTTATCTCAGGAGATATCCATCTTTACCCAATGTATTTGAGGTCTATATAATTTTGGTTCCACCCATAACATAATATAAATTATACATATGTGTGCCAAAAAATCATAAAATATTCATCATAACATAACTCATGAAAAATAAATGGGTTTCATAAACATTTCATCATGACATAACCCATGGAAAATAAATGGGTTTCATAAACATTTTATTGATTCATTATAGAAAAACCCATGGAAAAGAAATAAGTTTCATAAATATATTATCATAATGATAATACACAATTCTAAGAAATAATAAGGATGGTATCACTGGATTATATCCCCATTAATTATTTCTTAACATCAAAGGATTCCATATTAATTTAAAAACCCTTTTAAAAGATCCCTTAAATCATGTCTTTAGGAAAATACACTTTTTATTTTAAAATAACTTATTTACAATCTAAAAATATCCCATGTATTAAAGAAAACAATTTATTTCAAAATATTCTTTATGTATTCTAAAGGAAACTTCAAATAATTGAGTGTTCACGAATGAGGGAAATTTTGTTTATTAAATATAATTTAGAAGAAAACATTCCTTCTACACTTTTGTAAAAAGTAAAAAAGTACCTCATTCAAAAAATGATAAGAAGATTCATTTTTAAAAAAAATTATTAATTCATGGTAAAATAATAATTTATAAAATCATAGATTAATATTAAAAACATTCTTGATAACATTTTTATAAAACAATGATATGGAAGATAATTGTTACTCAACCAAAGAGATAAATAAAGTTGGGTTTTCTGAAAAAAAAAACATGTTTTATTCATGTCAGTACTTAAAGAGATAAAAGTGAAAGGAAAACATGAAATATATATAATTAAGCATATAATAATAATATTCATAATTTTCTTTATTGGTATATCATAAGATTTTATCATCGGGTGTATAATAATAAACAATCTCGATAAACAATTAGATTGTAACATAAACCTCTTACATCGAGTTCCACTTGATTCAAAAACAATCTAACATATTATATAATGAATTTAAATTTTTTATAACTATATAATAGTCTCATTAAAATCATAATATCATATATAATTTAATTTTAACAATTTAACACCTTTTTAATAACAATTCTTTATTAAAACTATCTTTTCAGGGTGATAATTTTTTCTTCTTCATGAGAATTTCAATTTTGAGGTTCGGGTACTTGTAGTTTTATCATGATTCCATAATCACCATAATTTTAATCATGATTTATATATTATAAATATTTTTTATATACATATTTTTTTATCTATATAAGTTATAGAGAGAAAATGAATCACATCGTTCATAGAGACTATAGGCCTTACATACGAATAAATGTTATTTTCATTTTTCGATAGATGGAATGAATAGAAGGTAAATAATAATTAAAAATTTGATAATAATTATTATATTAGATTTATCTTATATATTAATTAAATCTACCCTTTTTAAAATCCAACTAAAATGAAAAAAACAAATTGTATCCCTTCATAGAGGTGATAGTTTATACGTACGGACGAGTGACATTATTGTTTTCCTATAGATTATAAAGATGGAATGTAGATGTGATATTATAGTTAAATTATCATAATTGTGTATTAAATATCGTATATATACATTATACCTATCATGATAACCATCCAGGAAATATGGTGATGGAAGATGAATTATATCACTATATGGAAACTATAAGTCGTATGTACGCATGAGTGATACATTCACTTTATATTTTATAGGATAGATGGTGAATAAAGGTTTTTTTATAATAACAATAACATTTAGTAATACTGAGGATATTTAATTTTTTATTTTATGATAAATATTATATATTTAGAGTAGTTAAGAGAATAAGTAAAAGGAAAGTGATCAGTTAGGGTGATTACCTCCTCTTTGAAAAGGCACTGTTGGATATCCTCTTAATGACACTAGAGATAATCTTTTTATGAGAAAATAAGCTATAGAATGTGTCTCGGTAAGTTTCAAAGATATTTTTTCGGTTTTGGTCTAGTTAAAAGGCTCAATGTGCTATAAAGAAGAGAAATTATGGGTGCCCATTTATGAGGGAGAGGACACACTTAGAATTTCTTAAAAGACCAAAAAATGATAAAGTCGTTCTCAATAAAACTTCTTTCAAATATTTATGAATTCAATGTAAATGATTATAGGGTTAAAATAAAATTATTTAATGAAATTAAGATAGTTTTATATGTCAATTTAAACCTTATTTATTTAATTAACCCCTACGTTGATTATTTTTTACCTTAATAGTGATAACAACTATTTCAATCTTTAAGTGTTATGAATGTTATCATAAATGGAAAAATAACCCAAAATGGTACAATGGTTGAAATGTTCAACCACATTCCATTAATTTGTCTGAAGATATGTTTTTATGAATTTTAAATTATTTAATAAAATATTTTTTATTATAAAATATAATTTATGTCAATTTTGGAACTATTTGTTTTATTTGACTTTAAATGAACAAAGAAAAGTATGAAGTTAGAATATAATATTTTAAAAAATCCCTAAAATTTCATATATGTCTAAAACATTCATAAAACACAATAATTCACATTAATTGTGTTACTTTAAATATTTTAAAATCATTTATTATATTTTTTTTATAAATTGAATAGATACTGTGTCAGCATTGCATGAGCATTTAAGCTAATTATTCAACTAAAAAAATAAAAAATAAAGTAATATGATAAAAAATTATATTTCAAATAAAAATTTATTATTTAACTTTCCCTTGTTTTATCTTTATATAAAAACTTGCGAGAAATTAAATTCAAGAGAGTGACATTTTTTTATTCTTTTCTTAAATTACACTAATGGTCATACTAAAAGAAATATGGAACGAAGTGGCCATATATTTGATACATGTAAGGTAATTTCTAAACTCTACTCATATAATTGGATAAAGGTAGTTCTTAGTTAACTTTTAAAGCCTTATCCCGATTTTTAAACCCTATTTTACCTGGTTTACCCTTACTAAGGTGACAAAACATTACTATGGTTACTTTTCATATTAATAAAAATAAAAGGGACCTATTTACCATATTTTATCCACTTAATTCAAAATATTGAAACAATTTTTAAGGATTTAATTTTTATAAGTGGACAAAAATATTTTTAAAATAAATTTGAAAAATGTGATGCAAACCCCTTTTTAGAAAAATATGTTTTTAAGCATTACACTATATTTATTCTTATCAAATGCCTAGAAAAAACTATTAGATGAAATTTAAAACATTTAATTGAATATAAAATATATAAATTTCATTTAAATAATTCTCCAATTGTGATTAATTTAATTTATTAAGATATAAATACATTGTTTGCATAAAAATGTTTTTTAACCCATTTTAATTTCAAATGTTTTCACATTTATTTCAAATCAATTAATAACTAATGATTTTATTTTATACATGTGTAAATCATAAATTTTTCATAATTTTTTAGTAAGGTTCATACCAACGAATTTAATGGCTAGGATATAATGGTATTCTATGTTATATTTCAATTAGGATCAGGTTTGTGTGTATCTCAAGCCACCATAAAAATTAAATTTATTTGTGAAGAAATAAGTCATAAAATCTAAAGGCGTTACATTATACACCCCTTAAAATTAATTTGACCCAAAAAATTACATTACTTCAATGAGAAAAATGATTATATCTATGTTTCATTACATCTTTATGTTCCTAAGTAGTTTGTTTGAATTTTTTATTCCTCCTGGAAACTTTAACCAGGAGAGTAGTCTTTTTTATCGCACTTTATCTCTACGGTACAAGATTAATACCAATATTTATTCATGGGAAAGTTCATGATCATGGTGGTGATACCTCTAAGTTCAGTACATATGAAGGATCATGTATACACTTACTCAAGAGAGATATATGAAACAAATTGTTAAATTGAGAGTGGTTTGGTAAAAGCTCCAAGACATAAGAGAATATCCATACTAGATCAATAATCTTGAATGGGAAAATAGACCTATAATTTAACTTTCCTTTATTCCAGAATCTCATAACATTCATACCTAGATATATTCCTAGAAACACCTTCTCACTAACTTCAAACTCCAAATCTCTCTTATGAATATCAATATAACTTTTCTATCGAATATGAGCTTCCTTTATGTGTTGTTGAATGGATATGATTTTATATACTATTTACTCAGGTAGATCATGTCCCAATAGATTTATTTCCCCACCTTTATCCCAACACATTGTTGTTATACACTTATTTCCATAGATGTCTTCTTACGGATCCATCTGAATGCTCGATTTGAATCTATTGTTATAAGAGAATTCAAAAAGATGAAGGTGTTGAACCCAACTAGCTCTGGAATCCCTAGAATGAGGACTCAACATATCCTTAAGGGTTTAAATGGTCCTCTCAGACTAAACATGGGACTAGGATTATAATCAGTGATGAAACCAAACTCTGTATCTAGATCATGTTAAATAATTCTCCATAACATCAAGGTAAACCTCATAGTCTGAATAGATACAATAGAATGTAGAGATCTATGAAACCATACCACTTCCTTAATATATATTATAGAAAGATGAACAAGACATAAATCTTTTGTGATAGAAATGAAACAAGATAACTTCATAAGGTAGTTTATTACCACCCAAATAACATTATGTCTCTATGATATTTTGGGGAATCTGAAGACAAAATCAATGGTGATGGTTTACTATTTCCATTCTAGAATGGGTAAGGTTTGTAACATCCCCTTAGACATATATCTCTCATTGTTAACATTCGGAAACACCATGAATCAATATACATACTCATAAATATCTATCTTCATGTTGTCCAATCAGAAATACTTTTTCCAATATCTATAAATTATCATAATTTCCTGATTAAAAGAGAATGTTGAACCATGAGCCTCATCTAACAACATTATGGCCCTTTGATGTTTTGGGGAATATGAAGACAAATCAATGGTGATGGTTTACCATTTACATTTTGATATGGGTAATGGTTATAATATCCCCTTAGTAATCTAACTCTCATCCTTAACATTCATAAATACCATGCATCAAGATACATACTCAAAAATATCTCTCTCTTCATAATGAAATTGATTATAACCCAAATAAAAGTATGGCCCTTTTATGTTTTGGGTAATATAAATATAGAATCAATTGTGATAGTTTACCATTTCTATTATGGTATGGGTAACGGTTGTAACATCCCCTTAGACATCTATCTCTCATCCTTAACATTCTGAAATTCCATGCATCAAGATACATACTCAAAAATATATCTCTTCATGTTTTCCCACCAGAAATACATTTTCAAATATCTATACATCATCATAATTTCAGGATGAATAGAAAATGTTTAACCATGAGCCTCATCCAATATCTCCTTATTTAAATATAGTATAGATGGAATACATACACGGTTCTTAAACCATATAATTCCCTCAAAATTAGGGTTGAAATTAGGAACATTTCAAAACATCATATATAGATCCACATCTTCCTTTAGTGCCTCGCTAATTATCACATGGATATATGGTTGAAAAATCATTTGAGAAAGATAATATTTATCTCCTTCCATTATGATTTCTAGATCCATCTTTTAAAAATAATGAAATGTTTTATCTTTTGTGATCCTCATCATGGGTAATCATGCATGATCTTTTAAAATCAAAAAATATTCCACCTTATTCAATTTCACATGGTGGTAATTTATTTAGTATCCAAAATCTTTAATCAACTATAAACATCCTAGCTAGTGAATATTAAATTACTTATTTGTGAATATATAATTTATGATTTTATGATTAGGGAATATATCACACCATTATCCAAAAAGATATTTCCTCCATATTTTTAATGAAAATATTACCACTGCTAACTCCAAACCAAGAAGACTACAGATCTCGATCACAGTGGTCGTTCTACACCAATGTTTAATAACTTTAGTCATTGAAGGATCCACTGATATACCCTCTTTTGAGATTATACGACCCAAAAATGAAAAACTTTATTGAAAAAATCCACAATTTGTAAATTTTTCATACTACTTGTCCTTCCTTTGAGTCTTTAGTACAATACTCAAGTGATATTCATGTTCTTCATTGCTCTTAAAATATATAATAATATCACCTAAGATTAATACCATAAGTTGATCAACGTAATATCTAAAGACTCTATTAATTAAATACAAGAAGATAGAAGGGGTATTATTAAGACTCAATGGAATCACTATGTATTAATAGTGACCATACCTTGTATGGAATGTTGTCTCTGGTATATCCTCTATCTTGACCATCAATTGATGATATCCAGAGAAATTGTGAATTTTTTAAAAGTATTGATAACTACATGGTTGATTAAAGAATTAATTAAAACTAGACTATGGATACTTATTAGTTATTGTATTCTTGTTATGTTCCTTGTAATCAATGTATAGTTGCATTGATCCCCTATTCTTATTAACAAAAAGAATAAGTTCACCCCGAGGTGATTAACATGGCTAAATAAATAAATTGTCAACATTCTCCTGGAGTTCCTTCTTTCATTCCTACAACTCTATAGGCATCAAAAATGTTCCTTGACCCCTAAATGGCGATTTTTCTCTAAAAAAGATAAATTGACCCCAAGGGATCAATCTCACACAACTTTTGAGTTATGAATGCAACTCCCTTTTTTGGCATGCAACTGATTCCCATGTGAAAGGTGATGAAGGAATACACTATTGTGTGGGATGTTAATAATACCCCACATACTGAAAAAGAAAATGTCACAAAAAATTGGACCAATTTCTACAACCCTAATGTTGGTGTGCAAACTATTTTTGTAAGAAATGTGACATCAAATTGCTACTTTATGAAACATCCAATTGGAAAAAAGGCATGAGGAGTGCGCAAAAAGTTTTCAAAACTCAGGTATATTTTCACACCTAAATCCACCCATTTAATAAATAAATAGTGCATCACATCCCCTCCCCCATTTTGGGGATAGACCTTTGGAAATTGAAGTTTCATATCTCTCTCAAATAAGACTCTCTTATGCAACATTGTGAAACTCTAGAGCCACATGGATCCCCAATGGTAGAGAACTTGCGCAAATTCCCTCACATGGGACCCAAATTTTCTTATCTTGTGTTTGAGTAATCCTTGTAAAAATTCTTCAAATGGCTAGGTAGGTTCATTCAATATGAGTTTTATTCACAAAAATACAAACTTTATGTGACTTTAGATGTTTCCAACACCTATTCCCCCTAATATCTGTGGCCCATCCTTGGGATGGAGCATATGGATCCTGCAATACCACCTGTGCATGAAATTGAAGAGTTAAAAGTAACAACCTCTAGGCCCTTTAAAAAATTCATCCTTCTTCCAAACATACTTACACAAAAGTTTAATTCTCAGGTTCCCTACACCTACTCTAATCGGGTTCACCAGTGTGACCCATATCATCAACTATCGTGTATAGCCTCTTTAATTCAAGAACGAACTAGATAGTTTTACCTCCTATCTATCATAATCTTGAGAACCCTAATGTCATTATCCCTATTTACCACTTCACCATTATAGTGTTTACAACATGTTCCACCTAGAGGTTCTTGTGAAATAAACATGTAATCCATAAATATGGCATCATCACGGGAAACTTTCCACCATTCACTATGGGGAGTTCAAGTGACTTATCCTCTTTTCATACTCAGAAATGGTACGTATAGGTCCCATACACATAAGATATGAAATATGTTAAACTACATAGCCTAATGTCTTAATCATACGATGCTAAACTGCATAAAAACACCCTCATCATGAAATGTTAAAATCTAGCTTGACCTTATGCAATGAACTTATGATTCCTTGTGTATGACTGGAATGGGATTAAACCCCACCTCCTACCCAATATTGTAGACATATGATTCCCCATATATGACTATGTGGGATGGAACCCCACATCACACCTTGTACTATGGACATAGGATTCCTCGTGTATGATCATCATGGGATGACACATCCTCCCCCAACATGGGATGAGCCACCTGCAACATATAGGTTGAATGTGTAATCCCCACACTATCCCTTGATATTGCTCTTTCCATGAAATTATAATCCTTCCCACATGATTTTAAACTATATGGACTGGTCCTATCACATTACTTTAAACCATGCACTCAAACTATGTTGTTTTTTATCCTAGTATCATAACAAGGTGCATAGAATGCATCCCTCAGGCCTAATTCCCACAAAATTGGGATACCTCCATGAGGTTTAATCACATGAACACCATTAAATCTTCATGACTTCCCCCTATAAGGTGGAAAATACAATTTTTATCCATCCACACCCCCCCACTCATGTGGGAACACTCTTTCTCATCACTGCAAAAAAATTTGCCTTCCCCTGGGTGGTGACAGCCCTAAAGTGTGATCATCATTCCCATGATAACACATTGAAATCCCACAAACTTGTATGTAGAAGATGTTATACATGTGACCAACCTATACCCAGAAGATGTTAAACCTGTGGATAGATTTTCCCCACAATACATTAAACCCATGACCAACTTTTCCCAATAAAACATTAAAATTGTTCCCCCACAAAAATATCTAGAATCACTACCTCATACAATGAACATGGGATGAAATAAGTAAAAATATATATGTAAGTATCATGCCCCATGAGAAAGTTACCCTATGAATGACATGGAATTCATTAGGTCTCACACCTAATATTCCTAACATATGATATTCCCTTAACTTCGAAAGAGAATTACTCTATAGATGCGTGACACCACAACATACAAAGAAGTCTAGATGTTTCAAACATTAACATTAGCTCAGACAGTCGGCAGTTTCCCTTTAATGATATGAGTAGTGTAATTAACCTACAACCATATCCATATTAAATCAGGAATAAGTTTCTTGAATATGAATCTAATATATGAGTGAGACTTAGACTAGGAAACGATCTCCAAGGAGGAATCCATTAAAGGATTAACTGATATCTTATAATCTTGTTTTGATCAAGGAGATAACATAGCTAACCATGGTAGTGGAGGTATCCCACCTTCGGAAAGCGGGAATGTAATCCAACTAACTAGCTATCCTAGAGAAGGTCTGACCAATTCCAAGGAATAAAACCACTTCATAAGAAGAAATGAAATCAAAAATAACATCTTCATAAAATCGATATGTTACCTAGTAGAATTCATTAAGAAAAAAAATTTCCAAAAATGATGTGATACTATTCTTATAAAACTATTATTGGATTAATAAAATTGGGAACTTCCATGTTTTGACATTAATGAATCCTAACATTTAGTTTCAAGACTCACCAACTAAAATGGTTGTCCTTATATGACATTGTTCTCCTACAATCAAGGTAAAACGAGAGACATTAGACATCTCCAATATAAGACATCATTAATGTGGAGACTTCTTCTGCCTTGGAATCACCTTGGAAAAAATGGATAATTTTGGGAATGGGGGAAGTAAAACTGGTGGTTAAAAAATCCCAAACAACTATTATCCTTTCTTGAAGACCACCAATGACATAGCTACTAAGAATTCATGCCTCATATCTCCCACATAATTCATCAAATATAGGATCATAAATTCCCCAGTTCATTGTTACGAGAAGGATGGGGTCATCCCAACAAGGGATTTTACCAGTTAGGACATTGAAGCCTTGACACCTCACTGCTATAGGTTCCTCCCCCAAGGGCTATGAAGGGTGAAGAACCAACTAATCCTCATAAAAAATAATTTTAAGATCCTCTCCTCAGATCGGTTAGATGGCTCGATCCCCCATGCTGAGGAGGTAGGGGATGTGTGGGTCATGGCTATAGACACCACCACTAGGGATTTTATCATTAGGAATGCCACCTAGAAATTTCAATAACACTGACTAGTTGAACAGGACAACAAGAAGGAAAACCAAACCCATGATCTACTGGCCCCTATTCAGAACAATTGGTACCGACTCGAGGGGTTATCCTTAAACCCTACATGGCATGAGGCCTCTCTCTGAACTCTAGTGACCCCTGCCACCACCGTTTCACCTCCTCACTTCCTTGTGACCACTACACAATGTCTTTTCTTCACTTGACTAGGATAGAGACACTAATTTCCCACCATGAAGGTTGGGTTGAATCTCTCTATCGTGGGTTTCACAAAAAGCCATTATTGGCCACCACATGATGAAGAATTTCATAGCATAGGTCCTCCCCACAACACCACCAATTGATACATATGTCATACCCATTCAAGATACATTATCTATGCTAAATATATATCCCAATATGAGAGGTAAATAACCATCATAGGGGACACACTCATAGCATCGACCATATCCCATGCAGATAGAACCCTAAAAACCCTCATGGGTTCTCCCTCAAAGAACTCATGTATCGGTTGAGTTATGAATGTGGGAAGTGGAACCTCACCATTGACCTCTCAAAATAAGATATGAAAGACTAATAAATTGAAATTACCCCACCATCACCTCTAAAATTGTGTGTAGAAACTTTTTGGTTGAGGCTAACTATCCTTGAAGTTGAGGTCTATAATGTATTTATATCCCTTTATAGGTACATTGATCATGAAAGAATACATTTTTTATGGGAGATGTTGAGGAAGGAGTGACCGTCTTGGTGAAAATATAGGCCAAAATATCTTTAAAAACACTTACATGTATATTTTCAGGAAGTTTAAAACCTATACAAATGAGTACAGCCTCTCAAAAATGGGAAGGCCATCATAGAATTTGTTGATGAAACTTATTCATAGATAATGTGTTAACAAAACTATGTTTCCCATTATAACCTTTGAAAAATATATTTCTAAGGTGTTAAATTTCTTGAAATAAATATCCCCACTTATAATAAACCTATAAATACATCATATATCCTACTTTTCATGGGATGTGACCTTTAGACATATAAAAAACAATCTAAATTATCAAAACTTTATCCTTCATGAGAAAGAATAGATATTGATTTATAGAGTTACTTGCCTTTTACAAAGATACCTCCCATGAGTTCTTGGAAACCCAAATCCATGGTAAAGATGCCTTTTTCAAAGTTTAGTGGCCTTCACATAAGAAGTAATCCCTTTGTATCTCTTGGGATTTCATGATATAATTATCCTTCATCAAACCAACCCCATGGTATCCAAGGCATTAATCTAGGGTAGGTCCACCCTATTTCATGAAAGATACACCGTCTCTAGACCCATATCCTTCTCGAGAAACTAGACCTTTGTGAAACTTGAAAACTTCATGAAGCCCCAACCTTCATAAAAACCATCCAACAGGCCCCTCCATGATGCCTACTTCTAGTTGACACATTTTTTTAATGTTGAGAAATCATGGACACTATACCCATATAAAACCAATTCATATGCACCCTGGTCTTTCATGTGACCAACATCATCAACCCTTGTGTCTACCCCCCTTTACTTAAACCATTCCATGGACCATTATTCTTCCTCTCTCTCTTAATAATTATTACCCTAATTCATCTTCCTTATAATCATAGACACCCTAATGTTGGGAACCTTGATTTCCACTCCTCCATGATAGTGGTGACACTATCCCCCACCTGGAGATTCATGAGTAGTAGATGCATAATCCCTAAAGGTTTCATTATCAAGGGAAACAACCCACATTTCCTGGTAGTGAGGTCTTACACTAGATCTTCCTCTCCTTCTTGGAAATAGTATTTGGGGTATATACCCATCCCAAGTCTGAGTTGCATGACATAAACTTCCTAGATCAAAATAATACTCAAGCAATGTTAAACTACATGACAATGTCCTCATATCAAGTTGTTCAAATATATTCTTACCTAGTGTTATAAAAAATTGATGCCCTATGTATGGAATTCCAGGGATAAAATCCTTCCCCACAATAGGAAGTTACTCCCATACTAGAAATATTATATGCGTAATCACCACACCATCCTTCTCCGCCAAAGGATGTGACTCCCATTCTGGGAATCCCTTATACTTAAGAACCACACCATTCCATTTTGATGATCCTTAAATGACATGATCATCCTTACTGAATTAGAATTAAATTCATGGAATGGTCCTATCACATAACCTTAAACTATGACATCGAACTACATGGGTTTTGATCCGTGTCTCCTAATAGGGTATGTTGGATACCTCTAAGTGGTTTAATATCAACATCTCAACAAACCTAGGATATCTCCCAAAGGTTCAATCCCAACACCAAAACCACACCAAATCTATATTTCCTCCCTATGGAAGATAAAACACCTCATGTTTGATCATCTTCCCCCATGGGGACATGCTTAACCAAACCTTAAACTATGATCACCCCTATAGAAACACTTAACCAAACCCTCAACTATGATCATTATCTCCCCTATGGACAAACATAACAAGACCCTAAACAATGATCATATTTCCCCCTAGGGATACACTTAACTATACCCTCAAGTGTGATAATCTTCTCCTAGGGAAACACTTAACCAAATCCTCATGTGTGATCATCTCCCCCCCCCCCTTGGGGACACACATAACCAAACTGTCACATGTGATCATCTTCCTCCCAGGGGGACACACATAACCAAACCCTCAAGTGTGATCATCTTCCCCTTAAGGAAACACTAAACCACCCAATTATACCAACACAACATTAAACCTATGACCAAAATGTCTCCATATGATGCTAAACCTATGACCTAATCCAAAATATTTACCCCAAGTGATAAACATGGGATTCTCGGGGTAAGAAACCCTCATAATTATTACACCCCTAAAATTAACTACCCCATGACTGACATGGGATGCCTTTGGTTCCACACTTAAGATGCCTCATATGAAAAATTCCTATGAAATCAGAAGGGAAAGACATTACATATTCACAACATGTTTAATATCCCAGAAATGCTCAAAAGTGCCCAATATTACCATCTAATCCAACCTCAGGTTGTTGCCATCACAAGATAAAAGAAACATAATTAACCGGTGTCCACCATGAGATGACATTGGGAATTATTTTCATGGAGTTGATATAAATCTTTTAGGGAGACCCAAACTAGATGATGAGCTTCAATGAGAATTCCATGGAAGGAGTAACTGGAATGCCATCATCTTGTTTTGATCAAGGAGCCAGTATCAGCAACGATGGTGGCAAAGGCCACCTACCTTTGAAATAGGTAATAAGGGGAAGAACATTGTGATGTATATTATCGGTGAGAAAGTTTAAAAAATGGTAAACCTAACATGAATTTATTCACCTTTAATAGTGATTATATCTGTAATGTTGATCACTATCATATTTGAGCATGAATTGATCCGGATATCTGAAACCATGCCCCTACCAAACATATGGTTTCCCAATTATGAACTCTTATCCTATTACTTGGGAAAATTGAAGGTCATTGGGAATCAATTGTCACGACCCGTCCCCCGGGTCCTGTGCCGTGACTACCCCAAGCCTGCCTTCCATAGGCCAGGGGCTGACGACTAAGACTGAAAGGAATATTCCCTAAAACTGGGAAGGCATTGCCTTTATATCCTATAAACACACTCAAACAAGCACATAGAAAGATACAAAAAAAGTAAACTATAAAGTAAAAAAGAGTGTGTGAAGTAAGTAAAAGGGGCCAGAATACAAGCCCAACTAGAAAGTACAAGAAAACTAAAAGTACAAGTAAACTAAAACAGCTCCTGTGGACACCCACCAAGGATCCTACCTGAAGGGTAGGTACAGATCTCGAACGGTCATCTCTGCAGTGCGGCTCGTCTAATAAACACCTCCGAGCTACCTTCAGTCCTGGTAATCTCATCCTTGGTCAGCGTTATCCGTCGTCTACATCAAACACAACAAGGTGAATTCATAGACCATACAGGGGTGAGTATAACGATACTCAATAAGGACTCTGAGACCCTCAAAAGTCTCACAAAACCCATAAAAGATAAACCAAAAAGCACGAAAACATCTGAAAATCCTACTTAGGTATATGCCCATACATATACCTAATTTATCAAGTATACCCATCTCATTCATGAGGAAACTCAAGGCCCAAATCCTTAGACAAAGTACAATTGTTCCACGAAGGAAAGAATACCACGAAGGTAACACCACAAAGGTAAGTACCAAAAAGGTAAAGCCACATAGAATAATACCATAAGGGTGTCACCATTAACGTAAGTACCACGAAGGTAACACCACAAAGTTAAGTACCACATAGGTAACGCCACACAGAAGAATTACACAAAGGTATCACCACAAAGGTAAGTACCACAAAGGTACGCCACACAGAAGTTTACCACAAAGGTAAAGACTTATCTAAAACCATGTATAAATTAGGTATGGAAGAAAAGATTATTAGATGTAACTACTGAATCATTTTAAACTATTAAGATGCAGACCCACGTAGGATCCTAAATCATCAGATCCACATAGGATCCTAGTATAGAAAACCCACGTAGGATCCTAGAGTAGTCTAACGTGGATTCCTTGAGAGGGTCATAGTGATAATCTCAAACCCAGACCCATTTAGGATCACAAAGCATGGACCCACATAGTATCCAAAAGAAAAAACTCACATAGGATATTTTTCTCATGTTACAGCCAGCTACAGGGTTCCCACACTAAGATCTCTTGATTCTAGGAGGGTCTAATCCTCAAGCCACAGGTCGATACTCCAAATTCCACGATGTCCCACGAAGAAGCATCCCAAAGGACCTCCACATGATAGGGGTCTCAAAGAAATATACAGTGCGTCAATCGGACACTCGGTCTATAATTTATTGTCCTTTTAGTCTTGAGGACCTGGTTGGATTCGTGTTCAATCCGACCCGGCCATACCCCAGCCTTATCTGAAACTCAAGTGGGGTATACGAAAAGTACCATCTCAATTAAAGGTTTTTGATTCCATAAACATTTCATCAAATGGACGCCCATAGCTCAATATATGGTCTAATGAACGAAAAGGTTCGAAGTTGGTCCGGGTCCGGTCAGACCCGGTCGGACCGACCCGGCCCGATCCAGCCCGACCCAAGTCCCTCCCGGCCTGCTAAATGGCCCGCAGTGCGGTCCACAGAGTGGAGGTCCACTGTTCATCAGCCTGTGGTACAGCGGACCGTGGTGAGGCGGCCCGTGGTGAGGCGTCCCACGATGCGACGGCCCGCCGCGGCTGGCCGGACGGCCAGCCTCCTCCGCGCGGCGCGGTCGCACGCTGCACCACCACCGGTGGCTAGATCTTCTGGTATCCCTCCATTAAATACCACGACACATGTTCGCGGGTCTTGATTTCCCGGTGGCATGTAAGCGCACCGCCACCTCCCCTTCGTGCGGTCGGATGATACCGGCCGCCGCCCTTGCTCCGTCATGGCCGACGAGCAGCGGCCCTTCTCCAGTGATGCGGTTACACCGCCACCGTCTTCACTGCCAGCTGCCGCTCCTGAGTCCCACTGGTGTCAATCGCCAGCACCGGTCACAATCCTCTTCCATCACGAAGATCGCATCATAAACCACAAGGTTCGTAGAGATGTCGGGCCATGTTCGTTTGGCCAGAACCCTCCATGTTAGAGCGGTAGTAAGCGTCTCATGGGGAGAGATTCAACGTAAAATAAAATCGATGAAGATAAATCAAAATCACACCCCTAACTCGAAGGTTCGTTGATGTTTGTGAGGAGGGAAATACAGACATCGGTTCATAGTCATTGAATAGGTTCCTCGTTGGAGAGGGTCTTTTTTTTGGAGAAGGCATTCTTCACTAGAGAAAGCATTCTTCGTTGGAGAAATGTGTTTCTCCAAAGTTCTCCCCTTTTTCTAAAACTTCCCCCCCAATTCCACCAAATATGAAATAACCAACTTATTAAATTAATTTTTATTAATTTAATTATAGTTGTCCATTAATAAAGTTGATGTTGGCATAATAAATTAAGGGAAGGTGGCACAATTAATTAGGCGAGAACCAAGAGTCACCTCCCTCATTAAAGAGGGAGTTCAGGGATTGGGTGGTCCGCACCATTAATTTCAAATTTGAGGATTTTCCAACTCGGGTGGTCCCCACCACCGAGCATTGAAATCGGAGGTTAAAAATAAAATAAAATTTTGTTCTTTATTTTATTTTTATTTCCAGGAAAAACGTGAAAACTAACTTTCACCCTCATTCTACTGCGGTCAAGGTGAAAGTTTTCTTAAGAAAATACCAGTGATGCGAGTTCAACGTTGTCCTCAGATTTAAATTCTGAGCACCAGTTCAAAATTTACAGAAACTCGCTCGCACGTTTACTGAACGTACCTAAAAATGTTCATAAATTCATTCCGAGCACACCGGGTCTCAGAATCATGCGTCGCCAATTTTCATGGACTCGTAAAATTCCCATATAATTAAAAAACAACTACATGTAATTTTCTGGGTCTTTAAATTCTCCCCACCTCTGGGATTTTCATCCCCAAAATCTAAAACACAAACTATGAAAACAAGTGGGGGTACTGAGCACGAATCTGAGCTTCCCGCTCCCATGTGCTCTCCTGGAGGTTGTTGTGCTGTCAATGTACACGCACCAAAGGTATTGACCACCCACGTAGGACCCGCTCCTATCGATATTAATTGGTACTAGAACCTCCGTAAACGTCTCCTCATCGTCGATGTCAAGCTCTCTGTGGTCAATGATGTGTGAAGGGTCGTGCACATATCTCCTCAGCTGGGATACATGGAAGATGTCGTGAACCCGGTGCAACTGAGGTAGAAGAGCTAAGCGGTAGGCCACCTTTCCAACTCCGCTGAGGAACTGAAAGGGTCCGATGAACCTCGGAGATAACATTCCTCCCCATCCAAATCTCTTCAAACCTTGTTGGGTGAGACCCATAGAAAGACGTGGTCACCATCCTTGAACACCAGAGGTCTCCGTCTCCTATCGGCATAAGACTTTGGTCTAATCTGTGCAGTATTCATCCACTCCTAGATGATCTGGACCTTTTCTATGGTAGCCTATATCATATATGGTCTCATGAGTGCTGACTCCCTTGGGTCAGTCCAACACAAAGGCAAAATGCAAGGTCTAT
This sequence comes from Viscum album, assembly GCA_963277665.1. Taxonomy (NCBI): domain Eukaryota; kingdom Viridiplantae; phylum Streptophyta; class Magnoliopsida; order Santalales; family Viscaceae; genus Viscum; species Viscum album. The sequence goes on along the minus strand of OY728130.1, from coordinate 1,187,726,050 downwards.
CGTACAGAGTTTCGAAAGGTTCCATCCCAATGGTGGAGTTATAGCTGTTGTTGTATACAAACTCCACCAAGGTCTAGTGATCCACCCAGCTGTGACCGAATTCAAGGACGCAAGCACGTAGAATTTCCTCAAGGTTCTCAATGGTCTGCTCTATCTGGCCATCCGTCTGGGGATGCAAGGCAGTGCTCAAATGAAGTTGTGTCTCGAAAGCCTCTTGCAACCCCTTCCAAATCTGGGAAGTGAAATGTGCATCATGATCAGAGACAATCGTTGAGGGTAATCCATGTAATCGCATAATCACCTGCACATAGAGGCATCCCAAGCTCTCTACTGAACCCTTCTCTCTGATCGGTAGAATGTTGGCCGACTTGGTGAGTCAATCGAAGATGACCCAGATAGAATCATGACCCCTGGATGTACATGGAAGTCATTTCATGAAGTACATGGATATCCCATCCTACTTCCACTCTGGTACCTCTAAAGGTTGAACTAAGCCAGCTGGTACTTGATGCTCCGCCTTCACTTGCAGACAAGTGAGGCACTGGGAGACAAACTCTTCTACTGGTTTCTTCATTCCCAGTCACTAGTGCTATCATCTAAGATCATGGTACATCTTCATCACTACTGGATGTACCGCTAGAGGGGATGTGTGAAACTCCCTCAACACTTCCTCACAAAGTGACACTGGTAACATGGTACTTCCTCTGAAGAGTATTGTGTGCTCCCTACCTTCAAAAAACCCATAAGGTGCCTATCCTGTGGATATCTAATCATGTCGAGCCTCACAGTCAGTGTCTCCATGTTGTGCCTCCCTAAATTTCTAAAGAAGTGGGGGAGTGACTATAAGAGACTGAAGAAAAGTTGCTCCATCTCGATCCACAATGGATATCTGCAAAGCGTCCAGCTCTTCCGTCGCCTCACCTAGTAGTTGTATACCAGATCTCCTACTGAGTGCATCTACAACAACATTATCCTTTCCAAGAGTATAGACTATATTTACGTCATAGTCCTGGAGTAACTCAATAAAATTCCACTATCTCAGGTTCAGGTTCTTCTGAGACAAGATATACCAGAGACTCTTGTGATTATAGTAGATTGTAAAACATTCACCCATCAAGTAATGTTGCCACATCTTCAAGGAAAACAACACTGCTGCTAACTCCATGTCATGGGTAGCGTAGTTATGCTCGTGTTGTCTTAGTTGTTGAGAAACATATGTGATAACTGCTCACTCCTACATCAAGACACATCCGAGCCAGATCACTGATGCGTCATAGTAGACTACGCATCTAACACCCTCCTCCAGATGCCTCAAGATGGGGTCACTATTCAACCTCTACCTCAGCTTCTGAAAACCCCGTTGGCATCTATCCAACCACACGAATGGTTTCCCCTTCTTCATCAATGCTGATAAAGGTGTTGAAACTATGGATAAATCTAGCACAAACCTCAGGTAGTATCCATCCAAACCCAGCAAACTTCCTACCTCCGTCACACTCCTAGGTGGATCCCAAGCAAGTACCACCTCAATATTCACTGGATCCACTGCAACTCTAGCCTCTGAGATGACATGTTCCAGAAAGTGAACCTCTTGGATCCAGAACTGGCACTTCGAGAGCTTACCATAAAGCTGGTTCTCTCGGAGTGTGTCTCGAACTATCTACAAATGATAGGAATGATCCTCCTTGGTAGCTGAGTATATCACAATGTTGTCTATTAGACTACTAAAAAATGATCAAGGTATGGATGAAATATTCTATTCATGAGTCCCATGAACACTGCTAGAGTGTTGGTCATGCCGAACGGTATGACCAAAAACACATAATGGTGGTACCGACATCTGTAAGTTGTCTTCTGCACATCCTCTTCTCGTACTATGAGCTGGTGATAGCCTGATATGAGGTCTATCTTTGAGAACCACCGTGCTCCCATCAACTGATCAAAAATGTCATCAATCCTCAGAAGTGGGTACTTGTTCTTCATGGTCACCTAGTTTAGGAACCGATAGTCAACACAAAGTCTCAAGCTCCCATCCACCTTCTTGGAAAACAAAATCAGGGTTGCCCAAGGAGAAACACTGGGCTGGATGAACCCCTTCCCCTATAAGTCCTCCAGCTGTACCTGCAACTCAAGAAGCTCCATAGGGGCCATCCGATACGTTGGTGTAGATATCGATGTCATCCTAGGGTACAAGTCAATGTAAAAGTACACCTCTCTGTGAGGAGTTAGACATGGAACATCATCAGGTAAGACATCCGCATACTGGTCCACCACTATAGGATAGCTCAAACTCTCCACATCAACCGCTCTGAGGGTAAGGCTAGCCAACTGATGAGTGATCTTTTGCACTCTCTCTAGGTAAGTCCATATTGTACTTAAAAGGCTCCCTTATCGCCAGTGAAGTTAAAAATAGTCCCATCAGTGCGGACACACCACACTTTGTGCCTAGTACAGTTGATCTGTGCATGGACTATAGATAATTAATCCACACCCAAGATGATGTCGTAAGGCCTCGATTCTGCTTCTAGGAGATCTCAGTCAAAGCTCTCACGTACTAGAGTAAGCTCAAACTATTGGAACCAGTGTGTAATCGTCAAATACTCTCCCGTAAGAGTCTCTAGCCGTAAGTATCGAGCCAATGGCTCCACCGGAATCTTCGAGCTCTGAACAAGGGCAGTGTCAATAAAAGAAAGATCGGCACATGTGTCTATAAGTACTATAGCTAAGGTGTAGTAGACACAGATCGTACCTCATATCATCTCCAGAGCACCATGGTCATAGGCCTCAGCTTCCGGGAGCTGAGATCACCCCTTTCCACTTGCTCCTTGTGGTCAGGGTGGACCACTTGGTGGTGGTGGCAGTAACATCTCGAATCATCACCCACCGCTAGTTGCACGGACAGCTCCACGGCCACATCCGCCTACTCCCTGCAGACCTCCTCAGTCGAACCTTTGTCTTTTATTGTCCAGTCCTTCGACCATCTTCTGATCATCCGTATGGAGGGTCAGGCAGTCACAAGCCATCTGACCCTGCCCGCCGCATGCGTAACACTGCCTACTCCTTGCATGACTTGCTCTGTCTACAGTGCCCCACACAACCGACCATAAATCTTGTATCCATCCACCTGTAGGTCTGGTCTTCTTGGACCTATGTGACATCTATCAGCTGCTAGTTGTAGAATACTTCTCTACATGATGCTCGGTGGTGGGTCTCGCTGCTGGTGACTGCTCAGCAAGAAATATCTCCACTAAGAGGGCTCACTATAACACCCCCGCTTGCGTCGGGATGCTGAGGGAAATCATAGAATCCATGATCTACCTCCTGAGTCCCTGCTCGAAGGTCTGAGCCCTGAATAATGGGTCCCACACCATATCAGTGGAGTAGCAAGAGAGTTCGGTGAACCTCACTGAGTACGGATCCACAGTCATGTTGCCCTGCTGCAGATGAATAATCTCATATATGCGCACTACGTGAAGGTTAACTGGGAAAAACTCAACCCGAAACAAGCTCTCAAAGTATACCCAGAGAAGTGTCACCTCGTTGTGAACCTGTAGTATAAAGCTCCAGCATCTTCCTACCATTGTCTATAGAAAACTGGTGGAAAGGATCACAATGTGATTAGCTGGTGTCCCTACCAGTCAGAAGACTCTCACCACAGCCTCCAACCAATCCTCAACCGCCTGTGGGTCTGTCTCACCCCAGAACCTCAGTGGCCTATGGTGTTGGAACTCATGCAACGTGCTCAAGTGGCATGCATCCTCTACTTCTAGGGCTGGTGGAATCGGTATCCCAATGTGTAATGGTACCACTGGTGCCTCCATTGGTGCTCCTACAGATAAAGGGCCCTGCACCGAGGCCTCGTCACTCGGTGGGCTAGCAGAGTATACTATACCCGAAACCCTATCTGGCTATCTGTGTGGAGGAATTCTGAAAAGAAATAGGTGTTTCATGGTCAATAAGTTATACCTATTGATCTGACTCAAAGATTTCATAAAGAAACCTTTTCAAAACACACATGCAATCAATGTTTTCATGCATTGAGTCAGAAATCATAAGTCATGGTCCTGGTGTATGGATATGTTGGCTGCCACACCAACACTGGATTCCCTAAACTGATAACCACACTCACTACACTTAACACTATTGTCATTAAAAATATTAGAGTCCAATGTTCTATGGTATAACTAACTCTTCTGATACCAATTTTTCATGACACATCCCCCGAGGTCCGTGTCGTGACTACCCCAAGCCCGCCTCCCATCAGTCAGGGGCTGGCGATTAGCACTGAAAGGCGTATTCCCTACAACCAGGAAGGCATTTCCTTTATATTCTGTAAACACAATCAACCAAGTACAAGGAAAGATACGAACACAATTAAACTATATAGTAAAAAAGAGTGTGTATAGTAAGTAAAAGGGGCCAGAATACAAGCCCAACTGGAAAGTACAAGATAACTGAAAGTACAAGTAAACTGAAACAGCTCTGGTGGATGCTCGCTAAGGATCCTACCTAAAGGGTAGGTACAACTCTCGAACAGTCGTCTATGTGGTATTCCTCATCTAATGTCCACCTCTGAGCTAGCTCCATTCCTGGTACTCTCATCCTCAGTCAGCGTTGTCCATCATCTGCACCAAATACAACAAGGTGAGGGCGTATCCCGTGCAGGGGTGAGTATAACAATACTTAGTAGGGACCTTAAGACCCTTGAAGGTCTCACAAAACCCAAAAAGCATAAACCAAAAAGCATGAAAACATCATACAACCCTACTTAGCTATATACCTATACATATACCTAAGTTATCAAGTATACCCATCTCATTCATGAGTAAACTCAAGTCCCAAATCCTTAGCCAAAGTACAACTGTTCCACAAAGGAAAGAATACCACGAAGGTAACACCACAAAGGTAAGTACCACAAAGGTAAAACCACATAGAAGAATACCACAAGTCTATCACAATGAAATTAAGTACCATGAAGGTAACACCACAGAGGTAAGTACCACATAGGTAACCCCATAGTGAACAATTCCATAAAGGTATCACCATGAAGGTAAGTACCACAAAGGTAATCCACACAGAATATTACCCCAAAGGTAAAGACTCATCTCACACCAGGTATAACTTAGGTATGGAAGTAAATATGATTAGATGTAACTACTGAATCATCTTACTCTATTAAGAGGCAGACCCACGTAGGATCCTAAATCATCAGACTCACATAGGATCCAAGTATAGCAGACCCACGTAGGATCCTAGAGTAGTCTCACATGGATTCCTAGAGAGGATCCAAGTGAGACTCTTGAACACATACCCACATAGGATCCCAAAGCATATACCCACATAAGATCCAAAAGCACATACTCACATAAGATCCTTTTCTCATGTTACAGCCAGCTACAGGGTTACCGCACTAAGCTCACTTGATTCTAGGAGGGTCCTCTCCTCAAGCCACAGGTCGATACTCCAACTTCCACTAAGTTCTAGGAAAAAGTATCCCAAAGTACTTCCACATGATAGGGTTCTCAATGCAATAGACAGTGCATCAATCAGATGACAATTCTGTATGTTATTGGCCTTTTAGTCCTGAGGGCCCAGTTGGATTCGTGTCCGATCCAACCTGGACATACCCCAACCTTATCCAAAACTCAAGTGGGGTATACCAAAAGGCCTATCTCGATCCAATGATTCTATCACTGCAGACGGTTTATCAAACGGACACTCGTAGCTCAAGATATGGATAAAAGAACGAAAAGGGTTGAAGTTGGTCTGGGTCCGATCCAACCCGGCCGGGGTCCAGCCCTGGGTCTGACCCGGCCCGCTGGGTCTGTCCCGGCCTGCTGTTCAGCCCACGGTGTGGTGGCCTATGGTACGGCAGCCCGCGGTGCATCATCCCATGGTGAGGTAGCCCGTGGTGAGGCGGCCCGCAGTGCGGCGGCCCGTCGGGGCTGGCTAGACGGCCAGCCTCCTCCCCAAAGCACGGTCGCACACCACGCCACCACTGGAAGTCGACTCTGCCGGTCGCCCTCCCTTCACCACCGCGACACAAGGCCACGTCTCCTGCTCACACGGTGGCAAGGATGTGCACCACCACCTCCTCTTCATGCGGTCGGCCGATGTCAGTCGTCGCCCTTGCTCTGTCGCGGCCCTTCTCCGGTGGCGCGGTTGTTCCACCACCGTCTTCGTGGCCAGCCGTGGTGCCGACCGCCGCTCCCGAGTCCCACCGGTTCCAATCACTGACACCGGTCATCATCCTCCTCCATCGTGAAGATCGCATCATAAACTAAAAGGGTTGCAGAGAGGTTGGTCCATGTTCATCTGGCACGCACCCTCCGCTTTAGAGTTGTAGCAAGCGGCTCATGGGGAGAGATTCAACATAAAAAAATTAACGAATATAAATCCAAATCGCACCCCTTACTTGAAGGTTTGTTTATGTTAGTGAGGAGGGAAATATGGTTGTCGGTTCATTTTCATTGAAGACGTTCCACGTTGGAGAGGGAGTTCTTCGTTGGAGATGGCGTTCTTTGCTGGAGAAAGCATTCTTCGTTGGAGAAAGGTGTTTCTCCCAAGTTCTCCCCTTTTTCCAAAACTTCCCCCCCAATTCCACCAAAAATGAAATAGCCAACTTATTAAATTATGTTTTATTAATTTAACTAGATTTGGCCATTAATTAAGTTGATTTTGTCATAATAAATTAATGTAATGTGTCACAATTAATTAGGAGAGAACCAAGAGTCACCTCCCTCATTAAAGAGGGAGTTCTAGGGGCGGGTGGTCCCCACCATTAATTTTAAATTGTGGGGTTTTCCAGCTCGGGTGGTCCCCACCATCGATCATTCAAATGGGAGGTTAAAAATAAAATAAATTTTTTTTCTCTAATGTATTTTTATTTCCATGAAAAACATGAAAACTAACTTTCACTCTCGTCCTACTGTGATCGAGGTGAAATTATCCTTAAGCGAATACTGGCACTGCGAGTTCAACGGTGTCCTCAGATTTCAATTCCGAGCACTGGTTCAAAAGTCACAAAACATTCCCTCACGTTTACTGATCATACCTAAAAAAAGTTCAGAAATTCAATATGGGCACACTGGGCCTCAGAATAACACGTCGTCAATTTTTGTGGACTCATAAAATTCCCATATAATTAAAAAAAATTACATGGAATTTTTAGGGTCTTTACATCCATGATCTGAGAAATCATTAACTTGGATCCTTCTTCTACCTCGGAGAAGGATACATGACACTGGGCATGTTGGAAAACACATTCATGCTACATTTATTGATGACTAGATCCATATATCCATAGGAATCAAGAGAAAATGTAAGATGGACCATTGCTAACAGTATTTGGGTAAGGGTTCTAATATTGTGGAAGTAATATACCACTACACCCCTTCCATGATAGGAACCTCTTCAATGAATACTAAGAACCCTCACCCAATCTCCCCATCTAAGTTCATCTAGTGAAGGGATGTCAACATCCTTTTTAGTTACTAAAAGAAATAAGGGGTCATCCTAACTAGGGATATGTCCTTGAAAGACCAGGAATCCATAGAACCATTCCAGCATCACCACCCACAAGGGTTTTCCTTGGGGACCCCCTCCCCAATCATGATAATGAAATATTTTAAGATCCTCTCTCTAGAACACTCCAATAGCTTCCTCCCCTATGTAGATGAATTCGGAGACATACAAGTCACACCCACGGTGACCACCACCCAATATCCTCCTAGGAGGGATCCCACATAGCCACACTGATGTTGTTAGATGGCCTCAAAGGTTTAATAGAAGGTTTATCTCACCCTTGAACCATCAAATTTGGATTAGAGAAACTGGTGATGATTCTGAGGGAATTCCATAAACCATACCCATGAAGAGGCATCATCCCCAACTCCAATAGCCCTAGAAACATATAGGTCAACTTACCTTGAACCTTTCCACTTCCTGGAGCCCCATGTGCACTCAATTGGGATTGAGACACCAACAACCTCTTAGGCGGGTTGGGTTGAATCTCCCAAATCATTGAATCCACTGATAACTATCACATATCATCCCCTGATGAATAATTTCATTGTAGACGTACTCTATACACTATCATGTAGGCACTGAGGTCCTTATCATACTGAAGATATGCCCAAATATGAATACCTATCCTAGAAAAGGAAGACAAGTAACCTAAATGGGGGTTATGATCATGGCATGGGTCACAATATATGTGGAAGGAACCCAAGAAACTCTTAAAAAATTTCACTTGGTAAACTCCCACACCATCAGATCTAGAACTATAGAAATCTATATGTCACCATCAATCTCTTAGACTCTGAAAAGATTATTGACATGATGAAGGAGCCTTCAAATCTACTACTAGTTCATAGGGTATAAACCAATCAATTAAGTCTAAAGATACCTAAGGATAATGTTTATAAAATCCCCAAATCCCTCCATAGGCACCTAAATGTGGAGGATGTTCTAGACACCTTCCAAGGAATCCTAGTGCAACCATCTCTAATACCATCATCTTCCCACTTCTCCACCTACACAATGGATGTTAGAGAGACATTGAGATATGAATTGATAACCTCATGTGATTTTGAACACTCCACTAAGCCCCAGAGAGATTTTTGTACCCTCGCTCATGATAAGGTTGTGAACACACATGATCATGAAGTTAGACCTCCCTTCAAAGGAATTTCAATATTCATAGGATGATTAGACCATGTGGAATCCCACATACCAGAAAGTCGGTAGAAATATAGTTATTCACCAATACCACCACCTATTCCAGTTGGGATTTGGGATGATTACGAATTGGATTGTCCTCTGGGTAATGAATAAGAGTACATGTGGGGGATTTTTGCCACCGAAATACTACATGTCTCATCCTGACCACAAGAAATCTGGGTTCTTGTCATTATAGAGCCCCTTACTAAGGACTAGGTGACATGCTACCACCAAAACATCTAGGAAACCTCAAATCACCACCAAATGAATTTCATAGGATGCCTCAAAAATATTGATTCCATCCAATAATAATTAATGAGGGTTGAAATCATAGTGATCTTAGTATCTTAGATCCCTAATGCTTATGGATACTTTCATATGTTCCAAAAGACCTTCATTAGGAACCTCACATTTCTTCGGCAAGTCATGTAAAAATAATATTAACATGTGAAGATCAGTGGTCGGGGGTAGTATTCTACCCTCTTTTATCATCATTCTGGCCCACCCATTGAGGATAAAAGTCCTTCCCTAACCACCACTAGGATGAGTTTCATTACTATAATCACTCATAAGTTTTAGTGAAATTGTACCACTGACACAGGGCATGATAGGGAAATCCCGCCTCAAGGGGCATCACAGTACCAGACCAATCCCCCTATAGGCACCCACACTCATCATCAGATATTGGATATGGAATTTAGGAGTCCCACAATAAGGAATTATTTCCTACCCACAGATATCTTGAAAAAGTAAAGGGGCCTACTGAGCCTATTAGTCTATCTGAGGTCACACTAAAAAAATTGATTCAGACTCTAGGATGACCTCTTTTCTCTGAGAGTTTGATGGCTACAAGAGGCTTACTATTGATCTTATCTCCGAGAAGAACATAGGTTATGATAGTATCAAAATAGTCCCCATCTCCCCTCTAGTTGAGAACCTAATCCTCTTTGTTCAGTCTCTTATATTGGAACTAGATTTCCTTGCCCATTAAATGAGGGTAAAAATCGAGAGCAATGGAAAAAAATTGAGATATGAGTCACCCCCTCTATCTGAGTAGCACGCTTACCCACCTTGAGATCAGGGCCACCCACCTCACAATATGATGACCTGATCATAGCATTGGTGACCACAATTCCTCAACAAGATGACATAATAGGTACACTTTTTTCCCACCTTAAGGCTCTCAAAATAAAACATATGTAAATTTCTCTTGATGGGTAGACCAGATGATCCCACCATAAGAATTAAAACAACCATGGTTCACCCAGTTCAACGATATGGTTGATCCACTACCACACCTGTCCCACTTCACCTCATAGTGAGCGTCAATGTTGGGGACCCTATAATAGTAAGAAGACACTAAGATCTAATGTTTCATCTAGACTCTAGAGGGACCCACATTTTTTGTTACAACCAAAAACCCCCAGATCCGTTTCTGGATGGGAGGATATCCATAGGTAGTTTCTATATCATTTTAGTTCCACTATGCACAAAACTAGTATCATGTATATCTATAAGTGAAAATATAGGGATGGTGATCAAGTTGCTGAATTCATCACCTGGTGGAAAGGGCATGCATACTCTCTTGATATGTATATTTCCCAATAGTAGCTACAAACACTTTGTATATAGAATGTTAAGTATGATCTAGTCCCTACCCTCATCACCATAAATTATCTGATCATATTTTGAGGGTTCACCAAAATATCTCAATTTCTGAAAGAAGCATTTCAATAGACCAAGAAATGACCACATCAATTACCCCTTCAAAATCCCATGTGAAGGCCTATGAAAGAAGAAACAACCATTTTTGTGCATGTAGAGGCTCTTGAACTAGTTCACCTACATTACCCTTTACCAAATAAACCTCACCAATTGTAGCCTCTCCAAGAATAATGTCATCAGCCGAACCCTCACCAATCACATCCTCACTGAGAGAACATTTACTTGGCCCCTCATTAGGGATAGGTACCTAGGGTCCCTTTTGTGAAAAGAACCAACATGACCCACTCCTTCAAGGATAAAAATGTCCTAGGTAATTTTATCTATGACCTAGAATGTGGAATCCTAAAATTTACAAAATGAAATAGACCCCAAAATGATGAACTCTTTGTTTTTGAAAACCACTCTACATACCAAAGGATACTCTAACATACCATAAAATAATGAAATGTCTTTAAAAATTAGCTTCATGACTAAGTGGATTGAAACCTATTAAAATTGGGATAGTCCTAGAAATAGTTAGTACATGTCTCCACTAGCACTAATAGTGACATCAAAGACTCTAGTGAGTGGAAAAAGGCTATTAACCGAGGAATGTAAAAGTACAATGACTATTTAGCTAAAAATATAGTTTCTCGCTCCCCATACATTATTTTTTCTCACTTGAGAAAACCATAACCTCTAAAAATTACCATAACTCATCATTTTTCACATCTTATCCTACACCACAGCCTTCCAAGTCTCAAAATAGAAATCATTAGAAGTGGGAGAGAAATCAGAGTCCCTCAATAGTGTTGAAGCAAGCCTGCACACTGGGTGTTTTCATGCCTCATGAATTGGGAGATGTTCCCAAACATCATCTGATTCCAGAATATTCCAACAAATTAAGATAAAAAATATGCCTTATTCAATTTTGTCACATTGATAGATCCCTTAACATTGCCCAGCGATGAACAGGTCAATGGGACCCCCTCTAAATCCTCAATATGATGCCATAAAAGGATATTTTGGGGTGAAATGATAGGAAATGTTCATCCCAAAACTTCAAACTATCATGTTCATGATAATGAAACTATATAGTAGTCCTCACATAGTGTTTAACAAGCACAACCCTCCCAAGTTGGTATATTGATTGTGCCTCTATTTCTGATTGTATTGGTTGACTACATGAATCTTTTGCGACCATTCCATGATCAGTTGCATCAAACTATTTCCCGAACATAGCTATCTGGTTATAAAAATCATATTTTTATAGAAAACCAGCAACTCAACTTCGATGTAACACTATAACTCACCAGGACCCTATGCCTCAGCTAACAGTTCTTACTACACTTCTTACTAAAGAACAACACTCTGTTGGAAAAAACAAGCCCCTCACATCGAAATATGACATGATGAAACCCCTTTATAGAATACCCATGAGGATCTTTATCATCAAGGTGATACACCTATAAATGGATATGTATGAGACCCTTGTCTAATCCTTGAAGGGCCCCATTCATTTTGAGACCAAAGTATCTACCATTGAGGCCTAGTACATTGAAGAAGTTGAATAGGAGGAGTGTCAGGACATCATTTTATTTTTCAAATAAGATGAGGGTTATACCATTCAAGGGAACATATGGACAATGTATATCATAAGCCAAATCAATAGCATGGATATCCACCACTTCCTAGTGGATACTATTTTTGGGATAAATCTTATCTTAACCCACACACTCCATAAGCTGAGAATCGCAGAAGATGATTTGATCCACTCTAACCTAAAAAATCATGGGTGTAAAATGAGAGAGAAGAATCCATACTTAAATATTCATCTACAGATCCAATTTGGTGGACTAGTATTAAGTAAAAAATTTATGGTGGTTTCATAGGAAATGGACTACAACACCCTATTGTGGAGGCCCTAGATCTATCTTCATGCAGTAGTCCCCTCTTCATACCACCAATAACTCAAATACTCCTTTAATGGTAAATTAGTTTTACTATATGTAGATTTATCTCCATTTGACTCCTTCAAAGCCTACTATCAGGATGAAAGTTACTACAAAAAGTAGGTAAAAAACTCCAAACTGACAAGGTTGAGCACATCATCTCCTCTAATGACCTCACACTCATTGTATCATATCCTAAATCAAACATGAAAGATAGATTTTCCTTCCCTATCTATCAATTTGAATACATTACCCTAGAACTATAGATTTGTTTCATTATTTTTATGAAGAGATAGTGCTCATATATTTCCTCATAATCCAACACTAGGAAGTCACAACCAGTACTGGAAAACCCTAGCCCAATAAAACATCAAGATGTTTTATCCCATGGCCATTGATCTCCAAAATTCCCACATGTTCCAAAAAATAGTGTTGGCTTGATGAAAGTATAAATGTTATCATTTCTTTGATGTAAGGAGTAGATATCATGGTCGGAAACCACTTATTACTGTATCTTCAGCCTTTACTGCTATAATTGCTGAAAAATATGTGTCCTTGGTTGAATACTCTCCACCGATCATACTGGGTTATGATCTCATCCCCAGATTCATAGTTTCAGGATATTTTCTTCCTCCCTCTTGTCCATGTATCTTAGATAATGAATAGGATATGAACAAAACCCCTCAATCATTTAAAGATGGTGTCTCCATCACTATTGATGTGTTGACACTGGTAAACATTGGAACTGAGTTAGATCAAGGTTGATATTGATAAGTGTAGCTATGTTGGAATAAGAGCAATATTAATATGTGTATTTCCTATAGAGGCCCCAAAATTTGTTTTTCTAGAGCTATAATTAAATTCTAGGTCCAGACCCCCAGGTTTTCATTCATTATCTTGGCCTATCATTGGGTCACAGCAGGTTCAAATAGCCTCCTAAAAAGTTACACCCTTCCCATGGGGTCATAGACAAGGCCAAATTATATAATCCTACTAAGGTATATTTCATCAGAGAGGTATAGTACCCCAACATGGATGGAAAATATTTTCCTAATAAAAAATAAGGACTGATATATTAGAGTTTTCATTGACTTATGGGACTTAATCCTTCATTTCACAAATGATGGTTTCCCCCTTCTTGTAACAGATCTACTCATTGATGTTAATGCAGGGTTCTAGGACCTCTCCTTCATAGACATTTATTATGGGTATAATCATATTTGTAAGGCCCATAAGGATGAGTAGTTCACTATATTCAGGGAACCCCATAGGAAATTCCAATATCAGGTGATTCCTTTTGGTTTGAAGAATGTTTGAGAAACTTAATAGCATGTAATTTATTGTATCTTAAAACCAATCCTTATAATTTTGGTGAATTTTTACATGGATTATTTTGTGCTTAAATACTACCATTACCATAAATATCTCAAATATCTTGAAAAACTATTTGGTTTCCCCCATTCAAACTACTTGAAAATGAAAACTTTGAATTTTCCATTTAGGTTTACCTTTAAAAGGTTTCTTAGATTAATTGTTATATATAGATCTATAGAGATTGATTTATATAAAATAAAGGCTATAAACCCAATGTTCAATTTCCTAACCTGATATCCATTGAAACAGTTTCTTGATTGAGTAGGTCACATGGCCTCATGTGAATATCCCCATATACCAGAGTTTTACAAATAGTAGTGAGTGTCTAAAGGTTGTATGGGGGAGACTACACCCTCATGATCAGAGTAGAAAAACTGTATAATGATGAATAAATCAATAAATAAATAAAATAGTATAAATAAAATAAAGAGAAATAGATGAAAAAAAATAACTGATAAAATGGTCAATGGTAAATATTAAACCATTCATGAAAATCCAAATTAGACTACATAATCTAAAGTACTAAACATACAATATGTGGTAATATAATGTAAAGTACATGTATAATAAAAGTGAAAAAAAATACCAAAAGTCTAACTCCATGAGCAGTCTAAGTTCTAGCTCATTCATATTCTCCTAACTCCCATATCCAAGAATAACATCAAGCAATCCAAATCTAGAACCATATCCTGTAATCATGAGGTATTTTCAGGTACCCTAGTGCAATGTCATCCTGAACATGGTGTGAGATATACTCAGTAGTCCACCATCAATGATGTCTAAATATATCGAGTCCATAAATATAAAATACAACATTTTTAAGGTATAACTATTAATATGTAAATGAATAAATAAATGTAAAAAAAGTCAAGCTCAAGTTCCTCAAGGAAGTATGGTCAACCATATCTGCTTCAGCCAAAGTTGTAATATCTCTGATGTGGTGTCACCATACATATATAATTACATTTATATAAATATATGTGTATAAGTATTTATTTATATATACTCACTATATATGTAGTAATATATATCCATATATATCGATACATAGTGATATCTAGGACTCGAGATGTAACTCAGGCTTCCACGCATAGTCACGAAAGAATTGTGGAATAATGAGGGATGTCATGCCTGACTATCAAAATGCATAAGGAACATCATACTTTATTATCATAGTATATAAGGGAAACCAAGCCCTAGGGACTCCATTATCGAGTATCACAATATATAAGGGACTTTTTGCTTAACTATCACAATATAAGGGATTCCATGATGAAGTATCATAATATATAAGGGACGTCATGCATGAGTATCACAGTATAAGGGATGTCATACCCAAGTATAAAAATATAAGGCATTCCATGCCTGAGTATCATAATGAATAAGGGATTCCATTCATGGGTATCATTAAACCATATAACAAGGTCTAGGTGAACTATTTATAAGCAGTTAGAACCATACATGAAAATGTGTATCACAGACCATGGAAGTATCCATGGAAAACCAATTCTCCCAGATCATCCTTTTTTCTCAATTCAATTTACTAATAACTAAGAAGGGCATGGGAGGAAACACACCCTATTAAACTTCAATTCATTATACTCAAACTGTCCATGTATATAATTATACCATGACTCAATTCAATCATATCATTTTGGTTGTTTCATTTATAAGAAAAACAAGAAGGTTTTAGAAGACCCATTCTATTCATCATTCAAATATTTCTATTTAGATTCACCTTTTATTTAAGAATAAAATTAACCTCATAGTTAGTTTTATTGAAAAAAATTCCACATTGATTATCATACCCCATGTTTTTAATTCAATTTAATCACCCCTTACATGAGGGATTAATCATCACACCTCAAATGGTGAACAAAATTATGAAAAGAATTGTAATTATAAGTATTTAAATAATCAACCAAAAAGAGTTATTTAACCTTCTAGATGAATCATATTCCATGGTCATAAAGAAACACACCTTAGGGGCGTGGTTTAGGTTGAGGTTAACAACCTCCAACTATTCAATTAAAATCACAATGGTTATTTAATCTAAGGAATATCTTCTAAATTATTAATTTCACATTTTAATGGTGACACATGGGAATTAAAGCATGTGGAGCAATGTATTTGTTTATAAAAATATATACTTTAAGGAAAAATCTATAGAACACCTACCTTATACCAAGGATGCTTCACTCATCCAATATCAAGCATTGATTTGAGTTTTTTTGAGAGAAAATGAAGCAATATTCAAACACCCTGAAATAGGGAAAATTAGCTTTCATGAAGATAGCCAAGGCTATAGTAATATAACTGAATAAAGGAAGGAATAGAAATAACATAATTACTAAGGTATATCCAATGAAAATTAAGACACTCGATTTGAAATCCAAATGAAGCAGATCTCTCTATGCCTAGAGGAGAGGAAGAGGCAGCCCACGAGAGGGCTATTGTACATAGATGGGAGGAGAAAGAGGGGAGTAAAGAAGAAAAAGGTTAGAGGGGAAACCATAATTTCCCACCCATTATTAAGATGCATGGTTTGGATAACTGTTAATTGGCCATTTGGATCCACTACCTAATTGGAAATAATGGTGTGGGCTAGGCGCACAGTTAGTCAAACCATGTGAAGCTCATGTTCTCCCCACTGTAGTTTTCTGCTAACCACCCCTCAAAGTTGTGTTCCACCTCTTACATGGTTATATTAGTCTAGTGACACCCTAAACACTCTTATATGAGGCCTCCAAGAATATCATGGAGGCCACATAGTTCTAAAAATCTATGTCCCTATTTAAAATAAGCCACACAATTGTGACACATGGTCAGTACTAACCGGCCTCCAATAGTGTGCACATTTCTGCTTCTTCCAAAATAATGTTTCAGGATCAACACTCATAAAACTCATCCAAAAACATAAGACGCCTATCAGTACTTAAATCTTATCCATGAAAAACACTTTTATGTTTTCAAGAGATCAGATTTACATTCAAATTCTTAGTTTAGATAATGACCCATCCACCAAAAGAAAAGTTTAAATTCCTTTGGAAATTCCAACCTGGTCTAAAACATGGGATCTTACAGTCTCCCCACATTATAACTTATTATCCATGAGATGCCTTGGGGAATAATTAAAACAAAAACAACCCTAATTGGGTCATGAAGCTTTATTTGAATAGTTTCATTGAATTTCCAACATCAAACTCACTTCCAACCATTTCTTTAATCATATAGTACATAATCCACCAAAACATGAGCCAATAATTGCATTCCAAAAGTCATCATCTCTTTAATAATCTATCCTATGGAACTCCCAACCAAACTTCCTACCTTTTAATGTAAAATGTTGAGGTGAATTACCTCTACCATCATAATTTTTTATTTAATCATTCCATTAGTTCTCTAATGATTCTTCAGAAAATATCCTAAACATGATCTAATAGTCGAATTCCAATCAAATTCATATATCCAGGTTGATCCATTCTTCAAAAAAGTCCTCAAATAACCTTACACTATACTTTCCTTATCTTGTAGACATGGTAGAATTGGTCCCTCACTAACCACATGCAACAAGAGAGAGAGAAATAAATATCTAAATTTGATCCAACTCTAATAGACTACTTTAAAAAAAATCATATTATACTGCTGTTGCATTTCAAAAACTATATCTCTATTCCTTGAAAATAAGGTACCTCAAGATCACTCTAAAAATGATCACTGAATCATGTAACTAGCTTATAAATAAATCTCTAATACCAAAGTTCATTTATGTTGTCATATTATAGCATGAACATATGTGTATATCCAATTTGGTACACTTGGATCATCACCCTTAAAATGTATCATCTAAGTTGGGATAGAGTCCAAGGTAACCTCAAAACTATCAACTAAATTCCAAGGATCTCATATAAGGTATTATATACTCCGATTTTTACAAGTGAGATATTGTTATATAGCTAAAACATCCTTGGATCAAAATACTAACCAAGACCAATGATATTCAAGTCAAAGTTAGTTGGTGTCAATGAGTTTTTCTACGGAATTCTTTCTCAAGAATCCAAGTATCACTTAGAAATCCACACCTCTATAATTATCCACGCTCCTTGAGTGAAACTCCCATAGACTCTATTTATCAAAACATTAGGGAATTTTAAATTTATCTAAGTGTATAACTGATGCTCCCTTAGTGCACCCTAGATGATGTCAATATGAGGGGAATGATCTTCTCTAAGCTAAGAGTACACAAAGTTGATGCCAAATATTACTAAGAAGACCCATGAAATCCCCTTTATATCCAAGAAGAAGTGCCCATAATGGTTCTTAACCAACCTTTATCCAACTATGCACATAAAGTAAAGTCAACCCATCTTTGGTGGATTCCTTTTAAAAGATCTTGGATGATGCTAACAACACACCCTCTTTAGCCGAACACGGTGCCTTTACCACTTAAGGAATCCCACTATCAATAAAGAATAACCACTGAATTACCTCTTTGACCAGAAATGTCATTAAAGGTTGTGTACACAACCAATAATTTCATATCCATGCTTCCTTAAAAGAACCCACAAGTTTCAAAACATACCAGCCACATGGGAATTTAAAGTAATGTAGATCATTTCATTTCATGGTTTCACCCCCTCTACTATGAGGACACACTACAACACATTTGACATAATTCTCCCCACTATAGAAGTTTCCAACTCATCAGTTTCTAATAATGGGTACTCATCCCACGACACATGCTCCATTAACCACTAATTATGGGTCCTAGAGGTGGAAAACATGCTTTTACCAAGAAAAAAAATGAATATAGAGAACAAGTACATGTATAAAATCATACTAGGTTTAGATTTACTTTAGATTCATGTGTGACACTCCTCCAAACCATGATCACATACATCATTATCATTTGGCATAAACTCCAAAACTAGACTGACTGGCATTTTAAAACACCCATCCCTCTTTGAAATGTTATCCCGAGCATTGGGATGATTCATATTTCCCCTAATGACCAGGTCAATCTACATCATAGATGAACTATGATCAAAGCATAATATCTCAAGGCTTTAATGATTCCCAATGAACTCATATTTCTTGATAAACCATTTTTATCAATGATATGGGATCCATTTTTCTTAATGAATACTACCCTAGGATTCTATTATAATAACAACACATCACTAGATACTATCAATAGGATTATAATCCCTATGTATTCCAGTATATGATGGCCCATACTAAAGATTTTTCCCAAATTTGTGTAATTCCTTAAAAATGTTAATCTGGAAAACGATCTCCCAAATAATACAATAATGAAGAAGAAATGGGTTCACATTACCAGCTAAGTGGTTGAACATTCCATAAGAATTTTCAACACATTGAAACTGAGCATTAAATTATTCCCACACCTGTTAACACAGTTTAAATTATTGCACAACCACTCGTCCAACCCGGGTGTCATTTTGGAAACTAAGATTCCTACTCAGGACAAACAAAACCTTTTTGGAACCTCACATATGAAACTCTTCATAAAAATTTGGAATGAATTTATTTTTTGAGGAATCTACCACAATTAGGCTATCCTCATATTAAGGCACAAGAATCGACCTTCTAACTAGGTCACTCTATAAAAAGATAATAGGATTAATAGTCTAATCTCTAGATCAACATAATGCAAAGTTAGATCCATGTAAATATCTTGTTCCCATTCAAGGAATATCTCAATATAACATTCAACTAACCCCTTACATGATGATCTTGGATAATAACACCCCGTAAGGTTTTATTCAATCTATTTTCACCAATTTATGATTACTGTTTATCATTTAATGAGCCATAATTTAAGAAACTTCAAGTAATATTTACAAGGAAAAACTATACTTGGTACATTATTCAACTAGTTCTACAAGGAACACCATCAAGCTATATCAAACTTCATTTAAATAATTATCTATTTAGCTGAAATCCTGTCACATTTTAGTAATTTATCTCATAAATTCCTTTTATCCATTTTTTTCATCTATAATATTTCGTAGTGGGGATTAGTTAATGAAATTTCAATTCCAACCTATATAAGAAACCATCCTTTAGGTTTTAATTGGAATTTTAATTAACTAAATACGGATAATAATAAATCTCAAAACAACTAAAAAGTGTTTTATTAATTTTAAGGAACTCCTTATGTAAAATGCCACCTATATATATACCAAACACAGTATAAGTGGTCACTAACACTTTAAATAATCATCCATATATAGAATAAACATACCCCTAGGGGGTTATGCATTGAGGGATATTTAAATAAACGTGACCTATAAGGGTCCCATCATTCCAAAGTTGATCCATATAAAATGCCACCCAATAGTATTTGATTTAATTATTTAAATTTCAAAGCACCCTTAGTGGATTTATCTCATAAAAAACATGTTCTAAATGACCTACTTGGGTCTACTTGTGCATTGAGGAATTTAATCACATGGGTCTTAATGACCAAATTATGTAGGTACTAGCATTTGTAAATTAAAATTGACATTCATGTGGCTAAAAACAGGTTTTTCCATTGATTTTTATTATATAACAAGTTCACCTATAATGGTATGATTATATGAGTTACCCTTCCCAGTTTATAAAGGCCCATACACTTTATAAATTGTTTATAAATCCCATTTAATCATAACCATAGATGTTTTATCGCATGAAATCAATGGTCTATGGCTCAAACATGTTGTGAATGGTTAGTTAATATTTTTCCATCAATCTATATGGAATAACACCATTTATGTTGATGCAGACACTTTTATAACTAACCACATATCATAATTATAATAATGTTTTTTATCACATGGTAGGAAGGGATATAGTAATATATACAGTAAATCATAAAAGCATTGTATATAGGAAAAGCATGCTAAATAATTAGAGATCATGGAATATAATAATTCAAGGAATATATCACTAATATTAAATAATTATAAAGACTCGTAATTTCTGTATAATTTTTTTTAATTATATGGGATTATTATGAGACTGCGAAAATTGAGGGCACGTGATTCTGAGGCCCAAAGTTCCCAGAATTATTCATTGAAAAAATGTTAAGCTTTAAATAGTGCGTGAAAAAATTTCTTAAAAAGGTGGAATAACTCTTAAACAGTTTCCTAGTTAAAAAAATTTGAGGGCACCGTTGCATTTAGGATGGCGATTTTACCCTAGGTGTGACTTAAGTTTAGTCGGCACAAGCCTCCAGTGAGAAAACCCAAAAATGTCATAACCTTAAATAAAATTATTTTTTTTTCAAATTATTATAACTCACGAATGGTGACATAGATTTAAAATATGATACCACCACTGAGCTCATGAGGGTATGTTTTTCTTAGGAAGATCCTAACATTGGCCGATACGGGCCAATAGTGGAAGTTAGTTTTTTTTCATAAATAAAATAATTAAGTAACAATTATTTTATTATAAAACTCTTTAGCTCCTAAAAAATAACTTGGATTGGAAATCCAAGAGTAACATTGAGATTGTGAGGGCATTTTCCCCTTAGGCAGAGCCTAACCTCAACTGGCACGGGTTGAGGGTGACTGTTAATAATTTTTGAAATTTTTTTAATGTACGTTTAGTAAAAATGCAAGCGGTGATTTCTATCTTTTGAACCGGTTCTCAGATTGAAAATCCAAGAGCACATTTTAATTCGTAGTGTCGGTATTTGCTTAAGATAGACTTAAATTTGACCGAAAAGGTTTGGATGAAAAAGTAAATTTTTGAACTTTAGAAAAAAATAATAAATTAACTAAAGGTTTTTTTTGCAACCATTGAGTGATAGCGGTGGGACCGTAGTGAAATTTCATACTTTTAATGAGATCCTTTTAATGTGTAAAACATATCATTTCTTTGGTTTTGTAATGACAACGCTTATGTGTTTAATTGAGTCATTAAATACGGTTAATTAATAAGCATAATGTTAAACACAACATGGGAGATTATTCTCCTATTTAATCAAATCATGGGAATGGGTTTTGGGAGAGATACGAGAGGAGGATCTGACAAAAATATGGTGACTTTATACTTCAAAAAAGAAAGGATATCAAGATATGGTCATTGGAGGAATCGATGAGAGATGGCGAACGCCGAGGAACACCTTCGGATGCAGACCCTTCTTCCTCATTTGTAGTGCCTTCCAACGAATTCAAGTTAGGGGTTTTTCATAATTTATTTCTAAGAGTTTTATGAATTCATGTTATATTGATTTTTTTTGAACTTCCCCCTTATTATAATGCTAACACGGAGGGTGTGGGCCAAACCAAACAAGTCCCGAACCCTCCGCCAATGTTACTTTGATTGCGTTTTTCATGGACGACTGACCAATACTATGGAAAGATGAAACTGAGGGCCACGTATTGATGAAAACACCCTGAGAGGCCCATTGGCACATTCAAAAAAGAAAATGGATATCCAGAGCTTCACCGAAGGCCCGCGAAAGCTCCACCGGCGCGGCAAAACTGGCAACCAGAGGAGGCGGTGGCTGGCTCTCGCTTGGCCGTGAAGGGACGGTGGTTCCCGAAGGAGTGGAAACAGACTGGGGTGTCTATATGACATCAACCGCATTGATGGAAGCAGCGTGTCGTGGCAGCGTGTCATGTAGGAGGGCCATGGAAGAGGGCGCACCCGTGCCCTGCGGGTCCCACTAATGACCGGTCCAGGTAAACCAGCATGGCGGAGTGGTGCCAACTGGCACCGCGGATGGGGAAAACCAAACAGACTATGGTCCATTTGGGAGGGGAGCTGACCCCTACACCCAACTGCCAAACCACATCTAGCCAGCAGGTCAGGTGGGTCCAACGGCCTGGCGAGCCACGCCCAGTCGAGTGGCCCGGGCTGAGCCCACCGCCTCGTGGGCCTAGCCCACGACGAGTGGACTGATCCTGTGGCCCATCCCCATTGGGATAGGCCCAGTTGAACTAGGTTGAGACTATCCCCTTCAATCCATCCCCAGCAGGCCAGTCCGGGTCATTTTGACCAGGTTGAACCGGACCTTGACCCACTTACAGTCTAGTTTTGCTTAAAGAGTTGTATCTCCTAAACCGGACATTTGTTTGATGAACTGTCTGGGGCACCAAAACAATTAGGGTGAGGCAGTCCTTTTGAGATACTCCACAATGGTTTTGTAGAATGTTTGAGTACGACCGGGTTGTATCTAACTCAAATCCAACTCGGCCCTCGGCACAAAAATACCTACAACTTACAGACTGGGCCTCTGATTGATGCATTGTCTGTTGCGTTGGAACCTATATGACATGGTGATTAATCGGGTTACTTCTTCATGGCAATTTTTGGTGGTTGAGGTATGAACAATATTTTGAGAAGCATATCCTACCGGAATCATGCATGCTTAGTTCGAGAATCCAGTGGATGGTTGTGACATGATGAAGGAATAATGATCCTTTGTGGGTCAGCACTTAGCGATCCTCTATGGGTCAACACGTAGGGATGATATGTGGGTCAGCACCATGAAATCCTCTGTGGCTAAGCACCTAGTGATCCTACATGGGTCAGTACGTAGCGATCCTCTGTGGGTCATCACTTAGCGATCCTTCATGGGTCAGCACCTAGCGATCTTCTGTGGGTCAGCACCTAGCGATCCTCTGTGGGTCAGCAACTAGCAATCCTCTATGGGTCAGCACATAGTGATCCTCTGTGGGTCAGCATGTAGCGATCCTCTATGGGTCAGCACCTAGAGATCCTCGGTGGGTCATCACCTAGCGATCCTCTGTGGGTATGCACCTAACAATCCTCTGTGGATCAGCACATAGCGATCCTCTATGGGTCATCACATAGCGATCCTCCGTGGGTCAGCACCTAGCAATTCTCGGTTTATTAGCACATGAAGATCCTTTGTGGGTTTGCACCAAGAAACCTTGAGTGTTTAGGCAGCAAAATCCTTTCAACAGAATAAATGATCTAGCTTTATGACTAATTATAATAATTCTTGTTCTTTAAGTTATATACCTTGTTTGAAATGAGTCTTTACTTGTGATTCGTGATTGGGATCATGCTTTGTGGGTTTTCCTTTGTAGAACTCTGGGAGACCTTCGGGGGTCTCGGGGTCCCTATTGGGTATTATTATACTCACCCCTTTATAGGATTTTCTCACAACTTGTTGTGTCTTGTATAGATGATGGAAATATTGGACTGAGGTTAGGGAGTCTGGACCAAACAATGCATGGACGTGATTGGTTGACCTGGAGAGCTGCAGTGACAAGTTGTACCTAATCTTTAGGTAGGATCCTTGGCAGATGACCTCAAGAGTTGTTTTTTCATTTTTTTTCTCTATCTCTTTCATTTGTTCTTGGATTCTGCCCCCTTTACATTCAGTACTTACTTTTACACTTAGTGGTGGTTTTTAGTTGTGGTTGTACCTTCCTTATTCCATTGTATTTTACTTGTGTGCAGTGAGCCCTGTCTGTATGGGTAGAAGTTTGGAGGCAATGCCTTCCCATTTTAGGGATAAGCCTTTCTAGTGCTTGATGTCAACCCCTGGCCTATGGGAGGTAGGATTTGGGTAGTCACGACATGGGCCCTAGGGGACGGGTTGTGACAAAGTGGTATCAAAGGTGATCGGTTCTACCAAAAGAACTAAGAGTCTATATTTTTTAATGGGGGCAATAGTGTTAAGTGTCTTGAGTTTGGATTTCAGCCCATGGAGTCCAGTGTTGGTTCAGCGACCAACGTATCCATACACCAAGGCCCTAAATTATATTTTCTGACTCATACACGAAACAGCTAGTTGCATGTGTTTTGAAATTGTTTTTTTTTCTATTGATCTCTTTTGAGTCAGCTCTCCAGGTATATCTTATTGATAGTGGTTCATCTTGATTCTCTTTCAATACACCTCCACACAGATATCCATCCAGGATTCCAATGCGTGGTCATGAGGATGGTCCATAGTGTGATGAGGCTTCCGTACACGTATTTTTTCCCAATATGGTACGTTTGGGTGGTGTCCTAGTGATACAAGTACTTGTTGGTTAGTAATTACTACAGGCGCTACTGGTAGATGATACATATAGGCTCAATGCCTTACATGAGTTTTTGTGACAGATACCCCTCAAGTTCTGAGGTAAGCCCAACTCACAGGCAGCTAAAGACTAGATTGAGGTGGTGACTAAATTTCCATCTAGTCAGGGCACCATTAGATCAGATGTTGGTCCCGGCAGTGACAATTCTATGTGTCTCAGCAAGGCGATGGTAGGGATTAGATTACCCATATCTTATGATGAGGTGAATTTTTCTGTGGAAAGAGATTCGGAACCTTCCTCAGATAAGGGGGTCTCTTACCATGAAAAGTTGAGGGGTTTTTGTTCCCAATATTTTCTATAGTTTCAACAGGACGACATGTCATTAATTGAGTATTCTTCGAGGTGTACCGACCATTCAAGTTACTCGATGAATATGATACAACCAGTGCTTCAAGGCTCGGACATCCGAGCGAGATGTTTTTTGGGACATCTAAGCCAGCACTATTCTTTTGTGCATTCCTACTTATGTAAGGGTGCTAGAGAGAACCTTTGTGGTTGAAAATTCATTGGATGAATAGATGAAACCAGTGAATGTCAATAGTGGGAAAGCAGGAAACTGACATCAGTCTCAGATACATAGACGTTCAAAATGTTTCGGGAAGAGAAAGTGATAGCGACAGATGAATATACATGGTAGAAGATGTGGAATGGGATCTAGGAGAGTAGTAGGAGGTGGTTTACATTTCAAAATGTTATAACCACCACCCCAATGTGGTCCCCACTAATCTTAGGGAGCTGGAGGACAGAGGAAGGGAGTAGCTGCATGCAGTCAAAGAGTGTGACCCAAGGGCACCATGAATGATTCAAGGTACGTTCTATGTCTACTAATAGCTGATGTAATTAATTGACTTAGGTACTAATCATTCCTTCTTGTCATGAATCTTGTTCAAAACCTAGAGTTTCTAGTTAAACTGTTGACTTGACCCTTATATCTAGAGATACCTATTAGAGGAGACTTGATAATCAAAATTATGATGATGGTGTGATCTGACCCTTAAGGTGATATTTTGGGTTGGAATCTCTTGGTGGAAGCGTCGAGGCCTTACGATGTTAGTTTGGGTATGGGTTGTTCATCCACATTTCATGCTCTGATTGACTGTTTTTGTCAAAAAGGTTGTGGTATAACTATAGTGTTGGAATGGGGGTTTACTTGTTCGGTGAAAAAGGAAACCCAGGATGTAACACCCCAAGCTTCCACGGTACTCTTCTCTTTGAATAATACAGTAGCGTGTGTTGTAAGCAACTCTGATATTCTAACACGTCGCAACCAATCAAAGTAGTCGTTATGAATAGTAACACCCACTTTTTGAAATTTTATACATTCTATCATTAAAAATGGACTTCATTTTTGGATTCGTAATATCAAAATTATCTTGGGATGAAATTTTGGTACCTTTCGAATAACTTTTATTTTTTGATGAATAGTGAAAATTAATAAATTTTTATTAAAAACAACTTTTTTAATCGAAATAATTAATAGTGATAAATTATGAATTTGAGTGGTTTTAAAGTATATTTAGAATATATTTTTACAATTTAATAAAATTTTGGTCATTTGACATAATTTCACAATTAAACCGGACATAAACAAGTATCAATCTTTTGATAGTTATTATATCTTAAAAACACGCTTTTTGTTTTGACAGTGGGAATTAATTTTAAATTAATTTATGCCACTTCTGTGTTTTGAATTTGGAAAAATGGATTCCATATTTGGAAACAGTATGTACAAATTGTGTAAATAGGTAACTTTTATTTTTATACATTTTGAATAATTACTTCGGTAAATATTTTATTTATCATGGTTAAAGGGTAAATCTGGTAAATAAGGGTTAAAAAATAATATTATAATAATAATAAATTACCCTAAAACGTGTCCTAACCTTATTGGTTGATACATTTCTGACCATGGGCATCTTTGGGTTGATTTTGGGATTCCATGGATCCACTTGTAAGTGATAATGACACTTTATATTAATTAAGTTAAAGTAAATACAAAAATGACATAAACCTATATCCTTTAGCAAAACAATTTTTACATAGTGTTATATATGTTATATTTTCGACTGTAAATATTCATTAGAAATATAAAAAGATTTCATACATAATGGTATTTTATTTATAATTTTTAGACATTAAATAATTTAATTTATTTATGACACAATGATGATGCAGTAATTACCTTATTAGTGAAATATTAAAATAATTGATATTATAAATACAAAAATAAATATAATTTGAGACTTTTAATAAATTCCAAGAATTTTATAGGTTACTATGACATGTTAGTATTGATTTAAGTAACTTTTTTTTAATTAATCATGCTGTTATGATTTTCAAAAAAGATCAAATACCAAATAGTGTCAAAATTGACATAAAAGAGTTTTTAAAAAAATATTATATTATTAATTGATATTAAATTACTAAAAATATAAGGTTCGATCAAAGGACTTTTATCATGATAGTTTTATCATTAATGGACCACTTGGAGGTCTCTTGGAGGTATATAGTAAGTTTATTAATTATATAATATAAAAATACAAAGTGACATGGTAAATGTCAAACTAATTAACCAAGAGTTAAAACTAAAAGATAAGGTTAATATAATGACCCAAACCTATCTAAAATCTATTGGTTGAAAGTATTTAGACCCATATCCACCTTATTAGTTTAATAATATACTTTGGATCCATTATAAACCGAATATGAATTTATTATAAAATAATACTTTAAGTTTTTTCTAAAGAGCCCCTCCTCCCCCTTATAAAAGCACACCATTATAACCAATTATTTACACCTTAAAAGCCTTTTGGATCGGCCAACATCTGCCCAAATATCCTCACAACTTCCCTCACTTAAATCTAGAGACCTTAGTTTGATCATAAAGCCAACCTAAGGATCTCTTTTGATCAAATCAAAAGGAAGAACCCGAAGAGGAGGTAACGTCTTAACCACCCTCTTTAAAGTTCCTTTCTTCTTAAACTTCTTCTTTCCTTGTTATTTCCATTCTAAAATAATAACTCCAGTATCTTATATATACTGTGATTTTATTATAATTATGTAACAAACAAATTCATTATTCTATCCATCCCTTGAATGACATGTCACCATACGTGCGTACGTACGGCCTACCGTCTCCACGTCGTGGGGTAATTGTTATTCAATATATTATTATTTAGATGGGTATAATAATGATGTATAATTCATGTAAATAATAAATATAACATTATAATGATTATGTCTATATGATATACCATCCAATTATATTTTATTTTAATATCAAAAGAATGATATTGTCGCTCGTGCGTACGTATGGACTACCGTCTCCACGAACGCGATGAGATTCATTCCCCATCATATCCATTTGAGTCTAATTATCATTTAATGATTAAAAATAATTTTTAAGTACTTGATATCATTCTGGATATGAATAAGATACAACCTATTCATAATGAACATAGCTTACGTAACAAAACAGACAAAGGAAAACAGATACATTAACACCCGAAACGACGATAATACTAAGATGTTATTAGTAAATAAATTTTAAAAGATCATATATGATATCATATTAATGTATATGATTCTTGTATAATTTAGTAACAATTATTTCACCATTATATAGGAGGTTAACCTACCCTCGACCAATGAAAAGTACAAGGTAAGGGGTTTTCATCTCACTCCTTATTCCCGTGAGATTCATGCCAAATTGCCACTATTACCTTTTGTGTGGTGTATATACTGACCATAATTGTATTATTTGTGTAATACACTTTAATTTATGTGTATTTACATATTAATTTTATGATACCTCTTTCATGGGGTGTATGTTTCATAAGTTACCAAATTGGTAAGGGGTTTTCATCTCACTCCTTATTCCCGTGAGATTCATGCCATATTGCCACTATTACCTTTTGTGTAGTTTATGTACTGTGTATAATTGTATTATTTGTGTAATACACTTTAATTTATGTGTATTTACATATTCATTTTATGATACCTCTTTCATGGGGTGTATGTTTCGTAAGTTACCAAATTGGTAAGGGTTAATTTCATAATCTATTTATTATCCGAGGTTGTTTTTACATAAGTATCTACTCGGACATATTTATTATCCATATCCATGTTTTATGAAAGAGTTTTCAAAGGAATTATTTTTAGGTACTTTTTACTAAAACATCCTTTCAAATGTTTTAAATATTTATTCTTATAAATATTTCTCTTTAATGTTCATATCTTCAAAATGGTTTTTAAGGATTTATTTATATGGACATGAATGTTTTTAAAATGTTAATTCCTTTAAAAAGTTTCAAAGTTGTATGGGACACTTTGATTCAAAAATTTATTTAAATTACTTCTTTTCTAAATTGTGTGACTTTTAAATTTTTTCATGAAAAAGGGGTATTTCTCTCAAAGAGTTTTATAAATCATTTTCATCTTTGTCAAAATTCTTTAATGGAATTTAAACTTGTTTTGAAGTTGATTTATCATGATACAAGTCTTCCATATTGTGTTGAAGGTTTTGTGATATGTTTGACTATGGATGTGTTATTTTTATACCATGCGTGGTTTATGGAGAAAGTATTGACATTTCTTATGCTAGTTTTAATAATAATGTTTATGTTATATTTAAACCTATTCATATGAGGAATGCATTGGACTTAATCTGTGACGGGTGGAGCCTGTTATAGCTCATCGATGCATTGGTAGGTCTCATGATACAAACTAGTGTCTTGGCACGAGGCCTTGACAAAATCTTATTTGTAGTCTTTTCACGAGGCCTTGACTACGTGGTTATGATAGTCTAGCATTATGCATTCCATCATTATGAAAGTGGTTAGTGATATTACATGTGATTATTTGACTAGTAGAATATCCATGTGAATAAGTAAATGGCATTATTTCATTTTTTTCATATTATGCTAAAGTTCAAGTTTAAAAGGTTTTTTTTAGTTATACATTGCCTTAAATGTTTATTCTTATTTATGAAAGTTTTTATTGTATTGCTTACCCTTATTAAGCATTTGAGCTCACCCCTTTCTATGTTTTATTTTTCCCAGGATGTGAAGAAGTAATTTATGAATGACCTGCAGGGATAGTATGTGGGGATATGAGAGTGGAATATGGAGACTATTTTGTTGTAGTTTTCATTTTTATGATGTAATGTAAGACTTATGAATATATCTAGTGTTTCCAAGGCTACTAAACTAATCGGTCTTTCGATGTTTGATCTTTCTTTTGATCATGACAATGTTATGTAATAATGCACCGACTCTGGGTAATTGGGGTCGGGGCGTTACAGTTGGTATCAGAGGAAGTTTAGAACAAACCTTGGGAGCTAGATTTAGATCAACTCTGATTAGAGCACATAGACCTAATATGGACTTTGAGGATTAGTATAGAAGAACTTCCTAGAATTTTGGTATTGTAGAGATTTTGTGAGTTTTCCGAGCAATACATCCCTGTCTAGATACGAGCAGGTAGAGGTGGATCTGGTGCAGATGTACCTAGGGGTAAAACCCAAAAACACCTCTTTGAGCTAGACTCGAACCGGAACTGGTGGATGACAATGGGCATTGCTACACTCTTGGTTACAACACTCCCGGGGGATATGCTTAGGATTATTCTCATTTTCTTTACAAACCATTATGAAGGGTTAATGAGTATATACATCCTCAAAGAAAAGATTTTGATGATTATGGATTATATCCATAAACTATTGAATCTATGTTAAGTGTTTTTCAAGTTTGGAATTATGTATTTCTATTCATAGACTAATATAGTTTATGAAATTGTTTAGAAATGGCACCTAGTGGAAGGAATGGAAACCATATCAATGCACACACTCCATATAGGGATTTCCCTCCTTCTCAAGATAATTATAGTGGAGCTAGTGATGAAATTGGTTCTGAATAGCTAATCACCATACTAGGACAACTCACTCAGGTTATGAATAATAACCTTACCTGTATGGAGCACCCTGATCCGCAGCGTGGAGGATCAATGTTAGATCTCTTCATGAGGAAACAACCACTAACATTCAATGGTAGTACAAATCCATTGGTAGCCTAGAAATGGATAAGTTCTTTAGAGAAAATATTTCTTGCCTTGGGGAGTAGTGAAAGGGAAAAAGTTATCATGGCAGTTTACCGCCTCACTGGAGATGTTGATCAATGGTGGTCATTGATTCAAAACACGAAAGAAGATGATGAAGTATCAAATATGGAATGGAGGGAGTTCAAAGAGATTTTCTTAGAAAAATACTTTCCTCGTGACCATCGAGCAGATATGGAAAGGAAATTTCTGAGTTTGAGGCAGAAAGAGGATGATAATGTCACAAAGTATGAGGATAACTTTACAAGGTTAGAGAGGTATGTTGCAGATTATATACGTAACCCAAGAAGTAATATTGATTGTTTCTTTTATGGGTTAAAACCATTTCTCCATCGTGCATTATTCTCACAAACCTTCTCATCGTACGAATATATTGTCTCATGTGCTATCAAGACGGAAAAGGAATTCTCTAAGTCTTATGACTTTAAAGCAAAGCAAGAGAAGAAGAGATCTGCTGATCAATCTGGAAATGGAAATAAGGGGAAGAAGGGAAAAGTTGAAAATCCATCCTTTAGTAAATGTGGGAAGAAACACCCCAGTACTTGCTTAAAATGAATGGGATTCTGTTACAAGTGTGGTGAAAAAGGCCACCAAGCTCATGATTGCACGGGAAAGAAAGTTTTTGTCAATGTGGAATGCTATAATTGTAGAGATATGGGACATTATTCAAATGAATGTCCTAATAATCAGAGGAACTTGCCTCAGAAAAGGCCAAGGGATCAAGGCCAAGCTTATGTTATCACTACTGATGAGGTAGAAGCTCCGAAAAATGTGGTGGCAGGTAACTTAATGGTTTCCTCAAGTTTAGAAAATGCTTTATTTGATTCTGGATCATCTTATTGTTTAATATCTTCCCAGTTTGATAAGAAAATTAGATATTTCCAATTTGATTTAACAAGAGAGTTTTCAGTCAAAACCCCTAAGGGAAGTATCATTGCTACAAAGTTCTATGGATCCGTTCCCATTTGGGTATATAAATGTTCTTTATCTGCTGATCTCATCGTCATACCCATGACTGAATTTGATATAATCCTCGGTATGGATTGTCTTTCAGACCATGATGCGAAAATTTATTGTAAGAATAAGGAGGTTACGATTTTTGATGATGATAATAAGGAACACCTTATCTTTAGAGCAGAATCGTCACCACCAAATTCTTATTTAGATCCACCCCCATAAGCTCAAATAAATTCAATTATTGGGGAGGAAGAGAATGAAATGACTAAGGGTGAGGAAAGGAATGTTCAAATAGAGGATGTACCTATTGTGAAAGAATATGTAGATGTGTTTCCGGAAGATTTACCTAGACATCCTCCAGAATGAGAAGTTGAGTTTTCCATTGATTTAATTCCTGGATCAAGGCCTATATCGAAGACCCCTTGTAGAATGGCCACTGTGGAATTAGTTGGACTAAAGAAACAACTAGAGGAATTGAGTAATAAGTGATTTATTCACCCTAGTGTTTCTCCATGGGGAGCCCCTATCCTTTTTGTTAATAAGAAATATGGATCTATGAGGTTGTGCATTGACTACAGGGAGATCAATGCTATAAAAATAAATAACAAGTATCCCCTACCTCGCATTGATGATTTATTTGACCAACTGCATGGAGCTCAATAATTTCCAAAGATTGACCTTCGATCTGGATACCATCAATTATGTGTGAAGAAGGAAGACATTCCAAAGACAATTTTTCGAATAAGGTACAGACATTACGAGTTTACAGTAATGCCTTTTGGATTGACTAATGCACCCTCTATATTCATGGATCTAATAAATAGAGTTTTCAAGGAATATCTCGATGATTTTGTGGTGGTATTTATTGATGATATCTTGGTATACTCCAAAAGCTACAAAGATCACGAAAATCACTTGAGCATTATATTGAAGACTCTGAGAAGACATGAATTATATGGGAAGTTTAGAAAGTGTGAATTCTGGCTTCAGGAGATTTATTTTCCTGGCCATATCGTCTCTAAGGATGGAATCTCGGTTGATACTTCTAAGACAAGAGCAATCCAAGAATGGCCAGCACCGACGAGTATAACCGAGGTACGCAGTTTTATTGGTTTAGAAGGTTATTATCGATGTTTCGTCCAGACTTTTGTCTGATTGGCTAACCCATTAACGAAGCTCACACGTAAAGGGGTTAAATTTTTTTGGACAAAATAGTGTGAATAATGTTTTGAAGAACTAAAGATAAGATTATTCAATGCTTCTATATTGAATCTACCATCAGGAAATGATGGTTTCGTTAGTTATAGTGATGCATCAAAGAAAGTACTTGGTTGTGTCCTTATGCATAATGATAAGGTTATTTCCTATGCATCACGACAGCTAAAAATTCATGATCAAAACTATCCTACTCATGATCTCGAGTTAGCAGCTATGATCTTTGCTTTGAAGATATGGAGACACTACCTCTATGGTGAAAATGTGATATTTATACTAATCACAAGAGTTTGAAGTATATTTTCTCACAGAAAGAACTCAACATGAGGCAAAGGATATGGCTTGAACTACTCAAGGATTATTATTGCACGATACACTACCACTCGGGGAAGGAAAATAAGGTGGAAGATGCTTTGAGTAGAAAATATCATGGAGTTTTGAACATGATGAGAGTGGAAAGGGATCCTATTTTCATGGATCTAGTAAAGATAGATATGGTAATCACCATGGAAGGTGAAACATCAATTATTTTTCAAATGGTTGCCAACCCATATTTACTAGAAAGGATTAAGAGTTCTCAGACCGATGATGAAGAATGACAAAAGAAGATTAAAGCTGTGAATGATGGGAGATTGAGTGACTTTGTGCATGAAGATGGAATTTTGAAATTTGGGAAGAGACTTTGTGTTCCCAATATACCTGATCTAAAAAGGGAATTTTTGGACGATGCTCATAGTTTCAATTTCTCTATACACCCTGGGAGCACCAAAATGTATAGAGATTTGAAGGAACATTTTTGGTGGGACAACATGAAGAGAGAGATTGCTGATTTTGTGTCAAGATGTATGGTTTTTCAACAAGTGAAAGGCGTAAGGCAACAACCTGCAGGATTCTTGCAACCTCTTCCCATACCTGAGTGAAAATGGGATAATATCATGATACACTTTTTCATGGGACTACCCAAGACTCCTAGAAGGAACGATGCAATATGGGTCATTGTTGATCGTCTTATCAAGTCAGCACATTTCCTTGCTATAAGGGAGGATTTACCACTTGAACGTCTAGAGAGAATATATATTAATGAAGCTGTAAGAATTCATGGAGTACCCCTATCGATTGTTTCGGATCGTGATCCCCGTTTTACTTCAAGATTCTGGAAGAGTCTTCAGAAGGCCTTGGATACTTAACTTTGTTCGAGCACTGCTTACAACCCTCAAACAGATGGACAATAGAAACGAACTATTCAAACCTTAGAAGACATGTTGAGATCATTCTCACTTGACTTTCATGGTATGTGGGATCAATATTTACCTTTGGTGGAATTTTCCTATAACAATAGCTTCCATTCAAGTATTCGGATGGCACCATATGAAGCGCTATACGGAAAGAGATGTCGCACACCAACCTGTTAGGATGAAGTTGGTGAAAGGAAACTTGTCGGCCCAGAACTGGTGGAGGAAATGATGGAAAAGGTGAAGTTAATCCAAAACCACATCAAAACAGCACAAAGTAGGCAGAAGAGCTATACTGACAACTGAAGAAAGGATTTGGAATTTCATGTGGGAGATCGTGTTTTCTTGAAGGTATCTCCATATAAGGTAGTTATACATTTTGGAAAGAAAGGTAAATTGAGTCCCAGGTACATCGGACCTTTCGAAATTCTAGAACAAATTGGGGATGTATCTTACTATTTGGCAATGCCGCCAAATCTCTTCAAAGTTCACGATGTGTTCCACATATCACTGTTGAGAAAATACATGTCTGACCCAATGCATGTACTCACCTATGAGGAATTAGAACTAGAATCTGATTTCTCTTATTGCGAAGATCCCTTTAGGATTCTTGATACGAGAGAACAAGTGCTGAGAAACCGGACGACTCGTCTGGTAAAAGTTCTATGGATAAACCATAAAATGGAAGAGGCGACATGGGAACCCGAGGAACTTATGATGAAGAACCACCCGAGTCTTTTTATGCAGTAATATTCTAGAAATTTTTAGGAAAAAATTATTTGAAGGAGGGGATACTGTAACACCCCAAGCTTCCATGGTACGCTTCTCTTTGAATAATGCAGTATTGTGTGTTGTACGCAACTTTGAGATTCTAACACGTCGTAACCAATCAAAGTAGCCGTTATGAATAGTAATACCCACTTTTTTAAAATTTATACATTCTATCATTTGAAATGGACTTTATTTTTGGATTCGTAATATCAAACTTATCCTAGGATGAAATTTTCACACCTTTCGGATAACTTTTATATTTTGATTAATAGTGAAACTTACTAAATTTTTATTAAAAACAACTTTTTTAATCGAAATAATTAGTAGTGATAAATTATGAATTTGAGTGGTTTTAAAGTATATTTAGAATATATTTTTACCATTTAAAACAATGTTGGTCATTGTACATAATTTCACAATTAAACCAGACATAAACAAGTATCAATCTTTTGATAATTATTATATCTTAAAAACACGCTTTTTGTTTTGATAGCGGGAATTAATTTTAAATTAATTTCTGCCACTTCTGTGTTTTGAATTTGGAAAAGTGGATTCCATATTTTGAATCAGGATATCCAAGTTGTTTGAATAGGTAACTTTTATTTTTAGACATTTTGAATAATTACTTCGGTAAATATTTTATTTACCATGGTAAAAGGTTAAATTCGGTAAATAAGGGTTAAAAAATAATGTTATAATAATAATAAATTACCCTAAAACGTGTCCTAACCTTATTGGTGGATACATTTTCTACCATGGGCATCTTTGGGTCGATTTTGGGACCCCATGGATCCACTTGTAAGTGATAATGACACTTTATATTAGTTAAGTTAAAGTAAATACAAAAATGACATAAGCCTATATCCTTTAGAAAAAAAAAATTTACATAGGGTTATATATGTTATATTTTCAACTATAAATATTAGTTAGAAATATAAAAATATTTCCTAAATAATGGTATTTTATTTATAATTTTTAGACATTAAATAATTTAATTTATTTATGACACAATGATGATGCAGTAATTACCTTATTAGTGAAATATTAAAATAATCAATATTATAAATACCCAAATAAATATAATTTGAGACTTTTAATGAATTCCACAAAATTTATAGGTTAATATGACATGTTAGGATTGATTTAAGTAAATGTTTTCTAAGTAATCATGCTTTTATGATTTTCCCAAAAATCAAATACCACATAGTGTCAAAATTGACATAAAAGAGTTTTTAAAACAAATATTATATTATTAATTGATATTAACTTAATAAAAATCTAAGGCTCGGAAAAAGAACTTTTATCATGATAGGTTTATCATTAATGGACCACTTGGGGGTCACTTGGAGGTAAATAGTAAGTTTATTAACTATATAATATAAAAATACAAAGTGACATGGTAAGTGTCAAACTAATTAACAGAGAGTTAAAACTAAAGGATAAGGTTAATATAATGACCCAAACCTGTCCAAAATCTATTGGTTGAAAGGATTTCGACCCATACCCACCTTAGTCTTTGAATAATTCACTTTCGAGCCATTAGAAACTGAATATTAATTTATTATAAAATAATACTTTAATTTTTTTCTAAAGAGCCCCTCCTCCCCCTTATAAAAGGACACCACTTCTATCAAATTCTTCACACCTTCAAAGCCTTTTGGCTCGGCCAAAATATGCCCAAATATCCACCCAACTTCCCTCAATAAAACTTAAGGGCCTTATTTTGATCATAAAGCCAACCTAAGGATCCCTTTTGATCAAATCAAAAGGAAGAACCTGAAGAAGATGTAACGTCTTAACCACCCTCTTTAAAGTTCCTTTCTTCTTCAACTTCTTCTTTCCTTGTTATTTCCATTCTAAAATAATAAATACAATATCTACTATATACTGTTATGTTATTATAATTATGTAATAAACAAATTCATTATTCTATCCATCCCTTGAATGACATGTCACCATGCGTGCGTACGTACGGCCTACCGTCTCCATGTCGTGGTGTAATTGTTATTCAATATATTATTATTTAGATGAGTATAATAATGATGTATAATTCATGTAAATAATAAATATAACATTATAATTATTCTATATATATTATATACCATCCAATTATATTTTATTTTAATATCAAAAGAATGATATTGTCGCTTGTACGTATGTACGGACTACCGTCTCCACGAACGCGATGAGATTCATTCCCCATCATATCCATTTGAGTCTAATTCTCATTTAATGATTAAAAATAATGTTTAAGTACTTGATATCGTTCTGGATATGAATAAGATACAACCTATCCATAAAGAACATGGCTTACGTAACAAAACAGACAAAGGAAAATGAATCCATTAACACCCAAAACGACGATAATGCTAAGATTTTATTAATAAATCAATGTTAAAAGATCATATATGATATAATATTAATGTATATGATTATTGTATAATTTAATAACAATTATTTCACCATTATACAGGAGGTTAACCTACCCTCGACCAAGGAAAAGTACAAGGTAAGGGGTTTTCATCTCACTTTTTATTCCCGTGAGATTCATGCCATATTACCACTATTACCTTTTGTGTGGTGTATGTACTTCCCATAATTGGATTCTTTGGGTAATAAAATTTAATTTATGTTTATTTAAATATTCATTGTATTATACCTCTTTCATGGGGTGTATGTTTCATAAGTTACCAAATTGGTAAGGGGTTTTCATCTCACTCTTTATTCCCATGAGATTCATGCCATATTGCCACTATTACCTTTTGTGTGGTGTATGTACTACCTATAATTATATTCTTTGTGTAATACACTTTATCTTATGTGTATTTATATATTCATTTTATGATACCTCTTTCATGGGGTGTATGTTTCATAAGTTACCAAATTGGTAAGGGTTAATTTCACAATCTCTTTATTATCTGAGGTTGTTTTTACATAAGTATCTACTGGGACATATTTATTGTCCATGTACATGTTTTATGAAAGAGTTTTAAAAGGAATTATTTTTAGGTACTTTTTACTAAAAAATAATTTCAAATGTTTCAAATATTTATTCTTCTAAATATTTCTCTTTAATGTCCATATCTTCAAAATGGTTTTAAACGATTTATTTATATGGACATGAATGTTTTTAAAATGTTAATTCCTTTGAAAAGTTTCAAAGTGGTATGGGACACTTTGATTCAAAATTGTCTTTAAATGACTTCTTTTCTAAATTGTGTGGCTTTTAAATGTTTTCATGAGAAATGGGTATTTCTCTCAAAGAGTTTTACAAATCATTTTCATCTATGTCAAAATTAATTAATGGAATTTAAACTTGTTTTGAAATTGGTTTATCATGATACAAATCTTCCATATTGTGTTGAAGTTTTTGTGATATGTTTGACTGTGGATGTGTTATTTTTATACCATTCATGGTTTATGGAGAAAGTATTGATATTTTTTATACTAGTTTTAATATGAATGTTTATGTTATGTTTAAACCTGTTCATATGAGGAATGCATTGGACTTAATATGTGACGGGTGGATCCCACTATAGCTCCTCGATGCATCTGTAGGTCTCATGAGACCAACTAGTGTCTTGGAATGAGGCCTTGAAAAAATCTTATTTGTAGTCTTGGCACGAGGCCTTGGCTACGTGGTTATGATAGTCTGGCATTATGCATTCCATCATTATGAAAGTGGTTAGTGATATTGCATGTGATTATTCGAGTAGTAGAATATCTATGTGAATAAGTAAATGGAATTATTTCATTTTATTTTTTCCATATTATGTTGAAGTTTAAGTTTAAAAGGCTTTTGTTTTAGTTATACATTGCCTTAAATGTTTATGCTTATTTATGAAAGTTTCTGTTGTATTGCTTACCCTTACTGAGCATTTGAGCTCACCCATTTCTATGTTTTATTTTTCCCAGGATTCCAAGAAGTGTATTGTGATTGATATGAAGGGTTAATCCAAGGGAATAATGGAATTAATAAAGATTATTTATGTTTTTTTGTATGTCTTAAAATGAAATGTAACATTCAAGTATGTATTCTATTTTCCAAGACTGTTAAACTGATCGGTCCTTTGGGACTTGATTCCTTGTAATCATGCCAATGTATTAAAATAATGCACCGACTCTGGGTAACTGGGGTCGGGGAATTACACAAGAATCAATGGATAAACTCATTCATGGGAGGGTGCATCTGATCACTCTTGTGTCGGCCAGCCTTACCCTCGTTGCAGTAGGTGTTTTGAGTATTTAGTTCCCAACAGTAGTGGAAAAGTTTGGGAAAATCCTTTAAAAAGATGTTTCCAGGATTACCTACCCATAACGAGAGGGACATCTACATTTTCTTGTACCTAAGTATGAAACCAATATATACAAATGTTTATCGTATGGCTTCCACAGATCTCCAGGAGCTGAGAGTATAGTTGGGAGAATAGTTTTCTATCTACTCTGATCACAAGTGTCTCAAGTATATCTTCTTATAAAAGGACATGAACCTGAGATAGCAGTGATGGATGGAGTTCCTCTAGGACTATGACTTTGAAATGGTCTACACTCCTAGAAAGGGAAATGTAGTAGTAGACACACTCAGTAGGAGGTCAGGTCTACACCTGCTGAGTGATGCAATAGAGTAATTATCCACATTGCAGTTATCCTTCATGGATAGTGATGGAGAAGCTTACCTCCAGTCTATGACAGTCACTCCCCCACTTCTTCAGCAAGTCAGGGAGGCACAGCTTGGGGATGTTGACTACGAGGCCCAACATGATCATATATCCTCAGAACGGACTCCTGACGGATTTTCTGAATGTGGGGAGCACATCATTATTTTCAGAGGACACACCATGCTATTAGTGATGCTATGAGAGGATGTGTTGAAGGAGTTCCACACATCCCCTTTGACGGTACATCCCAATTTGGAAAAGATGTTCCAGGACCTCTGACATCAATACTAGTGGCCAATGATGAAGAAAGAAGTGTCATAGCTCATTCCATGATGCCTCACTTGTCATCATTTGAAGTCCAAGAACCAGGTTCTATTAGTATTGACCCATCCACTTGAGGTGTCGGAATGGAGGTGGGATAGCATCTCCTTGGACTTCGTGACAGGGCTACCACGTAAGTCCAAGGGCCATGATTCCATCTGGGTGATCGTTGACCTACTCAGCAAGTTGGACCACTTCCTACCCATCCAAGAGCAGTGATCAGTAGATGGATTGGGATGCCTCAATATGCAGGAGATAGTACGGCTTCATAGAGTCCCATTGAAGATCTTCTCAGATCATCACACTCGTTTTACATCCTGGTTATGTAAGGGATTATAAGAATATTTCAGGACATATCTATGTGTGGGCACCACCTTTTACCCTCAAATAGATGGTCAGACGGAGAGGACCATACAGATGCTTGAGGACTTGCTCCATGCTTGCGTCCTTAATTTTGGCCGCAGTTGGGAGGATCACTTGCCCTTGGTGGAGTTCACATTTAGCAATATCTATCACTCCACCATTTCCATGACACCATTTGAGGACTTGTATGAGCGACTGTATAGATAACCTATATGCTGGATAGACCCAGGTGATTCATCACTTATGGGTCTAGAGTTTGTACGGGCTACCACTGAGAAGGTTCAAATCATCCAAGAGTTGATAAATAATACACAGATCTGGCATAAGTCTTATGTCAAAAACTGATGGAGGCCCTTGGAGTTATAGGAGGTATACCATGTCTTTTTACGGGTCTCACCCCGACATGGATTGTGAAGATTTGGTCGGGGTGGAAAACAATCTTTGATGTTCATCAGACCTATCCAGATCCTCACTAGAGTAGGTGAGGTGGCATACTACCTAGATCTTCCATCACAGATGCACCAGGTTCATAATGTTTTCCATGTGTTGTAGATTTTGAGGTATGTACATGATCCATCACACGTTATTGACTGGGGCGATCTGGACTTTGACGATGGGGAGACGTTCAAAGAGCTCTCGGTGGAGATAGAGGATTGAAAAGAGCAGGTACTTAATGGGTGGTTGATTCATATGGTTCAAGTTTGGTGGCAACATGGGAACCTCTAGAAGAGCACATGAAAGTGGGAGGCTCAGATACATGCTTAGTACCCCCATTTTTTTCCTTATCTTTATTGTGGATTTCGGGGACGTAAATACCTAAGGTGGGGAGGATGTAATGACCCGAAATTTCCGTATGATTTTTTTTAATTATATGGGATTATTATGAGACTGTTAAAATTGACGGAATGTGATTTTAAGGCCCGAAGTTCCTAGAATGATCCATTGAAAAAAATTTATTCTTTAAATAGCGCACGTGGGCAGTTTTCCTGAAAAAGTGTAATAGCTCTTAAATAGGTGCCCAAATCAGAAATATGTGGGAACCATTGTCTTCAAGATGGCGGGTTTACCCTAGGTGTGACTTAATTTTACTCATCACAGGCCTCCGGTGAGAAAACCCAAAAATGGCATAACCTTAAATAAAATAATTTTATTTTTCAAATGCTTATAACTCACGAGAAGTGACTCAAATTAAAAATCGGATACCACCACTGATCTCTTGAGGGTATGATTTTCTTAGGTATCTCCTAACATTGGCTGATGCGGGCCATCAATGTATGTTAGTTTTTGGCCATAAATAAAATAATTAAGTAATAATTATTTTATTGTTAATTTCTTTAGCTCCTAAATCGTAACTCTGATTGGAAATCTGAGATTATCATTGAGCTCATGAGGGTGTGTTCCCCAAAGGAAAATCCTAACATTGACCAGTGCAAGTTGAGGGTGACTGTTAACAATTTTTGAACTTTTTAAAGGTACATTCAGTAAACGTGCGAGCAGCGATTTTTATCTTTTGAACCGGTGCTCGGATTGAAAATCTGAGAGCACCGTTGAATTTACAGTGTCGGGATTCGCTTAAGGAAATCTTAACTTTTACCAGCATGGCTCAGATGAAAATTTTAATTTTTGTACTTTACAAAAAAATAATAAAATAACTAAAGGTTATTTTATTTTTATTTTTTCAACCGTTGAGCGACGGTAGTGGGACCGCAGTGCAACGTCAAACTATTAATGAGAGACTTTTAATGTGTTAAACCTCTTATTTTATTGTTTTGGTAATGAAAACACATATGTATTTAATTGACTCATTAATTACGATTAATTAATATCCATAATGTTAAACACAACGTGGGAGATTATTCTCCTATTTAATGAGAGCTTGGGTATGGGTTTTGGGAGAGCTACGAGAGGAGGCTCTGAGGGAATGTTGGAGAATTTTCTCTCCAATGAATAACGGAGATTGAGTGATGGTAATTGGAGGAATCGACGAACGATGGTGAATGTTGACGAACACCTTCATATGTAGACCCTTCTTTCTCACCTGTTGCACCTTCAAAAGAATTCAAGGTAGGGGTTTTTCTTGATTTATTTCTAAGATTTTGAAGAATTCATCTTCTCTTGTAGATGTTTGAACTTCCCCCCTTATTATAATGCTAACACGGAGGGCGCTGACCAAACTGAACAAGGCCTGGATCCTCTTCCAATGTTACTTTGATTGTGTTCTACATGGACGACCGACCAATACAGCGGTAGGATGAAACTGAGGGCCACACAGTGATGCCAACGCCCTG
Source organism: Viscum album (assembly GCA_963277665.1). Taxonomy (NCBI): domain Eukaryota; kingdom Viridiplantae; phylum Streptophyta; class Magnoliopsida; order Santalales; family Viscaceae; genus Viscum; species Viscum album. The sequence continues at coordinate 1,187,683,305 of OY728130.1, read as the reverse complement.
GGAGGCCCATTGGCGTAGTCAGAAAAGAAAACAGACCTTCATAGCTTCACTGAAGGCCCACGAAAGCTCATCTGGCATGGTGAATCTAGTGAAAAGAGGAGGTAGCGGCCAGCTCTCATTGGCCACGAATGGATGGCAGCCCCCAAAGGCGTCGCAGTAGACAAGGGAAACTGGCCGATGGTGGCCGTGTTGACGGTGGAAATGTGTCGTAGAGGACGAACGCGGCTCTGAACCATGAAGGATGTTCACGGATTTGAACTGTGATAGAGGGAGAACTCACACCCTGCGGGTCCCACTGATTACTGATCCTGGTAGACCATCCAGGTGGAGTGGCACCAACTAGCACCACTGATGGGGGAAACCGAACAGACTATGGTACGTTCGAGAGGGGAGCCGACCCCCGCGCCCAGCCTGGTGGGCTGGGCCAAGCCCATGACCCAGCGGGCCAAGTTCGTGGCCCAACCCCTTCAGGCCAGCCCCATCAAAACTGGGCCGAGCCTATCCCCTTCAAGCTGGGCTCAATGGGTAGGGTCGGACTGGACCGGAACCCACTTACGACCTAGTTTCTCTTAAAGGGTTATACCTCCTAAACCGGACATCTGTTTGACAAACCATCTGAGGCACCGAAACCCTTAGGATGAGGCTTTCCTTTTGAGATACTCCACTTGGGTTTTGTAGAATTTTGTAGTAAAATTAAGTTGTATGGGACTCAAATCCAACTAGGCCCTTGGAACTAAGATGCTTATAACTTACAGACCAGACGTCTGATTGACACACCGTCTGTTGAGTTGGAACCCTTATGACATGGAAGTTCATCGGGTAACTTCTTCGTGAGATTTCATGGTGGTTGAGGTAGGTTCAATAGATTTAGGAGTGGATCCTCCATAAATCAGGCATTCTTTGTGCGGGAATCCAGTGGTTGGTTGTGACGTGATAAAGGAATAGTGATCCTCTGTGGTTTAGCACTTAGTGATCCTCTGTGGGTCAGCATGTATCGATCCTCAGTTTTTTAGCACCTAGAGATCTTCCATAGGTTAGAAATTAGCGATCCTTCATGGGTTAGAACTTAGTGATGCTTTGTGTGTTAGTATGTAATGATCCTCTGAGGATCAGCACCTAGAGATCCTCTGTGGGTCAGCACGTAGCGATCCTCTGTGGGTCAGCACCAATCGATCCTCTTTGGGTCAGTACATAGAGATCCTTTGTGGGTCCGCACATAGAGATCCTCTGCAGGTCATCACCTAGTGATCCTCTATGGGTCATCACATAGCGATCCTTTGTGGTTCAGCACTTAGGGATCCTCCGTGAGTCAGCACCTAGCGATCCTCTGTGGGTCAGCACCTAGCGATCCTCTGTGAGTCAGCACCTAGCGATCTTCTCTGGGTCAACACCAAGAAATCCTATGTGGGTTATCACATAATGATATTTTTTGGGCCATCACTTAACGATCTTCTATGGGTCAGCACCTAGCGATCCTCTGTGAGGAAGCACATAGCGATCCTTTGTGGTTCATCACCTAGCGACCTTGTGCGATTCTATAGAAAAATCCTCTAGATTGAATAAAATGATCTAGATTTATGACTAATAATATTTATTCTTGTTCATTAAGTTGTATACCAAGTTTCAGCTGAGTTTTTACATGTGTTCTTTTATTGGAATCTTGATTTTTGTTTCTTTCCTTTGTAGAATCTTGGGAGACCTTCAGGGGTCTCGGGGTACCTACTAGGTATTATTATGCCCACCCCTGCAAGGCTTCTCCCGCACCTTTTTGTGTCTTGTGCAGATGATGGATAGCTTTGACTGAGGTTAGGGAGTCTATACTAGACGGTGTACGGAGGTGATGGATTGACATGGAGAGCCACTGTGACGAGTTGTACCTACCCTTCAGGTAGGATCCTTAGAAGATGACCTCAAGATCTATTTTTCCTTTTCTTTGTATCTATTTTAGTTGGGCTTATATTCTGGCCCCTTTTCTTTCAGTACATACTTTTACACTCAGTGGTGGTTTTTAGTTGTGGTTGTACTTTCCTTATTCCTTTGTGTTTTACTTTTGTGCGGTGTTCCCTGTCTATGCCTATACAGGTTTGGAGGCACTGCCTTCCCATTTTAGGGATAAGCATTTCTGGTGTTAGTTTCCAACCCTTGTCCTATGGAAGGTGGGCTTGGGGTAGTCACAGCATGGGCTCCGGGGTATAGGTCGTGACAAGAATAAAGGTATGAATCCTACATGGCATGGAATATTCCTGGAATGTAAATATCAATGTGCATAATATGATGCACGTAATAATCCATCATTTCTATACTAGTCCATGAGAAAAATGAAATAAATCCCATAAATTTTCAAGCAGTTTAATGTACACCAATCACTTGAGGAGATTTAATAATCAACTGTAATAAAGAAAAGAACAAACAACAATCTCATTCTTGACCGCTTAACCTTTTCCCCATGCGTGGGTTAATCACTCCCAAAAATGGTTATTTACCAAATGTTTAAGAATTCCTAGTTTCCTATCTACTAGCCAAAAATAGTAAGAAAAAAGTAAAAAACGCATCTCATGACACTTTGAAACGTCTTAACCTAAGGGTCACTAAAACAGTTCCCCAAGTCGGTCAGTTACATGGCCTCACGCATGTCTCCATGTATACTAGAGGATACTAACTAGAAATAAGGGTCCAAAGTGGTATGGTGGGGATACAATACCCTCCAGATTATATTAGAACATTAGTATAATAATAAATAAGTAAATTAATAGTGAAAACTATATAAATAAAATATAGAGCAGAAGAAGATAACAATAACTGATAAATTGTACAGCACCAAATATACGACCAAAAATGCATGTTTATATAAGTATACATAATCTAAATAAGTAAACATACAGTAGGAAGTACTATAAAGTACAATACAAGTAAAATAAAAGCGATCAAAATCTCAAAAGGGATAACTCCATGATCATCTCGAGTTTCAGCTCAGTCCTGTGCTCCCAACTCCCATATCCAAGAATAGTAGAAACCAAGCCTAATCTTGAACCTGATCCTAGAACCATAAGTTTTTTTGGGTACTCCAGTGAAATAGAGACCAAAGTATGGTGTGATATAAACTCATTAGTCCTCCACCAATGGTTTCTAAATCTATCGAGTATGTAAATATAAAATATTGTAGTGTAAAATTAATCTATAAAAAATAAATAAATGTAAACAAGTTGGGATTAGGTTCATCAAAGAAACTTGTCTGACCATAAATTCTTCAACCAAAGATAGAATATCTCTAATGAGGTGTCACCATATATATATAAGTACATATATATATAAATATAAGTGTTTAAGTATGATCCAAAACTAACACTCTCAACACGTGATGTTAAACTATTTCCTTAACCCATGTGATAAACAAGGGATGCCTAATTTGAAAAATATGAGATGATCAAAACTAAAATACCAATTTCATGACATGAAACTAAGAGATACTTTGGGCCCTCACCATAGAGGATAAAACCCTTCTGGTATTGGTCTCCCACCGCACTACATACTAGAACTACATTTTTCCTGATTCCCATCATAATGGGTTATGTAGTGATGCCTAGACCCCCCCCCCCCTCATTGATCCCAGCCACAATTTCTCCACCCAATGTGAGGTAATATTCCCTAGTATTAATCCCCCATGAACTCTACTAACATCAGTTCCATGACTTTTGGCTAGTGAATCCACTTCAACATCATTATTTATATTAGATACCAAACATAATCCTATTTGATATTATCTTAGTTTCATGATGTTAAATTATAGTATACCGTATGGGAAAAGAATAGTATGCCTCCTACGATATGCATGATATTACTTGTGTGTCAAGTATAAGATAACTCATGAAATACTAATGAGACGACCACCAAATAGTCCATATGGTTCTCTTCATTATGCGTTATACACAATAATATTCCTCAGCACATTATTGAGTTAAGAATCCCCTATATATACCTCTAATGATCCCAATCAATCCTTGTAGGAATCCTCCTCAGGTGTAAGTCCCAATCATATTCCTTGACCCATAAGTGGATTAAAACACCCGTATGACCCTATATGTGGATGAAATAGCAAACCATCTCTTGCATAAAAGTGCCACATGTATTTATTTTTTCCCCAAATATCCCCAATGGTCCTCCTTTTTAGGTGTAATCCCAAACCAAATTTCTGACTCACCATTAGGTCGATACTCCCTCATGACCTTATATAGGGAGAAAAAATGGGTGACTTCTATGCATAATCCCAAACCATAGCATCTTTTCTCCTAAACATCCATGAGCAGCCCCTAGCAGGATCCCACCTCAGTCAATGTTATGTTACCTTAAAAGGAATCACCAATAAATAAATAACATATAATGATAAATTTCATGTTCAATATCTTTGTTACACTATGTTAAATTTCATGGTATGTGTCCCTATTTCAGGTGTGAAACTATATGATAACTTGAACCCATACCTGATAGGGATCCTTCTTTTTTAGTTTCATTCACCTCTAGCATCATGTTCAAGAACTATGTATGGCATGATTCCCAGCTCTTCCGGATTTGTAGTGACACCCACTCCTCTTATCCTAGACCCATCCCAACCACCAACCTATTACAATATATCCCTCCTTAAGAACATATTTAAACCCCACCTACTGATATGCTCATCCTATGCATTCAAGTACATGGAAAAATAGATCCCATAGTGTTTAACTTCACCCTAAGTGTCCAAAAATTTCTACATCCACACTTCATGACTTCATTTATTCGGATCCTCTTTACCCTCCTAATTTGAAAAATACCACCTAATAGTAATGGTACATGGCCACACTAGATCACTTATTATCCTAGGCACACACCATGAAGGATACTTGGTGACGAATAATGGTTATCATGTTTCAAAAATGTTCAACATTTTATCTAGTCTTTTCTCACCCCATCCTTGACTGGTGTAGTAGTGAGAATTGTGTTTTGAACATGGTAAAATAGCATTCCCTACCAATAATTCATTCCCTTTCATGGTCCAGATCTCAAAAGAAATAATTTTCCTTCATTTCCACTTCCCTTTATTTTAGTGGGGTTTCAAAACCCTTGTGGTATCCCCATATGTGTTCGAGGATGGTAACCAAAAAATTCATCATCCTTGTAACTTTCCCAAGTTATATTTCTTTTGATATAATCATGAACTCCCTTATGATAAATATAACTCCACATCGCTCCTTCTTTATCACATAGATAATGGATCATGTGGGCCTATAATTTGTGGTTAAGTCCTCCCCATTCATGGTCAAGAGACATATACATTACCTAAATGGAATATCCCATGTATGGTTTGAACTATATGGCATTAAACTAGTAGATTGGGTCAAAGAATAATGATCTTAAACTATATGAAACTTTCCTTGGGAATGTTCCATGTGGCACTAGGCCTCCTTAGATCTATCTATATATCGGGTTTCTACTCCTTTATTCCATAAAACCCTCCTTGAGATTAAAATACTCTTTGTTCAAATTATTATTAATTTAAACTATGATCAAATCATTCCAGATATGAATCACGTAGCACTAGACCACCTTGGATCACTTTTCATATTGAGTTTCTACCCTTATGTGTTGTGCAAACACCCCCGAGACATAAACCCCTTAGGTCTAAGAATCATGACCTTAAACTATTTTCAAGTCTGTAGTTCATGAAACATGACTCTAAAATGGAATTGGCCCTCTTATTGGTCATAGCTACATTACCTTAAACAATGTAGTTATCATCTTGTTGTATGACATATTAAAATAAAAAATCATATTCGCATCCTAACCTGAGATGAATCCTCCCTCATTTGTGAAATGGTCTCATACCACTCTGTTTTTTAAAACTATGTGTTGATTGATTCCTAGTTTCATGGGATACATAGTGACTCATATACTATCTATCTATGGATCAGATGAAAACACCCCCATCATGTGACTCTATGTTTTTCATCACTCATCCCCATCTCCCTTTACTTAGGAAAGAATTTTCAACACCAGGAAGAAAAAACTATGTCACCAGCCCTCATATGGTATGAGCATCATTATATTAAATTATGTAAAACCCACCCCAGGACTATTTTTTGGGAACATGACCTCCTTTTCTCCAACCCACATAATGTTTTAAACTTTATGGTGACACCATAATCCTCCTAGTGTACCACCATTAAGACTGAGATCTATGACCATAAACTAGTGGAAGATTTGGTACAAGATTTTTGACCATAAACAATGTTAAATTATCCCCTTGTCGATATTTATCCACATCTATTTTTCCTCATATATAGTTCTTAGGAAAATTAATTCCCCCTCATTTTTCTGTATCCTCGTTTAAGAGGACTACCCACATTCGGTGTTGGTCTCCTACCAATAAATTTTCTATAATTATGTGTGGATTGAATCCTCATTTTGTTAGATATATAGTGATTCTAGAATACACTATCTTGGGATCATCTACAAATTCTCTCTTTGTCCATGCCTTTTTTTGTTCTTCTTTCCCCACTGTGGGCCTTAACACCTTCATACATAATAAGGCATTATAACACTTAGGTAGAGGTGTTCCTCACATTATGACCTTAAACTAGATGTAACATTGTGTGTTACTAGGTCTACTTATTCCTCTCTTCACATTGGGTCTACAATGCTTTCCCAACTATACAAGATCCTCTAAAGGGTCTAAACACTATGACCTTAAACCAAGAGCCCTAGTCTAAAAAATAGGAGTTTAAAATGTATGTGGTTTCCCATACATATTATCCTCAATATTCACCTACTCTATCTGACTGAGATAACTATAAAATACCCCCAAAAATAAAAACATATGTATATATGGTTGAAACCCTGTAGAATAAAACTATGAAAAAGTCATAATTTCACCTTCCAAGTTTCCCACGTGACTTAGTAAAAAACAAGGGTGTTAATGGAAGAGGTCCGAAGCTAGAGGGGCTCATCCCTGAGCCCTGGAAAAAACCTGTCTATGCTCACTGGACCCACTGGATCAAGAAAATAACTATATCCAAACCTTAACTCTACTTACTTCATGTATCCCTCCCCTATGTACCAACATTTTTGTTCCATTTTCTTTAATTCCACAACCTAGAAGGGGTGGGTTTTCATTCATTAAGGTTCACATATCCTTGTCACAAATCACTAAAATGTACTATCTACATCTTGAACATATGATTCTAAACTATATGGAACTATTTTCAAGGCTAAATGGACTTAATTTATAGCAATCACATAACCACGTCATATGATTTTAAACTACATGTTCATCATCCTTATCGCAAGATGTTAAACTACATGACTTCTGTCCACATTCCACGATGTAAAACAATGAAATATTTTAGGCCATCTCCTAAAAGGAAATTTTTACCCTCTGGTCTTGGTCGCCTTTTACCCCACTTAACTTCCATGACCATGGCTTGAAAACCAACGTGATTATCCCCTTATAGATTAAGTTTTGACCTATCTCAGACCGATAAATCCCACCCAATATGCTCAGAACCAAAATGGTATACTCCCAAGAGTATTGGGCTCCATCTAAACATTAATCAGTTCTCCCCCAAAGTCCCTATATTCCTTGACTTCAAACCCCAAAAAATTTCATGTTTTAATAGTCCTCATAATGGAAATTGGGCTTAACCACACTAGCTCATCTAGGAACATGCCTTGAAGGACTTCAAATTATAATTTTAAAGGTCTTGTGTTTTGAACATGGTCAACAGTTGAACATAAATTGTATGTCCCAACACTTAATAGTACAATAGTGGAATTTAAATTTCAAATATTTTAACCAACCAACACCTATCAACATATCACTCTTTCTTGTGTTCTATGTATTATAAATCTCAATTCACATCTTCCATATCCCCCTTTTTTCAAAATAATTCTACACTCCTAGTGTTACCCCACTTGTGCACCTATTCATGTTGGGAAATCATGTTAGATGAGCAGAGTTCCAATCTCTAACCAATGATTTCATGGTAAGGACACTCCCAGTGGTCTATGGATCATTATACCCCCTACCCTTCACTCCCCAGTTGGAACTCTCATATAAATGAACATTATAATGTTTTCCTTATATTTCAAACACCAAAAATGAATCACATGGGCTTAGAGACATATAGTAAATTGTCTTGTTAATAAGATTGAGATGCAAAAAGAAAAAATATTATTGGATATAATACCTTTATTACCTATAAAATAAAAAATGGCCACAAATATATTGGAGACTCTACTTTATTATTACATGCAGTGTAACATATTTGTTGTTTATAAGTGGTCTTTTAGGATAAGTTTAGTAAACCACTACAAAAAAAATATTTCATGGAAATTTTTTATAAACCACTACTAAATTTTATGTTTTTATTAAAAAAATACACTTCTTCCTCCCCTAACCCTTATCCCTCCCTCGATATATCCTTCTCTACCAACCCCAAATCCTAGCACACTGATGCTTCTGAACCCTCCCCCATACCCCACCATCTCCCTCGAGCTCCTCATCCCACTAAAACCCAAAACTTAGAACCAACCCCTATGTTGGAACTCATGAGGCCCCCCCTGACCCTAAACCCTAGAACCACCCACCCTTTTTAGAACTCCTGATCCCTTCATCGTGTCCCACTCTTCTCCCTTAAGCTCCCCTTCCCCACTGACCCTGAACACTAGCACCACCTTGCCCCCCCCCCCCTCACCAATTCTCAAGAATCTCTAAAGCCCTCTGATCATGTGCCACTCGAACCATCATTGGTGTTGTTGTCACAACCCTATTCCCCTGATTCCTTTCTGGCAATATGGTCACAACCCCCACCATTTCCATCTCTTGAGTCATTGTCCTCACCCGAGCGCTCTCCCTATCATTTCCTTTGCTCGATCCCACACTTGAGATGAATTCATATAGGTTTGATTTCTCTCTTTATTAATAATATGAAATTGTTCCATTAGATTTATAGACTTATGTAGTGTATTATTGACTATTGTGACACTGATTGTGGTATTATTATTTTCTATTGGATGGTTTTATTTTCTATCAAGCATCATATTTATTCATTTTATTTTATTTTTGTTTTCTAGTTATTGTTGGTTCATATTTGAGGTAAATTCATCTTACAATGATATTTTAAACCCTTGGAATTTATTTTAAACTTTTGGTGTCTAGGGAATGCAACAATGGTTAGTTTCATTCTGGTCCATTCAACAAAATGGGTCAGTGTTGGGATGATAGTCATGAAGATAGAATATTTCGGGATTGTAAATTGATAGTATAAAAAGGTGTGGATAACATATTTATACTAAAATTAAATTTACCTTGGTGGTATAGGTATGAAATATTTTCCTAATAATATTTAATTATATATCCATTTCATCATCGTGAGGTTAACTGATGAGATTTGTTTATCATGCATTAATAAGGAGACTTCTCACTAGGATTCTAACATTAACTTGGTGTTATATTTCATATGAATTGGTAAATGATTATGTGCTTTTTTTTCTGGAAATTTATGGGACTACTTGTGTATTAAACCTATAGTTTTTAATGAATGGTTTTGTGAACATGGTAAATAAGATTTATCATGTGTACAGAATCATTCTTGAATCTTGCTTTGTTTATCCCGTACATGTTATTTATAGATTATTGGAACATAAAGATGGTCTAGAACTGGATGATAAAATAGTAATGTATTTAATTGTAAATAACTATCTAACTATTATTCATAATCCAATTTATTTTAAACAAATGTTAAGAATTTTAAAATGGTACTGAAAATCATAATTACATGTTTATTGCCTTATTTTTTAATATCATTTTTCATATATATAATTAGAGGACCCATTAAAATGATATAATATGATATTTCATCATCCCATTGATAGTTTTCATGACATGTCATGCCTTCACTTAAATTACATGATTTAGAATTATAGTTCATAATTAATATTATTTGAAAAAAAGGCATTTTATAAGGTGAAATATTTTTGTTTTGGTTAGTTTTAAATAATAATAAATAATTGTTCTTTTTATTACAGTTTATGTACATAACTTCCTAAATGGACCGAAGGCCTTTTTTTATTGATTTTTGATAACCCCCATTCAAGGGAATGTGGGAAACCCTTACAAGGCTCGTAATCTTAGATATTACATTTCCCATAGGCTTGGAGACATTATCGGGCCTGTAGGTCTTATTAAAATTATACAAACTATGACTAATTGAACCTGTACCTCCCCAGCATCTGTATCATGATTAGCTCTCCACCCTTGCATGGTTGTTCATCTTGTTATCATGTGTTGAGATGCACAGGCCTGGAACTGATGGAAATTCCATACCCTCTCATTCTTCCAAATTCCTTAGCCCTGCTCTGGTGAATGCGGCCTTCTCTTGAATCCTCCTCTAGATATGGTTCCATGTAGAATCTATATGTGTATCTACAATCAGGTTTCCCTAAAGGCCTTGAGGTGAACCAAAGGCCTTAAGGTATCCCAAAAGCCTTACTTACCTGAAGGTCTGGGTGGCCAAAAGGCCTTAAGGACTCCAAGCCCAAACTGGTGGCCCAAGGTGAATAATTCTGGCTGCTACAGTACCAAACAGTACCGGCTACAGTACTCCTATAGTGATTACTATAGTTCTACTAGCGTACCAACTACAATACTTCTACAGTAAACCAGAATTATGCCTTCTCCTTGTTTCAAACCTAGGTCTCATGGATGCACTTAGAGATACTACAACAATTGGTTCTCGCAAAGTACTGCTACAGTACTCACATAGTACTGCTACAGTGCTACTATAGTGCCTACTACAGTGCTGCTACAGTAACCTAGAATTATACCTCCCCCTAGTTTATGTACATAATTAGAAAATTAACTATAGTATAATGAGTATAACAATAAATAAAATAGAACAATGTTAGAATAAATAGGTGACTTTAATTTTTAATCTACTTTATATTCTCCCAATTATTATATTATTTTCCATGAGATAATGTTTAAATATATAGTATAATTTTTTGTTTTTTAATCCATGAATTAATTGAGAATGATGGTTTGAACAATAAAAAATTGGGGAAGATGTTCAATCACTGAGAATATTAACATGAAATATGACTATAGATGATAATTCATAAAACAATTCTCTAAAGTTGAAAATAATAGAAAAATAATTCAGTTTTAATTAGAACATGGTGAGATCATTTTTTGTATTAAACTAGTTTATTGACATGAATTGTTGAAAAATTTTATAACATTACATGTAAATGAAATGCTCAGATAAAATTATTCAATTGTTTGTTATTTTTGGTTACATATTTTTTACTAATGTTTATGTGATCAAATTTTATGAGCCATATTTTTTTTATAATGAGGTATTTGAATTAAATAAGATCATTATATGGGTTTTAAACATTTAATCTATATTTAAGATAAGTTTTACAAAATCTATTATCATGGATTTTCTATAATATATTTCTGGTATTTATACATGATGAAATATTTAATGAGTTATCTTTTAGTGGTCCATGGGAGAAATAATTTCTAAAAGGAAACCTCTAATTGATTTGAAATATAAAACTTTATAGTTTTTAGTATGTTCTTTATAATGGTGGAATTTTTTTCAAACCATTTTTTATAGGATGTTATAAAAACATATTTTCCTAAATGTTTTATTAGTGTTACCTCTGATAGATTTGAAATATTGTTTTTAGTATATTTTTTCGTATTATGAGTTTGTGGTTATGAAGATTTAGATCATGGTGTTATTTAATCCATAAATTATTTTTCTAAGGTACATTTTACCAAAAACCAAACCCAATATAAAATTAAAATTTTGATTATTATTGTTTTCTAGCACTAATTTCCTTATTTCTCAATTTTGGGAAACTACTCTCTAGCCAACACCCATTTATATTCCTGTTGATTATCTATTCACTCAATGAATTCACATCTTAATTAAATCTTGGATCTATTTAAATCAAACTAATTCTTATTTAAAATATTTTACCATTATCTATTATCATACTTAGTAATACTTATGTGTTTTTATTTTTTTAATAATATGTAGGAACATTTTGATATATATGGATAAAATCTGGATCATTTTTTCAAGGAGCACACCTTTTTATGCTAAGGGTTTGGAGTATTTTTTTAGATTTTTCAATTTCCAATCGATTATTTGATGGGAGAATAAGATGTGCATGTCCAAAATGTAAATTTAGAATATGGTTGAAGATATATGATGTTTATGAACACTTAATATTGAAGTAATTACCTTATAAATATTTGTGTTGGATTTGGAATAGAGAATCAAACATTACATAAAGTTTGATCACTGATGTCAATCAATATAATGAGCTCCCAACTTCATCAAAAATGGTAAATTAAATGAAAAACACTATTAAAGATGCATTAATAATTTCAATACACTAACATCAACATCAAAAAATATCATAATAACTAGTTAAGGCTGCTATATATATCAACTTGAAAAGTGATGTTTTTGAGACTATAGGACAACCAGATCAAGATTGTAACATATCATTAGATCCTCTTCTTGATTCTGTGGAGACTAATGTAAGATAAAACTTTACTAAGAAGAAAAGTTTGTTTTAAGGTTTATTTTTATGATGGAAATAAATAATTGTATAGTGGATTTTTGAAATATTGAAATCATTATTTTCTACTTAAATTGTACCATATCAAATGCATATGTGGAATTACAAATAAGGAAATGTCCATGATATTAGAATTGTTGTGTGATGCATAACCTCAACAAAAGATACCTGATTATTTTTATGATATGAAAAAAGTTGTAAAAAATCTTGGTCTAAATTATACAAAAATACATGTGTGAACCAATTATTATATGCTTTATTAGGGATAGGATTCAAGCAGACATGATTGAAAAAAATGTTCTTCTTCTAGATGGAAGTTAGTGAGTGATGTGGGACGTATGAATCAACATACTAATTTGAAGAAGAATAAAAGGAACACACCTGTAAATGTTTTTCATTACTTTCCTTTAAATCTTGGATTACAAAGATTATTTATGTCATCGAAAACTATTAAGTACCTGAAGTGGAATTCTATAGATAATAGCAATGATGGGTTAATATGATATAAAAGATATTAAAAATCATGGAATAAATTTGATTCATTACATCCCTATTTATCATCTGATCCTAGGAATGATTGATTGGGATTAGCTACTGATGGATTCAAACCATTTGGGACTTTGACCACCAGTTATAGCATTTGTTTGGTCATTTTGATCCCTTATAATATACCTCTATGGATTTGAATGTGACAAACATATTTTATCATTTTGATTATTATTCCTACAAAACAAATTGCTTTGAAATGATATTGATGTATACATATAGGCTCTAATTGGATAATTACAAGATTTATGGAGAAACGGTGTTGATACATATGATGTATCTTCTAAAACAATATTCAAAATGAAAGAGGCTCTAATGTGGACCATTAGTGGCTTCCCTAGTCATGAGAATTTAGTTGGTTAGAACACTTAAATACATTTGGATTAAACTATTTGTAACGTTTATTTTGATCCCAAATGACTACCTCACAGTAAAAAATGGTGCTTCTTGTGTCACTAAATATTTCTCAGTGCATCTCATAGATTTTGGTTAAAATTTAAAATTCAATGGTTCAATTGAACATAGACCACCTCCAATGTTTTTGACTAGTTCTAAAATATTGGCACAACATGTAAATGTTGAAATAGAATTTGGGAAGGTGCATCATTTTAATGATGGTGGGAAACGAGTTCAAAGTGAATTATCAAGATAAATCGGAACACAACAATGGAAGGAAAAAAAATATTCTTCCAAGTTATGTATTATGAATTTAATTTGTTGCGGAATAATCTTGATTTTATGCATATTGGGAATAATTTTTGTGAAAATTTGATCTTTACATTTCATAATGAGCATGGAAAATTGAAGGATCATCTTAATTCTTATAAATACTTACAAAAAACGAACATAAAGTGTGATCTCTAGCCAGATGAGAATGGAAAGTATGCTCTGGAAATTTTTGTAATGAAAAATACTGAAAAATATGCATTCTATAGAAATTTAAAACATATTAAGGTATTTTATGGGTATTCAAGTAACTTCTCAAGGTGTGGTTAATTAAAACATCGTAAGTTACATGGATTGAAAATTCATGATTCACATAATTTTTTACAGGAGTTGCTACCATTGGAATTGTGAACGTTATTACCTAAAAAGGATATTTTTGTTGTTCTCCAATTTTTCACATTCTTCAGAAAACTATGATAGAAAACTCTAAAACCATTCGATCTTGACAACCTTTAAGAGATATTTTTATTGAAACTCTTTTCAATGTAGATGATCTTTCCTCTGTCATTTTTTACTATCATGATTCATTTAACTTTTCATTTGGTCAAGGAAGATAAATTAGGAGACCCCATACATTATCGATAAATGTATCCAATTGAGAGGTATTTTATTTATATTTTTTTCATCTTAATTAAAAAATTATTATCACTTCATTAAAAACCAATAATGTTTTTTTATTTTATATCACAGATATCTTGGAATTTGAAATCATATGTGAAAAATAAAGCTCATCCAGAAGGATCTATTTCTAAAGGATATTTAGAAGAGGAGTGTCTTTCCTTTTTTTCTATATACTTGGATTATATTGAGACAAGATGAAATCAAGTGTGATGTTTTTATGACACATCAAATCAATCTCAACTACAGTGGAAATAACAAATCTTTTCTACTATTGGCCAATTAGTTAGAAGGATCTCAAATGTTACATTGATAGAAATGAAATTGTTCCAGAAACATAGGTATGTACTTATAAATAATGAAATTTCAGATCCCTTTATTTAAGATCTCATAATACAAAAAAAATATACAAATGAGAGGCCGAACATGAAATGAGAAAGATATAACAAAATATGTTAATAAAGATCTTGTAGAATGGTTTTCACAATGTTTAAGTTTATAAATATTTTAATCAACATGGATATTAGGTTGAAACATATATTTTGTAAATTTAATAATGTATATTTCTTTTTTTAGATCATGAATACTGGTACAAAAGCTGATTTTTTAGAAGATTTGAAGTTTCCAACTCGAGATCCTCTAAAATGGGCTAGAAATTTTGATGCTTATAATGTGAAAGGATTTAAATTTTGTAGATTTGATCGAGAATAGAGTTTGGAAACCCATAATAGTGGTATATTTACATTTTCCAAACTATGATAATTTTTAAAGTTAATTTATATTATTGAATTAAACTACCACAAGAATTATTTGATTTGTTTTATTCTAATTCTATTGGGTTGAAATTATCATAAGTGTTAAAATAGATTCCTTGCAATTTACTTTTAAAAACTTCTCTCTCCTGATAGATGCTAGTGAACATGAATTACATGATATATATATCTTATCATCTCAAGTGAAAATGTTATATTATGTGTAAGATATCATGGATGAATAGTGGATTGTAGTTGATCACATAAAACAAAGAGACTGTATGATATGGGTGATGAAGTGGAAGATTTTACCTTGGACATTGAATACCATCAACATCAAGAAGAGAACTTATTTTTCTATCATGATATTGAAAATATTACTATTTCAAGGGTGGATGAAGTAGATGAAGAAATGACGGTGTAGTAAAAAACATTATTGAAGGACAAAATGATTTTATGTGTAGTCATCCATTCATTTATCAACCACTTATATTATTTGTGAAGTCATTGTTTATCATAACTATGTACAATATGTTTTTTTGTACTATGAATCTATTATTATTTCTAATTTTTTTCTGCATCGATTTTTTAAAATATATGTTTTGAAGTTAATTTTATTTTATTAAATGATAGGAATGCCAAGGAGGAATTGTTTTAATGATTATATTTGACTCTCAGTCAACGTTCCATCGACCATACCAACAAATGATGATCCATCATTCTTCCTCCCTACAGCATTCAAGACACCCTCCTCTTGCCGCAACACCATCTCTCACACCCTTCATTACATCATCTTATGGAACACCCTCCATCAGTTTCCCATTAGTAACTCAACTAATGCATCCCTATCCAGTGGCCTCAACAGCAAGGGACAAATTCATCACTCATGTTTATTCATGGGGATATTGGAGGGTGACAGTTATAGGTAAAAAATTTAATATGAATAATTTTATTTTACTTTTTTTATACTAATAACTATATTTTTATAAAATATTGAAGCAATGATACTATAGAGAGAAATATTAAAAGTTCATATGTCTAGATTCTGAATATACAAAAGATAGTTGTCCCATTTGACTGTTATAGGGTCCCTATAGATGAAATAGCATAATTATTTGTCCAGATTCTAGGACAGCTGGTGGTGAAGCCAGTTACCCATTCGATTGTGTATACTGATTAGAGGCATATTCCACCATATTGGAAAATAAAGTTTTTGATTTATAAAAAATGGTAATTTTAATACATTATAGTTTAATTTAATGTCATTATGTTATTAAATTATAATATTTTAAAATTGAATATCTTTGCATAGATGTTTTTTCACTTTATTATTGACGATCTTATAGCATGAAAGTGGACATTGACAACTTTTGGAAAGAAATTAAAGGATTTTAAATTGAAATTATGGAACAAATTCAATGATACTTTTTTGATCACCCAGCAACTGTATGATATTGGGTACCAAGAAAGAAATGGAAAGTTTTTTTGATAGTCATCATCATGAGAAGCATGTGGTATTTAAATATATATTATAACATTAATATCATTTTAAATTTATAAATGCATATGAAAAGGATATAACAATGCATAAATTATTATTAAATTATATGTTATTTCTTTTGAGATGTTTTGAAGAAGAATACATCAAGTCGAGCTAAGAAAATAATCCCTCACACTGTCGGGTCACATAATTGTTTCTAGAAATTGATTGACTCTGGTAATATTTCCATTAGATTAAATATTTGTAAGAAAATATTATTGATTTCATATGTTAAATTATTTATTTATCTTTGTTTAATGTTTTCAGATAATTTAGGTCACCAAGTATCCCAAACAGAACTATTTTTGGATGTTCATAAAAAACTGATGGGAATTATGTTAATGAGTCTTCCAAAGAAGTTGGGTTATGAATTCATTTTCCATTATAATAACTTATTATTAGTAGTCACTATGTTGAAATATATTTCTTAAAATATGAATGATATTTTATTTATAGGTAAAAATTAAATAACTATGGGATGTCAATATCACACATCCCTTCTCAGTCTCCCATGATGAACTAGTTGGTAAATTCATTGGGAATGAGCACCATGGTCGAGTGCATGGGATGGGTTTAGAACCATTACTATATGAGGTATTTGGTAGACCATAAGAAATTGTAGTTGCATCTACTTCTAGTTTTAGTTACTGCCTACCCTGAGATGCACATAGAGACTGTGTTTCTATGAAAAGCACAATTCATGAACTATGGGCTCAGATATCCTCGTAGTAAAAAATGTTGGTTGATTTATATTAGAAGACAAATAGATATTTCCCTAGTTATATGGCATTGATGACTAGTGGTGAGTAGGAAAATTACACAACTTCAAAATGATTTAGTTCACAAAATTTTATTGTATTAAGTTTAAATAAAAATATAAAACACTATTTAATTTTCAATATAATTATCTTACAGGTGTTGGTAGCAAGAAGTGGTGAAGGAGATGGACAAAGTATCGAGAAGAGTTAATTAGGTATTGATTAGTGTTATCATTATAGGTGGATAATATTAGAACTAAGTAATTCTTCAGATATTATTTTGTAGGAAAATTGGATTGATATGAATTATTTTTTTATAATAGAGAAAATGGGAACTGTTCGATGGTGATATATATGTTTTTGTGTTAATAAATTTCTTATTATTTTTTGTGTGATCATAAGGTATATTTTTAATTTTTTAATAAGTGATTTATATGGCTGTTTTTGGATGCATTGGTTGGAATGTGTTGGGTAGTATGCTAATGTGGGATAGCATGATATATATTATGGGTTCATTTTTATATGATCAATAATGTTGGGAATTGTAGTGATGTTTGGGGTAGTGGGTGATACAAAAAATGAGATGGTTGGCATAGTATAATATTCTGGAACTCTCTATATTAAAATGGTGCATTTTTTTTTAGGGTTGACTATTGTACTAGGGTTGCAGATTTTATGGTTGCGTTTTCTGGAAAACAGAGTATAGAAGTGGTTTAAACTGCCACAAAATATGACATATTATTGTTTATTGGTGGTTTTAACTGCCACTATAAATGGAGATTTTTTTAGGTGGTTATAACTACCTCTATATAAATCCATTATTTTTTTATGGTGGTTTTATCCATTTTTTTGCAGGGATTTTCTTGTCAAAAAATATTAAAGATATGGAAATGGTTTAAACTACTGATAAATGCTTCCCTTTTTTGTCATAAAACCACCGATAAAATGGAAATAAATACTACTAAACATACTTTATGTAATAGTTACTAGAAATCACTACTAAATGGACGATAATGACACATGTTGAATGTCAACACCAACTTTAGCAGTGGTTTTTTGGAACTATCATGGAAACATTATTTGGTGGTTTTAACCACCACAAAAAGATGATTTTTTTTTAGTAATAAGAAAGTTGAGTCCCCCTAGATCGGCCTCATTAATCAAGAACTCTAACTTGACCAGCCTTCATCATGTAGCCTCCAAGGCATACTATTTCCAGGATAACTCTTCTACTTCCTCCTTCTTAATAGGGCAGACCTCATCAGCCCAAATCCAAACTCGACCCTACTCAACCTGGAACTTAGTCCCTATAGATTCTACCCCTAATACCTCATCCTCATCCTCCATAAAATGTTCTCTTAGTTGGGTGATGATATCTGTTTTATCATTGGAAATAGATTCATGATTTTTGACATGATCTTCATGTAAAGTGAGTTCTTTTCATCATCCTAAGGAACATTTTTACCTTTATAATTATCCATCTTCCGTACAACATCAAACTCCCAATGTTCCATTCACACCCTATTGATGATATAGTCATGGAACAATAGATGTAGAGAACAAAAATCCACCCCTACAGTGCCCAGGTTCAGAAACTAGTGGTAGAGAGACCCCATTCGGCTCACTAGGTTAGCCTCCGAGGTGTGGGTGATGAAAATTTTAAAACTTCTCCACTTGTTTATCTGAAAAATGTGATTCTATTTGGTGACATGAGACCCAGAGTCTTTTAGATCCTTTGGTGGTGAAAGCTCAAACTTGATGAAAGCTATGAGAATTATGGAAGTATGGTCCTCCTCAAGGAGCCTCTAAGATGGGATAGTCTACACATAAATAGGATGGTCATCTTGGTATGACTCTTTACCAATGGAAAATCTCTTCTAGACTCAATTTCCACCTCCCCCATAACCATATTAGTATCTACAAAAGGTTTATCTTATGGGATCAAGGTTGGGTCACCATGAATGGATGGTTCCTTAATGGCTATTTTAACTGCTAGATTAGGAATATTTCCTCCCTCATCCACACATAATTACTGATGACACACTTTCTTGGTCGCTATTTTAGAAAAGGGTAGGGTATTTAGTCCAACCTATAGCAATAAAAAAGGTATAGATAAATTGTGCAAAAAGATACTTACATGAGGTGAAGAATTGATTGATATCCACATTTGGGGACTATAATGGGAATTACACTACTATAGATCCCTTGGTGCTAGTTTTTACTTGAACAGACACCATGGGGCCCCTCAATGCTGTATGGATAGAATTTGTATGAGAAAAACATGTCAATGTAACAAAATCAAGCAGTTATCAAATACTCTAAGAGAATTTGGAAAAATAAGATTCAGAGTATAACATTTATGGGTCATGGGGATATCAACGATGAGAATCCCTAGGATACATGTCTCATCAGTAGCAAGATCTTCCATTGGGATGCCTATTTGATGCCCCCATAGATGATCGAGAGGATTGGAGGGTCTAGAACTTCCCCTCAAACATCCTTTAGAGACACCTCTTATGTTGGGTATTCAAGAACAAACATTGAGGTGGGGTCATTAGAACCCGTAAATAATCAATCATCACCCTGAATAAAGGCACCCTGGATGTCCTCAGTTGACTCCTACATAAGTCAAATTTTTGTGTAAGAGGTGATTAAGGAAATAAAATCAGAAATATATAGACGAATTGACATGTTCAAAATTAAACTCAATAAATAAGATATTGGTCAATTCATATTCATCATGAGTGACCTTCAAACTCTTTTGATATCTTTACAAATCAGTGTCATATCCCTAGGATTCCTCACCACTAGATCTCTATGTGTCGATACTGGGGGGATGGTACATCATGGGATGACATCTCAGTAGAGGTTGTGTCCTAAAGCTCCGCACTAAACATATTTTATACCCAATCGGTGGTAGTAAAAACTTATCTATGATAACATGTGAAGGTATCCATGTCTACTAGGTATGAAAATATTTATTTTAATCTCACTCGGGTTGTGATTCCCAGGAGACCGACCTCTAAAAACTCAATCCCCTCTCTAGTTAGCCCCCTCCATAATAGCCATATGAAAAAACCAAAACATTCCGAATTCTACCCATTAAATGGGGAAGTAGAAATCATTGGATGGGTGAACCATATATCAATGATTATTTCTCAGGGCCTCTCTAGACCGGTTCATCTCTATGCAAGAGATATTTTCTTTCTCTTACGGCCACTTACATGGGAGCATGACCCAACCAAAGGATAGAGCCCTGGTATGCCCCTAAACTCCCACTGTCTTTTCCCTATAATATTCCCTAACTCCCAATACATGCCTTGAAGACAATTCATCATTTTTCCTTACTAATCTTTTGGATCTTATTATGGTTATGCCTTCCTCACCAGTTAGTGTATGATCATTCCTAGATACTTCGTTACCCAGTTTTCAGTGTGTAGTTCTATGTAAATCTAGTGTTGATATTGGATATCATTAGCATAATTTTCTCCCTAGAAACTTCATCCGCAAACATCCACCATAACTGATTAAGGACACAAGGGTTACTCTATTTATTTTCCCCTTTGTATACTTTCTTTATTGGATTTTGGATGCATATGAATTATAGAACGAACTGAGATGGAGTGAACAGTTTGCAATAGGTGTTTCCATAGATCCTTGTAACAAGAACTCTACCCCAAAAGGCATGAAGGTATTTCCTATTCTCAAACTTCCTCTCCATATTATTAACCATATTTATAGTTGGGGTTGATAATGGCCTAAAATTGAAGCTCCTGACGTTGTTAATACACACTATCACCCTGAATTTGTTGAGCATCACTAGTCGGACCCTAATGATGTTGAAGAGTGAAGGGTGTAGACTGACATTCAGGGGTAATGTAGTTCATAATCTCATATTCCCCAATGTGATACAACATCCATCCATACAGAAAGTGGAATGGATTGCAGATACACTAGGCCATGTCCCCCTTTAAAATATTCCCCAGTTGACTGTAGATCATGGTCAGCACTAAGACACCCAACTTCACTCGATTCCCCAACACCATGATTGAATCCTTCACTAGCATCCCTGACAGTAGACTCATGTGAGCATCCTTGACCGATAGTAACCATCTTCTCAAGAAAGTGTCCATAAATTCCATATACTTAACTCTAGATTCTTGTTATTCATGTTGTATCCCCATTCTTGATATCAACCTTCTTCCGATAACAGCCAATAGGACTCGAACCTCCTCTTATGTCATGGTACCCAACACTATCTTGTGATCCTTTTCATCTTATCAGCTATCACATTTAATAATACTAAAAACTATGTCTTGAATGTGATATCTCTGTAGAAAGGGGTTTGATGGCCCAATACTGAGCTCAAATGGTTCAGGAGGATCTGCGCTAAAACTGGTGTCTACTCTATATTCCCACAAACATTTGGTGCTTTTAAAAAATATTAATATTGATAACCTTTTAGTGGTATACCACTAATGTATTGAATATCACAAAATCTTATTCCTACCTACCCATGATGAAGGTGGATGAGGCACATATCCGGAAACCACAGGTTGAAGAGATCCAACAACAACTCTAGTAGATGATTAACATGGAACCGGGACATCCATACTACTTTATACAACATAATATGATGTAAATAAACCTTATACTCTTCCCAAGTGAATCCTACCCAATATACTTTCACCCACTCATCGGTGAAGTTACTCCAAGCTTTCATATCCCAATCTTCATACCATCCCAAACAGTTGTTTCTGATGATGTGTTGAATGATTATCATATAATGGGTGGGGAATTCTCCATCTAATGGATATTCCCCCATACCTATCCTTATTATTATTCTCAAGGTGTATGTAGTGGTATCTTCTCATTATCTTATTGGGTTTCCAATAGTAGTAGAATTCCACTAGTTGAGCTCTCCATGACGAGCGAACAAAAACCTTGGAGTGTTAACTTCCATGGCCGGGATAATGAAATCATCCAATAGCCTAAAATTATAATTTCATAGTATATTACTCAGTTAACACCACCTTTACGATTCTATTAGCTAACTTAACATATTTTAATTCTTATAAATAACCTACCTAGCTCGATGAATTTTAGGATTCCCTGCCATTTCATACCTCCAAGCAGCAGCAGTGGTAGCAATGGTTCCTAGGTTAACTAGGTTGTCTATTTCCAAGATGTTTTGATATTTTTTAAAGGTAAGATCATCTAAATTAGTCTGTGTTCATAAAAATAAGTAATTTCATGCAATTCCTATTTTTTTCATCAAATTGGGTGGTTTATGCATAAAAATACGTTGATAAAAAGGACTTGTGCGAACATCGTAGCTTAGAGATCGAGAGTTCGTGAAAAGGCTTAAGTTCCCCACACAAGTTGAATCTTATAATGTGTGAAATTTTGTTGATGTACAAGGAACCATTAACCCTATTTATAGTAAAGGGACCCCCCCCCCCCCCCACCCCCATTTATGTATGTGTGTAATTGGTTGGTGTGACCTAAACTGATACTTGTGTGATGAGGTGGAAACTTTCCATACACTTCACCATTTTATTCAAAACATGAACTTCTAGTTTTTAGTCAGATCTAATTCTAATGGGGTGGGGGATTTTCAGGTGCCAAAAAAGTTCCCAAATCCCTATAATATTGGTTTTCTCTAAAAACAAATACACAAAGCACTCTATGGGATCATTCTAGGTTCGGGGGACCGAGCACGCACAACTTTTGGGTTATGTGTGAAAATTACTATTTGTCATGAAACTGAAGTGCATGGGAATGGTGATGATAGAACACCAAGTTGTGTTGGAAGTTAAAAATCCCCCCAAAACCAAAAAAAATTATTGTTACACAACATTTACCCAATTCATGTAACCCTAATTTTGATACACAAAGCATGTGTGGGAGAAAGGTGATGTCAAACTGTTTCCTTACATGATTTTCCACAAACAAAAAATGAAATAGGAGCACACAAATAGTTTTCATGAAAAAGGTAGATTATGTTTCTGAATATTCCAATTTTTTCTATAAATAGAGAATCATACCCCACTAATTTTTGGGAAACACTTCTAAAAGTTTATGTGTCGACTCTTTCTCACACAACCAACTCATTCGTGATATCACACAACTAAATACCCTCATGGATAACCAAAGGTAGAAAACTTGTGTGACTAAACCCACATAGGCATGAAAGTATCTTGGATCATGTTTAAAATGTCCTTGAACAACTTCCCCTAAAGTATTTGTGAGTGCATGTAAGTTGATTTCCCTTCATGCAATCCAAAACACTGGGTGACTCTAGAAGTTTCATGCACATATTCCCCCAATATTCATGACATGTTCTTTTACTCGATACCATGGATCATGAAACACCACTTGCGCATGAAATTTCAGATATACATGTAATAACCTCTAGGTCCCTGACCTGGTTCCTTATTCAACCAAACACTCTTGTATTCAAGTTGATTTATCTGGTTACTTACACCTACTTTGACAGGGTTCACCCATGCACTAATCTCTTGTGCAACCCACATTATCAACCCTCATGTCTAACCTCTTTGCTTCAAGCACAACTTGGACAGTTGTACCACCTATATCTCCTATGAAAAGGCACCTTGATTTCAAAATCCCTATTTTCCACTTCTACATGATGTTTTTTACACCATGCACCACCCAGAGGTGCCTGTGAAGTAGACATGTAAGCTCTAAAGGTGGCATTATCATGGGAAACTGGTTACATTTATCTATGGGTAGGATTAGAAAAATATCCGTCTCTCCTACATGGATATGGTCTCCCGAGGAGTAGGCCCCCTCCACATCCAAGATGTTATATGTCAAACTACATTTCCCAAAATCATAGTCAAATGACATTAAACTTCATGACAACATCCTCATTACATGTTGTAAAACAGTAGCCCCACCATATGTGGTGAACATAGTATTCCCCATGTATGAATGGAATGGGCTGACATCCCACCTTCTACCTAATGTTGTTAACATGGGATTCCCTATGAATATCATGGTATGACACCCCACATCCTACCATGTGTGATGAACATAACATACCCCATGTATAATCATCATGGGATGAAAAATCCTCCCCCATCATAGGATGAGACACCTGAAATGGGAATCCTCTATGCATAATCCATACACTATCCCTTCTTCTCACTCCTTCAGTGACATGAGCATCCTTACTGCATGAATTTAAAATTCATGGACTAGCCCTTTCACATGACCTTAAACTGTGAACATAAACTATGTGGGTTTTGAAACTTTTCTCCTCATAAGGTAAATATGATTCCTCCATGGGGCCCAATCCCAACACACATGGGATACCTCATTGAGGTTTAATCTGAACACCGCCATTAAATGTTAATGTCTTACCCATGGAAGGTGGGAACTCCAATGTGTTCCCATCTCCCACAACTGGGAACACTCTCTCTCATCATAATAAGTATGTTTGTCTTCCCCCTGGTAGGATAGGAACCTAAAGTGTGATCATCTTCTCCATGGGAACACACTAAAATCCCACCAACTAGCCCCCACAAGACATTAAACCTAATACCAACCTTTCCACACAAGACATTAAACCTATGAATAACTTATACGCAAAAGTTGTTAAACCTATGATCAACCTTTACCCACAATATGATAGCCTAGTTCCACCACCATATGATCCAGAATCTCTATCTCATGCAATGATCATGGGTTCATTGAGACAAAAATTCACAAAAGTATTACACCCCAATCGCAAATTACCTAGTTATCGACATAGGATTCCTTTGGTCGCACACCTAATATTATTCAAATATGAGATGCTATCCAATTTTAAATAGGAATAATTTATAGGTTTCCAGTAGACCAAAATCCAAAAAATTATAAATGTGTCCAATGTTACCATTATCTATGACCATAAGTAACTCCCCTGTTATAGCAGGAGTGGTGTAATTAACTAACAACCACCTTGATATAGAATTGGGAATGAGTTTAATGAATAAGACTCAAATATATGATGGATAACCCAAATATGAAATGATATCTTGAGGATGAATTCCTGGAAGGAGGAACCAAAATCCAATAATCATTTTTTGATAAAGGATCCAATATCACTGAGATTGGCAGTGGAGGTCACCTACCTTTGGAAGGTGATAATGTAGGGAATCCAACTAGCCACCCTAGAGATGGCACGACCAAGTACATGGAAGAAAACAAATTCATGTGATTTAAGGGATGTAAAAATAACAACATCATCTTCCCTATTCATTCCCAGGTAGAAAGAATCATAAAACAAACAAATCAGGATCATTCTATAGAGGGTCTTTGAAATAGGTGTATCACTGAATTTGTGTATATTGAGAACTCAAACTCATGGTTCAGTTGAACACTGTGGAAATCTTATTTAAAGACATAAAAAACTCCCAAAAATAGTAATAACATCAATTTTGAGTTTTAATCCAACTATCTAAGATAAATACCCATTTTTAATAAGATTTAAGACCCATACAATTATACAATTTCAATTAGAAGTTTATATTTATCATTTCACCAATATATGATCATAGATTGGTTCTAAATATAAAACATGTCTTCCCTTAACTGGTAATTGATTTTTTATTTATGTAAATAAATTTATTCCATGCCAATAATAGCATAAAATTCTACTAGATAGTGAATAACAATATTTACAGGATTCACATTCCCCAAAAATTCAATTTTATAAGAATCATATAATTGAGATGTGATCATTGTACCATTAGGTTTTTTAACTAATAATTCAAAATATAATCATCAAGGTGGTACTATTGTACCTATATAAAAAAATTAGATATAAAATAGTGGGTAAAACCATAGTAAAATTAGACTTTAGTAGTTCTACAGTGGATGGTATGTTTTCCTTTCACCACTTCATTATCCACATCAGCAATAGTGATCGCATGAGATTTACCTTTATATCTAGGATTAAGAGTTTTATAATTTCAAAAATTCTCATTAGACTTAAAATTTGATCACTAGTTAGAATAATTCTCATAAATATTGAATTTGTAACACAAGAGTGTGGGTCGTGCATTTTTTGAGAATTTTCATAGTTCCTTTCATTGGATGATTTCTTCATATCACTTTGGTAGTTGATTTATTGATAAAATTACTTACCACAATAAAAACATTTACTAGAACCCTTAATAAAATTTCCTCCATGTTTCCTTCCACACTTTGAGCATAAAGGAAGGATTATCTTCTTCTCTGCATGTCTATTAGAGTTTCCTTTGAATCTCATCCATTTTTTCTTATCAAGACCATGAAATTTATGGGCAACTCCAATCTATATTTTCATATTGATAGAACATCAGATGATTTATTCATATCTAATTAAGTCTATTATGGTTAAAACCATTCAGATACTTGGTTTTAATCTATTTAAGAATTAATTGACCCTAGGTTCAGGTTGGATTATAATACTAGATGCATACCACACTAGTCTTGTAAAATTTTCCTCATAGGTATATAAAAAATCCATTTTCCTTCTACTTTAACTCAGTGAATTTATTCTCTAACTTAATACAAAGAATATGAGTAAAGTACTAATTGAAAAATAATCTCTTAAACTCATCCCACTCTATGGATTTAATTTCTTTCTACTATCTAATATTCTTGACAAGTGTCCACCATTGATCCACTTAACCTTCCAAATAAAAGACCAAAAAAATGAATTTTTCATGCTTCAAAAACTAAAGAATGGAACATATATTCTCAATGGAGCTGATCTAATGCTCAATATCTAGTGAATCAGTAGACCCACTAAAATAAGGTTGACATTTTTTGCATGAATGAATCAACAAAACATTGTTCCATATTTTTATTTTTTGGAAGTTTATCATGATTTATAGCTTAAGAATGTTGTGTTATCATAGAATAAATATTTTACATTTCATATCCCATGAAATTTTGTTTCTTAAGAGGAAAAACACAAAATTTTCCATCACATTTAGCATTAACATAGTTATTTTGGGTTAGAACCATTAACTAAAACCAAAAATCATAGTGTGAAAACAATAATCAAAGTGCAAAACCATATAATCATGAAAAAGCATTTATAATATGTAAAAAGCATGACACATAATTTTAAATCTATAACACCTTAGTTTTTTCCTATGATATTCCTGATCGTTATCTATTCAAATCATTCATAATGGTTTATAATAAAAATATGAATTAACCAAAGAATATACTCTTAGAGTATCTAACTAGAATAAATTCCAAGATATACTCAGCCAACTCTTTTCGAGGTTATTACCCTTATATGCATCTAGTCCAAACCCATATCCACTCGCAATATCTAAACAATAATATTATCATGCAAAAACCATGCTCATTTCTTTACCATAACACTAGATGTTTTCCTACACGTAGTATTATCCTATGGGTTCTCACTAAAGTTTTCTCATTCTAGTTTTTAAAGGTTCACTAAACCATGTTATAATTCTAACTATAGTGACCCGTAATTTATATATATATATATATATATATATATAATATTATTATATGAATATTCATTACATAACATAACATTCCATTCGAGAATCATATTGGCCTTTTATCTTTAGAAACATTGATACATAAACATCTCATTCATAGGTAAACCACATCATCATCCACTAGGTTCTTCATAACAAGCACCTTTCAAAGATATATCATACTTTATACCTTTATTTACAACATGGGGAATGGAAATGTAAAAATGGTTAGTTTATATGCTTATTAAGGGAAAAATCGATATATCAATGATCACTTAAACATGACATGAGCATAAGGGTATTACAATATGAACATAAAATTTGAAAAATATGACCTTCATATCATAGACCATAATCTTGATCCATGGAATAAATATTGGAATTTCATATTATAATAATCAAAAAATAACCAAATAACATAATTTATGAGAACAAAAGCATAAGATTTAGATTTATGGTATACACATAATCATAGAAAATCATTTCCATAGTAGTTAAGGATCACTATTAAGACTATTATATTGGATTGGTTTCAATTAAAATTCCATTATAGTAGTCAATTTTATCTCCTAATACTATCATTGTGTAAAAATTCCCTTATTGAGATGGCTTCACTCCCCATTCCATTCTTGTTTATCTCATGAGAAACCTATCTTTACCTAATACATTAAAGGGCTATATTATTCCAAGCCCACCAATCATACATATGTATCCCAAAATATCATAAGTTTTTCATCATATCTTAACCCATGAAAATGTAAAGGGCTTCATAAACATTTAATCATACCATAACCCATGGAAATAAATGTGCTTCATAAATATTTCATTAATTTATCATTGCAAAATCCATAGAAAATGAATGATTTTCATAAAAAACTTATCATTTTAATCATAAAACATATAGAGAGATAATTTAAAAAGTATCATTATATAATATCCC
Organism: Viscum album; assembly: GCA_963277665.1. Lineage (NCBI taxonomy): Eukaryota > Viridiplantae > Streptophyta > Magnoliopsida > Santalales > Viscaceae > Viscum > Viscum album. Next base: position 1,187,654,275 of record OY728130.1, on the reverse strand, counting down.
TATTAAATATTAGGAAACATCAAATTATATCTTCTTATATGATAAATTCCTTTAAAAAATCTCTTGAAGCGTGTCTTGAGAAAAATACCCTTTTCACTTTGAATTTACTTACTTAAAATCTAAGAATTTTTGAAATTTTAAAGTAAAAATATTCACTGAAAATAAAATTTGAAACATGTAAAGGGATTTTGAAAAAATTGAGTTTTCATGAAAAAGCTAAATTATATTCATGCTATATAAGTTAAAATAAAACATTCCTTCTTCCCTTTTATAAAAAATCAAAAAGTACCACATTTGGAAAATAAAAAAAAGGCACATTTTAAAAAAACATTTTCAAATTAAATCAAGTGTTAAAATGAATTATACATTAATATATAAATATTAAAAATATACTTGAATTATTTTTAATAAAACATGGATATGGAAGAAAACGGGGTTTTGAAAGAAGAGATAAATAAAGTCAGTTTTCCTTAAAAATATTATTTTGGTCTCTTGGGTATATAAAAAGAATGAAATGAAAGAAAAAAAATGAAATATCAATAGATATATTGATGATGATAACATCCATTTGTTTCTTGTGAGATAGATAATAATATTTCATTATCAAAAAAATAATGATAAAAATTTTCAATAAATAACGAGATTGTAACATAAAACCCTCAAATCTAGTTCCACTTGCTTAAAAAACACTCTGACCACATGTATAATAAAATTTAGTTTATTATAATTATATAAAATTTTTATTAACATAATTATAATATCATATAATATCCAATATTAATATTTAAATATCTATTTAATAAATATTACGAATTAAAATTTTCATTTAAGAGTGTCAACTATTTTATTCTTTATGAGTATTTCAGTTTGGAAGTTTTGGTCCTTATAGATTGATCATAGTTAAATAATATATATAATTTTAATGATTATTTATATATCATACATATTAATTATATACATATTTATAGTCATCCATAAAATTATAAATATAAAATAAATCACACCGCTCAAGGTGACGGTAGGACATACATGCGCATGAACGTTGTTTTCATTTTTCAACAGATGGGATGAATGAAAGATAAATATTAATTAATAATTTCAAAATATTTATTATATAATATATATCATATATATTTATTAAATATTTTTTTATTACCATCCAATTAAAATTCAAATGAAAAAATCACATTGCTTAATAGATGTGGTAGTCTACATGTATGTGCGAGTGGTGTTATCATTTTCCAACAGATTGGAAGGTTTGAAGGTAAATGTGATATTATTATTAAAAATTATAATAATTTCATAAATATAATATATAAACATTATTCCCATAATTATAACCTTCAATGAATGATTATGATGGATAATGCATTATATAGCTACGTGCAGACGGTAAGTCGTACGTACGCACGAGCGATACTTTCACTTTCAATTTGGTGAAAAAGAGGGTTAATAAAGTTGGTTTCATAATATTAATAACATTTAATCATATTTATGATACTTAATTAATAATTTTATGTTAAATAAAATGTATTTATATGACTTAATAAAAGAATTAAAAGGAAAGTGATCAGTTATGGTGATCACATATTCTTTGAAATAACTCCTTCAGATATTTTCTTAAGGACCCAAAGGTTGGCCTTTTTGGGAGACATAAAAATATAAAATGTGTCTAGGTAATTTTTAATAATAATTTTATAGGTTTTTTTCAATGTTTAATAGTTAATTTTTTGTAAATAAAAAAAATTAGGGATATCCTTTTATAAGGGTGGGAGAGAACACATTTAAAACTACTTAAAAGTATGAAATATAATAATGTCATTCTCAAGCTTAATGTTCCAAAATGGCCATGAATTAGAAAAAAAATGAGGATATGTTAAAAATAAATTTATCCAATGATGTTTATATATTTTTTTATTATTTTAAACATTATTGTTTTGATTAACCCCTTCGTTAATCAATTTTGATCTTAACTGCGATAACAATTATTTCAAACTTAAAGGGTTAGAAATGTTACCATAAATGAAAAAATGATACATAAATGGAAAATAGTTGATATTTTTATTTCATATTATATTAACTTGGACAAATATAATACTTTTAGGATTTTTAAATCACTTACAAAAATATTATTTATTAGAAAATATCATTAAAATTAATTTTGGATTTATTCAATTAATTTGACTTTAAAGACACAAATAAAATGATGTTATTAAAAAATAATGTTTTCACATATCCCTAATATGGAATATATATCTGAAAAATTATCAGAACATGATAATTCACTTAAATTGTACTACTTTTAATATTTTTAAATTCATTTTTTTTAATTAATTGAATAAATACACTCAGATAGTTGCATAAGTGTTTAATGTAATTATTCAATCACTAAAATTTAAAAAATAAATTTTTATGATAGAAAAATAATTTATCTTTCAAATAAACATTTATAACTGAACATATCCTCTTATTATCATTATATAAAAAATTTAGAGATATTAAAGTCCATATAGTGACATTATGTATTTATTATTTTCTTAAATTAATATAAAGGTCATATTCAATTAAATAAGGAACCAAGTGGCCATATATTTGAGAATAGTATGTAAATTTATGATCACCACTTATAAAAAATGATAATGACAAGATTTAGTTAAATTTTGAATCATCAACCCAAAGTTTTAACCCTATTTTACATGTTTTACCCTTGCCGAGGTGACAAAAATTTAATATGGTTACTATTCATACAAACCAAAAATATAAGGGAACTATTTTACCATTTTTATCCTCTTTATTATAAATATAAAATTCTTTTTTTAAGATTCAATTTATATAAATTTCATAAATTCATTTTAATATAATTGTGAAAAATTCCACGAAAACAACTTTTTAGAAAAATATATTTTTAAGCATAACAATGGATTTATTCTTATCACATGCCTAGAAAAAAATATTATATGAAATTTAAAACATTTTCTTGAATATATAACATATAAATTACATTTAAATCATTTAAAAATAGTGAATAATTTAATTTATTATAATAAAAAATAATAAGCACATAAAAACATTTTTTTAGCAAAACATCTCTTTTACTTTCAATTGATATCATTGTTATATATAATAAATTTATAAATAATGATATTATTTTATACATGTGAAAACCATAATTTTTTAATAGTTTAGTTTGTGCTATTCATACCCACCAATTTAACAACTAAGTTATAATGATATATTGTATTATAGTTCATTTCGACTCGATGTTGTGTGTATCCCAAGCTATCACATAAATTTAATTTATTTGAAAAGAATTATATCATAAAATACTAGGGTGTTAAAAATAGGTTCTATTAAGGTTAAGATTAGACTCTAGAAAATTTCTTCATTGGGTGATAATTATATAGATAAAAATGTTTTTTACAATGATTTACCTCTTTCTGATTGGCATAGTAGTCAATAAATAGACATAAGGTTAGGTTTTAATTCCAATTAATTACCCAATGGACCTTTACATTTTTTTTCCTCAATAAACCTCATTTCATGTAATTATTATTATTATTGTTGTTGTTGTTGTTGTTGTTGTTGTTGTTGTTGTTGTTGTTGTTGTTGTTGTTATTTTATTTATGACATGATCTAACCCACGTAATGATAAATATTATTTTACAGTCAAGTTAAAAAATATTTATCAGCAGACCCGTCTTGGTCCACTCATCCGCCTTATAATTTTTTGAATACCTAAATAAATTTATAATTAAATATTAATCATTAAATAAATAAATATTTTATTTACATTTTTGGAATAAATATATTTTTTATAATCATGTAATTAAATAAATTATTTATTTTATTGCGATTAAAAATCCATAAATATAAATTATATATAATCACATAATTATTAATTACCCAGAGAATAAATATTTATTTAAAATTTATGATCAAATAAAATATCCTAAATAAATATTATTTGTTTGGTCTAGAAAATAACCATTTATTCCAATTGTTAAATTATAATTGAATTTAGTTGAGATGAAAGGATATAAAAAATGTGTGATTGACTAGGATTCATTCTTTGTGTAATTATGTAGACTTTCTTAAAGAGTAATATTACTATTTAACAATGGGTCATGTTAACTATAGAAAAATAAGTTAATGTCACAATGATTATAACAACATCTGGACGCTCACTATGTAATATAATCTCTCTCTCTATCATCAAACATGTTATACACTCATATGATCAACCTATATGATTAATATGTATTTATTATAATACATGAAATGAACACTTTAATACACCATGTCTATGGAATTTAATTTGATATTTATATTTCAATCAAAGGGTTTAGATTTCAACATCAATTAAGATAGAAGGGAAAATCCATCCTTCACTTATTCATTAATAATATATTACTCATGATGCACTCAATATACCTAAATTCACTATAAACTTAAAGGTCATGTTTTATGATAATACATATAAGTACAAAACTTAAGATATGAACTAATAATGATCTTAAAGCCTTAGTATAATTACACACACTTGCATAAAGGAATATCAAATGGCACATAAACATGTGGAGTTATTATAAGAGGGGATGTTCACATAATATCCTAACTTAGAGATTACCTAGTGCGAATATCATGGGATGAATCCTCGTCTGCTTATGATTACTCACACAAATCAATCAATAATATATGTGTCCCATGATATAATTTTATCATAGCATAGAAAAATATTTAATAATATCATTACAAAATATCAAGTTTCTAATCACAATGGGGAACTTCTATGACCTTTTTAATAAAACAGATACATGAGTACAAAATTACCTTAAATTCACATAGAACAATAAACAATATGTAATAATATATTTAATTGATTTTCACTTATTTGAAAATAAATATAATCTAAACTAAAAAATAGTTGGTTCTAGGCCACAAAATCCAATAGATGTGACATGAAATATCACTATATTGAAGAATTTATTCCTATGAATCCATCTTAAAAACAAAAAATTACCAAGGAATGGATGATATAATAGAAAACTATAGTTGATATATCTCTAATTATTGAAGTGGATCAGAAATAAATTAAGTGGAGAATGTTATGGATCATTGATAATGGCTCCTCATCACATGTGATATGAGATACAAGGATTTTAAAAAATATTATAAACAATGATGGTGGTGCAATAAAATTTTTCAAAAAAAATATCTTAAAAGATAAAAGGCATTGGAATAATATAAATGGATTCCCAAAAACTAAAATAAAAAAGATTATTTAATTTTTTATGTGGTAAAACATAATCTATTATGTGTGAGTCAAATATGTATTAATAAGAATGAGGTTATTTTCAAGAGAAACACTTTTCTTATCTCAAGAATAAAATATGGGAATTGTATCACTTTAGTTTAGTGGAATAATAGGAATATATTCCATATTAGAGAATAAAAAATCATTCTACTTGAGTTTCAAATATGAAAATAATTTTTTTAATAGAATCCTTGGTCATCATTGTTATAGAACATTAAATAACATTTCCTAGGGAGATGTAGTAAGGGACATGAATCACTACAAAAGAGAAATATAATATGTTTTTTAGATATTTAAAAAAGATAAAACCACTCAATTGATGCATAAAATTGTTGACATTTAGAACACAAGACTCTTGAATTGATACACATTGTTTTTTAGACCCATAATCAATAAATCCACTCAAGTGGATCTTAATTTCATCAAATTATCTAATGATTACAATTCAATTCCCAATGTTTTATTAATGAAAAAACAAGTCTAAGGTATTGGATATTTTTAAAACGATTAGAAACAAATTTGAGGAAGAGTTGGGAATGTGAATCAAGAAGTTAAGAGCTAAAAATGGAAAATATTTCACAAGATGAGTGAGATTCCAAATAAGATTCATACAGACACCTAAGTGGGGGGTTAATCATATGTTGACTAGTTTCTTATAATTCAAAATTAATCCTAAAAACATTTACCCCATTTTTTAACATAAACTCTATTTTTAGTTAATGAAATGAATGTTTTTGTCTTTTATTAAGGAAAGTAATTCATATAGGTAATAAAGTATGAAAAGTAAATGTAGCATAGATAGTTGAAAAAGTTTTTTACAATGACCTACTCCTTTTTATACTTGAATTATATATCTTATTAAATCTCCACTATAATCTTATCATAATTATAAGTGGATTGTGGGGAGTTTTTATCTTAACCCACTAGTGCATCCAACACCCACACCTCTTGTATACAATATTGCTTCTTTTGAAGCTTTACATGGTTGTAAAAACATCCTACTATAATCCCCATGTATAGTATGAATCCCTAGGGTTTTATGGAATCCCAAAATGTATATTGAAGTGTTTATATTAGATTATATTTGATATATATCACCTATTATTACACTATGATTTTTCATCCACCATATTTGATCTCCTTACTCTCACAATAATGTCTTTTAATGCCACCAAGTCTTTAAAAATGGTACCTACAACTTATTCACTGCATACAAAAAAATTTATAGATCTTATTTAGAACTTTTCCAGTTTATTCATCACTCATTAATCTCCATTGATCATTAATATTTATTAGTTCCTCTTTATTATGAATGGATATATATCTACAATAGTACAATAAAAAATAGTGTCAATCTCTCCTTAGGATTCTTCTCTCATGTTCTTTATAACTTCAAATCATGACTATAACCATAGAAAATGGTAAAATCATTATTATTATTCCTTAAAAATGAATATCTAGTTGATCTTCACTTTATCATAGGCTCTAAAGGGTATTATTATTCCTAAATAGTGTTCTATATAATATCTAATAGCATACCTGCACTAGGTTTCTCATATCTTGAACATTACTTCTATCTCCCTATCATATTCTTTAATCATATATTCCACTATAGATTAGATTAACTATTTTGGAATATTGAATATCCCAAAAATATTGTAGTGACCATGATCTCAGAATTAATTTCATCAAATTTTTCAATGTGGGATTCCTCCATGATCTCAGTATTTTTTTCCTCTAAAATGGTAGTCTCTTGGAAAATTTCTGGAGTTCCCTTTATTTTTATTTTCCATTTATTTCTCATTTTTATCTCATATAAAATAAAATACACTAGAGTATTACAGAATATTCTAGATTCCTTTGAGACTTTAACATATTCTTCTCAAAATATCAATGTAATATGAGGATTTAATGATTTTACATTGTTGTAGATAAATCAAATATAAAAAATAGATGAAAATTTTCTTTATCCTCATTTCATGTAACACACTCCAGATTATCCAAATAACTCATTCTCTTCTTTCTTACTATAAAAACTCAAGTAATTATTAATAATGATATTTTCTATGAAGTGAGAATATTAACTCCATCAATTAAAGAAACTACAATATTATTTCATATTTAAAAGCTATTTCAAAACCTCATCAATAAACATATGTAAGTATTCCTACAATCTCCCCATTTAAATCTTATGATCTTTATCATATTGAAATGCATGTGTTTTATTTTATCATTTTAAATAAATAGGAATTGAAAATATCACAACTCTCACTTTAATATCTGTTATTTTTAAAACTTTAGATCTCTATGATATTACTTTTTCTCATCATCATGTGATTATCACATGGAAAATCGATAATATTAATTATCATTCAAACATATTCCACAATGTCATTTGATGCACTCATGTTTTTGTATTTTTTATTTTCACTATTGACTATTATATTGTGAAACAATCTCATCAAGTAAAACTTATCTTCACATGGTTAAACACAATAAGTATCAGAATATAAATTCCATGAATAGCCATGATGACTTTCATCTTGAACAATATCCCTTGTATTCTTATCATTACACTCTATGAAGTATCATGTGCCTTACTCTTATTTTTTCTACTGGTTTAAATTAGTTCCATAGTGTCACAAAAACTCATCCATGAGTTACATGCCTGAGGGTATTAAAACATGGATTTCTCTTTTTTATTTTTTAGTGGATGCAATATCTCAGTAGTATGATTGACTGTAGGTTCCATCATTTTGACCATGAGGCATGAGGTTGATAGTGTAAACATGCTTCTACAATTGACTGTATTTTTTTACTAATAATTCCATCATCAACTAAACACCCTAATTGTGTAACTACATAAAGACCTGTCAATTACATGTTATAGTGTATTGACCGAATATTGATCAACCATTCCCTATCCACTAACCACATGTGGAAACTAGTCAACCACATGAAGATTTCAATTGAACACACTCCTCTTTCAATTGACCATATTAATAAATGATCAACTATGATTATATCCTTCTGATTAACCATGAATTTATTATGATGTTTTCTCATAGAACAATTCATCATTAGTCTCAGTCCATCCTTATCGAGAATCTTATATTATTATATAATTGACTATCTAATCAAACTCATTTCTTATTCTACCTGATTAGTCCATATGTTCAATATATCATTGGACTCATCCACCTAAAAAAAAATTTATGCATGATTCATCTTCTTTGAAACTGAATGTGAATTAGAAACCATAAGTTCTTTCCCTTTGTCTTTCTTCATCTCTAATTGACCATCTATCCATTCCATGAAATTATTACCCTATTTCACCATCCCTTTATAAATTCATTATCTATTAGGTTATTGTTCATTGGAAGCCTCTCAATCTCATCACCAGCGATGTACACCACAATTCCAATCATCTTATGTATATCCTTAATTGATTTCATAATCATTTTCATATTTTCCTTCTAGATTTTCCTTCCATGGATTGTTCACAATAGTACATGGTGTGACCAATATTACCCTGGTAGAATCATTTTATTCCTATAGGTTTGACATCCAAGTTAACCATCATTACTGACCTCTTGGGAGGATTTGACTCCTCTTTCTTATTTTTTCCACTCTTCACGAAAGTCTTCTTTTTTATTTTTTTTCATCTCTATATAATATATTAGACCATTATTCAAATTATTATTAGAGTATATGCTAGATAGAACATAACATGATTCATAATACATGATTCTATATATGTTTTTAAAAACACAAAATCATTCCAACTTTTTAAACTCATTTTTCACTAATAGAATATTCTTTTTTTATGAAATCCGCTTATTTTTTAAAATAGTTTCGTTCCCACTTTTCAATTTTCTCCCCAAAATATAGGCCTTATTTTATATTCAATTATTGAAATTTTGGGTCAAAAAACTATGGACATATGGCCAAAACTCCAGTAACAACAACAAAAGACAAAAAACATCCATCACTTATCTTTGATGGAAATCTATCAACATTTCTATGCATTCTATTTTTTGGTTGTTTCGGTAATATTTTGGGCTGAATTTGAGGATTTTTTCTTCATATATCTTCTCAAATCTTCCTTTTATGTGTTTGTGAGTTTCCCATCATTTTTAGATATCTGTATTTATATAGTTGTTTCATTGAAATTCTTACTTGAGTTGAAAAAAATTAGTATAACCATAATAAATGGGATTATGAGATACCTTATTACACCTATGTTAGGTGGATGATTATCCATATTTTTTCTCATTATCCTTACAACTAAAAATAGTTCCTTTTGAGGGAAAACCGATCTATGATATTTGAGTTTCAACACTTATTTTATATGTTATTTGGGATGTTCCAACTTATATTAATTCCAATATATTTTCCTTGATTTATAGTTCCAAAAACTTCATGTTAGAAGAATATTTTTTATTTTCAACTAGCATAAATATTTTTTCCAATCATTATATAGAATTTTAATTTTTTAATAATGATTATTTCTTATATCTAGAATTGAATTTTCATGACCTCTAATTTTTTTTAATTCACATCCAATTGTGCATCCATAACATTTATTGTAACTTTTTGTATATTTTCCAATGAATGAAATACTTTAATAATAAAAATATTAAAAACTTCCTTATCAAAAAAATTATGTTTCAATTTTTCATCAATCAATGATGTGTTTTCATTACTTAGTGATGTTATTTTTTCCTCAGATTTCACAAGTTTTGAGAGGGTCTTTCATCATCCAAATTGTTTATCCCATAAATTCTCTTTGGAATCAGCCTCCTCCATTAGCAATAAATTTTTATCAAATAGTTCTTTGATAAAACCATATATATTTATAAAAAATTCATTAATAAAATTATTCAAATAATATCTAACTTCAGAGTAGAATTCATAAACTATTTTGATATCTTCACACTCTCAAAATCATGAAAAGGAATCACCAAGAAATATATATCAACATATTAAATAGGTGTTAACATAACATTATAAGTCACATAAAATAATGGTTGATCTTTATTCATCCTTGGGATGTTTATCAGCTTCTTAGACTCTTTCTTTAACCAATTTTATATAGTCCTGGAAGAGACTTCCAAATCAATTTTGACAGGGGTGGAAACAATTATTCAATATGAGACTCATCATCAAACATCTATTGAAATATACACTTCCTCATATTATTATAATAATAATAAGGAAACAAAAATATAGTTTTAATTCAAAAATAATCTAGTCTTTTATACCAATTTAGAATCCCAACAGGATTGGTGTAAACACTTCATATATGGTTGAATCTGGTGTTCCCTATTTTTTACTACTAAAAATTAGTTTTGGAAACATTAACCCCATTTTGGTATTAAAACTTAGTTACCATTTAATTATAATGGATATTTCATTCCTTTAACCAAGAAAGTAATTCCTCTATACTATTTAGTATGTAAATTAAAAGCAGAACACATTATTTACAATGTTTGGTGTGAAGAACTGCTCCTTGGTGTACTTGGAATATCTAAGGAATTAAGTCTAAATTTTAATATTATCATCAATAAAAGTGGTTTGTGTGATGTTTACAACATAACCCACTAGTTCATCCGATATCTATAATGCATGTATCCCAATGGACATATTTTGTAACTCACAATGTTCCCACAAATTCCCACTATGAACTCCCTCTATAAATTAAATCCCTTACGTTCTATTACATCCCACCATATATATGAAGGTGTTTTTTAGATCATCTTTTATATTGATCACATATTAAGCACATAATTATTCTATTCCCACAAGATCTAATATCCTTTATCTCACTTAGATGTCTTAAAATAGTACCAAATCTTCATGAATGTTACCTAAATCTCATTCAATACAGAAAATATATTTCAATAATCTTTTTCAAAACATATTCATTGGACTTATCTCTCATTTAGATCCTATAATAATTAATATCCAACAGCTCCTATGTATTGTGAAAGTCTCGATACCAAGAATAGTACCATGCAATATAATTTCAATATCCCCTCACTTTTCTTCTCATAGATTAACCTTATTTACTTTGACACGCTTATTTTATCATAGAAAATTGGTATAATCCTTCTTCCTATTCGTTGAACCTTGATAAGTCATTGATATTCAATTTAAAATAGGATCATCATGCTCATATTATTCCTTAATAGTGTTCTCTAGGAAATAAAATATCACACCAACTATTAGTTTCTCATGTTTAATATAACCTTTTAAATGGAGGTATTGAAGAAGAAGTTTATATTTAGAAATTTGTGGGTTTATTTCTTGATAATGATTTCTCAAGGGTGTAAAAGTTAAATAAGTAATTATATAGATTAAATAAATACCCAAGGTCATGGTATTCAAGGCTTAATAACTATTTAAAATAATTGAGATTCACCGAGGGAAAAGTTGATAGAAACTTATACATAAATGAAATAGAATCAGGTGCACTAATTTTTGTTGTTGTATATGTTAATGAAATCATATTTTTAGTTGACTATGAATATGCATGGAAATAATTTTCCAAATAAAGGAAACAATAATTTGATATGTCCATTTTGGTGAGCTAAGATACTTCTTAGGTTTACAAGTCATGTAGGTAGAAAATTTATAATCTTTTCCTAATATAAGAATTCTACATAATTATTAAATAATTTTTATAGGGATGAATCAAAGTTGATGTCTAAACCAATTCAAGTGGGGATGAAATTATATAAATATTTTGGATTTGAGAGTATAAATCAAAAATAATTCAAAAAAATATTTGGTAAACTATGTTATCTCATAACTTCTAAAATATATATTATATATTCTAACATTATTCATGCTAGATATTAGATTGACTCAAACGAACCACATCATAGGGATGATAAAAGGGTTTTCAGATATTTCAAAAGGACTATGAACTATGGGTTGTTATAAATTAAGGTAAAATGGTTGAATCTATTCAGATTTAAAAATACATACTAGGTAGGTGATTGTAATAATTGAAGGTCTACATTTGGTGGAATTCTCATTTTAGTAAATATCTCTTTGAATTTTAACTATAATAAATATAACTATACAACACTAAATAATACATAGGTCAAATATTTTTCTACTACTATTTCTTATAGTCTAATGATTTAGTAAAAGGAGAAGATGAATGATTTGAGTGTAAATGTTAAAATACCTCCTAGAATTCATTATTATATTCAATGTGTTATTGAAATCCCTATAAATACTATTCTATATTCATGTACCATGTATATAGATATCATATTTCATTTCATTAAATATAGGATGTCTAATGGTGACATCAATATGGAATTTATTCCTACTCAAGACTAGTTCACTGATATTTTGACCAAGGATACCCCTAAAAATATTTTAGTTTTTGAGTATGAACATAAATTTTAATACCATCCCATATCTATATTATGGATTGGGCGGTCCAACACTAAGCCATGGATTATATTTTTAAAGGGGGATAACTAAGTTCACAACTATTTTATTTATGAATTAAGTGAATATGTTTATATTTATCCTTATCATGTTTAGATTTAGTGGTTTTTTCATTGTCAAAGGGGGTAGTAATTTTAAGTAGTGTGGGAATGGATTGAGGTGGAGTATACCTTATCAACTATCAAAAAAATTTCTTATCATCAAGAGATAGTTTTATCTTAGGGTGTGTGCGAGTGAGGACAAAGGACACTGGAAAGGACATGTGTTGGCATGTGGGGACTATCATTAATCAAATGACCTATTCAGACATGCGGGTGGGACCCAGGGTGGGGACCACATATCTGCAGGGAAACTGGGGTACCTGGAGAGCCAAGACCCGATGGCTATGTTAAAGTAGGGGTGTATGTGCTATCACCAGGACCCAGTTGTTACATTTGGTATCAGAGCTGGTACCTAGCCTTAAGTGCAGCGCACTGCCTGGTTGTGATTTAGGGTCTAAAATGAGGAATTTGTTCTCTAAAGGGGGGTTATTGTAACACCCCCAAATGATAAAGGATTAAATTACTAAATGATATGACTCATCTCAACAAGTTTCACTATCCTTTTTGGGATCCTACGTGATAAGAACTCCACATTTAAGCATGCTTGGCCTGACCAATGGTGTGGTGTCAAGATGTGTGTCACATGATAAAGATTATGATTTATTATCTCTTGGATGATAATTTTATTTCTAATATACCTTTATAAAGATTTTTTATAAGTTTTAAAATAAATACAAATGTGTATAGTGAATTTCACTATGAAATTTTTGAAGGAGTTATATTAAATTTCAACCATTGGTGTGAAGATGATAAGAATATTTCAGAATGTGTTTGAAGTTTTTTTTAGTTTAATAGAGTGTATGGATAAGAGTTTCAAAATTTTATGTGGTTTTTCTATAGTAGTAAGGCCTTTTTTTATGAGATAAAAATTTCTTAGTGATATCTACACATTGATGGATTCTATTATTTGTATGCATCATTCTTTCATCATCATTATTTGAGTATGAATCTAATTTTTCAATGTACTAAGATTTTAAGGATAATTTCAGCCACATCATATTTAAAATTCTATGTAGTGAGTAAGGATTTTATATTTGAATAATCCCAATTACATTTATTTAAGCATGAATAAGTGTCATTGTAATAATGAGTACTCTATATAAACATCATTTGCATAAGCATCACCTTCAAAACAATCATTTTTATGCTATGTAGGAATGAATTTACACTATGTAAGTATGATTTCACCTATGAATAAATTAATTTCATCTATTTAATGATCATTTGAAAAAACTATAAGGATTTTTCCATTGAGTTGATACGTATCAGCACATAGTGAAAAATTAGGAAACGTAGATATTTTATATAATGATACTTTATTGTGTGATTATTTTTTTAAAAAACTAACTTTATCACGAAAAATTATTTAGTCTAAGATTTATGTAAGTTTGAATGAGATTAATATGGGGAAAAATTCTTGGGAGAATTTGAAGACAAATTCAAATTCATTTAAGTTTAAATAAATCAAGAATATTTTAGATTCATTTCCCCATAATAGAACTAAAATTTTCAGGGGATTTTTCTTTGATTGATCCTAATAATTTCCATATAATATTTAAAAAAAATATTCCTCTAAATATTGATGAAGTATTAATTCTTGAAATTAAGAGTAATGATCTATTTACATTTTGAGAGTGTGAGAACCAAATGCTCTACTATATCCAAGAGAGATAAAAAGGGATAAAATAACCTATAACTCGGATTTTTTTTATAATGATTAAGCAAAGTTTATTATATTTACATAGATATATGTTAATGATTATGAGGTAAATAAAAGAGATCAATTTCATGCATTCATTCTCGGGTTCATGAACTCATCATCCAAAAGAAAATAAGATGCAAACAATATGCATGTATTGTTATTTTTTTTTATATAAGAAGTTGAGATTCATTCATTACCAGATCATATATTATATTCAAAGAATCTTTAAAGTACAATGAAGTTCATATTCATACAATAGTGTGGAGGAAATATCCAAATGTTGGTGGTACCAGGGTAAAAAATTACTTTCATTTTCTATTGTAGTAAAAGTTCTAGGATATCACCTTCCATTAAACTATACCTGGCATTAGTTGGCTCATCAAAAGTCAAGGACGTACATTTCTACTCTCTTATAACCACAGTTATAATGGTGATAATATCATTCCCAAAACTCAACCCTAGCATGGAAATTATTTTTCACTTACATTGAGTTTAAACCTTGTAAAAAATATAATGTGTAGTTTTTCATTTTTCATGTTTTTATATAATATAGGAATTTGTATTAATAATAAATCATGACTCAAACTATTTATAAGGGTTTTATTAATAAAATGAATAAATTTTTAAATTACATGTATCATTGATTCACCCACTCCCTCAGTAGTAAACCATTTGATATTAATACTACAACCAAAGAATTAGATAATTGAATAACTTTTGAGAAAAATATTTATTAATTTTTAATAATATTAAAGGGGTCTTAATGATAGTTTTATTAAATCAATAGTCAGTGATAATTAAATGAATAGTTGATTAAGTGTTTTCATTTAATACTTGATATCAAATGTATATAATTTGATGTATTAACTCTAACACTTCAATCCATACATCCTTCTAGTAGTTTAGTTTTTGTTCATTGAAGTTTCTATTTTGTTTCTTATATTTTGTATACATCACATTGAAAAATTCATATGTATATCATTATTTGAAGAGAATGTACCAAGAGTTTACATTGATTCTTTATTTGGTATTGACCTTACTTAGATTACAATAGTAGTTAGTAGGTTTTATAAATTTTGAAATTATGGAAACCTTGATAGCTTTTACCAAATTTATATTGTCATATCCTAGGAGAGTTTTAGTATATAGATATACTCTAAAGAGATTTATTTTGGTGAAAAAACTCAAAAAATAAAACATAAAAAGAAATTTAAATCACTACTCTGTATATATTTTTCATTATAATAAAATTTTAGAACCCATAAATTTTGGAATTATGTGTTCAGTATAGTACATTTATAAGAAATTATATCCTTACTCTCCCACAATGCATGATACAGATCAAATATTTTCACAACTCATGAATTCTCCAAAAAAATGGTTTATTTTAAATATTTTTATTCATGTAAATATCAGGATATATGGAAGAATTCTTCAATATATCCTAGAATTATTACATACACTTATTTTGATAATTTTTAAAGTCAATATGTTTTAGTAAACCTTGAACTTATTAATTCATGTGAACAATCTAGTTTGTATGACCTTTTAGAAAATTCCAAAACACAGCAGCACATTCCCACAACATTGTCAAATATGAACCACCTCTCTCACTAATGGATGAAGCTCAGTTTTATTAACCCTTATTTGAGGTCATTTTATGATAGGTATAATGTTTTGGATACATTGGATCAAATATATAGATCCACATTATAGTTTTTTTTTGGAATTTAGGTTTGAATATATATTTTAATGGAGTACCTAGTTTTTAAACCAATACCCAGATCATTATTTTTAAACTTCTATCATATTCATTTTTTAAATACCTATAGTTTCAATTTTCTATATTTAATTGTTAGAATAATATAGTTATAGTTTTATAAACATATGAATCATTAATTTTGAATGTGTGTATTTAATTTTATACAATTCAAGTTTATATCGTTGCTCTATGAATTAATTGGTATTTTATAAAATTGGATCACTTAATACCTGAGGTTTTATCAAAACTTGTAAGTTGGTTTTAAAACAAAAAGTCACTTGACCCCTCTAATATATTATCTCAATGTGTCATTATGACACCATTTGGAACCAAATATAGTCTCTGCTTTATTTTGATTTTTTATATTTCTTGTCTAATCAGTGAAATTTTGTATTGAATCCTTATTGTATCTCTCTTGGTATAAGAATGATTTATTTTATGAAGGAATTTTTTCCAACAGGAATACTTGAATATTTCAATTAGAATATACTGCCTATTTTTAATGTAGATGATTATAATTACCAGTATGATCATATAGAGTATTATATCATTAACAATAAAGTTTCAAAATAAAGCGACCCAATATAAAAATAAAACAAATAATACATTAATCACAAAATTAAAATTATACATATCATAAAAAGTCACATTACCAAGATACAAAAATGTTTATTATCTTATATATTATCTACAAAAACATCATATTTTACTATGCTAGTGAATATTTCTACAAAATCATGCTCATCTAGACCCTTTACTACATATATAACATGATATAATCATCTTCATAAAATGGGGAACATAAACATTAGAAAGGGGTGAGCTAAAACTCTATTATGGGAAAACACAACATAGTTTTTCAGATCATAAAAAATATAGAGAACATAATAAATAATTAAATATCCCAAAATTAGATCATAAGACCATGTTTGATAAACATAAATATGATAAAACAATATAATATCAATACTATAAAATTAAGGAAGTAAAAAATTTATGACTTGAATAAAAACTCATATTAATAATCAAAAATAGATAATATTGAAATAAAATCATGGAATACATATAGTGTAATCATGAATATATATAATTTCATGGAAATAAAATGAATGTTAAAGATTTGGCATGACGTGATAAAAAAAAGAAAATGGGGTTCATTCATAAACATAGGATTTCTTATCAACATGAACCGGGATACCCACCAAACTATTCACATGTAAAATTATGATTTGATCTAAATTCCACCACATAGCTATTTTTGAACCCATATACTCAATAACGTGGTCACACGTAAAATTGTGAGAAGATTTGAACACCATCACATTCACCCTTTGTGAATCTAACTACTCACTTACGAGTTCATATGACTTGTATATCTCATGATATATAAGACATTAAGAAATGTGTTGGAGAGGGATATATATCTCACTCATATAATAATCCATAAATTTTTGTGTTATAATAAAACCAAACATTCATCATCTTTTAAAGAACCCCTGGAAAAAATAATGGTTTACTTAAACCTTTCAAAAACATCATATAACATGAACTTATAAAATCATTGAATAAGAAAAATCTCATCTTCCAAATAAAGTCATTTTATAATAACATAGAGGGATATCAAAATATCGCTTCATGAAATACAAACATGGTATGGTAAATATAATTGAAAATAAAAAAACAAAATTCTAAACATTGTCTTAATAGATGAAGTGTAAATTACTTTTAAAAACACGTTTATGAGAAGTAAAATATAATATTTCTTTTAAAAACCTTATAATAGAGAGCATTAAATTAAATATCCTTGAAAATAAATATTTTTTATCAACAAAATCAATTGAAATATAAATAATTTTATTTTTGAAAGGATGTAAAACCCTTTTCATTAATTATCTAGAATACCTTTGTTGGAAAACCCACATCATTAAATATGGTATTGAATTTTCATTTTTAAAATAGGTAAATAAAATTATTATAATCATAGAAAATAATCCGTATTAAATTTAAAAAATAAAATTTAACATGGGTGGTAAGGAAAAACATTAATATAGAAGAAACATATATTAAAATAAACTAGAATTATTCTTAATGAAAATTTATTTTAATGAAACAATATAATCATAGAGGAAGAATAATTTGGTTTGAAACATGAATTTACCTAGAAAAGAAGGTATAAAAAACATAAAAAACTTTATATGTTAGAATTCTCCAATCTTGAATGGTAATTGTTAAAGAATGGTGATTATAGCCCAATGAATATTTTTGAGTCATGAAAACCAATTAGAGCCTTTGAAACTTTTGAATAAAAACCCCATTATATGTGTATAATTAAATAGAAAATTTAATATAAAAATATATAATATGATCATGATACAAAATGAAAATAGGGAATTATTTACACCACTTAAAATGAAACATGTTGTGAAACCTAAACATGTCTCAAGGGATTAAAATTTGAGATAAAGAAACCCTTACTTTGATTCCCCACTTAATTGAATATAATCTATAATTATGTAAATCAAATATAAATACATTAATAACCTATTTTATAAACTTTATAACATATATAAACTTTTATAAACTTCAACTATAATTATTACCAACATTTATATTAGTTAAATATTACCTATTTTCAATGTCAAGTGTTTGTAATCTTGATTGTTTTGAATTGGTTTCTTAAGAGCTATGTTAGTATTCATTGTTCTTCTAGATATCACCATTAAAAAATAATTAATTTTAATTTTAGGTTTAATTTATAATTAATTATTAAGTTTAAATTTCCTTTCATGTGTACTTTAGTCTTTTTCATAGAAACTGAAATCGACAACGCGCATTTTTCACTGATTTTTAACCTACTTAGTGTGTTTTCATCATTAATGAGTTAAATATTGATGTATCCATTACAAAACTAAATATATATATATATATATATTTATATTTATATAAAATTATAACAATAATTAGTTTTTCATAATCATTCAAGATCTAATTTCCTTGCATTGTTAAAGTAGGTAGTCAAATTGACCCAAATATGAAGATACCATGATCAATGGATGATTATGTTGTGATTAAATTACAATATAATTATACCAGTAGAATAATGATATAATTTATTATTTATTAGTATGTTATATCATGGTTATTAGGAATTATTATAATAATAGGTGGATATGACATAATTTTATAATGTGAAGAAATTGTTTTCCTTTATTCATTTGTTTAATACGGTTAATTTTATATCGATTTTTTACCAGTCATATCATTAAGAGGATTATTAAATTTTTATTACCAAAATATTATTCATATCATAAATATAATATTTATCCTTTAAAAATAATTCTCATGAAAATCTATCTAATGCGGTGTTGAAATAAAAAAGAGAAAATTATCATCCCATGGTGGTGGTTATCCACATGTACGCATGGATGATGATTTCATTTTCCAAAGAATGGGGAAAAGGATTAATATAGTTTAATATTTAAGAATATAAATTTTATAATAAATATTATAATTATAAATTAACTTCTATATTTGGACCAACCACGTATGGTGGTGAAGGAAAATGAAACATGTTTAGTCGTAGAAGTAGTAGTCCACATGATGCACAATTAACAATTTTGTTTATTTTAATAGAAAATGGGATAGTGTTAAATCCTTATTCCAAAATTATATTAACCTAATAGTGTAATAATGATAATTTTTTATTAT
Source organism: Viscum album (assembly GCA_963277665.1). Classification (NCBI taxonomy): domain Eukaryota; kingdom Viridiplantae; phylum Streptophyta; class Magnoliopsida; order Santalales; family Viscaceae; genus Viscum; species Viscum album. The sequence goes on along the minus strand of OY728130.1, from coordinate 1,187,634,218 downwards.
TTTATGCTAAAAATAAATTTAAATAAGATTAAAAACACATAAATAAATAGTAAATAAAAAAGAGAGGTTAGAAACTTATACCTCACTTACTAGATTACCTCCTTTGTAATGGGGATTAAACATTTAATGGACTATATTTTCAGACTAACTCATCATACTTAAGGTGTACAGGAGTTTGGAGGAGAGTTTTGGTTAGAATTTTTCTGTAAATAGGAAATTTTTGTGTGATTATAAGTGAGGAGAGGAGTACCCCTTTTATAAGTGAAAAGGTGTGGTATTTTCATAAATATTCAAAATTGATCAATAATGTGAATTAATTCTAAAAAAAGTTGATAGAAAATTGATAAATAACTAATTTTAGAGGATATAAGTTTTATCCAAATTTCCACCATTAAAATATAAATATGTTTTAAATATGTTTTACTTTTCACTATGGTAACTAGTGTTTACCTAAGTAATTTTAATTTTAGATCAAAAATATAATGGTCCTTATCATATAAATTTAAAATAATGATTAAAATTTTAAAATCTATTTTTTATTCAATTTTTAAATTTTATATAAATTAATTTTAAAATATTAAATGTATATTGTATTAAAAATAATATTTTTTAAAAATTTAACTTAAATTCAAAAATTTCAAATATGTTATTATAAATTAAAACCAAAGGTTTATAAATTATAAAGTATCTTGTAAACTATATAATTTTCCTTTTAAAATGATTCAATTAATCTTAAAATCATACTAATATACTAATAATGGCACAAAAGTTTCAATATTAGTTAATACAGTATATTTCACTATTCACAAAAAATAAAATGTTTCAGAAAAATCCTGAAAATTGTTACTAAGAATATATTATTATAATAATCAAAAATATATATTGATTTCCAAAAATTAAATTTCAAATATTTTAGAATAAAATATCTAAATAAAATCCCAAAATACAGTGGAATACTGTTCATATTGGAAAATAAAATTTTAAAATGATAACCATTCATTATTATTATTACCTATAATTTAAAAATTAATTTATTATTAATAAATTATTTATGTTATCAATATATTTTATTATTTTTTAATCAGTATATACTGAGTTTCTTGAAATAAAACACCGATTTTCAAAAAAAAATATATTTTCAGCATAAAATGGTATCCTTAGTTGTTTTAGAAATACCTATAAATTTTCATTAGTATAAAAAATAGACTTCATTTTTATTATACCCATATTTTATAATGTGCTTAGTGCTATTTATACCTAATGATTCAATAGTTATTTTTTAGTAGTTATTTTTACTATTCTAAATATATCATGGTTTTTCATTTTACTTATGTATTGTGTGTGAAACACACTATTTAATTTAGTATTTATTTAAGGAGAGTATACAACAAAACTTGGGTCTTTACATTATCTCCCTAAATAAATTATGTTCATATAATTTTTAATTATTACTTACTAACACATTTAGATAAGGTTATATATAAATACAACTTAGTGTATAATTTCTATAAATATATCAACCCTGTAATCTTGTTAATGTCTCTTTCTTTTTTAAATAGGTCTAACCCAGATATTGAGTTTTTCTCCATCAATTTGATCTAAAAGATTATAATTATTTGGTATCAATACCCAAATTACATAATTTTTCTCTATATGGTAGTTATTATTAACCTTTTATTGATATAAAATTCATGGGTTAATAAGAAATGTGTTTTTCTTAGTCCAGATAATTTTTCCTCTATGTGGAGGGAACTATTCCAACACTAAAATCATATCAATATTTTCTAAAGGTAGGATAATATGATTTCCACAAAGAAAATTCTAATAAAGGTCAATAAGGAATTCCATAATCATACCACTATAATATTTCTTTAACAATGAAATTATAATGGTGTTGATTTAATTATCTTTAAAAACTTATTTGATATTTTATAGTTCCTTGAATCGAATTCAAACAATATATCTTCAAATTTGGATTGGGGGGTTTGTGTACCTTAAATACTATGATCCACTTCGGGAGAAGCGATTATATAAGGATTCAATTTCACTCATAGTAATGGAGGCTGGTTATTCATGTTTTCTTGGTAAGTCCTTGAATTAGAAAATTGGTTTGGATAATTCCCAAGTTCCACATACGTAGGATTTTTAGCCATTAATGGAACCTTAGGATGAAATCTATTTATATCAATAATTTTAACCCAAATCTAAATTTTCTTACAATAGTTTGATGCATGATGAACTCTCTTCCATAAGTAAATCATATTTTATCCCCTTCATGAAATTTCCTTGGTGATTTTTTCTACATTATTGACATATAGGAAATTAGACATTTTTCCTTTATTATCTTCATCGCATGATTTTTTTAAGGCTCTATATTTCCTTTATTTAGTGTGTTTGGGATTTGACTATGTTTAATTTGTTAATAATGTTTTTGTGACATCTAGTTTGGACCAATCACAAGGTTTCCAATTCTAGATCCCATTCTGATGGGTTGTACATTAAGTTACTCTTTTAATTGTCCTTCACACCCATGTTTCCTTATAGTTCTACCCATTACTAATCTAAAATAGTTAACAAGGGTGGAAAAAATTAAAATATGGGAGAATTATCATAATCATAAAAATAATTAAACCTTAAAAATTCATGTTTTTTTACATTATCATATTGGCCAATAGTTCCTTTAGTTCTTCCTATATCAATATTAGTTTATCCTGGGTTCCTTTAAGTTATTTTATCTTACTCTTATCAAACTATTCCATAAAATAAACTAATAAATAAATGTTTCATAGTGATTTTAAAAATAATATGATCAACCAAATCATATCCTCCCCCCAATCATGTCAAACCAAGTGTGTTGTTAGGCCTCTTTTTCATGCACCAGGTGATGATTGAGTTAATACCCAACATACCATTTCCAGGGTTATTACCCCAATATACATATGTTTTATAGCCTACATACATTAGTAGTATCCATAAAAATATGAATTACTATGTAAGAACATGTAATCAAAACATTACCAATATTTTAGGATATCATACTATACGTAGACCCATTTATAGGGTTTTCACTAAGTTTCTCCAAAAAATACCAAAAATAACTTAACTAATTTCAAAAAATAATTAAACCCCTATCTAATACAAATTGAAGTGAACAAAGATAAACATGAAATAAATAATACATTAATATCAATATTTAAATAATAAATCTCACAAATAGTCAGATGTAAAAATATCTAAAGGTGTAGTCTATTAGATATTAGATACATAAATATTTTATTTTACTATGCATGGAAACATTTCCCCATAATCGTGATCCACTAGAAACTTTCCAACAAATATCATATGATTAATCAACTTTATAACCTAAAAAATAACTACATAATAAATAGGTGATATCAAATTATTAGTAAGGTAATAACATATCATAATGTGTTTGGTCATTATCCTAAATGAGAATGTGATAAAGAATTAAATATCTTAAAAATATATCATAATATCAAAGATGGTAATTATAAAACATGATAAAGCTACATAAGATCATAAATAACATGTTAAGTATTTTTAAATGTTATGAATTGGCTCAAAATACATATCAATAATTAAAAACTTGTGAGCATGGAATATAAGTTCAGAATACTTTAAAAAATAGTGTCATTATGAATACCTATATTTATTAGAAATTAAATACATTATGAAAATTTGGAATGACAATACAAACAAATAGAAAATGTGCACAATAATAAACTTAGGATTTCTTATCATTGTGAACCTAGATTACCATTAATATTTCACACTCAAACTTTATTAACCAAGCTAATTGCTAACCTGTTCACACATAAATTGTGGAGAGATATTAAATCCATCATAGTCACCCTTTGTGAACATACTTATTCCCTAATCTTTTCACATAACATTTCTGTCTCAAGAAATATAATCCTTTACCAAATTAATTAGAGGGAGATATAGATCCCACCTATCCCATAACCTATACATTTATTTCTATAATAAAATAAACTATTCATCAACTCATAAAGAACCCATGGAAAAAATAATGGTTTACTTAAAACTTACAAAAACATCACATAACACGATCTTAAGAAATGATGGAATATAAAATCTCTCATTTTAATAAAGAAATCATATCCTAATAATATATACATGGTGATAAAATCATCCCTTCATGAATTATAACCCCTATAGGGTAAATATAATTTAAAATAAAAAAGTTTTCACAAAACATTTTAGATATTATCTTAATAGATGAATTAGAAATTAATTTTAAAAAAAAATTAATATGGAAAAGAGCATAATTTTTTTAAAACCATATTGCAGTGAGTTCCAAATGAAATGTACTTGAAAATAAAAAATTCTAATAAAAAATTAGAGTGGAAGATAAAAAATTTGATTTTTTAAAGCATGTAAAACACTTTTCGTTAATATTTTGAAATACCTTTGTTTTAAAAACTCCATAATTAAAATGAGTATTGAATTTTGAATTTGAAAAGATATAAAAATAATTATGAGAATTGTAGAAAATAATCCATATTATTTTTAAAATAATGAGATGAAATTGGTGGGAATGTAAAACATGTATATAGAAGAAAATCTATTAAAATAAATGAGAATTATTCTTAACAAAAATGTATTTTAATAAAACAATAAAATCATCATTGAATAAAACATTGGTTTGAAACAAGATTTTACCAATAAAAGTAGTTATAAATAAAAAAATAACATCATCATAGGTTATAATAGATCAATCATGACGGATAATAATCAAATGAGTTTGAATATGACCTGAGGAAGATAATTGAGTCACAAAAACCCATTACACCCATTGAAACATTTCAATCATAACCCCATAAGAGGTATAACATTAAATAAAACATTGAATATAATGAATTATAAGAATATAATTAAAAAACACAATAGTTAAGTATTTATACCTTTTATAAGTAATCATGATATGTAATTTAAATATGTCTCAATGGATTAAAATTTTAACAAAGAAACCCCTGCCTTAATTCCTCGCTTAGTCAAATTCACCCTAAACCCCATTACAACAAACATTAAAATATTTATAAACTATTTCAAAACATTTTTCATATATATAACCATTTATAAACTCCATTTATTAGTATTCCCTAATTAACTTTAGTTATTTGTTGCCTATTCTCGATGTTAGGTATGGTTATTCATGATCGTTTTAAACCAATTTTGTAAGAATGATGTTAGTATTAATTCTTATTCAAATTATAATCATTCCAAAAATAATTAATTTTACTATAATATATTATTTTTAATGATTTATTATATTTAAATTTCCTTTCATGAGTACTTCATGCTTTATCCTAGAAGACAATATCGACAAAGGGAATTTTTTGTCATTTTTAACCTATGAAGGGTGGTTTCTCTATTAACGAGTTAAATATTGATCTATCCCTTATAGAAAAAAAATAATCATTATTTAAATATTTATTTAAAATTATACCATTAATTATTTTTTCATAGTCATTCATGGTATAATTGAATTTCATTGTTAAAGTAGGTGGTCACACTAATTGAAATATGAATATATCGTGATTAATAGATGATTATGTGGTGATTAAGTTACAATATCATTATAATAGTATCATAATTATATCATTTAGTTTTTATTAGTGTGATATATAAACATTATAAGTTATTATGAGATGAATTGGTGGATACAAAACAATTTCATAATATAAATAAATTGTTTTCCTTTTAGTTTTCTAGTTTAAAATTGTTAATTTTATAACAATTTTTTTACCATTAATTTAATTAAGAGGATTGTTCAATTTTTATTACCAAAAAAATATTCATATAATAAAAATAATTTTTATAATTTTTAAACCATTCTCATGAAAATCCATGTAAAGTGGTGATGAAATGAAAAACAGAAATTGATTATGCCATGGAGGTTGTAGTCCATATATAAACATGAGTGATGATTACATTTTCTATAGAGTGGAGAAAAGTAGTATTATGAATTTTAATTTTAGAATCTCAAATATTTCATAAATTTTATAATTATATATTAACTTATATATTATGACCATTATTTTATGGTGGTGAATGAAAACGAAACACATTTCATCGTGGTGAAGGTAGTTCGCACACCACACGGTTCACGTTTTCGTTTAACTTAATTAAGAAGGGGGTGGTTAATGATTGTACTATCATTATAAAATCATAGAATCATTATAATTATATTTATTTTATTATTACTATACGGTAAAAAAATTATAAAATAATAAAATAATAGAGAGAAATAGAAAAGGGAGAGATTTTAGAATCATATACCTCAATTTTTGGATTCTCTCGTTTGAGAAAGAGATTAAACCATTGTGGGATGGTATTTTGAGAATAAAATAACCTCCTCAATGTGTATATTAGTGTGTATTAGATGTTTTTTTCAAATTTTTGGGTGAAAGTTAGAGGTTTTTTAGGGTAATTGATGATAAGAGTGCCCCGTTTATTAGTGAAATGGAGTGACATTTTGAAATACCCAATATATTTTAATTTTGGGAAGTCACTCTCAAGGAAAGTGGAACCAAAATTGATAAATAAAGGAGTGAAGAATTGATAAGTTCAATAAAAAAACCTCCACTATTAAATCAAAAACATTTTTTATACATTTTTAGGTCATTTCCTCTAAAATTTCTCACTTTTAGCATTTTAGTTTTCACCACGTTAACAAGTTTTTTTCTAGGAGATCTATTATTTAAGATCAAAAAATGGTCCTTATATTATAATATTACCTAATTATTAAAAAATTTAAATAAATTTTATTTGATTCAATTTTTAAATGTGATATAAATAATTTTTAAAATACTAATTTTATAATGTATTAAAAACAATTTTTTTGAAATATAAAATGTAAATTATATAATTTCAAATATGATTGTATAAATTAAAATAATTTTTTGAAAAATTATAATTTCACTTATAAAATAAATAAATAATATTATAGAAATGTTTAATTAATTTTCAACTCCTACTTATATACTTTTATTTAAAAAAGATGTATTATTATTTAAAATGGTATATTTCACTATTCATCTAAAAATCAATTGTTTTGTAAAAATTCCGAAAAATATTTTAATTTGATTTATGTCTTATGTTGTACGCTACACCAAAACTAGCTTGTGCTATACACAACACCGTATTAGCTTATATTATACGCGAACACTATTCTTCGCTTGTGTTGCACGCAAGAGCAACCATCCTCAATAGCGTGTGTTGTAGGCAATACCGAGTTTCACTAAATAACGATATATTGCTATAATATTATTATGAACTATCCATTATGAAAATTATTAACTGAATTTTTAATTTTATGACATTATAATTCATCTTAAACATTTTATAGAACATGGTATTAGAACGAAATAAATATTTCGGGTAAAATAAGTATTTTTCAAAAAATGCAGTTTTGCCGCCTTTTGATGGCGCACCCACATTAAATTTAGTATTTTACATGTTTATAAGTTCAATTTGACAAAATAAAATTCTTCTTTTGAATAATTATATAAAAATTTACTTTGGATAAATTTTCAATATTTTTCTAATAAGTTTCTTATTTTAATGAATAGTAAAAGTACGCAAAATTTTAATTAAAAATAACTTTTTTCATAGAGATAATTTATATGTTTAAACTAAAATATTTAATGGTTTTAAAGAATATATTTTTACCATTTAATATAATGTAAGTCATTATCATTAATTTTACACTGAATTCATATGTAAAAACATTTCAATATTTTCCAACGTTTTAACTTTTAAAACCCATTTTCTCAACAATGGGATTAATTTTAAATTAAATACTGTAACTTTTTTGTTTTGAATTTGGAAAAATGGATTCCATATTTAGAATCAGTAGATCCAAATTATGTTAAGAAGCTAATTTTTATTTTTAGGCATTATGAATAGTAACTACTGTAAATTTTATTTACCATTGTTAAAGGTAAATAGGGTAATTAAGGGTAAATATAATATTATAAAATTACCCTAACACTTGTATTAATATAATTGGATGATTATATTTTTTCCTAAATCATACTTGGGTCGAAATGGAATCAAATGTAACTCACTTGTATTTGATTAAGACCTTTTATTTATTTTATTTAAAGGAAAGTGAAATATGTCTCACTCAAACTTTAATAATTAGATTATTTTTAATATAAGGTTATACAAAATATAAATTAGATTATAAATACTCATTTGAAATATAAATTTTTTTTATTTATCATGATAATTTATTTTTAATTTTAAATTAATATTTAATTACCTTAATAGCTTATAAATTAATGAGGTAGAAATTATTTATTTAGTGAAAAATCAATAATATAGTTTTTATTAAAATAACAATACCTATCAAAAAAAACAATAAACTTGACCAAACAGTATTGGTCGAGTATATCTATATCCTAAGGATCCAAGGTTAGATTTTTGGACCATTTGGAGCCTTATAAAACCAATTAGTACATTTATATTATATTATTTTAAATCATGTCAAAGATGTCACCTTCATAATTTAGAAAATATAACAATTTAAATGTTGTGATTTTAAGATGATAAATTCGAGTAACAATATTATTATGAAATTTATTTTATTTATCTTCATAATAGGATTTTATTTTCAATTTTTATGAAACAAATAAATATATTAAATAATTATACAAAAAATTTGTAGTAATTATTTTATTAAGAGATATACCAAATAAATGGTTTTAAAAATATTAAAATAAATAATATATGAACAAATTAATGTTCCCGATGAATTTTTTTAATTAATTTGACATGTTAATAACCTAGTATATATTTTTGTTCGAACATATCTTCTGTGTGGTTTTTATTTAAATTTAAATAATGAATAGTGTCAAAATTGACACTATTGATATTTTATAAAACTAACATATTATTAAATTATTTAAAAATCACAAAAATATTTAAAAACTAAAAATTCAAAATTATATGGTCTAAAATATTATAAATTATCCAATTATGGGAAATTTACAAAATTTAAGTATGTATTTATAACAATTTAAAATTTAGAATTTTATTACCATAAATAAAATTAAATAGATTAAATAATGATAAATCAAGTTGATAAGGTTTAAAATAAAATTAAAACATGTCTAAATTTTATTTGTTTATGATATTACAACCATATCTCATCTCATATTCAAATTGAGTCATTTTTTGGAGGTTATTAAGTGGGGGTAAATTTTATTATTAATTAATATTTTTAAGGTTTCCAAAAGTGCCCCTCTCCTCTCCTATATAAGGGCACCTCATTCCCTCTCCTCTTCACTCAATTTTGAGCATTCAAGCTCGGAAAACCCCTGAAAATTTCTCTTCTCAACATCTATAGTTATATTATAGAGGTTATGGTCTTCTCAAAATACCAACACTAGTTCCTTAATAGGAATCTTAAAAGAGGTGCGTCGAAGAAGATGTAATCTCTTCTACCGATTCTTTCAAGTTTCTTTCTTCTTCAAATTATTCTTCATTAGTTTTTTCATTATAAAGTAATAAAATATGTATCTATAATATAATTATATGTTATTATAAATATGAAACAACCCCATTTCACCTTCTATCCATCCTATGGAAAACGAAATCACTGCACGTGCGTACATACGGAATACCGTCTCCGCGCCGTGGTGTAATCTGTTTTTACACCACCACCTTACTTGGATGGGTATAATGGTGTAAATAATAACTATATATGGTTATTATAACATCATACTGATTCTTAGATATTATATCACCCACTCCAATTCCATTCAATAATTATGGGAACGATATCATCGCTCGTGCGTACGTACGGATTACTGTCTCCACGACGCGATGAGATTAATTTTCCATGTTAACCATTCAAGAATAATTATAAATTATATATAATGAATAATAATAGTATATATAACATAATAATTCTACTGGATTTATGTATATATATATATATATATTTCATATACTTACTTCGATTCAATTAAATAAGGAAATGAAAACAACGTTCATGCGTATGTACGGCCTACCGTCTCCATGAACGGTGTCTTTAATTTCATTTATCTATCAATTATATATATATATACTGAATATATATGATATATAAATCATGTTTTAAATTCTGTAAGTAAGTAAATTATGATATAAGTAATAATAATATCAAGAACAACAATTCCAAACACGTACGATAAAAGAAACGATTTTACCGAAAACACTGCTTTAACATGGAATTGACAAAAGAAAGGGTAATATAAAGTCATAAGTGAATCATATATGATATCATAAATATTATTATGGTTCTATTATAAGTTAATAATATGTTTAAACCCACTATACCGGAGTTTCGGACACATACGGAAGAAATTGGACCTAAGGTAAGGGATAATTTTTCAAATCTCATTTTTATCTGAGATTGTTTATACGTAAGTATTTACTGGGGTTATATTTTTTTCATCCATGTCGATAAAAATGTTTTTCATAAAGTGATTAATATTCTTCCATGTATTTTTAAAGTCATGTTTACCCATTTTTGAATTTTACTTTTTGTTATGGAAGAAATCATTCTTTTGTTTACCATACGCTGTACTTTTTGACTTTTCCAGCAAAAGTATAAGAAAAATATTTTTTAACTTATACAGCGTGAATGGATTTTTACGGTTTCTTAATGAATTATTTCCATGAATCTTCTTCTACACGATTTCATGATTATTTTCAACAAAATCATTTTCTTTTAAAATTGCATGGCATTTTGAGAAAATAAAATGACTTTGAAGAAGAAAGGATATTTCCTCAAGAATTTATTTCAAGTGTTTTGTCAAAACTATTTTCCATCTAAGATGACATTATTTAGTATGATTATGTTTCAATTATAATGTCTCTATTATTTACATGGTTTGATTATTCTTGTGATTAAAAGATATTCATTTGTTTTATATGGATTGTGTTATGATGGGATGATGTTATGCATTGGGTAAAGATTTATATCTCATGAGATAGACTTGGCGGGAATGGAAAGTTAATCTGGTTCAGTGATACAGGACTGGAACGAGGAGTGAACTCGATTCAGTAAGGGACTTTGTCCACTAAGATAGTATTGGCAGCAATTCCATGGATATTATGGAAATCATACCATGTGCTTAATGGTTTTCCACAATTACATGTTTTATTCCCATGCTATTTTATCATGATTAATATTCCTTTATGATCTATTCCTTATGTACTGCCAAGATTTATTTATCAAGATTTTGATGTTTAAACCTTATGTTCATGTTTTTTTAATTTTAAATGTATATGATTTGTTTTATTTTCTCCATGATTACCCTTAATGATCATTTTATCTCACCCTTTATATGTTTTTTCCCTAGGATTTAAAGAAAGCTTTTAGGTAAGAAAAAAAAAGGGTAAGATCTTTATGGGATATGTTGAAGATCTTTCACCATGATTAGAAGATTTTGTTCCGAGTTTCCAAAGACACTAAACTATTACGGTCCTTGAGTGTTGGTTCTTATTATGTATTAATTATTCCTAAAAAGTAATGTAATTCCCATGTACGTCAAGCTTGGGTCTCTATAGGTTTTAAAATTATTAAAATAATCAAGATGATAATTCCTAAACAAATTTTTAGCATGTTTGGATTGATTCAAGAAAATACCATTTTATCTTTGATTAATTTAAAGTCCTAAAAAATAATTTGAGCTCACCCATGAGACTCATATCAAATTCACTTCCCATAAAATTATAAAATTCATTAAAAATAAAATCATTTGAGGATTCTATAATAATATCTTCAATATAAATTTGAAAATTCAAAATCCCATTTGAAATTATTTTGATAAACAAAATAGAATATACATTACATTTATTAAATTTATTTTTCATCAAAAATAATGTATGTCTATCATACCAAGCATGGTGTTATTTTTTATAACCATATAATGTTTTTTATAATTTCAAAACACGATTAAGAAATTTTTTATTTTTAAAACAAAGTGTTTGAGAAACCAAAAAATATTTAGAAATGAAACCATTTAAAAATTTAATTTTTATATCCAATTGAAATCACTTAAAATATTGAAAAGAAATAAAATATAATAAATCGTAATATATTTAGCATGTGAAACATTCATAAAATATTCATCGAAATTTATAGAATCTTCTTGAAAATAACCTTGAGCAAAAAGTCTTACTTTTTTTATCAATTTGGCCAGAATTATCCATTTTATTTATAAAATCCATTTGGTTCCAATAAAATTCATATCTATATGAGGATCAAATAAAGTCAAAATTTTATTTCTATAAAATTTATAATGTTCATATTGCATAGAAATAAAAAAAAATAAGTATTAATAGTATATAAAACAGTATTAGGCACACAATTATAAAAAAAAGAAAAATTATAAAATATGTTTAAAGAAGATATTTTGGTTTTCCTATAAGAACCAATATTACCAATCATATTTCCAATAAGAATACCTTTATAAATCCTCTAATATCTAGTATCATATTGGGATTTATTTTTATCCTCTTCAATAGAAACATTATCTATTGGTTTCCCTTCACCAAAATTGGAATCCCTTAAATCATCTTCAATATTTTCAAAAATAGATTTCTGAATATCACAAGATTTATCAAATTTTTTATATAAGGATTCTTAAATACTCATGGTATAATTATTGTAAAATCTATATGATTTAATATTATAATATTAACCAATAAAGACCCATTCAAAAAAAATTGTAACAAATTTAACTAAATTATATTTCATATTCAAGATAAAAGTTTTATAACCAAAAACATTAAATAACAAATATTTGGTTATAACCCATTAAATAATTAGTAAGATATTTTCTTTAAAAAGGGTCTAATATAAATAGTATTAAAAACATCCAAATTAGTAATAAAATATTAATCCCAAAAATATATTTTGTAAACTATATTCATTAAGTATATTTTGATCGATCTCTTTAATAGTTCTATTTTTTCATTGTAAAACACTATTTTTTGTGTTCAAGGAGCAGAAAAATTATTATCATAACAATTTTCTTCACAAAATTTTTCAATATTATAATTAAAAAATTCACCTCTATTAAAAATTCTGAAAAAACAATTAGACAACCTTTTTATATTTTTAACTAGATAATAAAAATTAATAAATCAAGCTATGTTTTCATGCCTATGAGGCATAATATAAACCCATGTAAATATATTAAAATCATAAAAAATAACAAAAAAAAATTATTTCCACCTAAACTAGTATTTTTAATTGGACCAAATAAATCATGATTTAATAATCCAAAAGGTCTAGAAGTAGAAACATTATTGATGGATTAGAAAGATTCCTTATACTGCATAACTTTTAAGCATGAATCACAAACAAAGTCATTTCTTACCAATAACATGGGTATATTTAGAACATGTTAATGCTTGGATAATTTGTGTCATTCAGAAAATCAAAATATAAAACTTTATAAATTAAAGAATCATTGAAAATACCTATTTCATCTTAGAGTTATCTCTAAATGTGACATAGTCCCCATCACATTTGGTATAAGAGAGTAAATTGAATAGGTCATAAATCATATGTCAGGAATAGCCAATATCCATATACCATATGTCCTTTAGATTATTAACGTGGTTATCCTAAAAATATAAATTACGAACAGAATAATTTTAGAACCCATGGTATTTGGGGTCCAACTAGGTTAATAATAGAATTCCCAAGTAACCAAAAAGATTTAAAACATTTTTTTGTGGTAATCTAGTAAATACATCATTTTAAATAAAATATATCTTATAATTAAGAGACTTAGGTAATCTGAAAAACATTCATTAGAATAATTTCCTTTAATATAATATTTAAATCATGCAACACAAAATATATTTCTAGTATAACTTTTTACAAAATTAGTCATATAAAACTTAGGAAATCATTATATTATAACAAAAACTAGTCTTATCTTTATTTACTTTCATTATAGCTACTATATTTTCATATTCTTCCTTTCCTTAAAAAAAGTAAATAATGTATATTTTAAGTTTACAACTTCCTTTCTAATATTATCATTCTCCTTTAGAATAGATTCAAAATCTTTATAGATATTACTTTTAAAACATGAAGTAGAATTTATTATTTATTCCTTAAGAGAATCATTCTCCCTATTTAATTTATTATATTCTTTGATTATCCTCTTATATTATTATTTTAATTCATTATACAATTCAATAGCTCTTAAAACCTATTTTTATAGCTTTAAATTTTCTTCATACAACACATCAAAATTATAACCATGACTACTAGAATAATAACTATAATAAAAATCATTAATAATCTAATTATATTTTTCACCATCAAACATAGGTTTTCTGACTCTTTTTCATTTTTAGATTATATAGTTGAATTAGATACTTTATTTCAACTCCTTACTACATGAAAATAATGTTTCAACAATTTACTTTATTTTTTATCTCTCCCTTTATGCTTCAACTTTGAATATCTAGTTTTGATATGTCCATTCTTTAAATATTAATAAAAAGTTACATGTGATCCATATATAGTGACATTAATTTGTTTTAAATAATTCTTTTGATCTTTTCTTGGTTGCTTCTTGAACTTTTTATTTCACTTCATCAAATTGTAAATAGTTAGTTTTGATATTATTTAATTCAATTTTATATTTAATAACTGATCTGATGAGTTCATAAATTGTGTATTCTTTTAAATTATTACTTCTATCAATAAAAATATTATTTGAATTCCATTTATTTATTAGATCTCATAGGACCCATTAAATAAGTATGAGGTTCACAAAATTTCTTCCAATGCCATTCATTCCATTCATAGTTCCTGAGAAATAATGTAACACTCAACTGATGCTTTCATATTAACCCATATTTAAATATTGGTACTCTACTAAAAGAATTCTGATCTTGGTTCTAGTCATCTTATCTAAGACAATATGGGTAACTTGTAAAATCTTAAAAATAACATGATCTATCTTACATGTAGACACATGACTAAAAAAACTTTTGTTAATAGAATAACATAATATTTGTACTAATTTGTAATTTAAAAACATATCTAGCAGAATGGTTTCTTGTTAGAGTATCTAGGTCTGTTTCTGGTATATTTTAAGATTTTTCCATGATCAACTAATGTTTTATACTTAATTGAATGAGGTATACCTCTATTCTAGATTGACAACTACCATAGTAGTGTATGTCAAAGTGTGGTGGTTTCTGAGGATTCCATCCATAATTTTCATTCATTCCTATAATTTTATAGATCTTGTCTTTATACTATGAATTCTAGGAAAATGTTTTCATGATAGAATATAAATAACTATCTCTATATAAGGATTGGCTCAATTACAAAAGGAACAACACCTTATATAAATTGTTTGTATCAGTAAATAGATAATAGAGAAAAGTTCAAAATTCTTAAAAGGTTCAAACTTTAATACCAATTGTTAAGTCAAAAAATGATATGATAAAAGTTCTATAGGGTGTGAATATACTAAATTAAAAAAATTAAAGATATGTATTATTTATCTAAAAAAATTATCAAAGTTAATTGATGGTGTTAATTAGAACAAAAAATTAAATAAAGGCAATGATATTTTTTATATGGTTTTCTCCAAAGTAGAGATATTATACACTTTTAACTCTTTACTCAATGAGAGATATGTTGTCCACTAAACCTATTTTTGAATTGTAATAATAACCTAATTAAAACCAACTTTTTACAGTAGAAGTATAACCAAAAGACACATTACTTTTTTATAGGGATTCATAATCCAATTATTACCCTAAATTTAGATATTTGGAGTCACAACTTGAATGGTCATGACTTTAGAATATGGGTGTAACACCTTGAAGATAAAGTATAATTTTGTATAAAAATGAATAAAGATAATATAAAAGCAAGTGATATATAGAGGGTATGGTTACAGACTCAAGAATCCAAAACAAAATAGATAGAAGAATAATAAAATACATGTATCGGTTCTTGAGTATTTGACCAACTTGATTAACTCATCAAGGAATTATAATAATTCATGGAATTTTTTTAGTCCTTAAGAGATCATCCAACAGTAATAATAAATTTTTAGAAAAAAAAAATGTACAACACTTCATAGTATTAACACCACCATACTCTTTTAACTATATCACTATATGAATGTTCCCATAAAAAAGTATTGTATGAGTATTATGTCACATTCCACTTGCACAAAATCAAGGATTGATTCTCTTTATAAAAAATTACTCAATTGAGAAAGGCGGGATAATTAAAAATTGAAAAATGATAAAAATATACTATCAAAAAGACAATGAAGAGAGAGGAATTACTAATCCACAAATATCACTCAAATTATGACAAAAATTTAGAATAATGCATATTGATTCAAAGAAAATTAAAATCATCACATAAATACTATAAAATAATTTCATAAAAATATTTCAATGAAATATACCATGAAATTATAATGTTTTAATTTGAAATATTAAATTAAAAGGTATTCTATTTAAAATAAGCAGTAAACATATGAAGAATATCAAAAATTAATTTAAAAATTCTAAAGATATTAAAAAAAGTTTGAATGAGATCAATATCAATTATTATTAATTTATAAACAATAGAATCAAATAAAAAAACATAAAATAATAAAAATGATATTATGAGTTTCAAGCTATATGCTTCTTGCATGAAGATTGAACACCCAATGATCATCATAAAAACCTATTTAAAAAATTAAAACACTTTGAAAAGGTTCTATATAATTAAAATTAAATTATAAATTCATTAAAATGATTTAAATATCATAGATGAACATGTATCAAATAAAAATATAAAAAAATGCATAAAACATAGAAAACATCATGATTATTGACAAACCTGTATAAATTTAATTAAACCACATAGGGAAATTCACGTAATTGTTTTTAATGTAGGATTTTTCTCTATTTATAAAAAAAATACACCACATAAGAAAATCTCATAAAGGTGAGTTGACATATGTGATTCACATAATTGATTCATGTAAGTGATTCTCGTATCCGAATTTCTAAAATCTGTAAATATTTTGGCTTATGAAAATTCAAATCTAAAAAAGACCTTGAAAAGGTAGAATAAACTTTCAGTATAATTAAATTTTATTTTAAAATTTTCATTATATTTAAAAATAATCAAGAATAACATTAATTGGGCCTCTACACCTCATGTTATGATTTAAAAATAGAAGTAAAATGGTTTTTTAGAACTATAGAATTCAGATATTAAACATACAATGAACTCTAAACTACTTTTAGAAATAATATATATCAATTTAAAATTTTATTTCATATAATAAAATGTAGAATGTTTTATTATATTTACAACCCAATAAGAATAAATCAATTTGGAGTTCTATATCCCAATATATGGTCAAAATATAGAAATTAATCAATTATGGAAAAATGGATATGGGGTAAACAGTAATTCAGCTACCTAGGAACCATAAAAATAATGTAAAAGTTGTATTTCAAGGTCCCAAATGACTTATTTATCTTATCAATACTTCATTAATATTAAAGAGCATGTTATGAAACATCAAAAAATAAAATATAAAGAAATTTTAGGTAAAAAAATATTATGATATAATCAAAGTTAAACATACTAAAGATAACACTTAATAAAGCAATGATAAATTATAATTACATAAAATAATATATAATAAGATATAACTATAACTAAATTAATTTTTAAAAAAAATAAATACTTATACAAAAAAATATTGTGAGAAATATTGTAATTTTAATAAGAAAAAATATGAGTACTCTAAAATTAAACAAACTTATAAGTTATAACATGTAACACCCCAAGATTCCACGATACACTTCTCTTTCAATAATGCAATAGCTTGCATTGTACGCTAGTTTGAGATTCTAACACACCGCGACCAATCAAAGTAGCCGTTATGAATATTAATACCCACTTTTTGAATTATATAAATTTTATATTTCAAAATGGACTTCATTTTTGGATTCATAATATCAAAATTATCATGTGTTGAATTTTTGGTATTTTTCTGAAAAACTTCAATTTTTGATGAAAAGCGAAACCACTAAATGGTAGTTAAAAAACTAATTTTTCGTTTAAATTAAAATTTACCACTTATGTGAATTTAATTTTAAAAATCCGACATACATGGTTGTCATTAGGAAGCAAAATGTGGTTCAATGAGATGAAAATAATTTCTGATGAATAGTAACTTTTATGTTTTATTAATCACTATTAAAGGTAATTAGTGAAATTTAAGGTAAAAATGATATTATAAAAATATGAAAATATCTTGACACTTGTCCTAACCTTATTTTATGAGTCATGGTCGACCAATAAAATCCATGGGTCAACTTGGGGACCCCTTTTAGTCACTTGGGTAAGAAAATGACATTAATAACTTTTTATTTAAAGTAAAAATAAAAATGTCACAAACATGTGTTGTTTTACTAAACAAATTATTAAATGGGGTTATATAAGTTAAATTTTAGACTATAAATATTAATTGGAACGCTAAAAAGATTTCCTACATCATGATATTTTTTTTATAATTTTTATAAATTAAATAAATTAAATTTTTTATCACACCATGATAATGCAGCGATTACCACATTAATTAACGATTTAAATAAAATGAAAAGATAATGTAAAATCTAAGACTTACACTTGTGAAAAACCTATTGTATGAGTATATTTAAAACCCTTATCACATTATCCTCAAAATAAATAATTGTGGGACCTTTTAAATCCGAAAAGCACTTCATAATAATGAAACATTTCATAACTTTCCAAGAGTGCCCCTCCTCTCCTCTTATAAAAGGCACCCACCTCTACCACCTTATTCACGCCTTCAAGCCATTAGTATTGGACAAAATCTGCCCAAATACTCTCTCAACTTCCCTATATTACTCCTAGAAGCCTCACTTTGGGCAGAAGTCTTCCCAAGGAAGCCTTTGGATCAAATCAAAAAGAGTTACCTGATTTTAAGGTAATGTCTTCTCTTATGTTCTTTGGTTTTATTTTGCTTATCCAACCCATTAAACTCTTTTTATTCCTTTATTTTGTAACAAAACCAGTATATTAAATATACTAGGATGTTTTTATGAGAATTATTTTATTTACACTTACACACACCTTCGTCTAATGGTTGAAGAACATACTGTTTCTGTGGGTGGCGAATTACTGCCTCACGAAACGACGATTGTTCAATCTTATTTTAACACCTCTCATGGTGGACATTAAGATGTCACTATATTTATATATGATATATATTATGTTTATGTTTCCTTATGATTATGTATTTATCATTTATGGCATACCTTTATGATTTACATTATGGGTAAACACGATAATTTCATTTTAGGAAGTGCGGACTATCGCCCCCTCAAAGTGATTTGAATCATTAATGCCATATGTGGGACATATAAAGGATGGATTAAATGATATTATATATGATATTATACTGGTATTATAATATACCTTTATATCATTATGATTTCATTCCATTAAATATGAAATAGAAATGGAAGTAGCGTTCATTCGTACGTACGGCTTACCGTCTCCATGAACGGTGCATTTCATTTCTTACCTCTAAATGTTATGTAATATTATAAATGAATGTATATGCTGGATATATATGATATATATGATATCTATATCATGAATATAATTATGGATATAATGGATATTTTACCACATGAACAACTTTTAATTATAAGAAGTTTATTTTTGAATCAAGTACCAAAGATCAACAAAACGATCGTTATTAACTTAAATAATTACATAATGTTCATAACATGGTAATAAGTGATATAAAAGGAATAATGAACTTGAAAAATGTTCTTAATAAAGTATAAATTAACTCTATTTTATTATTCAGGAAGTTAAATAATGATCGAGTCAAGTCGGACACGAGGTAAGGGAACTTCTTAACACAATTTCTGTTCTTTAGGCTAATCTCCTACTTTCAAATTATGTCAGGATATTATTATGTCCTATCTTGTATTTATACTTTCTTTTTGTGTACTTATAGTGAATACACAAAATAGATCTATTTTATTTAAAAAAAAATCTTTGTAAGGGACTTCATCTCAAACTCCTTTCATTGAGGCATATTTTGTTTTATACAAAACTTTCTTTTATACAGTGTATAAACACCTTTGACTCTTATGTTTATTCAAAAGGAATCTATTTTATATGAAGCGTTTTACTAAATGAAAAAAGGGAAAGTTTTTTTGTCATATGTATGCGGCGACGACGACTTTTCCACCACCGTGACCATTATTTGAGTTTCGGCTTCCTCTACAAGCCATAACTTTTTTTAAAAGGAAAAATAAATAAAATGTTTTACTTTTATTTTATTTTGGTATTGAAAATGTATTTGATAATGTTTTTATTATATAAATGTGTTGTATTGATATCTTGTGATTGAAATGTGGAAATTTTATGTTTCCTTTATACATGTTTTATGTGATACGATTATGTTATGGTTTATGATATGTTTAAACCTGTTCATATGAGGAATGCATTGAACTTAATAAGTGACGGGTGGAGCCCGCTATAGCTCCTCGATGCATCGGCATGTCTCATGAGACAAACTAGTGTCTTGGAACGAGGCCTTGACAAAATCTTATTTGTAGTCTTGGCACGAGGCCTTGGCTACGTGGTTATGATAGTCTGGCATTATGCATTCCATCATTATGAAAGTGGTTATTGATATTGCATGTGATTATTAGACTAGTAGATTATCCATGTGAATAAGTAAATGGAATTATTTCATTTTATTTTTTCCATATTATGCTGAAGTTCAAGTTTAAAAGGATTTTGTTTTAGTTATACATTGACTTAAATGTTTATGTTTATTTATAAAAGATTCCGCTATATTGTTATCCTTACTGAGCATCTAAGATCACCCCTTCCAATGTTTTAATTTTTCCAGGATGTGAAGAAGTATATTATGAATGACATGCAGGGATTGTATAAGGGGATATGAAGACAAGATGTTGTTGTATTTTTGTTTTACTTTATGATGTAATGTAAGACTTATGAATGTATCTAGTGTTTCCAAGGCTACTAAACTAATTGGTCTTTTGAGACTTGATCTTTTGTGATCATTCCAATGTTATGTAATAATGCACCGACTCTGGGTAACTGGGGTCGGGGCGTTACAGTTGGTATCAGAGGCAGTTTAGTACTAACCTTGGAAGCTAGATTTAGATAAACTCTGATTAGAGCACATAGCCCTAAGATAGACTTTGAGGATTAGTATAGAAGATCTTCCTAGAATTTTGGTATTATAGATATTTTGGGAGTTTTCCGAGAAATACATCCCTATCTGGATACAAGCAGGTAGAGGTGGCTCTGGCACAGATGTACCTAGGGGTAAAACACAAAAACACCGCTTGGAGCTTGACTCGAATGGGAACTGGTGCACGACAACGGGCCTTGCTACACTCTTGGTTACGACACTCCAGGGGGATATGCTTATGATAATTATCATTTTCTTTACAGACCATTATGAAGGGTTTATGAGTATATAATTCCTCAAAGAAAACATTTTTATGATTATGGATTATATCCATAAATAGTTCAATTTATGTTAAGTGTTTTTCAAGTTTGTTATTATGTATTTCGATTCATAAACTAATCTAGTTAATGACATTGTTTAGAAATGGCACCTAGTGGAAGGAATGGAAACCGTATAAATTCATGCACTCTATGTAGGGATTTCCCTCCTACTCAAGATAATTAAGTGGATCTGGTGATGCAACTGGTGCTGATCATCTTATCACCCTACTAGGGAAACTCACTCAGGTTATGAATAATAACCTTACTTGTATGGAGCACCATGATCCGCAACGTAGAGGATCAATGTTAGACCGCTTCATGAGGAAACAACCGCCAGCATTTAATGGGGGTAAAAATCCATTAGTAGCTAAGCAATGGATAAACTCCTTAGAGAAAATATTTCATGCCTTAGGGAGTAGCGAAAGGGAGAAAGTTGTCATGTCAGTTTACCGCCTCACTAGAGATGCCGATCAATGGTGGTCACTGATTCAAAACACAATGGAAGATGAAGAAGTATCAAGTATGTAATGGAGGGAGTTTAAGGAAATTTTCGTAGAAAAATACTTCCCTCATGACCATCAAGCAGATATGGAAAGAAAATTTCTGAGTTTGAGGCAGAAGGAGGATGAGAATGTCGCAAAGTATGAGTCTAACTTTACAAGGTTAGCGAGGCATGTTGCAGATTATATACGTAACCCAAGAAGTAAGATTGATCATTTCTTTGATGGGTTAAAACCATTTCTCCGTCAAGCATTAGTATCACAATCTTTCTCAATGTACGAAGATATAGTCTCATGTTCTATCAAGACAGAAAAGGAATTATATAAGTCTTATGAAAACAAAGTAAAGCAAGAGAAAAAGATAACGGTGTAACAAGAGACAGATAAAGGGAAAAGGGTAAAGAAGGACTTTCCATTATGTGATAATTGTGGGAAGAATCACCCCGGTACTTTCCTAAAGGGAATGGGAGTTTGTTACAAATGTGGATAAAAAGGTCACCAGGCTCGTGATTTCAAGGGAAATAAAGAGGCTATCAATGTTGAATACTACAATTGTAGGGAAATGGGTCATTATGCAAATGAATGTCCTAAGCGTCAGGGAAAATTACCTCAAAAAAGGAAAAGGGATCAAGGCCAAGCATATGTTGTTACTACATATGAAGTTGAATGATTAATATATTTGTGTTTTTGGACTCAAGGATTATATTCTAGTTATAAGAATAATGTGATATATAAGGATTGTACTACAGTACTTTTTGTTTTCGTTAAGGTTTTAATATGATGAAGTTAATCAAATTTTTAGTATGTGACAATAAGAGAAACTTTACTTTGTTTGGGAATCTGATGTTACAATCGATTTTGGAATTTAGAGACCTTTTAGAGAAAGTCTGGACAGAGGTACTTTGGATAACTATAAAGGTTGGAATGGATTATATTTTACATTGGATACTATTGTTAAGGTTATTTTTGGATATTTATAAAAATGACAACACACAGACCGTGTGACAACCCGTTGCATCGGACAAAGCTGTGGGAATTGAACCCACAAACATAGTGCGATTGGGATTTATCACCCACCACTGGACTACGTGAAGTCCCTGGAGTGTATAATGTAGTTTTCTTTAGTTCTGATAGATGAATTATAAATTTATTTTTGGAACCCTATACGGTTAGGATAAATAGAATATTTTTTAGTACGATTGCCTTTTGGAGTGAAAGATGGGTTTGTGGTAAAAATTTAGTAAGGATTGAATGTCTGCATGACAAGTAAGTATATTTCCTTACATTCTTAGTAAATCTCATAAATAAATTCTTCAAATTTATGAAATGTAACTTAAAAAAAACGTTGTCGGTTAACTTTTCCTACTGGGGGATCAAATACCATTTAACCAATCACAAGTTTGTGATTTTCTTGTAGTTAACTTTCTCCTAATCCTATTTTCTACAACTCTCCATTATACCTTGATGGATTGTTTCTCCTTCATATCCATGTTTTCATACAATTCTATTATGGGCTATCTCATGTGACCTTTGTACTTCTCTTTATTTCTTTTAAAGTTATATTTTTATTAACCCTATTTCCAATGTGGGTTTTCCACAAAGGTATTTTCTATTTTCAACCATTTATTTTCGAATAACAATTTCAAATTGCGAGGAAGAAATTTATTGAAGGAGGGGAGAATTTAACACCCCAAGATTCCGTGATACACTTCTCTTTCAATAATGCAATAGCTTGCATTGTACGCTAGTTTGAGATTCTAACAGACTGCGACCAATCAAAGTAGCCGTTATGAATAGTAGTACCCACTTTTTTAATTATATAAATTTTATATTTCAAAATGGACTTCATTTTTGGATTCAGAATATCAAAATTATCCTATGTTGAATTTTTTGTATTTTTCTGAAAAACTTCAATTTTTGATGAATAGTGAAACCACTAAGTGGTAGTTAAAATACTAATTTTTTGATTAAATGAAACTTTACCACTTCTGTGAATTGAATTTCAAAAATCCGACATACATGGTTGTCATTAGGAAGAAAAATGTGGTTCAATGAGATGAAAATAATTTTTGGTGAATAGTAACTTTTAAGTTTTATTAATCGCGATTAAAGGTAATTAGTGAAATTTAAGGTAAAAATGATATTATAAAAATATGAAAGTATCTTGACACTTGTCCTAACATTATTGGATGAGTCATGGCTGACCAAGAAAATCCATGGGTCAACTTGGGGACCCCATGGAGCCACTTGGGTAAGAAAATGACATTAATAACTTTTTATTTAAAGTAAAAATAAAAATGTCACAAACATGTGTTGTTTTACTAAAACAATTATTACATGGGGTTATATAAGTTAACTTTTAGACTATAAATATTCATTGGAAGTATAAAAATATTTCCTACATCATGATATTTTTTTTATAATTTTTATACATTAAATAAATTAAATTTTTTATGACACCATGATGATGCAGCAATTACCTCATTAATTAACGATTTAAATAAAATGAAAAGATAATGTAAACTCTAAGACTTACACTTGTTAAAAACCTATTGTATTAGTAGATTTCTAACCCTTATCACCTTATCCTTGAAATATATAATTGTGGGACCTTTTAAATACAAAAAGCACTTCATAATAATTAAACATTTCATGACTTTCCAAGAGTGCCCCTCCTCTCCTCTTATAAAAGTCCCCCACCTCTACCACCTTATTCACACCATTAAGCCATTTGGCTCAGCCAATCTCTGCCCAAATAATCTCTCAACTTCCCTATATTACTCCTAGAAGCCTCACATTGGGCAGAATTCTTCCCAAGGAAGCCTTTGGCTCAAATCAAAAAGAGTTATCCGATTTTAAGGTAATGTCTTCTCTTATGTTCTTTGGTTTTATTTTGATTCTACAACCCCTTAAACTCTTTTTATTCCTTTATTTTGTAACAACACCAGTATATTAAATATACTAGGATATTGTTATGAGAACTTTTTGATTTAAACTTACACACACCTTCATCTAATGGTTAAGAACATACTGTTTCTGTGGGTGGCGAATTACTACCTCACGAAACGATGATTGTTCAATCTTCTTTTAACACCTCTCATGGTGGCCATTAAGATGTCACTATATTTATATATGATATATATTATGTTTATGTTTCCTTATGATTCTGTATTTCTCATTTATGGCATGCCTTTATGATTTCCATTATGGGTAAACGCGATAATTTCATTTTAGGAAGTGCGGACTACCGCCCCCTCAAAGTGATTTGAATCGTTAATGCCATATGTGGGACGTATAAAGGATGGAGTAAATGATATTATATATGAAATTATAATGGAATTATAATATACCTTTATATCATTATGATTTCATTCCATTAAATATGAAATAGAAATGGAAGTAGCGTTCATGCGTACGTACGGCTTACCGTCTCCATGAGCGGTGCATTTCATTTCTTACCTCTAAATGTTATGTAATATTATAAATGAATGTATATACTGGATATATATGATATATATTATATCTACATCATGAATATAATTCTGGATATAATGTATATTTTACCACATGAACAACTTGTAATTATAAGAAGTTTATTTTTGACTCAAGTACCAAAGATCAACAAAACGACTGTTATTAACTTAAATAATTACATAATGTTCATAACATGGTAATAAGTGATATAAAAGGAATAATGAACTTGAAAAAGGTTCTTAATAAAGTATAAATTAACTCTAGTTTATTATTCAGGAAGTTAAAGAACGATCGAGTCAAGTCGGACATGAGGTAAGGGAACTTCTTAACCCAATTTCCGTTCTTTGGGTTAATCTTATACTTTCAAATTATGTCATGATATTATTATGTCCTATCTTGTATTTATACTTTCTTTTTGTGTAATTATAGTGAATACACATAATAGATCTATTTTATTTAAAAAATGATCTTTGTAAGGGACTTCGTCTCAATCTCATTTCATTGAGGCATATTTTGTTTTATACACAACTTTCTTTTATATGATGTATAAACCCCTTTGACTTTTACGTTTATTCAAAATGAATCTTTTTTATATGAAGCATTTTAATAAATGACAAAAGGGAATATTTTTTTGTCGTACGTATGCGGCGACAAAGACTTATCCGCCGCCATGGCCATTATTTTAGTTTCGGCTTCCTCTACAAGACATAACTTTTTTTAAAAGGAAAAATAAATACAATGTTTTACTTTTCTTTTATTTTCGTATTGAAAATGGTTTTGATCATGTTTTTATTATATCAATGTGTTTTATTGATATCTTGTTATTGAAATGTGGAAATATTATGTTTCCTTTATGCATGTTTTATGTGATACGATTATGTTATGGTTTATGATATGTTTAAACCTGTTCATATAAGGAATGCATTGGACTTAATAAGTGACGGGTGGAGCCCGCTATAGCTCCTCGATGCATCGGCAGGTCTCATGAGACAAACTAGTGTCTTGGCACGAGGCCTTGACAAAATATTATTTGTAGTCTTGACACAAGGCCTTGGCTACGTGGTTATGATAGTCCGGCATTATGCATTCCATCATTATGAAAGTGGTTATTGATATTGCATGTGATTATTCTACTAGTAGAATATCCACGCGAATAAGTAAATGGAATTATTTCATTTTATTTTTTCCATATTATGCTAAAGTTCAAGTTTAAAAGGATTTTGTTTTACTTATACATTGCCTTAAGTGTTTATATTTATTTATGAAAGCTTCTGCTATATTTTTATCCTTACTGAGCATCTGAGCTCACCCCTTCCAATGTTTTAATTTTTCCAGGATGTGAAGACGTATATTATGAATGACTTGCAGGGATAGTATGAGGGGATATGAAGACAAGATGTTGTTGTAGTTTTTTTTACTTTATGATGTAATGTAAGACTTATGAATGTATCTAGTTTTTTCAAGGCTACTAAACTAATCGTTCTTTCGAGACTTGATCTTTTGTTATCATGTCAATGTTACGTAATAATGCACCGAATCTGGGTAACTGGGGTCGGGGCGTTACATAACATATATAAATTTATTATGTTATATGACTAGAAACATTTATAATTATATATAATCAATTTAAATGGTGAAAAATCTAGAAGAAACTTGAAATTAAAAATTTTGGAACTTCCAAGATTTTGGAAACTCAAAGAGGTATATTAAGAGTGGATTATCGAGCCTTTGATTTTATAACTTGTGAAATAGTAACACAAATACATTAATGTTTAGTGAATATTATAAATATATTATATACTTTTGGTGTAAAATACCTATCATAATATCAGGTTATCAAAAATTGTATTTATATAATTCCAAAAGAGTGGTAATCCAAGAGGAAAATAAAAGATAAAACTAAATACTTGACCCGGTTAAGTCAAAATGAAATTCTTGGTACTCTTATGAAATATAAATTTACATTCAATATTTATGTTGATAATTAATAGAGGAAAAATGGAGTATTATTTTCTTCTAATTCCATGAATTGTATATCTGATACTTTCAATGCATGTACTAATGATTTTAAATCTGATGTTTCAAAGAGGATATGTAAAGATTCTTATCAAATTAGTCTGGAATATAGTGACAATGAGAATGTATAGAATTATATTATAATGAATAAAATTATTAGTAATAAAATATTCTTAAATATTCATCATAAAGGAATAAAGTTTAAATTAAATAAGAAGAGGTCTTATGATGTTATATTATTTTAATTTAAGAAGATAAGTCACATCAGAATAGATTTTCCTTAAGTGAATAAGAAATATAGAAAGTTAAAAGGATATTCAATGAGTAATATAAAGAAAATATAGAATGATATGAAAACATATAATTTTGGTGAAGGTTATGAATCATTTGATAGTTTATCAGCAGTTAATATAAATGAAAGATAGATATTCATTTGGTTTTATATAGATAAGCCTAAATTTAAAAAAATTGTATGGCTAACATAACTGTTGAATCCCTAAAGAATTTATCTTTTGATTCTAAATTAAATTTTACTTATTTGGATAACTATTCAACATCATCATATTACTAAAATAGAAACCCATTATTAGATGAAAATTTTAATTCATCAAAAGAAAATGGGGATGTTTTACCTACATTTGATGAGATTATTAAGTAAATCACTCACTTTGAAAAATAAAATAAGAAATTTAAAAATTAATATTTTCAAAAATAAAAACATAATAATGACAACAAATAAATTTTCAAATTAACTATATAAATTTAAAAACATTCAACTGAATTATATTTAAAAACTATTTTAAATATGAATTCTTTTGATTAAATACTCATTAATAAGAATTTTTTTATTTAGCTTAAATATAAAGATATTATTTTGAAGAAACATGTGATTATTTTACTTTTTCTATAGAAAATTGTGATAAAATGTTTAAATAAATTAAAACCTATAGAACTTCCCATGAAGTTGTTATTACATAAAATAAAACTCATTTTCTATCAAATTAATTTATACCTAAAAGTGAACCCTTTTCCACTAAATTTCAAAGGGGGGGTTATTGGAATAAATATTTTTCTTTAAATAATAATTAATAATTTGGTTATCACAAAAAAATTATTTCCAATGAATTAGCAGTTCTTCAATATAAAATTATTGGGAAGATATGGGTTCCAAAAAGATTATTCTCAAATGTAATTAACCTCAACCAATTTTGGTTATAAAGAAAATATTTTTATCATCTTAAAAAATGATTTTGAGTACTGGAAACTGAAATAATGGTACCTGAATAGTGGTTGTTCTTTAAACAAGACTAAACAAAAATACAAATTCTAGAATTTAAAAAGGTTAAATAGTGGATGAGGTACTTTAGGAGATCATGTATATTATTATATCATCTAAATTGGTGTTGTTTATTTTCTTAGGAAAAAATTAATTTCAAATATTTTATATATTTTATTTCTCAAGAGAAACTTTATTAGAATTTTTCAACTATGCAATGAGGGTTATCTTGTGATCTTAATAATTATAAATGTAATTTTCAATGTTTAGAAGGTACACTCTATCTCCTGATATATATGATATTTTATACTCTTTATTTAGAATACTTAGGTCACTATAATTTCCTTTATTATTTTCTACCACAGATCTATCATAGTTTTGGAATAGAATATTAGGTCAGTGTAACATTCATACATTAACTAAAGATTCTAGCAAATGATATTTTAAGTATCTAATAGAAAATAAGGTTAATGAAACCAAATTTTTATCCTTATCAATTTGGGAAACAATATAAGTATAGTTTAAAATTAAAAATAGTAGTCTCACCTTATGATGCTTTATAGTTTGTTCACATGGATTTATTTGGCATTTCACAGACTAGAAGTATCTTAAAAAACACTATTTTTTTCTTTGGTGATGATTACACTATATTTAGTTAGGATTATTTTATCATAAAAAATATAAATCTCAATCATTTTCATATTTTTCATGGCTTTATTAAACATTTGAAAAAATAAACCATTGATTATTATCCATAATTATCTTGGTGGTGAGTTTGTGAACTTTTATTTTGAAACTTTTTGTAGTGAGAAAGGTATTACAAATAATTTTTCATCACCAAGAATACCATATTAAAAATTTTTATTTTAATAAATAAATATAATTATTTCGAAAATTACTCAATCTTTATTAAGTGATAATTTTGTTTCTCATTTTTTTTAGCTAATATTGTGGGTAAATCCCTATATACTATATATGAAGTTTTAATCAGACATTTTCTTAATAAAACAATTTATGAGCTGTACACCAGATTAAATCCAAAACATTTTTACTTATGTGCCTTCATATGTAATGTATTTATCTTGAGTAAAAAAATCTCAACTTCATAAATTTAATCCCAAGGATAATAAATAAATTTTTATCATTTATTCTATAACCAATAATTCTTATAGTGTTTATAATGAAATAAATAATGTTGTTGAATAAATAGTTTGTGTAAATTTTTATTAACCCAAACGTTTTTTTTTCTGAAAAACCTACCGATATACATCCCCCATATGAAGTTTTAGAAAGTAAACCATTCAATTTAATATAATTTAATTCAAAAATACTAATAGTAAAATTTATTAAAGTTAGGAAATCAGATTTTAAATATCCAAAAATTACACTAATATAAGATAAACTTTTGATAATTTATTATCAACTTACCGATTTACTTAAAACCCAATCAATCTTAAGGAATCGTCCTATAGATAATATTATTACTATTTCAATTAAAACAATTATAACTAGTAGTTTATAAATAAATCAATATGGGTATCATGCATTTTTATCATAACACGATCCTTAAACAACTAAGGATTATTTAGTTGATGAACATTGAATAAGGTCTATAAAAGAAGAACTCATTCAATTTGAAAGGGATCAATTTTAGAACTTAATTAAATAAACTAAATATCTGACAATAATAGGAGTTAAATAGGGTTTTAGAAATTAATTCAATGAAAATAGATTTATTATTTCTAAATTATGTAAGAATTTTTATTAAGGGTTGAAGTGCACTGTGTTGCATTTGTTGTCAATAAGGTATGTTGTTGATCAGAATATGTCAAAGAATGAATGGATGTCAAGGAGAGTCAATATGTGAATGACAAAGGCTATGATGGTGTTGGTGATGAATGGAGGATGGCCATTGTGTTAAGATGAATGTCACTTAGGAGATTCACTAAGTGGCATAAGTGTTTATGGTTGCAACATTCATCCATGTTAATATCAGATGATTGAAGAACTGATCTTAATGTTTCAATACTTGTATCAAGATGATACTAAGTTACACCACTTGAAGAATGGATGATGATGGAGCATCGTCATTAAATCTGACGATTGTTGAGTTGTTCCTTAAGTGTAAAGAACTTGTATCAAGATGATACAAAGTCACAACATGATTAGAAGACCATGCATTGTAGTGACAATGCATGAGGAGTTGAAAGTGATCCATCCATAAGTTCTAAGTGGATGAAGTGGATTAAAGAAGTCCATGCACTATCACTTAGTGCATGTGAATTTGAAGAAGATCCAATTTGATCTCTGATTAGATCAATGAAGAACATTGAAGAATCTATTTGATTAAGGATCTCAGTTGATGAAGAAGACCCTTCGGGAATTCCACATTCTATGTATTGAGTATATGTGAGGAGGATTGAGGAATTCCTAAGAAGAAGAGATGAGAATAAATGAAGAAGGGAGAATGGATTGGAAGATGAATGGCATTTGACATTTTATATAAATAGGATACTTTGTTTTTTAACAAAGTGTTTAACACTTCATTTGCCAAAAAAATTAGCCAGCCGTGGACACCTTGAGGGTTCAACCCCAAGGCATGTGGGCCTAAGGTGCCACGCCCAAGGGGGAACCCGTGGGGCAAACCCAAGGTGGCAGAGGACACGCGGGGGTGTCACGCCCGGGCGGCAGGGGCGCAGGAGCACGCCCGTGAGAGCGTCAGAAAGCATAGAGGGCGCTAGTAGCGCGCCCGAGTGGCAGGGGTGGGCGCAAGAGCGCGCCCGCTAAGAGAACACGGTGCGGGGCGGCACCGTGGAGGGAGAAGTTCAACTGGCCATCTCTGGGAGCGGCTGGTTGATAAACAGCGGAAAATCCGCTCGGCGATTCGATGTGGGACGCGCAAATTTCACAGGGAGCGCATCATGGCCGCACGATCGATCGCACGCTGGATCGCAGCCGCTCATCTCATCTGCCGCGCGCCGCGATCTAATCCAACCGTCCGATGTATTTCAAACTCCGGATCTGACGGTTGAGGAGTCGTCCTCTACCATGAGCTCGCCCGAGGCCACCCGCGACTCCTCCTTCGAACCAGAGGCCTCCTGAATGAAGAATTGGAGCTCCCGACCTCTGTTGATCAATCCGAAGACACCATTGAGATCATCTGAGCATAACGAACACATCCATGCCTAAAAATGGGTGTGCATGCAACAACGTGAGAATTTGGAGTTCGGCCGAAGGCAAACGAAGTGCCGAGGCTATGAGGTTTATATTTTTCATGGATCGCCCTTAGACGAAGGCCGTGCATGCGTTCTAAGTCGCATGCACGTGGAGGAGAAAAACAAAGAGAAAGAACCCACGTTGAAATAGAGGAAATATCAAGATTTAGAAAATCTTGAAAACTTGAGAATTTCAAGAATTCGAGAGATATCTCACGCGAAAGATTTGGCATCCCTCTGCCTATAAAAGGAGCACTCGAGGCTCTGAATTTTCTTGCTGAAAACTTTAAGATCCGCAAGCACCTTGTCTTGCGAAGTCCGAAGCCACCGTGAAACCCACTTGCGCGGCTAAAGAACTCGAGGCCACTCGAGGTCCCGAAGGATTCCCCTGCGCGCCTCCCTTGCGTGACAGGAAGAACCCAAGGCCGCATTCTTGCACTCCCGTGGTTGATTCCCTCTCTGCCTGCGTACTTGCGCGGCAGGAGGAAGTGCACGCGGGTGTTGCACTTGCGCACCCCACGACAGTGGCACTTGCGCGGAACTTGAGAACCCTTGTGCCTTGTGACTTGCGCGACCCGCGGCTCAAGCATACCTTGTGTGCCTTCATATTGGAAGGGAGTTCGGGTGGTGTAAATTGCATACCTTGTGTGTGTGTGTGAAGTGGAGAAAACACCCTAGCCGTGAGTGTGCAAGAAGAGGAGGAAGGCCGAGCCTTGTGTGCAAAGAAGATAAAGGCCTAGCCTTGTGAAAACAAAGAAGACCATACCTCACATTGTGTGTGTGCAAACAAAGGACCAAAGAGGCCGTAGCCAATTATGTGCAAGAAGAGGAAAGAGGTCAAGCTTAAGTGTGTACGAAACGAAGAACAAGTTGTGTGTGCTAAACAAGTGAAGGCCGGACCTAGTGTGTCCACTAAAAGTGTATACACTTAGAAGATGTGGAAGACTCTCACACTAAAGAACAAAACACATTTATGTGTGTAAACAAATTGAACAAAGTGTGTGAGTGAGAAGGTGTGTGTGCTCAAGGTAATTACACCCTTTGTGGGTTTATTGCACCAAGAGAAGAATAAGGGGAGTGTATGCATGCATGCATGCACGTGCACACGTGAATAAAGCTTAAATCAGTGGTGTGCATTTGAGGAGTCCAAGACCAGGAGATCTTGAAGATATTGTGATGCCATGCATTCAGTGCATGAAGTTGATGTGAAGTGAGACTGGACCAGACTGAAGTTAAAGACATCAGTTGTCTGAGTATTCAGTAGTTGGAGAGAAGCCATGTCATCCTGAGAAGAAGGAGAAAAATCCTGATCAAGATGAGAATACCTGATCAACTCAAGTGATCAGAGTTACAGAGCAAGGCCAGCAGTCTTTATCCCAGGCTGCTGAAGATACTTGAAGAGCTGAACAAGAAGAAGAGATACTCGTGTGACTCGAGGAGCCAAGAGAAGCCCCCTGTGAGACTCAGGGTGGAAGAAGTCTTCAGTGGGATTCTGGAGCAGGCCAGTGGGACTCTGGTAACACTGTGGGATGCAATATAAAGACCCTCCTATGGGACTCAGGAGAGATACAGTGGGACTCTGTATCGACCATTGTAATACTAACAGATTATAATGGAAGAAACCATGTTGGGGTGTATAACCAACATGGCAAGGATGTAGGCCTTTGGTGTCGAACCTTGTAAATCCTTGTGTCTTGTGCCTTTACATTTACTGCATTACTCGAGGAAAGGCTGAGAGATACAAGAAGAGTGGATCGAGGC
Source organism: Viscum album (assembly GCA_963277665.1). Classification (NCBI taxonomy): domain Eukaryota; kingdom Viridiplantae; phylum Streptophyta; class Magnoliopsida; order Santalales; family Viscaceae; genus Viscum; species Viscum album. The sequence goes on along the minus strand of OY728130.1, from coordinate 1,187,600,339 downwards.
CTTAACAATCCATAGAGGTTTAATTGATTAATAATCAATTAGTAAAAAGTTTTAAAGGATCACTGATTCACCCCCTCCCCCTCTCAGTGATCACACTGATCCGGGCACTTCAATTGGTATCAGAGGGAAGGTTACCTCTAAAAGATCCAAGGGATTCTTTATGAAGTGCAGATTTGAGGAAATGAGCGACCAGCCTCAAATGGAGATATCTTCCAAGACTCAGAAAAATAGAAAGAAGAAACAGTCCAAGAAGCTGAAGAAAGCATGTCCTAGCTGTGATGAAGTTGGAACAATGAATGATCTTCAAAATGCACTCAAATATCTTTAGAAGACAGTCCCCATGGAAGTGGCAAAGTGTATAGCTACAAGAATCCATGATCTTCAAGAAAAAAAATTACAGCTAGAAGAAGAAGCCAATTCTATGGAAGATCAATTGGAAAAAAGGGTTGTCATAACCAACACTCTCAGAAAGCTGGTGAAGGCTAAGGATGAAACAGTTTCTCTTTGCAATGAAATATATGAAGATACTTGTGAATAATTGAAAAGAAGCCTTTCTGAGAAAGAATTCTTTAAGACAATGGTCAAAGAAGTTTTCCATGCACTGGAAAAATTGCACAGAGTTTCAATGGTTGTCAAAGATGCTCAACTAGAAGACAAAGTCAAAAGGGTGAAGGAGCTGGACAATTCATTGCTAGAAATAAAAAAGGTGCATGAAGACCAGATAAAGCAGCTGGAAGAGAAATGGGAAGGAAGGCTAAGAACTATTGAGGATGATAAGAACTCCCTCAATATGAAATGCTTAGAACTGGAGGTGATATTGAAAAATCAGCAATCACCCAAAGCCAAAGCCTCCCAGTCAGCTGAAAGGAGAAATGTTGCTACTCAAGTATACATTGAGAAGGATGATTCTAAAAGAAATACATCCTCTAATGAAAGGGAAACATATTCTAAAAAGAAGGTACCATCCATACCATCTTGTACTCATGCTTCTAAAAGTGTTTCTACTAAAAGTGCAGGATGGAAGAATGAATCCAAACAAGTATGGATGAAGACAATGAAGAAAGAATGCTCTCCTGAAACAACACAGCAAGTCAAGAAAAGTACCCAACAATCAGAAGGACTGAAGAGGTCAAGATTTGTGGGTCAATTTTGGTGTTGTAATAAGTATGGGCACTGTGCAAAGGATTGTTGGTATAATCCACTAAATGTCAAAGCACAAAGGAAGACCATGCCAAGGGGGAGCAAGCCAGAAGGAAAGAAGCAACATCCATAGGTCCAGAGACATCTGTTTATTGCAAATAGATTTGGATTACTTGACAACATCTGGGATGATTGCAAAAGTGGTCAAAAAGATACATGTCAATCTCCAACTGTATCCAGAGCTAAAAAGAAGAGAAGATCACTGAACCTGGCTAAAATGGAATCCTTGGGAAGCAAGAAGAAAGCTGAAGATGCTTCCAAGAAGGTTTTGAAAAAGGAAAATAAGTCCTTGGAGTCTAAATCCAAGAAGGGTGATGCATCCAGAAGGACCACCAAGAAAACATGCTTCTACTGTGGAAAGAAAGGACACACCATGGATCTTTGTGAACAAGCCATGGAACTGAATAGAAGCAAACTGGACTCAAACAGACAATCAATCCAGATGAAGCAGAAGGGATTGATTGGAAACAAGTTGCCTAAGAAAGGTAGCTTGAAAGCATCAAAAGAACCATGTGGAAATTCCAGAACTGAGGCCACACTTCCAAGTGACTTACTTGTCATATGGCCAAATCAGTTGCAACTTGCCAGAGAACTACAAAGAGCTGAATATAAAGTTCTGGCAATTGATAAGGCAAAAGGGAAGAAGAAGATTTCACATGAAGATCATGTTCTGTGTGTGAGGTGCAATCAAGCTGGACATACTAGTGATAAATGCATGATATTCATTCCAGCTCAGAAGGGATTCTTCAAAAGAATGAAGATTGCACCAGGAGACTCTAGTGTTCAGAAGGCACCTAGAAATAGTGGAGTCACACACAAAGAAGTTAAAGTGGTGTTGAGATCCACACCAGCAAAAACATCATTGAAGATCAAATGTGAAAGTGTGAAGAATGGTGAAAATGGGACATCTCGGTTGAGAGAATCTTCTCAACCTTGTTGTTCACATTGATGAACCAAGGAGGTTCCATCTTATTCCCTAATCACTTGTATTTACATGTGATGACATTGCAGGGAATTAAAGATGATGATCATTCTCAGCTGGAGGATGGTTTTGAAAGAATGGAGTGCATCCCTTGAGGGGGATCCAATCTAAAGAAGATGGGATTCTGAGATTAATACCATCTTGAGAAAAGTGAAGGTATTCCAATCATACTTTCATCCCGTGTTTCTTAATTGAGTTTATCTTGTCAATTAAGGGGGATTATGGATTGAAGACAAATGGATGAAAGGGGGAGATTTATCTTTTCACCTGAACTTTCTAATGAGTTTTGTGAAGTTGTGCAGGATTTAGCAAATTCATTGTTATATCTGAAAAATTTCAAGCCCCTTGAAGCATGATCTCACATGTATAGTGAATGTTGGACAGCATTGAGTACCTTGGTTACATCACTCTTGTTTTCTACACCAGGTTAGCCCAAGTAGTCTTAGAGTTGATTTACTAAAGGTTCTTTGCTAAAGAGAACATGTGACATCATCCCTCTCTCTGTGTTTTTCAAGAAAATACTTTTCAAAGGGAGGAAGTGATATTTTGAAAAGGAACCACACCACACCTTTGCATTTGGTTTCCAATAAGGGGGAGAAAAGCTGACATATTGCCCCAGAAATATGTGGCACACATATTGACCCATTCATATGTGTTCTACTGATTGGATTGACAATATGTGCTCTAGTGGTATTGACAACAAATACAAAGGGGGAGATTGAAGTGCACTATGTTTCATTTGTTTTCAATAAGGTATGTTGTTGATCAGAAGATGTCAAAGAATGAATGGATGTCAAGGAGAGTCAATATGTGAATGACAAAGGCTATGATGGTGTTGGTGATGAATGGAGGATGGCCATTGTGTTAAGATGAATGTCACTTAGGAGATTCACTAAGTGGCATAAGTGTTTATGGTTGCAACATTCATCCATGTTAATATCAGACGATTGAAGAACTGATATTAATGTTTCAATACTTGTATCAAGATGATACTAAGTTACACCACTTGAAGAATGGATGATGATGGAGCATCATCATTAAATTTGACAATTGTTGAGTTGTTCCTTAAGTGTAAAGAACTTGTATCAAGATGATACAAAGTCACAACATGATTAGAAGACCATGCATTATAGTGACAATGCATGAGGAGTTGAAAGTGATCCATCCATAAGTTCTAAGTGGATGAAGTGGATTAAAGAAGTCCATGCACTATCACTTAGTGCATGTGAATTTGAAGAAGATCCAATTTGATCTCTGATTAGATCAATGAAGAACATTGAAGAATCTATTTGATTAAGGAGCTCGGTTGATGAAGAAGACCCTTCGGGAATTCCACATTCTATGTATTGAGTATATGTGAGGAGGATTGAGGAATTCCTAAGAAGAAGAGATGAGAAGAAATGAAGAAGGGAGAATGGCTTGGAAGATGAATGGCATTTGACATTTTATATAAATAGGATACTTTGTTTTTTAACAAAGTGTTTAACACTTCATTTGCCAAAAAAATTGGCCAGCCGTGGAAACCTTGAGGGTTCAACCCCAAGGCATGTGGGCCTAAGGCGCCACGCCCAAGGGGGAACCCGTGGGGAAAACCCAAGGCAGCAGAGGACACGCGGGGGTGTCATGCCCGGGCGGTAGGGGCGCAGGAGCACGCCCGCGAGAGCGCCAGAGCGCATAGAGGGCGCTAGTAGCGCGCCCGAGTGGCAGGGGTGGGCGCAAGAGCGCGCCCGCTAAGAGAACACGGTGCGGGGCGGCACCGTGGAGGGAGAAGTTCAACTGGCCGTCTCTGGGAGCGGCTGGTTGATAAACCGCGGAAAATCCGCTCGGTGATTCGATGTGGGACGCACAAATTTCACCGGGAGCGCATCCTAACTGCACGATCGATCGCGCGCTGGATCGCAGCCGCTCATCTCATCCGCCGCGCGCCGCGATCTAATCCAGCCGTCCGATGTATTTCAAACTCCAGATCCGACGGTTGAGGAGTCGTCCTCTACCATGAGCTCGCCCGAGGCCACCCGCGACTCCTCCTTCGAACCAGAGGCCTCCCGAATGAAGAATTCGAGCTCCCGACCTCTGTTGATCAAGCCGAAGACACCATTGAGATCGTCTGAGCATAACGAACACATCCATGCCTAAAAATGGGTGTGCATGCAACAACTTGAGAATTTGGAGTTCGGCCAAAGGCAAACGAAGTGTCGAGGCTATGAGGTTTATATTTTGCATGGATCGACCTTAGACGAAGGTCGTGCATGCGTTTTAAGTCGCATGCACGTGGAGGAGAAAAACAAAGAGAAAGAACCCGCGTTGAAATAGAGGAAATATCAAGATTTAGAAAATCTTGAAAACCCGAGAATTTCGGGAATTCGAGAGATATCTCACGCGGAAGATTTGGCATCCCTCTGCCTATAAAAGGAGCACCCGAGGCTCTGAATTTTCTTGCTGAAAACTTTAAGATCTGCAAGCACCTTGTCTTGCGAAGTCTGAAGCCACCGTGCAACCCACTTGCGCGGCTGAAGAACTCGGGGCCACCCGAGGTCCCGAAGGAGTCCCCTGCGCGCCTCCCTTGCATGACAAGAAGAACCCGAGGCTGCATTCTTGCGCGCCCGTGGTTGATTCCCTCTCTGCCTGCGTACTTGCGCGGCAGGAGGAAGTGCACGCGGGTGTTGCACTTGCGCACCCCGCGGCAGTGGCACTTGCGTGGCACTTGCGCACCCTTGTGCCTTGTGACTTGCGCGACCCGTGGCTCAAGCATACCTTGTGCGCCTTCATATTGGCAGGGAGTTCGGGTGGTGTAAATTGCATACCTTGTGTGTGTATGTGAAGTGGAGAAAACACCCTACCCGTGAGTGTGCAAGAAGAGGAGGAAGGACGAGCCTTGTGTGCAAAGAAGATAAAGGCCTAGCCTTGTGCAAACAAAGAAGACCATACCTCACATTGTGTGTGTGCAAACAAAGGACCAAAGAGGCCGTAGCCAATTGTGTGCAAGAAGAGGAAATAGGTCAAGCTTAAGTGTGTGCAAAACGAAGAACAAATTGTGTGTGCTAAACAAGTGAAGGTCGGACCTAGTGTGTGCACTAAAAGTGTATACACTTAGAAGATGTGGAAGACTCTCAAACTAAAGAACAACACACATTTATGTGTGTAAACAAATTGAACAAAGTGTGTGAGTGAGAAGGTGTGTGTGCTCAAGGTAATTACACCCTTTGTGGGTTTATTGCACCAAGAGAAGAATAAGGGGAGTGTATGCATGCATGCATGCACGTGCACACGTGAATAAAGCTTAAATCGGTGGTGTGCATTTGAGGAGTCCAAGACCAGGAGATCTTGAAGATATTGTGATGCCATGCATTCAGTGCATGAAGTTGATGTGAAGTGAGACTGGACCAGACTGAAGTTAAAGACATCAGTTGTCTGAGTATTCAGTAGTTGGAGAGAAGCCAGGTCATCCTGAGAAGAAGGATATAAATCCTAAGCAAGACGAGAAGACCTGATCAACTCAAGTGATCAGAGGTACAGAGCAAGGCCAACAGTATTTATACCAGGCTGCTGAAGATACTTGAAGAGCTGAACAAGAAGAAGAGCTACTCGTGTGACTCGAGGAGCCAAGAGAAGACCCCTGTGAGACTCAGGGTGGAAGAAGTCTTTAGTGGGATTCTGGAGCAGGCTAGTGGGACTCTGGTAACACCGTGGGATGCAGTATAAAGACCCTCCTGTGGGACTCAGGAGAGATACAGTGGGACTCTGTATCGACCATTGTAATACTAACATATTATAATGGAAGAAACCATGTTGGGGTGTATAACCAACATGGCAAGGACGTAGGCCTTTGGTGTCGAACCTTGTAAATCCTTGTGTCCTATGCCTTTACATTTACTGCATTACTCGAGGAAAGGATGAGAGATACAAGAAGAGTGGATCGAGGCCTTAACAAGCCATAGAGGTTTAATTGATTAAGAATCAATTAGTAAAAAGTTTTAAAGGATCACTGATTCACCCCCTCCCCCTCTCAGTGATCACACTGATCCGGGCACTTCAAGGGTTATTAACTATAATAAGGAATAAATTCTAATGAAACCACTCCACTGGTAGAAATATTAGAATCTATTTGTATCTTAATTTATGTTGCTGTACACCTAAATTTATTTTTATTTAAAATTGATTTTAAAAGAAATTTTATTAATTAACACATTTAATATAATTTTTATATTGAAAAACCTTTTCATTTTAAAGATGAATAATTTCTAGAAAATTAATTTAAACATACTAATTCACTCTATATTCTTATATAATCCTAAAGCGCTTTTCATGGTATAATTACAAGACATTTGGTTCAAAATAATTCCCTTACAGAATTATTGATCCAAACCATTTTATAAAGAATATTTTTATGATTCCATAATTTTTTATATTTATGTCAATGGAATTTTTTTGGTTAAACTCAAAATTTTCTTTTTGATAGATCTTTTGATCCTATAAAAATGATTCAAAAATCATCCTGATCAATAAACTCATCTTTTTCTATGGTTTTTATCTATTTCAAAAACCATATGATTATATCTTAACTCAACATAAAAATAATAATGAGCAAATGAAAAATTTTGGTTTGATAATTTATCAAGTATAATTACTCTTATATAAACTTCTATCAAACTTTATCTTGATGAAACCAGTTAAATGGTGGATCAAAAAAACTATAAAAGTATGACAAGAAGTTTAATGTATCTTACTTTAATTAAATATGAAATTAGGTTTTCAATATGGTTATGTTTGATATTTCAATAAAATCAAAAGGAATAACACTTAAAATATATAAAACATATTTTATGTTACATTAAAGGAAATATTGAACTTTAATTTATTTTATTCATAAATAAATGATTTTTTTATTAAAAGTAACTCAGATGCTAAAATTAGAGATTGTAGATTAGATATAAAATTTACTTCCAAAATATTTTATTTCTCAAGAGAAGCTTTAGTTTCATGGTATATAAAGATTCAATATTTTTATCACTCTATACTATAGAAGCTAAATATGTTGCAGTTGGATGTTGGTGTTCACAAGTGCTTTAGATAGAACACACACTCATGTATTTTTTATTGAGTTTCACATGATCACTAATCCTTTATGATAATATTAGTTCTATATCCTTATCTAATAACCCATCACATTACTCATGAGAAAAATCACATATATGTAAGACACAATATTCTTAGGGATCACACAAAATTGGGGACATAATTTTTTATTTTATTGGAATTGAAAATCATGTTGATGATATTATTATAAATCCTTTTTATTTAGATAGATTTAATTAATTAAATAGAATATGGTAATGTTAAACCTAAATTGATCTTAAATTCACTTCATGTTTAGATAATATTTATACATTGAAAATCCATAGAATGAGTGGGATGATATTTTTCATTCATTGGTTTTTTATCTATATTTTCATCCAATTTATATATTTTTCCTTTAATTTTAAATAAACAATATATCAATCTCATTTTTAGTTTCTATGAATGATCAAAAATAATATATGAAGTTTTATTCAACCATCCTCTAAAAAGGATGATCATCCATTCTTACTGGAAGATAACTTCAGGGTTTTTCTAATCCTATAATTATATATTTTACTAATTTTTTATTCCCATGAAATAATTATTTATCAAAGTGGTGGTGTTTAAAACCCATAGAATGTAATATATATTAAGTATTTATTCTTATAAATAATTTTTAAGGGGTTTTTCATAGATGGTGATCGATATTTACCTATAAATAAATTATAAATTTAATTCTTATCAAGATTTCGTATGACATATGTTTTGGCCATACATTTCCCTGAGAATTATTATAGACTATTCATATAAAAAATGAAAAATTATTAAATTTTTAAATCTCAAATTCCTATATAAGGAATGAAATATCAAGGCTCTTTTCATAATTGATTTCATATTTCTTAATATATTCTAGGTTGAAATGGATTTTAGTTGAAGCATATATGGGATAGATAATTCGTATTAGTCCAAAAGGCCATCGATGAAGCTCAAAGTTCCTTTTACAAAAATATTCTGGACGTTGGATCCAAATGAATCATTGTCATTGAACTTTGGTGAATAAGGTGCATTTGAAAGTTTGATAATGAAAAATGATAATTTTTATTAAGAATAAATGCATGGTAAGATCTGAATGACTAATGAAGAAGATGAATTTCAACATATGTAGTCATCCTAAAAGATCATTTAAAATGAGAAATCTTGGTTAAAATGAAATTGATGTTGAAAATTTTTATTACATCGACCATATTAAAAGGACTTATTGAATAGTCATAGTTATATATAGCTATTAGAGGAAACCAAAACTCATGATCAGATAATTCTTTAGGGAAATCAATTTATAATTTCTTATTTTATTTTTCATTTCAATTTATTTTAAGTATTATGATAAATTTATTTCTTATTACCTTTCATTATTTTTTAAAATCTCAAAGGGGGAGAAATATATGAAAGTTAATAAAGTAAAAAAATTGGAATTTATTTCATTATTCCAATTATACTTCTTATATATTTTTTCTTACTAATACTTTTATGTTGAATTTATTTGAAAAAAATAATAATAAATTAATAAAAGAATTCTTATTTTATATAAATATGATTTTTTTTCATAAAATTTTAGTTGAAATTTTAAATTTTCCTTCTACGTTATTTTATATATATAAAATAGGATTTTATTGAGATAATGAATCACTTTTTTCATTATTTTGGAAATAATAATAAAATTTATTTAACTTTTCATTCATTTTAGTTGTTGTGTTTATATTAAATGAATTAATATTAATTATAATAATTAAGAACACAATATTATTTATGAAAAACCAAAAATATGAACTTCTCATCCAGAATACTTCTATCAAATTCAAAAGCATTTTATAATTTCCTGATAGACTCATAAATAAATAAAGAAACTTCCTAAGATCATTATATTTTGAAAAAGTTATTATCGATGTCGTTATAACTGACTACAAGTTTTTTGGAATTTAACCGTTGAAGTTTATAAATAGATCCAAAACCTTAAGCATCATAATAGTGGAACCACAAGCTGATAACAGTAGAAAAATTACAATAACATGAAGTATTAAAAATCACATTGGCTTAATTTATATATGTTTTTTCTTTTTAATTTTTTTCTTTGATATACATCTTATCAGGATTAATTTTAAATCTCTTAGTATTCCTCTTGTAATTTTTATTTATTGATCATTCATGATTTATGGATTCTGCGGATAGTAATAAAAAGGATTTACAGATCTTATGTGATTGAGGAATTTTAGGGCTACAAAGATAGAGTGTTTAGGGATAAAACATTATACCAACTGATAGGTTTAATTTGAGGTCTTCTAGAGATATGAAGATAGAAATTTTGATAGGTTATATAAATAAGGATACCTAACAATAGGTTTAAAGTCATAGAAACCTTAGATCCAATCTACAGATCTAACTAACACATTTTTTTTAAATGTGTGGTTTGAATATATCCTTTAATGTAGTATTTTGTTTATTAACCAATAATTCTTACATTACTTTGAAAAAAAATTCTTTCATTTTTTAATTTCAAATTGTTTATATTTTTACAAATTTATGACACATTTATTTCCACTGTGTTAACTATATTATAAACTATTAATATTTCCACTATTTATCTTTGAATTTACTGGTATTTTATAAATCTGGTTCACATAAAACTTGAGGGTTTAAAGAAACTAGTATATTTATTTTTAAACTAAAATTAACCCCTTGTATAGATTGCTATGATTTATCCTTAGGACAACACTTATATCCTGTCACACCATAAATGGATTATCTCTATTGAAATTTGATTCTTCAAATCATAAATAAAACTCTATGTTATTGATCTTACACTATATTGTCTATAATTTTCTATTGGAAAATTTGATTTCCCTACCCTCACCTATGAGTTCTAAAAAATTATCCCCAAAGTTATAATGGTTATAATCAATGCATACAAACTACTACTTTTTAAGGATATATATTCATTTCAGTATTAAGAGGATGTTGATCTGGGAACCATATTTATTATGAGATAGTCTAAATTGACCCAATAAACCATGAATTTCATAACACTAGAGTAAATCACTTCAAATGAACTTGATTCACCCATTTTTTAGGAACGTTAAGAGTTAGACACAATTTCTATAATGTAAACATATTAAATAGTTCAAAAGTTATAAAATTAGTTGTTTATGATGGTTGAGGACACCAAAAACCTTCTTGAAACAATAGAAGAACGGTACTACTTAGAGGACCTTGAGTTCGTGGTGACACACATTCTATTTGTGAAACATAAAGAAAGAAATCTTAAATAAACTCTAGATGAAAATAGTATTCCAAAAATAGTGTAGTTACCTAATACACTTGATAATATTCTACTTCATTTATGTACTGAGGTAAAATACACTTCAATTGAAATATCTACTATTTCTAATGATACTCTTGACAAAGAAGAAATAAAATAAACTATAAAGAATAAATTGAGATGAAAAAAATTAGATTTCCATGTTTTAGTGGTCATTGATAAAAAATAATTAGGGTATATTATCAACCTAGACACTATATTCAAGGATGTGGTCAATATAATTATACCTTTAAGAGAGTTTGGTAATAACATTTCATCCATTTTGAACATTCTAGGAAGTAATATCTCTGATTTTCATGCTAATTAACACTGTAAAAATTTCATTCATTTAATGATTTCTCCTTCACATGAGGTTTATTTACCTTATTTTGGGTTTGTTTTTTTATTTCATTCCACCCATCAATTTTTCTAATAATATTCCATTGAGATATTATATTTCTTGTAGGATAATTATATTCTTGAAAAATTAATGCAGCACACATGTTGATGAATAAGTATATTCAAGGAAAACATTTCCATTTTATCCTAGTTGATTGTTATCAATGTCTAGCTTAAGAAGAAGTAATCTTTTTTCGTAATGGGTGTAAAACCAACATTAGTTAGTTTCTATTTCATTTATATTTTTTATTTAATAAAATATAATGTATTTACATCCAAAAATAATTTCTATACACTATGGTGCATCTGAATTAATCGTATATTTTCAGAATCCACATGATAATTATATTATGGTGTTATTTCATTTATTTGATGGAGGTATATATTGTCTTTGTGTATATTTTATAGGTAATACTAACATTGAGATCATTATTTAACCCATAATAAAACTACTTTATTTTTTTTTTGTAACATAGTCAGGGACATACAACTTATGTCCTTGGTCAATCAGGGAACTTGATTCCAAGAAAAATGATTTTCTTCTTGATACTAGGAATTAAATGATTACTGATAAAATTTAGGGCATTAAAATTATTCCTGTAAAACTTATTTTATTTTTAGAAATTTATTTTCACTCAAACTCATCTATATTTTCCAACATTAAATTTCCATATCCTTGAGAACACTATACCATTTTTTTAGATAACTTATTAATTCTATTTTTATTAAGAGAATATATACCATGTTATTCCTTCTATAAGCAACCATTTTGTGCACTAACATTTAATTGATCTTTATTATTATTGAATATATTGTGTGTCAAAACTTTTTGTTCACAACAATTCTCAGTAGCTGTTAATAGACTTTCGTACTATGTTATGGGTTTTATTCAAATTTCGAGGTAGTTCATGAACATAATGTTCATATAAGGTATACTTTATAATATGAATCCTAGTCTAATCAAAATTGGTGTTGACTCACATGCACCGACTATGAGCGTTGTGGTTTGACTTGATGGATCAGTGATAAAAAAATGGCAGTTCTCCCTCAATGATTTTGTCTAAGGCTAGATTAATTTGTGATTTTTTTGTTATTACTAGTTTATTATATTGTGTTTAAGACTATATTAAGTGATGATTTTCGTACTAGTATATTTATTTTCCATGTTTTATTGACTAATAAATTTAATTTAATTGGATTTATCTTTATTTCAATAATATAAGTGTCTAACCATATTATGATTAAATATTTTCACACATGCTTTATTTCTCAGTCGTGTGATACATAGTAAGTATTCTACAATGAGAAAACATCAAAAAAATAATTTATTCAGAATTTTATCATGCACATTAATGAATTATAAGTTGTATACAAGAGAATTTATTATAAATAAATATATTAATTATAAAATTTATATTTTTTGTGGTTTCTCATTAAAATTTTATGATTCATACCTAAAAATTGATCTTATGGGAGATAACCTAAAAAAATATATTCTTTGTGTTTGTGAGAAATAGGCTATTAAAATTTTCCAAGTTATTTGATGTTGGAGAAACTGAAAATCTATTCAAAACACTAGAAAATGGGACTTTGAATATTTTTCCAAAAAAATAGATTATTTTTTAATGTTATAGAATCATATTTAATTATGGTTTAATTAAATATATAAATAGTAATGATTAAATTAGTAATCAATTTGAGAAGGAAATTTAATAACATGAATCCCATGTACCTAAGTTGAGGTCTTGGCTCTGACACTTCTATCTTCATTTCCTTAAAGTATGTTAGTTTTTAGTTCACTTAAGTTTTATTTCAGTTTCTAGAATTTAGATTATAGAACAATGAAAAAATTTATAGCCTAAAATTATTTTAATAGAATATTATTAGTGTCTATAAACATTATCTTAGTGGGATAGAACCTACATCCACTACTATAATAGTAAGTTGGTTTTATAAATATTTAAATTTTTCATTTCATGATAATTTACCCCAATATATTTTAATAATGTTATTTTTTCTCACATGATAGATATACTCATTATGCTTCTTAAATAATAAGAAGGGGCTTTCATTTGATAATAATTTATGTACAAAAATTAAATTAACATTATATGTATTTTTAGTTTATATGTTTATTTTCTATTTTAATTTGTCCAGCTGTTACATGTTAAGTAATTATATGTTTATTATTTGATATAATTTGTAAAATTATTACAGATTGATGCTTGATAGGTATATGATCGATAATTGGATGGGTACAAAAGTACTATAACTCTGAATGAGATGGTAACTAAGGTTCTTGGACCCTTTTCTATTCTCTTTTCTATCTTAGTGAGAATTTCAAGATGAACCATTTCCTCATATTAAGGATATCTAGAAGTTAATTTCTCTCTTTTCCTTTCATTAAGGATGTTTAGATTGACGCATTTGGATTATGAGGCATACTCTATGATGGTATGGATCCTTAAACTAGTGAGGAAATTAAAATTTAATAATTTTGGTATATCTTCTCCTAATAGTGTTATAGAATTCTATTATTGTTATTTGATTTATATTGGATGATCTTATCATGTTATTTCATATTTTTTATTTATAATAGATTTATAATTATTATAAATTCCATACACATTCACATGGAAATCTATTTTTATTTACACATCAAGTAGTTTTCGTCTCTATATGTTGTATAATTGGTCATTATTCCCACACCTTTCATGTTAAACTGAGCACACATGTAGTTTCACATGATGAAATGTTTTGTAATAGTAGGTACATGAATAAAATCATGGATGTTTTGTCGACTAGAAAAAAATTAGTGTATTAGTATAGGACTCTAAATAGAATTTAAGTAATAATGTCTAGTGTTTATATTTGTAATATTTGGAAAATCACTATGTCTATCTATTTTAATATTTTATGGTTTAATTAATGTAGCTTTGTTATATATAACTATTAGTTTTTATTATCTGAATTTATATTTATTAGTCATTTTATATTTTTTACAAGGATGGAAGGACCCCATTAGAGGGTTCCTTTCTTCTTATTTATATGTTATAACAAGGAAGGTGAAGGACTAGTCTGAGTGCCTAGTCCACCAGAAATATATTAATAAAAAAGGAGAGAAAGTACAGAGTACAGAGGAGAAAAATAAATCAAACAACATACCTCACAACATCATATATCAGAACGCATCAAAGATGTCACCACCACCACCTTCTGAGGACTCATCCAGATCCGCCGACTCCCATTCAGAATGCAGAGTGTATTGACTTAACATTTGTATGTATTTCTCCCTCCGACATAACTGCACTGGGGACATGGGTTCAATGGTCCTACTTCATCCCCTCATTTGACCTGTGTCTTTCACTTTTCCTTTTTTTGTAGAAGACCTGGTGGATATGGTCCTCGGCATGTTGGAGTAATCTTTTCTGGGTTTCCTCTTTGGTGGAGCAGTGGAAGCTCCATTTCTTTCATTCCTTTTCACCCCATTCCTGAGAATCTCACTATATGATTCTTTTATATGACCCTTTGTACAGCATCCTTGGTTCTCCTTCCCCTCATACACCATTTGAGAGCTCTCATGCACCAAGGAGGTTGTACCCCGGGATGGTTCCTTGCTACCATCTATAGGTGTCAAACACAGAGAATACTCCCCATTGTTATGATTCATTCTGCTTTCCTCTAGGCATTCATGCATATCCAAGGATAACTCATCGACATCATGTTGTTCCAAAGTATCATTATCATTCAGAACTTCCTCATAAAATTTGCCATCTTCTGTTTCCGGAACCTCTTTCACCAGATTCATAAGTTCACGCTTATGTGGCCCACCACATCCCTTATTTGGTTCCTCCTGTATCAGGACATCCGGGTCCCCAGAAGCCTCCCCCATTCCCTTATTATCACAACGACCAGACTTATCATATTCAGCTATGATCATATCCTGAGGTGAGTGTTGTGTGTCATGAGCATTGAAATCCATATTAGAAAACTATGCAAAGCGATTACTTATAGATATGGCGCTGCCTTCCTTTAGGACAACATCATTGTTCCCCTTACCCGACACCCTATTGCCGCATTTAGAATCTGAAAGCTCCTTTAACCTGCCTGACTCAGCAGTAGAACTGTAATTGAGATCATGCTTCAATATATCAAAAACCTCTCTAACTGATGGATTGATGCCTCCATTGGACTCCTTCCTCAGAGCAGGAGCAGCATCACCCAGTTCCTCCAAGTTTTCCTCTTTATTAGTTGCATCAATAACAGCATCCTTCGATTTACATGCCTCTAATGTAGTGTGAAACATAGGAGCATCAGGAGGTTCCATTGTGTCATCCTCTCTATGGCGATGAATGTGGCGACAGAGGGTAATCGAGTGACCAAGGTGACAACGGTTCGCACAGAAGGGTGTCCACAACTCAAAGCATACACTTCGGTGCCATCGGATCTCACCCTCAACCTCAATGCACACAGATTCAACTGGTGGTTTCGAAACGTCGACTTCAACGCAAATTCGAAGGGCAGCTGAGTGGAAAGCAACATGGGTCTGCAGGTCCATACACAGGAAACGACCGATCAAATTGCCAATAACACGTATAATTGCAGGGTTTTGGAAAGGTAAATAAAGTCTAGGAAGCTTTACCCATAACGTCGTGGTCGGAGGATCACGATGGAGATGAAACTCAAAGGACCAGCAAGAAAGGGAGAATGTGAACCCATGGGGAGTGGGAAACCCTTATGAATTTGTGAAAACAACTATCATGGGGAGTGGGAAATTTTTTTATTTCCTTGGATAAATTCATTACTAGTGGTAACCCAAAGTTTTCTCAAATGAGGAGTTCTTAATAATTAGTTTTAAATTAATAAAAATAGTATGGGGTTTTTAAATTGTATTTTAAAAATTAATTCAATAAAATAAGAGATTAAAAATTTAATGTTGAAAAGTTTATTAGTTTAGGATTGAATTTTCTATTTTCAATGATATCATTATCTTGAAAGTATTTTTTCTTATCTTCTTATTAATTTATAATTGAAAGATTTCCTAAATGATTCATCAAATACCCGTAGATGATGATTTTTTTAGAGACTGATCTAACAATGAGTACTACTTAGTCTACCCCTTTATTATGTGTTTGAGAAGTATAAAATTTTCCAAGATAGTAACCACACTTAAACTAGGAAATGAATACCCAATAGAGTTGTAGTGCTCCTAGGAAACTCAAAAGTAACATATTTCCTTTATAGACATGCCCATTATTTATAGACACTCATCACCCAATAAAAATTATTCCTTCACATACATGCTATACTAGGTGGTGAGATAATACAATTTTTCAACCGATTTGATAAAATATTAACATGTTTAAAACTATAAACACGGTTCTTTTAAAGTATCAAACAGTTAGTAAAATACAAAATCAATCAATAGAAGAGAGTTTTATTCACCAACTACATGATTAAATAATTAAAATGGATATATTTCTCATCCCTGATGACTCCTATTTTCCCCCACCATTATATGGGTAATAGAGATAAATGGGGAATAAGAAGAAATTTAAAATTTAAAATGAGTGGAAAATATAAACTAATAATTTAAATATTAGAAACATCAAACTCTCAATCATGAAATCTCAACCAGGTTCATATACAAACTCCCCAACTCCTTTTTCCTTCCATAATTCTTGTAGAGATTTGGTTTCCTTCTCTTTCAGATCATGTTCAATCCTATAATATTTTTTGTTTTTTGAATTTTTATAAATTTTCCTTCTCTCTAGGATTTATTTCGAAGTCATTATCTTATCCTCATTTAAAATAATCTACTTCATCTCTTTATTCATGATTACTTTATCATTGATATTATAATACATGTGTCTACCTTTAATTGGTATCCAATATCTAATTTTTCATCCCAAATCCTTGGGTTTAAATGGATATTATCCTTAATAATACATGTTTTGGATTTTCTAATTCTTGGGATGAAGTGTACGGGGCTAGTCTCATCTCTAATAAGACATTTCACAAGAATTTTCTAGATATTTGATGCATACAGTGTTGGATTTGGTGACCTAGAACCAACTTCTATATACTTTATGATAACTTATATTCATATTTTTGAATATTAATAAACTCTTTATCACATCATGATTATTCTTCTACGTAAAATAGTATGTGATAATTTCCTAAGAGTAGTTTTCATACTAAAAGGTTATAACAGTTCTCCACTATAGTGAGAACCTGGAAGTGTTATGACACTATTCTTAAATATATGTTCTATAGTCAGATGATATCATTTTAGGGGCATAAATGATACAAGCTATCATGGATGGAGACTCATAGGACTTTTAGGCACTATCTCATGGTGTACGCCCTTGGTAATATTCCGTGTAGGATATTATGAGAACGAGACCCGCAAATAGGAAATCCACATTTATATATGTCATTGAATGTTCCTATAGGTGGATGTTTGTATTGATTTGTATACTTTAATATTATTATTAATGATTATGATAAGTCATGTAATTTAATGTATTGATGAAAACTGTGACAACAGATGTTCATGGTGAGTTAGGATATGTTTAGTGCATCACGAGTAATATTTCATTAATAAATATTGCAAGAAATTATTTTTCCATTCAATTTTTAACAGAATTTAATATTTTATTCCCTTTTATGGAAATAATATAGAATAAATAATTCTAGGGCCATGGTTTTCTATAGTAAAGTGAAATTTCTAGTAATTTAAAGAATGATACATTGACTATATAAGTTGATGGAACCAGCAAGCAACCTATTTGATTAAGGATATCGTGATAAAGGTATTATATTAAACATTAAGCATCTATATGAGGTATTATGTTGTTGTGACATTAATATCTTTCTTTATAGGTGTCATGGCATGTTTCTAGATGATAACATTGGACTTTAGGATGCCTCACATAATTCCACTAAGAAAGAGGCCTATAGAGTCACACACTAAGTGTATCTAGAATCTTAGTTAAATAATAATATTATATTTTATTCTTTAACAACTTTAATATATATTATTCCTCCACTTGGTTTAATAATTATTCATGTTTAATCGATCATGTATGTTCTATCACCAGTTATTCAAGAAAGTATAATTTGTGCAAAATATTTAATAAATATTTATTTTATATTTAGTGAATATAATATTTATTTATATATTTTAAAATAATTTAGTGATATTTATTTAATAAATAAATATTCATTATTCAAGACCTAATAAATATTGTCAAGGAATGGAAGACTGAGTTTAATGGTCTCATGAGAAATAATAAATATTGAATATTATTTGATTAAATAATATTTAATTAAATTCTCAAGTTAAGAGCATGTAGAGAAATAATATTATTATTATTATTATACATGAGGTTTTGCAAGAATTAAATAAATAATAAAGGGAAAATGTGAAATTATTTATTTCTAACCCTATTGATATGTAAACCCAATTATATTATTTTCTCAAAGAGCTAATTCATTTGTTTGGTTGTGCACAATTGATTTGGAGAATCATCTAAAGACCTAGATAAATCCCTTCTCCTGTAATAAACCCAAGAATAGAGAGCAATCTTCCTCAACCTCACACTCTAAAGTCAATAGATATTTAGTATAACCCTTTTGAAGTTATTCTCAAGATAATCAAAGGCGGGATAAACAAGTGATAGTATCTGTCGTGCTAGAACCCAGAAATTATTACGGTGATGTTTGGATATTTTTCGATCACATGTTGATCGCTACTAGATGGAATATACTTTGATTCCTACAACAAAACGACCTTATAGTGCAAATATGTTTTCAAATCCAACAAGAAAGAAATAATTCAAACAAGGTAATTCTTCAATTAAATAAATTGATTATAAATAATATGTGATGATCCTTTCTCTGGTTCTGATGTTCTGTCCCTTTTCTATATTCTTTGATTCAATTCCATAGATCATGATGTTTATCATTGTGAAAATATCATATTGATCATCGATCATGACAAAAATAAATGTTGGTAATGACCCATCGCACACTTCTGTTATGCCTGGAACCTTCAATTGATATCAGAGCAGTCACATGATTATTATAATTACTTAAATATTTTTTATTGATTTATGCATTTTTATTTTGTTTTCAATTCAATTTTAATCGTTTGTTTAATCTGAATTGTGAGATATTCTTATTCCTCCTTCATTTATCATAGATCTAATCAATATAAATAATTTTATAAATGAAATAAAATCGAAGAACTCATGTTGAGGTTCCATGAATTATGGTCAGATAACATAGGAGTATACGATATGTAACTGGTGTCACACGTTGTGTACTTATGTTCAATACATCATGAATTAATTTTGAAATTAATTAAAACTATGTGCATTGATGACATGTAGTTAATTTATTTCATATACCACATTTTGACTAGGAAGGGGTGGTGTGTGTTCAATCGGAGTACACACCATGTAACCCACATACACTGCATGTAGTCCCTTCGATTCACTAACGGGCCATGTATTACCATACACGGCCTAATTGACTGGTGATTGTGTAACAAGGAGACCACACATCCTATAGTCTCTTATACACATCGTGTACTCTAATTTTCTGAGGCACGGCTTACACTCTGAGTCCATAGCTATGTGCCTCGAATACACTATGATATATGTACATGTCATGTAGCTTGGTAGTACATGTCATGTACTTGTACCATATTATGAAGATTTAAAATTTATTTATTATACTATGTAAACTTTATTGACATGTTCTTGTGTGTGGTCATTAAGTTGATAGTAAAAACCATGTGATAGGTTTTAATATGTGTGTGTGTGTGTTTAATTAATATCTACATAATGTTTAGATCTACATGTCATGTATGATTCATATTAACAGTTGTTACTCTGTATGCATTAAAGAATAACACGTGAGTGAAAAATCATATATTTCATGTAATCATTAAGTTGATAGTTTACATCATGAAAGTATGTGATTATTCATATATTCCATATGTCATAAGAGTAAATTATATAAAATTATAATATATGTTGGGTATATTTGGATGAGTATTCACCATGTTTCTTCCAAGGTACATTTATGTACATATTTAATTTTAAATAAATTTAATTATTTTGTTTAAAATTATAATGTATAAGAATATCTAGGAAATTTGGATGAGAATTAAGATAATTGAATTGATTAATTAAAGATTATAATTAATTTATTCAAGAATGATTTATCATAAATAATAATGATTAAGAATTTAAGGATAGTTTTATTAAAGGTGCAATTCATTGCATGCATTTGGATTATTATAAGCATAGACCAGACCTTTGTATCCAATTGGTTTAATTTAATTTATTATTTAATTAAATTGTTGGCATGTGTTCCTTCTCTCCTCTTATTATGTAAGGGAATGTGTTACCATGGTTTCTTTTATTTAAACTCCTTTCCCCTGACTTGTATGTGTGTAAAAGCATATGTAATGGATGGAGCTCCCAATCTAGTGGAGGTAGTTCAAGTTTGGATTTAATGAGAAACCAATCCAAGAGAGATATATAAAACTAAAATAAGGATCATGGTTATTTCATTATGGATGTTTTGTCACAATCACATGAATGAATGTAATTAAGGATCATTTAATATAAAACTAAAATAAATTGGCTTATGTTTAAATATTATCTAATACGTGGTTAATCACTTATGTAAATCCACTAAATATTAAAAAACATGAAATAAATATAATATTTTTCAATTTATGCATAAAAGGATAAAATACCAAAATTATATATATTATGTAGGTATAGCCTTCCTCTAATTTAGTTAAAATCGAACCATAGTTCAAAGTGTTTAACCAGTTAAATTGGGGGTGCTTTCAATTTTTGGGGAATTCTAACTTGAACTTTTTGGTTTACATAACTTAGTTCACATAAGGGGATGATTTCCAAATTATGACATGGTGTAACTGAGAGGCAAAGGTTGAGGTAATAAAATTTAAGGATTTCATGATTGGAGAGTCCACTCAACAAATCAGGGAACAATGAGTTAATGTGGTTGGAATTTCGAATGCCTACCAAAAACCATTCAAGATTCTTGACCAACCAATGTTGGGGTAATGAGAAGGGTAATATGGTTCATTTCCACTAGAATGTCAAAAACAAAAGATATTCTAAAGCCAATAGTGAGGGATATTAGGTTTCGATAAAATAGTGGGAGAATAATAAATTTAATATTTATTTATTTTCCTAAACTTTATCAGATAAAATACTAAAATTATGCTCATCTAATTTATAGAAATAGTATTAAAATGAATTCAAATATATCATTGTGATCCATACTTGAAAATAATAACCTTCTCATATGTATAAATTTCCGATATTGGAAAAGTTAATTAGGTGTTATCTTTCACCGTGAAAGGAAATTGTATGTGTTGGAAGAACAAATTCTTAATGTTCCTGATAATGAGGCAAGTGATAAAGATTTATCTCACTATGAGAAACATATAAATGATGCTACATATGTTAAGTGTTTCATGATATCATCTATGACCAATGATATTTTGAAGAAACATGAGGATGTTGATGCATATATCATGATTTCTCACCTTCAGGGTCTCTATCAAGAGAAGGCTAAACAAGAAAGGTATGAGATCTCCAATGATTTGTTTACAACTAATCTTGTAGGGTCTGCACTAGTTAAGCCTCATATAGTCAATATTATTGGCTATAATTAATGCTTAGACAACTTAGGGATAAAATTCTTGGATGAGTTATGTACAGATATCATACTTGCATCGCTGCCCAAGAACTTCTCTAATTTTATTATTAAAAATAATATGTTCAATAATGATAAGTGTATTTCAAAACATCATAATTTGATTCACCAAGTGGTTAAGTACATGGGGAGTGATAAATTTGTCGTCCTTATGGTGAACAATAAAATGGAGAACAGGTAAAAGGGGACCCAGACTCATAAAAAGTCTAAATATCCCAAGAATATTCCTTCCAAGAAGAGGAAGATCTGACGGAAAGGTAAGGAAAAGGATTTAGTATGTTTTTTATGGTAAAATACATCCCTTGGAAGAGGAACTACACCTATAATCAAGGGTAATCTAAAGGTGCATTCGTTATTGATTTTAATCTTTAAATATCAACATATTGGGTATTAGATGCTGCATTTGGTGCTCAAATCTGAATCCAAATGTAGGAACCAAGTATATTTTGAATGATTACTAGAGGAGAGTTGGATTTGAGATCTGATAATGGTGCGAGGCTAGTAGCCCTAGCAATTGGTGATTACTACCTTTCATTTTGAATAGGAATAATTTTGGTTTTAAAATATTTTTATTATGTACTGATGATTACCAAGAACATAATATATGTATCATCCCTAGATTAAGATGTGTTTATTTTCAAGTTTTTAAATAAAAGTTTTTTATTTTATAATTACAACATATGTTATAGTATGGAACATTTAAATAATGTTCTTTATATATTAAATTATAAAGACCAAGTATTGTAAATTGATAAAAAATCATGTCCACATGACTCATATAAAACCCATATATGCCATAATCCTCTTGGTCATGTAAATGATAATAGTTTTACAAAGATATATCAAGATGGTTATTTAGACTCATCTGATCTAAAACCACTTGAAATATGTCATTCTTTTTTACAAGTAAAAATGGCCAAGCCACCATTCGGCGTATATGGTGAAAGGGTCACATAGCTTCTAGTATTGGTACACACTGATGTGTGTGTACCATTTATAGTAGCGGATATAGGTGGATATTCTTACTTCATAACATTTACTGATGAATTGAGTATATATGTCTATATCTACATGATGAGGTATAATTCTGAGTCCATTGAGAAATTAAAATAAATGAATAATGAAGTATATAATCAACTTCGAAAGAATATAAAGAAACTTTGATCTGATCAAGGTGATGAATATCTTAATCAAGAGTTTATCGACTTTCTATGAGAGTTTGGGATTATATTTCAACTCATTCCACCTTACACACCATAGTGTAAGGATATTAGTGAATGGTGGAACCATACCTTGTTAGACATGGTAAGGTTTATTATTAGTCTTGTAGATCTTCAATTATACTTTTAGGGATATTCATTACAAACTATGGCATACAAATTAAATTGAGTACCAAATAAAGATGAAAATGTAATTCCCTTTTATTTATAGAGTGGAAAGAAACTTGTTTTGTCACATACATGTGTATGGAGTTGCAAGGATATTATTGAGTCCTTATTAGAAAAAAAAATAAGCACCCTAGGGAAAAAATTTATCTTTATAGGGTATCCCAAGGGAAAAAAGTGATACACCTATACAACCCATTAGACAAGAAAGTGACTGTTATCAGACAACCCTTCTTTCTTGAGAGGGAGGACATCATCAAAATTTATAGTGGGAGAAAGATTGACTTCAATGAAGTTTATTCTAAAGATATAAAAGAGTTGATATATGAACAAATTCCATAGGTCCTCATAGAAGAAGTAATTCCTGAAACATGAGTACTAAATAGGAGTGTAAGTGATGTAAGAGAACTAGAGATATATGGATTTCTAGCCACCAAATATGGTGACTCATTATTGGTTGACAATGATGAACCTCTCTCCTATAAAGAGGCAGTAGAGAGAAATGTTTTTTCAATAGGTTTAGTTCGAATGTAGTCATTATCCTAGTAGTATATGTTGATGACATATTACTTATTGAAAATTAAATACTAGTATTACAGTCTATTAAGGACCGGTTAAACAATGAAGGACTTATGTGAAGAAACCTATATTCTAGGGATCAAAATCATTTATGGTAGATCCAAGAGGCTTCTTGGACTAAGTTAAAGTACATATATTGACTAGATACTAAATATATTTATTATAGAATAATCCAATAGTGGATTGGTTCCAGTGTCACAAGGTTTACATCTTTCTAATAAAATGTGTCCTTAGACATGACATGAGAAAGAGATAATGATTAAGATCACATACTCTTCGGTGATATGATCAATCATGTAGGTCATATTATGTACTATATTTGACGTTCACTATGAATTGAGCATGGTAGTAAAATATCAAGCTGTTCTAAGAGAACATCAATTATCTGTTATTAAGGCTAAACTTAAGTATCAAAAAAAATAAGGATATGTTATTGGTGTATAAAGGATATGGGGAGCTGGTCATAAGGTGATATATTGATGTTAGTTTTCAAACAGATCAGAATGATCTGAAGTCACAATTAGGATATGTTTTCTATCTCAACGGAGGAGCAGTAAGCTGGAAGAGTTCAAAGCAGTCAGTTGTCAATAATTCAATAGTTGATTCTGAGTATATAGAGGCTTCTGATGTATCCAAGGAATCCGTTTAGATATGAACTTTTTCCAGGATCTTGATGTGGTTCCTAGTAGTGAAGACCATATAACATTGTATTGTGATAATACTACAATGGTGGATCCTATAAAAGAATCAAGGTCACACCAACAGACAAAGCATATACTCCAGAAGTATCACTTCTTGAGGTATTTTTATCAAAGTGTTAAAGTTATAGTGAGAATACTACCCACAGAAGAGAACATGGTGGAAACCTTGACTAAAGGCTTGTCTCAATAGAAGCATGAGTATCATGTGAATGCTATTAGATTGAAGATTGTTAGCAGTTGGATCTAGTAAAAGTGGGATTCTATTGGATTTGGTGCCCTAGAACCACATTCTATGTACTTTATGATAACATATATTCATATTTTTTAATATTAATAAACTCTTTATCAAATCATGATTATTTTTCCTTGTAACATAGTATGTGATAATGTCATAAGAGTAGGTTTTATGCTAAAAGGTCATAGAATTACCCCACTATGATGAGAACCTTAAATTGATACAACACTATTCTTAAATATATTTTTTATACCAAAATAGTATCATTTTAGGGACACAAATGATATAGGATATCATCGGAGGAGACTCATAGGACATTGAGGCACCTTCTCATGATATACACCCTTGGTAATATCTAGTGTAGGGAATTATGAGAATTAGATCCACCAGAAGAAAATACACATTTATATATGTCAGTGGATGTTCCTATCTTTATATGTGTGTATTGATCCTTATAATTTAATATTATTATTAATGAGTATTGTGTTTCATGTTCTTTGATGTATTGATGAAAAC
Source organism: Viscum album (assembly GCA_963277665.1). Classification (NCBI taxonomy): domain Eukaryota; kingdom Viridiplantae; phylum Streptophyta; class Magnoliopsida; order Santalales; family Viscaceae; genus Viscum; species Viscum album. The sequence continues at coordinate 1,187,575,162 of OY728130.1, read as the reverse complement.
CATGATGAGATATGTTCATGGGGATGTAGGATATGTTGGGTGCATCATGGGTAATATTTCAAAAATGAATAATGAGAGAAATTATTTTTTACTTATGTTATTTTCTAAAAGTTAATATATCAGGGCCTTTGATAGAAATTATATAGCCTAAATAAATCCATGGATATGGTGTTCTATAGGGAATTTCAATTTATGGTAATCCAAAGAAAGATACACTGAGCATATAGGTTAATGGAACCAACATGCAACCATCTTGATTAGAGATATCATTATAAAGGGGTAATATTACACATTAAGCATATGTATGTGGTATTATGTCATTTTGTCATTAAATTATTTCTATATGGGTTCCTTGGTGTGTTTCTAGATGCTAACCTTGGAATTTAGGCTGTTTTTCTTAATATTGCTGAGAAAGAGGCCTAGAGGGTCACACACTAAGTGTATCCAAACTCTCAGTTAAATAATAATATTATTATTTGTTATTTAAAAAGCTTAATAAATTTTATTCCTTAATGTGTTTTAATAAATATTTATGTTTAATTGACACATATATTATGTCACCATTTATTCAAGAGAATATAATGTGTGCAGAATATTTAATAAATAGTTATTTTTGATTTACTGGATTTAATATTTATTATTTATTAGAGAATATAGTAGTGATATTTATTTAATAAGTAAATATTCATTATTCAATGAATGATAAATATTGTAGAGGAATGGAAGACCGAGTTTAATGGTCCAGTGAGAAATAATAAATATTGAATATTATTTTATTAAATAATATTAAATTTAATTTTCAATTTAAGTGCACGTCGAGAAATGATAATATTGTTATTATTTGTCATGGGGTTTTGCAAGGGTGATAAATTATTTATTTTTAACCCTAGTGATATATATACCCAATTATATTATTTTCTCAAAGATCCAATTCATTTATTTGGTTGTGCACAATAGATTTAGAGAATCCTCTCAAGACTGGGAGATCTCCTTTCTCTAAGAATGATCCCATGAATGGAGTGTGATCTTCCTCCACCTCCCACTATCATTTCAAGATAAATCCAAGAGAATTATTTGTAAGTGGTTCTTGAGGAAACAAAAGGTGGATGACACTAGAGATAGGATATGTCGTACAAGCACCCAGAGATTCCTATGGTGATGTTCATAGATTTTTGGATCACATGTGGATCGCTGCTAGAGGAAATTTACTTTTATTCCTATAACACAATGATCGTACAATGTAGATCTATTGTAAAATCCATCAAGGAAGAAATAATTCCTACAAGGTAAGTATTTAATTAATTAAATTGATTATAAATAATATGTGATAATCCTCTCTCTATTTTTGGTGTTCTATCCCTTTTCTATATTCTTTGAATCAATTTTGTATATTATTAAGTTTATCATTGTGTAGATCTCAGATTTAACATATTTCCTGGAAAAAAGTAAATTTTTTCACGACCAATCACACGCTTCCCCTATTCCCAGAACCTTTATACAATATTTTTTAATGATGCTTACACATTACTAAAAATTATAATTATACATGCTAGATTCATGTTTAACCAACATGAATGATTTTTACGAAGGTTTATATATGAATCTTTCATATTGGAAACATAATAGATGATTCCTATGTAGCTGAATAAATGTTTACATAGTGGTGAAAACATTGCCTATGGTGTCTAGATGATGCTTACATAGAGTTGTAATGATAATTATGTAAAGTATAAATAATAGTAACACAACCCATTCCTTTTTCATTTCCTCAAGCCTCTTTGGGGGAAAATACATAACAATGCTCCAAGAAACACAACATTTTTTAACAAATATATTATCAATCATGTCATTAACTATAATATTCCATTCTCTAATCCTTCATAATAAAAAAGAGTAATCAATAGAAAACTATTCATTCTTATCAAAAAAATAAAATAAATATATTTAAATCCCAATTTATCCATTTTAGACAATATTCACATAATCAAATGATTCTTGATAATAATTACAAAACTCATTATAACTCAATTAATCCTTGGATTCCCTAAAAGTTAAACATTAAAAATATTAAAAAATAAAAAATTCAAACACCAACCAATATGAGTTTTATATTTCAACACCATGGCTATAATTATTATATGTTATTGTTTCCCTCTGAATTATATTCAAGTTGGGAATCATTATTTCCAAACAGTTTCCAATAGGTTTGTTCATGGAACCCAAAAAACACAACAGTTCTGTATCCAAGGGTACCTGCTATCCAAATATCGGTGCTCATTGGGATGTTAGTCCTGTGATGCTTAAGAACTCACAATGGTTGAGAGGATGGGAGATTTTTCTCATCACACCCTCTTAGGGAGAATTATTCCCTACATTAGGAATCTCTTATAAATTTAAGATATGTCCACAAATCCATCATTAATTCCCAAGTATGATGTGGGTCACCCTTGAATTAACAACCAATTATTATCTTGCATGGAATTTAGAATCATATGTATGTATTGGAGGTTCTTCATCAATGTAGATATTGTGTGTATATAAGGTTATCCATTGATGGTTTCCTATTATATACTTATTATAGATTCTTTAGACATTATTATAATGATGATGGGTTTTAAGCCACATAGTCGGGAGCACTAGTGTGAATCGTCATCCAGGGATATGGGATTTGTTTTGATGTTGGGATCGAACCCACGTAAAGGGATTCCTATGTATCCTTGTGAAAGGAATCAGAACCCACATAGTTTGGTACCACTTAATGGGGAATATCATACCTCTGATGGTCATGTTATAAGGACATAACATTAAAATTTAATGTCATGTGGTAAGGAAATCCAGTAGGAAGGTGTCTAGTCAATTTTTAGTACAGGACTTATGCTAAAGAAGCCCAGGGAACTTGGAAGGGATATGAATTTTCAATTAGAATTATACCTTGCTAGGAATATGGCCTAGAGAGAATAGGGTTTATTTGGGGTGTTGGGTTTGGACATCATGGAGGCTTTATATGTCTCTCATTTATATGGTAATCAAATCCCATGTAGTTTAGTTTTGAGGACCAATGTCTATGGAGACCCTCAAAGGTTTGTATTGTAGAGGAGTATGTCCCTTTGAGAGGATTAATTTGGGGCTTATTCCTGAAAAGGATGCCTAGATGAATCAATCCAAAGGCATGAGAAGTGGATCTAATCATAGAGATTTGGGGGTTTGTTTTAGGGATCACTCATGAAGAGGATGCCCGTTAATATTGTGCCCTATGTAGGAATCCTATATGTCCTAATTATATTATTAATTAGAGTTCTCATAGTTCAATACTTGGAGATTACACACTGAGGTTTCCCCTATAAATAGGGTGATAATTGGGGATTTATCCTAACGAGGATACCAAGAAGGTTTCAGATCATGTGGATTTCATGACCACCATCAACCTCTAATCCCATGTGAGTCATGCTTGGTGTGAGAAATAAGAGGAAATGGAAGACCTAGGAAACCAAACAATCCATATTTCCCTGAGGTTAGATACATGGCCTTGAGAACCCACACCTATGGAGGCACTATGATGAAAGGATAGGTAAAGATTCAAAAGATGATCCTCTGTTGAAACATACATCCAACTGTGTGGGTTTCATGATCCTAGATATCCATTAATCCCACAATTCATGGATGAGTCATTCTTGAATGTGATGGACAAGAGGAAGTATAAGATCTAGCAAACCATAAACTTCTTCTCCTCCACTGGTGATAGATGTCAGGACTATAATGGAAAAGGACGATGTTACAACACTTACCTCTCATAAATTTACCCTATAATAGGTACATGGTATGGAAAATGATGAAGGAAAGAATTAGGAGGGAGAGGATATAACTCCAGTTCCCATCCCTTCTCTGACCCAGTGGCTAAGAGGTAGAGAGGAGCAAGAGTAAAACCTCCTTTAAGAGATTCCTAGGGATTACTCCATGATGGACACCCTAAAATTGGTCTCATAGTGAGGTAGGAGGATCTAATCCCATTTTTAATGGGAAATAAAGCATAATCCTTACCCTCCTCGCTAGGAACTAGAGGCTCTGGGTCATATAGACAACAAGGATAGGACATGTTCCTAGCCCTTATATCCAAGACTAGGAACTCTTTGACACTATCCCTAGGGCAGGGATCTTCATGAACATAAGGATACATAGTAATATTCACCCCAAGGTCCCTAACCAACCAACAAAATAAGTGTGGGAAACCTATAATTGTAGGAATACACACCCAAATGGGGGACACGTTGGTGTGCCACTCAGCATGATTGTGCAAGTCTGGAGGCTTCGGTGGAGGTTTCAACCTGGTCCCTCTTAGAAAAGTGAGCCAAAAGATGATATTACCTACCATTTATGTCTTTGAGGAAGTCTTGATGAGTGGATCACATAGGCAAGAGGTTAGGGAAACCTAAGGGGGTTTTCACAGGTATGCTTAGGTGAGCTAAGGGAGGGTCACGCAAAGTGTTCCCCATGCAGGTAGGCTTGGGTGAGCTAGTAGTACCCTGGGTGATATACTACCTAGAAAACTACACTTGGGTGATTCCTTTTCTCAATCCTTCAAAGCTATCTATAGGTATTCCCATTATTGGCTCATGAAAGTCCCTGATTAAGGAAGGGGACTCATATTAGTGTTGATTAACCATAGGTTGAGTGAGTTCCTCACATAGGTGTTGTTTATTTTAAACCATGATAAGACTTTAGTTTCACTATCCCTATTTAATTACCTTTTATTTGGGTTTTATAAACCTACCTAGAAGGATTTAGAGGGATTAAGCGAAGGACTAGGGTGACCAGAGCTTCGATAGGCCTTCAGAAAATTTCTCCCATACAAATTAGGACCCCAATGTCCAATTTATAGTTAAATATGTGACCTTGTAAAAAGGTTATATCTCACTCTAGTGTCTGAATTTTGCATCTCACATATAATCTCATGTGGGTTGTTATGAAGGATGGTATGCAGGTCGATCTCATAGGCCGCTGCACTTGTACCTTGAGCGATGACGACTATTTCGGTTACCCAAGAAAATTTCCTTTAGAGGATTTTGTGATCCTTGGAATTATTTATTTATCATATTCTCTTCTCCATAATTTATTTACCTTTGTATACTTTTCAACCATGTGAAAAAATGGAGTGTCAAAAAAATTCCCCCCTTAGGATTAGATCTGATCAAAAGAAGAGAGGGTCTGGTCCTAAGGTGAAGGGATGAAAAAGGTGGATGGATTGCGCAGGTAATCCGTACAGGTCATCCACACTAATAGTTTTCTTAGTTCAACCACATAAGCAGGGTGTGTACACAGGCCATGTAGGGGGACTCTATCATCTATAAATTGGGTACTCATTTCAATATTCATCCCATGCAACTCTATGTTTTTAGGTCTCACCCTACTGCTCTCTCACACAGATCCTCTACTAAAATGTTTTCACTAAAATCATGATTCATGCTGACATGGTATGTATCTATCTACGTGATACGTTCAACTAGGATATTTTATTTCATATGAACCATGGGAGATGGACCTTCACAAGTCACTTTCAAGAGGCACTTGAGTGAGGCACCTGCATGAGTTCATTCTTTGGCCAAATTTTCTGCATTTCATCAGTTTTTTTAAATTGATACTTATCTAGTTATAAAAACTTGATGCTTCTTTATAGGTTACATGGTCACTCAAAAGATAAGAATTTATTATGAACAATATGTAAAGTTTCTTGAAGATATGGTGAAGGTTGTAGACCATGAATACTATGATGATCGCGATACCAATTTACCTGGTCTAGTGGGACATTTTAAGAAATATCACCACAATTTTCCTGAGAGTAATCATTTGACACTTTACGGCCATGGTCACCCAAAGGAGGTCCCAATACCAACTTATAATAATTATACTCCTCTTTCTTGGTTTCAAAACTATATAAATTTCACTACTGCTAATGTTTCAAGCATGGGTGCATATATTAATGTCAGGACATCATCCACAACCTACTTCATGCACCATATCTAGTGTACTCCGGATCTAAAGTCTCATTTTTATATATCCATCTTCCATGATTCCCAGACCGATCAGTCAAAGGGTTGGAAGAATGAATGTGACTTCATCCCAAGAGGGGGTGTTAACGCTGTGTGGATTTCGGCATACTAGGTATGCCATAGTTTTATAGAGTTTAATGAGAAGCAAGATGAAAAAATATATGAGACCATCTGGGTAGGGAAAACCTATGCATATAATAATTATAAATTCATTCAGGAGCTATTAAGCTTGAGGATTCCGTAAACAAACCCATTTCACTTGATGCATGGATAATTTGGCATTAGCTTGTGGGACCTCTACTAGATCTCTAGGTCCCTGATTCTCAGAGATACGTATAATGAGTTTTTGTTACAACTCGAGATTTTTATGAGATATAATTTTTTTAATTAGTTTGATGTCTTGGGTTGTACACTACACCAAGATAAGTTTGTGCTACACACAACACTGGCTTAGCTTGCAGTATAAACAACACTATATTTTGATGGAATACCCATTTTGAATCTATATTTTGACACTTTTTTATATTCTATTTGACAAAATAAACTTCATATTTTAAATAGGAGTATCGAAATTCACTTTGGTTCAATTTTTATTATTTTTCTGATAAGATTCAAATTTTGATGAATAGTAAAAAATGCATTTTAAATGAAAAATATTTTTTCTCAAATTTATTTGTAGTGTTAAATTATATATTGGATAGGTTTTAAAGTATAAAAAGTTTATATTTTTATAATTTAATATAATTTTGGTTGTTGGCACTAATTTTACATTGAATTTATATGTAAAAATATTTCAATCTTTTTCATATTTTAACTTTTAAAACTCAATTTCTCATTCCGAAAAGGGGATTAATTTTAAATTAATTTCTGAAACTTTTTTGTTTTGAATTTGTAACAATGGATTCCATATTTTTAGTAAGAGGGTTCAAATTATTTAATAGGTTTCTTTTATTTTTTGTCATTATGATTAGTAACTTTTCCAACTTTTTATTAATACGGTAAAAAGGTAAATTATGTAATAAAAAGTAAAAAAATAATATAAAATTCCCCTAACACTTGTCCTAATATCATTGTATTAGTTTGTTTCTACCTAAATCATCCTTGGTTTGAAATTGTATCCTTTTGAAGCCACCTGGATGAGATTAAGACATTTAATATATTTTATTTTAAAAAAATTAAATATATCTTACTCAAATTTTAATAACTATATTAATTTCAATATAAGGTTATAAAAATATAAGTTTGAAAACAAATACTCATTTGAAATATAATTTTTTTCTTTATCATGGTAATTTATTTTTAATTTCTAGGATATAAATAATTTCCTTAAAGGTATATACAATGATGATGCATAAATTATTTAATTGAGGAAAAATCAATAAAATAAAATTAATTAAAATGATAATAACCATTAAACGATAAAAATAAACTTTAAAAAAGCTTATCGGTCGAGTATATCTAGATCATAATCTTCCAAGGGTCGAATTATTGACCATTTGTATTCAAATGGAAATTATTATGACACTTGTAATATTTTATTTAAAGTGATATTAAAGTTGTCACTTTCATGTTTTAAAAAATATAACATTTTTTATGTAGGATTTTATAGAAGATATATTCTACTATAAGTATTATTATGAAAAATAGTGGTTAATCATAGTATTTTATTTTTAATTTTTATTCAACAAATAGTTTTATTAAATAATTACACAAAACTGGTGTATTAATTATTTTATTAAAGGAAATATAAAATAAATGTTATTAAAAATATTAAAATAAATATAATTTTGGAAAATTAATATATAAAAAAATTATTGAGGACTTTTATCTCTTTTTAATATAATAAAATATTTGGTTTTAATTTAAATTTTTATCTTCATATTTTTTTAAATCAATGAATTGAAGAGTGTAAAAATTGACATTATTGATTTTTTATCAAAATAATGTTTTATTAAATTATTTAAAAATTATAACACACTTTTAAAAATATAAAAAAAAATATTATATTATCTAAAATGTTCTTAAATTTTTATTTATGGTCTAATTTACATCAAATAAGTTAAAATAACATTGTTTTAACATTGAATAATGGGTTACCTTAGTTAAAATTAAAATTGAATAACTAAGGGTTAATTAAAATGATAAGGTTTAAATTGATAGAAAAAATTATCTAAAATTTATTGTTTTATGATATTAAAACCTTATCTCATCTAATATTATTAAACTTTACATTTTTGAGGTTTTTGGATGGGGTTTGATTTTATTATAAATTAATATTTTTGGAGATTCCAAAAGTGCCTCTCACCTAAATTATAGAAGGTAACATCCTCCCTCACTAATTCACTTAACTTTGAGCCTTAAATCTCATCCATCCCCAACCCATTACCATTATCAACTTCCATATTCACATTATATAGGTTCTGGTCTTCTTAAAATAGAAACTCTAGTGCCTTTAAGAGGAGTTCTATAGGGAGCTTGTCAAAGAAGAGGTAATCTCCTCTACCGATTATTTTAAAATTATTTATTATTCTAATTCCTCTTCATGAGTTGTTTCCATTATAAATTAATAAATATAGTATTACTTATATTTTAAGATTTTATTATTATTTTTATGTAATGACCATATTCCACCTTCTATCCATCCTACAAAAAAAGAAATCACCACACGTGTATACATACAGCTTGTCATCTCTACGCCATTATGTAATATGTTCTTCATTATCACTTTATTTGGATGGATATAATGATATAGGAAATATAAATACATAGTTATTATAAAATTATATTGATTATAGAACAACATATATATATATATCATCCACTTCCTTGACTTTTTACTATTAAGGAATGATATCGCCGCTCGTGCGTACGTATGGTTTACCGTCTCCACGATGCAATGCGGTTCATTTTCCTTATTCACCAATAAATAATGATTAAATAAATTTATAAGATGAATAATATGATATATATATATATATATATATATTACCTTATGTAAATTACATAACTATATTGTACGTGTAAGAAGCAGAACTTATACGACAAAACATGCATAAGAAAATGGAGCAATTGACACCTAAAAGAAGAGTAATAATAAAAAATTATTAAACAGGTGATTATATGATCAAATATGATATCATAAGTATAAATATAGTTCTATAATAAGTTTAAAACACCATTTAATCCATTATATAGTGTTTTTAAATACATATGAAGGAACTCAGGCCTATGGTAAGGGATAATTTCGCAATCTCATTATTATCAGAGATTGTTTATACGTAAGTATGTGCGGGGTATATTTATCATACATGTCCATGTTTCATAAATATGTATTATAAAATATTATTTCTATTATTCTAAAAAAAATTAATTTCAATTTTACCTATTGGTGAATTTTATTAAATGGTATGGTATAAATCTTTTGTCATTTTTGATATGAGGTACTTTTTGACTTATTCGACAAAAGTACGAGAATAATTTTTTCTTTTAACTTATATAGCATGAAAAGATACTTACATTTTCATAACGCCTTATTTCCCTAAATCTTACCTTACGATATTTAAATTATATTTTCTAATAAATTATTTTCTTTTAAAATTTCATGGCATTTTAGGAAAAGAAAACATTTACGAAGAAGAAAGGATGTTTTCCTCAATAATTAATTTCAAGTGTTATATCAAAATTATTTTCCATCTAAGATGACATTATTTAATAGGGATATTTTTCACGTATAACATCCCTATTATTCCTATGGTTTAATTATTTTTATGATTAAATTATATTTATGAAATCCATATCTTTTTCATGGATTATGTGATGATAGAATGATATTTATAATACCTGTTACTTTTCCATTGTTTATGTTATGAATGAATGATGTTTATGAAACCCATTTAATTACATGGGTTAAGATGTGATTGTTTTTCTAGTGGGACACATATATATGGTTTTCATTATGTGATGGATAGGGCCCAAATCCCCCTCCAATTCACTGGGTAAATATTTATATCACATGAGATGGGTAGGGTTGGAATGGGAAATTATCTCGGTTCAGTAATATAGGTCTGAACGAGAAGTAAACCTGGCTAAGTAATAAAGGGTTGGAATGAGGAGTGAACTCAGTTTAGTAAAGTAATTTTTCCACTATGATGAAAATGATTTTGTATTATTATATATTTTCCAAAAATCCATGTTTTATGTCCAGGTTATTCTTTTATGATTTATGTCTTTAGAATTTTTATGACTCGAGATTATGGTCTTTGATACGTAGGGTATAATTTTTATATTCTTGTATCCTTATGTCTATGTTATGATTTATAACACCTTTTTTACCTTTAATAATCATTTTATCTCACCCTTTTTTATGTTTTCTTTTCCTGAGGTTATAAATAAAAGTTTTAGGTATGTTTATTGAAGGGGAAGATCTTTGTGGGAAACATTGAAGATATTTCACTAGCCAATATGTTTGTGTTCCAAGTTTCCAAAGGAACTAAAATAATATAGTATTTGGGAATCTATTTGTGCAATATATTAATCATTCCAAAAAATTAATGTAATTCTCATGTACATCAATCGTGGGTTGTTATAGTTGGTATCAGAGTGCAGGTTTAGTTGACCTTTGGAAACTAGGTTAAGAAAACTTTAATGAGATCCCTAGATATATTTCTAAGGATATGTATAGGTATGTCACTAAGGATAAAACAAATTATAGGGTAAATTCCTGAATTTTGGTAATGATTATGTTTAATCTAGAATTAATCCAAAGATATTAGAGATTGAAGGTAATTCCTCTTGATTATATTGTTTTCCTAGTAGGATTTTTTCCACTCACACTATTATTTGTGGGTTTTATAAAATGTTTGGAACCCGAATGAATCGTGTTAATGATGAATGCAATGGTAAATTCAATTATTGTCCTTGTGAACAACCAAATGTTATGGGATTTGGAATAAAAAATATTATTTCTATACTTACACAAGCTATAAATCATTATGGACTTCAAAATGAGTAGGGAAGGGAACAACATTTTATTGATTCCTTCATAAGGAAACGTCCACCTTCTCTCATTGGGTCTTCTGATCCACTTGTTGTTGAAAAATTGATCAGCATCATTGAAAGGATATTTTTTATCCTTCACTATTAGAAACATGAAAAATCCATTTTTGTTGTTTATTGTTTAGAAGGAAAAGTGGACCAGTGGTGGACTCTAATCAATAATACTAGGCAACAAGATGAAATTGAATCCATGGAATGGGATGAATTAAAAAAATTATTTTTTAGTAAGTACTTTCCTCTTATTCTTCACACGAATATGGAAAAGGAGTCCATCGAGCTTAAGAAAAAGGACGGTGAATCCGTTGGTACATACAAGGAAAATTTTACAAGACTTGAAAGGTATGCTTCTAGCATTATCATCCAACCTGAAATCAAGGTTAATCGATTCTTCAGTTTCTTAAAACCAAGTCTTAAAATGGTTTTATCCATAAGAGACAATAATAGCTATTAAGATTTTTTTTTGTGCTCTCAAGGTAGAAATATAAGTTGGGGTTACATATCAATCTCATGGTTTTTGACAAGAAACAGAAGATAAAGTTCAAGGGAAAATCTCAAAAACATTATGAAAATTGGATAAGATTTTCTTATGATAAAAGTGTGGAAAGAATCATTGTGGATATTTTCTTAAAGGGACTAGTAAATTTTTTAAGTGTGGAAAAGAATTTCATCAGGAATTTGAGTACTGAAGTAATGGGAAAAAGGTATCTAATGATGAAAATAGGGAAAAGACTACACAGAATACACCTCCCATGATTAAATGCTACAAGATCAAAGAAATAAGTCATTATGATAATAAATTCCCTAATCCAAGGGTTATCGGTGATAATCAATTCCAGAAACCTCTTAAGTCCAAAGAAAAAGGAAAATCACATGCAATCATTATTGGTGATGTAGAGTATGACAAGGATGTTGTGGAATGATTGAGTGTTTATATAATGGGATTATAGAATAATTATTTATAATCACTTTTATAATATTATAAAATAATCAAATATCTATTTATTTTTCCACTATGATTTTTCTATATGTAATTAAGAGTATATGTTGAGTGGTGCCGGTAACTATGAAAAGTGATTCAGATATTTGTGTAAAACATATTAAAGGAAGGATAACCCTTAATATGTTTATAATGTTTTGATAAGGAAATAAAGAGATGTTTTATAGTAATAATGACCTCATGTATGTTGTGATAAAAAGGTGATTTATGATATCATGGATTGATTATATAGAAATTTTAGGATTTATGGTGTGTGGAAAGAGATGCTTTTTGAAATAATGCATGTTTTTACTAATTTTTATGGTAATTCAGGTTATTAATATGTTTCAATAGAACATGTGATGAAGGAATTCACATGTTTGTAATGTGACCAAAAAGAGATACCTTATGATATATGGGGGATAAAACATTTTCGAAGAAGAAAGGATATTTTCATCAAGAATTTATTTCAAGTGTTATGTCAAAAATATTTTATATCTAAGATAACATTTTTAATAGGGATATGTTTCATGTATACTAGAACTATTATTATTATAGTTTTATTTTGTTTATGATTAAATTATATTTATGTAATCCATATCTTTTTCATGAATTATGTGATAATGGAATGATATTTATGAGACCCATTTCTTTTCCATGGGTTATGTTATGAATGAATGATGTTTATAAACCCCATTTAATTCAATGGTTTATGATATGATTTTTTTTCTTTTAGCACACATATGTATAGTTTTTATTATGTGAAGGGTGGGACCTATATCTCCATATAATTCATTGGGTAATTATTTATATCTCATGAGATAGGTAGGGCAAGAATGTGAAATGATCTTGGTTCAATAATATAGGGATGGAATTGGAAGTAAACTCATTTAAATAATATAGGGCTATAGTGAGGAGTGAACTTGATTCTGTAAATGATTTTTTCCACTATTATGTAAATTATTTCCTATGATTTTGTGTTTTCTAAAATTCCATGTTTTATGCCAAAGTAATTCTTTTATGATTTTGGTCTTAAGAATTTTTTTGACTCAAGATTATGATCTTTGATATGCGGGGTATAATTTTCATATTCTTATACCCTTATATCTATGTTATGATTTATAACACCTTTTTATACCCTTAATGAGCATTTTAGATAACCCTTTATTTTGTTTTCTTTTCTATATGTTATAAAGAAAATCTTTATGTTGGATTACTAAAGGGGAATATCTTTGTGAGAAACATTAAAGATCCTTCACTTGACTATATGTTTGAGTTCCAAGTTTACAAAGGAACTAAAATAATATATTATTTGGAATTATATTTGTGTAATATATTAAGTATTCTGAAAATTAATTTAATGTCCATGTACTTCAATATTGGTTCATTATATTTCATTCTTATGTGGTCGATGTGGGATGACTTTGAGAGGACACCACCTCTAGCGTGTGAGCTGCTAAAAATATCTTAGGGTATCACAAAAAAATAACCAATTTTAAAGGGGTATATCTATACTGAGGCATGTATGAGTGCCTTCCAAGATCCATAGGGGAAATTTCCTACTTGAAAATGTACAACTAGATATCCCAAGATAGTGAAGCGAAGCACTCCTGGTACATTATGGATGAATTTAGATATGGGAGAGTGTGAAAAATGGGGGTATAATCCCAAGTACAATGTTCCTATGAAGGCATGACTCATGGGATTTTTATCCATGTGTATAAGAACTAATATATTCCATGTTTGTGATTTCAATAATGGCATAAGGATAGGGACATTTTTCATGGCAGGCAGTTTGCTGAGAAGAATAATGTGGGGTTAACAATGCCCATCCTAGTGAAAATTTATCAAATCCTACTACATGTTAAAGTAGTAAAGGCACCTTTCCAAATTTATGGTTTATTCCATGTATTTTGGGGATGGTTAGTATCTCACATTAGGTCATATGTTGTGTTAAGCGGGGTCGAGATTCCTGGGAGCCCATTTCAACTGTATGTTTAGGATGTTTCTGGTATTATTCCCTTGTTTTTGAAACCTACAGAGATCTTATTTATGATGATATTATTCAAGGAGTTCAACTTATTCCCATTTTGGGGGCCTTATACTAGGAGCTTCACAAATTACGTTTAGGATAGCAATGAGTTAAGGTTATATGTGATGGGCTTTAAAATGGTGTTTTGGAAACTCATATCGATGATGAGGTTATGTGAGAGGCCTATTCTTCATATAGGTTTGCACACCAATTAAAGTGCTTGAAACAAATAACGGTATCTCATCCAGTGTATTTTCAATTATAAAAGCATTTGATGGTATCCCGATAGTTATGGATGATTATAGCCATGATGTTGACTAAAGTTGTGATTAACCTGTCTCCAGTGAATGCGACTAGTGGACTATCTTCTTAGTATGATGAGTCATAGATTTCATCATACCTTTAGGTAGTATTTTTCAAATTCATTCCTCAAATCAGGACTGGACCATCCTCCAAGAATAGAAAGCAAGGTGTGAAGGCTTCTGCTCCGACAGACGGTGTTTTTTCTCCCCTATAGGGTGCTTCATCTTCTTCAGAGGATATGGATGATGAGGTCCCAAGTTCACCCAAATGACCTCATGCAAAGTTCAGTCTATAGATCAGAATCAAAAGGGATAATTACCTTGTTAGTAGTGGTAAGTCAACACGGTACCATTAAACTCTACTTTATTTTACAAAAATGTATAACACTTTTCATGATCATAGACTCACATTTTCTCTCCTCTCTCAAGGGGATTACAAATGATCATTAAATAACTAAGGAGGGAACTCTGGACCCAGCATGGATCCCTACTAGTGATTCAACCCCCTTGATAGAATAAGTGTCAAGGGTTGAGGATATTTCATATGCTCTTATCATCATTCCTACTGTTATAGAAAGGGAGGAGGATTTTGGTAAAATCAAAGGTACATCCTAAGGTGTTTAAGGATGATTATTGACTCTTGATATTATGATATTTTAGGCACATCCCATGCATCGAAGAACCCTATAATGACTGATTTTGACCCTAAATTTATCACTGAGGAAGTTGTTCTAGGTCTCAAGTCATCGGAGGAGGGTGATGTGTCGGGTCCCAAGCCAAATATTTTGAGTGCCTCCGCAGTTGAGATTACCATGATACCTAGGACTTTAATAGATTCCATGATAAATATCGTCATGAACTTTTAATAAATACTAGAAAATGTTAATACTCCTACTACTTTAGAAGAATTTGAGCCACTTGATTGGGAATTAAATGGACATGAGTCTTTATTTTTTGTGCAATCAATATTTTAATACTTGATTTCATGATCATGAAAAATTTTAATGAGTATCTTCATCCACAAATAGTGTCACAGTGATGACACCTGAACAAGTCATTAAAGTCCATCTCATCCCCACTGTTGAGGGGGTGGCTCAAGTGGACCTTGAAATGAGTATTCTTATTGAGCCTCATTTTCCGAATCCCAGGAAGACCCAAGAGAGTGCCCCTCATCAAGAGGTTCTAGTTCAAACTACAAAATTTGGTAATTCTAGAGAGAAATATTCCCCAACTGCTAACCTAAAACTGGGTAGGTATCACTATTGCTTTAATCATACCCTATATTTTCCTATTATCCCTTTTGAATTTAATAATTAATATTTCCCATTATTCAACATCATCAACTTATGTATTTGGGTCTCATGGTAGAGATTCTATGCCAATATAGTCAGTACCATAAAAAGAAACCATTATTGGTCAAGAGGGGATGGGGTAGTGTGCTTCAATAAGTGAATTCATCCTTGATTATGTTTCTCCCACTTATAGCGGCACTGAGTCCAATTTGGAGCTGAAAATTTATCTTTACATCACATGTCATGGGGATAGGTGGGATATATGGAGAATAATGTATAAGATTCCCCTTAGAGACTTGCCTTCATGAATTAATTAACTTCCAATATTGTTCTATATGTTGGGATATGGTGGATTTTATTACCGCATGATTCATTCCATTGTGAATGAAATCATTCACAGACAAGAGTGAGAGCGCAAGCTTCAATAGGACCTCATAAAGGAGAATCTTCTCACCAATTCTGGTATTCTTGAGGCTTCATTATCCCAAGTATAAGCCAACCATATCAATAAGCTGACAAAATGTAAATGATGGATTAATGGGAGAACCATTTAAGTGTCCCACCTTCAGTAGAAGTTGGATTTTACTTAGGGGGATCTTGTACAACTCCACCAATAATTATAATAATCTCAAAATGAAGAGACAACTACCATTATAGATGTGAAAAAAGTGATTATATAGGCTTGGGATACTGAATCTGTTCAATTAATTGGGATTCCTCATGTGGTTGATGGGGATTGGGAGGTTATTCAATAGATAAAGAGTTATGTTTATGGTCTCTTGTCAAGTATGATGGAGATACTCCATCTTGTGGACGATCCTCCAGTTTTTTCCCTCATAAATAAAAATAAATTTGTTTCCAATAATCTATTTATTTTTTTGTGTCTTACTCCTATTATCATAATATAACATTGAAACTAATTTACATAGAAAAAATAATATTTGTAACATATAGCTATAACCATAGTGATGGGATGAGGAAATGATCTGAATTATTTTTCCTAATCCATGGGGCCAATAAAGCATAGCTTGACTATTTATATGGACTGATGGATAACCCTACAAACTTTGTTTCTTTTATCATTTTATTTCTCAATATTTTTTCTAAACCATGCAGAGAACAGATCTAGTGAGCTGAGACTCAAATTTTTTCCAGATTTTCCTTTGTGGGTTTTCAATATGGTGAGTATTGCATCTCTTTTCACAAACAGTTTAAAGTCATGCAATTCGGACAAATAATGATGGTGTTTAAGTTGAATATATTTGACTACAAGTTTTGAAATAATGACCCAAATAGGGCTTGTGGTCCAATAATGTTATGACATTATTCAGATATCCAGTAGGGAATCTTGAGCCACAATTTGTTGGTTCTGAATATAAAACATGATATTATTAAATATAGGAGGTCTCTACTAAGGATGAAGTTAACACTAGTTGAAAACCCTATTTTGTGGGATTCTTTGTACAGAGTTAGCTGGGGCATGTACTACATAGTCAATAGTGGTATCCTTTGGCTGATAGACCCTAAAATTTGTGAGATACTTATGCAAATCCAATTTTGGTGTATTACAACATAGTTAGGTAAATAATTTATCAATAATTCTTACATTCTATTGATTATAGTTGAAGGGAGTTTATGTAAATTTATATTTCTCAAGAACATGATAGGCACTTTTTCCCAAGGAAGGTGTCTGAGAATGAAGGGAATATATGTATTGGTACTAGCCATGAATGGGGAACCAATCATACATGAATTTAGCTTGAGTGAAGGAGGTAACATTTTGTGAGATAGTCGATGTCGGGGGGCTTCTTTATGAAAAGGGTTAATGTATCATATAGTTTAATGTTAAGAAACCAAGATATTGACCATGTATTTTATTATCCTATGGAGACGATATTATGCTATGCAGTTTAAAGTCATACTGTAAGGATATTATGCAATTTAGTTTAAATTAATATATAAAGTACATTATTTTATTTAGTTTAAATTCATACAGTAAGGAAATTATGCTTTGTAGTTTAAAGTCATGAAACAAGGACATTATTGGGAAATAATTTAAGGTCTTTATCTTCGACCAAAAGTTTAATGGTCCACCCATTCTTGGTAATTTTTCGGGAAATATCCTACCATATTCATGTGTGAGATGAGAAAGTTGTAAGCTATGATTTGGGGATTCCAAGATCTAAAGAGTGGTGTGGGAAAAGAGAATATGAATTTAGAGGAGGTCTCTCTTGTGGATAAAGTTACCACTAGTATAAAAACATGTTTCATATGATGTTTTATGAAAGGTAAACTACGGGGTGTACTTCATAGTCAATTGTTTAATACTTTATATGAAAAGCTTGGAAATTTTTGAGAATCTTAGAAAAATCCAACTGGGGGTGTATTATATCATATTCATACAAATAAGTCCTAAAAATTATGACATTCTATCACTAAAAGAATATATATGTTTTCATATATTCAAATTTACTCGAGCATGGAGTTTGGTTTGCAGGAGGAAATTACCTTAACACTGAAGGGGTATTTCAAGTATAAATTTCTCATGAATGGGAAAAGATATATCCTATATAGGTATGATCTAGGCAAAGGGAATATGATGCTTATATTTTTAGTTCATAAGACTATGACCATAATATTATGCAAATGGCATATGATATGCGTCTTTTCGAGTTAAGGTCACTCTTTAATAATTCAGACATGAAGGAGGAAGTTGTAAACCATAGTATTGGAGATTTCTAGACTAGGAGAAAGTATATGGGATGACTATGTGAGGAATGACTATAGACTGCTTCAAATCATAGTTCCCAACATAATTTCATCAAAGCTTATGAGAACATAAGAGGCTTCTCTTGAGGGTGAAGTTACCATTGGATGAAAAACCCATTTTTTGGGATGTTTTAGGAAAAGACAGTGGGGGGTTATTACAACATAGTTGAATAGTGGAATCCATCAATTGACAGACTCATTTTGTGGGTGACTCATGGGAAGATGACTGGGGAGTGTTATAACATAATCAGGAAAATGATTCCTTGGGTATTAGATATTCTATCATCGAAAGCTGAAGAAATGTTATGAAGTTCTGAAAGTGTTCAATATTATGAGTATGATGTGTGGAAGGGATGTGTTTGAGAAAATAAGTAAGCATTTGGATAGTTATTGGAAATGATTTTGGAGTCCCTCACCTAGATCTGAATCATATATAGAAGGGAGACATCTTTGTTCCCTTGGAAGACCCTTTGATGAGGGTACCCAAAATAAGATCTTCTGTATAGATCTTTGTTTGTATGTAGGAGTGGGGGTATTTTTATTTACCCCTTAGTTGAGACTAGGAATTAAGGCCTAGGTATAAATGTGTATCTTAATGGGATGAGAATAAATTCACACATAGTTCTTAGAATAAAGGTCCCCCTCACTGATTAAATTCATGTGTGGAGGACATGGGGGGTTTTTGGATATGGGTTCATGCATAGTATGAGAAATCATATTAGATCCCCTCATGTAGATTTACCTCGTACATGGTAGAATTGGTTTATTTCATGTATTGTGCTATGGATGGGCCCAGGATTGGAGATCTGAATATCACTACATTCTGTATTAGAATGAGAATCAAGACACACTTAGTTCTTGAGGATATCATGAAGTTTATTTTCATGTGATGAGGACATATGTTGTGCCTTTTAAGATCTTTCAATAAATACCATGGTTAACCCAATGTGAATTGATATTCCTTACTTATACAGGGAATAATTTTTACCAAATATCCTAAGCCCACATGAGCTATGCTCAGTGTGAGAAACATAGTTTGGAAAAAGTTTCTTCCATATCACAAAGGCAGAATAAGTGAATGATAGAGGCATTGGATTCTATGGTGGCAGCATTAAGAGATGTTATTTGGGTGTTTCTATGTATATCATCCGGATGAGATTCATTCCATATGTAGTTCTTGAGATCCCATGCAGTTTAATGTAATGCGGTATGGATGAAGATAAACTGATGTGGAAGGATGGAAATGTTTTTTCTGTGATGAAGGATAGAAATCTGGGT
This sequence comes from Viscum album, assembly GCA_963277665.1. Lineage (NCBI taxonomy): Eukaryota > Viridiplantae > Streptophyta > Magnoliopsida > Santalales > Viscaceae > Viscum > Viscum album. The sequence goes on along the minus strand of OY728130.1, from coordinate 1,187,555,414 downwards.
GTCACTATATATCTCATTGAAATAAGTATCCATCCACATGTAATTCTTGAAGGGATCCTTATGTAGTTATGATTCGTACATAGTATGTGGGGGATTTTTTTATTATAGTTGGACCCGAGATTGGAGATTTGATCATCTCTACGTATCTCACTGGAGAAACTATAAGGCCACACATTGTTCTTGTGAATTGTTCCTCACACCAATTAGGAATTTATGTGGAAAAGGGGACTTTAATATTTTCTAGATTAATGGGTGGGATAAAAACATGTGGTCTTGGTGTCACCACGCATCTTGTTGTAAGAATAATCAAATAATATGTTCTGGAAAAGTTCCTTGTGTAAATCTAGTTTGTACATAGTAAAAATAGGGCTATATGTTCCTTTTTTCATGTCTAATCCCAAGGATGGAAATTTGGGTGTCACTACATATCTCATTTGAATAATAATAAAGCCACATGTAGTTCTCAGAAAAATCATGTATTTTACCATCATATCATGAGAATGTTGAACGTGTAGTTTACTATCTTGCAATAAGGATATGATATTGTGGGGTTTTATACCTATAAAGTGGACCTAAAGGACATTATGGAGTGGTAATGTTGTAAGTGGTGCTTATTCAAGGGATTTTCCCATCTTTTCTTCCTTGGGTATGTCCAATAGGGAATCTTGACCCACTAAGGGGTTAGAAAGATGTTATTGGGACCTGCAAGTGAGATGGAGGCCCATTTTTAAGGGACCAAAATTAGTATCTAAACTCATGGTACTTTGTGGGTTTCTTAACATTGAATGAGAGGGACATTAAACATTCATTTTAATGTTATGTGGTGAGGAAAAGTGGTGTCTTGTAGTTTTAAGTCATGCAACTATGACCTTATGTCATGTAGTTTATCACCATGCAACAAGGATGATGATTCTACATAGTTTAACATCATGTATCATGGATGTATATGGTTCTATGCAGTTTAACATCCTGTTTCTAGGATTAAAGGTCATGTTATTACCCCAAATATTTCTTCTAAAACCTTACAATGTTTGGAGTCATAATGAGCTCTCCATACATTGAGATCTAGGAATAAACTTTGTTATAATGTACCTTGTGTATAGAGTAAGGTACCTCCCACTTTGGATTAAGATTTGGAGGTTTATTTCGTGGTATCATTAGAGTCCTAGGGACTAGTACAAATTCTCCTTGGAGAAATGAACAGAGGTGAACATTCTTTTTAAAATCCTATACAATCCGATTCTAGTAGAACTCAAAGTGATTCTAGGTATTCAATAGTTTTTCATCTAATTGCTCTAATTCCTTTAGTCATTTCTTGGATTTCTCATCTATAGATAGTTATTCATATATGTCCACATGTAAGGATTGTAACAAAATCTCAATGGGCAAGATCACTTCTGGTCCATATACAAATGAGTACAAGGTTGCCTATGTGGAAGTATGGGTCATGGTCCGGTAAGCCCACACTACACAAAAATCATAGTTTGGTAGTGTATTTTTAGCAGAGATTTACTAAAAAATACCTAAAAATCACAATAATTTAGGGGTGGTTTTTAAAAACCGCTGATAAATTTTAATCATTTATTAAAAACCCACACTTTCTCCCCCAATCCCCCCCCCTTCCCTCGATCATCCTTGAGTCCTAGACACCACACTTGCCAATGATCTAGTGTCCCCCCCCCCTAACTAGTGTTTCTCTTTCCCTCAATCCCTCCACCCCCTGAGCATTCGAGCCTTGTTTTCCCTCTCCCTTGCTAGAGTTCGATCCCCGCGCCCTCACCAACACTCGAGCCCCCTGAACCGTTTCCCTCACTTGTGCTCGATCTCCTCAAAACCTCACCCTCTCTAGTGCTTAAGACCAAATGGCCCTCTCCCCCACCCAGACCTAGATATACAATTTCCCCTAAGCCCCCCTCACCCTCAGGCTCGTTGTCACCACTTGTAGGTAAATTTTCTCTATATAGTGTAATTTGTTCTATTTTTTCCACTATACAATTTGAATATTATTATAAGATGTCTGGTTTTTTTTCTTTAGAACATGAGGTCTTGGTGATTTTCGCATGTTTTTTCTTATTTATTAATTCCCATTATCATTATCATGTTCTTCATTTCAATGTTGACTCCACTATAATGGAAATTCTTAAAGTTTTTATAAATCTATATCCTCTTTATCAATAACCATTTCCCTCATTGATCTCTATCTACTTTAACATATTGCGTTAGATTTTTTTGGACTCAATTATTTAAATGGGTGTGTAATAGAGACACATAGAAATTCTAGCTACATACATTGTTAAAAAAATTAAGGGTGGAATGATAGTTTTGGTTTATTTGGATAATAAATGTTTTTTAATAAATTTTATACATAAATAATTAATTTATTTGTAAAATGATTAATATGTAGTCTAATTAAAGTAATAATTTTGGTTTAAAGTGGTTATATATAAAAATGGGATATTTGTGGTGTTGATTTTATTATATTAAAATATAAATTTTATATAATCATATGAATAATTTTATAATGCCATGAATAAAATTCATCATGCAGGTTATTATTGTCTCAAATTAATTCATTTATATAAGAGAGTAAATTAATGATATGTTGTATTTTCATGATGTGTTATGTAAATAACATTATATGATATAAAAATTAAAATAATTTTTTGATCGGTAACCAATTATTAATAAAATATAATGGTTTATTAAATTAATAATTTTTTAGATTGATTATATTATATTGAATAGATTTAATATAGGAAAATTTTATTAAAAAATATGGATGATGTTTCTAAGTAAATTTATAAATTTAGGTTGAATAATATTATTATCGAATTTATTAGTTATTTTGTAATCATTTTATTTTTTCTACTTCTATATTTATTATTTTTAAATAATTTAACATAGATAAATTTCCTTGGGTTCATGGTGGAGTCCTAAAACAACACGATGATGTGCTAAAAAAATTGGTTATGTGACACATTCTGTAAAGTTTGACTAGAAAATCCTCAAGAATTACATGGGATCATGCACAGTGTAGTTCTAAATTTCCTTGGGTTCATGAAAAATCATCCCGATGATGTTCCAAAATTCTAAATCTATTTACCTTTATCACTTTTTATATGCGGTAGTTCCCAATTATAAAAGCCATTTTTCATATATTTTTAAGAGAGATAATCTATGTTATATTGTCCTTAATTCAATATGAATGAGTTTTATTTATGATGATATTTGATAATAATGATGGGAATAATGTTTTAATATAATGGGATGTTATAGTACACAATGATGTTGTTAAAGGAATGTGGTGACATAAATGGTAAGATGATATAGATGATGTAATGATGATAATGGGATGATGTTGATGGAATTTGGGTGGAATTGAATATTCATGGGTGTTCTAAAATAGAACAATTTAATTTTAATGGAGTACGGTGTAAGTATAATTTTTGGTAATTAATAATGGAACTTCGGTGACTTATTAATGGTATTTCTGGTTTAATATCAATAATGTTTCTCAGTAGTTAACTATAATTTATGTTATAATTATAAATTTATTTTTCTATTAATTTATCTTAACTCTGGACATGTTATGAGGTGTTTTCTTCCTGATATTAGCTACCTGGCTTAGAGGATATGTGTCTGGAAAATAGTTGAGTGAAATGGTTATATTTTTTCCCCTTGATTTTTTTTTATGTTGTTTAATATTTCTTGATTTATTAATATTTTTATTGAATTGTAATTTTTCTTGTGTTTTTAATACTTATAATATTTATATGATTTTAGATGAGTAATTTATTTATGGTTTATGTGAAAATAATTCTTTATAATAAATTTTTTTAATGTAAGAGTTAGTGAGTGATGTGATATTTTTATTTCTTGATGGATAATGGATCAATTGGTTTTGATATATCTAGTGTTGATCTTTTCAAATTTATTAGTTCATACATGTTTTCCACTGATGTTTAATGGTTATTTTTTATTATTTGATTTATTTTTTTCACCTTGTAAAGTGTAGGAGCGTTGTGATTTTATGTATAGAAGTTGGATCACATTACCAAGGAGCACACCTCAGTATGCTAAGGATTTGGAGGAGTTTTTAGATTTTCAATTTACAATCGATTTGTTGAAGGAAAAATAAGATGTCCATGTCTTAAATGTAAATTTAGAATATGGTTGAAGATAGATAAAGGTTATGAACACTAGATATTGAAGCAATTCCCTACTTAATATTTGTATTGTATTTTTCATGGAGAATCGAATGTTAAAAAAAGTTTAAGCACTGATGTCAATCAATCGAATGAGCTCCCAACTTCATAAAAAGTAGAAATTTAAAAGAAAAACCTTGTAAATGATTCTTTCGGCATTTAAAACAACAAAATAAACATCAAAACATATTATAACAACCATTTGAGGGTGCTAAAAAGTGACTTTACAAGTGATGTTTTTTGGAATATAGGAAAACCAGATCAAGATTGTAACATATCATTGGATCCCCCTATTTATTCAGTGGATACAAATGTAAGATAAAACTTCACTAAGTATAAAAATATGTTTCATGATTTAGATGATGATGGAAATAAAAATTTGTATTCTAGATGTTTGAAATATTTAAAACTTTCTTTTCTGCTAAAGTTGTGTCATATCAAATGCCTATGCGAAATTAAAAAGAAGGTAATGTCCATGATATTTTAATTTTTGTACGATGAATTTCCTAAATCTAAGATCCCTGATTATTTTTATGATATTAAAATAGTTATTAACAATCTTGGACTAAATTATACAAAAATACATGCTTGTCTCAATGATTGTATGGTTTATTGGGGAGAGGATTCAAGAATACAGGACTGCAAAATATATTCTTCTTCTAGATAGAATTGAATGGGTGATGTTGGAAGTCAGAATCAACATAATAATATGAATAATAAGAAAAAGAACAAACCTATAAATTTTTTTTCGTTACTTCCCCTTAAATCCTCAATTTCAAAGATTATTTATGTCATCAAAAACTGTGGAGCACATAAAGTGGAATTTTATAGATAATAAAAATGATCGGTTAATGTGACTTCTAAGAGATTCACAATCATGGAAGAAATTTTATTAATTACATCCATCTTTCTCATCTGATCCTAGTAATGTATGATTGGGATTGGTAGATAATGTATTCAACCCATTTGGGACTTTAGGAACCAGTTATAGCATTTGGACGGTTGTTTTGATCCCTTACAATTTGACTCCATGGATGTGTATGAAAAAAACATCTTTTATCATTTGTTAATTTTATTCTTGGAAGAAAAATTACTAGAAATGATATTGACGTATACTTGTAGCCTCTAATTGAATAATTATAGGAGTTTGGGATTAATAGTGTTAAGACATATGATGCATCTTCTAGAACAATGTTCAAAATGCATGCTACTAGACTTGGGAACTTATCTGGTTGGAACACTTACACAGGTTTGGATTGTCCTATTTGTAACTTTGATTTTGATCTTGAATGAATACATTATAGTAAAAAATGGTGATTCTTGTGTCATTTATATTTCTTGACTCATCTCATAGATTTAGGTTGAACAAGTCAAAATTCAATGGCTCTATTCATCATAGATCGCATCCAAATTTGTTGAAAGGTTCTAAAATATTGGAACAACTTGGAAATGTTGTAATAGAATTTGGAAAGGTCCATCCTTTGAATAATAGTGGAAAATGAGTTTGAAGTTCCTATTCAAGTGAAATCAGAACGCAACAATGGAAGAAAAAAATTATATTATTCAAACTTTTGTATTAAGAATTTATTTTTTGCAGCATAATATTGATGTTATACATATTGAGAAGAATTTTTGTGATAATTTGATCATCCAATTGCTTAATGTTCATGAAAAATCAAAGGACCATATCAATGCTCAAAAGGACTTACAAACAATGAACATAAGCCATCATCTCTGGCCAGATGAGAATTTAAATTTCCCTCTAAAAAAATTTTCAATGAAAAACAGGGATAAAGATATATTCCTTATAATTTTAAAACATGTGAAGGTATCTAATGGGTATTCAAGTAAAATATCAAGGTGTTTTGAATTAAATCTTCATAGGTTACAAGGATTGAAAATTCATGATTCCTATATTTTTTATAGAAATTAATACCATTTTCATTACATATATTATTACCTAAAAAGGTTACTACTGTTGTACTTAAATTTTTCACATTATTTAAAAAAATATGTGATAAAAATAAACAACCATCCGAGCTTGAAAACCATTAAGAGATATTTTCATTGATACTTTTTCCAACGTATATGATCTTTCCTCCATAATTTTTTACTATCATGATGCATTTAACTATGCATTCGGTTGAGGAAACAAAATTAGGAGGCCCCATACATTATCGATGGATGTATCTAATTGATAATTACTTTATTTATATGTTTTTAATCTTAAGTAAGAAATTATTGGAAATTCATTAAATACATAGTTATGTTTTATTTATATTATTTCATAGATATCCTGGTCATTTGAAATCATATGTTTAATAATAATGCTCAACCTAAAGGCTTTATTTCTTAAGGATATTAGGAAGAGGAGTGTCTTACCTTTTGTTCTAGATACTTGGATGATATTGAGATAAGATTCAATAAATTTCAATGTTTTAATGTCACTTAGATTCAATATCCACTATATGGGAAATCAAAAATCATTCCTACTATTGGACGATTAGTTGGGAGGAGCTCAAATGTTACATTGACATAAATGGAATTATTACTGGCACATAGATATATGATAATGAATAGTGAAATTTCATAACCATTTATTTAAGAGCCCAAGATACAAAAAATGTATGAATGAGAGGCTGAAAATTAAATGAGAAATATATAACAAAAGAAGTTAATAAAGATCCTGTAGTCTGGTCCTTCCTCGCTTCGGAGTGAGGATGGTGGTGAAGCCCTAGCGCTGATGCCCGATGCGCTAACCCCTCCCTCCTTAGAGGAGGGAGGGGGAAACATCCAGAGCTTTCTCCCCTTCACCAACCCTGTTCTCCTTCCTCCATTACTAATGATTCCCTTGTGCCCTAAGGTTCTCAGCCTCCAAAAGGGCTCACCCCAACTCGCGCTTTCCATGAAGAAATTCAAAACTGATTTGAATCTCTTCAGGACAATGATGGTAGCTTGTTTAAGGGGTTTTTGTCCTTCGATTGATTCCTTTGACAGATTCGTGTTTGAATCATGGGGGATTCATGATCGTGTGGTGGTTGGGTTGCTCGACTGGCAACATAAGATGGTTCGTTTTTCCTCATAGAGTGGTCTTATTTCTGCTTGGTCCAGCACTCCCAGAACTCTCAATGGATGCGGCTTTTACCTCTTTCTCTGGTCCATTGAGTTCAACATGAATCGGGATGATCTGATGTCGGTGGTGTGGGTATGTTTCCCAAATTTTCCGCTTCATTTTCAGATTCCATTGATAATAAGCATGTTAGGTAACATGGTTGGTAGATTTATGTGTTTGGATAGTAGGACTACTATGGTTTGTCACCCTATCAACCCTCAATTTTGAGTTAAGGCCGATGTTTCTAAGCCTCATACAGAGTGTATTTGGATTTCGGTTGGTGAAGAATTCAGATGGAAACAGTGGGTGGTTTTCGCGTCTTGGCTAGCGTTTTGCTCAAGCTGTCAACAGCTAGGACATCTGGTCCTTGGATGTCATCATGGACAAAGAGCTCGGAAATTGTTGAACCCCCAGCCAGAAGGGACTCAGATACAGGTCACCCCTGTTGTGATCCAGCAGTCGGATAGTAGTATTTTGGACAGGTCTAGGGAGGCGTGCGGGGTTGTCCCAGAGGAATGGGAACCAAAAAGTATTCATCCCTATCCAAGCGAGTATTTGAGGTTTTAACTGGAAGATAGTTATCAGGAGGGCTAGCATATGTAGTGGCCTTCTTCAACGGTTACAGAAGCAGTGAAGGATGTGGAGGCTAGCACACCCAAGCCACAGGTTGTGGATATCCTTTCCTGTTTAAGGAATTATTTGGGGATCAGTCCCTTATAGGTGAATGGAGTGGAGGCAGTGTAGGTGGAAGGAATGGATAAAGAGGTCTCCTTTCATGTGGATGAGGTGGAGCATCCGATCTCAGACAACAATATCTATAATGGTGTGGCGAAGGCAGTCAGTGAGGTCCATGTCTCTGGGGGTCCTCAAGTTTGGGAATGGGGGGACACTAACAAACAATCTCAACTCATGGGTCATGGATACGAGGATCCCACAGGTCTATTATAGTGTAGTGATGTCCTTGAGGGTGAATACGTAAAGGAGTTCAAACCATTTGTTAAGTCATTGTAGGGGAAGTAATTTTTGCTTGCAGCTACAGACTATTTCCATGGTCAAGGAAGGTAGGATGGGGTTAGTGTCTTGGGACACTTAGACCCAAAAACTCTCATTCATAAGTCCTCCTCCTTTCAGAAGACTGGGAGAGAGGGGAAGAAAAATAATGGCATGAAGGTTAAAGTAGGCATGTTGAATTCTCCATGTGGGCCAAGGCCTCTCAAAGAAGGCCTAGGGGTTGATGTGAAAATCGTTTTGAAGGTCTGGAAGCTCAAGAACAATCATTGACGCATGAGGATGATGATTCAGGTGATGATAGTTTTAGCCTACTCTCGGTGGACAGGCTGGACTAGTTCCATGGGAAAGGTCCCCACATCCCAAGAAGGAAGAAGGGGAAAAAAGGAAATTATGACTCAAGGAAATGCATTATGGTCTAGGGAAAAAACCCAAGGGATGCAAAGACTACTCTCACATGCCTAAAACCATGGAAACCAGGTCAGCCAAGAAAGGTATAAGTAAAGAAATCAAAGGCCTTTAATATAGGGAAAGTGTTGATCCAAGCAGAGAACCAAGAGTGATGGAAGAAGAGGGTGTGGAGTGCTTGAGGCTCATCTTCCACTCCAAGGAAGAGTTACTTGAAAAATTCGTTTGGCCAAATGCATCAAATGAGGAGATTTTAAGGATTTTTTAAAGAAGATTATAAGTTGAGGCCACAGAGGATCAAGAAGCATTGATAGACAAACAAGACCGAATCATCACCTGAGGCTTCAACCAAGGAAAAATCACCATGGAGGAATTCATCCAGATAATGGACATATTGATTTCTCACCTCGAAGAACTTATCAGGGATGATCCATAAACTCAGGTTAGTACTCTGCATTGGTAATTATATAGATAATATGACTCAAATAATCTTAGTCTTGTGTTTAATAATTATGTGAGATCTTTCTGCACGTAGTTGTCTTTGTGTAGTGAACTTTGGCTTCCCAATTGTCCTTAAAGTGGATCAATAAAAAATATATTTTATGTGTAAAGATCTTGTAGAATGGTTTTCATGTCATGCAAGTTCAAAAAAATGACAATCAATACAGATATTAGGTTAAAACATATATTTTGTAAATATAATAATGTATATTACGTTTTATAGATCATGAGTACTGATACTTGGGATGATTCTTCATAAGATTTGGAGTTTTTGGGATGTGATCCTCTAAAAAGGGTTATAAATTTTGATACTTACAATGTGAATAGATTTAAATTTTGTACAGTCGATCAGGAAGAGGGTTTCAAAATCCAAAATAGTGGTATATTTATGGTTTTCAAATTGGGATTCTATGTAAATTTGACTAATATTATCAAATTAAACTACCATGGGCATTTTTTAGTTGTTTTATTCAAATGCAATTGGTTATATATTATGAGAGGTATTAAAATATATTCCTTATAATATACTTTTGTGAACTTCTCTTACTTTATGGATTTCGGTGACCATGACTTACATGATCCCTATATCTTATTATCATAAGAAAAAATTGTATATTATGTGGAATGTTTCTTGGATGAATGATGGGGTGTATTTGTTCATGTAAAATAAAGAGACTTGTATTATATGGGTGATAAAGTTGAATATTTGACCTCTAACATTGAATCCCATCAATAAAAAAATAAACTTATTTGTCCATCATGATATTGAAAATATTAGTCTTGCAAGAAATGATGAAGTATATAAATTAATGATAGAGTAGGAAAATGACATGATTGCTGGAAAAAATGTTTGTATGTTTAGTCATCCATTAATTTATCAACCACTTATATTATATGTGAATTCATTCATTTTCATAACTATTTTTTTCATTATTGTGCATCTGTTATCATTTCTAAACTTTTTTATGCATGATTTTTTGAAATATATGTTTTTAAGTTAATTTTATTTGATTAAATGATAGGAATTACAATGAGGAAGTGTTTCATATATCCCAGTCGACTCTTGGCATTTGAGACAGTGCCTCCCCATTCGGTAGGTTCAGTAGTGAGGGAGTAGGTCATCACTCCTATTTCATCTTGAGGATATTGGTGGGTGATAGTAATAGGTACATATTTTAATGTGAATAAAGTTATTACACTTATTTTACAATATAAACTATTTTTTATAAAAGATATAAATAATGTTACTACAGAGAGAAATATAAACAATTCATATGTTTGAAATTTTAATGAATTGAAGATAGTTGTCCCATTTTATTATTATGGGGTCCATAAAAAGGATGTTATAGGATTATTTGGCCCCATGAAAGGCCAACTGGTGGAGGAGTCGGTAACTCTTCTTATTACCTATGTTGATTGGAGGAATGTGTATCAATCTTTGAAAAATGGAGTCTTTGATTCACATATAAGGGTAATTTTAATACATTATGGTGTAATTTAATGTCATTGTGTTATTAAATTATAATATTTTAAAAATTAATCTCTATATACATATGTTATTCTAATTTACCATAGCTGATAGGGAGTTTGTTGCAATGCAAAGGACAATTCAAAAATAGGGGGTTCATGCAAAGATACAAGATGAAAAGGTCATCTCTCTACAGAATGCATTGATTAAATTATATCATAATATGGTTGGATCTTTCCCTAGTGATATTTCATTGATGGATGGTGGTGAGTAGTTAAATTACACAACTTCAAAATCATTTAGTACACAAAATTTTATTGTTTTATGTTTAAATTTAAATATACAAAACTATTTAATTTTTAACATGATTTTCAAGAAGGTGTCAGTATAAGGATGTGGAGACGGAGATAGAGAGGGTGTTGAACAGAGTTCATTGGGATGGTACATGGAATACTAAATGTGGAACACCAATCAATGTTAATTTTGACGCTTTCAATTTCATTTTCAGTTGTGGGGGTGATTAATTAGGGACTTTTTCACTGTATTGCCTGAAATACTTTTGATAATTAATTTTATTAATGTGGTACATCAGAAACTCATTTATGTGTTATAGTTAGATATCTTTATTTTTTATATTTTGATATCTATTTTTATTTGGTTGTTTTGGGGATGCAGATTATGTAGCTGTATTTTTTTTAAATTGATATATAGATGTAGTTTAAACTGACTCCATATATGAAAAATTATTTTATAGTAGTGGTTTAAACCACTACTATTTAGGATTTATTTTTCTAGAAATGGTTTTTTGGGTTTTAGAGGTAGTTTTTCTTCCCAAAAAATTCCTAATTTTTAGCAAAAATTTAAACCACCGCTATCCTTTATCCATTTTTTATGAAGAGAACCCACCTCTAAAAATAATTTTTTGATAGTTACCAGACCCAAATTCTAAATGGACAAAACCAACATGATTTTAATGTTGATTCTAACTTTAGAGGTGGTTTTGGAAAATTGTCACATAACCATATGGAGACAATTTAAACCACTGGAAAATAAAAAAACACTACCATATATCAGTTTTGTTTTAATTCCATAAGGAATGCTAGATATTTTAAGACCAATACTTTTTATATTTATCCACTATCTTATGGAGTATGTTTGATAGGATCTTGTTGAAGGCCTCTATCTGTCCATTAGTCACTGCATAATAGTGGGATGAATGGTTGGATTTGATACTATATTACTGATATAGCTTTTAACCCTAGAAAAGTAGAAATAGGTTCCATTGTCTGTCATTATTGTATGAGGGACACCAAATCTAGTAATGATGTTGGCTTTCATGAAGCTAAAAATAATTTTGGCCTCGAATTATTTGAGGGGTATCACCTCTTCCCATTTGGATAATAAATAAGTAGCATCCATGGTGTATTTGAACTGGTTGTCCATAGTTGGAGGATAATGCCCCTAAAATCATTATTCATATGGAAAATGGCCATGAGTATTTGGTTGTATGTACCAACTCTAGGGGTTGATGGATGAAGTTGGAATTCACTTGATATGAATAAAAATTCTTATTAAATTTTTTGTGATCCATTGTCACTATGGTCCAGTAATACCCAAGCCTTTGGATTTGGTGAGAAATCTTGCATCTGGACTGATGGGAATTGTATGCCTCAGTGTGTACTTAATCTATAATGGCCAAAATCTCTACTCCATCGATACATCTGAGAATGACTCCATAAAATCCTCATTTATAGAGAACTTTCTAGTGATTTGGGACATCATACAGGGTTAATTTGGTTTCTCTCTGTTATATTTGTTCTTTCCCAGTTCTATCCAGTGGGAGTACTCCGTTTTGGAGGTAATACATGATGGGTATCATCGACCCAGTGGAAGGACCCTATAATTAAGGGATAGGGATGACTTTGTGAATCTCTTCCACTTTGATTAGAATGAAATGTGAAACAATTCAATTATGGGTGATTTTGTTGACTATTTCATCCTAGTTTGGATCTTCTAGTGTTGTAGCTACATTTTCTAATGCATCTTCCTGGGCATTCTATAATTGTAGGATGTGATTCAATTTTTTATCCAGTGAGAATTATTCCATCAACCCTCAAACACAATCAATAAGGGGGATTAGCTCTTCTTTTTTGATGGTGTAATCCCTGTTTGCATGTTTGATTACCAACACTGAGTCACCCTTCACCTCTAGGTGGTTTACTGTTATTTGTAGTACCAGTTACAGGCTAATAATGAGGGTCAGCTATTCCACCTCATTATTGGTATATCATTATGATAATAGGAAGGATTAAGGTAGAACTGTATTCTCTAGGTAAATGAGCACAATCCCTAACCCAACTTTATTGATCTTAGGGTCTTCACTCTCCTCCCTGTTGGGATCCTGGATGCACTATCAAAATAAATTTCCCATTTTTTGGGGCTATTCTGAATAGATAATATTTATTCATATTCCAATTTAGTATTTAATTATATTACTTCTATATATGGGTTCTCTATAAAGAAATATTCCAAGGTCAGGCCTTTCACAACATTCTAAGACACTAATTGTATATCAAAATGCTAATAAATAACTTCCCACCATGCCAAATGTACTATTAGAATAGGAAAAATGAGGGTAAATTTGAGCAAGTTGTTGCGAGAAACCAATTAGACCTCATGATTCTACAAGTAGTGCCTCATCTTATAAAATATGAATATTAATTCTAGATAGCTCTTCTCAATATTTAAATAATGAGTCTCAGTGTCGAGAATGGATTGACTAAGATAATAAAGGTTTTTTCATTCCTAGAATCATTCTTTTGTGTAAGGAATTCACCCAGGGATCACTCTATGGTCATCACATATAGAATGAGTTCCATTCCCTCTATATGTGGTATTAATATTGGTGGACTCAAGAGTTAATTTTTGAGGGTGTCAAATTCCTCTTGGTTGTCACAAGTCCATTGATATGTGACTCCCTTTTTCATCAGATTGGTGAAGGTAAAACACTTACTTGCAAGGTTTTCTATGAAGTTCCATATATAGTCCAAGTGTCCATTAAGTCCCATAAACTCATTAAGGTATTTAAGAGGTGAAATTCTAAGGATGGACTTTTTTTATAAGGGTCAACTTTCAAGTCACGATGGTGTACAACAAATCCAAGAAACTTCCCCAAGGTTACACTGAAAGAGAATTTCAAGGGGTTTATCTTCAAGATATGTTGTTGTAGCTTGTTGAAGATGGTTTCTAGGTTGGCCAAGTGGTCATAACATTGTTGATACTTGACTGCTAGATCATCAACATAACATTCAAAAAATATCCCCAAGAAGGATTTTAATGTGTGATTCATGCCACATTGGTGTGGGGCATCGATATTATTTAATCCAAAGGGGATTACCCAATAACAAAATACCCCTTGGGGGATATGAAGGTCATGGATTCTTCATCTTATGGGGCCCTCTGAATTTGGTTGTACCCTGAATATCCATCTATGAAGTATATGTATTGGTAACCAACTGTTGCATCAATCAGGAGTTCTATGATAAGAATCATGAAGTCATCTTTTTGGTAATGTCGGTTGAGATCTATAAAGTTGATGAAAAATATAATTTTACCATTATTCTTCTTTAGTAGAACTATGTTTTCTATTAATTTAGGATATTATGCCTCTCTAATGAAGTTTTCCTTAATGATCTTATCAACTTCAGTCTCAATTTTGGAAGAATGAGTCAGGTGTGTCTATTTGGATTCCATTTTGTATCCCTGATGATCTTTTGGAAAACCCAAGAGGTGGGTGGCCACCTTAAGTTTAAGGCCTATCATATTTGTCTAATTATATGACAAAACATCCTGATGTTTCCTCAAGAATGAAGTATATATCTCCTATTATTTAGAAGTCATGGTTGTACTGATCAGAGTTAGTCATGGAACTTACTTCGTACACAGGTTTATTTTCTTCCACTTCCTCACACTTTACTTATTTTTCCTATTATTGGGAGGTAGGTGATGAAGAAAGACTCTCTAATTTTGGGGGATGTTTTTCATTTGGACATCAAAAAGATGAGGTAATCATTTCTAGAATAATCAATGGAGTGGGACCCTTTTGGAGCTCCAAAGGGAAGATGAGTGGCTGAGAATGAGAATATTTGTATTCTCTCATTGATGTGAAAAATTATTCCAACCTAGATGATGAAACAGAGATTCACTGAATCTCAGGGGAAGGAATGAATGAATTTTAACATGGGATTTCATCACTATTTTCAGAGTTGAAAACTTCTCCTACGCTGTCTGGTTTAGTTATCATGACTGACATTATTGAAGTTTATAAATGGGTGCTTGAATTTGGGACCATACCTTCAATTTTATTAACAGTTGGAACATACTCTACACTGAGCTACTTGAAAGGATTGGTCGGGATCATCTCCAAACTATATGGGGAATTTATTCGAGCGACATCATCAGCCATGGACTATTTTTTCCCTTTTGGTAGAACCTTGCATCAATGTACTATGACTCATATGATTTTAATGGGGATTTTCCACCATAAAATTTCCCAATTTGACCATTGATGCAATATTTTAGGCATTGGTGGTATGATGAAGGAATGGTCACATGATGATGTAGCCAAGGTCATCCCAGCAGGACATTGAAGTTTGTATCATGTTGAACTACCATGAATTATGAGTTGGACACAATATTGTCAAACTATATTCTAAGTGTGATCTCACCAAGAGGCTCTTTCTCATTATTTTCATTACCCTAGAACATTAAAATGTATGGGGACAAGTTAGATTCATTGAGACCCAGTTAGTGAAGTGTTCGTATCAGAATGAGGTTGAATCCTGATCCATTTTCAATAAAGTATCATCAGATATCAATGTCATTTATCCTATAGGATATACACAAGGGTAATACATTTTATTTTATGATAGAATCCTCATCTTTGTCTATGAAAATTATAAACACATGAAATTCTATAGGATCATTCTATGCATGATATACTTAAACAGTGGAAACCTCAACTTAAAACTCCTAGGGTCTTGATAGGGCCTCGATGAGTGCTTAATGGAGATATTTTAATAGACTCATAGCATCCAGGATTGATAACTTAGTTAGTACTTAGTCCAATTTCTTAAAAACATCATACTTATGATCCATAGGTCTGTGATTCCCCACATGGGGGTATTCATTAATAGGTTCTTTGGGATCTGGAGTTCTTGATGTGGATAAACTCTTCTTTAGAATAGGAGTTGAAAGTGATTTCACTCCTGGTGGGTTAGGTTAGCTGGATCTGCCTATATATCGAGGTTGTTTGGTTGGCAGCATACCCTCTATTTGATCTTATAAGATGACCATGTCAGGGTAGGCCTTGTTATGCATGGTGTAATTCCCTTGATCCTACTGAGCTCACTGCAGGGCTCTCCCATGAATTTCATTCGCATAGATGGTTCGAGTAGGGGGCGTGTTTAAAGTAGTGACTCCTGGAACGGCCTCATCTTTCCCTATATCCTCAACTCTGATAGACTCTTTCCCTAGTTCCCTAATCAATAAAAGGGAATTCAGGATCATAATCAGAATCATCATCTGTAAGGGGATCAATTAAGTGAATAACATTAATCAAACTGAATATCAACTACTCATCTAATGAAGATTATATCTAGTGGCCAGATCCCTGTTGTAAAATTTGGATGGGTGGGTCTGATTCTTTTTATACCATTGGAATAAAGTATACTAAGGTTAAGGATAACTTAATCCTTGACACATGCTCATATTCCTATGCTTTCTTCTTACCTTTCCATCCATGTCGATTTTTGGAGAACTTGTTTTCAGATGACTGAGTTTTTGATGAAGTTGGTTGGATCATAGAAGAAGTGACTAGATGCATGGTCAGCTACTGCAACTATTTTCAAAGGATATCATGAGTTTTTTTTATCATTTTATGAAACATCCATTCATCTAACTTTTATGCACACTTTCTCTTGACTTCTTGTCACTCATTTTCCTACTATGGGTTTCTGGTAGAAACATACAAATCCTGAGAAGGTAAATTTTTTAGCTTCACTTTCCCAAGGTCCAACATCTTTTATAGGAGGTATTTGAAAACAAAACAATCCTATATATGGTTCCCCAGCATTTTATAGAAGGGGAAATAGTTTGGGATATCCCCATCACCTTCTTTTTTTGGATTCCTAGGATTTGGAAACATGACTAGGTTATTTTCTATTGCTGAGTTGAAGTAGCTAGGGGATTGGTCATTTCCAAAGGAAAATACCTTATTTTTTATCTCCTCAAACTATTTATGCCTATGATCTCTCTGATCATCCTGAAAAAGCAGGCATTTTTTCTAACACTTAGGAGGTGGTGTCACATGATATGGTGTGGTCTTTGAAGTAGGAATGGGTACATGGGTCTGCTTAAGTGTAACAATGACAACCAATTATTTCCTGTTATCCTTCCCTGAGTCAATTTAATTACTCAGGACTTCACCTAAGTCACTTTAATGGATCCTTCTTCCTTTGGATCAATTGTGACAAGATCTGGAAAACCTTCTATGTATTTCATAGGGACAAGCGGTGTGCACAACTCATCAAGAATATTCTCTATACAAATGGGTAACAACTATTCTTGAGGGAGTGGTAGGTTTAAGGATTATGTCAATAATTTCTAATGAGTAATAAAATCTAAGACCCTTTTATTATCTTATTGTTTTCAGATCATGAGATTGAAGAATATTGTCTTCTATAGTGTTGAGTTGAATTAGAAGATAAACTTATGAAGAAGGTTTCCTTGCCCTGTGATTGACTAATACTGCAAACTTTTTTACGACACGAAGGCTAGTCCTAATTGTTATTTCATGAAGTTCTTGAGTTTCACCACCTCCTATTGTTTGTAAGCACCCATCATGTGATCAGAGTGATAGAAAAAATTCATCAAATGCTACTTTGGGTCTCCTAAGCAATCAAAAACTATAAATGCAGGGTTTCCAAATTTTGGAAGGGGAAGAGTCAAATATACCCATTCAGGGTAAGGTTTTTTTCTGGATGTATTGGCACACACCATTCCTCCATGGATTCTAATCACATCTTTAGTTACTCAATAGTGTTCATAAACATTCGAGGAACATCTGGTTAAGTTGGATCCTAGATAGGTGTAGTTCCTAGAGCCTGAATAGGTGCAGTGGATGGAAGGTCCATTGGTGATGGTATTACTAGTATCTGTTATAGTTATCCCATAGGGGTAGGTCTGTAAGCGTGTGCCAAGCCCTATTACGGTTGTACGCCCATAATAGTTAATTCTCGATCTTCTACTAGGGATCCAAATATATTGGTGGTTGGTATCCCACATTGAGTGTAAATTCTATATCTACATCATTTGATATAGAAAACCATCTTAATTGAGGTGCATAAGCTAGAAGTTCAAGTTGAGGATCTGCTTGTGAAACATGTAAAGAAGAAATTCTTCCTATGACTAGTTCTGTATTGAGTATTCTTAATTATTTTATCCCTTCCTCTTACTGATAAAATTTTTCCTCTAGATAAATGGGATTAACCACTCTATAAGTAAGGTGAGATAAAATTTGACCCTTACCCTTTTCCATATTGGGTAACTTTCATGGATATAATGATGGATTGTTCAAGGGAGTGCCCAAATTCAGGGAAATCCTCTTGTTCAGGGTAAGCACACCTCCTTTATTTGTTTCGGTGTGAACCATATTATGAACCAAAACATCCTCTTCTGATACCTATGAATTGACCACATGTTCTACATAATCTAAAAGGGATGCATTGATGACATTCACTAATTTGAAATTCATTGTAGGTACACTATTAGTGTCTTTGTGAGATTGTATTCTTCTTCAACCATCATGAGGCCTTGTTCTATCCTTTGATGATTCTATGGGAACCATTTGGTGAATGGTAATATTAATGTAATCTTCAGATAGTTTAGTCATGTGTGTCCCTAAAGAGGGTACTGGATCATAGGATGGGAAAAACTGGGAGGAACCATTCTTTGGCATTTTCCCTAATCTAAGAAAAACTAATTCTCATTGAGGGGGGAATGTTAAGGTGAAAAATACCCCAACCCTGAGGGATGGGGCTAGTCTGATTCTACTTTCACAACCCTTCAATCCTGGTTTGAGGACCTCAAGTTCTGGGTTAAAAAATCCCTCAGCCCTATGGGTTGGGGTTTCTCTAGAACCTTCATGGCTACTATTACCATGTCTATCCTTCATATTTTATATTTTTTTTTTCTAGACATGGTTTGGGTGCATTATTCGGTGTGAACTTGGATCAACCATTTTTTAAGATTGTTGCACTATTTCTAACATTTGCACTATGATGGATAGAGTCCTATAGGTGGGAGGATTTCTTGATATTATCAGATGTATAACACAACATTGTCTCAACAACATACTTTCTTCTAGCCTAGTGTTGATGAGAGTCGGTCAGGGCCTATTTTTGTTGACCATATCATCAGTTATGGTCAGAGTCTGTTAGCTGGAGATAACTTAAGGTTATAATGTTGCATGATACAACCTTTAGCAGGCTTTTATAATTAATAATTGTGGTGAAATTTAGCACTCTATGTGAACCTTATCCTTTAATATGAAAACTAAATAGGGTATCAGTGATCAGATGTCGCAACCAAATTAATGCACGGATGCATGCATGTTGGAGGGCTCCTTACTATTTTTGGATCTTTAGATGTCATGAATCCAGGAGATCTGCCAAGTAAATTTGGAATTTTCACCCTTCTATTACCTTGATGTGACTTTTATACTCATCATAGGGTAATACTTTCACTTTCAAGTGATGAATATGTTTCTATATATTGAGGCTGATGTCCTGCATACAATCTCCCAAAAATGCCTATGGAATGCTGTATTGAGGGGTTTCTAAAGTCCAGAACATGAATGGTATGTAATTTTTAGACAACTGTTTCCTAATTATAAATATGTATTCTTAATCTTTTTTTAGAGGTTCCACTACCAGGTCTGACAAGAGTAGATGCTTCCCGGCTGCTTTATCATAAGTAGTGATATTGGTTGGGATTTCCTCTGCTATGTTGGGAGGAAGATGATCCAAATGAGGTTCCAATAATTACCATCACCTTAGGTTTTATTCCAGTTGATAAATTATTTAACCTTCTAATGACAAGGTGTCAGACATGACTGGACTTTTTCACAAGTGCCTCACGATAGGAGATATTTCTCATCACTACATTTTCAATTGGAGAATTATCTTGATAACATGAAACACTACTATGGAGAGAACTTTTATAGTGAATGACATCATGGGGAGGACAACCATGTTGGGTTATAGTAAGGGGAAACCCTATTTCTACATGATCTTCTAGTTATGTGGAAGGACAACAGGAATCTCATCAAGATATGGGCTCTCGAGATCGATCAGATTGTATATATGAAGAAATTCTTAATGGTGAAGTGTTTGACAAGGACCTTCTACATTACTGATACTGCTCCCATAATTTGGTAACAAGAGAGTAGGATCTTGAGATACCACATATAAGTTTATGAGGGCTTTAATAACTCCAATATTTAGTAGATTAGGATTGTAAATAAGCTCTTTTCTTTCCAGATGTCTTTGGTGAGGTTTATTTTTGGTTGCCTTCTTGTGAGTGAATGGGGACACTTATTACAGGAATTGGTTTTCATGGGAAGGGGTTTATTCCTACCTTGGAGTGACAATTGGGATAGGTTGATTATTTCCAATTTAAGTGGGTGTATGTTTTTAATCTGATTATCTGTATATTATATGGGTTTTTACCCATGTCCCTCTCAGATGGGATCATAGGTGTGTATCTACTCTAGGTTGATATGTTGAATATTATCCCCATTTGTGGGGAAGGAGTTGTGTATACGCCCCTTGATAACTACTATCATTTCTGTTATGATGTACTAAAAATTCTGTAGGATGTGTATAGGGATTTGGGTCTACACTTTCACCATTTTGAAGATATTCTTGGTGACTTCGGTGATTAGAAAGGGGGTTTATGCCCATTATATATCTGGAGTATTTTTATGTGCCTTATCATATACTTCTTTTACCTCCAGTGGGTACTGAAAGTAATCATGTGTGGGGGAAGAGAGTTTAGTATGTCCCCCTCTTTTCATTGGGACATTCTCACTAACTTTTTTGGGTGCTTCCAGATGAGGTTTCTAGCAGACTTGATGAATGCAGGCAAGTGTGTGTTTTTACATGTAGGTTGATGCCAAACTTGGTTGGTGGTCTTCTTTTTATGATTCCAAATGATTCTAGAATCATTATTGGTGGGTGAAGGTAGGCATATGTTCCTTCTTGTGTTATACTGATGGATTTCAATGGTGGGATTCCTTCAATGTCGTTAGACGAGTCTGCGGTCTGGCTGAATTGAGGTGGATGGGTCTATGTGATTTCTTATAATTTTACACTAAATTGGGTTAGTGGGATTATTCAAAGGTGTAATAGGTGTGACCATGCTCCCTGTTGGCCGATCTTCATCCCTGGTGGGTCATCTTTTGTGCTCGGGTCTAAAGTACCTGGGTCGTACAGCCGAGGATTGTGCCCTCATCGTGTTGAGGGATCACTACTACGCAACGTTGGTGGTGGAGATTGATGGTAGGATCCCTTGAGAAGGACCCTTGTGTATTCTTGATGAATTAGTATGTTTCATCTTTATCTACCTCCACAAAATAAGGGAGGTAGAACTTTTTTCATTTTAGGGATAGGCTCCTAAAATGGTTGAAGATGGCGGTCAACACCATATGCTTCAGGACCACCAGTCATCACTGACCAGATTATCAGTGTGTCTTTTTGAGCTACAGGGCCTATTGGGAAGCCTCGAAGGTCAATATAGTACCGTGATGATGGTATTCCTAGACCAACGTGTTAGAGACCTAATGTTGAAGACACTGGGTTGCTAACGGTGTCATCTATGTGGATAAAGACCTAGCCTGAGCAGTAGTCAGGGCATGCATTGGTGAAAGCTGGAAGGACATCATTATATTAAAGGTATTTCTTGAAATGAAGTGTCTAGATATAAGAAAAAAACAAAAAATAATCTTCATCAAAGTAGTATCTCATTTGATTGAATAAATTCATGATTGATTTTCTTACTTATCCCTCTTTCATTTTAAGAGAAAAATGGTCCTGACAAGTGGGTGCTACTATCATCTTGGTTAGGTATTCACATTAGGTTCGCAATTTTTTTGTTTCCCTTGTAATTATATTTAGGTTAGGAATCATTATTTTTGAATGGTTTCCCACAGGTTTGTTCATGGTACCAGAAACACCCAACAGTTCTGTATCTAAGGGGACCTACTTTCCAAAGGCGGGTTCTCATCTAGAAGTTTGGCCAACAATGCTTAAGAACTCACATTGGTTGATAGGATAGGAGGTTAGGCTCATCACACCCTTTTGGGGGGAATTATTTCCTACTTTGGGACTCTATTATATATTTAATATATGTCCATGAATCCTTCATTAATTCCCAAGTATGATGTGGGTTTCCCTTGAATTAATAACCAATTATTATCATGCATAGAGTATATAATCATCTGTATGTATCTTAGTTTCTTCATCAATGGAGATATCTATATGTATCTAAGGTTATCCATTGATTCTTTCCTCTTATATACTGATTAGTGAATCTTTGGTCGTTATTATGACAATGCTAGATTTCTAGCCATACATTGGGGTGCTATAGAGTGTATCTTCATCTAGGGAGAGTGGATTTGTTTTGATGTTGGGATTGAACCTAGGTGAATGGATTTATATATATCCTCGTGAAATGAATCAGAACCCATGTAGTTTGGTACCTCTTAATGGGGAACATCATACCATTTAAATTCATGTGATAAGGAACTAACCATATAGTTTTACTTCATGTGGAAAGGATTTCTAGGCATAAGGTGCCTAGTCAAAGTTTAGTGTGGGACTTATGCCAAAGTAGTCCAGGGAACCTGGAAGGGATATGAATTTCCAAGTTTAATTAGGACCTGATAAGAATGTGTCCTAGAGATAACATGGTTGATTTGGGGTGTTGGGTTTAGACCTCATGGAGGTTGCCTATGTATCCCATTTTGATGGGAATCAAATCCCACGTAGTTCGGTTGTGAGGACCAACACCTATGGGGGCCCTCAAAGTTTTATCTTGTAGAAGAGAATGGCCCATTAAGAGGATTAAGCTAGGGAATATTCCAAAAAATGATACCCAGATGAATGAATATGAGGTCATGATAAGTGTATCAACTCATATATATTTGGGTGTTTTTTAGGGATTAATATTGAAGAGGATTCCCATTGAGCTCAGGCCCTAAGTAGGTGCCGTATGTATGTTGATTATAGTAGGAATTGGAGTTATCATAGTTAAATACTTGGGGATTAAAATATAAGGCTTCCAATGTAAATGGGGTGACAATTAGGTCTTACTCCTAAGGAGGATTACCATAAGGTTTAAGGTCATGTGGATTTCATGACCACTATCAACCCCTAATCCCACGTGAGTCATGCTTAGTGTGAGAAACAATAGGAAATGGAAGACTTAGGAAACCACACTATCCATTTTTCCCTATAGTTGAATACAAGGCCTTGAGGAACCATTCCTATGAAGGTACTCTGAAAGAAGGTTAGAGGAAGATTTAAAGTATGATTCTCTACCTAAAAATGCATTCAAGCATGTGGGAACCATGATCATGGATATCCCCTAATCCCATATTTCATGGATAAGTCGTGATTGAATTTTATGGACAAGAGGAAGTAAAAGATCCAAAAAAACCACACACTTCTCCTCCTCTGTTGGGGGTGGTAGAGGTTGGGTCTAGGTGGAAGAGGATAAGGGTATGTAATTTCACTCTCCTCACATTACCCAAGAATTGGTTCAGGGTATGGGAGATGAGGAAGGATGGAAGTAGGAGGGAGAGGAGAGGACTCGTGCGCCCATACCTTCTCTAACCCTGTAGCCAGAAGGAAAAGAGGAGCAAGAGTGAAACCTCCTGCCAGAAATTATATGTGATTACTCTAGGAGGTATTCCTTAAAATTGTTCCTATAGTAAGGTAGGAGGATCCCATTCCATGTTGAATAGAAAATCAAGCATAATCCTTGCCCACCCTGCCAGGAACTGGAGGCATTGGGTCTTTAATAAGATAAGGGTAAGACATGTTCCTAGCCCTTTTATCTAAGATAGGGAACTCCCTGACATTATCCCTTAAGTATGGGTCCTCGTGACAATGGGGATACACACTCACATGAAACCCAAGGGCCCTGACCAGCCAACCAGACAAGTGCGGGAAACCTTTGACTGTAGGAATACACACCCAAATGGGGGACATACTAATGGGCCACTCTCCATGATTTTTCATGTCTGGAGGCATCAGTGTTGGTTTCAACTTGGTTCCTCTCAGACAAGGGAGCTGAAGGAGGAGAGTCCCTACCATGGATGGCTTTGAAGAAGGCCTAATGAGTGGATCACATAGGCTAGAGGTTAGGTAAAACCAAGGGGGTTCATACAGGTATTCTTAGGCAAGCTAAGGGAGGATCGCATAGGGGGTACCCCGAACAAGTAAGACTATGTTAGTTTTTGGGTCCCTAGGAAATAGACCACTTGGGAAACTACAATTGGGCGAGACCTTTCTCAATCCTTCAAGGGTATCCAAAAGTATTCTAATAATTGGATCATGCAAGTCCCTGATTAAGGAAGTGGACCTTGTTCTAGTTTTCATTAACCATGGGGTGAGAGAGTACCTCGCGTAGGTATTGTTTATTTTAAACCCTGGGAGGACATTAGTTTCATTATCCCCCTTTAATTCCCACGTCTTCAGGTTTTATAAATCTACCTATAAGGTTTTAGATGTCTTAAGAAAAGGAATAGGGTGAGAAGAGCTTTGGGAGGCCTTTGGAAAATTTCATCTACACAAATGAAGACCCCAAGGTCTTATTTAAAGTAAAATATATGGCCTTGGTAGAAGGTTTTGTCTCATTCTAATGTCTCACTTAGGTATCTCGTGTAGAATCTCATGAAGGCTCTAGTGCAGGATGGTGCATAGGTCGATCGCACAGGCTGGTGCACAGGTACCCTGGGGAATGATGTTTCTTTAGGGTACCTAGACAAATGGAATTTAGAGGATTTTGTAATCCTTTTACTTCTTAATTTCTCTTATTCTCTTCTCTCTAAGTTATTTCCCATTGTCTCATTTTAATCCAAGTGAAAAAATGGAGTGTCAACATGTATCCTTAGTGTTCTTACTTAAATTTTATTCATTATGAATATTTAATTAAATTCCACTTATTTTATCTTCTTATACACACTTAAACCTATATTTTAAAATTTATTTTACTCAACACTCAAATGAATTTAAAAAAAATGATTTTCTACTTAAAATTTTATTCAAGGATTACCATAGTCTTGATGAATTTATTTAAATCCATCCAATGATTCATGAATTTTCACATATAATGATGGATTTTTAGGTTTATTCTATAAATTAAGTTTATATGGGTTCTGATGAGATTATCCTAAGGTTGATTATTAATTTTGGATCTTTTTTGAAAAAAAAATCATTATTTATAGTTTCCCTCACTAACAGATACATCCTTCTCTCACTCATCCAATGATTTTCCTCTATCCCTTTGAATTATTTTAGAGTAGTTTTCAACATTTTCGTTTCATCAGCAGCTAACACATCCTCTCTCTTTATTTCCTTCAATAGGTTGTGATTAATGATTTTATTAATTCAGTTAATATATTAAAGGTAGAGAGGGACATTGAATTTTTCACTTTTGGGAATGAGATCATCCTTTCCATATATTCAAATGTATTTCTATTCCTTATAATGACTTCCAGACCCTTTATTGAAACATATTAAATTATTTATTCCATGAAGATACTTCTGGATAACATTGTGCACGATATATTTTATAGAATATTTTAGCTCTAGATTTCCTCCAAAATCCTTTTCAACTTATTAGTTGGTCTAACTTAGATAAAATATGTAGTAAAAATAATTTCTTTCCTATTTTTCCTCTTTATTATTTCTATTCAGTTGATCCTAGATATAGAATTCAATTCAGATATATATTTTTTAGAGAAATAGAGGAAATTTTAACTTCAAATCAATGGTAAACTTCCATGAAAAACCTTGTATGATATCAAGACTATCCTCTCATCCTTTCTAGGATGACTTTTCTCACAAATTAGAAGAATAAAAGTTATATAATTTCTCACATTAGCTCAAAAATATTCTTTAAAACTACTTATTCAGGCTCAAAATTTCCCCCCAACCACACTTAAATGAAACCTATATCATGCATCATCCAATAGTTCAAGGTAGATATAGATTTTGGGATTTTTAATGTGGCTTACTAAAAAGTTAATTCATGTATCATAAGGGATATATGGGTTAAAGTAAATCTATATATAGTATTTAATTGAAAAAATGATTGAGAATCAAAATAATGCATTGATCATGCGTAGCACAAGATCTTAAATGATCTAAAGTTTTAACTAGATAGCTCAGAATTCCATATTTATTAAATAATTTCTTGGTTCTCTTGAGAAATATGGAATTTTAAAAAAAATAAAGTTTATTTATATTCCTTTTAGGTAAGTTATTTCCAATTTGGGGTAATATATCATGTCATGAGATTAAAAATTCAGTGGTTTTTTCATGAAATTTCCTCATTAGAATTTGAAAAGATATTGATTACAGTATTTATCTAAGGTTATTATATAGGTCAAATAAATTTATTAACATTGTATTGTATTTAAAAGTTAAAAGTGTTTTCAAGTTATTCTCAATTGATTTCAAAAACAATTAAAATAATAAATAATAAAAATTAATAAAAATGACATAAAAGTATTGAATTTTTTTATGTCCTAAACTCAAAAACCCTATACTAAATAGGTTCCCACTATCGCACATAAACAATACCATGTATTCAAATCATTCCAAGATATTTATTATGTAAAATAGATTTTAGAAAGAATCAAAATAAATAATTCAATTTTTAGGAATGTTATAATCTGATGTTTCTTAGTCATAAGTAAGTTGGAGGAGTATAAGATCATCCACTAGTTAATGGGGTATGTTTCCCTGAAATTCAATCAACATATACCCATTAATAGTGAATGGTTTCTTGTTTCCTTCTATAATGTTCTACACATCACTAAAGGGATACACATTATTGAAAATAAATGGAGCTTCCCATTTGTAATGAAGTTTATATGGAATCGACTTAGGTGTTGGGTTGTATAACAGCACTTGGTCCCCTTTATAAAACCATTTTTATAAGTGATGTTATCATGATACACTAGAATTATTTCTTTTGAAATTATAGTATTCTCAAAATCTTCTCTCCAGATATTTTTCAAATCCTCCTACTTCAATTTTATTTCTTTTCTTGCATTTTTTATATCTAAATTAATCTCTCTCACTACCCAATATGCTTTTTTTTATAGATCCATAGGTAGGTGGAATATATTTCCATAAATCATCCTATATGGACTCATTATAATATATGTTTTATAGGATTTTATGTAATCAGATAAAGTTTCTTCCAACCTTAGGATTTAATCATTTCAGTTTGGTTTTATGGTTTTCTCTAAAATTCTTTTTATTTACTTATTTGAATGTTAAATTTTCCCATTTTTATATAAATGGTTGGTTTTTAATGTCGTTTGATATACTCTATACATATTCATCAATTATTCCCTAATCCTATTGAAAAAATTGGTTCCTTGATCACTGATAATGGATCTTAGGACTCTAAATATAAAAAAAAAGTTATTTTTAACCAGTTCTCTATTAATATTAGAATTTTCAATCATAGTGTCCTTGGTTTCCACCTATTTTGAGATATAATTGACTAATAACAAAATATAAGTATTAAAAAATTTCATGGTAAAGGTTCCAATAGGGTTCATTTCACAGCTTCAAAAAATTCACAAAAACATATTAGTTTTGGAGACATTTCTCACCTCTTGGATGTGTTACCAGTGAATTAATATTTTCAAAGCTTTTAGAAAATTCATGAGATTATTTAAATAGAGAGTTACATTATATTACTAATATTAAAAACATTATTATTTGTGCATTGGGATCCAAATTTTTCTCTATAAGATAAAGTATGAGTAAATTCATTAACAAATTGAATTTCAATCTTAGGTAAACATATTATTATCACATGGTTTCAAAATTTCCCAAATATATTGATCTTCCCAAATGTGATATTTTTAGTAATATTTTAGCCTCTAAATTTTTTAAGTACTCAATTGAGATCATATATAAGAATTTTGAAAATAATTTACCATCCCATCATAATGTGTAAATTCTCCTTCAACCAAATAGATCTCCTCTCTTTTAATTATTTCATTCACTGGTTCCTGGTCTAGAACCTCAACTTCACCAGCATTTGGAATTATACTAATATGGAAACATGGGATAAATAAAAATATTTATTTCATTATTTTACATTAATAATCATTCCATCCCACACATAGTCATAAAACACTAAGATTATATTGTTTATTACATTGGAAGATTATCTATATAAACAACTTATTTTACAATTCCCATAAACATTTATTTATAAAATATCAACTCTAAACCCCCCTATAAACCTATCACATGTAATAACCTTATCCATATACAAGGGAAAAAATATGAGAAAAGTAAGAGATTAGATGTTCATCAAGTTCAACAAAATAGATAACCAATGGTGATCATCAGTGAGGAAAAGATAAGTATATGGTAATGAGAGAATAATCAAGATTCATGAACCTATAATTTAGAAAACATATTGTGATAAAACCTATAGAATAATACATGAGAAATCATAACATAATTATATTTCAAAACCTGATAATATGGAACAAACATGAGTGTATGAATCATTATATAGTGGATTTGGCATCACAACCTATTCCACTTAGTGGATCAGGCACCACTCACCTATTTCCCATTTTGGATCTAGATTCACTCACTTGTTTCCCTTAGTGGATCGGTCTTTATTCACCTTTTTCCCTTGGTGGATCATTATTCACTCACTTATTTCCAGTATAGGAACAAAATTCACTCACATGTTTCCACTTATGGATCGATTCATCACAACTCATCTCACATTATCGCATGAGATATAATGCTTTACCAGATGCATTGGAGGTCTATATAGGGTCCAACTTCCACTTAATTAAAAACTATACATATAGGTTGAATAAGAAATCAATAATTCAATATATAAAAATAATAATGCAAGAAAATGGGTTTCATTCATCACATCATATGTATCCCATGGAAATAAAAATAGGTTTCATGACATTTCTAGATTATATCCCCAAAACAGAACTCAAGAATGTAAACAGTTGAAACCACAACTCAATCACACCAAAAGAGTATTTTATATTAAAATTTAGAGGTTTATTCATGAAAAATTATTCTAAAAAATATTTCCTTTAGAGATAAAGAAAAAATCTTATTGAAACCAAAAAAGTGTTTCTAGAAAACACATTTATCTTTTTTATGAAAAATAATGTTATGGTCACATTGAAAAGTCATTTTTCAAAAGGCCACTTTTGAGAAACTAAAAACAAGGAAGTTGTAATAATAAATTTTTGGAAAAAAATATCAATAATGATTCCATGAAAATATATAAATGTTTCAAAAAGGTAAAGTGGAATCCTTTTAAAAATTTTACATTTTAAAAATAATATTTAATAAATGATCTATGAGGAAGGTATAATGGTTTCAAATACATGACTGGAATTTTGTTTTAAAAATTTTACATTTTAAAAAGAAACCTCAATAAATAATCCTTAAAAATATATAAATATTTCAAGAAGGAAAATTTAAAATATTTTGAAAACTTTTACTTTTAAAGTTGAATATTTAATAAAAAATACTTCAAAAAGAATAAATAATGGTTTCAAAATGTGAAGTGAAAAAATTGGATAACACATACTCTTAAAAAATGAACTTCAATAATAGATCCTTGAAATCACATGAAAGTTATCAAAAGGAATATGGAGCTGATGATAAATAATTTTATTTTCAATGGATTTAAAAAAAATTTAAATGCCTATTAGATCATAAGTGATGGAAACAAATACTATAGGGGTGTTGAATTTTCATTTTTAAAATTTTAATTAAAAAATCAATTAGGGTATTATTAATAAAAGAAACTTATGTAAGAGTTGTGTTAAAGAAGTTAAAATTAGTTAAAATAAAATATATAAACACATTTATTTTATAGTGGTTCAATCACCAAGATCTTAGTCAAATCATCATCCTTCTCTAGTTATAATATTGGAACCCACTATGAAACACATTTTTAGAGGTGTGAGAACATGTTACAGTCTCTTCCTTTTACAAATACCTGGAGGCACAACCCAAAATATTTATTGGATTCTCTAAACTCATTGGTGACCAAAATTTTATTTAGGAATCACAAAAAAACATACTTTTAGGTGGTTGAATAACCAAAAAACAATACATTCTTTTTATTGTAAAAAGTATAAACCATACACGAATAATTAAAAAATCATAAAGAAAATAATAATATGAAGAATAAAAAATACAATGAATCCAAGTAGGAATATCTGATGATGAGGATAATTAGGTTTGATGATATTTAACACAACATTAGTAGATGATGTTACAGTATAATTTTCTTCATGATTGCAGAAAAGATTCAAAGTTACATAGCTTCCTGATGGAATGAGTAGAAGGAATTTGTATCACACGAATATTGTCAAATGTTGTATTAAATAATCTTTATATATTTGTTTTTATCCCTTGACTATATATCTAAAGGATTAATCCAGCTTAATTAACTCAAATATATTCTCAGATTGTTAAGTGATCCAATCATTTCATGCCACAAGTTAAAGCATATTAAAATATAATGCTACCATCAACTTTTTTAAAAAAAACTACACAGAATGTAAAGAATTTTTTTTCTCTTTGTTTCTACGTTAAATAAAAAAATAAAACATTCCATATGATTAGTAAAATGATAATAAAAATAAAAATTTTATAAAACAATTAAATTTAATATGAATTAACTTTTATTTTATTAAAATATTATAATTTTCATATAACAAAGCATCATAAGTTTCATGTGTAAAACATAGTACATGTGTGAAAAATACATAATATACACTCAAAATTATTTTTACATAACATGTAATTATAAATTTTGGAAAAATATAATCAAATATTTATTAAAAATATTTATTTCAATTTTCACACTTAAAGAGATAATAATTATATTTTTAGAAAAATATTTTAACTAACAGTAAATAAAGATACCTGGCAGTAGCACAATGTTGCTACTATTGACAAGCTACTATTGTACTGATCTGTCATCGCATGAGAGGATTTTTCAAACATTATGATCTATTTTTGAGATTATCAAGTTACTTTTTTTGAGTGGATGTGTTATCATCATGAGAAGGAGAAAATTAGTATTATTGTCATAAAAAAAATAGGATCCTTTCTATCATTGATTAGTAGAGCATGGTGTGCTATCATTGCTGGGTCTTAGTGCTTCCATGAAGGAAATGAGTGGCCATTAAAGTGAGTACACCTCATTAAAGGTGTAGTGAAAAGATACCATTGGTGGATGATATATTCTACTGTGAATAATTAGATTGGTGCTTCCATAACAAGATTGGATCTACTGTAGAATAATAAGGATGGTCGACCTTTGCTGCTACCATCAGAGTCATTGAATGGTTCTTCCATTATTGAATAGTTCTATTCTTGCTAAGCTACCATTACACTATAAAAGATCTACCATTTCATGAAGGTAGAAAGGTAATTTCATTACTAAGGATGAGTTATCGTGCCACTTATATTGATAAATTGGGGATTTTGCAATTGATATGAAATGAGTGCTACTTCTCATTAAAAATCTTGAACTCATCCCTATAAGTCAAAAGGATGATAATACTTTTGAAACTCAAATTATCTTCTTCAATTCTCCACATTCACACAAGATTCAGTTCCATTCATTATATCGATACAATTTCAGATCATTATCAGGAACATTTCATATTCACATTTGCTAGGTTCAACCATGACAGCCTTGGTTCGATCAGTGGAGGTCCGACCTATAATTCAATGAACTAGAAATCACAGATGAGGATTAGACGATGAATATGATTAATATTATTAGATTGGATAGCCAACATAGAAGTGATCAAGTAGTTGAGGTTCTATATGTATCATTTAAAATGGAGGAACAATGTTGTTCAATATAATTGTCTCAAATTAGACTCCCTTGTGAGCTAGCCTCCGGTATATCAGATAAATCATCCCACCATAGGTTCGAGCTAGCTATGGGGTATCAGCACCTATTATACAACACACACACCTGGGCCTCACGGGCTTTCACCAAACCACACTAGCTCACTAGCACATACCTACGAGCATGATATGCATCCAGTCAACTCAGTCCAATACACGACCATTTCACCTTGACTGGTCCATTAGACTACTCTTCCATGAGTTTAACCACTGGTAGCCTATGTTCTTAAGGGATGACCCTTCTAATTATCAATGGGTTGCATAATTTTATATTTTAATCCACCTAATGAAGAGCTTAATGATAATATATATATATATACATATATATATTATGTTTAAAGAAATGATTGACATAAAAAAGGTAAAATTAAAATTTTAAAGAATCATTAAACATTAATACATGAAAAATTAATGATTATATATTGAATAATTTTAATTAAATAAATGTGAGGAAATGGTAATTTATCCAAAAAAATGTGTTAATGAATTAATACACTAATTCAAAAACTAACAATATCCCCCTTTTTTAAAATTAAAAAAAATAAACATTTATTAAATTTTCAAAAACATTATCCTCCTTTCTTAAATTTAACAATAAGTATGTTAAAACTAATTATTTAAAACATTATTCCTATTAAATAATATAAACTACTTAAAAGTAATATAGTAAAATAAAAATTAACATTGAGTTACAGTATATAGGAAAATATAATTTAAAATATATTTAATTTTTTAAAATACTTATTTATACTAAATAGAAATTTTAACCATCATGAATTCCTTGTTTAAACTTTATTTTCTCAAATTTGATAGAATATAAAGGTTTAGTGAATATTTTGTCCAATTGTTTCTTAGTTAGAAAAAATTCTAAACACATATCACCATTATTTACATGATTCCTCAGAAAATGGTATCAAACATCTATTTGTTTTGTTCTAGAGTGTTGTATAGGGTTTTTAGAAATTGAAATTTCAATATAATTATCCTAGAATATGGTAATTTTATCAAAAAAATATTAAAATCACATAGTTTTTATTTAATAAATATACTTTGGGAAAAAACTAGAGGTAACTACATAACTAGCTTCATCTATGGATAGTGCTACTAATAGTTGTTTTTTAGAACTCTATGAAATTAAACTTTTATCCAAAAAATGAAACATACATATTGTGATTTTTTTTATCAAGCTTACAACCTCTAAATTAAAATTCAAAATAAGATAATAAATCAAAACAAATCTTATTTGAATAAAATAAATTTTTTCTTCTAATTATCTTAATATATCTAATTAATCTTTTAAATACTATAAAATGACTTTTCTTAGGGTTGGAATAAAATCGTTCACATAAACAGACATAGAACATTATGTTTGGTCTAGATACATTGAAATATAATAAACTATTTATCATGCCTCTATACATTTTAATATAAACTCTCTTTCTAGATGTATCTATGTCCAATTTGTAATTAGTAACCATTTTATTTTCCATAGACTTACTATAATCAAGGATAAACCTTTTAATATGATCTTTCGCATACTTATATTAATTTAATGAAATCACATATT
The DNA here is from genome assembly GCA_963277665.1 of Viscum album. Classification (NCBI taxonomy): domain Eukaryota; kingdom Viridiplantae; phylum Streptophyta; class Magnoliopsida; order Santalales; family Viscaceae; genus Viscum; species Viscum album. Next base: position 1,187,521,843 of record OY728130.1, on the reverse strand, counting down.
TTCATTGATTAATTTTTAAACTAAGGTAAAAATTATTTCTCTCATTAAGCTCATGTTAAATTCACTTGTAATTAGTTTAAAAAAATCATTACGTGGTAAATAATTAGTTGGACCAAATATTTTGTCAAAAAAATAAATTAGTATAATTAGTATATCATTTAAAACTCTATTTATAAACAATAAAGGATTAACTTTACCTTTAACAACATCATTTTGTATTAAAAATTGATTTATTATTTCATATTAAGCTCAAGGATCTTGATTAAGACCACATAAATTTTAATAAAGTTTAAAAAAATTATTTATAAATTTTTCATTTACAAATCTAGGGGTGATTAACATAAACTTCCTCATAAATTATTCCATTTAAATATACACTTTTTATATCTATGTGAAATAATTTTATATTTTGAAAAAAAGGCTAATAGAATTATAATTAATTACATCCTGGTAAGAGGAGAAAAAGAATCTTCAATGTCAATTACTTCTTCCTAGGAATAACCTTGAGAAACTATCCTTGATTTGTTTTTAACTTTGTTTCCATCTTCATCAAGTTTATTATGAAAAATCCATTTAGATCCTATTATGGGTTAATTCTTTGGTAATTCAACAAAAACCCACACTTTATTTATTTCAAATTTATTAAATTCATTATTTATAACAATTATCCATTTTGAATCAATTAATGCATTATAAATATTAATAAAAAATCATCAAAAAAAGTAAAGCTTTTATAGTAATTTAAAATAGATTTTTTGGTTTGTATACTAGATTTTACATTTCCAATTACATTATCAATTGGATAGTCTTTAAATTTTTTCCATTTTTTAGGATCATTTTGAGAAGAAATGTGCACCCCCTCAACTAATGCATTTTTTTTTCTTTTTCATTATATTCACTAAAATTAAATTCCCTAAACTCGTCATCATCTTTTATTAAATTATAATCTTGTTTGGTATTTCAATATTAATTAAACTTAACATGAATAGACTCATAAAATAGTAAAGTTATCTTATGGAAAACAATATATGATTTTCTAGATTTGGAATATTCTAAGAGTATTCCTTCATCAATTTTAGAGTCATATTTTTCTAAATTATATTTTTTAAAAGATACATACTTTACAACCAAATACCCTAAAATATCTATCTTTAAGTTTAATCCCTTTAAATAGTTCATAAGGGGTATTATTTAAAAAGGGTCTAATGGATTCTATATTTTAAACACGAAAAATTGTATTTATATATTTTTTCAAAAAAATATATAAGCACATTAAATTCTATAAGCATTTATCTAGACATTTCTTGTATAGATCTATTCTTTCTTTTAGCCACACTGTTTTATTTTGGTGCCCTAGGGTATGAAAAATAATGTTTATATCCATTTTCTTTAAAAATATCAAATTAAAAATTAAAAAATTTACCACCTATTTCATTTATGATAGTGATGATTGATAAATTTTTTATGTTTTGAATAAGATTATAGAAAGTGTATAATTACATTAAGATTTCATTTTTATCTGAAAAAAAAATAGATCTAGATAAATCTACTAGAATCATTTATATTTAAAAACACATATTACTTACCACCAAAAATAATAGGTTGTATTGGTCCAAATAAGTCAAGATGTAATAGTTATAAACATATATTACTTCTAAAATCGTTTAAATAATATTTCTTTTTATTGTTTACCCTTTAAATAGGAATCGCACATGAAGTACTTACTTATATATAACTTGGGAAATTGAAAAACATATTCATGCTTTGAAAGTTTGTGAAACGGTCTGAAGTTTCCATTCCCAAGACTCTTATTCTATATAATTTCATCTCCTTCTATATAATTTAAACACTTACCCTTTTGTTCAGTTAGATCATAGAAATCAATAGTATAAACATTCTCTTTTCTATTTGAAGAAAATATAGTACTTTTATTTTTCAAAACAATAAATTTATAATTTTAAAAAATAACATTTAATACATCATAAAAAATAGTTTATATTATTATTATATTGTTTTTTAATCCTTTTTCAAATAATAATTTTGAAATAATAATAGTTTTTAAAAAAATATCTTCATAAATACCTTTAATTTGACCTTTTGAGTTGTCTCCAAATGAGACTAGGCCACCATCACATGAATTGAATGCTATAAATTTATAAATATCACCATTAATGTTCTTATAGTAGACACTACCTAAATACCAGGATTCTTTGAGACTTATAAGGAAGATTTCTTGAAATTAAACAATTAAACAAACTATTTTGGCACCCTGCTAACTTGGTTCCAATTGGATTAGTAGCAAACAAATTTGGAACCCAAATAGGTTTAAAACATTTATTTGTGGTCAATTTATAAAAAAATATCTAGAAATTAATGTTATAATATTTCCAAGAGATTGTGTAAATATTAGTGAGAATTTGTTGGAAAATTTCACTTTCATTGTACATTTAAAACATGTTACACTAGAAATACTTCCTTTTGATCTATTAAAAATTTTATTCTTATTTATCTATAGTGATAAACTATTCTAACCAAAACCATTATTGTTACAATTTGGTTTTATAATAGACATCATTTTATCATATTGTTATTTACCCCTACAAATGTAGATAAATTCTATTTAAGATTAACAAATTAATTTTTTAAAATCATATTATCCTTTTGAATAACTTCTAAATAAATATAATCATTTTCACTAGATGTTGAATCTATGATTATTAATTTCTTATTTTTTTTCTTAAGTTTCTTACATTCATTAAGAACATTAGTTTAATCTACCAACATAGAATTAATTATTCTTTATTGATCTTTATAATTAACCTCTAGAAAGTTTTTAAGTCTTTAATTTTTCTCTTTTAGATTTGACAACTCAGAATCATAATTCACTTTAGATATTTTATTATTAGAAACAAAAGTATTTAAATCATCACATTACCTTTTTAGTTTCTCATTCTATTTAACAAGTTTATTATTTTTTATTTTTATATATTTATACTTTTAGTTATCAGGATTCCATAATTTCTTAATTATTCATTTTATTTAAGCTATTGTTTGACTTTAGAATTAATAGAATCAAAATCTGAATATGAATTGAAATTAGTATATATTTCGTCTTAAGATATAGAATTATAATCCACATTAGTATGAGTACTCAACTGAGTGAAAATTAAATCATTTACCTTACACTATTACCCATTATAAAAAGGTTCTATGTCTCTTGTTTACTTCCAGAATCACTTTTTAAGTCATAATAGTCTGAGCATCCCCAACCTCCAAACAAAGATTCTTTTATTTTCTCTTTTTCTCTTTTTTATTTCTTTGGATGTTTGAGTTTGGGGAATTCTATCTTGATGTGACCTTTCTTCCTACAATCGTAACATGATAATTCTAAAACATCATTAATATTATTATAATTAACTTTATAGTAATCCTTTTTTAACATTCTTATGAACTTACTCTTATAACTATTATTTTTCATGAACATGAAAAACTTATTGCTAAAGTGATCAGTCTCTCTGTCATATTACTATAACATAGATTCAGAATTTTTAGATATTTTATTAATATTTGAATTAAAATCTATACCTTTTATCTTTGTAGAATCTTTTTTGGAAAAAAAAATTTCAACTCTAACTCATACTACAGCAAAAAGATTATTAGTTTATCTAAGGTATACTATTTAAAATTCATACTCTCATTGATTTCCATCTTATTTTCATGACATGTTTTTAGTAGATCCCTCAGTTATCTTTTAAATTAAGATATGTTGTCTAGTACTTCATCAAGAGCACTCATACCATTGTTAATACTTATAACCTGATGGAACGTCTAATTGACTGACTCTTTATCTCCCACCTTAAAGTCTTATTATTATGCTTGGAGAATTCCTAGATTGGTTCTCTTGATCATGTAAATCCCATAATGAGTTACTTGACGTATTCTCTATAAAAACTCGAACTTTTTTAATGATATTATTTCTTGAAAAAATTGGTTATATTATTTTATTTAAAAAAAATTAATAAAATGAATATAATGGAAAATGTGTCCATTTAGATTCAACCATTATATGACCATTGGTAAATATGAATGTGGGGAATTATACTTTTGATAATAATTATAAAGTTATAATTAGTTTTTATAAGTAGAAATGATAAAGGATAATTAATTCAAAAAGGAGAAACAATAGATTCAACCAGTAGAGTCGTGTCGTACAAAACTCATTTGTCTGAACTTGGGAGGGAGGTAGCATCACTAGGATTCACGCTTAACCAAGCCCAAGCCGAGCTTCAATAAGTGATTAAAGAATAGAATATATTATAGTAGAAGTTAAATTTATTGGAAATTACCACTCGGTAGATGTTATATGATCTACCCCATGAATCTATCATCATCGCATACCTTACCATTATTTGTTTATAAGTAGAAATGACAATGGATAATTAATGCATAAAGGAGAAAACGATGGCCTCAACCAGTAGAGTCAAGTAGTAAAAAGTTCATTTGTCAAAACATTGGAGGGAGGTAGTTTCTCTAGGCTTCTCTATCGATCAAGCCCAAGCCAATCTTCAACAAATGAATCTTGGACAGAATCTCTTGTGGGATAAGTTCAAATTAGTGGAAATTTCCACTCGGGCGATGTTAGCTGATCCACCCCATAAATATATCACCATTACATTCCTTACCCTTAGGTCATACGTGGGTGTTATAAGGCTTATGTTTCAAGGCCTTAGTTACTTAATTCATAATTCCTTTTTATAAATAAAATTTTTGTTCCGTCAATTCCGTTTTGAGATTAGTTTTTCTTAAAAATATGACGAATGTGATAAATTGATTTTCTGGATATAAATTATACTTTTCAGAAAATATATAATTATTATAATAAACTAATGTATTATGAATAATGTTTATTTTAATGAAATATTATTATAAAAACACTCTTATTTAAATATAAATTATAAAATAATTTTATTTTTTTCTAGAGTCAGAAATTTCACTGTGCATTTTCTATCTGCTGTTATTTTAAATATTGAAGTTTTTTTATATTTAAAAGTTATAATTATCATATTTATAGAATTAATATGATAAAATAAATATAAGTTTTGAAATAATCACATCAAAATTTGTTTAGGGTGAATTTATGGTAATTTTCCAAAATACTTTATTTTTTCATGAATAGTAAATATATTGTTTGAATTTTCATTATGTTTAGTAACATAATAATTATGTCATAATGATGAAATAAGTAATATAAAATGATTTAAGCAACTTATAGATTAAAATATCATAATATTTGTCCCAATTTTCCAATAACATTGGCAAATATCATGGGCAAGCCCATGGTTTTTCATTTACCTCTACTTAGGTGCCCAGAGAAATTAATAAAAAAATCCTACTCTTTTTTTATAAATACCCACCCATTTAACCATTTTATTTCATTCCCAATTCATCTCCCATGAATATATGATATTTTTACCTTCCAATTAGTCCTTAAAAGGTTTCCTCAATCCCCTAAGGTCCTAATCATCAAGTTTTAGGAGTTACTCTTCAAGGTAAGGGAAATCTTAACTTCTCTTTTTCTTTCAAGTTCCCTTTTTATGTGGTATGTATTTAAAGTTTCCAAAATATGTTATTCTATCCATTTTATTATATCCCTTTATTATATTAATATTATTTTATTAATGGGATACTCTTGTCCAATCTCTTTTTACCATTTTCTAAAACCATGTTTCCTACCATTATGGTGCTGAATTTTCTTCTTAAAATTTCTCTCTTTTTATTAAGAAAAATCTCTTTTTTTCTGAATACCCAAACCTATTTATTTTTTAGGATTATTCATCTATATTTCAAAATTATTTATTTTATTCCTGTATTAACATAAATTATACCCTATTTCCCTTTCCATGGGTTTAAAAAGACATAATGATCTTGTCTTTAAGAACTTCTTAAAAATGTCATATTTTTTATATGAAACCCATTTCATTAATTCTCCACAGGTTATTTCTGAAATTTTTTATTATGTTTTATATGGATAAAATTAATTAATAAATATTAATTGTTCACTATAATAGTGATACAATTCATTGGTTAAATAAGTTAATCATTAGAGATAACATGTTTTATAATACCTTAGCGAATAACCCTGGTAATTTTTACGACACCTCATTGAAAAACCATGGTGATATGCTTATAAATGACTCAATTAAATATTGTATCCACATTTCCATGTTATGATTCATATTTTTTTTACTATTATATTTATCTTTATGCTTTTCTCATGCCTTTATTCTTTATGTTCTTATTGATATTTCTCAAGATCACATATAAAATGGTTCCCTTTTTCCCTTTATTAGGCCTTATGATCACCCTTTCCTTTGATATATTTCCTTTATAGAGATAATATTTTCATTATTTTTCATAATTTTTTCAATTATATAATCCCTTAAAATTAATAAATGTGAGATTATTTTCACCGTTATATTATTTTTGGTGAATTTTGGGCTTAAATGTGGAAATCGTTAATTCTGGAAATTTAGCAGTTTTCTATTACTTTTATTTTTCTAGAATAACGTCTAAAATTTTGATCCAATTTATGTAATTAAATTTTTTAGAATTAATATTTTCATGGTATTCAACTTTTTCTTCTATTCTCATATCCAATTTGACACACAATGGGCCATAAAAATCAATCAAGTGGAGAAATTGTTATGACCGATAGGATAAACCCCACCTCAGTAATTGAATCATATATTGGTATAGAAATATCTAATTTCATGGATTCTAGTTTTATTGGAAATATGACTCTAATTCGTATCTTCAAATTAAATTTAATGAATAACTTTAGTCATTAAGTAATCTATTGCATGCACCAAATTGGAGGGAGTTGATAAGTCTCCTCGGATAGAAAAAATTTTCATAAGTAATTTGGGTATAACATTTCTTAAAATTTTCCAAATATAATGAGATTTTTTGGGTACATGTAAAATAGATATGGAAAAAACATTTATTAAGAAACCTCCCCAAGATTATTCCATTTATTATGATAAATAAACTCCAATTTTTAGAAGAATTAATTTGGAGGGAAACTTTTACACCCCCCCCCCAAATCATATATATATGAGTTTCCACTTCCATTAAAGTGTGTTGAATAAGTAGAAGTAGGGGCTATATTGGAGGATTTTAATCTTGATATGATTTTTATTTTATCTTTTCTTTTTTCTTAGTTTCATTATTCTCTCTTATTTCCATTTCAAATCTCTTGCCCTTCACATGGAGGGGTAAATCCTTTGAGTGATCGTAGAAGGGGGAGATTAACTTTTCTAATGTTGGAGTATTGTGCTTTAATTTGAATACTTTTTTTATTGAATGATTTCTACTTTTATTATTTTAATATTCTATTAATGAAATTTTATTTTAGGTTTGGGTTTCATTTATTTTTTATATCTTTGGTTGAATAACATTAAACTCCCTCTACCTAGAGTTGTTTGTCTCGATCAAGGAGATTTTTATAGGTGGTGAGTGTCTAAATATTGTTGGATCATGTGTGGAATATGTGAACTTATTATACATTTATAAGGATAAAAAATACATATTTTGTTTTTCCTTATTTATTTGGGAATATTTTATGAATTTTCATTCACATAGGAGTGGTTTACATTGCTTCTTTCAACCAAGGGTGATTGATAACTCGATCGAGGAGTCTTTTTCATGTCATTCAATAGTAAAAGTGGGGGAATGATATTTAATACTATGATGACATTGAAAAACATGATTCTACCCTAACTTTTTCACTCTCTTCATCAACTTACTTTCAAACATCATTTCAATGTCCTTATTTCTTTTCAAAAACAAAAAATTTCAAAAACAACTCCACTTATTTTTCAAATTTATGGTGAAAGATTGATTGTTGTGAACTTCTCTCTAAATACAACCTAGTTTAACCACTTTAATACATTTTAACTTAGTAATTTTTTTTTGTCATACCCCATTATAGGCATGTGTCAAAACTTGGTGTTTTTGTTGGGGATGTGGTGCCAATAATATTTTTTCCTCTATTTATTCTTTTTTCTTTCATTATTTTCTCTTAAAAATTACATGAATGGAAGCTCAAAAACTGAACCTTTCCCCCTAGTTTCTGAAATTGAAAGTACATTTTTGAATATAATTATAAACCTTAATTTCCACTCTAAATTTGAGGAAACTTCTCTTACATACTCAAGTGAAACTTTAATTATTCAATCTAAGCCTTTCATCGTGGATGGAAACTAAAACCAAACCCTTAGAGACCTATGTACACTACAATTTCTTAATTAAAACAATAAATTTTCTATGTTATAGTTACAAAAAAAAATTGAGATGCAAGATAACATGATATCATTGCTTCCAAAATTTCATGTCTTGGAAGGTGAAGATCTAAACAAACATATTAAAGAGTCCACACATTCCTTCACTACTTTTAGTCCCCATGGAGTTGTTGAGGAGCAGGTGAAGTGGAAGGCATTCTCGTTTTCATTGGAAGAAGCTGCCAAAGAATGGTTTTATGGACTACAACTAGGATATGTGCATGATTGTAATGAATTATTGAGATACTTCATGAAAGGATTCTTCCCCACCTCTAGAATCATGACCATCAAAAAGGAAATCTATGCTATCAGACAGTCATCTAGAGAAACCCTTTACGACTGGGAAATATTTAAAAATATATGTGCTAGCTACCCACATCAAGAAATATAGGATAATAACTTTACTATCTTATTTTACCAAGGTTTACTGGAAAATGATAGAAACCATATGAATGAATCATCTAGAGGTGTGTTGATTGACAAGTCACCAAAATAATCCAAGGGCCTGATTGAGAATATTTTCCATAACTCACTATAGTTTGGTACAATAGGTATTAGAATAAGAGGTATTCATGAGTAAATGGAAACTTGAGTGGAATCCTTTTAGATGAGGTAGTTCCAACAAAATAAATGATGGAGATAGATTAACCAATTCCAAAATGGATTTGGAAACTAGCATAATCAAGTTAGACCCTCGTACCAAAACAAGTTCCAAAACCCACCACCATTTCAACAAAATAAATCTTATAACCATCCTTCACACAACCAACAACCCACTTTCCCAATATCCTATGATAAACCATCAACCATCACATAGCCTTTTATGGAATAGCTACAATCCAAGTATGAGGACCTAGTAGATAAGGTTGATAATCTTACAAACATGGTGGTAAGTCTTGTTGAAATCATTTCCAAAAACCCAGGAAAACTTCCTTACTATAAAATCCCAAACCCAAATGAGAATATAAACATGATAACAACAATAAGTGGAAAATAAAACTCACCACCAATATCCCATGAATCTGAAATAAGACCACCTGATTTAAGGGAAAGTTGTGAATTCTGAAACTTCTATGAAAATGCGTCGTGAAGAAGAGAATAAAGAAGATTATAAGAAGGATATGATGAGAAGGAAGATACAAGAAAAACCATTAAAGAGGAAACAAAGGGATAATAAATACTTACCCCCATAATTTTTATTAATGATGATTGAATCAAATATATTATAGGAAGAATCACTTCAAAAATAAATTCTGGACACCTTATAGAAAGTGGAAATAAATATTCCTCTACTTGAAGCACTCAAAAAATTAAAAAGTATGCTAAACTTTTAAGGATCCTTTCACCAAGAATAGTATTATTCAAGTGAATGAGAGGATCAACATGGAAAGAAGTGTCGCATCCCTTATCACACCATAGTTTCCAACCAAATGTCAATATCCATGGATGTTTTCCATTACATGCACCATTGGTTCTTTAAATTTGAAATATGCGTACCTTAGGGAGGGGTAGAAATTACCAGTGGTAATTGATAATAATCTATCTAAAGCCTAAGAAAAAATTTATTGATATTCTAAGAGATAATATCCAAGAAATAGGGTGGATCTTAGGTGATATCCTAGGAATAAACCCAAAAATATTCTCACCTAGAATTCTTCTTAAGGGAGATTCCAGATCTATTAGATATCCCCAAAGAAGGGTGAAACCCGACTTTATGGAGGTTGTGAAGAAGGATATTGAGAAGCTCTTGGAAGTTTGTATCATCTATCCCATCACAGATTCACAATGGGTTAGACTAATTCATGTAGTTCCAAATAAAATTGGTCTAACCACTGTGAGGAATGAAAAGAATAAGTTAATCCCTGTGAGAATTCAGAATAGCCGGAGAGTGTGAATTTATTTTATAAAGTTGACTCATGTCACTCAAAAATATCATTTCCCTACACCATTCATTGACCAAATGTTATATAGATTGGCAATTATAACTCATTATTACTTTTTGGATGGATTTTCAAGTTATTTTTAGGTATTTATTTCTCCTAAGGATCAAGTGAAGATAGCCTTTACTTATCTCTTTAGAAATTTTTCATATAAAATGATGTAATTTGGATTTTTTAATGCTCTAGGTACATTTAAGAGGTTCATGGTAAATATATATTCTGATTTCATTGAATATTTCTTGGATGTTTTTTGGATTATTTCACAGTTTTTGGAAATTCCTTTAACCATTTTTTGAAAAATATAAAATAACTTTTCAAAAACTCTATTGAAAATAATATTGTTTTAAATTTTGAAATGTGTCATTTCATGGTTGAGATGAGATTTTTTTGGGTATGTCATTTCAAAAAAAAAGTAATTCAAGTGGATAAATCAAAAAATAAAGTGACAAATTCATTGTCTTACCCAACTTGTGTGAAACATGTTAGATCATTTTTAGGACATGAAAGATTATATAAGAGGTCAATCAAAGATTTCAGTAAGATTGATCTCTCTCTCTCTAGATTGATTTTGAAAGATTGTGATTTTGATTTCAATGATGCACCTAGGGACGTTTTTGATGAGTTAAATATGAGATTGATTACACCACCAGTGATGTGGCCACCAAATTGGGAAGAACCATTTGAGAAACTTTTTAATGATTATAACAAAGCTGTTGGTATGGTCCTTTCTAATTGAATTCAGGGTAGTAGAAAATTCATTGCATATTCCTCAAGAACCTTAGATATGTCCCAATTCAATTACACAACCACATAAAAGAAGTTTTTAGTAGACGTATTTTATTTAGAAAGGTTTAGATCATATCTGCTTGGAAGTCACTGTGTTTTATGATCATGAATATCTTAGGTACTTTATGAAGAAGTATGAATCTAAATTGAGGATAGTGATATGGATGTTAATACTGTAGGAGTTCAACATAGAAATCATGGACAATAAGGGAGTTTAGAACCAAGTGGATGATCATTTAAGAAAGCTTCCTTAACACCACTAAAGCTGAAATTCCAAACAAAGAACCACTGAATGATCACCTCCCAAGAGATTAGTTGTACTTGATTAAAGGGGACGTGACTTAGTATGATAACATGATCAGTTATTTGGTAACATCTCAGGACCCATATAACTTTAATTCTCACGAAATTCAAAAACTGAAAGTTGAATATAGATATTACATTTGGGATGATCCATTTATTTGGAAAATTTTCAATGATCAAGTGATAAGAATATATTTGAATCAAAGTAAAATTGGTTATATCTTTGAGTATTGTCGTACTTTTTATTTTTCAGGCCACTTTGAACCTCAAAGGATATCAATAAAGGTTTTATAATATGGGATTTATTTCCCACTCTTTTTAAATATACTCATGAATTTTTCAAAAGGTGAGAAAAATGTCATTTTTTTGGAAATATTTCAAAGAGAAAAGAAATTCCCCAACAACCACTTAATGTTTTGTCAAATTTTTGAAGTCATGGGGATAGATTTATAGGACCTTTCCCAATTTCATTTAAAAATTATTATATCTTTATTGTAGTTTATTATGTTTCAAAATGGGTGGAAGAAAAAGACACTAGGACTGATGATGCTAAAATTGTTTGTAATTTTGTTAGGGATAACATATTCCGTAGGTTTGGAGTTCCCAGATCCATAATCAGTGATTAGGGGACTTACTTCTGTAATAGGAGAATGAAGTTTTTGTAAAATAATTATGAGCTTCATCATAAAACATCAACTCCCTATCATCCAAAGACTAATGGGAAAGATAAAGTGTCTAACAGGGAAATAAATGGAATCTTAGAGAAGACTGTTAATCAAAATAATAAGGATTTGAGACAAAGGTAGGAAGATACCTTATGGTATTGTAGTAAAGGCTACAAAACCTTTATTGGAATGAGTCCATATATGCTGATTTATGGTAAATATTTCATCTTTTAGTGGAATTAGAGAATAAGGCATATTGATCACTTAGAAAAATGAATTGGGATCTTGAAAGAACTAAGAAATAGAGAATATTTTAGTTGTAAGAGATAGAGGAAATTAAAAGGGAATATTTTTAAAATTTCAAGATTTAAAAATATAGAACAAGAGGGCTCATGAAAAGATTATGCAACTAAAATACTTCCATCCTAGAGACAAAGTGTTGTTATTCAACTCAAGACTCAAGCTGATTCTAGGTAAAATTCATTCCATATGGGAAGGCCTATTTAAAGTTTATCATGTATATCCTTTTATTGTAGTGTATATTTTTAAGGCTAGAGAGTATGACCCATTCACTGTTAATGGAAATAGGCTAAAGAAATTCTATAGGACCATTCCATTAGATCTAATGGAGGAGATCACACTCCTTCAACCTGTCTATCAATAAAATTCATCAATTCATACCTCTCCTTTACACCTTCTCACTTGTTGTGATTCATTTTCAAATATTCTTACATGTTAAATCCATTTTAATTAATTGAGTAAGCTTCATCATTTAATTTTGGGTAATGGAACCTTTTTAGTTTAGAATTTTCAATTGTTTTTTGTTTTATTACTTTTCAAAAAATATATATTTTTCAAATTTTTGTGTGTTTATTTTTCTTTTTCTTTTTTTGAAACTTTTTATATGAAATTATTATCATTGAAATTTTTGAAACCCATTTTAATGAGTGAAACCATTTATTCCATGAAACCGAGCTTAAATGAATACTGAATATGACCTTGTTTTTAAGTTCAAATATTTGGTAATTTCATGAAAAGTACTTTGATTTTTGAATATCATGCCACATATCACTATCTTTATCATTAAAATCACTTTCATGTGAGGATTATAAACCTATTTTTCATACTCTTTCCATTCTAATCACTTCTCGAGAGAACCATATCATACTTTTTTTAACTAGAATTTGATTTATTCCTGTCAAAACTTAAGTATTTGAGGTACTTTTGTTTTAAATAATTGAGGAATTTATTTTTTTAAGCCCCATTTTTAAAACAATACTTTTCATTTTATCCTTTATTTTACATTTAATCCTTGTAGCTCTATAATATAGGAACTTCCGATTAGGTTATCCAAATTACAAGCCAATCTTCTGTATCCAACCTGATCTTGAAGTGAAATTGCATGATCTAATTGAACTTATGTGTGTGGAAAATTGTTTTGTATTTTCCTAATTCATTTTGTGATACTTTGGGTGGAAAATAAAATGTTAAATAGATGTGTTTTCTACTCGAAAAAACCATCTTTTTGAAATTTGTGCCTCTCTAGATCTTCCAATGGATAAAGAATGATGTGACCATCTAGAGATTTCAATAAAAATTATGATTGGGAACATTGATATTTTTTGCAAATGAAATACTGAATGGTGTGAACTTTCCTTGATTTTTCATGATGATGGGGCTTATTTTATAATAAGGAGAGTGAGGAGGAGGATATAATTGAGTGAAAATTAAAATCTTGTAATTTTTCTTCAAAAAGATCCAAGCCCTCCTCATTCAACCTTAGAATTTTTCCACATCAAATTCCTACAAACTAGATGCCACAGAATAACCCTACAAATATATCATGATAAACAAATTTTATTAACTAACATTGGGTGGATTTGTAGTAATTTATCAATCTTATGGTGACCCTTCCATGAGTTTGGATTAGAAAAGCCTTGTTGAAAATTAACATTTGTGAGATGAGAGAAAATTTATGTGAGGTAGGTGCCTTGTGTAAATGGGAGGAGAAATGAAGAGGTAAAATATTGAGTGATCTAAATAAAGAACTTTGAATAATGTTTTTTGATGAGTTATGATATATTTTGTTTCTTGGGGTGGAATTAGTGGATCTCATGGGAATGTGTTTTGATTTGGGTTGGATTTCATTTCTACCTGTCCAAGAGTCTAAGTGTTAAGTGTGGTAGAATTGATAGAGATAATATTTTCATTATTTGTTATAAGTTTTTAAATTATTTAATCCCTTCCAATTAATCAATGTGAGCTTATTTTCATTATTTTAGTATTTTTGGTGAATTTTGGGCTAAAATGAGAAAATTGGTTAATTCTAGAAATTTAGTAGTTTTTTATTGCTTCTATTTTTTGAAAATTAATTATATAATTTTGATCTGATTTAAGTGATTCCTTTTTTTAGATTTCCTAATTTTTTAGGATTAAACTTTTTCTTCTAATCTCATACCCAATTCGACAAACATTGGCCCAAAAAAATAAATCAATTGGAGAAATTGTTCTAGATGATAGGATGGACCCTACCTTAGTAATTAAAGCATATCTCAGACTAGAAATCTCCAAATGCAGTTATTCTAGATGGATTATCTATTGGAATCAAATAGGCATCATAAAATTAAATTTCATGAATAAATTATGTCATTAAGGCATCCATTTAATTCACCAATATGAAGGGAGTTGAGAAGTCTCCTCATACATAGAAAGTCTTTATCCGTAATTCGGGTATAACTTTTCTAAAACTTTTCCAAATATGACAAGATTTTGTGGGAGCATTAAAAAGAGAGAGTGGAATAACTTTTATTAAGAAAAATCATTGATATTATTCCAATTAGTATGATAAATAAACTCAAACATTTGGATGAATAAATTTGGAGTGAAAATTTTCCACCCCTCAACCCAATATATGTGAGTGTCCACTTCCATTCAAGGGTATTGAAGAAGTAGAAGGAGCAGTTTTACTGTAGGATTTGAATATTTGAGTAATATTTATTTTATATTTTATTTTTTCTTAGTTTCATTATTCTCTCTTCTTCTCTTTTCAACTCTCTTACCCTTCACATAGAGGGGTAAAGCCTTTGAGTGATAAAGGAAGGGGGAGTTTCACTTTTGTAATGTTAGATTATTGTACTTTAATTTGAAAAATTATTTTTCTATTTAATTATTTATATTTTATTTGGTTTAAAATTATATTAATACAATTGTGTTTTTGGTTTTGGTTTCATTCATTGTTTATAGTATTGGTTTAAGAACTTTAAACTCCCTCCACCTAGTGCAGTTTGTCTTGATCGAGCATATTTTTCTAGGTCGTGAGTTTCTAGAGATCTTTGTAATGTGTGTGGAATAAGTGAAATTTTTATATATTTATATGGAGAAAAAAATCATTATCTGGGATTTTCATGGTTATTTTGGATTAGTTTTGAATTTTCATGAACATAGGAGTGTTTTTCATTACTTCCTTTAACCAAGGGTGATTGATAACTCGATCGAGGAGTCTTTCACTTTTCATTAAATAGAAAGATAGGGGGAATGATCTTTGTGACTATGATAAAATTTAAAAGGTAGATACTACATTAACCCCATCATTGTATTCATAAACTTTTGTTCAAACATTATTTCAATTTCTTTTTTTTCAAAAAAACAAATTCAAAAACAACTCCAATTTCTTCTCTAATTAAAGGTGATGGATTGATTGTTGAGCGCTCCTCTCTAGGGAAAACCTAGGTTAGAAACTTTAATACATTTTAACTTAGAAAATATTTTCTTTTATCACACCCCATGATAGGAATGTGTCAGTCCCCTGGTTATGAGATATAATAAATATACTTAAAATGAACCTAGGATGGAGAATTTCAAGTGGATTTGAAGAATGTTTTATATTTTCATGTATTATGTATATTTTTTCAAGAAAATAAACTTTAAAATATCCTATATTTGTACCATGTAAATGAAAATTTATGTAACAAAAACATGGGATGTAATAGTTGGTATCAAATTACAATTTAGTTATTTGTGGAAATTAGGATTTGAAAACTTTCAGGAATAACCTTAAATACAAATTTAACATCCTAGTATTTTGGTAAAATATTAAGTGGTTTCAAGGTAGATAAAACCCCATCTAGATATGAAAAAGTGGATGTCATTTTGGAACAGGTGTACTAAGGGGTAACAACTCTGAAAAGGTGTGTCAGGCCTAACTCGGCGTAACCTGGGACATGAGAATAGGCCTTACTGTGCACCTAGTTTGATACTCTCAGAAGATATGTTTGGTTAATAGTAATATTTTAATGAACCTTTATGAAGGATTTTTAGAAAATGTAATTGTTGTTAATGAATAACATGCTTATATTTTAAGACATGAATTTATTCTATAATTATAAGATTATTAACAGAAACATTTTTCTCACTAAGTTTTTATTATTTTAGAAAATAGAGAAAAATAGAACGAACCATGTAAATGGTGAGTGAAATGGACCAGGTGCGGAAATCCCTCCGATGGAATACAAAATAGAAAACTTCATGATAATGATGAATCAACTTACTCGAGTTATGATTAATAACTTGAAACAAGCTGAGAGACTGGTTTCTCACCAAAGGGAACAACTTTCCATTGAGTCCTTTATGCTTCAATGACCACCTTCTTTTAGTGGATCTACCAACCCAATGATTTTTGAGAAATAGATAAGCTCTATAGAAAATATATTCCTCTACTCTATTGTTCATAATAGAACAAAGTCACCTTGGATGTGTATAGATTAGAGGGTGTAGCTGATAAATGGTAGACACTGATTAAAAACCTGATTCTAAGAAGGGAGATTGAAGATATAGAGTGGGAAGAGTTTAGGGGAACCTTTTTCAAAAAATATTTCCCCATTTTGATTTGAATGAAAATTGAGAAGGAATTCCTAGAGCTAAAGTAGAAGGAAAATGAATTTGTGGTAAGCTATAAGATAAACTTTACAATGCTTTGTCACTACACCTCCATATTTTTAATATATCCTAATGGAAAGTTTGATAGATTTTTTGGTTGACTAAGACCCCATATATAGAATAATTTAGCCAATCAAGACTATGAGAGTTATGAGGATATGGTATGAAGTTCAATGAAGGTTGAACTAGAGTTCAGTGAGATTTTTTAGTCTCACAAACCAAATGAAAAGAATAGATCAATGGATCCAATCTTAGGGGGTAACTTTGATCATGGAACAGGAGTAAAGCAAGTGCAACTTTACACATGAAACAAATGTGGGAAGAAGATTTTGGGGAACTAATTTCTCAAGAGTGGGAAATGTTACAAGTGTGTAAGAGATGGTCATATTTCTTGGAACTTTCATAATGTGGTCAAGCCTCAACTTCTCAACACTAATAAAAAAGGGTAATGGTGTAATCCCTTCCTAAAGTCCAATGCTTCAAGTGTTGATAGCTTGGGAACTTTTCCAATCACTTTCCAAATCTGATGTTAATGGATGGTAATGACCATTAACCTCATCATAGGCCAGGGTATCAAGGTCGGGATTTTTATATCATGACATATGAAGTTGAAGATCCAAATGATTTCATGGAAGGTACTCTCTTTTTTCTCTCAAAGCTAGAAAGAACTTTGTTTGATTCTGATTTTAAGAATTCCTTTATTTCCTCCAAGTTTGTGAATAATATAGAATCAATCCCTAAACTGATAGAAGTAAAGTTATATATAAAGACTTCTGAAGGTATTATCTAAGCATCAATAATGTATATAAACTCTAGTATTCCCTTTGGAAAGAACAATCTCATCAAAAGACTAGTAGTCATTCACATGTTGTAATTAGACATTATACTAGGGATAGACTGGATATCAAAGTATAATTCTAATATCAACTATAGAATTAAGGAAATATCATTAGTCTTGAATGGAAACACTACATTTATTTTCAAAGGATGGATATCTCGACCTGATATTTTTATAGAAGCACCTATCATAACCTTCTTTCTGGATATGATCGGTGAAGATGAGGAAGGAAATGAAAGTATATGAATAGAAAGTGTCCCCATAATTTAGGAATACATTGATGTATTTCTAGAGGAGTTACTTGGAATTCTCCTAGAAAGAGAGTTAGAGTTCTCTATTGAACTCATTCCTGGATCCAAGCCAATATCAAATACCCCATATAGAATAGAAAATTTAGAGTTGGATGAATTAAAGAAATAACTCCAATATATTTGGGAGAAGGGGTTTATCTGACCAAGTGTGTCTCCTTAGGGATAACTAGTTCTCATTTTGAAAAATAAGGATGAATTAATGTGGCTATTAATTGTTTATATAAAACTAAATGTGATCACAATGACGAAAAAGTACCCTCTTCCAAGGATTGATGATTTATTTGACCAACTTCATGATGATCAATTCTTCTAAAAGATTTATCTTTGATCTGGTTATCATAAATTGAGGGTGAACAAGGAATATATTCTAAAGAGAACCTTTTGATAAATATATGGGTATTATGAGCGTGTTGTTATTCCCTTTTTCTTGATTAATTCTCCTATTTTTTTTATTGATTTGATGAATAGGGTATTTAAAGACTGCCTTGATAAATTTTTGGTAGTTTTTATTTATGGTTTTCTAATATATTATAAAATTCATGAAAATTATGAGGATCATATAAGGGTTATATTAAGAACTATGAGAAAGGATATACTATTTTGAAAGTTTTAGAAAATGTGAATTTTTGTTAAAAAAATTTCTTTCTTGGGGAAATTATAACTAATGAAGGAATCTCAGTTGACCCTATTAAGACAAAGGTTTTGGAAAAGTGGCCTCATCCTATAACTATAACTATGATTCATAGTTTCCTTAGTTTATCAAGATATTATAGGAGTTTTATGAAAACTTTTCATGAATTTCTAATCCACTAACCAAGTTAACTCGAAAAGGGTTCAAGTTCATCTGGATAAAAGAGTGTAACGAAAGTTTATAAGAGATAAATAAGAGATTGGTTACTGCACCTGTGTTTACTCTACCCTCTATCGGATAAGGATTCATTATTTTTATTGATTCATCTCTGAAAGGGATTGGGTGCATCCTCATGAAAAATGAAAAGGTGATTGCTTATGAATATCAATAGTTAAATCCTCATGAGAATAATTATCCTACGCATGAACTTGAGTTAGATGCTTTTTTTTTCTTTGAATATATATATATATATAGGCACTATATTTATGGGGAGAAATATGATATATACATAGACCACCAAATATTGATGTATATTTATACACAAAAGGAATTGAACATGAGATATATGATATGGTTGTAACTTCTTAAAGGCTATGATTTTTCAATTCATTATCATCCCAAAATATCATACAAAGTCACAAATGCATTCAGTAGAAAAGATCATGTTATGCTAGAAATGATAAGGATTTAGGGAGATCCATTGATCAAAGATCTATTAAAACTAGGCATGGGAATTATAAGGGAAGGGACATCATCAACCCTATACCAAATGATTTCTAAACCAACATTACTAGATAATATCAAGAAATATAAAAGATAAAATCCTTTAATACATAATAAGACAAAGTCTATAAAGAATGGGAAGTTTTATATATTCATTATTGATCAAGAAGGTGTACTAAAATTTCATAACAAGTTATGTGTTTCATCTATTCTAGAAATAAAGAAGGAGCTGATGGATGAAGCCCACAAATCTATATTCTCTACACATACTAGAATAACCAAAATGTATAGGGACCTTCATGATCATTATTGGTGGGATAACATGAAAAGATAGATTTTTTCCTACACTACAATGTTCTTGGTGTGACAACCAGTGAAGGTAGAGAGACAAAAACTTAAAGGGGTATTACAACCACTACCCAAGCCAACATAGAAGTGGGACAATATCACTCTGGACTTTTTCACTAGTGTCTCGATAACATCCAAAGGAAATAATTTGATATGGGTTATAGTGGAACGTCTCACCAAGACTTCCTGTTTTATCTCTATTTAGGAAGACTTATCTCTTAATCAACATTACAAGATATATATGAAGGAAGTTTTTAGGCTGCATGGAGTTCCACTTTTTATCCTTTCTGATCACAATCCACCTAGGTCAGATAGGGTAATGGAAGATGGTCTAGAGTGGGGTGAATAGACCAGATTAATAAATTTAAACAAATAAATTGATTAATTAAATTAATTATCAATGTTAATTATTAAAGTTAAATAGTAGTGGAAAAAGGTAAATAATGAAAGGATGTTTTTTATAGTGTTTCAGTCCAAAGTGGGCCTACTCTACTCTTATATCTCTCTACTCAGTGAGAGATACATGTACACTAAAAATTATTTTTAAGGGGGGATCATAACCCAATTAAGAATCCTTTTCTACTGAAGGGATAACCATGACATTGTCTTTTTTATGGGGATTCACAACCCTTAAAACCTGACACTAGACAGATGGAATCACAATCCAAACAGTCCAAAATTTAGATACATGGATTCCAAACCCTTACAACCTAACTTTAGAATCTTAGATTCATAACCCAAGGATAAATAATAACAAAAAAATTCTTTTGTGTGTAAAATCATAAACAGAAAAATAGAGTGCATGTGAGAGATGGGAAATAGTATTACAAACTCAAAAACCATATAAGAGAATATAAACAATGAAAGCACTAGAACTAGATCTTGATATTTTAATTAGCATGTCTCATTAAGGAAATTTTAGTTGAAGCATAATTAATTCGACACTTGAGATAACGTCTAGGTGATGAAACAAAGTGTCACATGATGTTGAAAATGCACGATAGGTTCAAAGTTCACAACACATTCTCTTTGAAAAATAGAGTATCGAATATGTTACCCTATGTGTATATTTTCCTAATAGAGAGACAAATATATATAGATAAAGACATAGAATAAATATTTAACAGTTTTAGTAGCTCTTCTTCCTTCATATATTTAAAATAAATTGAGTCAAGAGCTTTCATAAATATCTCCATAAAAATTGTAGCAATGTTTACTCTTTAGTCTTATAGAATAATTATTAAATAAAAGAATTTAAAAAAATGAATAAATCTTCCAATAATATATCCAGAATAATAATAGTGTTTAATGATTTAAAACTCCAGTTTAAATACATTAAAACCTCTTTAAATTTAGTCAAAATAGTTCCTAAAAACTAGCATCAAAATTAGAAATTAAATTTAAATATTTGAATTTAAATAATCTTGTAACCTCCGAAATTATGGAAAAAATGATGTCGAAAATTTTATTAATTTTTATCTTTAAAAAAAACACACCAAAAAACATCAAAAACTCTTTGGTCATAATCCTTATATTTAATATGTATTCATCCAGTAGAAAAAACCTTTAAAAATAATCCATATAAATATAGAACAGATCAATGTTCATCAAAAAATCTCAAAGTGGTATAATCAAAGTAGGGTACAAAAATTAGGGTACAAGAAAGTAGGGTACATGAAATTATGGTACAAGAAAATAGGGTATATGAAATTTGGGTACACAATAGTATGGTACACAAAAGTAGGGTACACAAAAGTAATTTTCACCGAAAATAGGGTACACGAAAGTAATGTAGGGTTCATCAAAGTAACTTAGATTTCATCAAAGTGATGTAGGGTTCATCAAAGTAACATAGGGTTCATCAAAGTAATGTACAGATCATCAAAGTAATGTAGGGTTAATCAAAGTAATGTTGGGTTTATCAAATTAACATAGGGTTCATCAAAGTAATATATGGTTCATCAAAGTAACTTAGGGTTTATCAAAGTAATATAGGTTTCGTAAAATTAATGTAGGGTTTATCAATGTAATTTAGGGTTGTTGAACCATAATTTTCAAAAGTAGATTTTCTGAACCATACATTGTGAAAGTAGGGTTTCCAAACCATACTTTGAGAAAAAATGGACAACATAACTTAACAAAATTAAATGAATTTTTAAAGGATCTTAATAGTATATTTAGCCTTTTTTCAAGAATAATTATTTGTAGAAAAACTATTTCGGTTTTCAAAAAATAAAGAATAAAATAAATCCAACTTCTACTGCTCTTGAAATTATCAAAAAAATAGAATGAAAGACATTCTTGAAAATATTCAACTGTGAAACAAAATTACAGAACATTAGATAATTCAATGACCATTCAAATGACATTTTTAGATTTCAATGTAAACTAATGAAATAAATATAAAAATGTTGGATTTATATAAAATAAATTTTCATGCAAATCTGATATCTGTAGAACTTTCAGTAAGTTTAATATTGTAACTTTTCAAAACTATATACATTGATGTTTCTAAAACTGTAGTGGAAACTTCGTTGAATTTTTAGAGTACTATAAAATCATTTTCAGACTTTCTCACTAAATAATAAAGTTTAAAAAATCTATTATCTATTCAATAGTATAATTTTCACAGAAAACTATTCACTAGGGATTGAGATAACTTCAAAATAAATAGGAAAAGTAATCATACAAAAGAAGAACATGCATAGGCACAAACAATATCCCCCTTTGATTACAAAACCAAAACATTTAAACCATTTAAAAATAATTTTAAAACATTTAAAATAAATATCTTTCTCCCCCTTTTTTGTAAATAAACAAAAAGTTAAAACAAACACCACCTATCCAAATATAGTAATAAAAAAGTTAAAATTGAAATAAACCAAGATCAAATTTAATTTTTCAAACTGAGAAGAGTCTAAAGGCCTTGTAAAAATATATGCTAGCTGATTTTAGAAGGTATAAATTCTAAAAAATATCACACTTTTTTACATGATCTCTAATAATGTTAAATATTATATTAATATTATTTTTTCTAGAATATTGTAAGGGGTTTTTAGAAATAGAAATTTTTTAAGTATTATCATAATAAATAGAAAATTTATCAATATAAAAACCAAAATCTCTTAAGGTTTTATTAATCCATAAACAATGAGAACAACTACTTGTAGTAGACATATAATCAGCTTTTTTAGTAGATAAAGTAACTGATAATTGTTTCTTAAATGTCAAAGAAATTAAACTTTTTCCCAGAAATTGACACATACCTAATGTTCTTTTTTGGTCAATTATACATCCTCCAAAATGAAAGTCAAAATAAAATAATAATCCAAAATAGTTATATTTTGGATAAAATAAACTAGAATCAATAGTTCCTTTAACATATCTAATTATTATTTTTATATATTTAATATTACTTTCTTTAGGATCATCTTAAAATCTATCACATAAACAAACACAAAAAATGATCTTGGGTATAGATGTAGTTAAATATAACAAGATACCTATCATGCCTCTATAAAAATTAAAATCAAAAGATTTACCAAAAGCATAAATATCTAATTTATAATTAGTACCCATAGGATTTTTTATATATTTAGATGAATCAAGACTAAATCATTTAACTAACTCTTTATCTTACTTAGATTTATTAAGAAAAATTCCATATTTTCTTTGAAAAATTTGAAGTCCAAGAACGAACCTTAATTCTCTTATTAAAATCATGTAAAACTCAAAAGACATCAAAGTAGAAAAATTATTACAGAGAATTTCACTAGATGATCCAAAAACTATATCATCAATAAAAATTTCCACAATTAAAATATCAATAGAAGTTCTTTAAATAAAAAGATTTAGATCAAAATTTCCTTTCATAAAACCATTATTTAACAAAAATAAAGAATGTCTTTCATACTAAGAACAAGGTATTTGTTTGAGACCATACAAATATTTAGATAATTTAAAAACATGGTTAGGAAATTTTTCATTTTCAAAACCAGGGGTTGAGAAACATAAACTTATTTAGTTATAAAACCATTTAAGAAATAATTTTTTACATTAATTTGATATAAATTAAAACCTTGAAAACAATAAAAATCCAACAAAATTCTAATAGACTATAACCTAGAAATAGGTGAAAAAGAATCTTCAAAGTATGTACCTTATTCTTGAGAGTATCCTTTTGAAAAAAGTCCATCTTTCTTTTAACAATCTGTCCAGATTAATCCAAATTTTTTCAAAATATCCACTTAGTTCCAATCACCTGTTTATCCTTAGGAAATTCAATGAAAGTCCAAAAATTATTTTTAAAAAACTTATTTAATTATTTTTGCATAGTAAAAATCCAGTTTTTATCTTTTAAAGCATCATTAACATTAATAGGAACAAAATTAGAAATAAAAGTAGAATTGGCACCAAAATATTAAAAAATAGTATCTAGTTTTCAAATCAAAATCAACATTTCCAATTACATTTTAAATAGGATGATCTTTGGAAATCTTCAATGATTTTGGATCTAGTTTAGAAGGATTATTCTCCCCCTCAATTGATCCATTCTTATCTTGAGTAATTTCTTCACCAAAATTAAAATATCTAAACCCATCATCAATAACATTAGAATCAGAATTTATTTTAATATTATTTTTATCAAACATAAATTGAACAAATTCCTCAATAACCATAATTATTTTATTGTAAACTCTATAATATTAACTATTATTATAATAATCTATAAAAATACCTTCATCACAATTAACATAAAATTTATATAAATTATCCATTGAATTTAAAAAAACTTTACAAATGAAAACTCTAAAGTAACCAAATTTAGGTTTTTTAAATTTAAATAATTCATAAGTTGTTTTATTTAAAAAAGGTCTAATAAGAATTTTATTTGAAATATAACATGCAGAAAAAAATAGAATCATCCCAAAAATATCAAGGAAATTTATATATACTTAACATAGTTCTATTCATTTAAATAAGAGTTATATTTTTCCATTCTACAACACCATTTTGTTGTGGTGTTCTAAGAACAGAAAAATTATGAAAATAGTTATTATTTTCACAAAATTTTTCAAAATATAAATTATGAAATTCACCTCCATTATCAAAACTAATATAAATAATCATATATCCTTTTTCATTTTAAACTAAATTATAAAAGGTATTAAATCAATAAAATGTATCGTTTTTATAAGCAAGAAAGTATATACATGTAAATATACTATAATCGTTAACAATCACTAAAGTATATTTATTTCCACCAAGGCTAGACATTTGAGTGGGGCCATATAAATCAAGATGTACTAACTATAAATTACTATTAGTACTAATCTGATTAATAGGTCTAAACTAAATTTTTTGTTACTTCCCTTTCATGGAAGTATCATATACATGAAGATGTTCTTTTTTCAAGTAAGGCAGTTGTAACACATTCTCGTGTTTTGAGAGCTTATGTAACATTCTAAAATTGACATGGCCTAAATGTATATGCCCAAGGATGTTTTCATTCTTTACATCATTCAAACACTTTACATGTTGAACAGTTTGTTCATTAAAATCAATAATATAAATAGTATCCTTTCAATTAGAAAAAAATAATAAAGAATCATATTTAAAAACTAAAAATATATCATTTTGAAATTTAACTTATATTCCATCATCACATAATTTTTATATACTAATTAAATTATGTTTTATGCCTTAAATATATAAATATTTATAAATAAAGGTAGAATTTGAAATACCAACTTTACCAAAACCTTTTACTTTACCTTTAGAATTGTCTCCAAAAGTAACAGTGCCTCCATCACATGTGTTTCCAGTGGTAAAAATTGATGGTTCTATGGTCATATTCCTAGAGAATCCACTATACATATACCATATGTCTTTCTTGAAACATCTAAGGCATTTTTATGAAAACTATCAATTACTTAACAATTTTGGTACCCAAGATACTTTGGGACCAATAGGATTTGTAATAAATTATTTAGGTACCCATACATAATTTAAATATGTATTTTAAGGTACTCTAGATAATAAATATTTAGAAATATTAGTTTTTTTAATCCCAAAGATTTTTTAAATCTTAGAGAATAGTTATTTTCATAATGACCTATCATTCCGCATTTAAAACAAGTAACAACTGAATTACAAATATTTTTACTTTTAACAAAATGAGTTTTATACATTTTGGGTAATATTATATTATAATAAAAACCATATTTATTTTTATTATTTTTAGTAAAATACTTCATATCGTGATATTTTTCATGACATTAAATAAAAGTAGACAAAATTTGTTTAAGACATTCAACTTAATTTTTCAAATTTTCATTCAAATATTGAGAAGTATTTAAATTTTCATAAAATTATGAATGATATTTAGAAGTGGTGTTACTTATTTTTTCATTCTACTATAAAAGTATTTTATTTTTAGAAGCAAGTTTCTCATTGTTTTCTTTAAGGTTGTTATATAAATCAGCAACTTTGAAAAATATATTTTCTTAATCTTTCAATTTATTTATGTAATTCATAAATATTTAGATTATTATAATCATAATCATAATCAGAACATATAGAATAAAATATACAATTACTAACCTTATCTAGTTATTCCATGAAGCATAAGTTAGCATATTATTTTTCATTTTCATATTGTTCACTATAATCATATTCTTCTGTACAACTCCAAATGGTGGTCAATGACCTTTTGTCCTTATTTTTGTATTTGTCTTTATTCTTATGTTTTGGATAATAATGATTGATATGACCTTTCTTCCTATACTCGTAATAGGTTACATATGATGCATTGAAATTTTTACTACCTTTCTTATCTCTCATATATTTTTCTTTTTAAGGGTTTCTTTTAAACCAGCTCTTGAATCCTTTCTTTTTCATTCTTTTGTAAACTCCAATCACAATATGATCCATATCTTATTTTTCACTATCCTATAGATCATAATCATAAGATTCAGTAGAGAAAACATTAAAATATTAAAAAGCTACACCTTTTATTTTTGTGTTCACCATATCAGATATGTTCTTCAATTCCAATTCATATTGTAGCAGTGATCCAATCAATTCATAAAGTGTGTACTCTTTGAAATTATTTATTTCATCAATGGAAACCTTATTTTCATGTCAATTATTTGGTAAGGATTATAGTAATATTTTAACAAGTACTGGGTTTTCCAAATCTTTTCCAAGTAAATCCATTCCATTCACAATGATTGTAAATATATAGAGCATTTGATTTACCATTTCATCTTTAGCCATCATGATGTCTTAGTACCCAGCATGAAGCATTCCAAGCTTAGTTCAGATCAATTTGTCAAATCCAAGGTGAGTGAATTGTATAATCTTATATATTTCATGAGTTTTCTTACAAGAAGACACATTACTAAAAACGCTTCTTTTAATAGTACAATATAAAATATTAAAAAAAATTAATTTAAAACATTTATAGTAGAATTATTTCTGGTAAGAGTATTTGGGTCAGCTTCAGGTAGTGTATACTATTTTGACATGATAGACCAGTGCCCAATGCTCAACTATTTGAGGTAACCCTCCATTCAAGATCTCTAGTAGCCATAATCATTTCCATCTAAGTGAGGTAGATTTTGAGGAATCTAAGCATCATTCAGGTTCAATTCTACCATCTTATAAGATCTTTTCTTTAGATTGTGAGTTATGGAAATAGGTTAGCGTAATTAAATATAAAATCAAACTCTCTAAAAGGGTTGGATAAATTACATAAGAAACAACCAATGATACAAATGTTTGGTATCGAGAAAGAGAATGAACTAGTTAAACTATTCTTAAGAAGGTATTCCTCTAATACCAATTGTTATGTCGGATAGGGTAATGGCAGATGGTCTAGAGGGGGTAAATAGACCATAATAAAAATTTTAAAAAAAGAAATTGATTAATTGAATTAGTTATCAATTTTAATTATTAAGGTTAAATAATAGAAGAAAAATTAAATAAGGCAAGGATGTTTTTTTAGTAATTAGGTCCAAAGTGGGATGACTATACTCTTATACTTCTCTACTCAGCGAGAGATGTGTGTATACTAAAAATTATTTTTGAGGGGGAATCATAACCCAATTATAGAATCCTTTTATAGTGGATGGATAACCATGAGATTGACTTTTGTATGGGGATTCAAAACCCTTAGAACCTGAATTTAGAATCTGGGATTCACAACCAGAGGAAAAAGAATAAAAAAAATGTTTTTGTTTGTATAACCATAAACAGAAAAATAGATTGGATATGAGATATGGGAAATAGTGTTATAGACTAAGAAACTAGACAAGAGAAGATAAACAATGAAAGAACTGGTGTTGGTTCTTGAGATTTGTATTAACACATGTCATCAAGGCAATTTTAGTCGAGGAATAATTAATCCGACCCTTGATAGAACATCTAGGTGATGAAATAGAGCGTCTTATGATGTTTCAAATGTACAGTAGGTTCAAAGTTCACAGCACTTTTTCTTTTAAAAATAGAGTATCTAATATGTTAACCTATGTGTATATTTTCCTACCAAATATAGATATATATATATATATAGAGAGAGAGAGAGAGAGAATAAATATTCAGCAGTTGCAGCATATTTGCTTCCTCCAAATATTCAAAATAAATTTAGTCAAGAGATTTCATAAATATCTCCATAAAAATCCTAGCACGATTGCCTCTTTATTCCTGTAGAATAATTATTAAATAAAATAATTTGAATAAATTTAAATAAATCTCCCAATAATATATCCAAAATAATATTATCATTGAATGATTTAAAACTACGATTTAAATCCATTCAAACCTCTTTGAATTTAGTCAAAACAGTTTCTAAAAACTAGCAACACATTTAGAAATTAAATTTAAATATTTTAATTTAAATAATCTTTTAACCTCTAAATTTATTGGGAAAATGACGTTGAATTTTTTTTAATTTTCTATTTAAAAAAACTCACCAAAAATATCAAAAACTCTTCGATCAAAATCCTTAGATTTTATGGGTATTTATCTAGTAGAAAAACCATTAAAAATAATCCATGTAAATATCCAGCAGATCAATGTTCATCAAAAAAGCACAAATCAGCAGCATCAAAGTAGGGTAAAAAATTAGGGTACATGAAAGTATGGTACACGAAAGTTGAGTATGTGAAAGTAGGGTACATGAAAATAGGGTACAAAAAATTAGGGTTCACCAAAGTAGGGTAAATGAAAGTATGGTACACAAAAGTAACATAGGGTTCATCAAACTAATGTAGGGTTCATTAAATTAATGTAGGGTTTTTTAAAATAATTTAGGTTACATCAATGTAACATATGGTTCATCAAAGTGATGTAGGATTCATAAAAGTAACGTAGGGTTCATCAACATAACGTCGAGTTCATCAAAGTAACGTAGGGTTCATCAAAGTTACATAGGGTTCATTAAAGTAATGTAGGGTTCATCAAAGTAACATAGGGTATATGGACCATACTTTACATAGGTAGGGTTATCGAACCATACTTTTAAAAGTAGGGTTTCGGAACCATAATTTTGGAAAGTATGGTTTCTAAACCATACTTTTCGAAAGTAGGGTTGTCGAACCATACTTTGAGAAAAACTGGACTGCATACTTTAAAAAACTTCAATGAATATTTAAAAGGATCTTAACAGAATATTTTGACTTTGGTGAATAAGAATTATTTGTAGAAAAACTTTTTATATTTTTTAAAAAATCAAGAATCAAATAAATATGACTTTTACTACTCTTAAAATTATCAAAAAAAATAAAAGAAAAAACATTCTGGAAAAACTGCAACTATGAAACAACATTGTAGAATTTCCAATAATTAAATGACCATTAAAATGAAATTTTTAGATTTCTATGTAAACTAATGAAATAAAGATAATTTTTTATTTCTATAGAATCAATTTTCATGTGAATTAATTATCTATATAACTTTTGATAAATTAAATATAGTAACTTTTCAAAACTATAGACTGTAAAGTTTCTAAAACTACAGCAGTAACATCATTTAATTTTTTGAGTACTATAAAAGCATTTTCAGACTTCCTCATGAATAAATGAAGTTTAGATAACTATATTATATATCCAATGGTATGTGTTTCACACAAAACCATTAAATATGGATTGAGATAAAATCAAAATACAGAGGCAAAGTAATCAAACAAAATAAAAACATGCACATGCACTAACAGATCCAAGGTTCACATAAAAATTCTGGAGAAGTATTCAACATGATATGAATATTGAATTGAATATTAGTAAGTCCTATCATCCTAAAATTGATGTCCATTCTGAAATAAATATTCAAACGCTCAAGTAAATTATGAAAATATGCTCAATGTAATTTAAAGGTGTATGATATCAACATCTCACATTAGTTGATTTCTCACATGACAACATCTTTCATTTGAGTATTCAAATGGAACCCTATAAAGATATATATGGAAAATGATGTATAAATCATAATTTTTGGGATAAATTTGGTGAGAGAAATATTCTTAGGCCAGATATTGTACTGGATATGACAGAAAAGTTTTATTTTATCCAACAACACATAAAGGATACTTAGATTCAGAAAAATAGCTATGCTGACAACCGTCGAAGGGACTAGGATTTTGATGTTGGTGACAAATTCTTCCTTAAAATTTCTCCTTTGAAGAGAGTCATGCATCTTGGGAATAAAGTTAAGTTTATCCCCAGGTACATTATCCCCTACAAAACTCTTTATTACATAGGAGTAGTGGCCTATCAGCTAGCACTTACACCAAACCTAGATCAAGTTCATGAGGTTTTCCATGTATTAATCTTGAATAAGTACATACCCAGCCCTTAACATGTACTAAATATGGAGGTGGTACAACTGTAACATGAACTCTTTTATTAGGAGCATCTGGGGTAGATCTTGGATCATAGAGACAAGGTTCTGTGCAATAAGACTACCCACCTCGTCAAAGTGTTGTGGAGAAACCATAAATATAAAGAAGTTATGTGGGAACCAGAGGAAATAATGAGACGAAAGTACCCATAGTTTTACTCAATTGAGAGAATCATTTGGAATTTCAGGGATAATATTTATTTAGGTGGGAATAATGTAACGACCTAAATTTTTTTAATGATGTTTGTTTCCATATAATGCGTGTTATATTATTTTATTCACAAAAAAACCATTTTTTTAATTAAGTGAATATAAAGGGAAATGTGACCATATAGATTCAACTATTATATGAATATTGTTCAATTATGACCATTGGTTAATATGAACATTGTAAATTATACTCTTTATAATAATGTTAATGTTATAATTAGTGTTTATAAGTAAAAATGAAAAAGGATAATTAATGAAGAAAGGAGAAATGATGGCCTCAACTAGTAGATTCATGCCATACAAATCTCATTGTCATAACATAGGATATAGGAAGTGTTATTGGGCTTCTGTATTGACCAATCCCAATATGAGATTCAATAAGTGAGGCTTGAATAGAAACACTTATGGGAGAAGTTCAAGTTAGTAGAAATTACCACTCGGGCGATATTAACCGAGCCACCGCATGAATCTATCACCATCACACACCTTACCCTTAGTTCATATGCATGTTTTATAAGGTGTTATGTTTCAAGGCCTTTTTTAATTAATGTATAATCCCTTTTTATAAATAAAATTATTTTTCTATCAATTTCTTTTTGAGTTAGTTTTTCTTAGAAATATGATGAATGTGATAAATTGATTTTTTAAAAAAGAAATTATACTTTTCAAAAAAGATATAATTATTATAATAAATTAAGTTATTATTAATCATGATTATTTTAATTAAATATTATTATAAAAACACTCTTCTTTAAATATAAATGATAAAATAATTTTATTTTTTTCAAGTGTTATAAATTTCACTATATTTTTTCTATTTGATTTTATTTTTAATAAATAAGGATTATTATATTTAAAAGTTAAAATTAAAATATTTAGAGAATTAATATGATAAAATAAATATAATTTTTCAAATAATCACATAGAAATTAGGTTAGGGTAAATTTATGAGAATTTTATAAAAAACTTTATTTTTTCATGAATAATAAAAATACAATTTGAGTTTTTCGGTATGTTTAATGACATCATAATTATTTCATAATGATGTAATATGTAATATAAAATTATGTTCGACTATTTTGGATTGAAATATCATAATATTTTTCCCAAGTTTCTAATATCATGGGCAAATACCATGGTCAGGCTCACGGTTTTTCATTTACCACTACCTAGGTGTCCAAGGGAATTAATAAACAAATCCTCCTCTTTTTCTATAAATACCCACCCATTTCCCCATTTTCATTAATTACCAATTCATCTTCCATAAATATCTAATATTTTTACATCCCAAGGTGTCCTCAATCACCCATGGTCCCAATCCTTTAGCTTTAGGATTTACTCTTCAAGGTAAGGGAAATCTCAACTTCTCTTTTCCTTTCAAGTACCCTTTTAATATGGTATGTCTTTAAATTTTCCAAACTATGTTATTATATCAATTTTATTATATAACTTTACTTTATTAAGATTATTTTATAAATTTTAAACACTTTTCTACACTCTTTTTACCATTTTCT
Source organism: Viscum album (assembly GCA_963277665.1). Lineage (NCBI taxonomy): Eukaryota > Viridiplantae > Streptophyta > Magnoliopsida > Santalales > Viscaceae > Viscum > Viscum album. The sequence goes on along the minus strand of OY728130.1, from coordinate 1,187,489,401 downwards.
AAGACCATGTTTCATACCATTATGTTGTAGAATTTTCTTCTTAAAATTTCTCTCTTTTTCTTAAAAAAACTCTTTTTGTTTTCTTTTTTTTAATACCCAAAACTCTTTCTTTTACTAGGTTATTTACCTAGATATTAAAATTATCTATTTTATTCAGTGATTAATATACATGATACCTTCTTTCCCTTTCTGTGGGTTTAAAAAGACATAATGATTTTGTCTTTAAGAACTTCAAAAAAACATCATGATTTTAATATGAAACCCATTATTTTATTCTCCATAGGTTATTTTTGAAATATTTTATTATGATATATATATCTCACATTAATTAATACATATTAAAGTCTAACCTTGATAGTGCTTCAATGCAATGGGTAAATAATTTAATCTCTAGAGATGACATGTTTTACCATACCTTGGTGAATAACCATGGTAATTTTTATAATACCTCAGTGACAAACCTTAGTGATATTATTATAAAATGATTCAATTAAATGTTGTATAAACATTTCCATTTTATTATTCATGTTTTTTTATTATTATATTTCTATTTTTTCATTTTTTCATGCCTTTATTCCTCATGTTCTTATTGATATTTCTCAAGATCACATGTAAATTGTTTCCCTTTATTTCCATTACTGGGAATTATGCTCACCCTTTCCTTTGGTGTATGACCCCTAGTTATGAGATGTAGTAAATTTTCTTTGTATGAACTTATAATTAAGACTTTAAAGTTTATTAGAAGAATGTTTTATGTTTTCATGCATTATGTTCCTTTTTTCCAAGAAACTAAACTTTATAAGATCCTCTATTTGTTCCATGTAAATGAAAAAGTTATGTAATAAAAAGGAGGGATGCCATATTATCCACAGTTCATGGGATATATCACAAGATTAAACATGGATATAAACACTTCTAATTATAAAACATTACAAAATATTCTTAAATTTACAATTCAAAACATACTTAACCATGTCATTACTTAAAGGTGTCTCTGAATCAACTTTGGGTAGCTCATATATATTCACCATGATAGTCCAATGATCCACACTTAACTGTTTCATGTAGGATTGCATTTTATCTTTCCAATATAAATAGTCACTTCCATTGAATAATGTGAGGGTTTCATGGAATCCATCCATCATTGTAATTGAATCCTTCCATCTTACATAACTAAAATTTCATTCCTTAGATTGTTAGGTCTAGGATGATCAACCTAGAACATGGTTAAAAATAAATAACAGAATAAATAACTAATCAAATACCACCATTGAAACAAAATTTTTTAGTATCATATTAAAAAAATAGATACTTTGACTATCATTTAAGTAACAACCTCATTTGATACCGATTTTTGTATTGTAATTGATGGAAATAAATACTATAGGGGTGAATAGATATTTTTAAAAATTTCAAGAACAAATTCATTTGAGTTTTATTAATTAAAGAAAATTAAATAAGTGTTGTGTTCGAGAAGTAAAATATGGTAAAAATAAAATAGATGAAAAAATATACTTTATAGTGGTTCAGATCATCAAGATCATATTCCACTCATCAACCTTCTCTACTTCATAATAATATTGATACCCACTATAAAACTCACTTTTAGAGGTGTGAGAACAAATTGTAGACTCTACCTTTTACAAATACCAAGAGGAACAGCCCAAACATTTAATAAGAGTTATAACCTAGTCTATGATTTAAATTTTATTTGGGATTCACAATCTAAACTACATTTTAACTGGTATAATAACTGAAAAACAAGACATGCTTTTGATGGAGAAAACCATAAACCAAGCATTAATAATTAAAAACTAATAAAGAAAATAATAATATAAAGAAAAAAATACAATGAAACCCAATAGAAAAATATGATTGTGAGGATGATGAAGATTTATAATCATGGTCATTATAGTAGTAGAGGATAGTACGGTATAAATCGCTTTGTGATCATAGTAAAGAATCAAAAGTTGTAGAGCTTCTTGATTAAATGAGGAACAAAAATGTGTATCACAAGAATATTGGAAAAATTGTATTGAATAATATTTATGTAATAATTTCTATCCCTTGATCACATTTCTAACAATTTAATCCAAATTTATTAACTCAAGTATCTTCTCAAAAAATCAATTGATCCAATCACTATATTCCACGAGTTAGCTCATAAAAAATATAATAATATCATTAACTGTTTTTTGAAAAAAATCTCTGAATATAAAGAATTTTTTTGATCTTTATTTCTATATGAAATAATAAAATAAAACTTCTAATATGATCAATAAAGAAATAATATAAAATATAAATTTACAAAACAACTAAATATAATATGAATAAACATTCAATTTGTTAAAATATTAAGTGTCTTAAAACAGAGCATCGTAAGATGTATGTGTAAAACATATTTCATGTGTGAAATATAAAAAATATATGTTCAAAAAAAATTAGACAACATGTAATTATATTTCATAGAAATATATAATAAAAAAGTAATTAAAATTTTTTATTTCAATTATCTCACTTAAAATAATAAGAATTATATTTTTAGAAAAAAAATTGAAGTAATGGCAGATAGAGATACATGGCGGTGGCACGGAATTTCCACCACTAAAAATCTACCATTGTAATGATATACTATCACATGAGATTTTTTTTTGATCATTTTGATCTACCATTGAATGGATCAATCTACCACTGTTGAGTGGATGTGTTACTATCGTAAGGAGGCAAGTATTATTACTGTCACAATGAAAAGGTAGCCTTTCTACCATTGAGCAATAGTGTCAGGTGTTCTACCATTGTTGAATCTTGGTGATTCCATGAAGTAAATTATATACTATCAAATTCATTACCCACCATTAAATTAATAGTGTTGAGATACCATTTTTTTTATTATAGATGCTATTATGAAGCTTTTGGGTAGTGCTAATGTGACAAGCTTGGATCTTCCATTGATTGTTTTGAACTAGTTTTCTAATAGTAGTGTTGTTATTATTTATTATCCTAATTTTCATAGTTTATAGGATATAAAAGTCACAATAATTTATGTATCATTATATTTTATAAAGTTGTAATTCCATTTGATTAGATCTTTAGTCACGGTTTGGGTAGATGAAATTAGCATTAAAAAAGTATCAATGATCTTTAACAAATGAATGATGTTATATTAATTAATTAATTTAATATTAATGATAACATTATAAACCAATGTCAAATAATTATTTAAATATTTATAAAATATATCATCTATAATTAATTTTTACAGTTATCTGTTATATTATTTTATAAAATAATTCAAGTAGGTGGTTAGACCAACCCAAACATGAACATAACATAATTAATGGATTATTGTGATTATGAATGTTGATTATTTTGTCATAACATAATTATTATAGATGAATAGTGATATTATATATATAATTTTAATGTTTTTGGTCATATTTTAACTTTTTTTGAAAAATAATATAAAAACTAGATGAAAAATGAGATACGTTACTTCTCAGAGGCAGTAGTCCCCACATGCATGATTCACATTTTCATTTCAATAATATTGATAAGAAAATAATTGGATTATAATTTTCATCATAATAATCATAATTATATTATATTTTTAAAACTTATTCCTTAATTTCACATTTATTATCTATGAAGAGAGGCGGTGGTGAAAAAGAGAAGACATTGCTTTGTGGAGGTGGTAGTCCGCACAATGCAAGAATGTCATTTTTATTTTTCTTAATATAATAGGTGAAAAGTACATAATAATTATTAACTTAGAATAATAAAATTCAGTATAAAAAATACTTATTTAATTATATAGGAATTATAAAATTAAGTTTGGTAAATTAATAATGAATAGAAAAAAAGTTATGAAAAAAATGTTCTCACCTTGGGGACTTGGGCTTTTCTTTAGACGACTCCTTGTAAATAGAGGTCCTATGTTAATATATGTTGAAGAGAAGCACAAGTAAAAGGAATAGGATTATAAAGGATGTTCAATGGTCAGAGTTTCAGGTGGAAACTAAAATATTTATGTGGTCTTGATTGGGTGGTGAGAGGCTGCTTGTATAAGTTGTGAGAATGATATTTCAGTAACTATTTCAACATAATATAAAGTGATCAAATGTTTTACATGTATATAAGACTAAAAAATTTAAAATAATATATTTTGGGATTATATATGTTATATAATAGCTCTATAATTATTTTAACTCGTGTTTTAAACTTTTTTTAAGACCTTTAGTCTTGGAGTTTTCACTTTTACCTTTTTTTGGTTTTAGTATAGTAATGAATTTTTACCAAAGTAATTTAATTTTAGTTATTAAAAATAAAATGATCCTTATTAAATAAATTGGACCCAATAATTAAAAATATTAAATCAATTTCTTCAGATAAAATTTCTATGAATAAGAAAAAGCAATTTTAACATTAACACATGTAACGATAAAGATCTATTTTTAGAAAAAGTTTATTATTAAGTTTAAATTTTTGGGAATAATAAATATATAAATATATATAATTTCAGTTATATAAATTGTTTTCTTATAAAATAAAATAAAATTTATCTTCTTTTAAATGAAATCTAAAACCCAGTTTTACCAAAATAATATTAAATTAAAAGAAAAAACTAAAAACAGTTTCTTTTATAGGAATATATTTATTAAGTTGTTAAATATATGTTATCTAAATTTAAAATAGTATTTATAAATGTATATATTTACTCCTTAATATATATTTTATCATGATAAATGTTTTATAAGTTTTTAGGTTACACTTACTTATTGATAAAGTCAAAATAATGCATTTTTTATAAAAACCACATTTTTCACTATTCACCAAAAAATCAATTATTTTAGAAAAATATCCAATATTCATCTTATAATAATATTGATATTTGGAATAAAAATTGTAGTTAAATTTTTAAAATTCAAATTATAAAATTTATAAATATATCATTTAAATGAAAATTCAAAAATATAAAGTAAAAATGATTTTATTGAAAATTAAAATTTTTAAACATTAAGTGTTCTTAATATTATTTGGTATCAATTTTTATTTAAAATAAACATATTATTTTATTTTATATTTTTTAATATCATATTTTATCATAATAATCATTTATGAGTTGTCATTTTATTTTATTAACACTTTTAAATGTTATTTGAGAAAGTTCAATTAAATTATATTAATTTAATATCCTTTAAACATAACAAATTTTTGTATATTACTATCATCTTAGTTACTAGAGGTTTTATTATTCTTAAAATTTCATAATAATTTCCAATTAATATGTGACAACTCCTTTTAGTTCGATGTTGCGGGTGGAGCAAGCTATAGAACATTGTATTAATTTAAAAAATATGTTTTCTAAAATTTTAGGGCATTACATTCTCCCCCATAAATTAATTATGGCCTCATAATTTTATTTATCACATACTAATTAAAATTATTCAATAATATCTAAAATATAAACATAACCCAAGATATAATTTCAAATAAGGTGTCTACACTAATAATTTATGTATGGATATGAAATACATATTTTCCCTCATTTTAGGTATATATTAATATTATAAAACATTTATACAAAATATGATTCCTTATATGGTTATGATTCATAGGAGATTATAGAGTTATACCTTTTTAAAATTAAGATCACTAGTTACTCCAATTTCATTTTCAATTTTAGAGGCTCAATGGTGCACCAAGTCTTATCCATGAGTTGAAAAAGTTTATCACAAGGTTTATAAATTAAATAAATTTTGTTCCCAAGAACACATGTGACTAAATTTTTAAAATTAATAAAATAAATAGGAAATGGTTTTTTATAGTTACATATTCTGAACATATAGTTTTAAAATACTATTCTAGAATTGTCTTCCATAAAATCTTCATATATGATCTGATTGGAATTATTGATAACCTAGTTGGATATAGAAATATGTAAAACAACCCATTCTATGTAAAATAAGGAAGATATATGCTTCCTAGATATCACTATCCTCCAAAACATTATTTATGATGGTAAGACATCTTTTACCATGTGAAATTTTAAAATATATATAAATTCCCTTGTGGTAATTCCAAAAGTGAGTAATATGAGAAACTTGTGCCTAAAAATTTTGATAAAAGATTAGAAAGTATGAGAAAAATATCATATAATGGGTGGAGAGTTGGATATTTTTTTAATTAATATGAAAGTGAGATGAATTCTAGAAAATGTGGCAGGATCACTTGAACTAGATGCTATAATAATGATTGCAATTAAACTATTCTAGATGGAAATGATAGTTATGTGATATTTCTTACCTTACATCTTAAAATTTTACCTTTAATCTATTTAAAAAATAAAATTAATAAATAACATGAACTAACTACCACCTAATTATATTGTAATTTTTTTCCTTTTATCTACAGTAATTAAATAAAACCAAAATAGTTAATTATGACTAATCAATTATATATAAATATATTTGGATTAAATAAATATATAAATTCATAAAATTACCTTTTATGAATTTATAAGGTATATGAATTTAGAATATTATACTATAATTTAATCCTATTTCACTCTTTGTTTAATATAGGTTTCTATAGGTAGGGTTCTCTCATACTTCTTCTTTGAATTCCTTAACATAATAAATCATTTGTAATGACTTGTAAAGAGGATGTGATAAACCAAATCATAACCTATGGTAGTATAAGTAGTTAGGCATCTTTATCGTGAACCAAGTACTGATTGAGTTAATACCCAACACACCCTTTTTGGGGATATTACCCTTAGCTACATCTTTGAAAGATCATACACCCACTTGTAGTATAAAAACAAGGATTTTATTTCTAGGACTTCACATAATATCTAATGTACCAAAACATCAAGATGTTATCCTATTCTTTTACATATCCCATACACATATTCCTAGGGTTTTCAATAAATTTTTCTAAAATAATTCCCAAAATAACTAAACCCTCCTTTGATACCAACTATGGAGACCCAAGTTAAATAAAAAAGTTATTTCATTGTTTTATATGAATAACCATTCAATCTCACAAATAGTATCACAAACCAGATAACCAAAGGTTCAGTGTCTAGGATGATTTTATAAATAAAAAATATTTTACAAAACTCTTAAAAATTTATTCAAAATATCTCAATTCTAAACCCCCATATAAACATCTCACATGTATTACCCATATTCGTATCTTGGGGAATAAAAACATAAGAAATTAGTGAAGTTAGATTCTCATTATGTGAAACATAAGATTTAACCAATGATTATCATAAGTGATAAAAATATAAGTAAATAGTTATGATAGAATAATCAATATCAATGATAACAACATTAGGAAAACGTACCCTAATAAAATATAGAGCATAAAACATGAGAAACTATAATATAAGTATCTTTAAAAACCTAAGAATATGGCATAAAAATGAGCATAAGAATCATAAAATTATGTTTTAGGAATCATATCCTATTTACCTTAGTGGATCAGGCTTTACACACCTATTTACCTTAGTGGATCAGGGTTTGCTCACCTATTTCCATTGATGGATTAGTTTTCATTCATTAGTTCCCCTTGGTGGATCACGCTTCACTTTCCTATTTCCCTTAGTGTATTAGGATTCACTCACTTATTTTTATTGTTGGATTGAGTCTTACAACTCGTTTCACATTATCTCATGATATATAATTCTTTACCCAAGGCATTGGAGTTCTATATAGGTCTCAATTGTCACCTAATGAAAAACAATATATATATATATATGTTTTTTATAAGATATCAATCATTCAATATATCATGAAAACTAATGGGAGAAAATAATTTTCATTCATCATAACATAAATAGATAAAGTTACGGTCACTTTGAAAATTCATTTTTGGAAAGGAAACTTCTATGAAATTAAAAATAATTCATTTTAAAAATAAATATTTGGAATAAAATATGAATTTTTTATCCTTGAAAATACATAAAGGTTTTAAAAAATTTAAGTGAAAATATTTTAAAAATTATTAAATTTTAAAAGAAAACTTCAATAAATTACCCTTGAAGAAGACATAAAGGTTACAAAAATATGGAGTGAAATTTTTATTATAAATTTTACTTTTTAAAAATAAACTATAATAAGGAATCCATGAAAAATAAAAAAATTCTTCAAATAGGTGAAGTGAAAAGATTTTGAAAACATTTAATTTTGAAAAAAAAATTAATAAATAAGTATAAAAAGACATAAAGGTTTCAAAATATGATGTAAAAGCATAGTAAAACACTTAATTTTGAAAAATATACTTAAATAATATATCCTTGAAATGAAATAATGGTTATAAAAAGAAATTTAGAGTAGAAGATAAAACATTTGATTTTTAATGGATGGAAAAGTATCCTGAAATACCTTTTTTGAAAACCCATATCATAAAAAGAGTAAAAAAACATATTTTTGATAATAGTATAAGGGAAATATGATTTTCAAGGGAGATAACATATAATTTGGGTTCTGAATATAAAGGAGAACATTGGTGGGAAATGAAAATATGGGAAAGGAGGGAAAACTATTGTTAAAAATAATATGAATTATTTTCAATAGTGATATAAATTTTATGGGGAAGAATTTAACCAAGGAGAAATATTTGAATAAAAAGTGTCATTTTTTTATAAATTAAGAGAATGTAAAATAAAGTAAAATCATTTTGTAAAATCAACCTAACATGGAAGAAATAAGTTTAAGAAGAATCATTCTAACTCAATAAAGGGATTTGGGTTAACATAAATACTTACAACATTGATATCCTTTGAATAAAAGTAAATTAAAATAAAGTCCATGATATGTATCTATAAACCCCATTAATTAAATTAATATGGTAAAATACATTCATTAAAAATTAATCATTCCATATTAAAATTTCATGGTGCATATAATGAAATATGTCACAAGTAATGAAATTTTAGATAAATAACCACTTAACTTATTCTTAACTTCTTCTAAGGATTTTGGTTCCAAAATATAAATAAATTAACTATATTAATAAACTATTTTATAACCTTATTCATTTAAAAAAACATTTATAAACTTTATGTATAATAATTCAATGCATTTATATTAGTTTTTTATTATCTATTTTCAATATTGGGGGTGACTAATCCTGATCTTTTTGAACTAATTTCATAATAGTAGTATTGTTCTTAGTTATTATACCAAATATCATCATTACCTAGTTATAAAAGGTACTATAATTTATTTTTCATGATTTTTTATAAAGTTATAATTTCATTCAATTAGAATTTTAGTCACTGTTCTTGTAGATGAAATTAGAAAGAAACATGTTTTAGTGATCATTAATAAGCGGGTGATGGAATCTTAATTAATGAGTTTCATATTAATGTTACCATTAAATTACCAAAATTAAATAATAACAAAATTATTTATAAAATATATCATAATTAATTAATTTCTAATAGTTATTTATGATATTATTTTATATCATTGTTCAAGTTGGTGGTTTGACCGACCCAAACATGAACACACCTTAATTAATAGATGATTATGATTATGAAAGTTGTTTATTTTATAATAATATCATTATTAAATAATAATAATGGTATTATTTAGTAACATTTAAGGTTTTTAATCATATTTGAAAAAAAAATTAATAAATAAATAAATAAAATATATGAAAAATGATATGTGTTAGTTCATCGAGGTGGTAGCTCGCACAGCGCATAGTTATCAATTTCATTTCTCAAACAATGAGATGAAAATATAGTGGATTATTATTTGCCTCTTAATAATCATAATTATGTTATATGTGTCACATTTATTTCTTAATTTCACTTTTATAATAAATGAATATATGTGGTTGTCAAAAAAACAAATGTTGTCGCATCATGGAGGTAGCAGTCAACACAACGCATGAATAAAAAAAATTCTTAATGAAAATGTGGAATGGAATTTAATATTTATTCATTTATAATAATAAAATATAATATAAAAATAACACCTATTTCATTATATATGAATTATAATATTTTTTTCTGATAAAGTAAGAAAGAAAATATAATAAGTTAAGAAAAAAATACTTGTGTTGAGGACTTGGGCTTACCCTTGGATGACTCCTTGTAAATGGAGGTCTTAAGACAACATATTGTGACCCTAGTCTCAAGAAACAGTAATAGGATTATATAATAATTGTAATTTGAATATTTTTAGGCGTAATTAAAATCATTTTATTGGTTTTTATGGCATGGGGGGGTTCCTTTTATAAGTACTAGGAATGAAATTTTTATTAAGTATTTCTACATTAAATAAAGAGAGCACATGTTTTCCATGTCAAAAAGACTAAAAAATGGAAAATAATAGAGTGGGGGTAAAATAAGTTTGATAATACCTAATAATATATTTTTAAATCATTTTTTAAACATGTTTTCAATTCCTTTAGTCATATAATTTTAACTTTTAACTTTTTATGTTTTAGTGTGGTAACTAATTTTTACATAAGTAATTTACATTTAATGAATAAAAATATAATTAATATTACTACATAATTTTTACCTAATGATTCATAATATGAAATAAATCATATAAAATCTCTATATTTAAGAATAATCAAATTTTACATTAGTGTATGTAACACGTAAAAATTGGTTTTTAGAAAAAGTGTATTTTTAAGCATAAAATTTATGTACATGATAAAAATATCAATGTATTTGATTTAAATTATACAATATGGTTTATTATAAAAAAAAAAAATTATGTGTCTCTCAAATTAAGAAAATCCCTAATTTTATGAAAATAATATTTAAATAAAATAAAATACTAAAAACAGTTCATTTGATTGTAAAATATTTCTTAATTTATTAAAAATGTATTTTCTAAATTAATAATATTATAAAGATATTTATATAATTATTAATTAATACATATTTTATTATGGAAAATATTTTATTTGTTTTTAAGTTTCACTTATTTATTTATTCATAAATAGTACATTTTTAGTAAAATTTATACTTTTCACTATTAACAAAAAATAATTATTATCTCAAAAAATAAACTTAGGATAATATTGATATGTTTAATTAAAATAATACACTAATTTTTTATTATTAAACCCCTAAAATTTATAGATTTATCATTTAAATGAAAATTCAAAATATTAAGGAAAACTACTTTAATTAACAATTGGTTTTTTTAAACATTATGTCTTATTATTATTATTTCATTTAAATTTATAATTTAATTAATATTAATATATTAGTTCATATATTTTAATATCATATATTACCTTAATAATAATTTAAATGTGGTCTATTTAATGTATTAACAGTTAAAACAGTTATTTGAGAAAGTGAAATTAAATCATATTAATTTTTTATTCTCTAAACATATGAAATTTTATTTCATTGTCATATTTTTAATTACTAAAGGTATCATTCATCTTATAATTTCATAATAATTTTAATCTAACATGTTACGGCTCATTTTTACTCAATGTTGTGTGTGGAACAAGCTGTTGAATATAGTATTAAGTTTAAAAAAATAAATTCCCTTATCTTGAGGTGATACGACTCAAGTGATAAGAGTTACCTTTTTTATCCTTGATCTCCAAATTGAATCATTGAAGTAATAATATCCATATTATTAGCCTTATATTAGAATTTTCCTTTATTTGTTAATACCTAAGGGATGTATGATCGGAAAAAATTATTACTTTAGTTCCTAATATGCATGATCTAAATTTTTAGAAAGAAAAAACTATTGCTAAAAACTATTTTTCAATGGTGATGTGGTGAATCTATATAGAATCTAGTTTCATTGATTTTTATCCAATAGTGTGATTTTTTTCTTTAATTTTTTGTGATATAAATCCTCCCAAAACTAGGTTGGAATCATCACAAATTAGTTTAAATTGGTATTCCTAGATTGGGTAATTCATGATTGGTGGTGTGATAAATATTGACATCAACTAATACAATTCTTCCCTATACTCATCATTAAAAAAATTATATTTCATACATAGCATGGAAAGGGGGAGCTAAATTTCACTAAATTCTTTGATGAAACTTTTATAAAATCCTATCTTTCCTAAAAAATATCTCACATGTTTCACACAAGTCAGATAAGGAAAATAATTTGTCACTTTAATTGTTTATTAATATACTTCAATTATAATTTTTTGTAATGAAATTACAAAGGACTATTCCACAATATTCCATGAAATGATGATATTAAATGTTTAAAAAAAAGATATTTTCAACACTAGTTGTCAAAAAAATATTCCAGGTTTTTCATGCAATGACAAAAAGTATATCTAAAAAATAAATTCATCCAAAATTACCCCCATGAAGTCCTCATTATGATCAAAAAATATACCTAAAATATACTATTGAAATATAATTTGGTAATTAAATAATAAAAATAGAATCCACAAATAATAAAATTTTCCAAAGGTATATATAAAATTAGCCTTCTTTTGGTCCTCTCAAGAAGTGGGTACCTGAAAATAACCTTCAAATCCATCTAAAAGTAAATATAAACTTCAACCTAAAAACCTTTCTAACATCTGTTTAGTAACAATTATAGGGAAATTATCTCTCATACTGACCTGATTTTTCTTTCTATAATCAATGAAAAATCTCTATTTATTCTGAATTCTAATATGTATCAACTCATTTTGATCATTCTTCACTATGAACAATCATGTTTTTTATGGATAATTTTGAATGTGGATTACCCATAATGAGTTTTAAATGGGATAGATTATGTCAACCTATAAAATATTCATTATCTTATTATTAAAAACATCCATCATAGTGGGAATCTATCTCTATTGGGTTTTCGTAATTGATGTTGAATTTTTCTCAATAAGAATACTATAAATGTAGATTTGGGAATCAATGCTTGGGATATATCTTAAACTCTGACCTATTACTTGCACATTTTCTATAAAAATCTAAATTAATTTTTTTTATTGGTTGGGGTGATGTTTTTAAAAGTTATCATGGGTGATTTTTCTCCTTCCATGAGGTATACATATTTAAAATTAGGTGTTTGCAGTTTTAGTTATATGTTTGGTGTCTGTTTTAAGTATGGAATAAAATTTCGATTCCTCACATACCTAGATAGTATTACAAGAACACAATATTAAATATAATCTACCTAATTGATATATAATCAATAAAATCTAGTATTGAAACCAAGGGTTACATATTTATCCAAACTTTAAATAGTTGTTCTAGATTCCTGAGTATCTTAATTTTCTATGGAATTTTCAATTATTAAATGTTTCTATAAATCTATGATTTCATGAAACATACATGGATCTTTATTGAGTTCAGCCTCTTCAATGACATAATGTTTAAGAAGTGAATAGTCCTATAAAGGGTGCCTAATGGAGTAAAAAATGTTAATATGGATAGTGCTATCACAAAACTCCATGGTGAGGGTTCATTCATACACATTAATGGTTATCTTGGTTATATTTATGAAGGTTCGTCCCAAAAGGATGGGTTATTGATATGTTTTCTCTCTTCCTCCATGTTGAATACATATAATTATACTCAGAATACCATGTTTTGAAATTTTTCTAGAAAATCCTCCAAAAATATTACTAGAAAAAAATGGATTTAGTTTCTATCTGTACCACCACACTAGTGTGTATTAATTCTACCATATATAAAAACATAAAAACTAATTAAGGTATAACATTAATAAAGGCAACTAAATTACATAAATCATCATAAAATTCTAGTTAAAAATGGTATAAGGGACAAAAATATACCTAGAATGTTTGGGGGGATGAGGTAATGAGAATAATGATAAGACACTAATTATTAAGTTGATCCTCTCATTACCTTGAAGAATACACTTTTTGGTAAAATAATCAATGTACATGGAAATCTTAAATATTTTCTTTAGGGTTCTAAGAGGGTAATATTGATCTCAACATTCTAGAATGTTTCTAGAATTTATTTTCATGTTATTCTTCATATATCTTCATGTGTTAGACCATTATTTTTGGAAAGGGAAGTGGAAGTTCATTATTTTCTCATTGGTACCTATGTAAAGGTGTTTCATGCTTCTTTATCCATGGCCCATACTTCTCTTCCTAATCATTATTTTCCTCTTCTCTATAAGTGTTTTCATAAATATACCCAAAAAATATGGCTTTTTATTCCTATGGTTCTAGTTGGTTATACCTAGTTTTAGAAGTGGTTAGTAGAGGGATTTCCTTTTCACTTATTGTGGTCATCATGATCACATTTACCATAGTTTTAGGTATGTACTGAGTTTGAATTTTTCTTGATATTTTGGATATAATTTCCACAAGGATTCCAATCATGGTCCTTAACTCTTCCACTTCATTCCTAAGATTCTAAAATAAATTTTTTTAATTTTGTACTATGAGTTATTCAATAGTTCAGGTCTGATCGAAAGAATTATTTATTTATAAAAGGGGTGTGTGGTAGGTTGTTTGGTTATAATATTTCTTTTATGATTTTTTTGAATGGTGGGACTTGGTGTTAAGGTTGTTATCAAGGTGTTTGTTGTTGAAATTGGTTGTGAAAATTTGATCTGGATGGATTTTGTTGATTCCCAAATTCATATTATACATGGAAGTTATTTCCCTATCCTTGGGTAGGCTATTGGTATTGCCTTGGATAAAAGGTTACTAAACAATTCATGGTTTTCTACACCTTAAAACACGTCTCAAAAAATGGTGAATGGATAAACATAAACCAAAAATCATTATTGGTTCTTATTTATCACTAGTTTTATTCAAATCAATTTAACTCATAAGAGTGGTTGGATCTTTAAATTTAGATTATAACAATTAAGATAATTCATATGTTCTTACCTCATGTATGAACCTTTTTCTTATACCTCTTGTGGAAAACTTTTTTGAGTTTTAGAAAATATTCTCAATTAGTATCATGTTTTATGGTGGTGAATTTTCTATCATGGCCCCTCAAAATGATACATCCAAAAATAATCTATAATTATAAAATAATACATGATAAAATAGCAAAAGTAATTGATTCTACTTTATAGATTTATGTGGGAAACTAGAACATGTCCACTTAAACCTCTCCCGGTACTCATAATGAGTCTCTCTAGAAGCACCAGAAGCATGTCTAGTGGAATACAACTCATTCCTGATAGATACACTTTATGATATAGGGAGTAATATCTAATAAAATTTTATTTTAAGGGTATCCTAGTCATGAACTTCACCTGGTATTAGGATTTACAATATTTCCTTGGTTTCTCCTTCATGTGAAATGGGGAATCCCTCTGCTTGACTTGTTTTTTTTTCAATTCATCTATGTTTTATAGTAGAATAGAATAGTGTGAACTTCATGATGTGTTTATTTAAGACATCACCTGTAATATCATGAAACTTTTGAATAAATTTTATTATAATAGTTTTAAGATAAATAATCATTCTAAAAATAAAGCATATAAATTGTTTAATTTTTGTTGATGAATTTTGATGTGCACAGGTCACTTAATAGTGTAATTAGGTTAATTTCAATGATGGAAGGATCAATGTGAACACTATATGTGTCACTTGAGTTTTTCAAGTAAGATTCCTTTAAATTAGGCTTCAAATTTTAATCTCTCAAGTTAGTTAGTATATCACTTTCAATATCTAAGTAAAAAATAAAAAAAATAGTAGAGGATCTGTCCATTCAATTTTAAAAGAATGAATTTATTTTTTTAGGACTTCCTCCTCAGAAATAGTTCCATTCTTTTACAAAAAATATTTTTTGGGGTGTGGAAAAATATATTATTTTCTATTTTAGATTTAATACAAGTGGTAACCAAAGGATTTATCCAAAGTGAGGTGCTAAAAAATCACTTTCCACTTAAGAAAAAATGGAGCGTTTTTTGAAATTATTTGGTTTTAAAAGTAAACTAATGAAATGAAGAAACATATTTAAAATTTAATAATGAAAGAGTGATTGTGTTAGGTTTGTATTTCCATTCACAATGATATCATGGTCTTTAAAACATTTTTACTTGTCACATTATTAAATGATAAAATAAGGATTCCTCAATTGATTCATCAAATACCCAAGGTTGAAGATTAATATTGAGAATGATATAATAGTTATTACTACTTGGTCAACCAATTACTATATGTTTGAAATGTATCAATAAAATTAAAAGAATAAACCACTCCCAAAATTCCAAGTAAATATCGAATCAGGTTTAATTGATCCTAAGAAATTCATAAGTAACTCACTACCTTCACACACATTCCATCAATTACTATACACTCACCACCCAATAAAACCCGTTCCTTACTAGATAAGATAAACTAGGTAAAGTGTGATTACAAGTTAAAAAATAAGTATTAAATAATGAACAAGTTCAAATCCTTAAACACAGGTGTGATAAAATTATCAAATGACCATTGAAAACCAAAATCAATCAACAAAAGAGAGTTTTATTCATCATGTGCATAACTAAACCATTACAATGGATCCCCTTACCTTCCCCAATCACTTTTTTTTACCTTTAAATTATAAGGGTAACATATATGAAAGATTAATAAGAAGAAAATAAAGAATTAAAATGATCTATAAATAAAAACTAAATCAATAAATAGAAACAACAGTGAACTCTCAAGAACCAACGCACGACCTAGTGTTTATATGAACTATGCCTATTATTTATCCTTACATATTTATTGTGGAGATCTAGTTTCCTTCTATTTTGGATCATGATAAATCATATAATATTGATTATTTTTTATTTTTTAGAGAGTTTCTTTCTCCCTCTAGTTTCTTTCACATCAACAATCCTACCCCCCCAAAAAACTTAATTTTCCTCTCTTTGATATTGATTGAAATATCATTAATATTATTGTCCATGTGGAAACCTCTAATTTTTTGAATGAATATTGATGTTTTAGACCAATTACTTGTCTTGAAGTGAATATGATCCTTATTAATACATGTTTGCAGCTGTTCTAATGCTTACAGTAAGTTTTCTAGGGATTTTTTTATCCTTATATATACATGTCACAAGCCTCTACCAACATTTCATATGCTTAAAATTTTGGGTAATTATGTTTACACAGCCCAAAAATTCAATATTACACAAACTATATTCATTCATACATTTCATGAATGATGGTTACATAGGTTTATGGATGATTCTTATTGAGTGACAGATTGTTAAATGATGCTTAAATAGGTGAATAAAGTTTTTACACAGTAGTGATAGTTATGCCTAAAGGGGTTGGATGATACTTACACAAAGTTTTATAATTATTACGCATAGTGTTGATGATGATTATGCAACTCGTATTGGTGGGTAAATCCATTTTAATCCCCCAATAATCACCACTTTCTTTAATTTTTTTCTTATAATGATTGAAATCCAACATTAAATTCTGTTTTCTAAGCCTTCACAATAACAAAATAAAAAGTAATTAATATAAATACATTCATACTTCACTAAAAAACAAATAAATATAATAAATTATGAATATGTCTATTTTAAATAAAATTAATTTATATAAAATGGTTCTTCTATTTAATTCCAAAACTCATTAAATATAATGAATAAATAAATATAATAAGACATTATGAATTAAATATCTAAAAATCATGAATTTATAAACTATGTGAATAATTTATTCTGTATTTTATATAAAATTGTATGATGATCAATAATACTTACAAAGAGGGTGAATTTTTTCTCAAACATTAATATTAAACCTAAGTTCTATATGTCATCCTCATGTGTTGGAGGATTCCGATCACATATAGTGGTTTAGTCAAGATCAAAAGATGATTTGAGTCTAGTTGTTACATTTGACTTTAATGGGTTTAATCCATCAATTTATAAACTGAGATGAATAGTATAACTTTATTAATCAACCTCTAAGTTTCTCCTATTAAAATCATTTCACATCAGGGATTCTTTAGGGTGGGTCAATTTATTTATTTTTTCATTTATAACTGCATGTTATCTCATAAATTTCAAAATTTTAATGAAATAATAAATCTCATAAATCAAGGATATTGTTAGCCCAATTAGGTTAAATATCATTAGAGTTGGTGTGAATCTTGGTATGATAGATTAAAACAAATTCCCCTTCGGATATTGTTTAATTGTTAAACAAAACACTCTTCTCTCCCTTTCGCATACCAATGTATGAACAGAATTGAAATCATGCATGAGGAACAACAATTTTACTTGGTTCACTCTCACTAGGCTACATCCAAGGATTATACAACGACGATGTGCTAATGTACCAAATACACTAAGTCTCACTTCCAAATTACAAGGGTCATGTTAGATCACTTCTATGACCAGGATCACTTCCTTTAAATGTTTAGGTTTGGATCACTTCTTTCTCAAGGTTCACTCCCTATGTTTATTTATCTCGATCACTACCAGTGAAAAGGATCACCATATTCATCTTCCTTTTATAACTACTATATAAGGGATCCAAACACAGTTAATAAATTTTTAGGTACCTTTATTTTCATGAATTAACACATCCTCAGTTATAGATAGATGCTCTACTGATGTCTCATTTTCACCCATAGATGAAATCCACTTTTCTGCATACTATTAGTTTGTAGAAATTACTTTTGTGAAATGTTTTATTTCCTTTGATAACTTCCTTGAATCCTCCTTGAAATGACTTGATTCCTCTATGAAATGTGTTTCACTGCATGGTGTGTGTTCTTCAAAGACCACCTATCCTTTCATGGACCGCCTCTCTTCCACAGACCACCTCTTATTTCGTGGATTCCTCTTCTTCGGTGGATATCTTTTCTACGTGGTCCTTTTTCCATTGTGGGAAACAAATCCCCAAAAAACCCCTTCCATGAACAGTATTCATGTAACTCTTCTCCTTTCCCAGCATCCTCCCTCGTGAACCTATTCCCCTTCATGGAATTGTTTTACTGTGAACCACTTCATACTTAGCCGAATTATTCTCAGAGTGATGATCTTATATTTGAAATTATCTATACTTAATGAAATGATTAGGGGTATTTATATAGGAAAATAGACTTAAAAAACTGCTAATATGAATTACCCAAAACATCAATGTGGTGTATCCTTCACCATATATTGTGTTATGTGGTCCACATAGTGTATTTTTTTCTTTGCAATAGTTGATGTCTTCCATGAAAAAAACCATTTGCAGCTTCTCAAATTACCACATCTTTCTTCAAACATCAAGCCTCTTGTGAGCTTCAAGCCTCCCATGAACCGCAAGCCTTCTTATGATCTAAATTGGTTGTGCAGTCCACATACCATGCTTCGTAGTCTGCATAGTGCTACTATGTGGAAATCTACCTCTGCCTAATTTCCTTCACCATTCTACATGGCGCCTTTTGCAGTCTTCGAATTATGTTTTTCGGTCCACAAACCCTAAAACACTTTGCAGAAAACCTTCCTTTCCTAAAAAAACTCCTAGGAATGAAAATTTAGAAAATATTGGGAAACTGTGCAACCTTAAATATTTCCTTCAATAACACCAACCATACTAATTTGCGGTCGTCTATCTTTGTTAACAAACACAATCAATCCAAAAAACAATGAGATGAAACCTTGAGGGATTTTTTCATAATATATTTATTATAAGGTATCATAGTTTTTTCACTCCAATATTTTATCTATATTTTTCAAAACTACTTTTATGATTCTAATGAGTAAGTATTAGGACATCCTCATTCAATCATGATGTGTTATAGTCAATACTTGTGTTATAATGGGCATGCTAATTTATAAATGGTATCAAAATATATGTGAAAACATTGAATGTATCATAGGTGAATAATTTTTATTCCAATTAGATTGTGTTTACTGTAGTAATGTTAGGGGTGTTTGGATATAAAAAATAAATATTTTATGAATGAGTTGAAGTAATGTATTTAAATACATATCTATTTGGTTATTCAGATACATAAGGTGTAAAAACACACTAATAAATGAAAATATATTGAATATTGTATTGCCAAAGAGTAGTTTAGTTTATTCATCATTAAATATTTTAAAAAATCGATGTATTCTCATATACAACATAACATTAATTACTCCCACATTCCTCAAAAATCTAAACATCAATTCCTTTAGGTGAAAAATCAAATCCACGAGCATGTAATATTATGATAAAAAAATAATTATTTGTTCTATATATATAAATTGTATCTTCTCAGTGACCCAAATCATTTTAGTATTCTTTTTGAGTTCAAAATATATAATTTATAAATAAAAATTGAAAATTAAATAATATCATATATTATCTTTGTGAAATATTTTCTATTTTTTCATTTCTTATAAGGAAAACCATTGTAATCAACACTAATCATTCTCATGAAGGTGGTGAACTTGTCTATATCTTCCAAATATCCCTTAAAAACATATTTGGTAGATAAATCTAATTCATATATTTCATTCAATTATTCTATAAAAAGTTATTTATAATAAATAGGTTCATTGGTAATTCAATAAATAACCAAATAAAATATTCAACTAAAAATAAAATCAGTTATAAGGATGTTATGAATTATTTTCAAAAACATTTAGTCTAATTAATTCAAACCCAAACCTCACATGACTATTATTTTATTTATTTTTTATTCCTTGTTATTTCCATCCCCTTACTAATCAAATTTCAATGAAATTGAAAAAAATTGGGATGTACTACATGTCACATAGTTAAAGTTCATAGTTAGTAATAAACATGCAGTAACTATATAATAGGCCTACATTTCATGTCAGTTCCCAAATGTAGGGTTGGTGTATGGTTAGGCTAATAGTATGATCTTCCCATGAAAGTTACCAGAACCTCCAATAATAGGCACACAATTGAGGTATAGTCTAACCAATCATGTGGCCAAACCATTTGTAGTTCCCATTTCATTAAAAATTATAAATTACCACTTTCTTCTATATTGAATGTAATCAAAATCCATTCCTATATTTCCCCATTTGGTTTATAGGACCTCTAAGAAATCTCTCTCTCAATTTCCTTCTCCCATTTGGTAGATTCGTGGTGTTCTTATAGATTTAATTATAAATCTCTAAGTTAATATTCTTATAACCTCTTTCTCTCCTTCATCCCTTCATTTTCTTATCTTGTTCTTACCTGGTGTGGTCTCAGTGGCCTAGGGATTCATTATCACTTTATTTTTATATTGGTTTTTTAATTTTTAGGGTTATCTTGGATTATTTATACCTTTTTAGGTCTCATTGAGGTGTATTATCACCATTATTTGTAATGGATATGAGTTTAAATGCATTTGGTACCTTGTATAGATATTTAAATTTGAAACAATGATTTATACTTGTCTTAAAATAATTTTTTATGTGGTTTTTAAATAGTATATATTATAATTTGTAGTTTTTTATTGAGGAAGGTTATTAATCTTCAATTTTCATCATTAGAGAATGTAATTTCCCCTTAGTTCCAAAGTGTTAAGTCACCATTGTAAATCCCTTATCCAAAAAAAATTGTATAAATTATCGATTGTGTGATGCCATCTGGGTCAAAGGTATACTTAATTTTGATCTTGTTTTATCTTTTGTGAGGTTATATAGGATTTTTAGTGTCAAGGGTTGAAAAATTGGATTTTTGGGAAAACATTATAGGTGCACAGTTAATGCTACACATGCGGTAATTATACAATATGATTATATGATTTTCAGTGGTTATTTGAATGATTTAAGCATAGATTATATAATTATGAAAGTAACCGGGAAAACCATATGAGTGTATGGGGTTTGGTATAGTGGGTTTTAGATGGTTTGAACATAGTTTTTCAAACCATGTGGCTATTATATGGAAACTGTGTGATTTAGTTTCTCAAGGGATGGTGGCTACTGTATGGTTAGAACACTGTTTTATAACCATGCATCTTAATCATGTGACTAGATCTAAACATTGTAAAAAATGTTACCCTGCTTCCCTTGGTCATTTTTAACTTCATTATATTCATGAATCTTCATTTTTTTGAACCATCCCCTCTATGATTCTTTAGATCACAATCCCATTGACTCCATGGTGATATTTGATCGTTTTGGGTGGATTTCACCAATATATATTGGATTTTTTCTCTCAATATTTCATATTTTTCCTAAATATATCATCAATATATATTACCCTTTATTAATTGGAACCTAATTGGGATATGGTTATCATATCTAAGGTTGGGGATAGATAATTGAAGATGTTTTCTATGGATCGAGGCTTATAAGGAATGAATCTCTTTGTTTCCCATAACTAGTTTTGAATACAATAAGGTTTTATTTATTCTTGAGGTAGGTTTATCTATATTATTGTAGATATATTAGAATTCCTTATGTTTTTATGATTTCCTTTTGTTTTAATATATAAAATTTATTATTTTAAATCCATGATAGGTGAATTGATCTTTAAGGGTTATGGAGATAAATTTCAAAAGTGGTTTTTTTGATGGAAAGAATTTTGATACACATGTTGTTGTTTTAAAGTCCTCAATGGTGATTTTAAAAATTAAATGGTTTTTCAATCATGGAAGTAGTGTTTCATCTCTATAGAAAATATTTAATTAAATTATGGGCATGAAATAAAATAGACTTTCTTTGGAATATTTTTGTGTGATGTGAATTTTTTTTCTCGAATGGAATGGTAATGTACTAGCACATTAGGAATACCTTAGGGTATGGGTGAAAATAGACATATATGATCCCTAGTGGATTAAGTTATCACTATGGTAGATTCCACTGATTCCAGGTTTTCTTGGGGTAGCCTTTTCAATAAACTGAGGTTCTAGAACTTTAGGTTTTACTTATTCCAACTAGTGGTCATGTTCGTCAAAGTTGTGTACACCCTTGTGTTTTGATTTTCTCTTTGGTGATGTATGTATTAATTACATGCATGTTCATTCAACATGAATATTTCCCACTTATTATAAATATTGATTCTCAAAACCTATTTATATCCTCTTCTTATGCCTCATGGATAAATGTTATTTCATATTGCTTTTTTTATTTGAATATGGAATGTCTTTTAAATGAAATATAAAGGTTGATTCTATATGGAATAGTATTTATCATCAAAAAAATAAAATTTTATACAATAATTAATGGATTCACATGAATAGATATTATATAGATTATTGGAGGTGTCATACTAAGCTTTAGTTCTCACAACCTACTTTTCACTTTCAGTGTTTATAGCCATGGTTTGAAAGGATATAAGTAAAGGTATAGAATGGATATCCAATTGAGCTTATTGGAGGTGCCATGGTTTGACATTATATAGATTATTGGAGGTTTCATACTAATCTTTAGTTCTCGCAGCCTACCTTTTCCTTTGGGTGTTTGTATCCATGGTTTAACATGTATCCAAGATACATTATATAGATTATTATAGTGTTATGTAAAGAATGGATCTTATATATTGTGTTTTCATTTAAGTGGGTTGAGATGGTGGTGAAATATGGTCATGTGAAGATGGATCCATGGGTTTCTTTGGGTCCCATGTTGAGGGTCTAACAATTTTTTCTCTTTGACCTTGTTATCTAATTTTTGGATAATACATTTTATTATTTGGTTATTTTTGACATATAATGTATCTTGGATACCTGTTATGATTCTATGTTTATTTCTATATTATCATATGTCAATTGAGGTTTAAATGTATCCCATGTTCCTTTGCATGATACGCTAGTGCTTGTCACCAGAGTGTGGTGATTGAGAACTCACTTTGGTCCTTGTGGTGGGCCAGTTTGGGTGATAATATTGGTAGACCTAGTATGGTTTATTATAAATTGTTATCAAAGGGTTAGATTATTATTTAATCCCTCTCTCATGCATGTATATCATCCTCTTGTGTCTAGGGGTTTTTTATAGATTAGAGTTTGGATAGTTGGAATTTTATAGGTATTGTGGGAGTGTTCTTGGCCATCTCACCTTCACAACAACCCTTGAGTTTCCAGGGGAAATATGGGATTATTTATCATTCTTGTTTATAGTTAAGCCTCTTTTCTTTCTATTTTATAAATTTGGTTTACGATAAAAAATTTAATTCTATTATAAATTTTTTCCATCCTATTATTTTATAAAATATTTATCCTTTGATAAGAACATATCCATGTGATAGTGAGGAAGTAGCAAAGTGAGCCTCATAGGAGAATCCTTCAGTTGACTCAGTTTTTGGTGGAAAATATAGTCTAAACGATCCAATCCATGGGGAAAGTCCCCAATTTTGAACCCGAATAGCTGGTGGAACATGATACAGAATTCACTAAGTATCTTCCACTAATATTTAATGGTGATAAGGGACCCCAGGAATCATAATAATTAATTGAGAATATTGAACAAATATTTTTACTTCATGAAAACTTTGGAAGAATCATTGGTTAGTTTCACCACTTATATTATTTAAGGTTCAGGAAGTAAATTTTGGGGGTCAATTGTAAAATCTATGTTGTAAAAATATCTCACCTAGATCACTTTTAAGAAATAATTAGTAATTATATCTTGATACACTGAGATTAGGGAAGGCATGAGAGCCTGTTTCTTTAGAGTAAAGAGATAATTTAGTCTTGGAGTATGTTACTTAGCTTTATGAGTTGGCGAACTTGTATCCATATATTTTTTATAATTAATATATCAAGGAATAGAAGTTTTTGGTGGTATTTATGGAAAATATTTATTTTATATTGATTCTTATGTTTCTACTCACCTTCATGGGGGTTTAGATAAATGTAGTTGGGAAAACATGACTCTTTAGAGCATCAGTTATACTATGAGGTAGTGTAAAGAGTGTGAAAAAGATTTCAAGTCAAAGTTAGTTGGTCTATTAATAGTTTTGGAGAAAGGGACACCTCAAACCTAATTTTATGGCAGCACCTCGGGTGTGTCACATTTTTGGAAAATATGGCCAACTTCACTATTTCTATGAGAGAGTATCTCAGAGTAGTAGTGCTAGATCATCCTTCTCAATGGGATCTCAATTTATATATGATACAATAAAAGGGGTGGAATATTAACTTTATGAAAAGGTTGATTCACAGGTTGTTATGAAAGGGAATAATGAAGTTGGAAATTTTATATAGAAGTGTGGGAATAAGTGGAGTTAGAGGAAGGTAAAAATACCATTAGAGGTATGGTTTTTATTTCATCCTCTATGGTTATGGATTTATTTGATATTAGTGAAACTACTTCCTTTATATCATGAAATATTAGTGATATGTTGGATTTCAAATAGATATTATTCCATTCATGATGAATCATTCTACTCTTTTCAGTTAGAATGCGGTGCATGGTTTTAAATTTCTTAAGAGTCGGGTAATGACTATTGAGCATGTAACTAGATAAGACTTTTTAGTTCTTGATCATGAAATATTTGATCATATCATTAGCATGGATTGGATGATTAGTTATAAAGCCTATATCAATTACATTAATTTTCAGATCAAGTTCCATTCTCCCAAAAGATTCACTCATGTCTTTTAGGGTGAGTGGGATCCTAGATCTGGGAGGCCCGGTCCCATTGTCCCTTATGATAAGGTAATTTCAAGCTAGTTATTAGAAATGTTTCTTGATGTTGTTGTTTTAAATGTTAGTGTCCCTCTTCCCACTATATTGATTGAGTATCCTAATGTTTTTCAAGATTATTTATCTAGGTTTCCGCTTAGATGGAAGTCAAGTTTTCTATATACATGATTCTAGGGATGAGTCCCATTTCCCTACCTTCATACTGTATGAAACCCACTAAATTGAAATAGTTAAAGGTTTGGATTGAGGATATTGAGGCTAATGGATTTATTCATCCTACCATTTCACCCTAAGCATAGCTAGATCTCTTTACAGAGAAGGAGGAATGGAGTCTCCCCATTTTTTTTGATTACTAAAAACTAAACTATGTGATATTTGAGAACAAATATCTCTTTCCTATGATTGATGGACTCTTTGATTATCTCAAGTGAGTGTTGGGGTTTTCAAATATTTCTCTAAGATTGGGGAACCATCAACTGAGGGTCTAAGAGGAAGATATTCCTAATATATTGTTCAATATTAAGTGAAAAAAACATCATTAAACCATGTCAAAGTTTAAAAATTTATATTTCATACTAAAGATTGTATAGTGTTTTTTAGGGTCGAACCCAAGGGAAGACTAAAATTTAGTTTGATTGACCAAAACTTTTCAAAACAAACCCCATTGTTGTTAATAGTGGGTGTATTTTCTTCTTCTTTTTTTCTATTGAAACAGTGTTCTATGAGACAATGGTGATTTATTTAACAAGCTAAAATAATCTAATAAGGATAAAATTTTAATAGCGAACAATAGAGGCAATAATAAAATAAGTTCTAAAAGATGAAAAATGAGAGAAATGTCTGGGGAAGATCTATCCTATTGTATTAAAGAGGGTTTATTTTCACAAAAATGTAAATGAAATCATAACCACTAAAAATGAATGATTTATCACCCACTTTGGGATATTAATCACATATATTGAAAAATCTTGGATTTTATCACTCTAAGAAATATTCAACTAAAAAAATAAATGTGAAAATTTCAACAGAAAAAAAGTCACCAAATGTTCTAAAGTTTTTTTGAATTTATATATTATAGAGATTGTATCCCTGATCAAAATCATTGAATGATCATGGAGTTTGAAGTTGAACACATGTGGCATGAAGTAATTGAATGAATTCAGAATTTATCTTGTCAATTAATTCTAGAAACATTGAAATGATAATGTGAAATAGTGAATTAATGATAACCAAAAGAAAAAAGAAATTCCGAAAACTAAAAAAATTACCCAACAGTAATGTTCATATTAAGTAAAGATTAAAATGTAAAATAAAAGAAATTAAATTGAGGAAGAAGGGTTCTCCCTCATGGAATATTTCATGCTGCTTCTCATCTTCGTCTCTATGTCTGCTTACTGCCTCTGATCCTGACTCTCTCTTTGGGTCTCTAAGAAAATGATTATAATGTATGTCCTGAATGATACCCCCCCCCCTTCTCGTTTTTTCCTTCAAATTTTATTCCTCTATTGTACTCTATTTTTCACCACATTTTCCACCAACTTAGATTTGGTGTGATAGAAATAACTGAACACATGTTGTTGTTACCTCCAATCCTTATCGCTTGAGCACATCTCTTTTATCTTCTTAACTAAAAAATTTAATGTGAACCTGGACAGGTCTTCAAGACTGGTTCATAACTAAATATTTAAAACAAAGAAAAATTAGTACATTATTTAACATTATTAAAAGATTTAACATTTATAATTGAATAATTATTTATTTAATTATAATTACCATTATTATATTAATGAAAATATTAAATTTTTATTTATATCTATTCGATTATATTTTTATAAAAACTATTTATTAAATTAATTAATATTGTTATTATAACAATTATTTATTATTATTCTTATAAATTTAGTTTTATTTATTCATTTTTTTTTGTTTTATCTATCCCCCCCTTCTTATTATCTGCACTTAGGGGCGAAGGAAGTTGGCTTCCTCCACAAACCTCAGCCAAGAATTTATCATCCACCGTGGTTATGGATCCCTCCTCCACTATAGTGATGACAATAGGCTAGCTTCTCAACGACGGCCAGCGGCGACCAGTGGCAACAAGCGGTGGTGGATTATGGCTTCGGGTGATGGTGGCAAGGCTATAAAGGTCTTCCTCGGTGGATCTGAGGAGGCTCGATTTCATATCTTGTAATAGATTCTTCATTTGGAAACATGATCATAATGGTGAGCTTCAGATCTAGGGTCGATGGTGACGGCTTCTAGTTAAAATCTGCAATGGGAGTCAGTGTTGGGTGGTGGATCTCTGAAGTAGGGAAATTAGTATGGGTTTTGTAGTTATAGAAGTGTGTCTAAGATTGTTCGATGGTGCATCGATAGTTTTGGTAGGTGGTAATGTGACAAAGAGATGGTGTTTCATGGTAGTTTTCTTGGAAGTGTGAAGGGAATGGTTCTTGATGGTATGTTAAGTAACTGGTGGTGTCTTCTGAAGCTTGATAGTGGTGGTGTCTCGCTAAAGAAATTCATACCAATGTGTTGTTACAGCGGTCTAGAACTTTGGAGGTGTCTCGATACTTGCAGTAGGGATAACGGTGTGAGAGGATCTAGCTCTAGCAATGTGACAAAAAATGCAACAGGGTCTAAGAGACACCATTGTGTATCAGGGGGTGGGGAGGAGGTGATAGAAGCTAAAGTCCAATGGTGTGTCGAGACACTGTTGTAGGTTGGCGGTGCCTCATCCTTGGTTGCTAACTGAGTGTACTAGGATAATGCTTTCTTTACTGTAATGGTGTCTTATATAATTAAACTGCAAAGTCAAAAAAATCAACTAACAAACAAAAAATAAAATCAAAAAAAATAAATTAAAATAAAATTTAAAAACTCAAAACAGAAAAAAAAACAAATTAAAAACTAATCTAAAATTAAAAATTAACTACAATTAAAAAGAAGAGTAGTTAATTAATTTTATTTTGGATTTATAAAATGATTTGAAACAATGAATTAAAAATATTTAATTTAATTATTGAAATTACACTAGAAATTAAAATTGAATTATTAAAGTTCAAATGAATTAAAAAAAAGAACATAGAAGATTAAAAATTAAATAAAGATTAAGTAAATTAAATAAAAATAAATTGATTAATTAATAAAAACAAATAAAACATAAAGAAAAAATTTCAAGAATAATTATTACTTAAAAATTAATTGGAAAAATAATTAAAAAGAAAATTAAGTAACACAAAATTAATAATTTTAAAAGCTAAAATTACTATATTAATTATAAAAATAATTAATAAATTTAACACTAAAATTATTAATGTGCAGTTAGTAAACCAAAACACCAAAAATAATTAATTAAATGATTAAAAACATTAATAAATGATGTGTAAAATCATGTGATTTTGATGCCACAACAAATTCCCCCACACTTAGTCATTGACTGAAACTTCTTTTTTTTCAAATAAGTCACTTTTTGGGTTAGTGAGAACCGAACAATAAATGAGAACCATAGGCGGGTTAGATTTGGAACCATGCCCAAGTCCCCACACTTAGTCATTGATTGTCCTCAATCAATACCATGCTTTTTATCATTTTGAAAAACAAAGATATGAGTTTTTTAACATTCATCTCAAAAATAAGAAAGTAAAGGTAATGAAAATCAGAGGAACACAGACTAAGATTTAGGATTTTTAAATGAATTAATCAAATGAGGTCCTGCCTTATTTCAAATGCCCACTAGAAAATCAAAAGAAGAAAGAATCATTCACTTATGTGGATTTCATGCCTCATATATGATGTCACTTAAAAAATTACTTCAATTAAAATCCAAGTTCTAAATCTAAGAGTGATAACTGGTTAAATATAAGTGGAATTAAGAACTTAAAAAAAGGTACATTATACTTTGACTTTCTCCTAGGTTCCAAAAAATAAAAGTTTCAATATATATTTTTTCTTTTTGAATCACCTTATTGATACAACTTAAATGATTTTCATATAAATTGATTTTACCATTCTTTATTTGGTGTTAAAAATTCCCCTCACCTTAATGAACTCATTTTTGACTGTTGGGAACTTTATTTTTTTATTTGAATTTTACCCTGCCATATAAATTGTTCTTAGCAGTGTGTAGATGCACTTATTAAAATTGTACAAAGGGATTACTCAAACAAATTGTGCCTAGTGTCTTAGAAATTCATCATGGGTTCCCAAATGCCCATTTTACTCCAGTTTCAAAAGATTAATATGAATAGAAATTAAATTGGTTCAATAAGGTGATTTATTTTTTTAATTAAAAAGTGAGTCCCCTAGAATGAAGTTTAAACTTCTAGTTTTCTAATTATATGATCATAATTCCAAAAAAAAGTATCATATATCACTCTCAAACTTAATTCCTAAATAAAACATTCATAAAAGTAATAAGCACATTCACTTAGAAATCATTCATCCTCAAAAATTTCAAAATCAAAACAACTCTTAACTACTAGTTAGATATTATTATTTAGAAAGAATTATTTTAAATGAAAAATAAAGCCTAATGAACTCAGATTGAAAATTAATTTTGAAAGAATTTTTAAAAATTTAACCATTGTTTAACAAAAAGACTTATATTCAGAGGGATTTGATTGGTTTAAAGCATAGATTAGCTCAGCATAAGCATAAGTTTACCCCTCCCCCACACTTAAGGGTCACATTGTTGTTCCAACAATATGAGTTTTTCATAATAAATAAATTAAAAGATTCACATTAATTTTTATTAAATTCAGTGAAATAAATTTTTCAATTATGTTCATGAATGTAACATGTAATTCATAAATATATGGTGAATAAGGTGTAATAAATTTAAAATTTCTGATTCAAACATATGTACAATATAGTATAAAAATGTGTGATAAAAATCCTACTTAAAGAACAACCAGTGAGAGGTAATTCCTCTGATAATTAATTTCTAATAGTGAGTGATTTTTAAACAATGAATTGAGTAATTAAGAAAAAAATTAGCAGATTAGCACATGCAGCAAAATTTTCCAATATTAATAAGAAAATCAATAAATCGCCGCCACTACCACACCAATGAGTCGCCATTGTGGTGACTCACCATCAGTAGTGGAACAGTGACTTATCAGTGATTTTTTTATGAAATTAATAGAGAAGAGATGAAAATTTTAAAGGAACATCCCTGATTAAATTTTATCCATTAATGCTCCACTAATAGTTCCTTGTGTTTTGAATAGAGAATTTTTCTCCTTTAGGTACACTAGCAACATATTTATTACTCTGAAAATAATAACCAGCAAGAACCAGAACATGTATCTAGAAAAAACAAAGAAGATAAAGATATAGTAAGTAATACTTTATTCAAAACAAATAAAAAAAATTAAAAATGCAAAAAACCCCTAGTTTGAATCCCATGAAGTATTGAATTTTAAGTCTTCAGTTATACTTTATTGAAAGCACAAAAATTGATTTATTGAAAGTAGTAAAATCATGGGTTTCCTCTCATGCAGTGCTAGTTTTAAAGTCCCTAGTCGGACTCCCTAGAAACTAACTAAAGTCACTAGGTGGATGTGGTTTCCTAAGTTAGAACCACCACAAGTGTTTTTTTCATTTTTTTAACAATGGATTTAAATTTTTGGGTACCTAAGCTAATGGAAACAAAAAATGAACTCTTATTATCTGTAAAAATTCACAAGAAATTCTCTTTAACTTTAAGTGACTACTCAAAGGAGTCTTCAAGTTGAGTAGAAAAATAATCACCCAAATCCACTTCCTTAGTGGTTTCAAGACATTTAGATTTAGGTGAAAAATAAATGCCTCCCTCAAGCTATACCAATAATATTTTAAGCTCACAAAGAAAAAATGAATCCAAATAATCAATCATGGAAAGTGTGCTTTATACTTCTGGAATAAATTCAGATTTGACCAAGTTGGAATTTTCATGAAGGGATAGCGGTGATCTAGATGTTTCTAAAGGTGTTTCATTATCCTTAGATATATATTTCTCAAATTTATCCCTAACAAAATCAAATTATGGGGTTCTTGTGAAAGATTTATGAGAATGATGTTTAAAAATGGTATAAAAAGAATGTTGAAAAAATTTAGAATTATTGGAACTCAAATTAAACTCCCCTTATAAACCAATCTCAGTATCTAGATGGTATTTTACACTTGAATCATTTGAGGAATGAAGTGAACAACATGGATGAGAATTTATTTGACTATTCTTGTATTTAAGTTTCACAATATTATAAATTTCTTCCAAAAGTTCCTCATCAATAAATAGACAATCAACATCTGCTGCTAAAAAATAAATTTTGCTTGAATCATCAAGTGTGTGTTCATCCTATCCTTCATGTACAAGTTCAAAAGGTTCAATCTCAAATTAAAAGTGTTTTGAGTATTGTAGTTTAGTTTTAGGGTCGAAATTGTTCATTTAGTTTCAAGAAATTCATATTATAGATTGTTCAAATTTAAAAAAAAATTCCCCAAGTATGAAAATTTTGTTTTTAATTTCAGTAAAAAAAGATTTAGAAAATGATTAATGAGAGAATAAGTAATTTAAAGCTGATCAGTTAATCTTTCCTCAAAGAACATTATGTCATCCTCTTCATCTAATAACATTTCAGAGATTATCATGTTCACAAATTCAAAACGGGTAAGAGAATTTTTCATCACAGGTTCAAGAATTTCATATTCTATGATTTCTAGTTTACTGTTATCTTCCAATATATTCCGAATTTCATGTTTAGGTTCATTATTCAATGTTTTATAAAATCTGGTTGAATATTTTTTAACATTAAAGTTCTCATTATTCTGATTCTCCTCAACCTGAGTAATTTCATTTTCAAAGTTCCTAAAATACTGAACTTTTTTAAAGCTAGTGATCATATAGAGGATAGGGAATTCATTTTCAATATCTCTTAGTTCTTTCTCAAAAAAAATCAACTCAACTCCCTTTAAGTTCTTAATATATTTATCCGTATTGATTTCTTCATCCGAAGAGTTGGTTATGTTCAAATTTTTTTATTCATCAGTTTCATATTCTTCATTGAAATTTTATTTCCCTTCCATATATTTAATCTCACAATCCACATCACTTTCTCTCTCAATTTATCCTCCAACAGATTCTTCTTCATTTATTTAAATTTATACTTGTTCCTTAAACTTTTCTTGTAATTCTAAGAACGTGTTTTATAAATTTTGGATTTGATGATATTATTCTTGAGAATTTTTAATTTGAAGTTCATGGTTTTTGTTTAACAAGAAGTTTATCCTATTATCCATTTTAGCATCTTCCTTAGTTAAAAATTGTCCAATTTTTGCTAGGAATTCAAGATTAGGCTCAAAGTGATGTTAATTTTCTTAAAAAAATTAATCTATAGTGGTTGATTATAGACACACTTCTATGAATTGTGTCCATGACACCCACAACATACACAGAAAAGTCCAGAATTATTCAATTCCTCAAATTATTCCAAACTCCTCAAACTCTCAAAAAAATGAAAAAATGGTGGGGAACAGCAACAGTAAGAAAACTAAATTATAGTGAATTAGGTCAAACACATAAATTCAATAATATTAATGAAAAAACTTGACTTTCTACTCAAGCAGTGAGAAACAATTCATAATAACTTAGTAAGAAGTTTAACAAAACTTTTAAAAAATAATATTTTTCAAAATTTAATTTTTGAATTTTTTTTTAATGTTTTTTATATGTGAATTTTTTAAAACTAATTTTTTTTGAATGTTTTGAAAAATAGTAGATCGCTTGAAGTATTCCCCAATAATGGCACCAAAACTCGAAACATCCATTGTTAAAATATTTCAAAGTTTAAAAAACTATATTTCCTACTAACAACTGTATAGTGGTTTATAGGGTCAACCCCAAGGGAAAGCTAAAATTTAGCTTGATTTTTTTTAAAAAAAACACTATTATTTTATGAGGATCCATATTATTCTATTATTTTTTATACAACAGATAATTAGAATTTTTGGAGGGATATAAATTCAAAATATCTCCCTCATGAGCAATAATGATATACACGTATAGACGTACAAAAACTCATATACACAAAAAAGGGTCACTGATACACATGTGTGTGGAGGAACATTGAACAATTGGAGGACTGAGAAAAAAGGATTTTTCCAGACTCCTACGATACTCTGTTTTCTTTCATTTTTGTGCAAAATCAGTGGAATCTTGTCAAGGAGACATTCAAAGAAATATAAGCAACCAAAGCTATTTAGATTGAGAAGGATCACAAATTTACATCTCTCTTTCTTTTCTCTTTCTATTTTAGCATACTTTCGATCTATGTTTTTTGTATTACTCTGTTTATCTATAAAACACGGTCTACTATACTAAATTAGAGAGTGCTTGACACTCACTCAATTTTTTTCATTTGTATTCCCATTTATAAATATGGAAGAGGTTGTGTGTGACCTGAAACCTTTTTATCTCATGAAGAACTGTAGAAGTGGCTCTATGACTGGACAACCTAGTGTGTTGTTGTGTAAAACCAAATCCAAGTTATGAATTAGTTTATTTTATAATAAACTATTTGAAAATTTTTGATTGCCAATTATAGGGGATTATGTCTTTTCTTGAGACTGAACCCCCTATTTTAAAAAAATTGCACCTTATTTTTTGTGCTTTATCTATTTTTTTCTTTGTTTTAATTAAAACCAATTTTTGTTTTATAAATTATTAAACAAAACTTTACTCTGATAGTTAACATAAATTATCATTTTATATACAGTTTTTGATGTGAGTAAATTAGTTTCAAAAATTAAATTATTTTAAAAAATTATTTTAATCGAGTCGTGATCAATATTTTGAGAAGATTTTCTAAAGATGAAATTATATAATTCTACAATTTTTCTTAACTAGTCATTTTTATCAAATCAGGGGTGTTAAGTTTTAGAATTGTTTTTTATAGAAATTTTATTGAAAACTCAATTCATCCCTACTCTTGAGTAATCTACTAGGACCAACATTTGGTAATAGAGCAGCTTCAAAATACATTAAATAGTGATCAATTTTTTCCAAAATGTAAGATCTTAGGTTTTTCTTGAGGTACATATCTTTTTATTTTTAGTTTAACTCCTTTTTTTCTAGTGTGAGTTCCTAATGAGATCATGAGAGTTTTGGGGGTGTTCATGGCATGTTCTAATCCTAGAACCTAACTTTTTGAGAAAAAATTTGGGTCGCACGGCTAGGAGAAACTATGTGACCCAATCCACACAGTTAGGAGTAATCATGTAGGGCTAATCAGAGGGTTGTAGGAGGCTTCATGGTTTGATGAAACCATGAAACCTGAGGTGCATGCCTGTGAAAAAAACTGTAAACTTTTTACAGAGACAAAATGCATGTTTTTCACACGTTTTTCCAAACCATGCACATGAACCATATGAGGTCTCCCTTGAAATAGAGAAGAGTGCACAGTTAGTGCACAGTTTATCCAATCGTGTGGTCAAAACATGCAATCGTGTGTGTTTGAAGAAAAATGAAATTTATTCCCTTAAAGAATTTAAAACTAAAAACCTCATTTCATTTATTCTTCTCCAGTGATAGAGGGAGTGTCCTCCTCTTATTTGAGGTATTTTGGAATCCTAAGCTAGGCTTTACTCTCGATCGTTCGTTTGAACTCAGATTCAAGAATTGTTTGCCTTGTTAGATCTAGGTCGATAAGTTCTATGTTCTTCTTGCATCGTTCTTCAATTTTCTTAGTATTGAAAGAGTTATTTTGGTGCAAGCTAATATTCCCTATTTCTAGGTTCCTTGTTCATTCTTAATTTTTCTTCCAATCTGGATCCAATCAGAGTTCGATGTTGGATGATTTCTCTATCATATGTATACAGTAGGTGGTTTATACCTTTTCTTATAAGTTTGGTGTTTTATAGAGCTAGTTGTCATGATTTTGCATGCCAGAATTTTCGGTATGGCCCCTAAAATGAATTGAATGCTTTGATTAAATTAATTGGAACCTTTTTAGATTTCCCACTAGCACCTTTGAGATTTTTGGTGATTTTTATCCTCATCATACACCATCCATGGGGTGTTTCTTTGAATCTACCCTATTTTATACCACACTATTGGGCGTGTGTGTGCTCTCCTTGTTAGAAGGATCCTTCTTAAACTAAATTATAATTTAATTGAGATAATATGAGAGATTCGATTCCTCATTTACATGTGATGATAGGTTTTTTACTTTTGATTAAATAGTTTATATGAAAATTCTTGAATAGGTTGATGAACTCATAGCATGATTATAATTGTAAATAGCTTATGAATGAATTGAGATGATAAATGGATAATGTTAGTGAATTATATGGTAGGTATACCCTTGATCTTTATTCCATTAAATTCCATGTACATTTCTAATCCATTGGTCTTAATTATAGTAGTGGGTTCCTTGGACCTGTTTACTCCTTGTATCATAATTATGTAGGATGTTAAGGGTCTTGCTACCCCTTGAATATGACTTTCTTGGACTTGAATTGGACATGGTCTATTGACATGATCCTTGGAATCTTACCAAGTCATTACTAAGTTTCCATGGAGATGCTCTTGGGATTAGACGTTGATGCCTCAGTCTTCTATACCATGGATTCGTCCCTTCATGGTATGAACCTTTTGATTACATGGCATGGCCATTGTGGATACTTTTGATTATACAGTGTGGTTGTGATGGATGTTATATGAGATTAAACTAAAAGACCATTGTGGATACTTCATCATGTTTTATAGATATCCCTGGTATGGGTATTTGATTACAGTGGTTATATTGGATTGTATCACACCTGTTATTTCGATTTACATTTTCCCTTGTTTAAGGGAGCTTGAATATTGTTTGTAGGGAGCCTTGTTTGGCTGGACAATATCACATATGCCTTGGGAAATTTACTTTTAGTACTCTTATACCTGTTGTATATATTGAACACTGCTAATATTATTATACACAAATTGGTTTTTCTATAGGTACCATTAGTGGTGGCCTACTGAGTGTTATCTCACACCCTATTTGGGACTTAATTGGGAAACCATAAAGATTTCATGGATGTAGTTAGTGATTGGGGTAAGTTCCCACTGTATGATGTTTGATTTTTCTATTCTTAGAATTAGGGGATCATGAGACAAAGCTATGCTCTTGATGCTAGATCAGATAGTTCCTTTTTGGACTTTTTTGTATTTTGATTCATGTATTATACTGGATGCTTGTATACCTATTCTATTTCTTTTTAGAGGCATGAAATGACACATCATTTTTTTTATGATATTACCTTTGTCTTTGTTTATTTATTGTTGTCCTGAATGTTTATCTTCTAACTTGGTTTATATTAAGATTTTGTTATTGACTGTTATTATTATTCCACTATGTTAAACTCTAAAAATAGGACATAGTATCCCCACAGACACACCCTAGGACCTTGCAGCTATTCATTAGCCTCTGGTGTATAGGGAGGTGCACTTGAGGCTATGTGACCCACCTTCTTAGGGCACCGTTTAATGAAATTTCGGTCAGGATGTTACAAAGTGGTATCATATCATTCTCTTACTAGATTTTCTATTTTGAGACTATATACAAGATATTAGTAAGATATTTGAATTTGGTAATGATTTATTCCTGGGAGTATCTAACCCACATTCAAGGAAAAACCAAATTTCTTGTAATGGAAATTGGTGTTTTCTAGATTTTATCTATTACTATTGGTTTTATTCCACCATTGGGTGATGCACTTGATGTTTGATGTTATTATGATTAGATATTTTTATACTTGGACTAATGAGATGAAGGTAAGGAATCATAGATCATGCATCATTTTAGGAACATTTTAGAATTCACATGCCATGCCTTATTCTATGCCATATAGGATGCATGGCTTGAATTCATGAATACTTGATGTGTGCCTTGTGTGATATATCTGCAATTGATTAAATTATTTGTGAAATACCTTGAGAAA
Organism: Viscum album; assembly: GCA_963277665.1. Classification (NCBI taxonomy): domain Eukaryota; kingdom Viridiplantae; phylum Streptophyta; class Magnoliopsida; order Santalales; family Viscaceae; genus Viscum; species Viscum album. The sequence continues at coordinate 1,187,451,932 of OY728130.1, read as the reverse complement.
ACATAACTGATACTTATTGTAATTATATTAACATAAAAGTTTTTTCTTGTATAGGCTAAAGAAAACACCTTAAACAGATAGTTATGGCACATTGATCCATGGACCATTGGCTGCATTGTGCCAAAATGTGTTATTGTTTGGGTTAAATGAACACTACACTTCAATTTATAAGGATTATAGGCCCTTATAAATTGGAGAATGGTAATCTATATAATTCAACCATTTTAAAGAGAATTATTATATAAATGAGAAAGAATTAAAATAAAATTGAAATTGTGAAACAATGAACTTGACCTAGACCTGACTTTAGAGTGGGCAGTGGGCAGTGTCTCCAATTCTTTTTATGGTTGTTTCTTTTTTCCTTAACCTGGATTTAGGAGCAGGAAGAGGGGTGTGGCTTATTTTTAGTAAGGCTTTAACTAATACAACACTTTTAACTATGATCTTGACATTAATGATCTTTTATGAGGCATGTGATTGTCATTGTAGATACATACCACAACAACAACCTCTAATTGTGTGCTAGGAGGGTGGTGAAGACCATGATCTAAAGGTGGTAGGCCCTAGGATACAAGCATATCCTCTTGTAGTTCCAGTTGTAACACCCATGGTTGTACTAGATACTGGTGAAAAGGCCCAATTCTGTGATCATTTTCTATGCTATATGCAAAATTTTCAGGGATCACCACAACCTGCCTCATTTACGATAGAGCTGATGTGAGTGTTCCAGCAGCAGGATCCTCTCAATTTTTATGGGTATGGCAGTCCACTGGTTGCTGAGTTGTGGTTTGAGACTACCTTTTTGATCTTCGAGCATCTGGAGGCACCTCCTAAGAGGAGATAAAATCTCGCAACATATATGCTTCAGGGAGTAACTAAGCACTAGTGGGATTGTTTGAACCAGGTTGATGCACTGAGAGATATGGTTTGGGTGATTTCCAAACCAGGTTCTATGACTACTTTTTTCTTGAGACCCTAAGAGCTAAAAGTTCTGGTGAGTTTATGTGTCTGGAGAAGTGTGTGATAACTGTTATGGAGTATTCCGTATGCTTTATATATTTTCAACACTTTGCAAAGATTTATCTTGATAATGAGAGATTGAGGGTGGGATGCTTCGAGGAAGGTCTTAATCGTGTTTTTTGATCATAGGTGAATGTGTTTCGTTTAACTATTATTACAGATATAGTGAATCAGGTGATTATTACTTACTGAAAACTTAGGGAAGCTGGGGGTGCAAAGCAGGTTAGTTCAGCCTCTCAACCCAGTGGTTCAGCTTCCAGTGGTTGGAAGTGCTATTTTGAGGCTTATCATGAGTTAAGTACTAGCCAGGCTATTAGTGTTGGAGGTGCAGTCTTCTGGTGTCATTGTGGGAGATGTGGACATATGATGAATCAATGCGATTGAGACCCATTCGATTGTCGATGTTGTGGGATAATGGGTCGCATACAATGTTTTTGTAGGACATTCCCTCCAATAATTAGTGGAAGGGGATCAAATCTGACTCTAGGTTCAGGAGCGGTATTTATAGCTCCATGTCAAGCTAAGATATGGAGTAGTACCGGTCACTCAATCCGAGGTGTTGGTCATGGATGAGGTATCTATGCACTAGTTGTACCTAGACAACATAGTGGACCTACTATGGGTAGTGAGGTTGTGTAACAGGACCATGACTTAGGCCATATATATTTTGTACAACCTACCCCTGGGGAGTAGAGTGCCAGGGCATCTAAGGTGAGAGGTACAATCTTCATGGACTCTACTCTAGCATCTGATATTTCTGAGATAGGTGTATCCCATAGTTCCATATATATACCTATTGTGGAGATTTGTGGGCTATTTGTTCAGTTTTATGACAACATGATGTCCTTGGATACTCTGTTGGGAATTACAATGGAGGGTGTACACTAGTACATGGAGTTACCCTTGATATTGGTAGGTGTTTATTTGTGTTGGATCATTTTTTTCCTTAATATGGCTAGTTTTTAACACATACTTGGGATGGACTGGATAGTTTCTTATCAATCCCATGTTTATTTCTATTGCTAGAGGGTGGCCTTCACATCCTCAAAGGGCAGTTTTTTTCTTCACAAGGGTGAATGGGATGTCCAGGAGTTCTGATTTGGAACCAAATATCATGGGTTAGGAGGGATGATAGCCTAGATTTTTTGTTTTTATCTAGATTATCAGGGAATACATCGAGTGGACTTCTCTCTATTGGTTGATCGTTTCAGGGAAGTTTTCCTAGATAAATTTTCTAGTTAACCTCCTAAGAGAGAGGTGGAGTTCTCTATAGATCTAGTGCTAGTAGATGCACCAGTATCCATTTATCCTTATAGGATGACTACTATGATGTTGCGGGATCTCAAGAGGTAGCTAAAGGATTTAGAATCAAAGGGTTTTATTCGACCCATCACTTATTTATGGGGTTTTCTAATCTTTTTTGTGAAAAAGACGGATGTAACTCTCAGCCTATGTGTGAATTATTAGAAATTGAAGTTGTTAGAAGTTAATAACTTGTATCATTTACCACAAATAGATGATTTCTTCTACTATCTCCAAGGATATTGGGTTTTTTTATGATTTATTTGAGATCGGGTTATCACCAGGTATGTTTTCGCCCTACAGACATACCTCACACAAATTTTCATAGCGGGTATCATCTATAATAGTATCTGGTTATATTGTTTGGTCTGACAAATACACCAACAATTTTCATGGTGCTGAGGAACTGAGATTTCCATCCTTATCTATGTTTGTTTCTAGTGGATTTTAGGGACGATATCTTGGTGTATTCTCACAATCAACATGACTATGCTAAACATCTTGAGATCATTTTTGATACACTGAGATAGAATCAATTATATTATAAGCTCACAAATTTCTACTTCTTGAGGGATAAGATTCACTTTATAAGTTATATAATCTTAGAGACAGGAGTATTAGTTGACCTAGAAGAGGTGAGAGTTGTAGTTTCTTGGGAGCATCCTAAGAATGTATTTGACATACGGAGTTTCTTAGGGTTATCTAGATATTACAGGCATTTCATACATGGATTCTCATTCTTGTAAGAACCTCTTATGGTCTTGACTAGAAGGGTGTTAATTTTTTATGGTCAGATACCTGTGAGACAACCTTTCATTAGCTGAATGGGAGACTGACTTCAGTACCGGTCCTGATTCTACTAGATCTGGGTAGGAGATACATTGTGTATTGTGATGCATCAGGTATTAGGATAGGGTAAGTTTTGATGCAAGAGGAGAGAGTCATGGCATACGGGTCTCGTCAGTTGAGTCCATATTATAGGAACTACCCGATGCATGATCTTGAGTTAGCCATTATTGTACATACTTTGTGTTTTTGGAGGCATTATTTATTGGAATAGTGTTTTGTAGTGTACACGGACCACAAAATTCTCAAGTATATATTTACACAGAAGAATATAAATATGATTCAATGAATGTGGGTTGAGTACCTACAATCCTCTGACTTTGAGTTTGCCTAAACACCTGAAAAAGGCAATGCAGTTACTGATCCACTGAGTAGGAGGACTCAAATACAGGTAGTTCAGAAGGCTAGTAGCGAGTAGTAGAATATGACCATGTTTTTATAGATTCACTGGAGGTGAAGGATATTTGTGTCCAAAATTTCCTTTATTCATTAGTTTTGACTTCCACTCTTCTGGATAGAGTGAGGATGAGACAAATATTTGATTCAGAGGGCCTAGTCCTACGGGAGAGTGTGGAAGGCGAGGAACTGTCTCCTAGTTAGAATGTGTGCGAGGATGAAATTATATGTATTAATAGTCACATTTGGATTCTAATAGATATATGTGAGGAGATAATATGGGATTTTCATGCCTCAATTTTGGGCAGTTCATCCTGGCATTACCAAGATGTATCGTGACTTGCATTGTCAATGTTGGAGTCCATGGATGAAACGTAAGGTAGATGATTTTGTCACAAGGTGTTCCACCGGTCATTAGGTGAAGTAAAAACATTAGTGACCAACAAGGCTTTTGCAATAGTTACCTATTCCTAAGTGGAAATGGGATGATTTTGCGATGGATTTTGTGACTGGGTTTCCAAGTTCACCTTGAGGTAGTGAAGTAGTGTGGGTTGTTGTGAACAGGTTCATGAAGGTTGCTCATTTCCTGCTGATCGGGGAAACCTTCTCAGTAGATGATATTGGGATATTTTATATCTGTGAGATTGTGAACCTTCATGGGGATTCTCATACCATTTTATTAGATAGGGATGTTTGGTTTACATATCGATTTTGGAAAATTCTATAGGGGAATTGGGTACACAGGTTCTTCTGATCATTACATACCACCCTCAGACTAATGAATAGTTAGAGTGCATGATTCAGGTGCTTGAGGACATGCTGAGAGCATTCATCCTGGATTTTGGTGGCTCTTGAGCGATACATATAGACCTAGTTGAGTTCACATACCAAAATAGCTATCAGGAAACTATATATATGGAACCATATGAGGCTTTATACAGTAGTCCATGTTGATTACCCTTGTGCTGGCTAGAAGCAGGAGAGATAGCTTTACTCAGACCTTGTCTCATTCAGGATACTTCAGAATAGGTTCATTTGATTCAAGATTGGATGACTGTTGTATAGTCTAGACATAAATCTTACTCTAATTGTCATTAGTGACCTATGGAGTTTGAGGTCAGGGATTGGTTCTTTTTATGCATCTCATAGAGGTTGGGACACAAATGGATTAGAAGATATGTTAATCTTTCCCCATGATATATTGGGTTGTTTGAGATTCTGGAGAGAGTCGGGCTGGTAGCCTATCGGTTAAAGTTACCTTAGATGTATCGCGATATGCATGACTTCTTCTATGTATCTCATTTGTTCCATTATCAATTAGACCCATCTCATGCTCTATAGCTGGATGAGGTGGAGTTATAGGTAGATGTGTTATTTGAAGAGAATCCTATTCATATCATTGATAGGAGCATAAAGGTTCTTCGAGGTTGGTCAGTTTCTTTAGTACGGGTGTTATGGTAGCATAACCATTTATAGGATGAGACTTGGGAGCAGGAGGCTGACGTATGTTCTCAATGGATTAAGTTATTCTTAGGTGATTCTTGACCACCCTTGGAAGGGAAATTCTAGGAATAATTTATTTAAGGGGGAAGAATGAAATATCTTGAGTTTTTTTTAGGTAAAAATCATTTTATTTTCGATTTAACTCCATGTTTTTGGCATAGTGTGAGTGCCTAATGAGATCAGGGGATTTTCAAGAGTTTCTGGGGGTTGTTCGAAGCCCGGAGCCCAACTTCTAGAGAAAAATAGTTATACTAAACGTTTAGGACAAACTTTGTGACCCAATCCACATAATTAGGAGTAACTATGTGGGTATGAACAAATGGATGCAGGATGTTTCACTATTTGAGGAAACCATTCCACCAAATATGCACGCCCATGTGAAAAACTATATACTTTTAACATAAGAAAAATTCATGGTTTTTTAATGGTTTTCTAAATCTTGAACATGAACCATGTGAGGTCCCCCTTGAGACAGAGAAGGGATTACGATTGGTGCATGGTTTGGCCAATAGTGTGGCCAAATCATGCGACCATGTGTGTTTGAGGAAAAATAAAATTTTGTCCCTTAATGAGTTTAAAACTAAAACCCACCCTTTATTTATTTTTCTCTAGAAATAGAGAGAGATTAATCCTACCTTTTGAGATCTTTTTAAAGCTTAAACTAGGATTCACCCCCAATCATTTGTCTAGACTCAGATTCAAGCAATGTTTGTCTCATTGGATCTGCACCGGTAAGTTCTATGTTTCTCTTATATTGTTCTTTTTTTGTCTTCATATCAAAAAAATTATTTAGGTTCAAGCTAATATATTCTATTTCTAGGATCCTTGCCCATTATTATCTTTTCTTCCAATATGAACAAAATCAGAGGTCGATACTGGACGAGTGCTCTACCACATATATATTGTAGGTGGTCTATACCTTTTCCCACAAGTTTGGTGTTTTATAGAGCTAGTTTCCAGGATGTTACACCCTAGGATTTCCATTGTTTTCCCTAAAATTAATTGAATTCCTTGATTAAATAAATTGGAAATTGTTTAGGTTTCCCACTAGTACCTTTGAGACTGTTAGTGGTTGTTATCTCTAACCTAGGTCACTCATGGGGTGTGTCTTTATATCTTCTCTATTTTATACTACACCATTGGGAATGTGTGAGCTTTCCTTATTAGAGGGATTGTTTTTAAACAAAATGAGAATTGAATTGAGATGTTAGGAGAGAGTTGATGTCTCCTTACCATGTGATGACATATTGTTTAATTTGTATTAAATGTTTTATATGAGAATTGTTGAATGGGTTGGTGAACTCGTACCATGTTTATAATTTAAAATGGCTTGTGAATGAATTGAGATGATAAATGGATAATGTTAGTGGATTACTTGGTTGGTAAACCTTGGATCTTGATTCCATTGGAGGCCATAGATATTTTTACTCCATAGGCCTTGATTACGGTAGCGGATTCCTTGTGCATGTTTACTCCTTGGATCCTCCATAGGATTCCAAGGGCCTTGATACCCCTTGGATTTATCTTTCTTGGACTCACATTGGACATGGTCTGTTAACATGATCCTTGGAATCCAACCAAGTTGTTATCAAGTTTCCATTGAGATGCTCATGGGACTCGATGTGGATGCATTGGTCTTATATACCTTGGATCCATCCATTCATGGTCAAACACTTTTGATTACACATCATAGAATTTTTGAATAATTTTGATTATATGGAGTGGTCATAAGGGATGTTATAAGATATTACATGGAAAGTTCATTATGGATAGTTCAAAATGTTTTACAAATAGCCCCGGTATGGGTATTGGATTGTAGTGGTTAGACTAGACTGTATTACACCTGTTATTTGTATTTAAAGATTACCTTGTTTAAGAGAGCTTGAATATTGTTTGTAGGTTTCCTTGTTTGGATAGAAAATATCATATATGCCTTGGGAACTTTACTTTTAGTACTTCTTTACTTGTTGTATATATTGCACACTGCTTAGATTATTATACAAAAACTAGATTTGTTATAGAAATCATCGATGGTGGACTACTAAGTTTTATCACACACCCTGTTCAGGCCATTGTTGGGTACCCAAACAGACTTCATAGATGCAGGTAGTGATCAAGGCAAGTTCCCACTGTATGATGCTTGATTGTTCTATGCTTAAGATCAGAGTAACACATGACCGAGCTATGATCATGATGCTAGATGGGATAGATCCTTTTTGGTCTTTTTGGTATTTGGATTCATGTATTATATTGTATGCTTGTATACCTATTTCCATGTTTTTTAGATACATGTCATGTTACACCATTCTGTATATGATATTACATCTAGCTTTATTTATTTATTATTGTCTTGGATGTTTATCTTCTATCTTGGTTTAGATTATGCTTCCTCTATTTAATGTTATTATTATTCCACTGTGTTACACTCTAACAAGAGGGAAAAATCTCCCCACAGACACACCATGGGCCCTCGCTGCTAGTCATCACCCTCTGGAATACGAGGAGGTGCACTTGAGGCCATGTGACCCAACTACTCTTGGAATTGTTCAGTGGAATCCTGGTCAGGACGTTACATAAAAGATCTTAAAATTTATGTTTTTATAAATTTATATCTTTATGGATAAAAATAGACAAGAAGGAACTATCACTAATTGACCTACTTATTTTAATGGAACTAACTATTCCCAATGGAAGATTACAATGAAAATTAATATAGAGAGAACGGAGTTTGATATTTGGAATGCTATTGAGAATAAATATGAAATACCTAAATCTCATAGAAAATATCTGAGTGATGCCACTAATGCTTCTTATGAATTTAATTATAAAGAAATGAATTCATTGTATTGTGCTTTGGGGGAAGATAAATTTAATAGAATATTTACTTGTTCAACTGCTTTTGAAATTTGGGACACTCTTGTTACTTCACATGAAGGAACTTCAAATGTTAAAGAAATGTGTTTGAATACTTATACTATTAAATATTATACATTCAAAATGAAGCTTTATGAATGCATTTTTGTCATGTATCTCGGGTTTAATGAAATATTCAACTCTATGCACACACTTGGAAATACAATTGCTGACAAGGATCAATTAATGTGACTTTTGAGATTCCTACCAGACATGTGGAGAGGAACCTCTATTTCCATAAGGTAATCATGTTACATTAGTATATTTTCAGTGAATGAAATCATTGGAAAACTCATGATGTGTGAATAGTAACTACAAGTTAACAAGGAAGAAGATGATGAACCCAAGTGGAAGTCAGTAGCCTTTAAGACTTCAGACACAATACTAAAAGAGAAGATCAAAGATGAAAGTTCAAGTTATGATGAATCACCATATGACATTGATGATAAAATGGATCACCTTTCCAGATGGTTTAAAAATATCTACAGGAGGAATAAATTATTCACAAAAACCAATTACAAAGGTAAGTATGATGATAATAGAAATTGAGGAAAATAATGAAAAAAAGGTTGACTCCAACAATGAAGTAACCTACTACGAGTATAATAGAAAAGGACACGTTAATGTAGACTTTCATAAGTTAAAATATAATAAAAAATATGAGGAAAAAATAAAAAAGTATAAAAAGGATATGAAAGCCACTTAGAGTGCTTCAAAAGACAACTTAGGTGATTCAGACTCGAGTAGTGTAGACAAAAATGACGAATCCAATATGTGTTTTGTGAAAAACACATCTGAGGTATAAAATTTTTTCTTGAATCTCTTGCATATATTTTTAAACTTTTTGAAAATGAAAATGAAGTAAAAAATATGACCAGTGATTTATTTGAATACTACAATATTTTGGAAGAACAATTTAATGAACTGAAAGATAAATTTAAAATTCTAAAGAATCAGTAAGTTTTGTTTGCTCACATTAAAATTGATTTTTTTATAGAAGGATAAGAATGATCAACTATTAAAATAAATAAATTAACATGAATTTTCTAATGATAAATTGAATAAATATCTATGAAGATTCACTAATGGTAAAAAAAACCCTAACCCAGCTGCTTGGTCAGAAAACCACTCCAAGGTATGCTGTTGGAATTGGTTATCAGCCTAGACAAAGAAAAATTTATAAGAAAAAAATTGTTCCTAATTCTTGTTATGATAGTTCTATTAATACCTCATATTCTTCTAGACCTAATAAAATTTTAATTTCTGAAAGTATAAGGTCTACTTATAGGAAACCAATTAAACAACTTTGGATTCCTAAAATACTTATTGCTAAAATTTTAGGACTCAAGAAAATATGGGTACCAAAATCATTTCATGCATAAACTATGTTGTAGGAAACCTGCTTGAAGAGTACCAGTAAGAATATATGGTATCTAGATAGTGGATATTCCAGACATATGACTAGGGACTACTTAAGTCTCTTGGGTGATGTTTTTGATCTTCTGAAAACCCTTTCAAATTACCTTCGTCATGTTTTAAGGATCCAAGTGTAGAATCCCTCTATAGGTGATCCACATGAGCTCCTTTGATCTATGAGCAACACCTATTGATTTTCGGGTGCTAGCATGGAAAATAAATAGTCTTGAATTATTTATCTTGATTGCTCCAAGATCCTTTGGGCTTGAAAGAGTTATTCTCTTTCTTGAGAGGAATAGAGGAGAAGTTACAGAGAGAGAGAGAGAGAAGTTCGTTGGGCACAACGTTTCTTTATTCTCAATTTTTTATTAGCCCTATACAATAGACATAATCATCTATTTATAGAGTTAGGTTTTAGGATAAAATATTATTTAATTACATGTAGGCTCTTAAATAATATAATAATATTTATTAAACCTCATGAAATAATAATAATAATAATAATTTTTTTATAGTGAATGCACTAACTTGAGTAATAACAAATATTATTTAACTAACTTGTAAATTAATATTTGTCATCGGACATAGTCTTGGTCAATTAGAACTCCTCGACATTTATTTAATATCCTAATAAGGCTTTATTCATGAATAAATATTTTATGTACAAACCAACAAACAAATATTTATTAAATATTCTATAAAATAAATAAATAAATTTTATTCACAATCTAATGAATAAATATTTATTTAATTTACTTGATCAATAAAACTTGAATAAAATTATCCCTCGGTCTGGAAAATAATATTTATTCCATTAATTAAATTCAAATAGAATTTAATTGAGATCAATGGAAACACTTGTGTGTGACCCTTCAGGATCCTTTCTCGTTGGCATTAGGCGAGCTTGCCTAAAGTCCTAGATTACTATCTAGAAATGGGCCAAGGCACCCAAAAGAAATAAGTTTATGTCGCAACATTGACAACCACATACGAATTCTCACTGTATAATATAATCACTTTTTCTCAATATATCATCAAGCTAGTTTCACATTCATGTCATCAACCTATATGCTTGATATGTCTTTCTTTTACTATCTGAAATAAACATCATTACATCATGACCATGGAATTTAATGTGAGTTATATTTTAATCAAAGGGATGAGATATCAAATTTCATAATGATGGAAGAGAAAAATTCATCCTCAACTTATTAATCAACAACATTTCATTCATGATGCACCCAACGTATTCAACTTCGTCATGAATTATTATCATCACGGTTTACGAAATACATCTAAATGTGTGAGTTATAACATGAATTAATAATAATCTTAAAGTATAAGGACCATTACACACTGTAATGACCTGAACTTTTTAATTATATTTGTTTCCTAATTTTTTGGTTATAATTAAAATGTGACCATTGTGTTTCGACTGTTATATGACCGTTGGTCAATATGACCATTGGAAACTATAATATTAACGTTGTGTTTTTATAAATACAGTTATCTTGGTTAATTAATACAGAAAGAAGATTGAATGGCCTCATCCAGTAGACTCGATCCATATGAAGCCCATCTGTTGGAGCTTGGGAAGGAGGTAGTATCACTGCGCTTTGCTCTAGACCAAGCCCAAGACGAACTTCAACGTATGAAGCTTGAACGGAATCACCTAAGGGAGAAGTTCAAGCTGATAGAAATCACCACTAGGGAAATGTTGTTCGAGCCACCCCAAGATTCTATCACCATAACACACCTAACACTTAGGTCCTGTGCTGGTGTTATAAGGGGCTATGTAACGAGACCTTAGCTGCTTTGTGTAATCCTTTTATAAATAAAATTGTTATTTCTTCTTATGGAAAATTTTGTGAATTTCAAATATCCGAATAAATATTGGATGTGTATTATTGATGAATTTAGGAAAAAAGGGTGTTCTAAAATATTTTTGTATTCATTAAATAATTAACAATGTGAAATTATTTTTAAAAAATGGTCTTATACGGTTGTGATTAGTGAGAAATTTAGAGTCTAATAAGACCAGCTTGGTTTTTAGTGAATAGTAAAGTAGGAATAGTAACATACCCATGTGAATAGTAATGAATATTAATGAATATTAATTTGACCAAAAAAATAGAAACTTCACCCATGAATGTATAACTACATTTTAGACATCTTAAAAGTGAAAAAACGATCATAGTTTAAGTTTTGGTATTTTTATATGCCATAAATATTTTATTTAAAATTTTATAATTAATTTAATAATTTAAAATGGAAATGTATCTTCATAAAATTTAATCATAAATTGTTACTTTATTTTCTTATGGTTATACGATAATTTTATGGGACCTTGATTACTTTTTTAAGGTGTTACAAAATGAGTTATGGTTTTAAAGTTGTATTTTTGGAATAAATAATGATTTTATTTAAAAATTAAATTAAAAATGTTTAGAAAATTATTTTTATAAAATTTAATTAATTTTTTATTTTCGAGCATTGATATTTGGTTAGGGTGAATTTTTGGGTTTTTTCTGAAACAGTTGAATTTTCGGTGAATAGTAAAAATGCAGTTTTGAGTTTCAGGTGTTTAATGACATCATTAATGATATAATAATTATGTAAGATTTCTGATAGACTTATGAATAGTGATATATTCTATGAGGTCTCTCAAGTGGCCAATACCATGGGCAAATACCATGGTCAAGCCCATGGTTTTGAAAATACCACCGATGAGGTGTCCCTTGGAAATTAATAATTTATTCACTCACTTATCCTATAAATACCAAGACATTTCCCTCATTCATTTCATTCCAAAATCATCCTCAAAGAATTTCTGGTCTCCTTACCTCCCAAGGAGTCCTCCCAATGTTCCCTCAAGCCTCCCAAGGTCCCGACCTTCAAGCTTTCGAAGTTACTCTTCAAGGTAAGGGATCCTTTCACCCTCCTCTTTTTAAGTCATGAATTCCTTTATGTTGTGTTTTCTAGTTTCCATCTCTTTATGTTGAGGGTATGTTATTATATGTTCTTATTACTGTCTATTTCATTTCCAAATTATTAGAGACCATTTCTTCTCTCATCAGATTGTTTTCTGAATTTTTAAGTGACGTCGTTAGGCTGTCGAATTTCTCGTAAAAGAAATCGCATCTTCTCTTTTCTTTCATGTTTCCTTTTCATGTGGTATGTCATTAAAATATCCATACCATGATCTTATCTCCATGTTATTATGTATTTATATTTTAATATGAGTTATTTATTAGTGGGTTACCCTTGTACCCTCTCTTTTTATTATTTTCTAAAACCATGTTAAATAGCTGTTATGCTGTAGAAATTTCGTCTCAAAATTTCTATCTCTTTCTCTCAAGAAATTCCCTTGTTTATTTATGTGAATACCCAGACCTATTTCATTTCTATGGGTGTTCATAAATATATAAAGATGGTGTATTTTATTCTGTAATTGACATTCATATAACCCTCACTCCCTTTCCATGGGTTGTAAATGATATAATGATCTTGTTTTTAAGAGCTTTTAAAACGTCATGATTTTGAAATGAAACCCATTTATTTTATTCTCTATGTGTTATTTATGAGATATTTTATTATGATCTATGTGGATCACATGTAAGTAAAGATATATTAAGGTTGCGCCCTGTTAGCGCTCCAATGCATTGGGTAAATAATTAATCTCTAGAGATGACAAGTTTCACGATACCTTGGTGAATAACCTTGGTAATTTTTTGACACCTTGGGGATGGACCTTGGTGATATTTTCATGAATGTCTAAATAAAATGTTGTAGCCACATATTCAATTTATGATTCAAGTTCTTTTCATTATGATATTCCTATACTTCCATTGCTCATGTCCTTATGTTTTTATTCAAGTTCTTATTGATGTCACAAGTAAATTGATTCCCTTGTTTACCCTTACTGGGCCCTATGCTCACCCTTTCCTTTGAATGTATGTCTCCGGGTTATGAGATGAAGTATTTTTACTTAGGATGAACTTATGATGAAGTCATACAAGTGGATTAGAAGAATGTTTTATGTTCTTTCTCATGTATTATGTTCCTTATTTTCAAGATACTAGACTTTAAATATCCTCTGTTTGTAAAATGTAATGAAAAGTTATGTAATAAAAAGGTGGGATGCCATAGTTGGTATCAAAGGATGGTTTAGTTATTTATGGAAATTAGGCTATGAAATCTTTAGGAAGAATCCTATAGAAAAGTTTAAATATAGGAAAACTTCCTGGTATTTTGGTGAATATTGAGTAAGTGGTTTATCAAACAAATATATCTCTGTCTGGATACAAGCAGGTAGAGGTGGCTCTGGCATAGATGTACATAGGGGTAAACCTGAAAACACCACTTTGAACTAGACTCGAATAGGAACTGGTGCATGACAATGGGCCTTGCTGCACTCTTGGTTATGACACTCCCGGGGGATATGTTTGGTTAATCACAATCTTTTTATAAATCATTATGAAGAAATTATAGAGAAATGTAATTGTTTAAGCATAAAGTTTTAAGATATAAAATCCTTTATAGTTAAAAGATTCATAAATGAAATAAGTTTCTCACTAAGGTATTATTATTTTAGAAAATGACGGGAAATAGGAGGAACCGTACAAATGGTGACCGTAATGGACCATGCACTAATGGCCCTCCGATGGAAGCCAGAATGGAAACATTCATGCGAATGATTAACCAACTAACTCAAGTTATGGGAAATAACTTGAATCAAGCTGAGAGACCGATATCACCGTGAAGGGAACAACATTCTGTTGAGTCCTTTATGCGTCAATGACCACCAACCTTCAGTGGATCTACTGACCCATTTATTGCTGAGCAGTGGATCAGCTCCATCGAAAAGATCTTTTCTGTGCTCCGCTGTTCAGAGCAAGAGAAGGCCACCCTCGCCGTCTATCGCTTAGAAGGGGAAGCTGATCAGTGGTGGGAACTGATTAAAAACATAAGGACAAGAGTGTAAGTTGAAGCTTTGGAGTGGGAAGAGTTTAGAGGGATCTTTTTCAGTAAGTATTTCCCTCGTTCCATGAGAACAAGAATGGAGAAGGAGTTTCTCGAGCTGAAGCAGAAGGAGAACGAATCTATTGGAAGATATGAGATGAACTTCGCCCTACTTTCACGATATATCTCTAGATTTTTCATGGATCCAAATAGTAAGGTTGATAGATTCTTCAGTGGACTGAGACCTCATCTGCGGAAGAATCTAGCTAACCGAGACTATGACAGCTATGAGGAGATTGTGCGAAGTGCGATGAAGGTTGAACTAGAGTTTGGTGAGACGCAATGGTCTCATAAATCAAGTGACAAAAAGAGATTGATGAAGCCCATATTAGGGAGGTACTTTGATCAAGGAAGAGGAGGCAAGAAAGTGCAATGTCCCACGTGTAATAAATGTGGGAAGAATCATTTGGGGAACTTCCTGCTTGGGAGCAGGAAATGCTACAAGTGTGGAAGAGATGGCCATATTGCGAGGAATTATCATAGTGAGGTGAAACCTAAACTTCCAAACACTAACAATAAGGGGAAGATGGTGCAGGCCCTACCTGATGTCCACTGCTTTAAGTGTAGACAACTTGGGCAATTTTCCAATAAATGTCCAAATCTGAGGGTAGTGGAGGGGAACCACCATCGGCCTCAGCAAAGGCCAAGGGAGAAAGGTCGTGCTTTTGATATCACGACAACTGAAGTTGAAGCTCTAAATGATGTGGTAGCAGGTACTCTTGTTGTTCTCTCAAAGCTATCAAGTACTTTGTTTGATTATGGTTCTACGCACTCCTTTATTTCCTCCAAGTTTGCAAAGAATTTAGAATCAACCCCCGACTTTCTAAAATTAGAGTTATCAGTCAAGACTCCTAGTGGGATTATCCAAGCATCATCAGTGTTTAGAAACTCTAGTATTTTCTTTGGTGAGAAAAATCTTATCAAAAATCTAGTAGTCATTCCCATGCTGGAATTCAACATTATACTAGGGATGGACTGGCTCTCAAAGTATAATTCTAAGATCAAATGCAGAAGTAAGGAAATATCAGTAGTCTTGAATGGAAAACCTATAGTTATCTTCCAAGGAGAGATATCTCATCTTGATCTTTATCTAGAAGAACCTCCTATATCCTTCTTTATGGAGTTGATCGGTGAATAAGAAGAAGGAAATGAGAGTTTGAGGATAGAAAATGTACCCATCATCCAGGAATACATTGATGTATTTCCTGAGGAGTTGCCTGGACCTCCCCCAGAAAGAGAGGTAGAGTTCTCCATTGAACTCGTACCCGGATCTCATCCAATATCAAAGACCCCCTATAGGATATAAAATGTGGATCTGGAGGAATTAAAGAAACAACTCCAAGATCTTTTGGAGAAGGGGTTTATCCGACCAAGTGTGTCTCCTTTGGGAGCACCTATTCTCTTTGTAAATAATAATGATGGATTGATGCACCTATGCATTGATTAGAAATAACTGAATGGAATCACAGTAAAGAACAAATACCCTCTTCCAAGAATTGATGACTTATTTGACCAACTTCTTGGGGCTTAATTCTTCTCTAAGATTGATCTTCGATCTGGTTATCATCAATTGAGGGTGAAGAAAGAATATATTCCAAAAACTGCCTTTCGATCAAGATATAGGAATTATGAGTTTGTTGTTATGCCTTTTGGACTGACTAATACACCTTCTATTTTTATAGATTTGATGAATAGAGTCTTTAAAGACTACCTTGATAACTTTGTGTTAGTTTTTATTGATGATATTATGATATATTCCAAAAGTTGTAAGGAGCATGAGGATCATCTGAGGGTTATTTTGAAAACTCTACAGAAGGAGAAACTTTTTGGAAAGTTTAGTAAATGTGATTTCTGGTTACAAAAAGTTGCTTTCTTGGGGCACATTGTTACTAATGAAGGAATCACAGTTGACCCTGTGAAGACAAAAGTTGTAGAGGAGTGGACTCAGCCTATAACAATAACTGAGATTTGTAGTTTCTTTGGATTAGCAGGATATTATAGGAGGTTTGTGAAAAAAAATTCACGACTTTCTAATCCATTAACCAAGTTAACTCGAAAAGGGGTCAAGTTCATTTGGACAAAGGAGTGTGAGGAAATTTTCTAAGAGCTGAAGAAGAGATTGGTTACTGCACCTATGATAACTCTGCCCTCAAGTGGAGAAGGATTTGTTATTTTCAGCGATGCATCTATGAAAGGGCTTGGGTGCATCCTCATGCAAAATGAAAAGGTCATTGCTTCTGCATCTCAACAGTTGAAGACTCGTGAGGAGAACTATCCTACGCATGATCGGAGCTGGCGGCGGTCATTTTTGCTCTGAAGATATGGAGGCACTATCTTTATGGGGAGAAATGTGATATATACACAGACCATCAAAGTTTGAAGTATATTTTTACACAAAAGGAATTGAACATGAGACAAAGGAGATGGTTGGAACTCCTTAAAGACTATGATTTTTCAATTCATTATCATCCTGGAAGAGAAAACAAAGTCGCGGATGCATTAAGAAGGAATGACCCAGATGTTCTTTCCATGATGAGGATTCAAAAAGATCCTTTGATCAATGACCTAGTAAAGCTGGACATGAGAATTATAAGGTAAAGGACATCATCAACCCTAACCCAAATGATTTCTCAACCATCATTACTAGAGAAGATCAAGAAATCTTAGAAAGAATATCCTTTGTTACAGAAGAAGTTTGAGGCTGTGAAGGATGGTAAGTTTCTTGAGTGCAATACTGATCAATAAGGTGTACTGAAATTTCGTACAAGACTATGTGTTCTATCTATTTCGGAAATAAAGAAGGAGCTGGTGGATGAAGCACACAGCTCTACTTTCTCTATATATCCTTGAAGCACAAAAATGTATAGGGACCTTCGTGATCATTATTGGTGGGATAATATGAAAAGGGAGATTGCTGACTACACTTCAAGGTGCCTGGTATGTCAGCAAGTGAAGGAAGAGCGACAACTTCTTAAAGGGGTATTGCAACCACTACCCATACCAGCATGGAAGTGGGACAATATCACTATGGACTTCGTCACTGGTCTCCCAAGAACTTCAAAAGGAAATAATGTGATATGGGTTATTGTGGACCATCTCACCAAGACTGCCCATTTTATCTCTATTCGGGAAGATTTCTCTCTTGATTAACTTGTCAGGATTTAAGTTAAGGGATTGGTAAGGCTGCATGGAGTTCCACTTTCTATCGTATCTGGTCGTAATCCAAGGTTCACGTCAAAATTCTGGAGAAGTATTCAACAAGCTTTGAGCACTGAATTGAATTTTAGCACGGCCTATCACCCCCAAACTGATGTCCAATTTGAAAGGACTATTCAAACACTCGAGGACATGATGAGAACTTGATCAATGGAATTTAAAGGTGGATGGGATCAACATCTCTCTTTAGTTGAGTTCTCTTACAACAACAGCTTCCACTCAAGCATTCAAACGGCACCCTATGAAGCTCTATATGGGAAGCGATGTAGAACTCCTACTTGTTGGGATGAAGCTGGTGAGAGAAATCTTCTTGGGCCTGATCTTGTGCAAGAGATGATAGAAAAGGTCCATTCCATCCAACAACACATTAAGGCTGCTCAGAGTCGGCAAAAGATCTATGCCGACAACCGTCGAAGGGACTTGGATTTTGATGTTGGTGACAAAGTCTTTCTTCGGATTTCACCTTGGAAGAGAGTCATGAGGTTTGGGATGAAAGGGAAGCTCAACCCTAGGTACATTGGCCCCTATGAAATCCTTTATCGCATGGGAGCAGTGGCCTATTGGCTTTCACTTCCTCCAAATCTAGCCCAAGTTCATGATGTCTTCCACGTATCCCTCTTGAGTAAGTACATACCTGAAACTTCACATGTACTAAATCCAGAGGTGGTACAACTGGAACATGACCTCTCTTATAAGGAGAAGCCAGTGGAGATCTTGGATCGTAGAGACAAGGTTCTACGCAACAAGACTACCTACCTTGTTAAGGTGTTGTGGAGGAACCACAAATGTGAAGAAGCCACGTGGGAACCGGAGGAGTCCATGAGACAGAAGTACCCACACCTTTTCGCATCAGAGGGTATGAGATAAAATTTCAGGGATGAAATCTCTTAAGGGGGAAAGAATGTAACGACCCAAAATTTTTAATTATATTTGTTTCCTAATTTTGTGGGTATAATTAAAATGTGACCGTTGTGTTTTGACTGTTATATGACCATTCGTCAATATGATTGTTGGAAACTATAATCTTAACGTTGTGTTTTTATAAATACGGTTATCTTGGTTAATTAATAAAGAAAGAAGATTGAATGGCCTCATCCAGTAAACTGGATTCATATGAAGCCCATCTGTCGGAGCTTGGGAAGAAGGTAGCGTCACTGGGCTTTGCTCTAAACCAAGCCCAAGTCGAACTTCAACGTATGAAGCTTGAACGGAATCGCCTAAAGGAGAAGTTCAAGCTGGTAGAAATCACCACTCGGGCAATGTTGTCCGAGCCACCCCAAGATTCTATCACTATAGCACACCTAACACTTAGGTCATATGCTGGTGTTATAAGGGGCTATGTAATGAGACCTTAGCTGCTTTGTGTAATCCTTTTATAAATAAAATTGTTATTTCTTCTTATGGAAAAGTTTGTGGATTTCAAATATCTGGATAAATATAGGATGTGTATTATTGATGAATTTAGGAAAAAAGGGTGTTTTAAAATATTTTTGTATTCATTAAATAATTAATAATGTGAAATGATTTTCAAAAAATGGTCTTCTACAGTTGTGATCAGTGAGAAATTTAGAGTCTAATAAGACCAACTTGGTTTTTAGTGAATAGTAAAGTAGGAATAGTAACATACCCATATGAATAGTAATGAATAGTAATTTGACCAAAAAAATAGAAACTTCACCCATGAATGTATAAATACATTTTAGACATCTTAAAAGTGAAAAAACGATCATAGTTTAAGTTTCGGTATTTTTGTATGCCATGAATATTTTATTTAAAATTTTATAATTAATTTAATAATTTAAAATGAAAATGTATCATCATAAAATTTAATCATAAATTGTTACTTTATTTTATTATGGTTATACGATAATTTTATGGGACCTTGATTACTTTTTTAAGGTGTAACAAAATGAGTTACGGTTTTAAAGTTGTATTTTTGGAATAAATAATGATTTTATTTAAAAATTAAACTAAAAATATTTAGAAAATAATTTTCATAAAATGAGATTTATTTTTGATTTCAGAGCATTGATATTAGGTTTGGGTAAATTTTTTGGTTTTTTCTGAAACAGTTGAATTTTTGGTGAATAGTAAAAATGCAGTTTTGAGTTTCGAGTGTTTAATGACATCATTAATGATGTAATAATGATGTAAGCTTTCTGGTCGACTTATGAATAGTGATATATGCTATGAGTTGTCCCAAGTGGCCAATACCATGGGAAAATACCATGGGAAAGCCCATGGTTTTGCAAATACCACCGATGAGGTGTCCCTTGGAAATTAATAATTTATTCACTCACTTATCCTATAAATACCAAGTCATTTACCTCATTCATTTCATTCCAAAATCATCCTCAATGAAGTTCTGGTCTCCTTACCTCCCAAGGAGTCCTCCCAAGGTTCCCTCAAGCCACCCAAGGTCCCGACCTTCAAGATTTCGAAGTTACTCTTCAAGGTAAGGGATCCTTTCACCCTCCTCTTTTTAAGTCATGAATTCCTTTATGGTGTGTCTTCTAGTTTCCATCTCTTTATGTTGAGGGTATGTTCTTATATGTTCTTATTACTGTCCATTTCATGTTAAAATGATGAGAGACCCTTTATTCTCTCATCAAATTGTTTTCTGAATTTTTAAGTGACGTCGTTAGGCTGCCGAATTTCTAGTAAAAGAAATCGCATCTTCTCTTTTTTTCATGTTTCCTTTTCATTTGGTATGTCAATCAAATATCCATACCATGATCTTATCTCCATGTTATTCTGTATTTATATTGTAATATGAGTTATTTATGAGTGGGTTACCCTTGTACCCTCTCTTTTTATTATTTTCTAAAACCATGTTATATAGTCGTTATGCTGCAGAAATTTCGTCACAAAATTTCTATCTCTTTCTCTCAAGAAATTCCCTTGTTTATTTATGTGAATACCCAGACCTATTTCGTTTCTATGGGTGTTCATAAATATATAAAGATTGTATATTTGATTCTGGAATCGACATACATATAACCCTCACTCCCTTTCCATGGGTTATAAATGATATAATGATCTTATTTTTAAGAGCTTTTAAAACGTCACGATTTTGAAATGAAACCCATTTCTTTTATTATCTATGGGTTATTTATGAAATATTTGATTATGATCTATGTGGCTCACATGTAAGTAAATACATATTAAGGGTGCTCCATGTTAGAGCTCCAATGCATTGGGTAAAGAATTAATCTCTAGAGATGAAAAGTTTCACGATACCTTGGTGAATAACCTTGGTAATTTTTTGACACCTTGGGGATGGACCTTGGTGATATGTTAATGAATGTCTAAAAAAAATGTTGTCGCCACATATTCAAGTTATGATTCAAGTTTTTTTCATTATGATATGCATATACTTCCATTGCTCATGTCCTTATGTTTTTATTCAAGTTCTTATTGATGTCACAAGTAAACGGATTCCCTTGTTTACCCTTACTGTGCTTTCTGCTCACCCTTTCCTTTGAATGTATGTCTCCAGGTTATGAGATGTTGTATTTGTACTTAGGATAAACTTATGATGAAGTCGTACAAGTGGATTAGAAGAATGTTTTATGTTGTTTCTCATGTATTATGTTCTTGATTTCCAAGACACTAGACTTTAAAGATCCTCTGTTTGTAAAATGTAATGAAAAGTTATGTAATAAAAAGGCGGGATGCCATACACACGCTCACAGATAGGAATATTCGATGGCACCAAAACATACAGAATTTCTACTGGGAGGTCAGTTTTCATAATCTCTCATCTTGAATATTACCAAGTGCAAACTTCATGAGAAGAAGACTCATCCGCTTATGAGTACTCACACATGATGGTCTATATACTATGTGTCCTATCATAGTATGTTATCCAACTGTAGAACTATATTTGTGAATACTATCTTAGCATTTCAAGGTTTTCATCATAGCGGAGAACTGCTATAACATTATCAATGTGACATATATTCCAAGACATTATCACATCAATGTTATGTAGAAGAACAAACAATATGTGATAAGATATTTATATTAATATTCACTTTTTTGAATATATATATATGTAATCCAAAGTACAAAGTAGTTGGTTCTAGGGCACCAATTCCAACAAAATGAGAATGTCGCAAGTGAGTGATAAAATATTTATGTCACTTATGATGTGTTAATTGAGTCGTTAGTGGTGTTATATGTTGGTTTTCAAGGGTAAACTCTTTTAAGGGCTTTAGTGCTATTTTTTAAGTTTAACCTAAATATAAAAACTGTTTTAAGCCAAAAAAATGAGCAAGGGGGAGGCTTGCTTGAATTTTCACGCATCCCAAACTCTCTCTCTCTCTCTCTCTCTCTCTCTCTCGTGTTTTAGAGAGACAGACTGAGATAAGAACAAGATCGGATGGATCCGGTTTCCTCGAATCGAGCCCGCATTCCAGCGATTGAAAGGACGTTGTAAAGCGCTTCAATTTCCTACACTAGAACCCGAGAATCGTAGAATGACATTCCAAGAGTTGTGGACGATCTAGATGATGCCTTGCTTGGCGCCAAGCTACAACACATCGACAATGACCAGAGCATTGATGAACAAACAAGGTACTATTTACGATTTCCTTCTATTTTTATTCTTTGTGCTTAAATTGGACGACACTCAATCCATGGGAGAATATTCTTCACTATGAATCTGGATCTATAAAATTTTAAGACCCATTTTCCACATTTCTACAAAACCTCAAGTTGTACATGGGAGAGAGAATCACACATGTTAATGCAATATCAAGAATTGTTTTGTGTTATTCTCGATGTGATTGATATTAAATTTTATTGTAATGATGAAGGTAAAAATAGTGAATGTGTTCATGTGATTGTTTTCACTACTATGATTAAAGTTGAAGCTTTTAGAGGATGAAAAGTTTAAAAGGGGTGTGTAATCTAGAGTCTTGGGAATTTGAGATTTGTGAGCTATGAAAATTTACAGATTTTTCAACTAGGGAGGGTAAAATGGTGATTTTGTTGGCAAAGGATAAAAATTTTAAATGCCCCATTCGATTATTGGGATTTCCAATTTTTGTTGGGTAATAGTGGAGTTTATTTATTTAAGTGATTCATTTTTAAAAGATTGTTTTTATAAAATAAATAAGATGATTGTATGAGATATTTATGGTTATGGAATGCAAATGGGGGGTGGGGGTGGAGGATTAAATTGGAATTGATTTTCACCACTCTCTCTCATGAGGATAGAGGGCGTAGAGAAAATATGAGTCATGTAAAGTCATTTTCTATCTAGAAACCACTTTTGCATCCTCTTCATGCATCAGATTATTTCATGCTCAAGACCAATAGGACTTGATCTGACATGTTTACTGGGAAGCAGATACATTTGCAGACACTCGATAACCTTGCTCACTTTGTCATGGCAGGAAAATATCACCACCTAGGGGCTTAGAATTATAACAAATGATAATTCATGATAGCAAAGGATTTGGCCAAGATCCCTTCAAGTTTAAATGTCATTTCTTGTTTACGTTGCATGCGACACAATCACATCGTCCGCGGCGGCATTACCATCCCAATCAGTTTCAAATGATCATGGAGGGCTCAACAGAAAAAAAATCTTCACGGGAGTAAAGGGGAATGCTTTGCAGATTAAACACCTAAATCTGGTAGTGCATTTGAATATAACTCATGTAACTTCTCATCCAAAAAACTATACCATGCCCCAGACCATTGGTTTTGAAAAGCTCACTGGGACAATCCCAACATGATTCCTTTTCCTGGGCAGTTGCCCTGCAAACACCTCAACAATAAGCAATTGACCCCCTGTTTCCACCACAGATTCCACTACCAGTAGTCCTTGCAGCAACATTGTCCCCCAACAAAATGGTGAAACCTTTTTGAACCCCTCAACTTGATGGGCCGGTTAATAACCCTACTGACAAACTTCATGAAAGTGTGACCGTCGCCACAAACACGGATGTTCTTCATAATCCTAATGGGCATCCTTCCATCTGGCCTCCTCATCAACACAAATGCAAGGGCAGGTTTCTCGCTGTGGTGAACGATTGATTTGAGTTTCTCATCCTCTCCCACATCATGCAGAACCAGGTCCGTGTTCGGAAGAAAACCAACCTTCAGCAGTTTACTTATCAGTCTTCCCAATTCTTCGTAAATTTGTCTCGTTTCAGGATGACTTTGATCGCCTGCAACAAACTTGTGGACCTCATTATCCAACTCAATCCAGCTATAGGCAGCGAGCTTCTTGACCCTGTTGTCCTTCATGAGAGATCTAGTAGGTGCAACATCCTTCCATCACCCACAAGCAGCATACATATTAGATAGCACGATATAAGGTCCAGCACCGAGAGGATCCAATTCAAACAGATGTTTTGCAGCCATCTCACCGTGTTCAACATCACCATTTATCGCACAAATAGACAACAGGGTTGACCAAATTAGGTGATCTGGCTCATGTGGGAGAGTTTTAATGAGGACTAGTGCTCTATCCATGTACCCTGCATGACCGAAAAGATGGATCATGCATGCATGGTGATCCAAGGTGGGAGTCATTTTGTAGAGTTTGCTGATTGAGTCGAAATATTTCTGCCCCTGGTCAATCAAGCCACCATGAATGCAGGCTGACAAAATCCCCACAAAGGTGACAACATCGGGTTTGAAGCCTTCTCGCAGCATCTCTTCATAAAGAGACAGCGCCTCTGGGTCTCGCCCATTTTGCGCACAGCCCACAATAATGGAGTTCCAAGAAACCACATTCCTTGTTGCCATCATTTTGAACACAAAAAACGCATCTGATGTCTCACCGCACTTAGAATACATGTCAATTAAGGCCGTGGACACAAGCAAGTCTGCATCAACTCCCATTAAAACTGCTTTTCCATGAATTGCCTGGCCATGGTTCAGAGAAGCTAATTTGGCACAGGAGCTGATCAAGGATGACATGATAAAAGAGTCAGGCCTAGTGCTTTCCAGCTGCATCTCTTGAAATGTCATCAAAGCATACTCTTCTTTCCCATTCTGTGTACACCCAGCAATCATTGTCGTCCAACAAATCAAATCTTTCTCCTTAAACTCCTTGAAAAGATTTCTTGCTGCATTAAAGTTACCATTTTGAAGGTAGGCACCAAGGATATTTGAAACGGTAACCTGGTCTGGCATGAAGCCTGACAAATGCATTCGGTGAAACAAATCGATACACTTCAAAGGCTGCCCATTTTTGAAATAACCAGAGATCATTGAATTCCACGACACCACGTTCTTGTGAGTCATCCCGTGGAACACTCGCCCAGCTTGATCAATTTCCCTGCAGTTGGCATACAGCCCCGTCAGAGCATTACAAACAAAAGGATTCCCTATCAGATTACCAGCGACGATCCTTCCATGAAACTGTTTCCCGTGTTTAAGATCCAATAGCTGTGAACATGAACGTAATGCACTAACATAAGCATATTCCGCAGGCTCAAAACCAATCTCTTTGCATTCTAATAAAAAACATCAAAGCCTTGGTCGGGTATCCATTACCTGCCAAACCCGAAATCACAGTATTATAAGAAACAGAATCATGAAGAGGCATGCGGTAGAACAGCCCCATAAAATCCTCAACAGAAGCAGACTTCGAGTAAGCAGACAACAGGGCGTTCCAGGTGATGACGTCTCTACGGGGCATTTTGTCGAACAGGTCGTGGGCGTCGCGGAGGTTCCCGGTTTTGGAATAGAGATGCAAGAGACGGTTATTGGTGAAGGTGCTGGAGGATTGGAAGGTTCTGTGTTCCATATGGGATTGGAGCCTCTTTGCCTGATCGACACTGTTCGCTCGAACGCCTTCGAGGGCGAATTGAGCGTGCGCTTCAGGGAACGCCCCGCCGCGCGAGCAGAGAAAATATATGGCCTCGCTCAGTGGCGGCTTCCGCCGGAATGACGACTTCATTCTCCCGATTTTTGATCGGCGATTTACATCCGCCGCCGGTGAGCCTGTCACCGGAACAGCGCGTCTGCCTGATTCTAATCCATCATGCTCCTAGTTCATCTAAATTTAATTTTACTTTCTTAGATTCGAAACGAACCTGAGAGACCTGCGCAAGGAACCATTCGAGATAAGGTCACTGTTTGCTTCAACGTCCCTACTCAGTGAGCATTGAACAAATAGTAAGGACGGTCAATCTCCATTGACCTTCTGGCCACCTGCGCTCGCCACTGCCCCCGGAATTCCATCGGATATCGCAGCCCCAGGTCCGTTTACTTAATCCATGGTCAAACGGACCGTTGTTCATTCGTCGTCGACACAAATCAAAGGAAAGAAGCCTTCAATGCTCCATGTACTCGAGCCGGATCACCGAGGATGAATATATGAAGCTTTGCCGCTCTTGTCCCTGTCCTCGTTGCAGTGAAGAATTCAAGTTATAAGGTGCTGGCGCAGAGAAACCTAGTGCATTCCGGGTTGATCATCGTCCACCGCAACAAGAAATCTCTCCTGCTCTTTCTTCATTCATGAGAGGGAAGGAAGACGATTTATCTTTATGGCTTAATAATTTGATAATTGCGCCAAGGCCCTTAATCAAATATCTTTTCTAATATGCCCCCTAATATTATTATTATTATATCACTTACATGAACATATTTAAATATCATTTGTTGAATAAATAAATTGCTATTTATTTAAATTATATTAAATATAATATATCATTTTCATTGTTTTCTGGACTCAACTCGTCAATCCTCGATATTTATTGAATATTGAATAATAAAACAATTAGCCAAATAAATATTATTCGTTCTATAAATAAATATTATACCAAGAAAGCTGAGTCAGAGGCAGACCTCTGACCATTTATTGAAAATAAAAGAAAGGTACAACAGACAGGCACAACAAGATGAGAAAACAGTTACATATCATAAAAATCAGACTCATCACCACATCCCTGATAAACTACCTCCTCCGCGGTAGCCGATTCTCATTCCGAACTTTCATAGTGTTTCAGAATCTTGACACACTTCCTTCTATAAATAAATATTATATTTACTAAACTCGTAGATAAATATTTGTTTTAATATTCACATAACTAAATAAAAATTTATAATAATCTATTTACTAAACCAGTGAATAAATAAATATTTATTTACTACCTTGTGAATAATAGCCAAAAGGTCCGAGAGACAGGCAGAAATTTGATCCCAACAAATTATTATTATAAAAAGATAAACAGTACAAAACAACTCAGAAAAAGGGAGCCTTACAAATCCGTGTGTAAAGAACACCATCACAATCATTCCTAACCAAATTATCACAGTAGTTGGGCAGAACAAAAGACCAACTGGAACTAACCTCCATGATAGCCCTTTTGGAGAGGGCATCAACAACCTGGTTTGGTTCACGATAAACATGAGAAACATCAAGGGATAATCGTTCAGCAAGATTGAGGCAGGAAATCCAGACAGACAGCATCTTCCATGGAACATTCCGGGATCGATCTTTCAAAATCTGTACAACAACATAGGAGTCTGATTCAAGTCATATTCTACGCCAACCATAGCGAGCCGCGTACCTGATGGCCTTAATCATCGCCCATAGTTCTGCTTCAATCGCATGAGCATGCCCAATATAATGGAAGAAACAACATTTAATGAAGCCCCGATGGGTTCTGAGGACTCCACCACACCCAGCAGGGCCTAATGCACTGGAAGCCGCCCCCATCGACATTCACTTTTAACCAATCAGAGATTGGTGGAATCCACCGGATGTATTTCATCACTCTTGGTTTTCTTTCCCTGCCACTAACACCAAGAGTTCTCAAAAGGAGAAAGTCAGATATATCATTGTTCATTGATCCGGTTTAATTCATTGAAGCAAGTTTGATGCTTCGATGGATCACCATAACCCCTTCCCGAAAACAAGGCTTGCCATTATTAAAGACAATGTTGTTCTGAGACTTCCAGATATAAGAGATAACCGAGACAGTAGCAGCAATAAGCAGGGATTTCAGCTGTTCACTGAAAGCAGACTGAAGGACTGAGCAAAGCAGCGATTCAATTGAGCAGAATTTGAAACAACATTGAAAAGTTGTTTGCAGATAGGTCCATAATCGACCAGCAAAGGTGCACTGAATAAACAGATGCATAAGAGATTCATCACCCTTAAGGCAGAAGAGGCATACCAGAGCAATGTTGAGGCCTGTACACTGCAAAGCAGACTGGATGGGTAGGCGTTGTTTCCAGATTCTCCAGATTAACATGGCATCATTGGGGAATATATAGGGCTTGCGAACAGCCTCCACCCATGAAGGAATTCCAGATGGTACACCACACATCAGCTTATAGTAATCCCAGCTGGAAAAGGAACCATTAAGCGAAGGTTTCCAGATCAGTACATCAGTATCAACATAGGCATAATTTGTAATCTCAATACAAAGATTACTAGAAATGATGTCATAGACAGCAGTGTTACCTTGAATATCATATATAGACAGATTTTTCAAGGAAGGTGGAATGGTGAGAGAGTCCTTAATGGGAAGCCCAGATAAAGGATCACCTTGCCTGACTCCTCTAGTGCATTGAAAACCCCCCCTAGGCGATCCATTGACAAGAATGGATAGACTAACACTTTTCAAAATGGAGGAGACCATACCAATAAATTTCCCTAATAAGCCATGCATCTTAAGGATTGTGAAAATGAAATCCCACCGTATTGTGTCAAAGGCCTTTGATATGTCAACCTTCAAGGCCATATTGCCATTTTGTACTTTGCCTCTCATAATATTTATACATTCTAATGCAGTAAAGAGACAGTTCTGA
Organism: Viscum album; assembly: GCA_963277665.1. NCBI lineage: Eukaryota > Viridiplantae > Streptophyta > Magnoliopsida > Santalales > Viscaceae > Viscum > Viscum album. Next base: position 1,187,423,513 of record OY728130.1, on the reverse strand, counting down.
ATATTCCTACCAGGTACAAAGCCAAACTGATTAACAGAGATAAGACTCTTAGCAACTTCACCTAACTGGATTTCCATGATCTTACTAATAACTTTAGGAATGGAGTTCCCAATTGTAACAGGCCTGAAGTCTTTAATATCCAATGCATTCTCTTTCTTCGGTATTAGAGCAATAAAATTGGAGTTCATCCCAAATGGCATAAAAGAATGTTGAAAGAATTCCCCAACAACATTAATTACTTCAATGTGGATAATGTCCCAGTAGAACATAAAGAATTTATTAGTGAACCCATCAGGACCAGCAACATTGTCTATATTTAAGGAGAAGAGTGCATAATGTATCTCCTTGTAGGAAGGAATCTCAGTGATTTTTTTATTCGGATTGTCATCCAGACTTGGTTCAACACATCTGATTATCTTGTTTGAGTTGTTCTCCCCAGGGTCAGAGAATAACTTTTCAAAGTAACAAGTCACAACATTAGCAATATCATTTTCAGATCTGAACAAAGTGCTATCAATCTTAAGAGCCTTAAGGTTTCTCTTAACATTTTTCTCCATGTGAATGCAATGAAAGAATCTTGAATTCCTATCCCCATCCTTCAGCCACTTAACATTTAGCTAATTCTGGGCCAGATTTTCCTTAAGAGTCAAGAGGTTGTCAAGCTTAAAGGCAGCTAGTATCTCTTCTTGAGATGGAATTTCCTGATGCATATTCCTCGGCTGACATATTAATAGATTGGATTCAACCCCTTTGATATCATTCTCAATGTTGGAGAAGGATTTTTTACTCCACCCTTTGAGTTTATCTTTGAAAATTTTCAACTTGGAAGTCAAAATGGGCAAAGAGCTGCATGTGACATCAATTCTCCATGCCTCCATTATTATTTCCCTGCACCCTGGCACAACCATCCATGCATTGTTGAACTTAAAGGGTAAAGGGGCTGATCTCAAAGTACTAAAACAGAGTTCAACCAAAATAGGATTATGGTCTGAATGTAGTCTTGGAAGGTTCATGCCAGAAACCTCCATTGTGTCACTTCTTTCGTCCATATTCACCAGAAACCTATCAAATTTACTTGCTTGCCTCCCATTAAGAGTGTATCTTCTCCAAGTAAAATCCGCACCTAAGATGGGAACTTCACTCAGTCTACATTGATCAATACAGTAATGAAAGTCTTTGGCTGAAACTCTGCAGAAGTTGCTTCCATTTTTTTCATCTGGCCTCAAGATGGTATTAAAGTCACCAAGAAAAATCCATCTAGTAGATATATTCTCAGATATGGTGAGTAAGGTGTTCCATAATGATCTCCTTCTGATGTATTGATTGAAGGCATATACAAAAGTCACACAGAGGGAATTGGACTGATGATAGCAGAATAAAGTTACTGCCTGTCGGTCAGTCTAAAAAGAATCAATGATGACACTACTGTGTTTTAACACCCATAAAGATTCATTTCCATTCTCTGGCTGATTGGTAGAAATCATGGAGTACCCAATAGTATTCTAGTTGAAGGCCATCCATCTTGAAAAATTCATTCCTGGTTCAGAAATACCCAATAACATGGATTTATTGGTCATGATGATATGCTTCAGGGCTCTGACTGTGGGAGAGTTCCCAAGACCCTGGTAGTTCCAAAACATTATCTTCATTGATTGGAAGACCTCTGCCTGGTGCAGGGGCCATCATAGCTTGCAGCTAGGTATTCCTTAGGATCTGATTCATCCTCATCCACTGATTCATTGGGTATACCTCCAACCTGAACAGGTTCAGTTTCATCAATAAAAAGAGGGATAAACCTGTTCTCAGAGCTGATAGGCATTGCTAAGGTAGCAAGTAACTTTCTTCTATCAACCTTTGATAACGGTAACTGGGATAATTCTTCTAGAGACTCCTCAGTATTGTTCCCTAGTTGAGCTTCTCCCAAAGGGGGGTCTTGAGTTGCTGAGTCCTGTATAATATGGATACTAGAGCCCTCATTACTGGGCAGATCAAAGTTCTCACGTCTTGCTGAGCTCTCCCCATGGGGGTTGTGAACAAAGGCATCATGAATTGTTGAATCCTGACCAGCAAACTCAACATCCCCTATATGTGCCTCATTATCCTGATTCTGCCTACCTTTAATTGTAGCAGCATCCATCGTATCCTGAGCACCCTTATTACCTCCATCATTATCAGCAAGCACCACATTAGAAGGATCCTGTGAAGTATTCCCTGAGTCATTGATCCCATTCTCAACAATGGGAGCATTATAAACATTTGAGGTCACAAATACTCCCTGAACCTCCACTTTTTTATTCCCTACCTTCCCCTTATTGACAGTCATATCAGGATTGGGGGGGCCCTAATCAGTTGTCCTCCTTCAACAACTCCCAACATCATGCCCTCAGATATTTCATAGGGATCAATCCTTATTCCTGTTGCATTCATATAATGTGTGCCAAAAAATATGGCAATTGAGACAAAATTTCGGTTTCCTTTCATACCCTATTTCAAGGTTAATGCTATCATCCCTAGTGGTGAAAACAACCTCTTCCACTAGAGTATTTGACATATCCACCTCCACTAGAATCCTAGCATAGTGTCCAAAGCTAGGGTTATCAGTTTTCCTATCAAACCTTATCGGATTCCCTACAGAAGAGGAAATATCCCACAAGATTTGTGGGTGCCAATAAAGACAGCTTAATTTATAAATGTGTATCCATACCTGGGAAAAGGTATTTTTGATCGAGCTGGGGTCAAAATTTCGATCCCATTCATGGATTCGAAGGAAGCCAGGGTGCAGAGGAACAGAACCCAAACTCCATGCGCACCTTTTTCATTCATAAAAGGGGAAAACAACATGATAAAACCCATGCCCCATGGCCGTCATCTTCCAGTCACTGAAGCCCCAAATTTCCGCCAATCTACTTGTAATATCATGAAATTTCCAATGCCGCACTTCTTTTGGAATCACAACTCGGGCAATAATTGAAAACTTACACAGTTTTACCCTCTCATCGACAATGAATTGATTCGCCGATACATGCACGATCCAGCCCTTCCGTATGATCATTCTAGAGTTACCCGCTGTGCAATCCATGAATGAAAAGCCTCCAGCCTTTTTAGCCACATCCGCAATGCTCTTCCCATGAACAGAGGCATATTTAAGTTCCGATTTCTTGGATTTTTGCTTCGCACAGAGGCTAAAGAGATCCGTGTGCCCGATTCGGTCTTCGTCAACAAGATCAACAACCCCCTTCCCCTTGGATTTCTCATCATCCTCAGCTTGTTCGGGGTTTTCTCCTGATGCATTCTCGAGAGCCGCCATCTCCAATCTCGATTCACCTTGTGAATAATAAACAAGAGATAAAATTCAACTCACGTATTTTAAACTCGAATAACTGGTGATTGAATTTATGCGATCAATTTAACATAAATAATTATTATTCCACAAGATGAAAATAATATTTGTTCTTATTATTTAAATTCAATAAAATTTAATGAAATTCTGGATACATTTAGTGTGTAACCCTCTAGGTAATTTTCTTAGTGACATTAAGTGAATTTACTTAAATTCAAAGACCAACATCAAAGAACCAATAGAAAAAGAAGTTCTTATCTCAATGACAAAAACATTTTTAAAAATTCTATTGTATAATATAATCCTTTTGTATCAATATCCTATCAAGAAAGATGCATACTTGTGTCATCACCCTATATGTTTGATTTATCTTTTTTTGACTTTCTGAAATGAACTCGTCGATGAACTACAATGACCACAAATTTAATTAGACAATTTCATTTCAATCAAATGATTAGAGATATCTTCTTCCATTAATTTGGAAGAAACAAATACTTTCTTGACTTATTAAATTAATGTCATATCACTTATAATGCACCCAATATATACCACCTCATTGTGATCATTTGTCATCATGGTTTTCATCCATTATCAAAATAAGTAATTCATGATATACATTAATAATAATATCAAGTCTAAATAACCAATACACATGTCTGCATATAAGAATATTCTATGACACATATAACAAGTGAAATTCCTATTGGTGGGTCTATCCTCGTAACCACCTCTCTTGGAGATTATTAAGTGTAAACTTCATGAGAAGAAGTTGCAATGTCATAAGAGTCTCTAACACATGATAGTCAAACATTATGTTGGTTTAGTCCAAACACTTCCTTATTTTAATGATCTCAAATAATGTATTTTATATTTTTAATGCATTTAATGTTTTATGATAGTCAAGTATATTATAGAAAAAAAAATGGTTGATCCTTGATCTATCGTCACCATCTATCACTAGTTGAAAAGAGCCACAATTACAAGCTACCTCTCCAAGCTATCATTAGGTCATGATACCACCGATAGTTCAAATTTTTTGATCTCCAGAATATATCACCAAGAGGATATACCATTGAATGGAACTACTTCCACAACCAAGAACATCTACCGTTAGTCAAAATCTTCCAACATAAGCTGTTACCGTCACCCAAAGCTACTGTCGAGTAAAGCTACAACTAGTATCAGAAGCTACCATGACTATAAAACAATGCTACTGTCAATCACTCATACTGCTAAGAGATTCTACTGTTAGGTGAATTTATCACTAAACATAGCTAATGTCAGAAGCTAAGTGCTACCTCTAAGGGAATCTACCACCAGGGCTTGTTACAACTAGATCCACCACCACAACTATTCAGAATTAATTTCAAAATTAATTGTCCAATAGTTATTTTAAGGTATTCAATATAGTCAATGAAAAGTAGATTAAAGTATGTTTTTTCCTAAATGACTCCACATATGTCTTAAAAAAGTCATACATTTCCAAATTTGGCACTCAGTACAAGGATCCAACTTATTCTATTAATTTTTTTTTGCAACAGATAATTGGACTTTCTGGAGGGATATAAATTCAGAAGAGATACCTTATGGGTGATAATGAGATACACATATAGATAGACAAAAACTAATATATGAAAAAAAGGATCACTTATACACATGTGTGCAGAAGAAGACTCAACAATTGGATGACTGGGAACAAAGGATTTTTCTAAACTTCAACGACACTCCATTTTCTAACATTTTTGTGCAAAATTGGTGGAAGCTTCTCAAGGAGAAATTAAAAGACATTTGAGAAACTAGATCTATTCAAATTGATCTAGAACAAAAATTCAAATCTATATTTCTTTTCTATTTCTATTTTAATATATGTTTGAGTTGTGTTTCTTGCATTACTCTGTTTATCTATAAACCACATTCTCCTACACTAAACTGGAAATTTCTTGACACTCTCTCTTAGTTCTTTTCATTTGTATTCTCACACATATCTATGGAAGAGGTCATGTGTGTTAGGGTTGGTTCCCTAGAACCAACTTCTATGTACTTTAGGATAACCTGTATTCATAGTTTGGAATAGTAATAAACTTCTTATCACATCATGATTATTCTTATATGTAACATAGTATGTGATAATTATTAGAGTTGGGGCCCTAGAAACAAACTTCATTGTACTTTATGATAAATATATATTCATTGGATGGATATTAATAAACTCCTTATCATATCATGATTGTTCTTCTTCATGACATAGTATGTGATAATGTACTAAGAATAGTTGTCACGTTAAAAGGTCATAGTGGATCCCTACTATGATGAGAACTCGAAAGTGCCATGACACTATTCTTGAGTATATATTCTATGGCCGGATGATATCATTTTAAGGGATACAAATGATAGAATATATCAGGGGTGGGGAATCATGAAGCTTTGAGGCCACCTTCTCATAGTGTGTTCCCTTAGTAATATCCAAGAGGATATTATGAGAACAAGACCCACCGGTAGGAAATCCACATTCATAAGTTTCATTGGATGTTCCTATTTTTGGACGTGTGTATTGGTCCTTAGAATTTAAGATTATTATTAATGGGTATTATGAATCACACACTTATATGTATTGATGAAAACTGTGACGAAGGATGTTCACAGCGAGGTAGAATATTTTGGGTGTGTCAAAAATAATACTGCATTAATGAATAATGCAAGAAAAAATTTGTCACTTCTATAGAAGTAGGTATCTCATTCCATTTGATAGAAATGATATAGCCTAACCAAATCCATGACCATGATGTTCTATAGTCAAGTTCAATTATGGGAAGTCAAATAATGAGAAATCAGGCACATGGGTTAATGACACTTGCATGCAACCCGCTTGATTTGAGATATCAGAACAAAGGGATTATATTACATAGTAAGCTTTCGTATGAGGTGACATGTCATTGTGACATAAAATACTTTATCTTGGGTGCCTTGACCCTTTTCTAGATAGTAATCTTGGACTTTAGGCAAGCCCACCTAATGCCAATGAGAAAGAGGCCTAGAGGGTCACACACTAAGTGTATCCAGTCTCTCAGTTAAATAATTTATTTATTTAATAGGTTGAATAAATATTATTCCCGGTTGTGGTTTAATAATTATTCAAGTATGTATGATCACATTTATTTCGTCACTAATTATTTAAGAGAATATATTACGGATGAAATATTTACTTATAATCGAATAATGCAGTTATATTTATTTAATAAATAAATAGTCATTATTCAAGGCCCGATAAATATTGAGAAAGATTGGAAGACCAAGTTATGGGTCCGATGAGAAATAATATTAAATATTATTTGGTTAAATAATATTTAAATATAACATTCAAGTTAAGCACATGTCATGGAAATAATAGCATTACTATTATTATTTGACATGGGGTTTCACATGGAATAATAAATTAAGTAATGATGCATGTGCTAATTATTTATTAATACCTGGTGAATTAAATTCCCTGTTATGTTATTATTCTTTATTTAAGCCAAGGGGTCATTTTATCAGCTAACCAATCGTTGTGTGTACAACATCCTTGGAGAAAAACTCTCAAGCCTAGAGAACTCTTCCCTCTCCAATAACACTCTCAAGAAAGAGAGAGATCCTCCTCCACTAGATCAAGGAGAATGCTTTGGAAGCGATTCTCAAGGCGATCAAAGACGGACATCGCAAGCACAAGGATCTTCCATACTAGCACCCAAATACTTCTTTGGAGACATCAAAAGATACGTGGAGCACGTGAAGATCACCACTAGAGTATTCCTATCCTTGGATTCTACATCACAACAAAGCCGCACCTTTAACCCATGGTTGGATGCATCAATAAAGAAAAAATCACCTTAGAGGTAATTCTATAATTTAATTAAATTAATTATAAACAAAATATGTTGATCCACTCTTCTCAGTTATGGGTTCTCTCTTTGTATTTTATCTTTGATTCAATTTTGTGGATACTAGCGTTCATCGTTGTATCGATCCCAGATTAATCGTTGATTATGACAATTTACAAAGATGGGTACACGCCAATCTTGCACTTCCGCTGCACCTAGAACATACAAGTGGTATCAGATGGGGTCATATTTTCATTTATAATTAATTAAATAATTCTTTGATGATTTACATTTTAATAATTTAGTTTTTCAATTCATGTTTAATCGTTCTTGTAATCTGAATTTCGAGATCTATTCCTCCCTTATCGTTTCTCGTAGATCTAACAGAAACAAATAATTTTATGATTAAAATTAAATCAAGGATCTCATCAGGAGGTGTCGACGGTTCTGTCCAAATAACACAAGAATACACGCTGTGTAGTTGTATCTACATGCCATGTATTTCTGTTCAATGCATCAGGATTAATTCGGCTATTACTCAAACCATGTGCATTAATGACACACGATGTAGTTACTTCTTACACCGCGTGTATAACATCCCAGATATTTATAGAATAATAAATTTTAATACCTATTAATATTTATAAATAAGATATTAATTTTATGTTAAATGGGATATTCTTCCGAAATCGTACTCGACACACAACAACAGGTTTCTTCGAAATCTTACGTTGCACACAACATTGAGTTATACTGAAAAATAATACAATAATAATATTATTATTACAAATGGTAGTTAACGCCTGGTCATTGTATTGGTGGGAATGAACATACTTAACAATATTATGATTTTACATATTTTTTAAATTTTTTACATTTATCCAATGAATTTTAGAGGCTTAAAATGAGAATGAATCCAATTTTAAGCATAAAATACTCTAATACTTTTAAAAGCTCATTTTACCGCCTTTTGATGGAGAAACCATTTTAAATCGCATTTTTATCATTTTTATATATTCTATTTGACAAAATAAACTTATTCTATAGAAGTGGGACATCAAAATTTACTTTGGTTATATTTTTGGTAATTTTTTTGATAAAGTTCATTTTTTAAGGAATAATGAAAAATACTATATTTTAAGTCCAAACTGTATTTTCTTCTAATTTATTTATATATTTATATTATCTTTTTATTGATTTTAAAGTGTAATTGTATCATTATTTTATCATTTAATCCAATTTTGATCATTAATATTAGTTTCATATTTAAATTGGACATAAACACATGTTAATATTTTGATAGTTTTTATTTATTAAAAACCCGCTTTCTAGTTTTGATAACGAGGATTAATTTTAAATTAATTTCTGCTAATTATTTATTTTGAATTTGTAAAAATGGATTCCATATTTGGAATAGTAAGGTCCAAATTGGGTAAATAGGTATATTTAAATATTATTAATAGTAAATTTATAAATTATTTTTAATTACCGCGGCTGAGGGTAAATCAGGTAATTAAGGGTAAAACAATTTATAAAATTATCCTTACACGTGTCATAATTTTATTGGTTGAGCTAGTTTAAAGCTTATAATATAATCTTGTTTAATTAAATGGATAAATTTTTCAATGGAAACAGGTATAAATATTCTCATAGAAGCTTGTTTAATTAAAAGTATAAAGCTTCCCACGAGAGCTATTATAAAGATTCTCATAGAAGGTTGTTAAATTAAAAGAAAAAAGCTTCCCATGGAAGCTATTTTAAAGCTTATCATAGAAGGTTTTTTAATTAAATGTAAAAAAATTCCCATATAAGGCAGTTTAATGCTTCTTATGGAAGCTTATTTAATTAAAAGGACAAAGATTCCCAATGAAGCTAGTTTAAAGCTTCTCTCACACTCATGTTTTTAATAGGTATTACATTTTTAATATGGATTTATATAAGTGATATCTTAGACTATAAATAGTCATTATAAATCTAAAAATATTTCCTACATCATGGTATTTTATTTATAATTTTTAGACATTAAATAAATAAATATATTTATGACACAGTGACGATGCAATGATTATCTTATTAATGAAAGATTAAAATAAATGATATTATAAATATTAAAATAAATATAATATGAAAATTTTCATGTTATCCATGAATTTTCTAGATGATTATGACATTTTATTTTTGAATTAATGCATTTGGTATGAAGGAATGAAGTTGTTAGTATATTTTTTTTAAAAAGTCATGTTATGAATAATGTCAAAATTAATCTAGGATGAATTTTTAGAAGTTTTCTAAGAAGTTTCAATTTTTTAGTACTTGATGAATAGTATTTTATGAATAGTTTTTTATGAATATTATTTTATGAATAGTGTTTTTATGAATAGTAAAAAAATATTTTATTATTAAATAACTTATTCTGTGAAATGATTTTTGAAAATCGGACATACATGGTTGTAATCAAGGTGAAAAATGTGGTTCAATAAGATCAAAATAATTTTTTTAGTAAATAGTAACTTTACCCTTTGGAATATTAATTTTAACCTTATGAATGGTAACTGGACCAATGGAATAGTTACATCACCTAAGGAAGTATAAATATGTTTTAGTCATCTTAAGTGGTAAGTGATATAATTATATCATAGTATAAGTAAATAAATGTTTTAGAAATTATTAATTAAGTATTGTTATTTTATTTATTTAATATAATTTAAAATGAAATTAATTTTATAAAATAGAGTTCACTTTTTAATTCTAAAAATAAAAAAATGGTTAGGGTATATTTTTGAAATTTTTCTGAAACAGTTAAATTTATGGTGAATAATAAAAATACAGTTTTGAGTTTTCAGTAAGTTTAATGACATCATAACTATTTCATAATGATGTAATGAGTAAGAAAGATGTTGGTCGACTCTTATGGATTAAAATATAATATAAGGCGTCCCAAGTGTTCAATAACATGGGAAAATACAATGGGCAAGCCCATGGTTTTTCAAATACCACTAATGAGGTGTTTTTTGAAATTAATAAAATATTCCCTCACTTTTTTTCTATAAATACCCACCCATTCCTTCATTTAAATTCATTCAAAAATCATTATCCCCAAATTTCTTCTAGTTCTACCACCCAAGGAGTCCTCCCAAGGTGTCCTTAAGCCCCCAAGGTCCCTATCTAAGAGTATTATAAGTTACTCTTGAAGGTAAGAGAACCTTTCACCCTCCTGTTTAGTCAAAGTCTTCTTTTATGTTATGTATTTTAATTTCCATATTCTTATGTTGGGGTATGTTATTCTATATCCTTATTTCTAAAAATTTTATGTCCAAATTATGAGATCCCCTTTTCTCTCTCATCAACTCATTTTCTTAATTTTTAAGTGATGTTGTTAGGCTACCGAATTCTCATAAGGGAATTCTCAACTTTTCTTTTTTCCATTCAAGTTATCTTTTATGTGGTATGTATTTCAAGTTTCCATACCATGTTTTTATTTACACTTTATTCTATCACTCTAATTTATTATGAGTATTTTATGAATGGGTGAACCCTTTCCCCTCTTTTTGTAATTTTTTCTAACACCATGTTGCATAACCGTTATGCTGTAGAATTTCTGTCACAAATTCTCTCTCTTTTTTCTCAAGAAATTCTCTTATTTTATTTAGGTGAATACCCAAACCTATTTCATTTCTAGGGGTATTCATAAATAAATAAAAATAATATATTTTACTAGAATTTACATACATAAAACCCTCATTCCCTTTATGTGGGTTTTAAATGACATAATGATCATGTTTTTTAGCAGTTTTTAAAACGTGATGATTTTGATATGAAACCCATTTATTTTATTCTATTTGGGTTATTTATGAAATTTTTGATTATGATATATGTGGATCAAATTAAAATAAATACATATTTATGGTGTGACCTGATAGTGCTCCAATTCATTGGGTAAAGAAATTAATCTCTAAAGATGACAAGTTTTACGATACCTAGGTGAATAACATTGGAAATGTTTACGATACCTAGGTGAATAACCTTGGTAATTTTTATGACACCTTGGGGATTAACCTTGGTGATATGAAACCTTGGGTATGGACCATGTTGATATGACACCTTGGGGATATACCTTGGTGATATTCTTATGAATGTTTAAATTAAATGTTGTAGCCACATTTTCAAGTTATGATCCAGGTTCTTATTGTTATGATATTCCTCTTTCTCATGCCTTTATGAAAGTCCTCATGTTATTATTCATATTTCTCAATATCACATGTAAACTATTTCCCTTGTTTTACCTTACTGATCTTTTTATTCTCATCACAACTTTTTAAATGTTTTCACAGGTCTTAAGATTGGTAAGGGAAAATAAGATACTATGATGAAAGTATTTAAATATTTGTCTTGAAAAGAAACCATGTTTCATTTTAATAGTTTTTGTTTTATTAAAAAATGGATGGAATTTAGACTTATAAACTTTATAATTTTGAAATATTATGTAATATTTTTTCCCAATTCTATAAAACTATAGACCTAAAAGATATTTGGGAATGAATGAAAATAAATTCTAGTCAAAAGTCACTAGAATAAGTTATGTTTAAGGTCGGGTCCTTATAGTTGGAATCAAAGCAAGGTTTAGACAAAGTTTAAGATTAGGATGTCTTATTATGGGTTTATAAGTTTATGTTTGATCCTAATTTTATTTTCTTAGAAACCATTTTGAGAATTATGTTATAAAATTTAAAGATGATTAATAGTATTTTTGGAGACATTTTTTTCAGGTAGTTCTGATACTTTTTTCAATGTAAAATAAAAGGTATGAGATAAAGATTTTTGTTATCATATTATATAGTTATAGAAAAAGGGAAAATATGTAGACTGTGTGGAAACCCATCACATCGGAAAAGGCTGTAAGAATCAAACCCAAAACCAAAGTGTGATAGGCTTTTATTGTCTACCACTGACCTACGTGAAGTCTATTGTTAGTATGAAATCATTATTTTTAGTTTAAAAAGTTTATTAAATAAGAATAAGTTGATTTTTGAGACATATATTTTATTGAATAGATAACCATGGGATCAGAAAATGATTTGGGGATTAAGTGAGAAATGTTATTTTGGAAGATGTTCACAATTTTGGGGACTTTATATGATTAATTTAAATAGAATACTATGGAATTTTATTTTGAGGAATAATGTTTGAATTATTTTTGGATAAATATATGATTTAATTATGTACTTATGGAGAATTGGATTATTTATGGAAATGATAAGCATATCTTAGAGAACATGTGATTAGGTTAATTACTTTTTGGTATGAGACATTAAGAGTGGTTGATGTTATTTGGATATAACTGTTAAAATTTATCTTGGAAGATTATGTGATCAAATCCTACTAAATTTTGTGTTTTAATCTTAGTTTGGATTATTTTAAAAAAATTTAAGGACAATTTTTTGTTGAATTCTATTTGTTGAACTTTGGGTATTGTTTGTTTAATTTTGGAGATTGAAGTAGTTTTTCATCATATAAGGTTTATTATTTTTGGAAATTCTCATGTCATTAACCAACCTTTTTATTATGTTTAATGTCTAAAGATAGGAGAAAAATATAGTCAATTTTTTTTGATTATGTGATTCTATAGAAGTTAACTTACCTGGAATACTCATCATTTGAAGAAAAAGATGAGTGTGTGGTAGAAATTAATTAAAGTATGAAACTCTACTTCACAAGTAAGTATGTTTCCATATATTCTTAGTCACACATAAATAAATTCATCAACTTTATGAAAAGGACCTTAAAACAAAAATGTTGTCTGTTTACTTTTCCTACTGGGAAATCAAAGACCATTTAACCCATCGCAAGTTTATGGTTTTCTAGTTAACTTTATCCTGATCATGTTTTCTATCACTCTCCATCAGAACAAGATGGTTAGTTTTTCTTACATATCTATGTTTTCTTATATGGAATACTAGTATGTGTTATCTTAGGTGACCTTTGTAATTCTCTCTCTTTCTTTTAAAGTGATATTTTTATTGACTCTTTTTCCGATGTGGGATTTTCAATGAAGTTTTCAAGTCCAATTTTAAAACCGCGAGGATGAAATTTCCAAAAGGGGAGAATTATGTAACATCCCAGGAATTTATAGAATAATACAATTTCATATCTATTAATATTTATGAATAAGATATTCATTTTATGTTAAATGGGATGCTTTTTCTGAAAGCGCACTCGACATTCAACAATGAGTTTCTTCAAAATCTTATGTTGCACACAACATTGAGTTATACCGACAACTAATACAAGAATAATATTATTATTTTAAATGGAAGTTAATTCCTAGACTTTGTATTGGCATGAATGAACAAAATTAAAAAAATTATGATTTTACATACATTTATCCAATGAATTTTAGAGGCTTAAAATGAGAATGAATCCAATTTTAAGCACAAAATACTCTAATATCTTTAAAAGGTTGTTTTACCACCTTTTTATAGAGAACCCATTTTAAATCGAGTTTTTTTCACTTTTATATTGTAACACCCCAAGATTTTTCAAATAAATTTAATATTGAATCCATGAAACACTGATTCTCTACAAAACACCACTTTGTTATAACCTAGCTAGTAAACATAATTTTTCCACCTCTATGATTTGAATTTTGAAAAACCGACATATATGGTTGTGTTCAGTAAGTTATTTAGAGTCTGATAAGATCAACATTATTTTTTTTGTGAATAGTAACTTGACCCTTACGAATAGTAACATACCCTTATGTATAGTAATATGACCCTTATGAATAGTATCCACACCCATGAAAGTATAAATAAAATTTAGACGCCTTATAAATAAAATAGAGTATTTTAGAAATTAATAAATATGTGTTGGTATTTTTGTGAGTAATAAATATTTAATTAAAATTTTTAATTAATAAATCAACAATTTTTTTTCATTAAAATTATTCCTAAATAAATATTTTGTTTTCCTTTGATTTTAGGATAATTTTATGAGACCTTAATTAATTTTTGAACGTATTATAAAATCAGTTTTAAATTTAAAATTTGTATTTTTCAAGTAAATAATGATTTCATTTAAAAATTAAATTTCACATATTTAGGAAATTATTTTTATAAAATGGACTACATTTTTGGATTCTACACATCGAATAAATGGTTATGGTGATTTTTTGGGATTTTTCTAAAACACTTCAATTTTAGGTGAATATTAAAATATGATAATTTACGATAAATACTAAATACATGATTTATTGAGTCATAGGTGATGTAAGACTGATGTAATACCACTTGGTTTAAACTCACATGCACATATTACTATTCTTGTTCACAAGAATCAATACTATTGGTTGTATTTGGCAAAATAATAAAATAATGAATAAAATAATGGGTAAACCCTCCACTCATCCACTATAAACCCCCCTCACTCCCTCTTATCTTCACTCATCTCAAGCCTTTTCCTTGTCTAAATTATATTAAAATATCCTCCCAAGATCCTCCCCCATGTACAAAATCCCTTGGTGTAAAGACCCGTAAATTTAAAGGAAATTTTTTTCTTAAATTCTTTGGTATTTTACGAGTATGCAGTTTCTGACGGCACCTGATTCCGAGGCCCGGTGTTCCCGGAATCAATTTCTGAAGTTTAGCTTGGGTACGTTCAGTGAACAAACGAGCAAGTTTTCCTAAATTTTGAACTAGTGCTCGGAATCGAAATTCGAGGGCACCAATGAAACTGCAGCACCAGTAATTGCTTAAGATGACCTTTACTGGAGTTGCGTTTGCTCGGGAAGGAGTTGTTAAAATTTGTGGATTAAGAATAAAGAGAAATAAAATCGTGCTACAAATTTTATTTTACTTAAGTGGTTAAACCCATGTGTGGGAGTTGGGGTGGGACCCACTAAAATTCTATTTCCTCTTGATAGGATTTAGTGAGGAGGGGCCCACACGATCCCCACCCCTTCAAATTCTCTAACCCCCTCCACATGAGTTATAACTCTTCCACATTTATGATGAAAACTTAACACTCCTTTTATTTTTTGTCAATGCTAGTTTTATTTAATTAAATGAATGCCAACACACCTTTTATTCAATTAATTGAAACCCTTTAATTAATTGAATTAGGTGTTTTGAATTTTGAAAATGTTGGCATAAGTAAATAAAATAAGGCAAAGCCTTATTTTATTTTAGTTTGGTTTTTGCTGTGGAGAATTGAGAGAGGGAGAGTTCTATACTCTGAAGAACTTATTATTCTTCGCGAAGAACGCCAAGACTTTGATGAAGAACACCGTCACTGCAAGGAGAGATCGACGTGTCGTCTCTTCTCCTCTCCATAGCCGGTGTGTGACGCCTTTCCCGAAGAATGACGACACACCTTCCTTCGTTCTTCTTCCCGTGTCAAAGGAAGGGAGACGCCGCTCCTCCTCAGACGTTCTCCATCAACATATACGGATCTTCACCTCACAACGCCGTTTTCCCGCGACGATCATCGTTTGAAAACTTCTTTGAGGTAGGGATTTGTTTTTACGTTCGAAATTAATTCGACGTTCATCGTTATTATTGGCCGCCTGTTATCAATTTAACGGGAGGAGGTCGGACCACACAAACATGGACGATACTCCTCCCCCTTTGTTGTTGTATTTTTCGTGTCTTGGAACAGAGGTGGAACGGTGTAATGACACCACGCGGAAACGAATGAACCGCAACCAGTGCGGGCCACAGCGAAGGAGCACGGCGCCGTCACGCCGCGCTGTTGAGACCGAAAGAGTCCGCGGCTGAAGTTGGGCCGCGACAGAGGGGCCCGAAGCCGTCGCGTCGCGCCGCGCCGGTCGGACAAAGGCCGTGGCAGTGCAGAGGAGGGCGGCCGAATCCACCGGCCACCGGTGCTCCAGGATGGCGGGACCTGCAGGGGTCCTGCGGCGGCAAACCGGCCGACCAACACGACCGGTCTTTCAGAAGTCTGGGGGTCGTAACCCCCGGTGGAAGACAGGGGTGGTCCCCCCTCCAAGTGGGGGGAACCGTTTCAAAATTAGGGGGGCAAGCGTCCCCCCCCCCTTCCGCGTCCAGCTCGACCTCGAGCCGAGCCGCGGCCCGCGCTGGGTCGGACCGGGCCCAAACCCCCTGTTTTTGGACAGATCCGTTCAAATGCCCATAACTTGGGCTAAGAACCTCCGATCGATGCACCTTCTATTGATTAGAGATCCTTGGATCGAGACGGTCGTTTTGGTATATTACACTCAAGGTTTTGGAGAACTTTGGGTACAGACGGGTTGGTTCGAACACGAAACCAACCGGGCCCTCGGAGCGGAAACGCTTATAACTTGAGCTCCAGACGTCCGATTGACATACTGTTGACTTTTTTGGATTCCTCTTAGTGAGATGGTTCTTTTGGATTACTCCGCTCGAGGTTTGAACGTAGTTGGAGTACGGTCAGGTTGGGTTTGACTTAAAAACCAACCGGGCCCCTAGGACGAAAAAGCCAATAACTCTCAGACCGGGCGTCCGATTGACGCGCCGTCTATCACGTTGAGTTCCTTTTGACGAGATAGAACTTTAAGATATATCAACTCCGGACTTCGTGTCAGTTGATGTATCGACCCCCTTGGCTCGTGGATCGGACCCTCCCGGAATCGAGCATGCTGTGTACGGGAACCCTAGAGCTGGTTGCGACTACGACGATGATGACGACTGTACTGGGATCCTCCGTGGGTTCGGCAGCGACGAAGACCATACTGGAATCCTCTGTGGGTTCAACAATGATGACTACTGTTCTTGTATCCTATGTGGGTCCGGCAGTATTCGACTCTGTACTTGTATCCTACGTGGGTCCGACAGAGTAGCTGGTCTTGTATCCTTTGTGGGTCTGTCAGCTTAGCTGGTCTTGTATCCTATGTGGGTCCGACAGCTTAGATGAATCAGTGGTTACATCTGATCATCTCTATCGCCTTACGAAGAGTATACCTGTGTGAGCTGAGTCTTGACTTTCAATCAATATCTTCGATATGATTGACTTGCTTTCCTGTGTGGATTGGGTTGTGTTTTTCTGTGTGGATTGGGTTGTACTATCCTGTGTGGACTAGATCAAACTTGGGCTCGGATGTTGGAGCCGAACTGGAATTGATGACTTAGGTATATGTATGGGCATATACCTAAGTAGGGTTGGTTGTTACTTCGTGATTGTAACTTTCCTTTGTGTTTATCCTTCGTGGATTCTGGGAGACCTTCGGGGGTCTCGAGGTCCCTACTGAGTAGCATATACTCACCCCTGCACGGGCTATGCCCGCACTACGTTGTGTTGGATGTAGACGACAGACAGCGCTAATCGAGGTAGGAGATCGTGGAGCTAGACGATACCTGGAGGTGGATCACTGGACGAGACGTACACAGAGCGAACGACTGGAGCAGAGGAGCAGAGGAGACTATCTGTACCCACCCTTCAGGTGGGATTTCCAGAGGACGACTTGGTGTTGCTGCTTTACTTTTCTTCCACTGTACTCTCTTTTCAGTTGTACTTTACTTTCAGTTGGGTTTGTATTCTGGCCCATTTACTTTCCAGCACTTACCTCTATACTCAGTTTACTTAGTGTTTTCTTCTGCTTGCATACTCTGTGGTGTTTGTTTTCTTTCTTAAATGCAATGCCTTCCCTGATATCGGGATTTACACCTTTGGTGCTAGTCGCCAGCCCCTGGCCTATGGAAGGTGGGCTTGGGGTAGTCATGACATGGGTCCCGAGGACGGGTCGTGACAAATTGGTATCATAGGAGTTCGGTTCTACCGCAGAACTCAGGACTCAGATCTTTATTCTATGTGAAGCAATAGTGTTAAGGGTATTGAATGTGGTTATCAATCCAGGGAGTCCAGTGTTGGTGCGGTAGCCGACGTATCCATATACCAGGACCCTGACTTCTGACTTCTGACTCAGTGCAGGAAAACATTGATTGCATGTATGTTTCAAAAGTTTTCTTTATGATTAATTTGTGTCAGCTCACCAGGTATACTGTATTGACCATGCCACACCTGTCTCTTTTCAGGATGGCCCCACGACGGCAGCCAGCTAGGGTTTCGAGCTTTGTGCGAGACGACAGCCCACCGAGCGACGAGGCCTCGGTGCAGGGCCCTATTACAGCAGAGGCACCAGTGGTACCTCTACCCGTTGAGCCACCATTGCCACCAGCCCCAGCCGCTGAGAGTGCATGTTGCCTTAGTGCACTGCACGAGTTTCAGCGTCAGAGACCGCCCAAGTTCCGTGGGGAGACGGACCCTCAAGCAGCCAAGGATTGGATGGAGGCTGTTTTATGAGTTTTCAGGTTAGTAAGGACACCAGCTGACCTCATGGTGATCCTTTCAGTGAGTCTCCTACACGCGGCAGCAAGTATATGGTGGATCCTGATGATCCAGGTGCATGACGAGACATCTCTTCTTTGGTTGGATTTCGAGAGCCTCTTCCACTCGGAGTTCGTACCAGCCACCCTCCGTGCGGTGCGCATTCAGGAGCTACTACAGCTGCGGCAGGGCAACATGACGATATCCCAGTACTCGGCGAGATTTACCGATCTCTCATGCTATTCCATGGACATGGTACGAGACCCATTCTTCCGGGCCCGGACCTTCGAGCAGGGACTGAGGCATGAGATCAGGGCATCGATGATCTCCCTCAGCATTCCGACGCAGGCAGGAGTACTGAAGCGATACCTTCTCGTAGAGAGCTTTCTTGCTGAGCCTACACTAGCAGCAAGACCTACCGCAGGGTGGCATGTAGCTGAGTCTTCTGTAGCTAGCAGTCGACAAATGTCACAGGGGTCCAAGAGGACTAGACCATCAGGCGGACGACCTCAGGACACTGGCTCAGAGGTGCGGGGCACAAGGCGTAGAGCCAGTCTTACGAGGAGCAGACAGTTCTATGCATGCGGTGGGCAGGGCCACATGGCTCGTGACTGCCCGACCCGCCATGCAGAGGAGCAGCAGACGGTTAAGGGACCACCCAGGCAGAGGTAGAGGTTCGACCGTGGCGGTCCGCAGGGAGCAGGTGGATGAGGTAGAGGAGCTGGCCAAGCAGCAGGTGGTGGGCGATGCTTTGAGGCTCTACCACCACCACCACTAGGAGGTCCACCCCGACCGCAGGGAGCTGGAGGACAGAGTCAGGCTCAGCTTTAGGCATTAGAGGCCTATGACCACGACGCACTAGAGATGATTCGAGGTACTATCTGTGTCTACTCCACCCTTGCTGTAGTTCTTATAGACACAGGAGCGAGTCATTCTTTCATTGTCGCTTCCCTTGTTCAGAGCTCGGAGATTCCGACGGAGCCGTTGGCTCGATCCTTACGGCTAGAGACTCGTACAGGAGCAGACTCGACAATTACGTACTGGTGCCGGCAATGTGAGCTTAATCTAGGAGGTAAGATCTTTGGCTGAGATCTTCTTGTAGCGGCGTCGAGGCCTTACGACGTCATCTCAGGCATGGATTGGTTATCTACAGTCCATGCTCAGATCGACTGTATTAGGCGCAAGGTGCGGTGTGTTCGCACCGATGGGAGCAGGTTCACCTTCACCGACGAGAAGGGAGCATTTACAACATAGGACGGACTCTCGCAGAGGATAGGACAACCGATCAATCATCAGTTGGCTAGCCTCATCCTAGGACCAGTTGACGTGCGGATTCCGAGTTTTCCTATAGTGGTGGATCAGTATGCGAACATTTTTACTGACAACGTTCCAGGACTACCTCCTCGCAGAGAGGTATACTTCTATATTGACCTGTACCCCGGGACAGCCCCGATATCTACTCCAGCATATCAGATGGCTCCTGCTGATCTTAGAGAGCTACGAGTATAGCTGGAGGACTTGCAGGGAAAGGGATTCATTCGACCTAGTGTTTCACCCTGATCTTCCCCGATTTTGTTCGCCAAGAAGGCGGACGAGAGCTTGCAACTGTGTTTCGATTACCGTTGCCTAAACCAGGTGACTGTGAAGAACAAGTATCCACTTCCGAGGATTTAAGACCTCTTAGATCAGCTCAAGGGAGCATGATGGTTCTTGAAGATAGACCTCAGGTCAGGCTATCATCAGATCAGAGTTCGAGATGAGGATGTGCAGAAGACGAATTTCAGGTGTCGGTATGGCCACTATCAGTTATTGGTTATGCCTTTCGGCATAACCAATGCACCAGTAGTGTTCATGAGTCTCATGAACAGGATCTTCCAGCCTTACCTCGATCGATTTTCCATGGTCTTCATCGACGAAATATTGATATACTCGACCACTGAGGAGGAGCACGCCTACCATTTGCGGGTTGTATTGGATATACTCCGAGAGCACCAGCTTTATGGCAAGATCTCGAAGTGTCAGTTCTGGATACGTGAGTTCCACTTCTTGGGGCACGTAATCTCTGAGGCAGGAGTTGTGGTGGATCCTGTGAAGATCGAGGTAGTGCTAGCTTGGGAGCCACCCAGGAGCGTGACGGAGGTGTGGAGTTTCTTAGGTCTGGCTGGGTACTACCGGAGATTTGTGCCAGACTTCTCCAGAGTTACAGCACCGCTTTTAGCTTTGATGAAGAAAGGGAAACCCTTCGTGTGGTCAGATAGATGTCAGTAGAGCTTCCAGGAGCTGAGATAGAGATTGACCAGTGCACCCATCTTGAGGATACCAGAGGAGGGAGTAGGGTATGTAGTCTTCTGCGATGCATCAGGGACCAGACTTGGGTGTGTCCTGATGCAGGAGCGGGTAGTGATCGCCTATGGATCACGACAGTTGAGGTAGCATGAGAAGAACTACACTACCCATGACCCGGAGTTAGCAGCAGTGGTCTTCACCTTGAAGATGTGGTGGCACTATCTGACAGGCGAGCGCTTTATAGTCTACTCTGACCACCAGAGTCTCAGGTACCTCTTCTCGTAGAAGGACCTGAACTTGAGACAGCGGCGATGGCTCGAGTTCCTCCAGGATTATGACTTTGAGATAGTCTATACTCCTGGAAAGGGGAACGTAGTATCCAATGCTTTCAGAAGGAGGATGAGCATTCAGCTACTTGGAGAGGCGACAGAGCAGCTAGCCGCTTTGCAGATATCCTTCGTGAATAGAGATGGGGCAACCTTCCTTCAGTAGCTCACAGTCATACCTCCACTTCTTTAGAGGGGCAGAGAGGCATAGCGTGGGGACGTTGACTGTGAGATGTGACGTGCATAGATTTCCACAGGACAGGCACTTGATGGTTTTTTATAGGAGGAGAGCACGTCGTCCTTTTCAGAGGACGTACCATGGTACTGGCTGCATTATAAGAGGAGGTGCTGAGAGAGTTTCACACTTCCCCTTTAGCGGTACATCCAGGAGTGGTGAAGATGTACCAAGATCTCAGACGATAGCACTGATGGCCAGGTATGAAGAAGGCTATGGCAGAGTTCATTTCTCAATGCCTCACCTGCCAGCAGGTGACGGTGGAGAACCAGGTACCATTAGGCTTGGTACAGCCCTTGGAGGTCCCGGAGTGGAAGTGGGATGGAATATCTATGGATTTCATGACTGGACTTCCACGTACTTCCAGAGGACACAACTCCATTTGGGTGATCGTCGACCGACTCACCAAGTCGTCCCACTTTCTACCCATCATAGAGCAGGGCTCAGTGGAGAGGTTGGGATGCCTCTAAATTCAGGAGATTGTACAACTTCATGGTGTTCTATCATCTATCGTCTTCGATCGAGATGCTCGCTTTACTTCCTAGCTTTGGAAGGGGTTGCAGGAGGCATTCGGGACGCAGCTACGCCTGAGCACCGCCTTTCACCCTCAGACGGATGGACAGACGGAGAAGACCATTCAGAATCTCGAGGACATGCTCTGTGCATGTTTCCTCAACTTTGGTCACAACTGGGAGGATCACCTACCCTTGGTGGAGTTTACGTACAACAACAGCTACCACTCCACCATCAGGATGGCACCATACGAGGCATTGTACGGCCGACCTTGTAGGTCACCTCTGTGCTGGAAAAACCCTGGGGAGTCAGAACTTGTGGGACCAGAGATGGTCCAGGCCACGACGGAGAAGGTCCAGGTCATCCAGGAGTAGATGAGGACAGCTCAGAACCGACAGAAGTCTTATGCTGACAGGAGGCGGATACCACTAGAGTTCGAGGATGGCGACCACGTTTTCTTGCGGGTCTCACCTCGACGTGGATTACAGAGATTTGGCCGGGGCGGAAAGTTATCTCCGCGCTACATCGGACCATTCCAGGTTCTCAGAAGGATAGGATAGGTGGCTTATCGCCTGGCTCTACCACCTCAGTTGCACCAGGTGCACGATGTCTTCCACGTATCTCAGATGAAGAGATACGTGCACGACCCGACACATATCATCGACCATGGGGAGCTGGAAATTGATGATGGGGCGACTTTTGTGGAGGTCCCGGTGGAGATCGAGGATTGATAGGAGTGGATCCTACGTGGGCGGTCGATTCCTCTAGTGCGCATCAGGTGGCAGCACGAGAACCTCCAGGAGAGCACTTGGGAGTGGGAGGCTCACATGCGTGCTCAGTACCCTCATTTGTTCCTCTAGTTTGTTATGTATCTTTACGGGGATGTAAAGCCCTGAGGTGGGAGTAATGTAAAGACCTGTAAATTTCAAGGAAATTTTTTCTTAAATTCCTTGGGATTTTACGAGTACGTATTTTCTGACAGAACCTGATTCTGAGGCCCGGTGTGCCCGGAATCAATTTCTGAAGTTTAGCTCGGGTACGTTCAGTGAACGAACGAGCGGGTTTTCCTAACTTTTGAACCGGTGCTCGGAATCGAAATCTGAGGAAAACAATGAAACCGTAGCACCAGTAATTGCTTAAGATGACCTTTACTGGAGTTGCGTTTGCTCGGGAAGGAGTTGCTAAAATTTGTGGATTAAGAATAAAGAGAAATAAAATCGTGCTACAAATTTTATTTCACTTAAGTGGTTAAACCCATGGGTGGGAGTTGGGGTGGGACCCACTAAAATTCTATTTCCTCTTGATAGGATTTAGTGAGGCGGGGACCGCATGAGCCCCACCCCTTCAAATTCTCTAACCACATCCACATGAGTTATAACTCTTCCACATTTATGATGACAACTTAACACTCCTTTTATTTTTTGTCAACGCTAGTTTTATTTAATTAAATGAATGCCAACACACATTTTATTCAATTAATTGAAACCATTTAATTAATTGAATTAGGTGTTTTCAATTTTTAAAATGTTGTCATAAGTAAATAAAATAAGGCAAATCCTTATTTTATTTTAGTTTGGTTTTTGCTGTGGAGAATTGAGAGAGGGAGAGTTCTATACTCTGAAGAACTTCTTCTTCTTCGTGAAGAACGCCAAGAATTCGACGAAGAACGCCGTCACCACAAGGAGAGATCGACGTGATGTCTCTTCTCCTCTCCGCAGCCGGTGTGTGATGCCTTTCCTGAAGAATGATGACGCGCCTTCCTTCGTTCTTCTTCCCGCGTCAAAGGAAGGGAGACACCGCTCCTCCTCATACGTTCTCCGTCAACATATACGAAGCTTCACCTCGCGACGCCATTTTCCCGTGATGATCATCGTTCGACAAATTCTTCGAGGTAGGGGTTTGTTTTTACATTCGGAATTAATTCGACGTTCATCGTTATTATTGGCCGCCTATTATCAATTTAACAGGAGGAGGTCGAACCGCACAAACATGGCTGATCCTCCTCCCCCTTTGTTGTTGTATTTTTCGTGGCTTGGAATGGAGGCGGCACGGTGCAACGACACCGTGTGGAAACGAAGGAACCACGGCCAGTGTGGGCCACGACGAAGGAGGACGGTGCCGTCGCGCCACGCTGTTGAGACCGAAAGAGGCCGCGACGGTGCAGAGGAGGGCGACCAGATCCGCCGGCCGCCGACGCTCCAGGAAGGCGGGACCCGCGGGGGTCCTGCGACGGCACACCATCCAGCCAACACGGCCGGCCGTTTGGAAGTCTGGGGGTCGTAACCCCCGACGGAAGATAGGGGCGGGCCCCCCTCCACGTGGGGGCCGCCGTTTCAAAATGAGGGGGGCAGCGCCCCCCCCCCCCTTCCGCGTCCAGCTCGGCCTCGATCCGAGCCGCGGCCCGCTCCGGGCCGGGCCGCGCCAGCTGGGCCGAGCCACACCCTAATGGGCCGGACCCGGACCCTGGTCGGGTCGACCCGGTTCGGGCCGACCCAGGGGGTATTGGGCCGGGTCGGATCGGGCCCAAACCCCCTGTTTTCGGACAGATCCTTTCAAATGCCCATAATTTGGGCTACAGACCTCCGATCGATGCACCGTCTGTTGAGTAGCGATACTTGGATCGAGACGGTCTTTTCAGTATATTAAACTAAAGGTTTAGGAGAACTTTGGGTACAGAAGGGTTGGTTGGAACACGAAACCAATCGGGCCCTCGGAGCGGAAACACTTATAACTTGAGCTCCGAACGTCCGATTGACGTGCCGTCGACTTTGTTGGATTACTCTTAGTGAGAAGGTTCTTTTGGATTACTCCTCTTGAGGTTTGGATGTAGTTGGAGTACAGTCCGGTTGGTTTTGACTTAAAAACCAACCGGGCCCCTAGGACGAAAAGGCCAATAACTCTCAGACCGGGCGTCCGATTGACGCGTCGTCTATCACGTTGAGTTCCTTTTGATGAGACGGAACTTTAGGATACATAAACTCTGGACTTCATGTTAGTTGATGTATCGACCCCCTTAGCTCGTGGAGCGGACCCTCCCAGAATCGAGCATGCTGTGTACGGGAACCCTAGAGCTGGCTGCGACTGCGACGACGGTGACGACTGTACTGGGATCCTCCGTGGGTTCAGTAGCGACGACGACCATATTGGAATCCTCCGTGGGTTCGATAGAGATGAATAATGTTCTTGTATCCTATGTGGGTCCGGAAGTACTTGACTACTGTTCTTGTATCCTATGTGGGTCCGGCAGTATTCGACTTTGTACTTGTATCCTACGTGGGTTCGGCATAGTAGCTGGTCTTGTATCCTTTGTGGGTCCGACAGCTTAGCTGGTCTTGTATCCTATGTGGGTCCGATAGCTTAGATGAATCAGTGGCTACATATGATCATCTCTATCACCTTACGAAGAGTATACCTGTGTGAGCTGAGTCTTGACTTTCAATCAATATCTTCGATATGATTGACTTGCTTTCCTGTGTGGATTGGGTTGTGCTTTCCTGTGTGGATTGGGTTGTACTATCCTGTGTGGACTAGATCGAACTTGGGCTCGGATGTTGGAGCCGAACTGGAATTGATGACTTAGGTATATGTATGGGCATATACCTAAGTAGGGTTGGTTGTTACTTCGTGATTGTAACTTTTTTTGTGTTTATCCTTCGTGGATTCTAGGAGACCTTCGGGGGTCTCGGGGTCCCTATTGAGTAGAGTATACTCACCCTTGCACGAGTTATGCCCGCACTACGTTGTGTTGGATGAAGACGATGGAAAACACTGATAGAGGTAGGATCTAATGGAGCTGGACGGTACCTGGAGGTGGATCACTGGACGAGACGTACACGGAGCGGACGACTGGAGCCGAGGAGTAGAGGAGACTATCTGTACCCACCCTTCAGGTGGGATTTCCAGAGGATGGCTCGGTGTTGTTGCTTTACTTTTCTGCCACTGTACTCTCTTTTCAGTTGTACTTTACTTTCAGTTGGGTTTGTATTCTGGCCCATTTACTTTCCAGCACTTACCTTTGTACTCAGTTTACTTAGTGTTTACTTCTTCTTGCATACTCTGTGGTGTTTGTTTTCTTACTTAAAGGCAATGCCTTCCCTGATATCAGGATTTATGTCTTTGGTGCTAGTCTCCAGCCCCTGGCCTATGGAAGGCGGGCTTGGGGTAGTCACGGCATGGGTCCTGAGGACGGGTCGTGACACTTGGTCTCATAGAAATACCAAAACCTCTCCCCTAATGAGGCTCTCAAGGAAGATTACTTCAAGAGGTGAATTCCTCTTTTCATTTATTTTATTTCATGTTCCTTTATTTTCTTCTTATTTCCTCACCTAATTTCATCCAAATGTTGTGATGAATTCATTACCTTACATGTACTTTAATTTTTTTATGACAAAGTAATAATTCTTCATCATCTCTCTTTTCCCCTTTTTTTATACTAGAAATGAAAACACCATCTGAGATGTGTTAATTTATCATATTCAAGGACAATAGGTTTTCAATTTCTATTACCGTCTTAAATTCTAGTCATGAAACAACTTTGATGGTTTAACCATACTATAATATATGTATTATAACTTATTTAAGGTTATGTAACTTGTTTTACACATGATATTAATTTATAAATCAAAATGAGTTCGTTGTGATAAAAAACCACCAATTATCCCAAACAATGGTCATTAAAGTGTTATATAATGATTCATCTTCACTCCCAATAACCAAACAAATTTTATAACCATGTAATATTCTGTTTATTCACTAATAACATACAAATTATTTTCTGTAAAACCATTCTCATTCTACATGTTTATCCATACATGAATATAAGTAAACCGATCATGAAAACCAAGGAAGAAAACGCTCCCAAACAATGAAATTGAATCTCTTAACCCATAAAAATTCCATGAATGAACCTAATAAGGTTATAATAAATAAATTAAATGTATAGGAGGTTATGGAATCAATAATTTATGAACCTATATTTTATATTTCAGGTCTTAAGATCAAGTGAGGAACACCTTCAGACTTAAGGTAAGAGTTTCTTCATCTCACTTCCATTTTTGTGAGATATTCTGTATTCACTACTACTACTTGTGTATGGTGTATGTATACTTACCATTTATTTTTCATATCATTTATATCTTTATTTTCATGATATTAAATTTATTTTTTTATGATTATTAATTTTGGGTCATATGATTCAATTGATTACAATGTTTTAATTATTTTCTACCTGAACCTCCATTTTCATTCGGGTTGCTCTTATTCTCTACTCACCTCAATGAAATTATTATTTATTCCTATTTAATTCTCATAAATTATGCATGAATGTTCTATGTATGTTTACCAATCATAATACATCTTTATATAATGTTTATTTACATGTTATAAAAGAATATTTCAAAAAAAAAATCAAAATGAAATCCCGATTCAAGGAACTTCTTGAATTCATACTTATTATAAAGTTTACTCTATAATATTTTTAAGCCATATTTATCTTTCTTAAATCACACATTTTAATATGAAAAATATATTTTGGTTCATTTATAGATTTATGAAATCAAACATTCCTTTGCGCTTTAAAGCACTTTAATATTTTCCTTAAACCGCAATAAAATATTTTATTTCTAAAGTTTCTTTAAAAACTCCTTTTAAATGATTTCACCTCAATAAGACTTTATTTAATCCTAAAATATAACTTCAATTAAATTAACTTTTATTTTATTTTATATACATGTTTACAATCTTATTTCATGACAAATACAAATGATTTTCCAAAAGAACTCTTCTTTCCAAGGTAAAAAGGATTTTTCTCATCTCACTTTAACTTTTATGAGATATATGTCATGTTCACAACTTATTTCTTAATTGTGGTGTATGTAATTCCCTTTGGTATATCATATCAAGAGTCACCTTATTCTCATGAAATTATATGGGATTATGATTTGAATGTTTCAAGGTGGTATGAGACACTTTGGAATGTTTAAGGATTATTTCCTCAAAATTTTTTCAATGGTCTCATTTAAAAGTATCTTCATCTATGTCAACATCCCTTGTTGAATCTTGTACTTAATTGAGATTTATCTCTTATGTTATCATCTAAAATATGTTGTTTAAGGGTTTCTGATTAGTTTGTGTGTGGATGTACTATCTTGATACCGTTCACCATATTACTCTAAATGGTTAGTGTTTATATTAAATGACTGGGGAAAGTTATTTACATTTCATATGCTAGTTTCAATATGAATGTATATATTTATTATGTTCACCCATTTCATACAAGGAATGAATTGTACTTATTATGTGACGGGTGGAGCCCGTTATAGCCCCTTGATGCATCAGTAGGTCTTATGAGACAATTAGATATGGACTTGGTTGAGGCCTTGCCCATTTTTAGATATGGTTCTGGACGAGGCCTCAATCATTTTTATATGTATTGACCAAATACTTGACAGTATGTTTTATAATGTCTATCATATAAATTTCCCTCATTATGGAGCTAGAAATTCATAGTTCATGAGGTTATTCGACTAGTAGAATACCCATGATTATATTTTATTATGGAAATATTTACTTAGCTCATATTACCGCCATATTATGTTCATGGTTATTTTTAAATGCATGTATTTTCAATTATTAACTATGCCTATTGTTTATGTTATCTTCCACTGTAATGTTTACCCTTACTGAGCATCTGATCTCACACCTTCTTATGTTTCATTTTTCTTAGGACATGAAGAGGTATATTATGATTGACTTGTAGGGATAATATTAGAGAGGTGGATGTTCCCAATGGAACATATATGTTGTTTTTAATTTCATGTTGTAATGTTGAACTTATGTATGTATCTTGTTTCCAAATCTACTAAACTACTCGGTCCTTCGAGATATGACTTCCTTGTAATCATGCTAATGTAGTGAAATAATGAACTGACTCCAGGATTCTGAGGTCGGGGCATTACATATATGTTCTACTTAGAAAAATAAACTTCTTTTATAGAAGCGGGACATCAAAATTTACTTTGGTTAATTTTTTGGTAATTTTATGATAAAGTTCATTTTTTAATGAATAGTGAAAAATACTACATTTTAAGTCAAAACTACATTTTCATCTAATTTATTTATATATTTATATTATCTTTTTTATTTTTTTTAAATTGTAATTGTATTATGTTTTTTTATCATTTAATCCAATGTTGGTAATTGGCAGTAGTTTCAAATTTAAATTGGATATAAACACATGTCAATCTTTCGATAGTTTTTATTTTTTAAAATCCCGCTTTCTGGTTTTGACAACGAGGATTGATTTTAAATTATTTTAAACTAATTATTTGTTTTAAATATTAAAAAATTGATTCCATATTTATAATAAAATGGTCCAAATTGTGTAAATAGGTATCTTTGTACATTATGAATAACAACTTCAGTAATTATTTTTAATTACCGTATTTAAGGGTAAATCGAGTAATTAAGGGTAAACAAAATCTAAAATTACCCTAAAACATGTCCTAATTTTATTGTATGAGAAAGTTTAAAGCTTCTCATAGAATCTTGTTTAATTAAATTGATAAGTCTTCCCATGGAAGAAGGTATAAAGCTTCTCATAGAATCTTGTTTAATTAAAAGTATAAAACTTCCCATATAAGCTATTATAAAGCTTCTCATAGAAGCTTGTTAAATTAAAAAAACAAAGCTTCCCATGGAAGCTATTTTAAAGCTTATCATAGAAGCTTATTTAATTGAATGTACAAATATTCCCATGGAATCTAGTTTAATTCTTCTCATGTATGCTTCTTTAATTAAAAGGACAAAGCTTCCCAAGGAAGCTAGTTTAAAGGTTCTCACACACTCATGTTTTTCATAAGTATTAAATTTTTAATATGGATTTATATCAGTGATATCTTTGAATATAAAAGTAATTCGAAATATAAAAATATTTCCTACATCATGGTATTTTATTTATAATTTTTATACATTATATAAATAAATATATTTATGACACAATGATGATGCAGTGTTTATCTTATTAATGAAAGATTCAAATAAATGATATTATAAATATTGAAATAAATATTATATGAAATTTTTTATGTTATACAAGATTTTTTTGGATTATTATGACATGTTATCTTTGATTTATTGCATTTGGTTTTAAGGAATTAAGTTAGTATATTTTGAAAAAAAAAATTCATGTTATGAATAGTGTTATAATTAATCTAGGTTGATTTTTTAGAAGTTTTCTAAGAAGTTTCAATTTTTTAGTATTTGATGAATACTATTTGATGAATAGTGTTTTTTGATGAATAGTATTTGATGAATAGTGTTTTTTATTAATAGTAAAAAAATACTTTATTATTAAATAACTTTTTCTGTGAAATGATTTTCTGAAAATCAAACATACATGGTTGTAATAAAGGTGAAAAATATGGTTCAATAACATCAAAATATTTTTTTTTGGTGAATAGTAACTTTACCCTTTGGAATAGTAATTTTACCCTTACGAATGGTAACTTGACCAGTGGAATAGTGACATCACCTAAGGAAGTATAAATATTTTTTAGTCATCTTAAGTGGTAATGTGATATAATTATATCATAGTATAGTAAATAAATGTTGTAGAAATTATTAGTTAATTATTATTATTTTATTTATTTAATATAATTTAAAATGAAATTAATTTTATAAAATGGATTTCACTTTTGAATTCTACACATCAAAAAATGGTTAGGGTGAATTTTTTGGATTTTTTTGAAACAGTTGAATTTTCAGTGAACAGTAAAAATACAGTTTTGTGTTTTCAGTAAGTTTAATGACATCATAACTATATGATAAGGATATAATGAGTAATATAAGATGTTTTTAGAATATTATGGATTAAAATATAATATCAGGTGTCCCAAGTGGCCAATACCATGGGAAAATACCATGGGCAAGCCCATGGTTTTGCAAATACCACTAATGAGGTGTCCTTTAAAATTAATAAAATATTCCCTCACTTTTTCTATAAATACCCACCCATTAATTCATTTACATTCATTCCAAAATCATTTTCCACGAATTTATTCTAGTTTTACCTCCCAAGTAGTCCTACCAAGGTGTCCTAAATCCCCCAAGGTCCCGATCTAAGAGTATTATAAGTTACTCTTCAAGGTAAGGGAATATTTTTCCCTCCTCTTTTAGTCAAAGACTTATTTTATGTTATGTATATTAATTTACATTTTATTATGTTGGGGTATGTTATTATATACTATTATTTCTGCCCATTTTATTTCCAAATGATGAGAGCCCATTTTCGCTCTCATCAACTCATTTTCTAAATTTTTAAGTGACACTGTTAGGCTTCCGTTCATAAGGGAATTCTCAAATTATCTTTCTTCCATTCAAGTTCTATTTTATATGGTATGTCTTTAAAGTTTATATACCATGTTATTATTTCCAATTTATTCTGTACCTCTACTATATTATGAGTATTTTATGAATGGGTGACCCCTGCCCCCTCTCTTTGTAATGTTTTCTAAAACCATGTTGCATAACTGTTATGCTGTAGAATTTTCATCTCAAAATCTCTCTATTTTTATCAATAAATTATAATATTTTATTTATGTGAATACCCAAATCTATTTAATTTATAGAGGTATTCATAAAGATATAAAAATTATATATTTGATTCTGGAATTGACATACATAAAACCATCATTCCCTTTCTGTGGGTTATAAATGACATAATGATCTTGTTTTTAACCACTTTTTAAAATGTAATGATTTTGATATGAAACCCATTTCTTCTATTATCTTTGGGTTATTAATGAAATGTTTTATTATCATATATATGGATCACAAGAAAATAAAGATAAATTAAGGTTTCACCCTGATAGTACTCCAATGCATTGGGTAAAGAAATTAATCTCTAGAGATGAAAAGTTTTATAATACCTTGGTAAATAACTTTGGTAAATTTTATGATACCTTGGTGATTTTTATGACACATTGGGGATGAAACTTGGTGATATGAAACTTTGGGGATGGAATATGGTGATATGAAACCTTGTGGATGGACCTTGGTGATATGATTATGAATGTCTAAATTAAATGTTGTAGCCACATTTTCAAGTTATTATCCAAGTTATTATTGTTATTAAATTCCTCTTTCTCATGCATTTATGAAAGTCCTCATGTTCTTATTTATATCTCTCAATATCACATGTAAATCGTTTCCCTTATTTTTCCTTACTGAGCTTTTTGTGCTCATCACATGTTTTTAAATGTTTTTCACAAGTCTTAAGATTGGCAAGGACAAAGAAGATGCTGTGATGAAAGTATTAGAATATTTGTCTTGAAAAGAAACCATGTTTCATTTTAATAGTTTTTGTTTTAGCATGTATACATATCTACTTTATAATATTGAAAATTTATGTAATATTTTTTCCTAATTCTCTAAAACTCTAGACCTAAAAGATATTTGGGAATGAATAAAAATAAATTCTAGTCAAAAGTTACTAGAATAAGTTATGTTTAAGTCTGGGTCTTTATAGCATGTTGACTAGGAAAGAATAGCGCATGGTCAGTCAGAACACACACTATGTGGCCCACTGGACATGGCGTGTAGTCCCTTAGGGCTAGGGTCATATTGTGTATCCCATACATGACTTTCCCAAATGGTGACCATGTAACGCAGAGTCTACATAGCGTGTGGCCCACTGGACACGCCGTGTACTCCAAAGATTTCCAAAGTACACATCACATGCCGTTTCCCCAGGGGTGAACTTCAGATGGACAGTGAGGAGGGTACATGTCATGTAGTCAGATCTACATGTTGTGTACTATTTCTATATTATGAAGTTTTAAAAATTTATTATTATATTATGTAACCCTTGAGACATATACCTTTGTGTGGACATAACGATGGGACACACCATGTGATAGGTGTTTGATATATATATATGTATATATGTTTAAATTTATATATGCATAATGTTCAAATATCTACACATATTGTATGAGTTTTATTACAATTATAATTCTATGTGCATGCTACATGTCACAAAGAATAAATTGTATACAAGTATAAATACATGCTGGGTAGTTTTGGATAAGTATTCACTAAGTTGCTTCCAAGGTACAAGTTATGTACAAGGTTATGGATAAGAATCTCAAGGAAATTCAGAAAATGATTGATTAATTAAAGACAATGATTAATCGATTTGAGCATAATTTATCTTATAAATAACGATTAAATAATTGAATGCTAGTTTTATTAAATATGTAATTCATTGCATGTATGTGGATGATCATGAGATAGAACATACCTTTGTATGTGATTGGTTCTATTTTAATTTATTTATTAAATTAAATTTGTTGTCCTTCTTCTCCTCATTAATATGTAGGGCCTGCGTGCCCATGGTTTATTTCATGTAAACCCCATTTTACCCCTCACCTGTGTGTGAGTTAAAAACATATGTAATAGATGGTGATCCCAAGATAGTAGAGGCGGTTCAATTTAGGATCAAAGGAGATGCAAATATGTACAAGTGGAAAGCTATAAACACGAAGCTTAAACGGTTCAAGATGTTTCTCCCCTAGGTCAGAGTTAGTTTATCAACCACCAGATAAAATAACCAATAGTAAAGCTCATGATCATGCCCTTTATTTTATTTCTGTCAGTTGTATGGTTATTCATTATTGATGTTTGACGTGATCACATAAATAATGAACTAACAAGCATAAAATATGGAACTAAAATAAAATGGATTATGTGTAAATATTATCTATACATGGTTAATCACTTAAGTATATCCCACTTAACATTAAAAAGCACATGAAAAGATAATAAGTGGAAATTTATTCATAAAGGATAAAATCCCTCAATTAAATATTAAGTCGGTATAGCCTTACATTACTTCAGTTAGAATCGAACCATAGTCCAAAGTGCTTAACCAATCCTAGTTGGGGTGGTTTCAATTATTGAGGAATTCTAATTTAAAGTTTTGGGTTGAATTAACTTATCTTACATCAAGAGTTGACTACCCAAGAAGGACTTGATGTAACTGAGAGTCAAAGGTTGAGGAAATCCAAAATTAATGATTTCAGGATTGGGGAGTCCACTCAATAGATCAAGGAGTTGTGAGTTAATGAAATTGGAATTTAGAATGACTTCCTAAAACCTTTCAAGTTTCTTGACCAACCCTAGTTGGGGTAATACGAAGGGAAATATGGAATCTTTCCACTATAATGTCCAAGAAACATGATATTTCT
The DNA here is from genome assembly GCA_963277665.1 of Viscum album. Classification (NCBI taxonomy): domain Eukaryota; kingdom Viridiplantae; phylum Streptophyta; class Magnoliopsida; order Santalales; family Viscaceae; genus Viscum; species Viscum album. The sequence continues at coordinate 1,187,389,395 of OY728130.1, read as the reverse complement.
AATCCAATGGTGAGAGCTATTGAGTTTCGACAAAATAGTAGGAGACTAATAGATATTAATTTATTTATTTGTCTATATTTATCAAGATAAAGTACTAAAACTCTGTTCATATTAATTTGTAGAAATAGAAAGAAAAATGATATCAAACATATCATCACGATCCATACTCAAGAAGGAAAACCTTCTCACCGAAACTAATTTCTAAGAGTGGAAAAGGAACATTTGGGTTATCCTTTTCTATGAAAAGAAACTTTATGTGCTGGAAGAGCCTTTAATAGTTGATCCTAGAAATTAAGTGAGTGATAAGAAACTCTCTGTGTATGAGAAACATCTGAATGACGCTACTAATGTTTAGTAACTCATAATATCATCCACTACCAATGAGATCTTAAAGACACATGAGGAAATGGATGCTTATAGAATGATGTCTCACCTTCAAGATCTCTATCAAGAGAAGGAAAGATATAAGAGGTATGAGATATCCAATGCTTTGTTCACTACTAATCTTGGATAGTCTGCACCAGCTGGACCACATGTTTTCAAGATTATTGGCTACATTGAGAATTTCAACATCTTAAGGATTAGATTCCTAGATGAGTTGCATACATATCTCATACTATCATCTCTATCTAATACCTTCTCTATTTTTATTGTGAATTATAATATGAGCAATAATGAGAAGAGTCTATCGAAGCTTCTTACCCCGATTCGCCAAGTTGATATGGACATGGGGTGTGAAAAGTCTACAATACTTATGGTGAATAGGAATGGGAAGGAAAAGGAAAAGAGGCCTAATATTTATAAACAATCTAAAGCCTTAGAGAACTATTTTTCCATGAATAAGAAGATCCAAAGGCAGGGAAAAGAAAAGGAGGCAGTATTCTTTGCATGTGGCAAGTCAAGCCACTGGAAGAGGAACTATAACCAAAGGAAAGGGGAATACAAAGGTGTATTCATTATCGAGTGCAATATTTCCATTTTACACATTGGGTGTTAGATACAGATTTTAGGGCTCACATCTATATTCAAATATAGGAACCAAGTAGATTATAGAAAAATTATAGAGGAGAGGTGGATCTGTGAGCTGCCAATGGTGCGAGGCTAGCTGCTCTTGCCATTGATGAATACAACCTCACATTTCCGACGATAATGATTTTGTTTTTACATGGATATAATTATATACCTAGTGTTACAAAGAACATAATTTCTGTATCGAGTTTAGATACAGATAAATTTATTTTCAAGTTCGGAAATAAATTTTGTTACTTTTATAAGGACAACGTATGTTATAGTATGACACATTTAAATAATGGTTTGTATGTATTAAATTATGAGAACCAAGTGTTGAAAAATTGATAATGAACCAAGTCCATGTGACTCATACAACACCTACTTGTAGCATCACCGCCTTGGTCATGTAAATGAGAAGTGCCTGAAAAAGATCTATCAAGGTGGTTATTTAGAATCTTCTAAGCTAAAACCACTTGATAGATGTAAAACTTGTTTACAAGAGAAAATGACCAAACCTCCATTTGTTGGATAGAGTGAAAGGGTCATAGATTTTCTAGGATTGGTATAAACTGATGTGTGTGGAGCATTTCTAGTAGAAGCTAGAGGTGGATATTCTTACTTCATTAATTTTACTGATGACTTGAGTAGATATGGATATGTCTACTTAATGAGGTATAAGTCCAAGTCATTTTATAAATTCAAAGATTTCAATAATGAAGTAGAGAATCAGATTGGTAAGAAGATAAAGTATATTTAATTATATTGAGGTGGATAATATCTTAACCAAGAGTTCATCAACCTTTTATAGGATTCTGGGATTCTATCTCAACTCACTCCACCTTATACACCACAATGGAATGATGTTAGTGAAAGGAGGAACCATACCTTTTTGGATATGGTAAGGTCGATGATGATTCGTGTAGATCTCCCATTATACTTTTGGGGATATGCATTGCAAACTGTGGCATACAAATTAAACCAAGTACAAACTAAGGTGACAAATGGTATTCCCTTTGAGCTATAGAGTGAAAAGAAACCCACTTTGTCGTATACACATGTATGGGTATGAAAGGTATTTGTTATGGCTTTCTCAGGTAAAAAACTATCACCTTGAGGAACAAAGTGTATCTTTATAGGGTATCAGAAGGAAACAAAGGGATACTACCTATACAACCCCTCAAACAAGAAAGTGATTTTTTCTAGATAGGCTATCTTTATTGAGAGGGAGCACATTCTCAAAAAGGATAGTGGGAGAAAGATAGACTTCAATGAATTTAATGACCAAGATACATGGGAGTTGGTAGAGAAACAAATTCCACAGGTCCCCATGGAAGAGGTAGTTCCTCAAACACAAGTACTGCATAGAAGTACGAGAGAGATAAGGGAACCAGAGAGATATGGTTTCCTTTTCACCTAGGATGGTGACTCATTATTATTGGACAATGATGAACCTCTCTTCTACAAGGAAGCATTATAGAGATCATAATCTACAATATGGCTAGAAGATATGAATTCTGAGATGAATTCAATGTATCAGAACCAAGTCTGGGTTCTGGTCGATGCACAGGTTGACGTAAAGCCTGTTGGGTGGAGATGAGTATTCAAAAAGAAACCGTACATGGAAGGTAAAGTTAGTACCTATAAAGAAAGTATGGTGTATAAAGGTTTTAAAAATAATCAAGGAATTGACTATGATGAAACATTTTCACCAATTACCATGTTTAAATCCATAAGAATCATACTTTCCATAATATATTTTCATGACTATGATATTTGGAAGATGGATGTCAAAACTACATTCCTTAATAGGAACCTTCAGGAAGATGTATATATGACACAAATAGAAGGGTTTGTGGCACTAGGTGATTCTAAAAGGGTATGAAAGTTGAAGATATCAATTTATGGATTGAAGAAAACATCCAGATCATAGAACATTCGATTCAATGAATCCATAAGAGAATTTTGTTTCATTAAGAATGAATGTGAGCCATGTGTTTACAAGTGATTTAATGGGAATGTGGTCCTTATCCTAGTAGTGTATATTTATGACATATTACTTATTGGAAACGACATACCAGTCTTGCAGCCAGTCAAGGACTGGTTTAACAAGTGCTTCTACATGAAGTACTTAGGTGAAGAATCCTATATTCTAGGGATCAATATCATTTGTGATAAATAAAATATACTACTTAGACCAAGTCAAAGTACATACATTGACCAGATACTAAGGAGATTTAGTATGGAACAATTCAAGAGGAGATTGGTTATAATGTCACATGGTATACATATTTCCAAGAAAATGTGTCCCCAAAAACAACATGATAAATATAGGATGAGTAAGATTCCATACACTTCAGCGATAGGATCTATCATGTATGTCATGTTATGTACCAGACTTGATGTTTACTATGCACTGATCATGGTAGGTAGATATCAAGAAGATATAGAAGAATAGTATTGGACCACTGTCAAGACTATCCTTAAGTATCTGAGAAGAACTAAGGATATGTTCCTAGTGTATGGGGGAGACTAGGAGCTTGTCATCAAAGGGTATGCTGATGCTGGTTTTTAGACAGATCAGAATGATCTAAAGTCACAATCATGATATGTTTTCTGTCTCAATGGAGGAGCAGTGATAAGGAATAGTTCAAAGCAGCTAGTTGTCACTGATTCTAAAGAGGAGTCCGAATATATAGTGGCTTCTGGTGAATCCAAGGAATCTGTATGGATTCAGAACTTTATCTAGGAGCTTTATGTGATTCATAGTAGTAAATATCCCATTATATTGTATTGTGATAATACTACAACGGTGGCTCTTGCAAAATATCCAAGGTCACATCAATGGAAAAAACACATACTCCGTAAATATCACCTCTTGAGGGATTTCTATAAAAGGGGTGAAGTTGTAGTGAGAAGAGTGTCAATGGAAGGGAACGTGGTCGACCCCTTGACTAAAGTCCTATCTTAGTAGAAGAATGAATATCATGTGAGAGCTAGCAGACTTAAGGTTTTTAGCAGTTGAATCTAGTGAAAGTGTGAGTCTATTGGAGTTGGTTCCCAAGAAACCAAATTCTTTGTACTTCATGATAAACCTGTATTCATTGGATGTATATTAATAAACTCCTTATCACATCATGATTGTTCTTATGTGAGACATAGTATGTGATAATGTCCTAAGAATAGCTGCCACACTAAAAGGTCATAAAGGATCCCAGCTATGATGAGAACCTGAAAGTGCCATGACACTATTCTTGAATATATGTTCTATGAACGGATGATATCATTTGAAGGGACACAAATGATACATGTTCTTAGGGGTGGAGACTCATGAAACTTTGAGGCACCTTCTCATGGCGTGCGCCCTTGGTAATATCTAGAAGGATATTATGTGAACAAGACCTGCCAGTAGGAAGTCCACATTCATAAGTGTAATTGGATGTTTTTATATGCGGATGTGTGTATTGGTCCTTATACTTTAAGATTATTATTAATGGGTATTATTACTCGCGCACTTAGATGTATTGATGAAATCTGTGAAGACAAATGTTCACATCGAGGTAGGATATGTTGGGTGCGTCACGACTAATACTGCATTAATGAATAATGAGAGAAATTATTTTTCATTTCTATGGAAGTAGATATCCCATGCCCTTTGATGGAAATGATATAGCCTAACCAAATCCATGTCCATGGTGTTATCTAGACAAGTTCAATTCTGGTTAAAGAATGAGAAATCGAGCAGATGGGTTGATGACACTTGCATGCAACCCACTTGATTGGATATATCAGAACAATGATATTATATTTCACGGTAAGAATTTTCATGAGGTGACATGTTGTTTCAACATAAAATTCTTTCTCTTGGGTGCCTTGATCCACTGCTAGACAATAATCATGGACTTTAGACAATCCTGCCTAATGCTAATGAGAAAGAGGCCTAGAGGGTCACACACTAAGTTTAGCCACTATCTCAGTTAAATAATTTAATTATTTAACAAGTCGAATAAATATTATTCCTAGTTGTGGTTTAATAATTATTCAAGTATGCTTGATCACCTTTATTTCATTGATAGTTATTCAAGAGAATATATTGTGGATGAAATATTTATTTATCAAAAAATAACAGAGTTATATTTATTTAATAGATAAATAGTCATTATTCAAGGCCTAATAAACATTGAGGATGATTGTCAGACCAAGTTATGGGTCCAATGAGAAATAATATTAAATATTATTTGGTTAAATAATATTTAAATATAACGTGCAAGTTAAGCACATGTCATGGAAAAAATAGCATTGCTATTATTATTTGACATGGGGTTTCACATGGAATAATAAATTAAGTAACGATACCTGTGATAATTATTTATTATTACTTGGTGAATTAAATTCCCCGTTAAGTTATTATTATCCATTTAAGCCAATGGGTCATTCAACTGGATAACCAATTTTTTTGTGCACAACATCCTCAGAGAAAAGATCTCGAGCCTAGATAACTCTTCCATCTCCAAGAATTATCTTAAGAAATAGAGATATCATCCTCCAACAGATCAAGGAGAATTATTTGGAAGTGATTATCAAGGCGATCAAAGGCGATCATCGCAAGTGTAAGGATCTTCCACGCTAGCAATCGAATACTCCTTCAGCGACATATAAAGATATGGGGAGCATGTGTGGATCACCGCTAGAGGATTCCAATCCTTAGATTGTACATTGCAATAAAGACGCACCTTTAACCCACAGTCAGATGCATCAACGAAGAAAGAATCACCTTAGAGGTAATTCTATAATTTAATTTAATTAATTATAAACAAAATATGTCGATCCTCTCTTCTTGATTCCAGGTTCTCTCTTTGTCTTTTATCTTTGATTAAATTTCATGGATACTAGCGTTCATCATCGTATTAATATTGGATTAATCATAAATTATGTAAATTTTTCAAAGATGGGTACACGCCAATCCTGTGCTTCTGCTACGCCCATAACCTTAAATAATGTCATAAGAGTAGTTGTCGCACTACAAGGTCATAGTAGTTCCAAGTTATGATGAGAACTTATAATTTCTATGACACTATTTTTAAATATATGTTCTATAATCATACAACAACATTTTAGGGACACAAATGATATGTGATATCAGGGGTGGAGACTCATAGGACTTTGAGGCACCTTCTCATGGTGTACGCCCTTGGTAATATCTAGTGTGTGATATTTTGAGAACAAGACTCTCCAGTAGGGAAACCACATTTATATATTTCATTGGATGTTCTTATTCTTGGATGTGTGTATTGATCCTTAGACTTTAAGATTATTATTAATGAATATTATAAGTCACGTACTTTGAAGTATTGATGAAAACCATGATGACAAATGTTTGCGGTGAGGTAAGATACGTTAAGTGCGTCACAAATAATATTTCATTAATAAATAACGAGAGAAATAATTTTTCCATTCTATTCTTTAATGGGAATTGATATTTTAGGCCCTTTAATGGAAATAAAATAGCCTAAATAAATCAATTTCCATGGTGTTCTATGAGAAAGTTTGATTTTTATAAATTCAAAGAAAGAGACATCATACACATAGGTTGATGGCACTAGCATACAACCCAAATGATTAAAGATATCACAATAAAAATATTATATTATACAATGAGCATCTGTATGAGGTATTATGTCAATGTGACATTAACTTATTTCTCTATGGGTGCCTTGACGTGCTTTTAGATTCTAACCTTGGACTTTAGGCTACTTTGCCAAATTCTACTGAGAAAGAGGCCTTGAGGGTCACACACTAAGTGTATCTAGAATCTCAATTAAATAATATATTATTATCTATTATTTAACAAGTTGAATAAATAACATTCCTACACATGGTTTAATAATTATCAATGTTTGCTTGATCTCATATATTCTATCACCAATTATTCGAAAGAATATAATGTGAGAAGAATATTTAATAAATATTCATTTACTATTTAGTGAATATAATATTTACTTATTTATTAATGAATAATGTATTGAAATTTATTTTTTAAATAAATAGTCATTATTCAAGTCCCAATAAATATTTTGGAGGAATAAATGAATGAGTTTTTAGGTCCGATGAGAAATAATGTATATTGAATAGTATTTGATTAAATAATATTTGATTTAATTCGTAATTAAACCACATCTCAAGAAAATAATAATAATATTATTATTTTAAATATGGGGTTCTACAAAGGGATTAAATAAACATTAAAGGGAACTTGTGAAAATATTTATTTCTGAACCATAGCAGTATTTGAACACAATTATATTATTATTTTTCAATATAGCCAATTCATTTTGTGTTATGCACAACGACAGCTAGAAATAATCCTCTCAAGCCCTAGAGATATCCATCTCCAAGAATGATCTCAATAATAGAGATTAATCTTTCTCCACTATCCACTCTCGAGTCTAGAGAGATCAGAGAAAATTATTTGGAAGCAATTCTCATGGTGATCAAAGGTGAACGATGTAAGCAATATGATCTGCTATGCTAGTAGCCAGAGATTCCTACAATGATGTTTAGAGATTTTTGGAACATGTGTGGAACACTACAAAGAAAATATTCTTTGATTACTATAATTAAATGACCGTACAATGTAGATCTTTTTTTAAATTCATCAACAAAGAAATAATTCATGAAATGTAATTATTTAATTGATTAAATTAATTAAAAATAATATGTGATGATCCTACACTTGGTTTCTACATTCTATACCTTTTTTATTTTCTTTGATTCAATTCCATTGATTACAGCATTCACCATCATGTAAATCTCAAATTGATCATCGATCATGATAAAAATCAAAGTTGGACACAACCCATCTCATGCTTCCACTACACTCAGAACCTTAAAGTGGTATCATAATGGTCACATAATTATTTATAATTATTTAAAGATCATTGATTGATTTACACATTGATGATTTAGTTTCCAATTCATGTTTAATCCTTCTTTAAACCAAATTATGAGATATGATTCTTCCTCTTTAGTTTCTCATAGATCTAATCAAATCAATTAATTTTATGAATGAAATAAAATCCAAGAACTCATCCAGAGGTGCTAAGGATTCTGTTCGGATAACACAAGAGTACACACCATGTAACTATAGCTACACACTGTGTACTAGTGTTCAATGAACCTGGAATTAATTCATAATTAATTCAAACTGTGTGCCTTGAATACATTAAATGCATTTAATTTCTTACACCACATGTTTCTTGAGTTAGTTTGGAACATGGTAAGCTGAAGTACATGCCATGTAGCCCACGTACACGATGTGTAGTCCCATAAGTCACTGATAGGTCATGTATTTTCATACATGTTCTACCTAACCAGTGACCATGTAACTCGAATACCACACGCCCTATATCCCTTGCACATGTTGCGTGGTCCAATTTTTCAAAGGCGTGGTTTATATACCAAGTCCCTAAGCATGTGGCTCAGATAGGTGACAAGAGATGTACACATTATGTAACTCACTTGTACATGCCATGTACTTATACCAAATTATATAGAATTAAAACTAATTTACTGTACTATGTAAACCTTATATACATGTGCTTGAATGTGATAATTAAGTTGATAGGACACACCATGTGTTGATTTTTAATATATATATATATATATAATTGATTTTTGCATAATGTTCAGATCTTCATATCATGTACTAGTCATATTATAGTTATTAATATACATACATTAAAGTATAACACATGACAAAAAAATCATGTAATTCACGTAATCATTAAGTTGATAGTACACGTTATGAAAGTACGGGATAAGTCACGTATGCCACATGTCATAAGTGTAAATATTATATGAGTATAATACATGTTGGGTAGATTCAGATGGTCATTCACCATGTTTCCTCTTAGGTACATTTATGTACACAACTAATTTTAAATAAATTTATTTAATTTGCTTAAAATTATTATGGATGAGAGTCTCAAGTAAATTCAGATGATAATTAAGATAAAAGAATTGATTAATTAAAGAATATAATTAATTTATTTGAGTGCGATTTATATTAAATAAAAATGATTAATAATTGAATGATATTTTTATTAAATTCATAATTCGTTGCATGAATATAGATGATCACGAGAAGAGACTAAACCTCTGTATGTGATTGGTTTCATTTAATTTATTATTAAATTAAATTAGTGACCTGTGTGCCATCTCTTATCTCATTATATATAAGCCTATGTGACCATGATTTCTTTTATATAAACCCTTTTACCTTCACCCTCATGTGAGTAAAAGCATATGTAATAGATGGAGCTCCAAATCTAGTGGAGGTGGTTCAACTTTAGAGCTAAGGAAAAACCAATCCAAGAGAGATATAAAATTTGATAGGTGGAAAGTTGTAACATGAACCTTAATTGGTTCAAGGTGTTTTTATCCTAGGTCAACGATTAGTTTATAAATCACTAAATAAACTAACCATTAGTAAAATATCATGATCACACCACTTTATTATTTTATTTCTATCACGTTTCATGGTTATTTCATTATAGATATTTTTTCGTGATCACATGAGTTAATGAATTAACAAGCATGAAAGATAGAACTAAAATAAATTGGTTTATGTGTAAATATTATCTAAGACATGGTTAATAACTTAAGTAAATCCAATTAATATTAAAAATAATGTGATAAAGATAATAATCATAAATTTATGAATAAAAGGATAAAATCCCTCAATAATATATATTAAGTCGGTATAGCCTTCCACTACTTAAGTTAAAATCTAACCATAGTTCAAAGTTCTTGACCAGCCAAAGTTGGGGTGCTTTTAATCATTGAGGAATTCAAACATGAAGTTTTGGGTTGAATTAACTTAGTTCACATCAAGGTTTGATTTCCAATGTAGGACATGGTGTAACTGAGAGGCAAGAGTTGAGGAAATCCAATTTAAGGATTTCAGGATTGGGGAGTGCACTCAATAAATCAAGGAACTATTATTTAATATAGATGGAATTTAGAATGCCTACCTAAAACCATTAAAGTTTATTGACCAACCAATTTTGGGGTAATGAGAAGGGAAATATGGATACTTTCCACTAGAACGTCCAAGTAATAGGATATTCTAAATCCAATGGTGAAGGGTATTGGGTTTCATAAAATAGTGATAGATTAATAAATATAATATTTATTTATTTGTCTAAATTTTATCAGATAAAGTACTAAATATATTATAATATTACTTATAGAAACATAAATAAAAAATTACATAAAACATATCACTACGATCCATACTTGAGAAGGATAACCTTATCACTAGCACAAATTCCTAAGAATGGAAAAGGTGATTACATGTTATCCTTCCCCATGAAAAGAAATTGTATGTGATGGAAGAACCTATTCCTAAAGTGACTATAAATAAGGCTAGTGAGGAAGAGTTGTATCTCTATGAGAAACATTTAAATGATGCTACAAATGTTCAATGATTCATACTAGCATCCATAACCAATGATATTTTGAAGCAACATGAGGACATGGATGTATATATCATGATGTCTCACCTTTAGGATCTCTATCAAGTGAAAGAGAGACAAGAGATATATGAGATCTCCAACACTTTGTTTAAAACTATTCTTGGAGAGTTTGTGCCAGTTGGGACACATATAGTCAAGATTATTGGATGCATTTAATACTTATACATCTAAGGGATTAAATTCCTAGATTATTTTCATACATATATCATACTTTCATCATTACCCATGACCTACTCTAGTTTTATTGTTAATTAAAATATGATCAATAATGAGAAGAGTCTTATAGAACTTTTTACTTTATTTTCCAAGTGGATAAGAAAATAGTGAGTGATAAACTCATGGTACTTATAGTGAAAAAGAAAATTAAGAACAATGATAAGGGTCCCAAGACTCATAAAAATCCTAAATCTCCCAAGAACCGTCCTTCCAAGAAGAGAAATATCCAGAGGTAGGGCAAGGAAAAGGAGGAAGTATATTTTGTATGTGGAAAGCAAGGCCGCTAGAAAAATAACTACATACAGAAGCAAGGGGAATCTAAAGGTGAGTTTGTTATTGAGTGTAATCTTTCAAAATCTACACATTGGTTAATAGATATAGATTATGGTGTTCAAATATCTATCCAAATATAGGAACAAATCAGATTCTAAATGATTGTTTTAGGAGAGGTGGATTTGAGAGCTACTAATGGTGTGAGGCTAGCTTCTCTATCCATTGATGACTACCACATTTCATTACCAATGGGAATAATTTTGGGTTTAAAAGATTGTTATTATGTACCAACTGTTACCGTGGACATAATTTTTTGTATCATGCTTAGATTTAGATGGGTTTATTTTCAATTTTGGAAATAAAAGTTGTTTCTTTTATAAAGACAACATATGTTTTGGTATGAAACAATTAAATAAAAGTCTTTACAAATTAAATTAAGAAAACCAAGTATTTTAAATTGATAAAGAACCATATTCACACGACTCATATAACACCTAGCTATGACATCATCATCTTGGTCATGTAAATGAGAAGAGTTTGAAAAAGCTATATCAAGATGGTTATTTAGAATCCTCTGAGCTAAAACCACATGAAAGATATCATGATTGTTTACAAGGAAAAATTACCAAACCACTATTCAGAAGATAGGGTGAAAAGACCACAGAACTTGTAGGATTGGTACACACTGATGCGTGTGGACCATTTCCAGTAAAATCTTGTGAGTATTCTTACTTCATAACTTTTACTAATGACTTGAGTAGATATGGTTATTTCTACTTGATGAGGTATAAGTCTAAGTCCTTTGATAAATTTAAAGAATTCAAGAATGAAGTAGAGAATCAACTTGTAAAGAAGATGAATAAGCTTCGATCATATCAAGGAGGTGAATATATTAACCAAGATTTTGTCAAATTTTTATGATATTTTGGGATTCTATATCAACTTACTCCACCTTATACACCATAGTGGAATGGTGTTAGTGAAATGAGGAACCATACCTTATTAGACATGGTATGGTTGATGATTAGTAATGAAGATATTCCATTATCCTTTTGGGGATATGAATTACAAACTATGGAATACACATTAAAACGAGTATCGACTAAAGTGGAAAATAGAATTCCCTACGAGTTATGGAGTTGAAAGAAAATTGTTTTTTTCATATACACATGTATAGGGTTGTGAGGAATTTGTTAAGGTCTTCTTAGGCAGTAAACTAGCACTCTAGGGCACAAAGTGTATCTTTAAAGGGAATACTAAGGAAATAAAGGGATACTACATATAAAACCCCTTTGACAAGAAATTTATTATCACCAGACAATATGTATTTCTTGAGAGGGAGCACATCATCAAAAAGGATAGTGGGAGTAAGATTGAATTCAATGAAGTTGATGCTCAAGAAGTACGAGAGTTAGTACAAGAACATATTCTAAAGGTACTCATAGAAGAAGTAGTTCCTGAAGCATAAGTATTGTGTAGGATAATAAGGTAGGTAAGAGAACTAGAGAGATATGATTTTATAGGTACTGAATATGGTGATTCATTATTTATTGAAAATGATGCACCTTTCTCCTATAAATAGGCTGTAGAGAGATTAAAAGCTACAAGATCAAAAGAATACATGAATTTTGAAATGGATTCAATGTATTAGAACCAAGTTTGGGTCTTGGTCAATGTGCCAATTGATGTAAATCCTATAGGGTGAAAAAGGATATTCAAGATAAAAATGGACATTTAAGGTAAAGTAAATACCTACAAAGAAAGAAAAGTGGGTAAAGGGTTTAAACTAAATCAATGAATTGACTATGATGAAACATTTTTAACCATTTCCATGTTTAAATCCATTATAATTATAATTTCTCTATCATCTTACCATGGATATGAAATTTCATAGATGGATATCAAAATCACTTTCCTTAATAGGAACCTTCTGGAAAATTCCTATATGACACAACCAAAAAGGTTTGTGACTCAAGGTGATGCCAAAAGTATTTGAAAGTTTCATAGATCCATTTATGGATTGAGTTAAGCATCTAGGTTATGGAAAATTTGATTAGATGAAGCTATTAAAGAATTTGGATTTATTAAGAGTGAATGTGAGCCATATGTTTACAAGAGATTTAGTGGGAATGCGGTCGTTATCCTAGTAGTATATATTGATGACATAACACTTATCAGAAAAAATATACCAGTCTTAAGTCTACTAAGGGCTGGTTAAAAAAGTGTTTCTTTATGAAAGACATAGATTAAGTGACCTATATTCTCGGGATCAAGATCATTCACGATAGACCCAAGAGGCTAGTTGGACTAAGTCAAAGTACATACATTGACCATATACTAAAGATATTTAGTATGGAACAATCTAGTAGGGGATTGGTTCTAGTGTCACATGTTTTACATATCTCCAAGAAAATGTTTCCTCAAACACAACAATAGAAAGAGAGAATGAGTAAGATCATATATGTTTTAGTGATATGATCAATCATGTATTCCATGTTGTGTACTAGAATTTATATTGTGTATGCATTGATCATGGTAGGTAGATATCAGGAAGATCCAAGATAACAACACTGGTATACTGTTAAGTCTATCCTCAAGTATCTAAGAAGAACAAAGGATATGTTCCTAGTGTATGGAGGAGATAAAGAGATGGACATTAGGGGTTATAATGATTCTAGTTTTAAAATAGATTAAAATGATCTGATGTCATAGTTAGGATATGTTTTTAGCCTCAATGGAGGAGATGTGAGCAGCAAGAGTTCAAAGGATCCATTTTTTACTGATTGTACAATGGATTCTGAGTATATAGTGGATTTTGATGCATCCAAGGAATTTGTTTGGATACAAAATTTTGTCCATGATTTTGATGTGGTACCTAGAAGTAAATACCCTATCACATTGTATTGTGATAATACTATAGTAGTGGCTCTTTAAAAAGAGCCAATGTCACACCAATAGAAAAATAATATAATCAGGAAGTATCACCTATTGAGGTATTTTTATCAAAGGGTTGAAGTTAAAATAAAAATAGTACCCACATAATTAAATGTGGGTAACCCGTTGAATAATGTTCTATATTAGAAGAAACATGAGTATCATGTGAGATCTAACACGATGAAGGTTGTTAGCAGTTGGATCTAGTGTAACTGAGAGTCTGTTGGAGTTGGTTCCCTAGAACCAACTTCTATGTATTTTATGATAACCTATACTCATGTTTTTGAATATTAATAAACTTATTACTACATCATGTTTTTTCTTCTATATAACATAGTATGTGATAATGTTCTAAGAGTAGTTATCATAATAAAAGGTCACAATAGTTCCCTACTATTATGATAACCCCGAAGTGCTATGACACTATTCTTAAATATATGTTATATAACGAGATGAAATTATTTGAGGGATATAAATGACATAAGATATCAGGGGTGGAGATTCAAAGTACTTTGAGGCACCTTCACATGGTATACACCCTTGGTAATATCTAGTACATGATATTATGAGAATGAGACTTTCCTATAGGAAATCTAAATTTATATGTGTCATTGGATGATCTTATATGTGTATGTGTGTATTGATCCTTAGAATTTAATATTATTATTAATGAATATTATAAGTCACATATTTTGAAGTATTTATGAAAATCATGATGACCGATGTTCGCAGTGAGGTATGATACATTGGGTGCATCATGAGTAATATTTCGTTAATGAATAACGTGAAAAAGGATTTTTCCCTTATGTTCTTTAATAGAAATTGATATCATAGTCCTTTTGATGAAATGATATATCCTAAATAAATCCATGGACATGGTGTTCTATAGGAAATATCAATTTTCAGAAAGTAAAAGAAAGAGACATCGAGCACATAGGTTGATGGAATCAACATGAAACCTACTTTATTAGAGATATTGTGATAAAATGATTATATTACATAGTGAGTATTCGTATGAGGTATTATGTCATTGTGACATTAACATTTATATGGGTTCCTTGTCATGTTTCTAGATGCTAACCTTGAAATTTAGGCTGCTTCACCTAATTCCATTGAGAAAGATGCCTACAGGGTCACATACTAAGTATATCCAAAATCTTAGTTAAATAATATATCATTATTTATTATTTATCAAGTTGAATAAATAATATTCCTGCATATGGTTTAATAATTATTCATGATTTTTGATCACATATATTTCATCACCAGTTATTTGAGAGAATATAATGTGAGCATAATATTTAATAAATATTTATTTACTATTTAGTGATTATAATATTTATTTATTTATTGGATAATAATATAGTGATATTTATTTGTTAAATAAATAGTTATTATTCAAGACTCGATAAATATTGTGGAAGAATAGAGGAATGGGTTTTTAGGTTCAGTGAGAAATAATATATATTAAATATTATTTTATTAAATAATATTTAACTTAGTTTTCAAGTTAAGATCATTTCAAGAAAATAATAATAATATTATTATTTTAAACATGGGGTTATGCAAGGGATTAAATAAATATTGAAGGGAACTTTTTCAAATATTTATTTCTAACCCCTAGTTGTATTTTAACCCAATTATATTATTTTTTGAATATAGCCAATTCATTTTTCGTTGTGCACAATAATAGCTAGAGAGAATCCTATCAAGAAATAGAGAGCTCCCTCACCAAGAATTCTCCTAAGAATAAAGATAGATCTTACTCCACTATCAAATCAAGAAGAATACTTTGGAAGCGATTCTCATGGCAATCAAAGGTGAATGATGCAAGCAATAAGATCTATCGTGCTGGAACCTGAATATTTCTACGGCGACATTCAAAGATTTTTGGAACATGTATGGATCACCTCTAGAGGGAATCTATTGATTCCTATAACTTAATGACCATATAATGTAGACATTTTGTTAGATTCATCAATGAAGAAAGAATTCACACAAGGTAATTATTTAATTGATTAAATTAATTATAAATAATATGTGATGATCTCATGCTTGGTTCCAACATTCTATCCCTGATCTATTTTCTTTGATTTAATTCCATTGATTGTGATGTTCATTGTTATTTAAGTCTTAGATTGATCATTGATCATGATAAAAATGAAAATTTGGGCATGAACCATCGTATGATTCCATTGTGCCCAGAACCTTTAGTATGTGACATGGAACCTTTTTATCCCATGAAGAACTGTGGAAGTGGATATTTTCCTTGAAACCATTTGTGTGATTTTCTGTATAACCCAATCCAGGTTATAGATCAGTTTATTTTATAATAAACTGCTTTGTAGTGGGTGATTTCCAAGTGGAGGGGATTAATTCTTAGCTTTAGTCTGAACCTCTTGTTTAAAATTCCATTATGCCTTATTTTCTATGATTTATCTATTTTTTTCTTTACTTCAAGTCAAAATAGTTTTAGTTTTATAGATTATTAAACAAAAAATTACTTTAATAGTTAGGTTAAATTTTTGTGTTATATAAAGTGTTTGATACAATTAAATTAGTTTCAAAAGTTAAAGTATTTTCAAATTTATTTTAATTGAGCTTTGTTCAAGATTTTGAGAAGATTTTCTAAAGATCGAATTATATAATTATAATATTTTTTTAACTGGGTGTTTTTATCAAATTAGGGGAGTTAATTTTTATAATTTTTTAATATAGATTTTATTGGAATCTCAATTCAACCCCCTCTTGAGTTATTTACTAGGGCCAACATTTGGTATCAAAGAATCTTCAAAATATTTTTTTACCTTGATATAGTTTTTCCAAAAGATTTTAAAATTTATATTTTATCTAAATTTATATCTTTATATATAAAAATAGACAAGAAGAAACTTCCACTAATATAACTTCTTAGTTTAATGGAACTAACTAAGATCAATGGAATATTAAAATGAAAATTAATTTAGATAGTATGGGTCTGATATTTGGATTGTTATTGAGGATAAATATGAAATACCTAAAGCTCCTATAAAATAATAGAGTGATGCCATTAAGTCTATTTATGATTGTAATTATAAAGTAAAGGATACATTGTATTGTGCTTTGGGGGAATATGAATTTAACAGAATATATGCTTGTTCAACTACTTTTGAAATTTGGGACATTCTTGTTATATCACATGAAAGAACTTAAAATGTTAAAGAAATATGTTTGAATAATTATAATATTAAATTTGATACATTCCAAATAAAGCCATATGAATCCCATTATGACATGTATCTCAGGTTCAATGAAATAATCAATACCATGCACACATTTGGAATGATAATTTCTAACAAGGATCAATTACTACAATTTTTTATATGCCTATTAGACAGGTGGAGAGGAACTTCTATTTCTATAAGGGAATGATATGAGATTATTAAGTTTATAATGAAGAAACTCATTGGAAAACACATGATGTATGAAGATAAACTATAAGTTAACAAGGAAGAAACTGATAAAACTAAGAGGAAGTTATTAGCCTTCAAGACTTCTGAATCAAAACTAAAAGGTAAGATCGAAGCTGAAAGTTCAAGTGATGACTAATCACCATATGATAGTGATGTGTAAAGGATAACATTACCAAATGGTTCAAAAATTTATATAGGAAGAATAAATTCTTTAAGAAATAAAATTATAAAGGTAATTATGAAAATTAGGGAAATTGGAGAAAGTAATGTGAAAAATTTGATTCCAATAATGAAGTGATATGCTATGAGTGTAAAAAACATACACACTAAAACAAACCATTATAAGTTAAAATATAAGAAAAAGTATGAAGAAAAAAAGGAAAAAGTATAAAAAATATTTAAAATCCACTTGGAGTTCTTAAAAATTTAACTCAAATGATTCAGACTCGATCTGAGAAGACAAAAATGATAGATCCAATATGTGTTTCATGAAAAACACATCTGAGGTATCAAATATTCTTCCTGACCATCCTACCCATATTTATAAACTTTTTGAAAATTAAAATGATGCATAAAATATAACTACCAATGATTTATTTTAATACTACAATATGAGGTAAGAAACATTTAATGAATTGAAAGATAAATACAAAAGTTTAAATAAGCAGCATACTTTGTCGGCTCAATTTAAAACTAATTTTTCTATAGATACTGTTAAGAATGACCACCTATTAAAAGAAAACAATGGACTTAAATTATATAATGATTAATTGAAGAAATATATAGAAATATTAACTAATGGTATAAAAACTCTAACCTAGAATCTTTATATGCAAACCACTCCAAGGTATACTATTAGAATTGGTCACCATCCTTGACAGAGAAAAATTTATAAGAAAAAATTTATTCTTAGTTATTATTCTGCTAGTCCTATTAATAATTCATATTATTCTTATATCAACCTCGATCCCAAGAACCCAGATCCATTTTATTACTACATTACATTGTCATAAGATACAAGGATACACATCCCAAAGGACCAAATAATTTAGTAGTCTTGGTAAACTACTCACATACACGAGTCTTACATTATATTTGAATACACAAATTAAAACATAATTTTTTTAGAATAAATTTATTCCATCTAGAATATCTATATATATAATTCATAGTAAACTTCATGGAATCCTGGGGAAATCAAACAAAATAAGGGTGATCTCAAATTATTATTAAGGTTTAAGTACAACAGAAGTTATCATATATCAACACGAATAATTAAAATGATAAGGTAAATAACTGATCACACATGCCATTTAAATAAATGACTATCATGATAAAATAAGTTATAATAAATATTGTAAAGAAAATAACTAATAAAATATTTCATTTAATCAATAATATGATAATGAAATATATCCATAGATGATATCATAGCAAAAATCTCATGGATAATAATAATTGAATTCTGAATGAAGACAATGCTTAATTATTAGACGTCATGTTTCCCAGACACATGATACCTTTACCATCAAGATCTATCATCAATATAGTTTAATTTTTTTGGTTAAAACCCATATTATTTGTTTCAATACCTTTCACAAGACACTTACTATTTATATCTATCCTCTAGACAGTTTAAAACTACTTGGTTACAAACACGAAGGGTTTTTTGCCAACTGATTTTGTCTCATGAGACTACTGATGCATTAATGGGATTTCATTAACTAGTACCCAAACTATGTATTTCATGTACAAAACATTATTTATATATTTAATAACTTATTTAATTCATAAGCAAAGTGCATTATCATAAAGTATCCATATAGAGTAAAGGATACAAATTTGTCAATATTTCCCCAGTTAATCAAATTACTTTCAAATTAAGAATCGTATGTAAAAATGGTATATAATTTATGAAATAATAATATCCATAACACAATAATATAAATATTTAAGGTAAATTTAATTTCTAATGAAAAATTATTACAAGAAATTTATTGTTTCAAGAGAAAGTTAACAATCACAAAAGAAAGTGAGATTACACAATAACTGTTACCATTTGGTAAATTTAAAGTCAAATCCCCTTCGATGAAATAATTAAAATTGAAACTTAAAATAACATGAATAATCAATGAATCATGAAATTACATTTCAAATGTGCAGTATATACACCACATAAATGTGAATTGGTGTAAAATAACAAATAAGTCTCAATGGGATGTAAATTGAGACAAAATCCCTTACCTCATGATTTTATTTAGTTAAACATGTTTTAACCTCATGTTTAATGGTTTTAAGAATTTTATTAATTTATAAAATAACCATATTCATACTTATAATATAATATATGGTCGTTTTATTACATCTTATCACCCATTTGTTAATAATCTTTTATTATTTTCATTGTTTTGGGTGTTAATTGCCTTGTTTTCTCATGCATGTTTTGTCATGAAAGATCTGATTCTTGCACATAATATATAGTTTCATCATATTATGAGTAATAACAATGAAATAATTATCATAATTATACATCAATTATACTTTTAAAACCAATCGTGAATGATTGTTATGAAAAATGAAGTACGTTACGATCATGGAGACGGTATGACATACATACACATGAGTAACATTTTTCATTTTTAAATGATCATTATAGAAAAGTTTTAAGAAATATTTTACCTTTATATAATTAAAATAATATCATTAATACCATATTATATACTTATATATATCATTCATGTTTTGTGTTGATGAAAAATAGTCACACCGCTTCGTGAAGGTGGTAATCCACATGTACATGAATGGTGTTATCGTCTTTCATTAAATTAAATAGTAAGAAAATAAAAAGATATATCATATTTCTATAATTATATATATTTCATTAATATCATAATAATTTCATGTATATAACATATAATTATTTCTTATCACCTTCCATGTAAAGAGTTAGTGAAAGATGCATCACAACACTTCGCAAGGCGGTAGTTCACCGTACTCACGAGTGATATAATCACATCTCCTAAAGAATGAAAAGTAATAAGTTATATATGATATATTGAATCCATATGTATAATAATGTTATATTATATATATATATACTTTATATTTATCATAATTCCCAACCTTGAGAGGTGCTAATGGAAAAACGAACAACATAGGTTCATAAAGCGACAGTCTACTGTACACATGAACAATGATTTCATAACCCATTTTATGGAAGTGGAGATGGTTTCAAGTAAATATATTATTATAAAAAAACATAGTAAATTGAATATATTAAGGTTATTATATCAACATGGTTTAATAAAAATTTAAGGATGTGGATGACATGCCCGCACACGTCGTTTAATTTGTGCTGGAGAAGATTAAATTAGAATTTCTTTTATCCCAAACTATACTTGATACAATGGTGTAATAGAGTTGCAGTGTTGGATAAAACCCATAGGGAATGACTGGAATATGGGAAAACAATAATTTATAACCCTTTATATAGGTTTCCTCATGAGTTGATTTGGTATTGGGATTTAATTAAAGCTATTGAATCTAGTTTTAAGATTCTAGAAGAAGATAAGGTCAAGGTAAATTTTAGGGTTTTAGGTAAAAAGGATAACCTTGGACCTAACTTGGAATAGTCCTAGGGATTAGGATGTTAAGTGGTGCATAAAGCACTAATTGATTATGGTTAAACCAACTAGATATATCCAATATGAAACTATTCATTGGTCAGGATATAGTTAACAACTTGGATGCATTAAGCTTAAGTTCTATAGAAGAAAGTGTCACATGATAATGGTCATAGCCTGATCTAATCCAATCAGGTCATATTCATTCATTTAAACTTCCCATGGAAAGGGTTGTGAAAAATAATTGAATAAATAGTTATTTCTTTACCTGGTTATTATCCTTAGGGTTACCAAGTTTCAGTCTAGAGATTCATTTAGTTTAGAATAACCCTTACTCTTGATCCTTACCCTAAGAAGATTAGTTTCTCATGACAATATTAATCAAAATCAGAGAAATAATTGTAGACATGATTGGAATATTTATGAAACACTTTAAATAAAGAAGTTAAAAATTTAGGGATTAAGAATCAAGAAGTTCATAATCAAAATAATTGATAAATAAATCATAAACTTACTTTAAAGGATAAATAGTCAAGAACATTGCATGTAGTTGATGTTAGATGGTAACAATAATGGAAGAAAAACGTTGAAACAACAAACAAAAATGAGAAGGGTGAATAACATATGTAGATCAATCAAAAACACCTGGATTCAATTAAAACATCAAAAAGAATTTTTTAAACTTAAGTTAAAAGGGAAATAAATGATGAAAATTGAGAGAAAATGAGAAGAAAAATAGATACCAAGAACTATATTTACGACCCTTCACTTTTATACAAAAAAATATAGGAATTTACATGATGTGTATCCTTCTTATGTCATGTATTCTCAATCCAAATATTTCTCCACATATCTTGTATTTATCAGATTTCACAGCCCGAATCTTTGGGATTCATAGATACAACTTGGTTCATGATGTTTATTGGGGATTCATGACATGATTTATCTTCACAACTTGAAATTTAAGTAGTAGGTGTCATTAAAATGTTATATTAAGTGTATTGGAGATTCACGTAGTATTTTATTTTCATTAAGTGTAAAACATTCATGATTTTTTCTCTCATTTCTAGATATGCTTCCCATGTCTCATACACATCGTGTATATGTTTCACGATGTGTAAAGTCATTTTTTCCCATTTTTAACAACTCTTCCCTTGGAGTCTTGAATACTTATTTCCTGAAAAAAACAACACAAACCTAATATTGTATCTAATAAAACATAAATAATATTTAATTAAATGAATCCAAAATGTATATTCAAATTTAGCTTATCAAATCCCCCATACTTGAACAATTGATTGTCCTGAAAAAAATCATCTCAATAGGGATTCCAAAAGAAACAATTTTTAAAACAAGAAACATGCATTACAACTAGTCAAATAAAATTAAGTGTAAGTAGAAAAATTTAATCATCCAGAATCAATCCTGTAGAGATAATTATTCATGCCTCTTAGTTCAGTTCTTTATCTAGATTCTTTATTCATTTAATTAAAATTTCATAACTATTCCTTAAATTCTATAACAATTTTGTAATTTTAATTACAATGAATTTTCTCTCATCACTTGAGGTAAAAATGTAACTAGATTTATGATCATACCCTTAATACATGTTCCTAACTATAGGCCTATATTAGTTATATTGTATCATATTCATAAATATAATTACAAAATCAATCACGTGGTATTCAACAAAAAGGGTTCCAATGAATCTGAGGTTGAAGGTAGGTGGGAATAAATTAAAAATTAATCTCAAAAGGAGGGTAATCTATAAAGTATAATGTATTATAAACATAAAAAATGCAATGAAGTGACTCCACTAAGATCAAAAAGTGTCCATGCTCCAACCAACTCGAAGTGGATCCATGAATATATCAAGTAAGTATAAAAAATGTACCACATTACTTTTATTTTATTTTATTTTATTTTTTTCAATTCATGTTCAGGAAAAATCACACATCCATCCCTTAACCACATATAATCCATCGTAGGATTCAATGGTCTTGAAATGGTGGTTTTTGACCTGTCTAATACACAACCCAATATCTTTTTCCTTCTATATATCTATTTTTAAAAGTAAAAGGTTGGTTTAAAATAGAAAGAGTAATCATGGAACACATTACATTATTCTAGTGAAAATTAAATAGTACATCTCCTCGATAATAATATCTCACATCCATTAGCTGAAAATTCCCCCACACTTGATCAAAGGATAATCATTCATAATACCAAGAGTAGGGTAGGAATGGATAAGCGAATTTAAATGGATCCACCATAAAAAGGTTATTAATGGACACTATGGGATAAATAAGGAAAAATATATGGTGTGTCTCAAGAAAAGTTGGCTCAAAAAATATTTCCTTAATCATATTAAAAATTGTATTTGTTCAGTCATAGACTCAATAATATCTCACTATAAGTTTTGATAGGTTTACACATCCTAGGCGTATCTCAATAAATATTCTTTGAAAAGAATATGAAATCATGGGTCCATAATCCTCTTAGGAATGAGAGTATACAAAAATAAAATTGGTAATTACTTAAGGTTAAAATTAAGTAATAATTCAATTAAAAGAAATTTCAAAAAATTTAAATTTGAATTTAACCACTAAAATTAGCAATAATTCTAAAAATATATATAGGAGTAAATCATGTATTAAAATAATTTCCAACCTAATATTGTCTTTTATTTAAATGGGTGTAATGATTTTTAGGTTTAAAGCATAATTTTAGTG
This sequence comes from Viscum album, assembly GCA_963277665.1. Taxonomy (NCBI): domain Eukaryota; kingdom Viridiplantae; phylum Streptophyta; class Magnoliopsida; order Santalales; family Viscaceae; genus Viscum; species Viscum album. Next base: position 1,187,365,621 of record OY728130.1, on the reverse strand, counting down.
AAAAATGTCTCCTAGATAAATGAAACAAGCAATTATCCAAGTGTATAAACAATGAAGTTCATGAAAAAATTCCCCACACTTAAAATGAGACAGTTTCTGCACTATCATAGAAATCATTGTGGGAGAGATATCACATAGTTAACATAGAAAAAATGAAATGGAAATTTGAAATTCATTTGAGGGAATTGAGATATCCATGTATGAGTATCATACCATGAGGAAACTTGGTGGATCTTGATTTCAAATTGGTATACCTATATAATGTTTTATAATGTCAAAGACTGTACAAGATAAAACGTTAGTCTACAGGGTTTAAACATGAATAAATTAGTGAAATGGGCAGGTACACATAGTGAATAGTAATAAAAATAAACTCATAAAAATTCTAATAGGTGAGTACAGTGAAGTTATGGAATAGTCTATGGACAAGATAACTATCAAAAAGCAAAAAATATCATAATCACATGAATGAAAATAAAGAAAACTAAAAATATGGGTTGCTTCCCATAAAGTGATAACAAAGACATCATTAGCTATATAGACAGACAAAGGAATCAATTAGTGTCATCCATCTACTCATAAGTTCACTGCCTTCTATAGGAATTTGTGGTTGTGTCATCAAGATCATGTAAATGTTTAATAGGATTAACCACCTCAGAAGTTAATTGATCATGAATCTCATGTAGTAAAAATAACATCCATGTTTGGTATGGTGGGGATCACTACTGAGCACAAATCTCCAATGAAAACTCCTTAAGATGGAATCTGATGTTAGCTTGATACTGATTCATCTAAATTAGGAGAGAATATGGTGTTGGAATAGGCACATAAATGACCATGGATGAGTCATAATAACTACACATGGCTAATATAATACTGCAATGAATTGAAAATAATCCAACCAGTAGTAAAAAAATAATTAGTATCCCTAATATAGATAGAGAAATGAAATACAAGTATGAAATAGAATAAAAGTAGTACAAAAATGTCACCCAAAAAAAATAAAAAAATGGGGGAGGGGTATAAGGGGAACTATGACTCTGGGGAACTCTCATTGACTGCCATATCTAAAACATCCTCTTGAACAATGGGTCTCTCAATATGGCCTTCCATATCTATATCCTCTATGAACATGAACATGGGATATTCAATGACCTTAGAATGTTATACGGTACTTGAATATATATTAGTGTATGGTGGAGGTGAGGTTCTCATTCTAATGGTGGCCGTGTGTCTGACAGTAGGGTTAATAAATGACACCTCATTAAAGAACATTACTTCTTCTCTGGGTATCTTCCTTTGGTTTGTACTAAACCATCCCTAAGATTGAATTTATTACCAAACTAATGCTTATAGAATGAGGGTAAGGAAGTTGATTAGTTATTTTTGTAGTTTTTTGGATAATCCAAATATATTGAGTGATGTTAATAAGTGAGGGGAGTGAGTTCCCTTTTATAGTTGAGGAGGAGTGACATTCTTATAAATACTCCAAAGTATTCACAATTGGGTAGTCAATATTACATAAAGTGGATCCAAAATTGATAATTAAATGTATAGAGGTATTATATAGTCAAGACACACCTACACCACATAATTAAACACATTTTTAAACATTTTTTCCCTTAACTTCAAGGTTTCCTTATTTTTACCATTTTGGGTTTTTATTACGATAATTAATTTTCTAAACTAGGTAATTTATCCATTAAGACTAAATTAAAGTGAGTATTATTATAAAATTTAGTCCTAATTATTATAAATATTATATATAATTTATAAAATAGATATACCATGTTTGTTGAAAATTAATTTTAACAGAAGCACATGTAACGCGTAAAAATACTACTTTAACCCTAACCATGCTAACAAATTTTTTACTATTTTTGGGCCAATATGTTCATTATAAAAGATATATTAATCCATTGATGGAAAATATTTTATATTTATTAACATTGAAAAATCACTTAGAAGAATTTAGATTTTTTAGTAATGTTAAATCATTTAATAAAATATCATTTATTATAAAACAACATTAATGTCAATTTTGACATTATTTACTTAATTTGAATTTCAAAATATCAAGACAATGATGTAATTTGAATATATTAAGTTCAAACCTATATAACATGATTTATTCATCTAAAAAATTAACGTAAGGCAATAATTCATTTAATTTACCTCAATTTTAATATTTTCAGTGTCATTTATCTTAGTTAATTACTAACTAAATAATTATTACTTTGGTTTTTCTTAAGAATTTTAGGTAACTAATTCATATATATATATAAATATAAATTATTATAATGAAAAAATTTATTTATCTTTTAAAATAATATGTATAATTTAACCAATGTTTTTCCCTATCCCAAGGCATTATAGATATTAAAAGCAAGGAATGTTCCCTTTTGTCCTTTTATTTACTTAACTTATTATATAGGTTACTTTTATGTAAAAGTGTCCCTAAAACTCATAAAAATCGATAAAAAATTCATAGGGTATAAATAAGGCTATCCAATGGGTGTTGGAAAAATTGGAAGATCATTTTAGACCTTATATTCTATGTTTAACCACTAAGTAAACTTGTTTTTACCTTAATTGCTGTAAATAATTTTAACTATTTTCACCTATAATTATGGTAAAAATTTTATTTGACCTTATTAGATAATATAAATTATGATTATTCTAAATATGGAATCATTTTTTTCAAATTTAAATTAGATAAGTGGTAGAATTTAATTTAAAATTCACCCCACATATGCGAAGAGAAAGCAAGTTTTTAAAGTGAAATGTTCAAAAGTTTACAATGTTTTTATACAAAAATTAAATATTAAATTGATTAAAATGAAATAAATTGGATTAATTGATATAAAATTTATCTAATTTTACTTTAAAACCAAATAAAAATATAATTTAACATTATAAATTATTTAAACAAAAATACAATTTTCAATTAGAATTCAATATTTATCACTATTCATAAAAAATGAAACTTTACAAAAAAATATCCAAAATTTACTATAAAATAATTTAAATATTACGATTTAAGAAATTAATTTTAATTTTTCAAATAATTTTTTTAAAATTAGTAAGAATTAGTTATAAGTTATGTGTTCAATGCGTTACTAATCCTTCTTTTAAAAAAATATTGTTTTTCAGAAAACATCTATTTTTTCTTTTAAATGATACTTATTTTATTAATAATAAATAGATAAGTAATAAACATGTGTAAACTATATATTTTAACCAGTTAGTTATTCCAATTCATTCTATCCATTCCAATGACTATGTGTTAACTATCATATTAAATAATAATATTAATAGTATATTGTTGTTCGGTAAAACTTGGTCTTGCATGTAACACAATCTATTTATGTAATTAGTTTTTGCATGTAATGAAATCTAACTCGGTATTTCATGTCACATATTCAATCTAATAGAATGTTTTTATTTTATAATTCTTGGGGTGTTACATTATCCCCACCTTAAATAAATTGTATCCTCGCAATTTAAACATGATCTCAGTAATCAAGGGTTTGATATTTGAAAATTAATTTTTTGAAAAACCCACTCATAAATGGGTTAATAAAATATCCTATTAATAATAGATAATGGGACGGAAAAATGTAATCTAGAATAATCACATAACTAGGTTTCTGAGTTGGATAACATAGGTGGGAAATAAAAACATGGACATGGAAGAGAAAACTAACACCCAAATACTAATAGAGAGTAATAGAGAACATTGATAACATGAAAGTGGGAGATATAGAGAAGGTTAAATAACACAAAACCATAAACCAAATAGGCATGAAAGGGTCATTGATATCATTAGAAATGATGTTAATAGGGTAAACTTTTATTTCAAGATCCTTTTCTTAAAGTTGTTGAACTTTCATGAGAAGGTTTACTTACTTGATTTCATTACACTTCATAATCACAATATCATCCTTTTTTTGTTCCTTGAACATTTTATAATTCATCCCTTAATCCAGGAAATGAATATCAAAAAATTAATTTTTTATGACCGAAGCATTAAAATTCACTTTTAACGAATCGTAAGACCCATAAAAGAGTGACAAGTCTTTCTGTTTATCTCAAACTATTTTCCAAAACCAATATGGTTGGAACAAGTTATCCAATATGCATAAATCTTCATATGAAGATGCAATACATTAATCTCTAAAAACTCTTCCAAAGTTAAGCATAAACCATTTCATAAATGGTTAACCTTATAGCCCTTCCAAAATATCAAGATCCAAAAATTTAGAAAGAAGGTCACTGAATTTACAAAATGAACATACCATTAATCTCTCAAACAACAAAAAGTGGATCTTAATCGTTTCATACCAAACATGTGAATACCTTCATCACATATTCTTTTAAAACTTGGTAATAACTTGAATTACCCTAAAACCTCATTGAAAACATGAATTATTACTTATTTATTAAGTAAAACAAAGGTTATTGGATATATTACTTAAATCCAAAAATGATATATACTCCATCAATGATAGCATAAACCACTTTTTCAATAAATTATTAATAATTTCTAAGGTATTCAGTACTATCCAATTTACTTTATCTATATCAATAATCTCTTCATACCAACATCATTATCTCAATATCAGGAACATATTAAGGGTTATCTTTCCCATAATGATGTGTTTTCTAATAAGTTAAACTTTCCACTAAATCATTTTTATTGGTCATTGGTACCATTCAACATACGATTTCAAATCCTTAATAAAAAGTACTAAAGTACAATCCTTATACATTTCACAATTCTTATAACCAGGATATCATTGATAAAATACCCAAATAAAATAATTATTAGATTTAAAAATGATCATGTTAATCATTACTCTTTGTCTATGGTAATCACATAAACTTGACCGTGATCCATTATCTTCTTTTAAGTTATATTAATTTATTGTTTGGGGGCATTGATTTGTGTAATATCCTATCTCATTATAGTTCAATCATTGTACATTGAAAACTTTTTTATTTCCCTTGAAACCAAAAGCATGGTGGCCTTTCTCTTCACACTTGTAGAAAACTCTTATTAATTTTAAGTAATTACCATGGTGTTTCTTTACACAATTATAAATTATTATAAAATCCTTCTTTCTCTTATTTACATCATCCATATTTTTTCCCAACCAAAATATTGTTCTCATGCTTCCCCCAAAATTCATAATACTTAGATAATTCTTTCTCTATCTTATTAGTTCGTGATACTATGTACTCATATGATGGGAATGTCTGAGAGAATACTTACCTTCAAAATATTGGCTTAAAACCATCAAAAAAACAATCATTCTTACTCTTTGGATTATGTGCATTGATGCGGTTCCCATTCCTTCAGTTAATCACCATTTCTAAATGATGGAATAAACTATATTAGACCATATAATTATGAAACATAATGTATAATCCCAAAATTAGTGAAACACTCAACATAAGTTAATCTCATAACCATAATCATAGTTTTTTTGGGAAATCACTATTTTAAAATCCTTCATAATGGTTTGTAAAGAAAATATATTATTTATCCTAAGAATATTCACCACTAGTGTCAAACCAAGTGGGTAGAAAGGAATGTTTTCAGGTACCAAGTAATTCTCAAGTCAATCCCGACACACATTTTTTAGAGTTATTACCTCAAGGTTCCTCTGTTCCAGCACCACGTCCACTTATTTTAAGGACCCAACCTTAAACATTGCATAATCTAGTAATTTCCTTTATAATTAACTTATTTACATTCCCAAATATATTTTCAGTTTAGTGTTTTATAAAATTAATACATAATTCATACATATCAACCCACAATCATAAAAATTGGGTACAACTAAAACAATATCCATCTTTTTCATAATACAAAAGTTTTTAATAAAAACATGAAATCTTTTCATGAAAAGTCTTCACAACATTCATCTTGGCTTCACTTTTTCTCTTACCCATCATTAAACCCTATAAAAACATTTTAAAACTTGGGATGAGCACCATAAGATCAGTAAGGTATATAAAAAGGAGAGAAACTATTAGTACAAGAATACTTATAAACATATGAATTCATTTTAAAAAATACCTACTTCTCACCCAATAAGTATCATATAATTACTTTTTGAAAACCTGAGATTTCTATAAAACACATAAATACATAAACAAACCATATAGGTAACTTGTTTAATTACTTACTTAATATTTTAACCCTCGTGGCTACTTTATGATTTGCAATCCTCACAGTTACCTTACAATGTAACCATCATGGATACCTTATGGTGTAACCATCATAGTTACACTTAGAGTAACCATACAATTAACGTACAACTTAAACATACCCAATGAATTTGAGGTAGATATATGTACCACCCATTATAATAAACAATTACCAAGAACCATAGCACAATCATGAATAATTTCATAATAACATTGCTTTTGAATTTTGTAAAATAGAATTTTAAAAGAGGATTTTAATGAAAAGTCCCTTATAAATATCATATAATTGAAGTGAGAATTAATAGAATGAAAATAATATGTGTATACAATATCAATATACATAATAAAATATAATATAAAAAAATTAATTACACAAATAATCTTAGTACCACATAATTAATGAAGTAGAAGGTTAACCCAAAGAATGGAAATTTGGTTAAGAATTCCCTTATCTCAGGTTCATTTTACTTCAAATGTTTTCAAACCTTAAATATAATATTTTAAAGAGTGTTATTAATATATTAAAGAAAAATATTAATATTTATTATTACTTATATGATATTCTCAAAACATATTTCCACCCATTTATTAATAATATTTTGTTATTTTCATTGTTTTGGGTGTATTTATTTCATAGTTTCCATGATTGGTTTATTATGGATTTTCTTGTCAGAAGGGAGAAAAAATCCATAATTTAAATTACATAATATTAATGAAATTAAAGAATTTTAAATGTTATTATATAGGATTTTGGTTATATGGTATGAGGATAAATCATTAGATAAAACATTTGCGATGAATGTTAGTTTATTTTGGTGAATTTTGATCATTACAAAGAACTTTTGTTTTATTAATTAATACTATGTATAAACATTGGTTCTAGAACATAATATAACATATAATATATATAATAAAATAAAATTTAACCATATTAATGGTTTTATAACCATCCTTGAATTCTTTAATGGAAATTGAAAACACATCGTCCATGATGTTGGTAAATCCACACATCATGGATGGTGTTTTTATTTTTAGAATAAAAGGAAAATGAGAAGAAGTATGATGATGAATTTTTTCATAAACATGATAAAATTATAGTATATATAAGATAATGAAGTTTTAATTCCTCTTGGATGTTGGGGGGGGTGAAGAGAGTATAAGAAAAGAAAAAGAATTAAAAAGAAAATAAAAGAAAATGAAAGAGGATTTTTACCTCCAGAATTCTATTCCTTGAGAACCTCCTTAAGGCCCTTGGTTTTGGGATTTTGGTGAGACCAGCAGGTCTTGGATGTGGAGAAGAGGCTTGGGAAGGTATTTTGGAAGAAATTAATCAAGATAAAGGCTTTCAGGTGTGAGGGTAAGAGGTGGAGAGGGGTGGTATTTGCTGTGGAGGAGAGATGTGTTTTCTCATTATTATCTTCATTAGTTTACTAATTTGGCTCAAGACTATGAATAGTTTGATAATTATTATAAAATATTTTAAAATAATGATGATAAGTTCTAGATTATGGTTCTTACATCATTTAGGACTCATGTAATAGTGTATTTATCTTATAATTTATATATATCAAAAATTACAATATTTTATTATTCAACAAAAATTCAAGTATTTTAGAAAAATAGAAAAAAATCACGCCAACCATTTTTCAACATGTAAAATTTAAAACTGAAATATATTTTTTTAAAATAATTTTATAAATATGATATATTTATTTTTTAATTAAAAACATAATTTATTCAAAAAATAAAATTTTTAAAATTATAACTAATTATATAACACTTTGAAAAATTAATTAAAGTATCATAAAATTATCTTATAATCACAAGATAACAAAATAATAATTTATGAATCTATTTTATGAAAATAAATTTTCTTTTAAATAATTTAATTAATTATAAATTTTAATTAAATATTTATGACTAACACAAATACCAACACTAAGTTTATCATTTCCAAAACATTTATTTACTTCTTCCATGATATAAATATATCATGATTACACTTATAAGATACATAAATTTTATTTATATTATCATAAGTGAGGTTACTATTATATTGGATAAATTCCTTTATCTAATGGTCATGTTTCTATTTATAAGGCCAAGTTACTATTTCATCAGTATAAATTCCTTAATTTCTATAAATATAAATTATTTGATTATAAATTTATATTGAATTTAAATATTTAATTCTAGAATGAAAAAAAATATTTTATAAGTACCTGGGTTGTTACATTCTCCCCACATTTTGGAAATTGTGTCCTCACAGTTTTTTATTTTCATATTAAATAAGTGAGGATATCTTTCCCACATAGCATTTTTAGATTCCCAATATTGCTTCTTCAACCACGCGGTTTCTACACAAAACCTTAACCTAGTGAACTTACTTATTCCAAAATACTTTCTCTCTATGATCAAGAATATAAATAGGTTTCTCTTCATAAGAAAGGTTATCTTCCAGTTGAACTACTTCTGGGCTCAAAACATGAGATGAATCTAGTAAATACTTTCTCAACATTGAAACATGAAACAAATTATGTACCTGAGATAAAGTTAGAGGCAAAGCTATTCAGTAGGAGACTAGTTTAAATTTCTCTAGTATTTTATATGGTCTAATGAACCATGGACTTAGATTTCCTTTCTTACCAAAACATATAACACTTTTCCATGGTGAGATTCTAATAAAAACATGATCACCTACTTAAAAAAGAAAAGTCTTTCCTCCTATTATCTGCATAATTTTTCTGCATGCTCTGTGTTTTCCTCATGTGTTGCTAGATAATATTCAATTTCTAGACACTTCCTCTACTAATTTTGGTCCCATCAACTTCCTTTCTCTAAATTTATCCTAAAAAGATAGAGTTCAACACCGCTTTCCATATAATACATCAAAAAGTGCCATCTGTATACTTGAATAAAATATATTATTATAAGAAAACACAACTAAAGAAATATGTTGATCTCAACTTTCCTGGTAGCCCATTGAACAAGATCGAAGCATATCCTCCAATGTATGAATTGTTCTCTCAGTCTTTCCATCATATTGAGGATGAAAATTAGTACTAAAATTTATTTTTATGCCCAATAACTTTTGAAGACCTTTTCAAAAGTTAGAAGTTAACTTGAGATCACGGTTAGATACAATGGAAAGAGGAACTCCATATAACCTAAAAATATCTTTGAGGTACAATTGAGAAAGCTGATCAAAATATGTAGTATCTCAAATAGAAAGGAAATGTGCAGATTTAGTTATCTGATCAATAATAAACTAAATCATATTGTTACCTTGAGAAGTATTTGGTAGTCATAAGAAAATAAATTTGTTGCAACCAAAAATAATATTTGCTAAATTTTCTATATAACTTATTTTCTTTTAATTTTTTCAAGAAAATCCTTAATTTTTTTTCATGATCTATATAACTTTTTGAAAATACCAAAATATCATCAATAAAAACAAAAAAAACTTAAACAAATATTTAAGTAATATTCGATTCATAAGATCCATGAATATAGTAGGGGAATTTTTCAAACCAAAGGGCATAACAACAAACTCATAATTCCCATATATAGTACAAAAATCTGTTTTCAGGATGCCATCATTATTTAACTTCAACTAATGGTACCTAGATCTCAAGTCAATCATGGAAAAATACTGAGCTCCCTGAAGCTGATCAAAAAAGTCAACGATATGAGGCAAATGATACTTATTCTTAACCACAATGTTATTAAAAGCTTTATAATCGATGAAAAGTCTCATGGAACCATATTTATTTTAAACAAACAAAATAAGAGCACCCCATAGTGAAGTGATAGAATGAATGAATCCTTTATCAAGTAACTCTTATAACTGATTTTTTCAATTCAATAAGTTCCACTTGAGCCATTCGATAAGGGGGTTTTGAAATTGGAGTAGCATCAGGAACTAATTCAATAGTAAATTCAACTTCCCAATCAAGTATAACACTGGGTAACTCATTAGGAAAAACATCAAGTCATTAATTTACCACTAGAACATAATCAATCTGAAAGGTTCTCCTATTTTAAAAAATATGAGAAAGATAATTATCATTTCCATATTTTAATAGTTTCTCAGATTTCTAATATGTTATCAATGATATGGGTTCATTTTTGAATACAAACTAAAACTCTTTCTGAAAAGAAACTTCTTTAGATATACAATCAATCTTAGCATGATAAATAGAAAGCCAATCCATACCAAGAATAACATCAAACTATACTAAGGGAAAAAACAAGGTTTGCAGGTAATTTATTTCCATAGACAATAATAGAAATTTTCTTATAATTTTCTTTTTCTATAATATTTCCCCCTAGTATTTTAACCATAAGTTCCAGTCACATTTCTTAAGGTGAAATTTCCAATTTAGCAGTAAATTTTGTAGAAATAAAGGAATGTTTATATCCCATATCAAACAAGACATTAGAAAAATATAAGTAAACAAAAAAAGTACCTGACACCACTTCATCAGATGTCCTAAAATCTACTGATTTAGTCACAAAGGATCTCACTGCACATTTCTACTTATAATCTGACTGCTTTCTATCATTCATATCTTTCTTTGGTAAGGTATTTTCATAATGGCCTATCTCACTACATTTAAATCACTTAATAGTTCTCTTATAAATATTAATCTTAAGATAATTTTCATTACAATATCAGGCCATATATCCAAACTTACAACATCTAAAACACTTTCATGTTTTGTTAAGGCATTCCACAGGGTACTTTTTAGCACACTTTTCAAAAACTAGAAACTATAATTTCTTACCTTTAGATTTATTTGATTGATTCCTACCCATAACTTGTTATATGGGCCTCTTTTTATTATTATTTTCAAAGTACACATTATCATCATCAAACTCCATTTAAACCCTCTCATCAAATCAGGCAAGTTTCTCATAACTTTTTAATTCATGGGAATCCAATTCCCTTTGATATCTTAGCTTCAATCCTAAGTAAAAATTATTGATTTTTCTATCAAGATCCCAAATAATATTAGGAGCGTACCTTTCCAATTGGGTGAAGTTTTCTTCATACGCGACCATTGAATCTTCCTCATTTTTTTCAATTAAAGGAATTTATTTTCCATCCTAAGTTAAATCACCTTAGAAAAATATTTTTCAAGGAATTCATCCCATTCCAAGGCATCAATATCCTCACTATCCCTAATATTATTGACTATTTACCACTACTGGCCATCTTCAACTTCAAAAAAATAAATAAAAATACTAATATTTTGATTATATAAACATCCCATAACATCAAATATATTTTCAAGGGATTTAATCTATACTTCATCCACATCTAGGTTATAATATCCACTGAAAGCATGAGGGTGTTGCCTCATAAAATGTTCCACTATCGTCATGTTCCTTTATGGTAGCTCTGGTTATTCTCTTTAATAGATTCCATTACTATTTATAGCTTGTTTAATTTGATCAATTACTATCACTAACATTTTGGTTCCAATTCCTACTATTCCATGTTTTATATTCAGAAATATATCATCCTCTTAGTGCCTTCATACTTCAGCTTCCCCATTTCTTCTACGGAAAACTATTCTGAACAGACATATCTTAGATGAAGAAACATGGTAATCTTCAAATTATATATCATTTTAACATAAAAATAAGGTAAAAATAATTTATGGTATTCTATTAACATCATCATATCCCCTAAAGTCATCTAAACTATTCTTTGATGCCAACTATAAGAACTCATCCTTAAACATTACATAATCTAGTAAATTCCTTTAGAATTAACTTCTTTACATTACTAAAGATATTTTTGGTTTATAGTTTTAAAAAATTAAGACATAATTTATACATATCAACCCATAATCATACCAAGTGGGTATAACTAAAACAATATCCTTTTTTCATAATACAAAAGTTTTTTTAATAAAAACATGAAATATTTTTATGAGCAGTCTTCACAACATTCATCTTGGATTAACCTTTTATCTTACCCATCCTTAAAACCTGTATTTTTTTTTAAAACTTGGGATGAGAACAAAAATCTTAGTATGGTATATAAAAAGAAGGATAGAAATTATTAGTATATGAATACTTATAAACATATGAAATCATTTTCACAATGACATACTTCTCATCCAATAAGTGTCATATAGTTTGTGAAAACATGAGATTTCCATAAAACATAGAAAAACATAATTAAACCATATATGTTACTTGGGTAATTAATTACATAATATTTCAATCCTCATGACTACCTTATTATTTTTAACCTTCATGAAAATCTTACAATGTAACCCTCACTGCTACCTTATTGTGTAACCATAATAGTTACACTTGGAGTAATAATACGGTTGACCTATAACTTAAAAATACCCAATGAATTGGAGGGAGATATAGGTAACACACTTAATTATAAAATATTCCCAAGAATTAGAACATAATCATGAATAATTTCATAAAAACATTGCTTTTGAATTTTGTAAAATTGAAATTTAAAAGAAGATTTTTAAAGAAAAGTCCCTAAAAATATCATATAATTGAAGTAAGAATTAATAGAACTAAATGAATATGTTTATAAACTATAAATATACATAATAAAACATAATATATAAAAAATTAATTACAAAAATAATCTTAGTACCACATAATTAATGATGTAGAATGTTAACCCAAAGAATGTAAATTGGGTTAAAAATTCCCTTACCTCGGGTTCGTCTTACTTAAAATGTGTTCAAACCTCCTGTATAATGGTTTAAAGATTATTTTTAATATATTATAGAAACATATTAATATTTATAATTACTTATATTATATCCTCATAACATATTTTCACCCATTTATTAATAATATTTTGTTATTTTCATTATTTCAGGTGCATTTATTTCATGGTTTGTTTATTATGTATTTTTTTATCAGAAGGGAGAAAAACATAAAAATTAAAATTACATGATATTAATGAACATATAGAATATTTAATGGTCTTATATATACTTTTTTATATGGTATGAGGATGAATCATTAAATAAAACATTAGTTATGAATGTTAGTTTATTTTGGTGAATTTGGATCATTACGAACCACTTTTGTTTTATTAATCAATATTATGTATAAACACTGGTTACAGAACATAATAAAAAATATAATATGTATAATAAAATATTATTTAACCATATTAATGGTTTTATGACCAGCCTTGAAGATGGAAATGGAAATTGAAAAGACATCATCCATGATGTCAGTAAATCGACACGTCATAGATGATGTTTTTATTTTTAGAATAAAAGTGAGAGGAGAAGAAGTATGATGATGAATTTTTACATAAACATGATAAAATTATAGAATATATAATATAAAAATATTTTTCATGCCTCTTTGATAAGGGGAGGTTAAGAAATTATAATAAAAGAAAAATAATTGAAAATAAAATAAAATGAAATGAAAGAGGATTTTTACCTCTTGAATTCTCTTCCTTGAGAACCTCTTTAAGTCTCTTGGTTTTGGCCTTTTGGTGAGAAAACTAGGCCTTGGACATGGTTAAGAGGCTTGGGAAGGTATTTAGGAAGAAATTAATAAAGGTACAAGAATTTGAGATGTGTGGTGAAGAGGTTGTGAGGGGTGGTATTTATAGTAGAAGAGAGGAGTGTTTTCTCATTATTATATACATTAGTTTATTAATTGGGCTCAAGAATATAAATAGTTTGAGAATTATCATTAAAATATATTAAAATAATAAAGTTAAGTTTGATATTATGGTGCTTACATCATTCACAACTCAAGTAATAGTCTATTTATCTTATAATGTATACATACCGTAAATTACTATATTTTACTATTGACAAAAAATTCAAGTATTTCAGAAAAGTTCAAAAATTTCACCCTAACCATTTTCCAATGCATAAAATTCAAAAATAAAATCCATTTTTTCTGAAAATAATTTTATAAATATAAGAAATTCAATTTTTTATTAAAATCATAATTTATTAAAAAAATAAAAATTTTAAAATTATAACTAATTTTATAACACTTTGAAAAATTAATCAAAGTCTCACAAAATTATCTTATAATCATAAAATAATAAAATCATAATTTAGGAATATATTTTATGAAAATATATTTTCTTTTAAATCATTAAATTAATTATAAAATTGTAATTAAATATTTATGACTTACAAAAATACCAACACTTAATTTATCATTTCCAAAACATTTATTTACTTATTCAAAGAGATAAATATATCATGATTACACTCATAAGATACATAAATTTTATTTATATTCTCATAGGCGAGGTTACTATTCTATTGGACAATTTACAATTTATAATGGTCATGTTACTATTCCTAAGGTTAAGTTACTATTTCATTAGTATAAATTTTTTAATTTCTATGAATATAAATTATTTCATTATAAATTTATATTAAATTTAAATATTTAATTCCATAATGAAAGAAAATTGTTTTATAAGTACCTGGGTTGTTACACTTGTAGTATTTTGAAAAATATGTGTTTCTAGGAAGAACCACATAATCTCTACCTTACCAAAACATTAAGATGTTATTATATACTTATCCTCAAGTTCTATCATAGGGTTATGTTCCCTAATCTATATTTTCCTAAATCTATCTCCCAAGGTTTCTATTAATCTTTCTCTGATACCAACTGTAGCAACCCTGACCCCAATAACTTAGATCCAGTGTCTAACTGCATTACATTGGAATAAGATACAAAGAAACACATACCAAATTAATAAATAGTTTAGTAGTCTTGGTAAACTAGATACATACACAAGTGTTACATTACATTTGAATACAAAAATTACAACATAATTTTTTCTTGAGAATAACTTTATTCCGTATAGAATATCCCAACATATCAATCATATTAAACTTCATTTAATCCTAGGGAAAGGAAGAAAATAAGGGTGATATCAAATTCACTGTAAGGGTTAAGTACAGTAGAAGTTATCATGAATCAATAAGAATAATTAACATAGAATGGTAAATAATTGAGCACACATTCCATTTAAATAACTGACTATCATGACAAGATAAGGAAGAATAAATATGGAATGGTAAATAACTAATAACACATTCCATTTAATCAATAAGTTGAGAATTAAATGCATCCATAGATAATATCATAATGAAAATATCATGGATAATAATAACTAATTCTGAATGAAGGTAATGATTAATTATTGGACATAATGTTTCCCAGACACATGATACCTCTACCATCAAGATATAACCTCAATACAGTTTAAAAAATTCTTGGTAAAATCTTATCTGATTTGTGTTAAGACCTTTCACAAGACACTTACTATTAATATATATCCTCTAGATAGTTTAAAACTACTTAGTTACAAACACAAAGGGTTTGTAGCTAACTGATTTTGTCTCATGAGACTACCGATGCATCGAGTGTCTTGCATTAACTGGTCCCCAAACTGTGTATTGCATGTCTAAATAATTCCTTATATATCAAATAATTGATTTAATTTATAAACAATGTTCCTTTTTATAAAGTATCTGTATAGAGTAAAGGATAAAAATTTATCAACATTTCCTCAGTTAATAAAAAAACTTTTAAATTAAATACCATATATAAAAATGGTCTATGGTTTTGAAAATAATCATATCAATCACACAAGAAATTTTATTTTTAATATAAATTTAATTTATAATGAAAAATTATGGCAAGGAAGTGATTCTATCAAGATAAATTTAACAATCATAAAAGAAAGAGAGATTATACAATAACTTTTACCATTTGGTAAATTTCAAGTCAAATCACATTGGATGAAATAATTCAAATTGAAACTTAAAATACCATTAATAATTAATGAATCATGATATTACATTTAAAATGGATATTATATGCACTATTTAAAAGTGAATTGGTGTAAAATAACAAATAAGTCTCAATGTGATGTAAATTGAGACGAAATCCCTTACCTCACGCTTTTATTTAGTCGAACATGATTTAACCTCATATATAATGGTTTTAAGCATGTTATTAATTTATACTAGAACCATAATCATACTTATAATATCATAAATTATCCTTTTATTACATCTTACACAATTATAAAAATGGCTTTTAACGTCACAATTTTAACGTCAGTTATTTAAGACCGATGTTAAAAGTATTCCATGAGGAAGTTTAATGTCAGTTATTTAATTACCATTGTTAAAATCCCAATTTTAATTTCAGTTATAGATTAAAAGAAATTAAAATTCAATATTTAAGGCTTTTTTATATCAGTTATTTAATAAACATCATGAAAAGATATTAAAAATATCATTTTTCAGATCGGTTTTATGATAACTGATGTGAAAAACTAGCTTTTCACGTCATTTTTTTTCAATAACCAACATTAAAAGTCATTTTTCACACTATTTTTACAAAACACTGATGTTAATAATGTTTAAAAATTTTTATATCATTTTATATTCTTCTATTTTTCTAGTCTTAGAGCTCAAATAGAGTTACAGATCAAAAGTTATGTCCATTATAAGTTGGACTTCTCTAAGACTTTGTTTAGAGATAATCAAATTATGACATCCAAAACTTTTGATTCGTATGTCCATTTTAGATCCAAAAACACTAAAATATAAGTTTGAGAAATAAAATAAAACTATTTCAATATTATTAACATTAGTTTTTTGTAAAAACTATGTGAAAATTTATATTTAACCTCGTTTTTTGAAAAACTGACATTAAAATTCCTCATAGAATAATTTTAACGTCATTTTTTAGGAAATGATGTTAAAAGTAAATTTTCACATCAATTTTTCAAAAAAATAACATTAATAATGTAAAAATATTTGTATTTTATTTTTCAATCTTCAATTTTAGTGCTCTTGGAGCTAAGATAGACTTACGGATTAAAAGTTATGGATGTCGGAAGTTCATCATATTTAAACGAAGTCTTAGAGAAGTCCAACCTCTACTGACCATAACCTTTGATTTGTAACTATGTTTTAGCTCCACAACTAGTAAAATTGAAGCTTGGAAAATGAAATAAAATGTGTTATACATTATTAACATCATTTCTAAAAAAGTGACATGAAAAATAACTTTTATCCCAAATTCATAAAAAAAAACAATGTTAAAAGCTAGTTTTTCATGTCGATTATCATAAAATTCATGTGAAAAATTAAAAGTCTAATATATTTTCACGATTATTATCATGAAAACTATATTAAAGATAAATCTATTATCCTTAAAATATATAATTTCAATTTTTTTATAACACGATGTTGAAATTTTAAATTGCTACTTAAAATTTATAATACCACATTTGATTTTACCATGTCATTTATATGTTTTCATGCTCCACATATATTAATTTCATGATAAATTATTTTGATAATCATAGTTCTAGTGACTAAAATCATTTTATCTTCATCATCAATCTGATATTTCTTATTTCGTTTATCTCGCCATGGAATTTTTTATTATTTTTCCATGATTTATTTTTTTATGATTATTTTTCTTAATTGATATACCA
This sequence comes from Viscum album, assembly GCA_963277665.1. Classification (NCBI taxonomy): domain Eukaryota; kingdom Viridiplantae; phylum Streptophyta; class Magnoliopsida; order Santalales; family Viscaceae; genus Viscum; species Viscum album. Next base: position 1,187,347,896 of record OY728130.1, on the reverse strand, counting down.
ATTAATGATTCTACTTTTTTAATAATAAAGAATAATTATTCTTATCATGGTAAAAATAAAAATCTTCCTTCTAATTCTAAAATAATTTCTAAGTTTAAGCTTTGTTTTCCTCATGAGATTTTTCCTTGGAAGAAAATTATATTCACTAAGACTTTAAAAACCTTGAAAATTATGTCAAATATTTAAGATTTTTTTATATATTTCGTATGGTTTCTATGATTTTTTATCGATATTCTATTTTCCATGGATGAAGTAAACGAAAATGAATAATATTTTTTGAAACAAATATTTTTCACTTCAGTTTTTAGAAAATAGATGTGAAAGACCTATTTTTCACATCATTTTTTAGAAAACTGACATTAAAAATCTATTTTTCATATTAGTTTTTAAAAAACTAATGTGAAAAATCATAAAAAATACATTTTAAGGTCAATTTTAATAACTGATGAAAAAAAATATTTAGAATGTCACCTTCAAAGACTTCAAATCAAGAACTAATTTTTTTTAAATGAGGTAAAAAACCTATTTTTGTACTAGTATTATCACCAAAATTTTAATAATATTTCATTATTTTTATTATTTCTTGTGTTAAATAATTTGTTTTCTCATGTGTGTTTTGTCACGAAAGATCTAGTTCTTACACATATTATATAGTTTAATCATATCTAAAATAATAATAATGACATAATTGTAATATTTATGCATGAATTTTACTTTTAAAACTAATCATGAGTGATGGTTATGAAAAACATAGTATGTTATAATCATATAGATGATAGGCCATACATACACATGAGTAACATTTTCTATTTTTAAATGATCATTATGGAAAGGGGTTCATAAATATTTCAATTTTATATAATGATAATAATATTATTAATACCATATTATATACTTATATATATCATTAAAGTTATGTGGTGATGAAAATAGAGTCACATCGCTTAGTGAAGCGGTAGTCTATGCGTACATGAACAATATTATCATCTTTCATTGAGTGAAAAAATAAGAAAATAAAATGATATATTATCTTTACATAATGATTAATATGTCATGAATATCATAATTATGTCATTTATATCACATTTAATTATTTCTTATCACCTTCTATGTAAAGAGTTAGTGAAAGACAAATCACATCACTTCGTGATGCGGTAGTTTGCCGTACAAACGAGCCACATTATCATGTCTCCTATAGATTAGAAATTAATAAATTATATATGATATAGTGACTACATAGATATAATAATGTTATATATTATATATATATATATATATTTTATATCCTTTATAATACCAAACCTTGAGAGGTGGTAATGGATAAACGAACAACATTGGTTCATGAGGTGGTAGTATACCGTACACACAAATGATGATTTTGTAACCCATTTGATAGAAGTGGAGATGGTTTTAAGTCATGATATTATTATAAAAAATATCAGTATATGTAATATACCTATTTTATTATATCATCTTGGTTTAATAAAAATTCAAGGAGGTGGAGGAATAAGTAAAATAAAGATGTCCATTAAAAAATATAATATCTTCATTGAGTATCTTCCTTTTGTTTGCACTAAAACATTCATAGGTTGGATTTTTGCCTAAAATAAGGCCTCTAAGATTATGTGAGGTAGTTTTGATACTAATTTAGGTAAGGTTTTTATGATCTAAATGGCTTGAGAGGTTTTAATAAGTGAGGATATTGAGTGTCTTTTTATAGTTAAAGAGGAGTGTCATTATTGTAAATACTCCAAAGTATTCACTATTGGGAGGTAAATCTTACCTAAAGTGGATAAAAAATAGAAAACTAAAGGTTATAAGGGATTATATGGTTGGGAAACATCTACACCACATAATTAAACACATTTTTTAGACATTTGTTTCCTTAACTTCTAAGTTTTCTTATTTTTACCATTTTAGGTTTTCACTACGGTAACTAATTTTATAATCTAAGTAATTTACCTATTGAGAATAAATTAAAGTGATAATTACTAAAATATTTATTGAAACTTATTCTAAATATTATATATAGTTTATAAAATAAATATCCCATGTGTGTTGGAAATTAATTTTAATAGAAGTGCATGTAACACGTAAAAACATTTCTTTAACCCTAACCATGCTAACAATGTTTTTACTATTTAGGGGTCAATATGTTCATTATAAAATATAAATTGGTCCATTAATTCACCATATTTGATATTAATTAAAATTTAAAAAATCACTTGTAAGAATATAAGATTTTTAGTAACTTTAAATCATTTAATAGAATATAATTTATTATAAAATAACATTAATGTAATTTTTGATATTATTTATTTAATTTGAATTTAAAAATATCAATACATTGATGTAATTTTAATATATTAAGTTAAAAACTATGTAATATGAAATATTTATTTAAAAAATTAATATAATACAATAATTCATTCAATTTATCTCACTTTTAATACTTCTAGTATGATTTATCTTAGTTAATTATTAACTAAATAATTACTGTGTTGGTGTTTCTTAAGCATTTTAAGTAACTAATTCATCTATAAAAATTTAATATAGATTATTATGATATCCAAAACTCATTTATATTTAAAATAGTATTTATAACTGAACCAATGTTGTTTTTTCCCTATCCAAAATCATTATAGATATTAAAATCAAAGAAGGCTCCTTTTTGTCTTTTCCTTTAATTAGCTTATTATATAGGCCACTTTCCTAGAAAAGTGTCCCTAAAAGTCATAAAAATTGATCCAAAAGTCCTAAGGGTTTAAATATGACAATAAATTGGTTTTGGAAAAAATTGGTAGGTTATTTTACACCTTATATTCTAAGTTTAACCACTAAGTAAACTTGTTTTTACCTTAATCATTGTAATTAATTTTAGCTATTTTCATTAATCATTATGGTCAAAAATTAAGTTCAAATTATTATATAATATAAATTATTATTATTCCAAATATGGAATCCATTTCACCAAATTCAAATCACAAAAGTGGTAGAATTTAATTTAAAATTAACCCCATAGATACGAAGAGAAAGATGGTTTTTAAAGTGAAAATGTTCAATAGTTTACAATGTTTTTATATCCAAATTAAATATGAAATTGATTCAAATGACCCAAATTGGATTAATAGATATAAAATTTATATAAATTTACTTTAAAATCAATTCAATATATAATTTAACATTATAAATTATTTAAAAAAATTTAGTTTTCAATTAGAATTGGGTATTTTTCACTATTCATCAAAAAATGAAACTATTTAGAAAAATCCCAAAATTTCAATGTAAGATAATTTTGATATTATAATTAAATAATGAATTTTATTTTTTCGTATAATTTTTTTTAAAATTGGTAAAAAAAATTTACATTATGTGTGTAAAGCACTACTAATATGTCGTTTAGACTGACTGAAGATTACTTTTTATAAAAAAGATAAAAGGCCTAGGCCAAGAAACATACATCCCAGACATTCAAGGAGGACGAAAGTGGTGTAAACCTAAGGAATCCCTAATCACAAATGACCTATACTCAACTGGAAGGGTGCCCAAGCTTCCATAAATCACAACCTCATCCCCAGAACTCCCAATCTTCAAGAGCGCATCTACAACAAAATTTCCCTCCCTCAAACTATGATGCATGAGTTATCCTTGATTAGTCTCTAAGGTACACCTCCTGATGATGTAAGGCAACTCCCAAGGCACCTCCGAACATCCATGAACATATTTAACCAAAACTTTCGAGTCTGACTTTGCCTCCGACACTTGAAAGCCCCGACTCCTGCATACCGTGAGCCCCGTGAGGAGGGCCCAAGCCTCCACCCCCAGCAAATTCCCCATACCATAGGAAGCACTAAAGGCCAGGAGAAAAAAACCTCCAGAGTCACGTAAAACCCCACAGACTCTCATATTTCTATGCAAACAGGATCCATCAATGTTTAACTTGAACCCACTAGAAGGAGGATTCCATCTTACCCACCTCCCTTCAAAACAATCCGGGGCGCGAGGCCTTCCCAAAAAATTACACACTGCATGCGAGTGATGATCAATCCTCAACAATGAGACCAACTCATAGACTAGTGATCTTACTCTCAACTGAAGAAATAAGATCGAACTCCAGGAACCCATACGTTTATTGTTCCTAGCTTCCCAAATAACCTAACAAACGACAGTGAGAATGGATGTCCACACCTTGCAGTCTGAGTCCCTGATTATCACTACGAGAAACCAAGAGGATATGGGATCTTGAAAAGAGAAATGATCGAAGATGGTGCAAACCATAGGAGTGAACATGCTCCAGATAGCCACCGCCCATTCACTCTAGAAAAAGAGGCAAGTTGTTGATTCTCTCTTCGCTGCCCTGCAACAGAAGCATCAAGATGACAATGAGATCCCCCTACTTTAGAAGTTCACATCCATCAGAAGAGATCTTTTTTTGACATGAAAAACTAGAAAATTCATTTTGGTTGGAAGCTCCTTGCACCAGATTTTCTCCGACCCATTTCCAAGGCCGATCTCCACACTATTCCACTCTCTATAGCCCTGAATGTAGAACCTACCCGAACTTGAACCAGTGAAGCAGCGTCTATCCTCTTCCTCATTCATGCATATACTGTCAAACACCTTATCTTGTTCCTAGATTAGAAACAACTTGGTGAACATTGGGTGTTCATAGGATTCCCTGAAGTTGATATCCGGTGTAGGACATCCAGGAAAAAACAAGCACCCCCCACCCAGTTATCTTTCCAAAAGCCGACATCCCCTCTCCTAATGATCCACCACTCCAAACCACGTAGCTCCTCAAGGAACCCAACCATGCTCCATCCCAGGTGAGAGGGCCGAGACCTATGCTCATTATTATTCATCTCAAAATCTCCATATCACTCATTAAAGAATGTTTCCCATAGAGAAGTCCCTGCCATAATATCCCAAGCCAAACGTGCCTGCATGCCCTGCATGGTAGTAGTGATATCCCATAGCCCCACTCCCCCCTCCACAATCGGTTTGTCCATCCATGCCCAAGAGGACCAATAGCACCAACCTGACTGATTGGAATCCCAAATAAAGGTCATGAGAGTCTTTTCCATCCTCTCCAATGTTCCCTTTGGAGGTTGTATAATGGAAAAAATATGCATCGGGATGGAAGAGAGAACACTATTGATCAGTGTTACCCTCCCACCAAAGGAAAGAAATATGATTTTCTAGTTGTAAATACTTTATATCATATGGTCAATAACCCCCTAAAAGAGTTCCCTCTTGATCCTCCCAAAGGATAAAGGAACCCCGATATATATCATGGGAAAATTATTCTGTTGGAATCCCAAAATGCCTTGTATGGCCCTGCATCTCCCGGAAGAACACTTGGTAGAGATAAACACCTGGATCTTGATTTTATTGATGATCTACCCGCTAATCCTTCCATAACTAGAAAAAACCACCATGATAGAAATAAGGGACCTTCGATTACCATTAGTGAAGACTAAAACACCATCTAAAAACATGAGATGAGAGATGGTCTCCCTACCCCTCCGCCCGACATACGACCTAATACTTCCATCTGATTTTTTCCACTGAAGGTTATTAGAAAGCACATATTGTGCCAATATGAAAAGACTAGTATAAAGTGGGTCTCCCTATCTCACACCCCGAACAGTCTTGAAGAAGCCGAAGTACTTCCCTCTAATAGAAATGGACAACCAAGGCAAAGAGAAGCACCAGAAACAGAGATCGTAGGCCCATTCCTGGAAGCTGGACCTACACATCACCATGAGAATAAAGGAACACTCTAGTTTGTAATATAACTTATCCATATCAGCTTGCAAAATAACATTGGAACCAACTGAGCACCGGTTGATATCATTAAACAACTCACTCGCAATGTCCACCACTCCCTGGATGATGCGACCCTTAATAAACCCATGTTGTTCCTTGGAAACCAGATTCAGAATCAATCCACACATTCTCCTTGCAACGAGACTCACTAGGATCTTATGAGACACATTACACAAGCATATTGGTCTGAATTGGCCAATGCTTGTGGGGTCTTTTATCTTTGGGATGAGCACGACCCTTGAAGCACTCACTCCCTTGCCAAAATATCCCCCAAAAGAAATTCTGGACATCTTGCACCACCTCGCATCCAATAGTATCCCATGCATTAACATAAAAACCTAATGGAAATCTGTCCGGGCTAGGGGAACTATCCATTGGAATTTCAAACACTGTCTTCTTGATCTCTTCCTCCTTCAGAATCATCACCAATAGCTCATTTTCAGACACCCCACCAGCCTTGGAACACACTCTAAAAAGGAACTAGTATCCTCACTACCACCATAACTCCCAGTGCTTGCTTGGACCACACCAGCTAGCAGCCTTTTAGAATGTTCTAGCACCATACGCCCAATAATTTCCACATCATTCGTGTAGTCACCATTTTCCAGACAAATGTTGATCTTCATGGATCCTTTCTCCTTCAAGCAGGCATGAAAAAAGCTAATATTGCAGTCACTCTCCTTAAGACACTTAACCTGAGATCTTTGCTTGAGATCCCTCTCAATTTCAACCAATTTCTCTGCCAGAAAGACTCGTTTATCAAAAATAGAAGTAAACGTATCCTCATTCCAGGCCACCATCATATCCTCCTCCAGCATATCAATGTCCCTCTAGATAGAGTCCACTTCCGTGCTATCATTTGGTCTATTTCCAAGACAAATTAGAATATCCTACTTGAGATGTTTGGGACGGTTGGATAGACCATACCAGGTACCTCCATCCTCTATGCCCTCCCATGAGATCCTCACCATTAGTAAGAAGTCAGGTGACTGGTGCCAGCTGCTAGAATAAAGAAAGGCCTAGTTCCAATGTTGCATCCCGCACACACAAAGCTCCACCAGTAAGGGTGCATGGTCCAAGAGATAATGTGGTATATGAGTAACTAAAGTGAGACCAAAATAATCAAGTGCTTGAAGGTTCTCAAGGCACCTATCCAACCTACTCCAAATACGACTAGTGCCCCTCCAATTGTTGCACCAAGTAAAGAAACTCCCCTTGAATGATACTTATTTTATTACTAATCAATATATAATTAATAAATATGAGTAAACTATATAATTTTACAAGTTATTTAATCCTATTCATTCCCTCCACTACAATATCTAGGTGTTAACTATCATATTAAATAATAATATTAATAGTATATTATTTTTTGGTAAAACTCAGTTTTGCATGTAACACAAGCTATCGAAGAAATTCATTATTGAATGTAATGAAATCTAACTCAGTATTGAGTGTAACATATAGTATCCAATAAAATTTTCTTCTTTTATAAATTTTTTGGTTTTACACTTATGAACCTATTAATGTTTTTATTTTTGAAATTACAAGGTCTGCTTATAGGAAACTAGTTAAAAAACTTTGGATTTCTAAATAATTTATTACTAAAATTTATAGACCTAAGAAAATATGAGTTCCGAAATTATTTATTACTTAAACTATTCTATATAAAACATACTTGAAGAGTACCATTAATAATCTATGGTATCCAGACAATTGACATTCCATACATATGATAGGGGAATAATCAAGTTTTGAGAACCTTATTAAAGTTGATGGTGGACATGCCACTTTTAGAGACAGTGCTAGAGGAAAAATTATTGTACTTAGTCAAATTAGTAACTCTAGTACTATTTTAATTTCTAAATTTTTATTTGTATATGGATTAAAGTATAATATACTTATAATTTCAAAATTTTGTGAAGATGATTACCACTTTAAGTTTGAAAATAATGATTTAAAATTATTTGATGCCAAACATGCTTTAGTTTTTACTACTTTATGAAATAATAATGCATATGTTGTTGATTTGAATTTTTTATTTTCTCAAAATGGGGTTTTAAGTGAATTTCATAAATAATATTGTATTTTTAATAGGAGACTAGTCTATTTAAATATGCACTCACTTAGAAACCTATCTTGGAAAGGATGAGTTAAGGATCTTCCTAAATTTGAATTCCTGATAGATGAAGTCTGTAATTTCTTTCAAAAGGGGAAGCAAAAAAAAGTCTATTTCAAAACAAATAAATAGTTATAAAATTCTCAACCTTTAGGGTTTCTTCACATGGACTTATTTGGACCTTATAGAGTTTCTAATTTATAAGTAATACATTGTGCTTATGTTATATTTGATGATTATTTAAGATATACATGGGTATTTTTATTTTCTTATAAAGGTGAAGCTCTTTCCTATTTTTCCAAATATTCTAGATCTATAGATAATTTTAGTGGAATTATAATTAATACCTTAATAATTGATATTGGACGTGAGTTTTAAAATCAATATTTTGAATCATTATGCTCACAACATGGCTATAGTCACAAAATTTTTTATCCCAGGATCACACAACAAAATGATGTAGTACAAAGAATAAATAGAACCCTTTAAGAAATTTCCTAGACCATTCTTTATGAGTATGACCTTCTTGTTCATTTATTGATAGAAGCTATGAATAAATATTTCTATATTATCAATAGAGTTCAAATTAGACCTCTTTTAAAGAAAACCCCATACGATTTATATGGATTGGTAACAAATATATAAATTACTTTAGAATTTTTGGTTATAGAGTATTTATACTCAATAAAAAATAAAATTTAGAAAAAAATTTCATCCAAAATAAATGAAGTTATTTTCCTCAGATATTCAACATCTAGTAAATCATTGTTGACTCCAAAATTTGGATAAGTCCATCATTGGGAGGGTAACGAGCAAACAAAGGAACTCGGGAGAGGCATAGACGATTCCGGGACCCAGGAGGCAGCTGCGCGCAAGTTTTGAAGCTTACGTGAAAATGGACCCTAGCGTGCAAAATCTTGTGCACAAAAGATGGTGTCAAGGGAGACCACTACCGTTTGTGCACCCAAAGTGATGTTAAGTGTGCGGTTGTACTCAATGCCCCTTTGCGCGCCAAGGATGACGTCAAAAGTGAACTTGCGTCTAGGACCCGTTTGCGTGCCCAAAGCGACGTTGAGCATACGGTTGCACGCAACGCCCCTTTGCATTCCAATGATGACGTCAAGGGTGAGATTGAGCATAGAGCCCCATTGTGCGCCCAACCCAACATCAAGGGAGAGCTTTCACACGGTGCCCGTTTGTGCACCCAACATGGCGTCAAGCGCGGGTTTGCACGCCCCCATTGCACGCACTCCCAAGGACTTCAGCTATAAAATGAAATATTCCCCCCACCATTGGGGGATAGGAAGAGAAGAAAAAGTGACACTCTACTTCACAAAAACTACCTCTTCTGTGACTGTGTGAAAAAACACCATGGCCTTCAGGTATTTGATTTTGCACGACAGCTCCCCCAATGGTCCTCCTTCAGGTGGTCCCTCATGGGCATGATCTTAATTAAATTATTTTCTCCCAAAGTCATTTTCACGCAAGATACATCGTTTTCACACAAGTTTCTCCTGCATCTGGCCTCTATTGTGCGCATCCCATTATGGTTTGCACACAACCCTTCCATCTTGCGCAACCCTGCCCTTTTGCGCGCACCCTACCCTCTTGCACACAACCCTTATATCTTGCGTGAAACCCTTCCATCTTGCACGCAGACCTTCCATATTGCGCACAATTCTTCCATCTTGCACGCAGACATTCCATCTTGTGCATAGACCTTCCCTCTTGCAAGCAATCCTTCCATCTTGTGTGGATACCTTCCATCTTGTGCCCAACCTATTCTCTTGCACACGATCCATGCATCTTCCTATCCTCAGGGTATCATGTCTGAGCCCCTCTTATGCGCACCACACCTGCATCACACACTCTCTTTTTGTGAGGCTCTTGAAGTTTGCACGGAGCGATTTCAAAGTCACTTGGGCGGTGCCTCACAATGCGTTGCTTCGCCTCATGCTTCTTCTCATAGGCATGCTAACAGCTATTACTTCTTCGCATAGCCACACTAACGTGGACCCCTCAATGTATCACTCCATAACGCCCCTTCTTTACAGCATTACTGATTCCTTCCCTTCCCCAAGGGGCGGGAGGTATCAGTTATGTAAGTCCTAAGGGGTTCGGAGTGAAACCGCATCATCCGAGCTACAGGATGTTAAACTGCCAAGAATTATCGTTCTCAGCACATGATGTTAAACTATGACCTCTCCCCATGCACCGTATGTGGGGTTCCACCACCTTGGACATTCTACATGCCCACTGGTCTCTACGCAAGTGAAATCATTCCTCACATGGAATGAGATATTCTTTATTGGAGTGGAGTTTGTTTGTGGGGATAGGGAAACCACCTTGGGGTAAGCCCCTAGCCTTTCTTGCGGGAGGTAGTAACCCTACTCCTCCTTTATTTTTTCTGTGCCAAATAATAATAGGAGAGATGGTAATAGGGACCCTTGTTATCCTATCCATCTCCTTCTAGGATTTGTATCCACTGGGCCTCCACCCTGGAGTAAGTCCCAATCTCCATCTCTTTGGGCTGCTAACCACACATAAGACCTTGTTTCCTCTATGGGATGTTAACCTCACGTAAGCCCCTATTTCCTCTTTAGGATGCTAACCACGCGTAAGAACCTATTTTTTCTTTGGGCCACTAACCCCGTGTAAGCTCCCCCATTCCACTTCCCATGGACGCACCTTCTGTGACGTGATCGTCAGGCCTTTTCTGCCTCTTGTTTCTCACACTGAGAATGAATCATGTGGGCTTAAAGTAAGCATCAACCATGGAACCCTCCCTAGTAAGCCTAGAGTGTAAGCCCCAAACACCATCATGAACTACAAGGTCTTTGATCCTTGATAAGGCAAGGTACATATGAAGCCTCCCTGAGGTTCAAGCCCACCATCCATTTGTTTTTACCCCCTTCACGTCGGTTCACCCAACCCATCCTGAACTACGTCGTCTTTGATCCTTGACAAGTCAAGGTATGTAGGAAGCCTCCCTGAGGTTCAAGCCCACCAACAATTGGTCCCGACCACCTTCATGTCGTTTCACCAAACCCATCTTGAACTACGTGGTCTTTGATCCTTGCCAAGGCAAGGTACGTAGGAATCCTCCCTCAGGTTCAAGGCCACTATCCATTGATTCTGACCCCCTTCAGGTCAGCACCTACTCCTCATGAACTACGAGGTCTTTGATCCTTTCCAAGGCATGGTATGTAGGACGCCTCCATGAGGTTCAAGTCCACAATCCATTGGTTATGACCCCCTTCACATCAGTTCCCACTCCACCATTAACTATGATATCTTTGATCCTTTCCAAGGCAAGTTATATAGGAAGCCTCCCTGAGGTTCAATCCCACCAACCACTGGTCCCAACCACCTTCACTTCGGTTCACCAAACCCATCCTGAACTACATGGTCTTTGATCCTTTCTAAGGCAAGGTACATAGGAAGCCTCCCTAAGGTTTAAGCCCACCATTCATTGGTTCTGACCCCCTTCACGTCAGCACCCACTCCCCATGAACTACGAGGTCTTTGATCCTTTCCAAGGCAATGTATGTAGGAAGCCTCCCTGAGGTTCAAGCCCACCATCCATTGGTTCTGACCCCCTTTACGTCGATCCACCCCCATCCTCAATGATGTTAAACTATATGCCCATTTTGTCCCGCATGACACTAAACTGTGAACCCATCCAGTGGTAAGCCGTTGTGACCCCATCCAGTGGTAAGCTGTTGTGACCCCATCCAACAGTATGCCATTGTGACCCCATCAAGTGATAATCCATTGAAGTCCCCAATCGATGGTAATCCATCTTCAGATGAACTACGTGGACTTTTATCCTTTCCAAGGAAAGGTACGTAGGAAGCCTCCCTAAGGTTCAAGACCATCGCTTATGTCTCATCCTGACCTCTCCCTTGATCTTATGTGTTTTGGGAAGGTCATGCCCCAACCTAGAGGTTCCACTTCCTCCGAGTCCCATCCATGCGTCCATTTTTCATGGGTTGCCTCCTCGAGTGCCCCATCATCCCATAAAACTATGCGGGCTTTGATTCTTTTCCACGAGGATACGTAGGAATTCCCTTTAAGGCTCAAGCCCAACATCACCATCACCCTCATGTCAGTTCCATATCATTATCTCTCCACTTCATTCAACTATCCACCATCCATACCGATTCTTACACGGGCCGACACATCCCAGTGAGATCATGCCAATTCATCTCCTAGAATTAGTGTTCCCTCCAGGGGTTAAACCCATCTGACCCACTCTATTCAATGTTCTGATCAGTCTGATTCGTCTTCTCTAGACATTAAACTTGTGGCATACCCTGTGTTAAACATGGGAATCTGAGGAAAACCTCGGAAATATGCCTATGACATATAATTCCCCACATTCAACGTGGGATGCCTCGAGCTTCTTCTTCCTTGAGAAGCCCTATAGTAAGGGGAATAAACCTAGAAGCACTAGTGTTTCAGTATCCAGACAACTGGTGATGTCCAATGAGACTACTCCCCCAACTGAAGGTTACTGCCCTGACCGAACCCCTTCGAATGTCCCAACAGAAGCAGTGTAATTCACCAGTGTCCACGAAGACATGGCACTGGGAAGAGTTTCACAAACAATGTATTAGTTTATAAGGGAGACTCAGACTAGGTGAAGAGTTCTGAGGAGGAATCCATGGAAGGAAGAACCGACATCCCATCATCCCATTTTGATCAAGGAGAAAACGTCCCTAAATAAGGAACATATGCCGCCCGCCTTTGGAAAGAGGGAATGCGGGGTAATAGTTGCGCGTCCTCCACATACAAATGTGCACACCCCAGAGAAAGCATCAGAAACAGAAATGGTGAACCTGGAATTAAATTATTCTCCTCAATGTGAAGATTAGTAGCATTTGAGGAATCAGTAGATCAATATGTCACCGGATCAAGTTATTTGGTGCCATATCCCACCAAGAAAATAGTGGACCTGACGTGAAACTCACTAGAAGTTGGGGCAGTCAAAACATTAGACATCCCAGTCTGTGACATTGTCAGTGTGGATCCATCTTACCATCCATGGAAGATGGAATGGAATTGGGGCACTGGTTGTCGATTCCTTTCCTTTCAGCACTAATGGGTTAATCTCTCTACTTTTCATGAACCAAGCTACTGCAGGAATTCGATCACCCCCCATCCACCGACGCAGGGGTAGGGGCAATGCCAATGCGGTAGTCTCACGCAACTTTACCGCTTTTTTGATAATCTCAACATCTACGAACTCCAAGCACCCACACCCCATCTACCCGTATAAATTCATTAAACTTAGGGTGATCAATCACCTAATATGCCAATACGAGGAGCGGATTATCCCAACTTGAGATATGGCCTACCAGGATCTAGAGGTGTATGCGCGTCATCACCATCGCCGCCCCCAAGCACAGGGAACCACTGCTCCCCACTCCAACGTACAATTGTTTTGGGAGCCTCTCCCTAGAGCACCTCAATGATTCTCTCCCCTATGCCGATGAGGTTGGGGATGTTTGGGATAGCCCAGTCAGGATCCCATTTCAGGGACCCCAAGGAGGGCTCCCACTAGGCCATGCCAGTGCCGCCATCTGGTCCCACGAGTCGAGGAGCAGGTAAGCCATGCGCCTGCACCATTGGCCCCAGTCCGGTTGACTTTATGCTAGTGTCGGGTACAGGCCGAGGAGGACGCCCACCAAGGGGCATCAATGTCATAAAATACTATGGATCGGGTCACCGATGATGTATATCATCAATCCCTTGTGTATGATGAGTAAGTAGACTTGTATACCTGGCCTAGATCGATTCCCCAACCGCCCCACAGGCAGGCTGGGTCGACTCTATCGGCCGATGGCATGGATAATGGCCATTTACAGTATAGAGGTCCTCCCCGTACCACTACCATGAAGAACATGGGACCTCCCTACTTCTAAGATCGACAAGGAGGTCTTCCCCATGCCACCTCTAATCCGAATGAGGGTCCTCCTCATGATAGAAAAACACAGTACGAGAGTCTCTCCCGCACTCACTACATTGGGTATGGAGTTGTTCCTCCTGTTGAAGTTCGCCGGTGTGGGGATGTTACATGTTTGGTAAATCTTCAGCGTGGGGAACCTCCCCATGTTCTTAAAAAAGCTGGTGAAGGTCCTCCTTACCCTAGAAATCAGAGGAGTGAAGGACAACTTCTCTTTACCAGTGCCCATCATGGAGGTCCTACCTGTGTTCATCTTGACCAGTATAAGGACCCCCTCACACTAATGTTGTTAGGGGAAAAAATCATGGAGGTCCTACCCATACTCCTATTGGATCAATCATAGGTCCTACCCACTACAACACTTCCCACGGAGGTCCTCCCCATGTCCCCTTTGATATCTGTCCCAGTGTCCTCGCACCCCGACTTACTCAGGTGGGAATACTCTCCACCCCAGCACCAGTACGGCCGAAGGTCCTCCTCATGCCAGAAATCAACCCTGTCTTGAAGAACCATCCTAGGGCAGGAGGGCGGGTCATCACCGCCATAAAAGTAATGCTGAGAAGATTCAGACTGAGATCAAATTGGTTTGCTTCTCAGATTTCGAAGTAGAATATGACTCAACGATGGAACCCTTACCTAGATCCTCTGTGTCAAGGGTCGGGGCAGGAACAAGGCACATCAACCTAATACTTCCAGAATGTGAGGTCCATTGGATTCTCACCTCCCTCCATAGGTATATCTAAGAGGATGAAAATTTGGCAACTCCACAGGTTACGACGATACAATCACCACCATCCTCACCAGAAGCACTCTCTACCTTGACTAGAGAACACAAAGAGCTTTTCTGGGGACCTATGGTGGATGAGCAGTAGTGTGGTCTATTGCCAGCAGCCGTGGTCACTGTGCTGGAAGCCTCGGTTGTCAGCCCGTATTACTGCGATATCATGGATAAGTCACTACACTCTTCAGAGGATATCCTGAGATGTAGCGGTTTGTCAGCTCGATCCCCATATTCTCCACCATCCAGCCTACCATCCCAACGGTCTGCTTCAGTACCACTACTAGTTCCCCAGACGCCTCTAGTAGACGAGTGGGGTAATGAAGGTCTAGACCTTGAATCTGAGACCAGGAGATTATGGGATATACTTGCAGTGGACCACTTCCCTAAGATGTTTTGGCCGGTTGTAAATCTGAACTTTTTTGCGCCAGAATCCCTCACCCAAGAGGAAGTTAAGTGTTTCTGCCAGACCCTCCGGGTGACTCATTTCCATCTTCGTCATTAGCGAGTGGTTTACCCTAAGAGCCAATTACATTTCAAGGACATTGGAGAACAATGAAATCTGGTTTATTTGGCCGCACTCCATGTGGCCTAATGCCCTAAGCCACTAGGTCACCGTAGGGCCCTCCAGCAACAGTGCGTTAAGAGTTTCAGGGTACTCCGTAGGATTATCAAAGAGGCTTCTCCCCACGCACAAATCTGTGGCTGGGGGAAGTATGCTTCCCTCATCTTCAGTCCTATCTAGCGTCAGCCAGATTTTTCGGGTGGCATAGAGGATATGCCTCCAGGAAGGGTCGCTGTTAACATGGCAAAACTACCAGAGGGTGAGAACGAGCTAGATCTTCTTGGATAGGACCCACCCCCTGAGGGAGTTTCACACTTCTTGGATCCATCAGGAAGGATTAATCATCAACATAGGAATCTACTGGGTCTTCCTATGCCCACCGAGGCACTTGTCCTCAGCCGGAATACCAATAAGGGAAAGGAACCTCTCAGAGTTGTCAAACCCTCTGACCCATCTGGCTCAGTGCAGATAGCGGAAGATGACCCTGAAAAAGCTATATTGCATCATAAAATCTCCGAATAGAAGAATATGGTTGATGACCTCCTTGTTGAATGCGCTGTAGAGCGACAACTAGACTATGGTGATCCTCAACTAGGGCAACAGGGGTAGGCACAACTTACCCTCAACGAACTGCCTCCAGGTGACCCTGACCATCTTACCCACACAGACAGGGTTGAGGCTGGAACTTATGGAAAGATGGAGCAGTATGTCTTTCCAAATCATCCTGAACGGCATGACAATCATCGGGACCCAACTTAGGTTCCCCCAGCTACCCCACATGTCATTCCACCAACCGCCCCACGAGCCATTGGGCTTGATTATCATGTTGAAGAATCCACCAATGCACTGGTGGCCAGGGATCCCCATCAAGATAGGGACCCCTACCCAGATGACCCAATGGAAACACTCATTACCCGTCTCGAGGCATTAGAAACATGATAGGTGGAGCTCCTGCATGATGAGAAGCCATATCCAGCGTGGGTGGATGATATTCCAGCACCCATGGGTTTTGGTAATCCCACATTTCCCCTTTCAATGGGATAGGGGACCTACCACAGCACCTATCCCACTTTATCTCAAGGTGTGACCCCATGTTGGGGACTCTAGTGCAGCAGGAAGCTGCTAAACTCTGGTGTTTCGTACAAACATTGGAAGGGCCAATGTTCGTCTGGTACAACCAGATCCCCATCGGATCAGTAGCCAGCTGGGAAGACCTCCGCAGGCAATTTCTCTACCAGTTCAGTTCCACCACTTGGAAGACGCGTATCTCGGACCTCTTCAATTTCAAGAAAAGGCCTGATGAGTGCATTGCAGACTTTGTCACCCGGTGGAAAGGACTCACATACTCTCTTGACATGCCACTGACTCAGGAGTTATTGTTGACGATGTGCGTAGGGAACATCAAGATGAAACTGGTCCCCTATCTGATCACCCATAACAACCCTGGGGGATTCCTAGACTTCTATGATAAGGCCCAATTCCTAGAGTAAGCCTTGTAGTAGGCTAAGCAGGCATATCCATTGCCTCCTGCAATCCCCGCGAGAAGGGATGCCAAGGCCGAGCCTGCCACAGTGGCCCAAATAGAAGCCCCCAGGAAACTAACCTTGTTACTAGTGGTGCCACCTCCATAGCCTCACAAAGGCCCTCTACCTCAGGTGAAACCTCTGACCCAGTAGTGCCCACCTCCTAATCGGCAGGTGCCCCTGCGCAATGCGCTGCCACCTTATAGGTGAGATAACCAAGCTCCACCTCCTTGGCAGGATCCTCCAGCCCCTCATCAGGGTCAGGCTCCGAGGCCCCCCTTCCTAGATAGGAGGAAACAAACCTACTCATTCTACAGGGCTCTCCACTGACTTCCCTTTGGCATGTATTCTAGGTATTGAAAAAACTTTTTCCACCATTTTTTCCCACACTGAGTTTGACTCACGTGGGCTTAGGTACCAGATCGAGGTTTGCGCTCACTTGGAAGAGTTCCACTTCTCCATGGTCCAAGCTCTAAGACCTTAAACTAATATCTCTCTTAGAACTACATATATCTTGATTACCATCCTTATGGGATACATAGGAATGCCCAAACATCCCGTCTTTGGGTACATCTTGAGTCTCACTAATTTATCTCTTCTATTTTTCCCTTTAGGACCCAACTCTTATAGGGATGTGTGATGTGGTGTGTGTGGTCTTATGCCTTCATTCACGTCAGCTTTACAATTGCTGCATCACGTGCTCCCCTTCCAAGAGATGGTCCCTCCTACCTCCTGTCCCTTGTTCTGCATGACATTAAACTACACTTCTAAAACTATGTATGTCTTGAGTCCCATCCTCATGGGATACATAGGAACACCAGACATCTTGTCATCAGGTCCAGCTCAACTGAGATCTAGTCTCTCCTGCCCCATATTCTCTAATCTTTCTTTCCCCCCTCGGCCCAAAATTTCTTTCTTGGAATTTCACATGGTGTGGTATGAGATTATTTCCTCATTCACATTGGGTATACTTTATCACGTCATGCACATTCCTCTTAAACCTAACCTCTCCTATGTCTGAGCCATATGACTTTAAGTTATGTTTCCTAGTCCCACATGACTTTAAACTATTACGTCTACACTGAACGATATTAAAATGCATGGTTGGTACCATCACATGACCCTAAACTATGACATTATCATCCTGGCCACACGACGAAAAAATGGCACTGCATCGTGGTGTCCTCATTCGAGGGTACATCATGTTTGGTATCCGTCACACACCATACCATTTGTCAATGCCTGCACACAATTTGATTCTTGTGGTGATGCCTGGAATTTCTATCCTAGGTCCATCGCTTCACAAAAAAATAACAACAACCCCATTCATCCTAAAGGACAAATATGATCTACCAAATACTGCTTCTTTTGGTGTAAGGGCCAGACCCACACAACCTTATTATCTCTGGAACTGGTATCTTACCATTCTATTACTAGAACTACATATGGCTTGATTCTCATCCTCATGGGATACATAGGAATGGCCATGCAATTTGCCTCGGGTCCAGCCTAACTTTCATTTTCGGTCCCTCAACCTAAAACCACCCCAAGGAACACATGGTGATCTGGAATCCAAGTCCTCATTCATGTCAGGTTTAATAATTACCTCACCATGTGTCTCCCGCGTTCTCTACCATCTCTGGTCCGATTTCTATGACCATAAACCAAGATCACTTTGTGTCCTTACCACAAGACGTTAAACTGCACCTCTATAACTACATATGGCATGATTCCCATCCTCATGGGATACATAGGAACACCTAGACACATTGTCTCCAGGTCCAGCACTAGGAATCTAAAATCCTATCCTCTCTTTCGTCCCCTCGACCCAAACTCTCTTGGGACCATGTGGTGTAGCGAGTACCTCATGGTTCCTTATTCATGTCGAGTTTTGTGAAATTCATTCCATGTTCCTCCCATGTATTTTTTCCAACCTGGTCTGAGTTCAATGACCCTAAACTAAGATCTCCTTGTGGGAAATATGCGCCACGATTGGCTACTTCGCCGCCCCGCCCACAGTCTATTAAATTAGGTCCCCATTAATGGCCTATCCTAGGACCTTAAGCTGGGAGCATGACACCCCAGGACCCTTTTCCTTGGTAAGGGACTCAAATCCCTCTATCTAATACATCTTATAGTCGTATTCAGTTGTGTTTTGACAAAGATCCCAAAGTGTGGAATTTTCATGGGGACATTCCCCTCATTCTATGTCCAAGATTTGTGAGCCCGTTATTTGGATCCCCATCATATTCCACATCCGAAGGGACCCCTTTACGGCCTGGTCTCATGCCCCATTGGCTTACCTACTGTCTTGGGCCAACACCCCTGAAGACCCCAGACGACATTTGCAATAGGTCTCGTGTTTCAAACATGGTCAGCAGTTGACCCTCATCTATCTGTCCCCATATCAGGCTAGTGTGAAACAGATACTATGTTTCAAACATGGTCAATATTTATCCCCTATCATCACACCACCATCATTGTGGTCCAGATCTCAAGCATCATGATTCACATATTTCCACTTTCTTGTGTTCAAGTGGAATTCCAACATACTCAGCTTTACTCCTTCATGCATCTAGGTGTGTTATATAGGCGGGTCAACATTATTGGGATGTTATTAACCTAGAATCCCATTACCCTACTATGAGTCTCCCTATTCTAGGAAAGTCCCATCACTACTCCTTGTTTCCCACATCGAGCACAACTCACGTGGGCTTAGTAGTTCTGGTAGGACGTGTATGGCACAGTCATGCCACACATGCCTTCCTTTCATCCCACATGATGTTAAACTGCACCTCTCAGAACTACGTATGGATTGATTCCCATCCTCATGGGGTATGTAGGAATGCCCAGGCACTTTACCTTAGGCCCAACCTAACTTTAACTTTTGGTCCCTTGACCTAAAGAACTTCCTCTAGGGATATGTGGTGTGATCTGGACTCTAGGTCCTCATTCACGTCGGGTTTATAGCTACCGCACCACATACTCCCTTCCTGGGATCTTCCCTTTCACTCCCCATCCTATCATATGACGTTAAACTACACGAGTCCACATGTCCTCAACGCATGACATTAAATTGCAGCTCTACCCTGAACAAGTTCAGGATTCTCCATAATAATTATGGGATGCATCAGATCCCTCACCAGAAAGGATTTCCCCTATCCGCGTTGTTTTTGACCACACCGTTCTTAAGAACTATGTTTGGCTTGATTCTCATCCTTATGAGATATGTAGCAACACCCAGGAATTCCTCCTCAGGCCCATCCTCAGTGTCATTGACCCTTCTGGCACCTCGGACCCGATCTCAGGCCAGGCAGTATGACCTTTAAACTATGTGCATCGTTCTCGCCGTAAAAAATTTAAACTATGTGTCCATCCTCCTTATTGGTATGACATAAAACTACATGTCATTATAGGTCCTTAATATAGAAGTCCTATTATGAAGTATGTTTGATCCCAGATCAGACAGATACGCCCATCTAATGTGTTTCCACCACGGTGGCATGATTTCAAGAGTGTTGGACTCCATTTGAACAACCCATCACTCCACACTCCATGATTTTCGTCCCCTTTATTCGGACCCTTGTCCTCTTTAAAATATGAAATAACCCCCTAAAAGTATGGATTCTAAGCCTATGGCTCTGTAAAGACCCGGAAATTTCAAGGGATTTTTTTTCTTAATTTCTTTAGAATTTTACGAGTCTGCAGTTTCTGACGGCACCTGATTCCGAGGCCCGGTGTGCCTGAAATCAATTTCCAAAGTTTAGCTCGGGTATGTTCAGTGAACGAACGAGTGGGTTTTTCTAACTTTTGAATCGGTGCTCGGAATCGAAATCTGAGGGCACCGATGAAACCGCAGCGCCGATAATTGCTTATGAAGACTTTTATTGGAGTTGCATTTTCTTGGGGGAAGTTATTAAAAAATAAGGTTTAAGTGTTAAGTGAAATAAAGTTGTGTCACAACTTTATTTCTCTCATCTAAGTGGTGTAACTCCCATGTGTGGGAGTTGGGGTGGGACCCACTTAATCCTAACTCCTCTTGTTAGGATATTAGTGAGGTGGGACCCACACGAGCCCTCACCTTTTCAAATTCCCTAACTCCTCTAATACTCTCTTAAATTATGTCACACTCCCTCGCATTAATGTTTCCAACTTAACTTCATTTAATTTTGACAACTCAAGATTAATTAAATTAAGTGAATTCAACTTTTGAAGTTTTGAAAAGCATGGAAAAAGAATAAAATAAGGCGAGGCCTTATTTTATTTAGTTGGGGTTTGTTGTGTGGAGACTTTTGGGGAGGAAGCACAAAACTCTTTATCTTCTTCATTGAAGAATGCCGTGACCTCGACGAAGAACGCCGTCACCGCAAGGAGTGATCGATGTGTCATTCTTCTCCTCTCCACAACCGGTGTGAGACGTCATTCCCTCCTTCGACGTACACCGATTCCGTCAACCGCGACGCTGACTTTTGACATCATTGTTGAGGTAAGGGTTGTTTCATCATCCTAGATTTATTTTTGACGTTCATCGTTATTTTTCTCTTCGCCGCCTATTATCAAAATAACGGGAGGAGGTCGGACCGCACAAACCCGGTCGACCCTCCTCCCCTTTTTATGTTGATCACTGTCGTGGTTTGGAACAGAGGCGGCGCGGTGCAATGACACCGCACGGGAACGAGGGAACCGCGGCCGGAGCGGGCCACGACGAAGGAGCGCGACGCCGTCGCGCCTTGCTGGTTAAGCCGAAGAAAGTCGCGGCCATGGGCGGGCCACGACTCCGCCGGCCGCCGGCGCTCTAGAAGGCGGGATCAGCAGGTCCCGAGGTGGCTCCGGTCGGCCGATTCGGGAAGTCCAGGGGTCGTAACCCCCGGACAGCGTACCTAGGGCGGACCCCACAGGGGTCCTCCGTTTCGGGAAAACAGGAGGGCATCACCCCCCCTTCCATGTCCACTCAGTGTGCGGGCACCCACACAGGGCCGGGTCAGGCCGCCCGCGCCGGGCCGAGCCGCCCGAGCCGGGCCGGGTTGCGCCAGCCGGGCCGGGCCGCGCCCAACCGGGCTGGACCCGGACCCAGTTCGGGTCGACCCGGTTCGGGCCGACCTAGGGGGTATTGGGTCGGGTCGTACCAGGCCCAAACCCCCTACTTTCGGACAGATCCATTCAATTGCCCATAACTTGGGCTACGGACCTCCGATCGATGTACTGTCAGTTGAGTTGGGATCATTGGATTGAGACGGTCATTTCGGTATATTATACTCAAGGTTTCAGAGAACTTTGTATATGGCCAGGTTGGTTCGAACCCGAAACCAACCGGGCCCTCAGAGCGGAAACTGATATAACTTGAGCTCCGAATGTCCGATTGACATGTCGTTGACTTTGTTGGATTCCTCTTGATGAGATAGATATTTTGGAATACTTAACCTGAGGTTTGGAAGTAGTTGGAATATGGCCGGGTTGGATTGAACCTGAAATCCAACCGGGCCACTGGAACAGAAAAGCCGATAACTTTCAGACCAGACATCCGGTTGACGAACCGTTAGTGGAGTTGGTAATCATGTTGAGAAAAGGTCCCTATGATTATACCCTATGAGAGTTCAGGGTATAGTTGAGATACGTCCAGGTTGGTTCGTACACGAAACCAACCGGGCCCCTGGGACTAAAAGGCTAATAACACACAGACCGGGCGTCTGATTGACGCCCCATCTATTGTGTTGAGATTCCTATGACGTGGAAAACCCTTGGGATACTTCTTCGTGGGACTTTGTGATACTTGTAGTATCGACCAGTAGCTCGTGGAGCGGACCCTCCCGGTGACAAGTGAGCGGAGTGCAGAGACCTAGTAGCTGGCTGAGACTTGACGACTGCTGATCGATCGACTCAGAGTGATTCGGATAGCCCAGTGGAGAGTGATTGGTTGTAGTGGCAGGCCCACGATGGAGGAGCACTTGGTTGTAGCGGCAGACCCACAGTACTCAATAGAAAGTGTACCTCTGTAGGATATGAGGGGGTGCGCTTGGTTGTAGCAGCAGACCCATGGTGGGAAGCACTTGGTTGTAGTAGCAGGCCCACAGTACTCGACAGGTGGAGTACTTCAGCAGTCCAAGGTTAGTGGGAAACGCTTGGTTGTAGCGGCATACCCATTGTACTCGACAGAGGAGAAGTTCTCCAGCAGATGTGGTTTCGACATCATGAATAAAATCTTGGTTTGAGCTGAGTCAATGACCTTTGTGTTTTCTTTATGATTGAGATGAGTTATTTAATAACTTACCTATATGTATGGGCATATACCTAAGTAGTGGTTATCCGTTGACTTCATATCTGTGTGATACCTCATGGCTAAGATGGGTTACTTGATAACTTAGGTATAATATGGGCTTATACCTAAGTAGGGGTTATCTTTTGAGAACTTTCTTTGTGATTATACTTGTTGGATTTAGTGAGACCTTAAGGGTATCAGGGTTCCTACTGAGTATCGTTATACTCACCCCTACATGGGCTATGCCCGCACCTCGTTGTGTTGGATGCAGACGACGGACAGCGCAGATGGAGGCTGAGTGTTTGAGGACTGGACGGTACCCGGAGGTGGACCTCACGACTAGTCAGTATCCGGAGGTGGACCTCACGATGAGTCAGTATCCGGAGGTGGACTTCACGATGAGATGGTACTCGGAGAAGGTTGACGGGTGGGAGTGTTGAGGAGGCTATCTGTACCTACCCTTCAGGTAGGATCCGTGGTGGACGATCCAGGAGCTGCACTATCTATACCTACCCTTCAGGTAGGATTCTAGGTGGATGAACCATGAGCTACTTCTATTCTTCCAGCTGCTTGTCTTTCCTATTGTACTTTCATTCATTTGTAGCTGTACTTTTCAGTTGGGTTTGTATTCTGGCCCATTTACTTCTCATCACTTTCTTTTTTACTTAGTGTTTTCTTCCGCTTGTACTCTGTTGTGTTGTTTACTTTTATAAAGGCAATTCCTTACCTTTTTATTGGGATTTACGCCTTTGGTTCTAGTTGCCAGCCCCTGGCCTATGGAAGGCGGGCTTGGGGTAGTCACAGCATGGGCCCCGAGGATGGGTCATGACAAATTGGTATCAGAGGAGTCGGTTCTACCGCAGAACTTAGGACTCTGATATTTTTCTTTCTGTGAAGCACTAGTGTTAAGGGTACTAAGTGTTGTTTTCAGTTTATGGATTCCAGTGTTGGTGCGGGCGACCGATGTATCCATACACCAGGACCCTGACTTCTGATTTCTGACTCAGTGTACGAAAACACTGATTGTGTGTGTGTTTTCAAAAGTTTCTTTTAAAAATAGTTCAGACCAGGTCAGCTCACCAGGTATAATCGTTTGACTGTGTCACATCTGTTTCTTTCAGGATGTCTTCACCTAGTCAGAAAGTGTGGGAACTGAGTGGGGAGTGGGATGATAGTCCACCGAGAAGTGAGGCCTCAGTATAGGGCCCTCCACCAGTTGAGACACCAGCAGAGAGTGCACGCCGCTTGAGCATGATGCACGAGTTCCAGTGTCAGAGGCCTCCAAGGTTTCGAGGCGATTCAGATTTTCAGACTGCTAGACACTGGCTGGAGTTTGTAGCATGAGCTCTCCACACAGCTGGGACACCCGCAGACTTGATGGTGTACCTAGCTGTTAGCCTCTTCCAGGGATCAGCTAAGAGGTGGTGGAGCCACATGTTTTGGTTTTGCGACGGGATGACCTTCACCTGGGGAGACTTTGAGACCTTCTTCAGAGTGGAGTTTATACCTACGACTCTACACTCTGAGCATGCTCAGGAGCTTCTTCCCTTGTTGCAGGGTTTTTCATCAGTAGCCAAGTCATCTATAGGCAGGATACAGATGATGCAAAGGTCCAAGAGGACCAGGCCAACAGGTTGGTGACCTCGACTTTTAGGTTCGGTAGTGCGAGGCACCAAGGGTAGAAACAAAGCCAGCCATATGAGGAGCATGAAGTGCTATTCATGCGGAAAGCAGGGTCACATGGCACGTGACTGTCCGACACCCCGCACAGTTGATCCGTAGGCATTGGAGGAGCCACCGAGATAGAATCAGCGACAAAATCTTGAGCAGTAGCCGAGCGGTGGACAAGGAATTGGAGCTCCGGAAGTAGGTGGAAATAGCGGGACTAGTTCCAGGAATAGAGTCCTTTGTTATAGGTTCTTATGTATTCCTTTTTGTTGTTTTTGTGGTTGTATATGTGTCTTTGTACTTTGAGCTGCAGTAATAAAAGAAACCTTTCTTTGTGGCGTTTACTTTCCTGTCCTCTCTTTATGTTGTTACTAAGATGTTATGGTTTAAAACTGTTGACTTGACCCTCACTTTCGAGATACATAATGGAGGAGTCCCAATGACCATGCACTGATGAAGACAGTGTGACTCAACCCTTGGAGGCGAGAGTGACGGTTGGATCTCTTAGTAGTAGCGTCGAGGCCTTACGACGTCATTCAAGACATGAATTGTATCATTCATGTCAGGATTGATTGTATTAGGCAAAGAACGTGGTTCATCCAGGGGATGAGACCAGATTTCTCTTTTCGATAGAGGAGAAATCCTAGCAGCTCTTTGGTGGAACGTAGATGAAACAGGGTGGAGATGGGTTCTTACAATTGGCAAGTCTCACCCATTGTTCGTTGAGCGAACAGTTTACAGTTCTCTCCATCTCAAGTAGTCTCAGGTGTATCTTCTCTCAGAAGGACATGAACCTGGGACAACGGTGATGGATTGAATTCCTCCAGGACTATGACTTCGGGATAGTTTATACTCCTGGAGAGGGAGAACGTTATAGCAGATGCTCTTAGTAGGAGATCGAGTGTTCAACTGTTAGGAGTGGAGAGACAGGAGCTGGCCGCATTTCAGATATCCTTTGTGGATAGTGATAGAGTCAGCTCGAGTAGAACCAGTGATGGTTTAGGTTATGACGGAAAAGGTGCAGATCAACCAAGAGCAGATGAAGACTGCATGGAGTAGACAAAAGTCTTATTCTGATAGGAGACAAGACCACTGGAGTTCGAGGGTGACGACCACATCTTCATATAGGTCTCACCTCGATGAGGTCTAAGAAGATTTGGCCAAGACGGAAAGTAATCTCTGAGGTTCATCGGATCTTTCCAGGTCCTCAGCAGAGTAGGTGAGGTGGTTTACCACCTGGAATTTCCACCTCAGATGCACCAAGTGCACGATGTCATCCACGTATCTCAGCTGAGGAGATGTGTGCACGAACTATCCGTCATCATCGACCATGGAGAGCTGGAAATCGATGACGGGGTGACTTTATCAAGGTTCCAGTAGAGGTCGTGGATCGACATGAGGGGGTCCTACAGGGATAGTTTATTCCTCTTGTGCGTTTTCGTTGGCAGCACAGGAACCTTCAAGTGAGCGCACGGGAGCGGGAGGCTCAGATGCGTACTCGGTACCTACTTTAGTTTCCCTAGTTTGCGTTGTAGCTTTACAGGGACGTAAAGCCCTGAGGTGGGAGTAATGTAAAACCTAGAAATTTCAAGGAAATTTTTTTCTTAATTTCTTTGGAATTTTACGAGTCCGCAGTTTCTGACAACACCTAATTCTGAGGCCCGGTGTGCTCGGAATCAATTTCCAAAGTTTAGCTCAGGTATGTTCAGTGAACGAATGAGCGGGTTTTTCTACCTTTTGAACCGGTGCTCAGAATCGAAATCCGAGGGCATCGATGAAACCGAAACGCCGGTAATTTCTTATGAAGACTTTTATTGGAGTTGCGTTTTCTCAGGGGAAGTTGTTAAAAAATAAGTTTTAAGTGTTAAGAGAAATAAAGTTGTGTCACAACATTATTTCTCTCATCTAAGTGGTGTAACTCCCATGTGTGGGAGTTGGGGTGGGACCCACTTAATCCTAACTCCTCTTGTTAGGATATTAGTGAGGTGGGGCCCACACGAGCCCTTACCTTTTCGAATTCCCTAACTCCACTAATCCCCTCTTAAATTATGTGACACTCCCTCGCATTAATGTTGCCAACTTAACTCCATTTAATTTTGACAACTCAAGATTAATTAAATTAAGTGAATTCAACTTTTGAAGTTTTGAAAAGCATGGCAAAAGAATAAAATAAGGTGAGGCCTTATTTTATTTAGTTGGGGTTCGTTGTGTGGAGACTTTTGGGGAGGAAGCACAAAACTCTTCATCTTCTT
Organism: Viscum album; assembly: GCA_963277665.1. NCBI lineage: Eukaryota > Viridiplantae > Streptophyta > Magnoliopsida > Santalales > Viscaceae > Viscum > Viscum album. Next base: position 1,187,320,938 of record OY728130.1, on the reverse strand, counting down.
CATTGAAGAATGTCGTGACCTCGACGAATAATGCCGTCACCGCAAGGAGTGATCGACGTGCCGTTCTTCTCCTCTCCACAATCGGTGTGAGATGTCATTCCCTCCTTCGACGTACACCGATGCCTTCAACCGCGACGCCGAATTTTGACACCATTGTTGAGGTAGGGGTTGTTTCATCATCTTAGATTTATTTTTGACGTTCATCGTTATTTTTATCTTGGCCGCCTGTTATCAAAATAACGGGAGGAGGTCAGACCGCACAAACCCAGCCGACCCTCCTCCCCTTTTTATGTTGATCACCGTCGTGGTTTGGAACAGAGGCGGCGCGGTGCAACGACACCGTGCGGGAATGAGGGAACCGCGGCCGGAGCGGGCCGCGGCGAAGGAGCGCGGCACCGTCGTGCCGCACCGGTGAAGCCGAAGAAATCCGCGGCCAAGGGTGGGCCGCGGTGTAGGGGCGCAGCGCCGTCGCACCGCGCCGGTCGGATAGGGGGCGCGGCGGTGCAGAGGAGGGCGGCCGGACTCAGCCGGCCACTGGCGCTCTAGGAGGGGAAATCAGCAGGTCCCGAGGCGGCTCTGGCCGGCCATTACGGCCGTCCGATTCGGGAAGTCCGGGGGTCGTAACCCCTGGTCAGCGCACCTAGGGCGGACCCCACAGGGGTCTGCCGTTTCGGGAAAACAGGAGGGCAGTGCCCCCCTTCCACGTCCGCTCAGCGCGCGGGCGCCCGCAAAGGGCCAGACCGCCCGTGCCGGGCTGGGCTGCCCGCATCGGGCCGGGCTTCTCCCAACCGGGCCAGACCCGAACCCGGTTCGGGCCGACCCAGGGGGTATTGGGCCGGGTCGGACCGGGCCCAAACCCCCTACTTTCGGACAAATCTGTTCAAATGCCCATAACTTGGGCAATAGACCTCCGATCGATGCACTGTCAGTTGCATTGGGATCCTTGGACCGAGACGGTCATTTAGGTATATTACACCAAAGTTTTAGAAGAACTTTGATTATGGCGGGGTTTGTTCGAACCCAAAACTAACTGGGACCTCGGAGCGGAAACCGATATAACTTGAGCTCCGTACGTCCGATTGACGTGACATCGACTTTGTTGGATTCCTCTTGATGAGACATATCTTTTGGCATACTTCACCTGAGGTTTGGACGTAGTTGGAATATCTTTTTAATGAAAATATTTCTTATATAAAACACATGCACTATATTTCATTTCGTTATTTTGGACCATTATAAAATATATCCATAATTTTTCTTTCAGGCTTAAAATTTTGTTAAGAATCATAATTTTGTTAATATAGATATTATATAGTGACCATAAATATTAGTATATATTAAATTTTATAATAAAATCTAATTTACATAGAAGGAAGAAGTGATAATCTTGACCAATGGGATCATATCCTATGATTTTCATTTATCAGACCTTTCATGGGAGATAGAATCATTGGTATTTTCCCTTGACCAATAATAAGATAATATTCAATAAGTAAAAATTGATAAGAAATATTTATGGTAGAATTTTAATCTTATAGAGATCACAAACCAAACCATATTCTCCCACCATAACACACCTTACTATTAGGGTGATAGTATGTGTAATAAGTGGTAATGTATCTAAACCCTAGTAGTATGAATTTTTTTATTTTATTTTTAAAAAAATAATGTTTACATATCCCTTTGAATTATTTATATATATATATATATTCATGATTATATATGAGTTCGATAAAAACAAGACTTTGATACTAAGAAACCAAAATTATATTTTGGGAAATATAGAGTTTCATTTCAAAAACTATTTGTGATAAATTCAATAATTTTTAAATAAATTTTATTTTCATGAAATATTCTTAATAAATAAAATTTATTTAAATATAAATTATGATAAAATTTATTTTCATCTAATGTAATTTTTATATGGTTCAAAAAGTTTTTAGTGTCTTAAAAACTAGTATTTTTTAGAGAAATAAGGTTTTTATTTAAAAGTGTAAATTACCATATTTTGAAAATTATTTTGATAAAATAAATATTATTTTTCAAATAATCACATTGAAATTATCCAATGGTTATTTTTTTCATAATTTTCTATGACAGTAAAATTTCTTTCGTAAAAATTAAATATGATATAAATATACGATATGTTTTATGACATCATAATTTTACAAAAGTTTTGTAATAAATAATATAAAAGGAATCCCCAAAAAAATATCACATTAAAATGTTTTTTGAAGTTGTTTTATTAATTTTATAAACCAATAATCAATCCTCCAAAACCTATATTATATTTTTTTGGTTTTAAAAACAATTATTTATAAACATAATTCAATTTTACATAATGAATGATATTATTTTAATGATTTCATTTATTAATCTAATAATTTATTCGAAACTAATCCTATTTGGAAGAAACCATGTGAAATAATTATGGTATGGGTTGTGATTTTTATTTTTTTATTACTTATTTTCCAAAACCTATGTTTATAAATTAATAAATAATTATCCTCTACTTTGATATAAATACCCAACAAAACATTCATTCCTCTTCACTAAAAACCAATTTAGCATGAAGTTACTCTCTCTATCCATATCTAAATCTCTCCATTACCTTCCTCCTCCTACTCTTATTCCAAGTAAATTCTTTTTATTAAGCCTTTTGGTTTCTAATTTTTCCTGTTGGAATATTTTTTTTACACATAACATTAAATTCCTTATGATTCCAAATTATTTAAGAACCTAATTTTGATATTATTAATCCCTTATATAAACCTTTATGTTAAACCATTATGTTTTCGAAATTATTATGTTATTTTCAATGCCAAAATTTAGTGCTGTGAGTACCCATACCAATATCCACTTAGGGGTTTCCACTTAGTTGTAACTATACATCATTTATTGAGGAATTACATGTATCCAACTCACACTCCTTAATTATGGTGTTAAAAGTGATGAAATATGTTCCTATGTTATAGGAAATTTGGGGTACACAAATGAATGTACATGATATGAATGTGACGGGTGGTCCTAGAATTATATATCCCTACAATTCATTGGGTAATGTTTTTATCTCATGAGATACCACATATGGTTCATGGGTGATTTTACTAAGTACAATCTATTATAATGTATCAATTGTTATCCTTGACTTAGTATTATTATTTCGTGTTTTATGTTGTTGACACATTCCCAAGATACCTTGATTTTATTATCTTATGTCATGCTTCAATGTTCATGTTTATGATCCTCAACCAATTATTTTACTATTATATGCCTTTTGACTCACATGTATTTATTCATCATGTTATGATTTGATTATTCACTCATTGGGATTTATTTCTCACCCCTATATATGTTCCGGTTTACCATGTTCAATTTTAAAAGATCAATGGAATACAAGGGAATGTCATAGAGTTTTTAAATAATTAAATTTTATCTGTGTTTCAAATAATTGTGATATGTATCTAATTAACCAAATATACTAAGACTCTATATATTTTTGTATTGTCTAATGTGTGTCTTTATGTAATAAATGAGGAAATAAAGTGCATGTGTTTAACTAGTTGTGTAGGAAGCATACATAGGGATATGAATTTTTCATCACATGCATGAATGAAACCCAATCTATAAAGAAATCACATGAGCATGAAGGGTGGAATCAATCTATTGACAATGATCCTCTATCTATGATCATGAATGGATTATAACAAACCTCCCCTGTGACCTTGTATTTTGAAGGAAGTACTTTTATGTAAAGGTGTCCCACTAAACCTCTAAAATGGCCTTTTTTGGAGGCAATATACATTCATGAAGATATTACATGATTAGAAAGGAGCGTATCACTTTGCGATGATATTTGTATTGTTAAATTTTAAATCTTCATTTCATAAAACTACTTTTAATTAAATAGAAGGGTTTTATGAGAAGAAACAAATTCCACCATAAGAATTTGGTCGAATCAAATTAAAGATTAGATAAGTTTGAATATGTAAATTAACCTATGTAGTTTCTTCATGGTGTGAATATGAGGATCACAATCTGTTTAGGATAAGAAACCCACTAAAATAGGGTATGATGGACCTCATTAAATACTTTACATAAATACTTATTGAGTATCTCTTTAGTGAATTTCCCTCTATGAACTAGTATTCTTTCACATGATTTTACCTACATACAGACCCTCTTCATGAACTTCCTATTACAATATGGATTTAAGGTAGCTGCATATATTTACCTGATGAGTTCTACTAATGGAATTTTTTACATGAGAAATCTGTTCTCATAATTTATTTGTAATCACATAATATTCATGTAATTATATAAATTAATTGTGATTACAAAGGTGCTATGTTATTTCATACTTTCTATGATAAAATATGGTCTTTTAATTTTTAGAATTTTTCTTCTTCTTAGTCATTATGAAATATAACTATATATACTTATTCATATAAAATTAGTATGTAATAATTTTCTCGATCTATTATTATGAGGTTGATAGAGATGATAAAAAACTTTGAGGCTATCCATTGCCATCATTTGTGTTTGAAGTATCAGTTTCTTTTGAAGTTCATGAGAGAGGTTATCCAAGACTACCCAATATATAAGAGGTTTCCAATATATGGGTTAATTATGTTAAGTGACTATTGATGTTGATAAAATTTTTATCAATAAATTTGAGGTTGATGAGAAACCCAAAACATAATTATTATTTTCCAGCAATGGGAAAGAAGAAGAAGTATGAATACATATCAAGTTTCTGGGTAACATGAGTCATGTGATCTTCAATATGACTCATGATCGTATGACCCAAGGAGTATCACACAATGGAGTTTTGTGCTCCATGTAATCTGTTCACTAATCATGTCAAGAAAAAACATACAAGACCTCATAATCATGTGAAGTCCCTTAGATGAGTCTTCCTCATTATGTAGAGGTCTCAAGAAAGTATTTATGATCATGGGACATGTTATTAGACAAATTCTTGAAATTTCCAAATTAATTCATGTAATGAAATATGAAAATGACGAGATCCTCATATGACAACCCTGCTTTTTAATACAACTTAAGCATGCTTTATTACATAAAACTTCACTTGATACAACAAAGAAGATCGAGAGGTTTAGTGTCTTTGGGGCTTAGGATCATTACATAAAAACTTTAAACTTGAAATACAACATCTTTATTGAAAACTTCCTTTACATGACCACTACATTCCTTCGTACTTAGCATTGCATGGGATAACCTGAGGACATGCATAAGAAAAGGGTGAGCTATAAAGCCCAGTAAGGGAGTACACAATGAATAACATGAGGAGTACAATACATGTTAGGAAATAGGAACATCAATAGAGCATAAGAGTAACATGAACATAAGGGAATGATAAATCATGATAATCATAACATGGAAATGTGGCAACAACACTTAACATTGAATTAGCATGAGCCAAGGCTCATTGCACATGGAGCATGAGTAAACCCTCATTGCACTTGAAGCACGAGTAAACCCTATTTTCACTTTAATTATCATGAGTCAACACTCATTGCACATGACGTATCATGATACTATACTTTACCCAATGCATTGGAGCGCTATAAGGGTGCACCCTTCTTAAACATTTCATTTCATGCATAAGTGTGCCACATAGATCAAAAAACATGGATTCATAAAACATAATCATTTATTCCACGATAAAGGAATGTGGAATTAATACATGATACATTACAATCAAAATTTAAATGTGCATAAAGGTGAATAGCCTTGATGGAGAAATGGGAATGGTATTCACTACACAATGACATTGGCTTAGAAAATTGGTGCGATTTTGGCAGCGTAACGGCGTGACATAAGAATTCATAAAAAATGGTTGATGAGAGAGAAAGGGGTTACTCATCATATTTACATGTAATGGATAGTAAGGAGGTATTATAGATACATGTCCCAAAAATTTAAATGGAATTTAGATTCATGATACAAAAGTATTGCTTGAATGTAAAAGAAGAGAGAGGAGTTCCTTTCAGAATTTCGGCATAGTAACGGGTGTACATGGGAGGAATTTAATGAGAGAGAAAGGGGTCTCCCATCATTAAAACAATAAGAGGGCAGTATGGGGGAGGTTCTAAACCATACTCCAACATTCATAAATGAAATTAAAAGGGCAATACAACTTAATGAAAATTGACAAAAATGAGAAAAGGATAAAAAACCCTTACTTGGAAGTGTGCTTCCAAAGGCTAGAGAGAGGCTTGTGAGAGGCTTCTTGGGAGATTGGGGCACCTTGGGAGGATTCTAGAGAGAATAGGGCAGAGTTTGGACGAACTCCAAGGGATTTTAGTGAGGAGGAAGTGGGAGCTTGGGTGGGTTTATATAGGAAAGGTGAGAGAATTCTTTATTATTTAGGTTTGGGACCCCTTATATTAAAATAATCCAAACCACAAACCATCCCATGGTATTTGCCCATGGTTTCTGGAAAAGGAAAGAGGAAAAAAATATTTTACAAGGCCAAGGTCCGAACTTATTAAAAAATTAGGGTTGATTATGTGGAGGTGAGTCACACTCCCATGAAAATTAATTTAAAAAGACAAAGTGTTGAATAAGTCTTGAGGGCTCCATTAATGCTTTGAAAAGTAAGTCAAACAAACCCAAAACCTCATTATTTTAATGATAAAACACATATTGGACGAACATAAGGATTATGTTATTTTATTACATCACCATTGGGTCATTATGATGTCATAAAACACATTATATATTTAAATGGTATTTAATATTTACCCAAAAATTTGACTGTCTCAGAAAATTATTAAAAATTCACCGTTGGATAATTTCGACGTCCTGATTCCAAAAATAATATTTATTTTATCTAAATAATTTTATAAATATGTGAATTTTCACTTTTAAAATAAAAACCGACATTTATAAAAAAAATCACGGGTTTTGACAGAAATGGCTTTCAAACCTTAATAAAAATTTTAATTGCATTCATAAAATTATAAGATCATTTATACTTAATAAAAAATTAATTTAATATTAATAATAATATTTTATTAAAATATTATTTAATTCAAAAATCCTTTAATTTAATAAAATATAATTCTTAATTAAATAATAACTAAAAACATCATTTGTACTTTAAAAACTAATTATAATGTATCAAAAATGACTAGAAATTATATTCATTATTATATACAAAAATAATGTACACGAACATGGTGCTACTTATTTGTTACATAACCCCTTAAAATAGCCACATAATACCTAAGGGTAAGGTGCGCGATGGTGACAGACTCTTGGGGCGGCTCGGATAACATCGCTCGAGTAGTAATTTCAATCAACTTCCACTTTTCCCGTAGACGATCACGTTCGAGCTTGACTTGATGAAGCTCAGCTTGGGCTTGGTCAAGGGAAAAGCCCAAAGACGCCACCTCTTTTCCGAGCTCTGACAAATGGGCTTTGTAAGGGGCAATTCTACTGGATGAGGCCATCGCTTCCTTTGTCTGGGTAGAAATGGGTTCGTTAAAGCTTTATATTTATACTACTCAGATGATCACTGCTCAATGGTTAAAAAGTAATGGTCACAAATCTTAACGTAAAACTAAAGAAGTTGACATCTTATAAAAACATTTTTCATAAAGAAACATTTAACTGGATCAAGAGGGATTTTCCATTAATGAAACTTTGGGTCGTTACAACATTCCCCCCTTAAGAAATTTCGCCCTCGAAATTTTCCTTTTCCCACACTAAAACAAATGTGGGTAACTTAGCTTCATCATATCCTCCGACTCCCAAGTTACTTCTTCAAACTTGTGGTTTCTCCACAACACCTTGACGAGGGGAATTGTCTTATTTTGTAGAACTTTTTCTCTACGATCTAAGATCTTCACTGGTTGCTCCTCATAAGAAAGATCGTCTTCTAATTGTACCACCTCGGAAGAGAGTACATGTGAAGGGTCTGGTATGTACTTCCTTAAGAGGGATACATGGAAGACATCATGCACCTTGGCCATAGTAGGTGGAAGTGCTAGTCGATAGGCCACAGCCCCAACACGATCAAGAATCTCGAAGGGGCCGATGTACCTTGGACTTAACTTCCCTTTCTTTCCAAACCTCATGACCTTCTTCCATGGGGATATGCATAAAAACACCATGTCTCCGACTTTAAACTCCTTGTCTCGTCGACGATTATCTGCATAACTCTTCTGTCGACTTTGGGCTTCCTTGATATGCTGCTGAAGGGTTTTCACCTTCTCCACCATTTCTTCGACCATTTCTGGTCCAAGCAGCTTACGTTTACCGACCTCATCCCAACATGCCGGTGTTCTACACCTTTTCCCATACAGGGATTCATATGGTGCCATTTGGATGCTCGAGTGGAAACTATTATTATAAGAGAACTCAACTAGAGGAATATGTTGATCCCATCCTCCTTTAAAGTCCATTGAGCATGCTCTCAACATATCCTCAAGTGTTTGGATAGTCCGATCGGATTGGCCATCAGTTTGAGGATGATAGGCCGTACTGAAGTTCAGTTCAGTATTCAGAGCATGTTGAAGACTCTTCCAAAACTTAGAGGTAAATCTTGGATCTCGGTCAGACACAATAGATAGTGGTACTCCATGCAACCGTACCACTTCCATGATATATATCCGTGCCAGTTAATCCAAAGAGAAATCCTCTCGAATAGCAATGAAGTGTGCAGTCTTTGTAAGACGATCCACAACAACCCAGATTGCATTGTTGCCTTTGGATGTCCTTGGAAGTCCAGTGATGAAGTCCATAGTGATGTTCTCCCATTTCCATTCTGGTATGGGAAATGGTTGCATCATCCCCTTAGACTTCTGCCTCTCTGCCTTCACTTGCTGACACACAAGGCACTTTGATGTATATTCAGCGGTCTCCTTCTTCATATTATCCCACCAAAAGTTTTCTCGGAGATCTCGATACATCTTTGTGCTCCCTGGGTGAATAGAGAAATTTGAACTATGTGCATCATCCAAAAGTTCCTTCTTCAGCTCCGAACTTGATGGAACACATAGTCTTTTCCCAAACCGCACAATTCCTTCTTAATTAACATTAAACTCTGAGGATTTTCCCTTTTTGATAGCTTCCACTTTTCCTTGGATTCCTACATCATCCTTTTGAGCATCCTTTATCCTTTCCAAAAGAGATGGTTGAGCAATCATTTGTGAAAGGATTGATGATGTTCCCTTCTTTATGATTCCCACATCTATCTTCATCAAGTCTAAGACGATTGGATCCTTCTCAATTCTCATCATTGATAGAATAGATGGATCCTTTCTACTTAGGGCATCTGCCACCTTGTTCGCTTTCCCAGGGTGGTAATGTATTGAACAGTCATAATCCTTGATGAGCTCTATCCATCTTCTCTGGCGCATATTAATATCTTTCTATGTGAATATATATTTAAGACTCTTGTGGTCAGTATATATCTCACATTTCTCTCCATAGAGATAATGCCGCCAGATTTTCAAGGCAAAGATCACCGCTGCCAACTACAGATCATGCGTTGGATAGTTTCGTTCATGAATTTTCAACTGCCTTGAGGCATAGGATATCACTTTATCATTCTGCATCAGCACACATCCTAAGCCCTTCTTCGAAGCATCACTGAACACCACAAAAAGCTCCCCACTTGTGGGTAAAGTGAGCACAGGTGCAGTGATAAGCCTCCTTTTCAACTCCTTGAAGCTTTCTTCACATTCATCACTCCAAGAAAACTTTACTCCCTTTCGAGTTAGCTTGGTAAGAGGGTTGGAAAATCGTGAGAAATTTCTCACAAATCGTCGATAATATCCAGCTAACCCCTAGAAGCTACGGATATCAGTTACCGATGTTGGCCTCGGCCATCCCTCAATTGCATCTGTTTTTTGGAGGGGTCCACAGATATCCCATTTCTTGTGATGATATGGACCAAGAATGAGACTTCCTTCAACCAAAACTCACACTTGCTGTACTTTGCATAGAGCTTCTCCTTGCGCAAAGTCTCTAGTACAGTTTTTAAATGCTCCTCATGGTCCTCCTTGGTTTTGGAGTATATTAGAATATCATCTATAAAGAATACCACAAATTTGTCTAGGTAATCTCTAAAGACTCTATTCATCAAGTCCATGAATATTGCTGGAGCATTAGTGAGTCCGAAAGGCATTACTATGAATTCAAAGTGCCCGTACCTTGTACGAAAAGAAGTCTTGGGGATATCTTCCTTCTTCACCCTTACTTGATAATATCCCGACCGCAAGTCCACCTTGGAGAAGTATTGTGCTCCACGCAGCTGATCAAACAAGTCATCGATTCTTGGGGGAGGATACTTGTTCTTTATCGTGATTTTGTTAAGTTCACGATAATCGATGCAAAGCCGCATTGACCCATCCTTCTTCTTGACGAAGAAGACTGGTGCACCCCATGGTGATGCACTTGGGCGTATAAACCCTTTATCCAGATTCTCCTGTAGTTGTTTCTTCAGCTCTTCAAGCTCAACAACAGCCATTCTATATGGAGTCTTGGATATTGGTAGCGCCCCAGGTATAAATTCAATTGAGAACTCAACATCTCTTCTTGGAGGAAGACCAGGAAGTTCCTAGGGAAATACTTCAGCGAATTCCCTCACAATAGGCATTTCTTCAAGGGTGGTTTCTTCCTTGGACTCAATCATCTGAGCCAGATATGCGTGTTCATAGGGTAGTAATATCCATGCTTGAGATGATGGAGCTAAAGGAGATTCAACTTCCTCCTGACACTTGTAAAGAATCGGGGGTCGATTCTCCATATGGAGTGTGATTTCTCTCTCTCGACAATTTATGTTGGCTCTATATAAGGAAAGCCAATCCATGCCAAGAATTGCATCAAATTCCACCAAAGGGAGTATGACGAGGTTCGCCGGGAAATTCAATCCACAGATTATAACAGGGGAGGACTTATACTCATGGGATGCAATGATTTCCCCATTTTCTATATTCACCGACATCTTTACTTCCATGATTTGTGGTGGTGCAGGGATTGTTCTACTAAACTTTTGAGATATAAAAGAATGCGTAGAACCTAAATCAAAAAGTACGTTCGCTATTCTTGAATGAATAACTAGTGTACCTGTCACCACTTCGTTGTCGGGGTTCACTTCGGCATAAGTGATGGAAAAAGTTCTTCCTTGCTGTCTTGGAGGTTTCTGGTTGCCTCCGATAACCCTTGGATTAGGGCACTGATTTGCAAAATGACCCGGTTCTTTGCATTTGTAGCATTGAACAACGCGTTGAGGTTCAAACGGAGCGTTCCTCTCCTCTGTCGCAGTCGCGGGTCCTTCTTGCTGATAGTTAACAGCTAGGTGCCCTTCTCTTCCACACTTGAAGCATTTTCTTGTCCCCCTAAGGCAATTTCCAGGGTGCTTTTTTCCACACTTTTGGCAAGTGGGGTGCTGGAATTTCTTAGCGCCGTTGGATTTATCCATCGGACCACCAGAATTGAAGTCCACCTTACACTTCTTGTCCCCATGATACCCCTGTGATTCTCCGATCTCCATTTCAACCTTGAGGGCACATCGGACAATTTCCTCATAGCTATCGAAGTCACTGATCGCTAATGCTTTCCGCAAGCTCGGCTTCAGCCCACCAAAGAAGCGGTCAACCTTGCATTCGGGGGTAACGACAAAGCCGAAAGCGTATCGTGCAAGCCTTGTGAAGTTTTCCTCGTACGCTCCCACAGATTCTTCATCTTTCTGTTTGAGGGAAAGGAAGTCCCTTTCCATCTTAAGACGGAGGGTGCGTGGAAAATATTTATCGAAAAACATCTTCCGGAATTACTTCCATTCCAAAGCCTCGATCTCCTCCTCAGGCTTTGTATTTTTGATCAACGTCCACCATTGATCATCTTCACCCTCCATACGGTAATCCGCCAGGAGAACCTTCTCTTTTTCAGAGCATTGGAGGATGGAGAATATCTTTTCAATGGAGTTGATCCATTGTTCAGCGATCGTGGGATCGGATGATCCACTAAAAGTAGGAGGCCTTTGTCTCATGAAGATTTCAATAGTGACTTGTTCTTTCTTAGGGGGGGGTTGAACGTTCCTCTTGACCAGTGTTTCTATTCAAAACTTGAGTTAGCTGAGAGAGAAGCGTGACAAAGTTCGCGATTCCCGCTCCCATTGGATTGGGCATCTCATAAGTACAATCATCACACTGATCTTCACAACGGTTGTTAGCCCGAGTTCTCCTATTACCGGCCATTGGATGGAATAAAAGGAAAGTTAGGGGTAACACATAAAGGTTAATCCAAATACAAAAGTTGATGACTTATAAATAAAATTTAATCTCTTTAACACATGAGTCTATAGGATTCAATCCAGGATTTTCATGATCTTCCTTCTAACATATATTCTTAGGGGCATTTTTTTTACTTAATAAGGGTTCATGCTAAGATTGTGAATTTATCAAAACATATCCCCCGGGAGTGTCGTAACCAAGAGTGCGGCAAGGCCCGTTGTTATGCACCAGTTCCCGTTCGATTCTAGCTCAAAGCGGTGTTTTCGGGTTTTACCCCTAGGATACATCTGTGCCAGAGCCACCTCTACCTGCTCGTATCCAGACAGGGATGTATTTGTTTGATAAACCACTTACTTAGTATTTACCAAAACTTAGAGATGTTTTTATTATACTTAGTCTTGTATCTAAGGCTTTACTAGGGTTTCCTAATCCCAAAAATAACTAAACCTATCCTCTGATACCAACTATGACAACCCTACTTTTTAATACAACTTAAACATGCTTTATTACATAAAACTTTACTTGATACAACAAAGAAGATCGAGAGGTTTAGTGTCTTTGGGGATTAGGATCATTACATAAAAACTTTAAACTTGAAATACAACATCTTTATTGAAAACTTCCTTTACATGACCACTACATTCCTTCGTACTTAGCATTGCATGGGATAACCTGAGGACATGCATAAGAAAAGGGTGAGCTATAAAGCCCAGTAAGGGAGTACACAATGAATAAAATGAGGAGTACAATACATGTTAGGAAATAGGAACATCAATAGAGCATAAGAGTAACATGAACATAAGGGCATGATAAAGCATGATAATCATAACATGGAAATGTGGCAACAACACTTAACATTGAATTAGCATGAGCCAAGGCTCATTGCACATGGAGCATGAGTAAACCCTCATTGCACTTGAAGCACGAGTAAACCCTCGTTGCACTTGAATTAGCATGAGTCAACACTCATTGCACATGACGTATCATGATACTATACTTTACCCAATGCATTGGAGCGCTATAAGGGCGCACCCTTCTTAAACATTTAATTTCATGCATAAGTGTGCCACATAGATCACAAAACATGGATTCATAAAACATAATAATTTATTCCACGATAAAGGAATGTGGAATTCATACATGATACATTACAATCAAAATGTAAATGTGCATAAAGGTGAATACCCTTGATGGAGAAATGGGCATGGTATTCACTACACAATGACATTGACTTAGAAAATTGGTGCGATTTTGGCAGCGTAACGGCGTGACATAAGAATTCATAAAAAATGGTTGATGAGAGAGAAAGGGGTTCCTCATAATATTTACATGTAATGGAAAGTAAGGAGGTCATATAGATACATGTCCCAACAATTGAAATGGAATTTAGATTCATGATACAAAAGTATTGCTTGAATGTAAAAGAAGAGAGAGGAGTTCCTTTCGGAATTTCGGCATAGTAACGGGTGTACATGGGAGGCATTTAATGAGAGAGAAAGGGGTCTCCCATCATTCAAACAATAATAGGGAAGTATGGGGGAGGTGCGAAACCATACTCCAACATTCATAAATTAAATTAAAAGGGCAATACAACTTAATGAAAATCGACAAAAATGAGAAAAGGAGAAAAAACCCTTACTTGGAAGTGTGCTTCCAAAGGCTAGAGAGAGGCTTGTGAGAGGATTCTTGGGAGCTTGGGGCACCTTGGGGGGATTCTAAAGAGAGTAGGGCAGAGGTTGGACGAACTCCAAGGGATTTTAGTGAGGAGGAAGTGGGAGCTTGGGTGGGTTTATATAGGAAAGGTGAGAGAATTCTTTATTATTTATTTTTGGGACCCCTTATATTAAAATAATCCAAACCACAAACCATCCCATGGTATTCGCCCATGGTTTCTGGAAAATGAAAGAGGAAAACAATATTTTACAAGGACAAGGTCCGAACTTATTAAAAAATTAGGGTTGCTTATGTGGAGGTGAGTCACACTCCCATGAAAATTAATTTAAAAAGGCAAAGTGTTGAATAAGTCTTGAGGGCTCCATTAATGCTTTGAAAAGTAAGTCAAAAAAACCTAAAACCTCATTATTTTAATGATAAAACACATATTGGCCGAAAATAAGGATTATGTTATTTTATTACATCACCATTGGGTCATTATGATGTCATAAAACACATTATATATTTAAATGGTATTTAATTTTTACCCAAAAATTTGACTGTCTCAGAAAATTATGAAAAATTCACCGTTGGATAATTTCGACGTCCTGATTCCAAAAATAATATTTATTTTATCTAAATAATTTTCTAAATATGTTAATTTTCACTTTTAAAATAAAAACCGACATTTATAAAAAAAATCACGGGTTTTGACAGAAATGGCTTTCAAACCTTAATAAAAATTTTAATTGCATTCATAAAATTATAAGATCATTTATACTTAATAAAAAATTAATTTAATATTAATAATAATATTTTATTAAAATATTATTTAATTCAAAAATCCTTTAATTTAATAAAATATAATTCTTAATTAAATAATAACTAAAAACACCATTTGTACTTTAAAAACTAATTACAATGTATCAAAAATGACTAGAAATTATATTCATTATTATATACAAAAATAATGTACATGAACATGGTGCTACTTATTTGTTACATAACCCCTTAAAATAGCTGCATAATACCTAAGGGTAAGGTGCGTGATGGTGACAGACTCTTGGGGTGGCTCAGATAACATCGCTCGAGTGGTAATTTCAATCAACTTCCACTTTTCCCGTAGACGATCACGTTCGAGCTTGACTTGATGAAGCTCAGCTTGGGCTTGGTCAAGGGAAAAGCCCAAAGACGCCACCTCTTTTCCGAGCTCTGACAAATGGGCTTCATAAGGGGAAATTCTACTGGATGAGGTCATCGCTTCCTTTGTCTGAGTAGAAATGGGTTCGTTAAAGCTTTATATTTATACTACTCAGATGATCACTGCTCAACGACTAAAAAGTAACGGTCACAAATCTTAACGTAAAACTAAAGAAGTTGACATCTTATAAAAACATTTTTCATAAAGAAACATTTAACTGGATCAAGAGGGATTTTCCATTAATAAAACTTTGGGTCGTTACACCTCATATGAATAGAGTTACACTAATCATCATGAAAATATATTATGATCACTACATGACCAGTTCATTAATCATGAAGAATCATCCAGACATATTGGTCTTATCATGAAAATACCCACTCTCTTTTACTCATTAATCTTGCAATGCCATAGTGTAAAATCGATGGATGAAAACTTATTAAATGATAAAGGTATTCATGCGATGATAGCTAAAAATAACAGGATCCTCACAAGATGAAATTTGAGAAATTTCTCACTAGATGGGTTTACATGCTTCACATGATCATTACATTGATCACATGAAGGACCTTTGCACACATGAGCCTCATCCCAGTTGGTGAGGTATCCTTAAGTGCATCGATGATACCCAGGTTTGAAACTAGGAGGAGGAATATTTCTGGGTACTATAGCAGTACTGTAGCAGGTACTATAGAAATTATTGCAGAAGTTACCATAGCAAGCATAGTAATAGGTACTATAGTAGCCGGAACTATTCAATTTGGGCCACTAGTTTGGGATTGGAGTCCTTAAGGCCTTTGGGCCACCCAGGCCTTTGGGTTAGTAGGGCTTTCGGGCCACCTTTAAGGCCTTTGGGACACCTCAAGCCCTTCGGGTCACATGCAGTTGCTCCAGATAGACTCTACAAAAAGGAGCATCCCCAGAGGAGGATTTAGAGTAGACACACTCACCAGAGCAGAACCAATGGATTTGGAAGAATGAGAGGGTATGGATATTCCATCAGGACCCTCTTGTGCTTTCACAGGAAGCTTAGCTAGATAGCTATGCAAAGGTGGAGAGATACCATCAAGATGAAGATGCTTGGGAGGGGTAGTTCCTTATAGTTATAGTCTGGTTTAATTCTTTAAGACCTCTAGGTCATGTAATCACTAAGCCTGTGGGCCTTTTAAGGGTTCCCCATCATCCCTTGAAAGGGGGTTATCAAAAATAAATAAAAATGAAGTCCTTCAGGCCATTCGGGCATGAAGTCCCTTTGACATGGTAGTTTGATCTCATGAAAACCCTTTGACATACCATCTTGGATCATGTGAAATCTCTCTACCTAGTGTCCTGATTTTGCAAAGGCTTTATAACATATTGATATGATTTCATGAAGGACCTCTAATATGCCCACTCAGTCACATTGAATCCCTTTTATAATCCATGGGCCCAAGAAATATGGTAATGATGGAGTAATCACATGGTCTCTATTTTTTATGAGACTATTTTATGACATCATTAATGACATGTGACACGATCATGCAAATCACAAGATAAATTTTCAACTTATGTGAATGTCCCTTACACCAAATGTATCCCAAATACAAGACATAATCACTGGGAGAAGAGACATAGATATTGGGTGTAAATGACTATAATTTTCCCCTTGACACATAAAAAATACAGACACATGAAGGCAGGATCAAAAATTTTGAAACCGAGGACTACACATTAACAAGATTCTTCCACTATAAAATCCCAATGAATGATTTAAGGGGTTACACGGTAGGTTTATGTGCTTCATGTGATCAGTTCATTGATTAGCCAAAGGTTATCTATCTTATATGGATCCCATGAAGGATATTTGGGGTGTTATTTTAATCACACATTTCATCAATAAGAAAGAACTTGACAAACATTGTGATGTTTATTTGAGGATGGCTGAAAATGATGGAAGCATCATGAAAAGTTATATTGATGATTTTCTTGTGAAGGGGTTATGAAATTCACATGATCTATTCATAGATCTTGTGAAGACCTTCAAAAATTTCTGGAAGATCAAGGTAAGACATCCAAACATGTCATCCATGTCATGAGATGTGCTTCAAACATGTCAGCTTGGTTTATGTGATATCCTTTTATGTTTCTGTGTGATCATGCAAAGACCTTTAGACTTTTTTGGAAAATCATTAGAAGACAATCGATCGTTTCATCTAGATCACATGAAAACCATAAGACATACTATTGCGATCACGTGACAACCATCATATATGTATCTTAGTTCACACGATAACCCTAAGACATGTTGGCTTGATCATGTGATTCCCTTTGGACATATTGGCGTGATCACATGATAACCTGGGGATATGTCATCCTATTTCTCAAAACATATTTAGACATTTCATCCTTGTCTGATAGACTTCCTCAGATATGTTAGATAAACATCTGTAGACATGTCAACCTCATCAGATGGACAACCTTATACATATCATCTGCATTAGATGTAAATCCTTAGAAATTTCATGTAAACATCCATATAAATTTCAGCATTGTCAAGTATGCATACTTGTATATACAACCTCAATCCATGTTAACCCTTATCCATGAGTCTTTGTTATATAATTTCCCCATTTATGAGGGGAGTACCCATAATAGAAAATGGTATGCAGTCATGTAACCCCATGAACTCAAAAGGGGTCCTCACACCGTCTAGGAATATTCAATAAACCTCTCATGGCCCCTCTCTTTGTATATAAGATGATACAGCTTGATATATGATATGGATATCCATGTTAGTGTAAATCTATAAAAAAATCCATTTATTCTAGCCTATAGGACTCAACTCTCATGGGTCTACCATATTTCCTCATCCACCAGTGTATTGGACACCAAATTGAACTATGGGGGATCTGATTCCTATTATAAATAGGATATATAGAACACCTTCCTAAGGCCTGATCTCTATATCAAATGGAAATACCATTTCCTTCCTTGTAAGGAAATTTCATTCACCTAGTTTCTAATCATGTTTCATCAGGTCTGGTTCATTATAGAAGTCTTGCATCTATATACAACACATCCAATCTTTGTCTATCTCTAGTTTATCACACTGAGCATGACTCATGCGAGCTTAGGGACTCACAATGCTTGTTCCATTAGAATAATAAAAATCCTTTAATAAGGGAAACATCAGTGTGTAATACCTTCCCAGATATCATAAAATCCATCTTGGTATAATTTCTTAGATTTCCAAAATTATAGGGCAATAAACCTCACAATTTTCAATTACACTTCCTCACCCACCAGTGGGTTGAGGATTAACTGAACTATGAGGACTCTGATTATTTTTATAAATAGAATATTTAGGAAATATTCATAAGCTCTGAGTTCCATTCCTAATGATTAAATTACCTCATTTACATACTTTTATTAGGACAATAAACTGCACATCATGATCCTATATGAACTTTGTGGGTTTCGATTATTCTTTTCATAGTACATGTAGGACACTTCTTGGAGGGTCTATCATAATACCTAAACACCAATTTCCCAACCTAAAAAATAGTAAACTCCAGAGTGCTTAGTCAAATGGATTCAAAACATAAGAAGTCTCTCATTGTTAAGAAATAATGGGAAATAGATAGCGAACCCTTGATATATACATATGTTTTCAATACCCGATTATTTTATTAGGGTAACTAGTCCCATATAGTAATTTGGGAATGATTCATAAACATATCTTAAATATAAAATATAGCCCCAAAGTAGGAATTTTTTTCCCCCAAAGGGTATGATGATCCTGAAATTCCATCCTCTCAACCAATGTGATTTCTTAATTTTCATTGGGATTGAGTCCCCAAATGACTGCCTACCTTTAGAAAAAAATCCCTATGGATCATTATGGATGTGGGAAACATTTTGAGTTTATGTGAGAGACAAATATTATAAACACATAAAACCAACAAGAATTTGGTTGGTAACAAAAATGGTGAACCTGACATGAATAAATTGTGAAAATATATTGAACCCCCCATAATTGAGATTAAATAACTATCTTTTAATAACAAAATAGAATAGTTTTCCTCACATCAAAAATGAATTCTTATATTTTTTAGGAAACAAAAATAGTGGAGTTAATGTGAATCATTCAATAATGGGAAAGATGTGATGACCACACTTCTAACCATTTTTTTCTTGCATCTTATATATAAAAAATGGTGAAACCAATGTGAATATTTAAAAAATTAAATATATCCATGTTTCCCATGGGTGGTCCACTCTTAATATTCCATGAAAACAAAGGAAAAATGATAATGAAAATGAAAAAAGGGATTCAACATGCATAGAAAATTAAGAATGTAAATTGTTTTCAATGATGTACTAATAAATGAAAAAATTTATTGTTATCCTTATGATTACAAAATCCATAATCACAAAATTAACCATAATTTATGGCATTTCATTATCAAGAAAAAGTTACAGAACCTTAACTACAATAAGGACCCCCTTTGATCATGAAACAATGTCATCCACCTGACACCATCAACATCGGGTGTAAAATGTGATGGTGTGGGAATATCACTATCATGGTACAATGATGATACTTGAGGCTGCACATAAGGGTTTTAAGAATTGATTCATATAATCCCAGCTTTCTCACAGATGACTTTGATGAAAATGGTGATGCCTATCCCTGCTGCTAAAAAATTCAGAAGGTTATCATTAGAGCATGAAAATCAAAACCTTCCTCACCTTAAGAAGGTGGATCAAGGAGTCGAATACAGATCCATCATGGTTCATGATATTCCTAATAGGGATCTTGTTGACCACCATCCCATGATTCATCCCTCCAATGCCCCTCATTCACCAGGTAAGGTAAATACCTGACTAGTTTCTTCCCTGGACCCTCATATCCAGGACCAAAAGAGACCCTACTAGATGAAAAAAATTCAGATCAAAAGGGGTGGTATTATATCCCACATCTACTGATGAAGCCCATTGTCATATTACAGTTGCAGCCAGTGAGTATGCCTATATCCTTGCTCACCCAAAATAATTCTTCTCACATATCCCAATAGTAATCATGGGGTAGAATCACATCCCCTCCCCCACACATGAATCCCATTTTCATATTCCGGTGGCATAAGGAGGAAAGGAAAAGTCTTATATTTCCACTTCAATCAAATAAATATACCAATATATTTTAGAGAACTAGAATATGTAGGCCTACATTCGTGTGCATACTCTACTGAAGTACCACTATATTCTAGAAATGACAAAATAAATCCACTAGAATATTCATCCATTGGTACACATATAGGGATACGAACATATCCCTATCCCAATAGACAGAGCTGCATATCACTATGACCAATAGTAATATGTGGAATCTATGGATTAAGAAAATATTCTTAATTATTCCCAGGAGTATTATTAGAGTATTTCGGTAAAGGGCGAGGCACAAGACCATGTCCATATCCCCATTCTAAATAGGGATATCAAACAATTTTGGAAATCACCATAGGATAGGAACATATTCTTGTCGAATAAGGAAAATGAAATATTAAAAAGGCCAGTTGAGATTGGGCCCATATCCTCTCTCCCATTTAGTTCCATCAGCAAAATTTAGAAATCAACTCAGGGTAGGTTCACAACCCAGCCGTTAAAGATACTCTGCATTTTCTAACAGCTTACAGGATCCAGAATCACATTTTTTCTCCCTCCAATGTAAGACTGCACCGACATGTATCAGAGGCTATACTGAAGAAGGATAATATACTTTCTCCAATTTCAATGGTTTTTTTGCATATTCTAACAGGAAATGCATATCTGAACTAAGATCATACCCCCACTTCAAATAGGGATGACCGACATATTCTAGAGACCACCCAAAGGTAGTCTTATGTCTTCACTGATGTTATATAAGCTTAATATAATTCTCCAGTAGCTTCTAGGTAGTGGGATCATATTCCTATAGAGAAAGATTATTATCAAAATATAGTCTTATATTCCTTCTCAACCCCAAAAGGTATATTGACATATTTCGGCCATGATTCAGGGTGAGGCTCATATTCCCACACTGCTCAATTCTAGTGCCCTCGAGGATGTTTGATGTGTATATGAAACACCACAAGGTTCATCTAACTCTTCGTATGAATAAGATGGAAATATATACTACATAATCTATACTCACAATAATATTCAGAAAAATTATAGGGACTCAACCCTTGACACCCATGGTGGATAAAATCCCCATGGTGATGTTTGGTCCTTATAATAAAGTCCTCCCCTTGTTAAGAAACCTTTTTATATAGAGGAGATCAAAACACTAGGGCTAACCATATATAGTTTCCCATCTATAACCAATAATAACTCTCTTTAGTCAGTTGATTACCCAAAGAAGCAACCTTTATGGTCTAACCAGGTGGAAGAATATAAAACTGATAAAAAAAAGGAATACATGGATATATGTAGGGAGTTAGCTAGAAACAACCTCCTAACTATGTTGTAGCCCATCATTACTTTAGATTATGAAGTCCATGAGGATCTGAAAGAAGAGTACCTACCTTAATTTTTCTAAAATATATGGGAAAACTTACAATAGTTAAATGCTAGACACATCCCTTGTAACAACCAGATATTTTTATGAAATATTTATCTTTAAATAATTTAATTTCTTTGATAGTTTGAGTTGGACGCAACTACGAGTTTAAATGAGTGACATGATATTATTAAAATATTATGTGTCTGTTATTGCCTAGTTATTGGATTTGAGGATGTGAATAGGATTAACTGATTTATGAAATAAATATAACAGTCCAACTTAATATTAACGTGTTAAAAAATTCTTAGAAAATAATCACACAATTTTTAAAGTCATTTTATTTTAAAAAATATGTCTTATTCAAAAATGGGTTTCTTGCTTTTTATGAGTGAATATTATAATATGTTTATGTAAATTTTATAAATTTTAATTTATAAGAAAATAATATTTCCAAAATCATCATATTAAAATTATCTTATAGTAAAATTTTGATAATTTTCTAAAAAGTTTTATTTTTCAATGAATAGTGAAAAATATCGATTTTTATTGAAACTGTATTTTATTTTAATCAAAATTATGTTTTTATAAGTTTTAAAATTAACATATTTCTATTTTATTTTAAAAAATCCTATTATGGTTTTTAAATGGATTTTATTCGTGAATTTAGTATAAAATAATGTGATACTTAAAAAAGGAATTTTTTTCGAAAAACTCTTTCTCATTGTGTTTTGGAAGTTTAAATTTAAATTAAATTCTAAAAAATCATTGTTTTAAATTTTAAAAAATATATTATATATTTGGAATAATTGGGTACCAATTTAGTAATTTTTTTTGCTTTCGATAAATATGAATAGTAACCTTGGTAATTTTTGTTACCACAATAAAGGGTAAATTATGTAATTTTGGTTAAAAATAGTATAATAAGAAAAATAAAATGATCCTAACACTTTCCCAAACTGTATTATATGATTAATATTACTCCATAATAATTCAAGTTTCAGTTATATGATTATTTATGTCCATTTGGAAGAAATTATGATGTTTATAATATTTTATTTAATGAAAAGTCAAAGATGTCACATTCATCTTTTAAATAACTATAAAATTTTTAATATAGGGTTATCCTGAAGATAAATTTGAATATTAAAATTATTATGAAATCTAAAATATTTATCTATATCATGGAAATTTATTTTTAAATTTTAATGAAGAAATAATTACCTTAAATAATAACATAGTGCTGATGCAGAAATAATTTAATTAATTAAAAAATCAAATAAATGATAATAAAAATATTAAAAGAAATATAATTTTAATTAATTAATATACTCCATTAATTTTCTATATTCTTATGAAATATTAGGGTTGTGTTATTTTTTTGATGTTTTCTTATTGTCTTTATTTTCTTAAACTCAATGTATTGAACAGTGTCAAAATTGACACAAATGGTATATTATGAAAATAATATTTTATCAAATTATTTAAAAAATAAAAAAATACTAAGAAATGAAAATGGTATAATTTATGGTTTAAAATATCATAAATTGGACATTTATGGTTTAATTAACACTTTATATGAAAAAATTACAACCATTTAATATTGAAATTATTGTTACTTTAGTTAAAATTAAAATAGGTTAACTAAGGTTTTATCAAAATGATAAGGTTTAAAATTATACCTAAACATTTTAAAATATCTATTTATTGAGTTTATTATAACAATATCCCAAATTATATAAAAATACCTTTCTATTTGAAAGTATTTTGATAGTGATTAAATTTATTATAAATTAATCTTATAAGAAATTCCAAAAGTGCCCCTCACCTTCATTATAAAAGGTCACCTCCTCACTCACTTTATTTCACCACTTTGAGCCTTCTATATCAAAAAAATATCAAAAATTATCTTCACCAAATCCATATAAACATTATAGCGATACTATTATTCTCAAAAGTTCAACCCTATAGCCCATTAGTGGGGATATAATGGAGTCGTTATGAATAAGTGGTAATCACTCTAACTAATAACGTTATTTTCCTAATCTTACTTACCTCATATAAATCCATGATAATTATTATAAAATAATATATTGGGTATCATATATATGTTTAAAATTTATTATGATTATGAAAACACCATTATACACCCCCTTTCCTATGAAACAAGAGATGGAAGTATTGATCGGGCAAACGTACGTCTTACCGTCTCCATGCAGCGATACAATTAATTTTTCATCACCATATTTTATGAATGATAATTATGATGGGTTTAATTTTTATATATAATATGTATAAAATAATTATACTTATAGAATAATAATATTATGTCTACCTTATCATCATCCAATCTTTTGAGAATCGATAACAGCATTCGTGCGTAAGTATGGACTACCACCTCCATGATGTGATGTGATTTGTTTTCACTTATATTTTATATGGATGGTAATAAGATTATTTTTATAAAAATATATGATATTTATATCATAATAATTAATGGTTAATGGTGTATTATTATTTACCTTTCTTTTATTCCATGAGATGAAAATCGGAAACAACTTTCATGCATACCTACGACTTACCATCTCCATGAATGATGTAATTAATTTTTTCTATCTTTAATTTTTATGAATGATTGAAAATATACATATAATTAATATATATGATTTTTATTAACTTATTTAAATTATATTAATTATGTTATTAGTAACATATTATAAGTTCTGGGACTACCAAACCGAAGCATACTATGAAAGAGAAATAGTTATTACCCAGAATATTGATTTTAACAAAAACATATTAATAAATGGGTGCTAAGATGTTATAAAAAACAATACATGGTAATATATATATATATGGTTATTTAATACATTTATAATGAATTTATATTTATCATATGGGAGGTTTCAATAGGAAACAATGAAAGTTGATACTTGAGGTAAGGATTTTTTGTGTCACTTTTATTTCTATGGGACACATGTCTTATACACTACTTGTTTCTTTTTTGGGGTGTCTATATTACCCATGAATGTATTTTATGATAATTTTACTTAAAATTATGGGATTTACGTATCTATATATGTTTCTTTCTTTTATCAGGAATATAATTTTAATTATTACAAAGTGGTAAGGGTTTATTTCACCATCTCATTATTATTTGAGATTGTTTTTGTTTAAGTATACACTGGGGACTATTTCTATTCCATGGCCATTTATTTAAAACTATTTTCAATTTTTTTACTATTCTATAATTAATTTTTAATTTTATTTTTACCCCTTTTTTATTTTTTACAAAATATTTTAAAAGGAATCTTCTTATCGATTTCCAAAAAGGGTATTTTATTATTTTTCTTAAAAGAGTGTGAAAAGAATTTTTTTATATTATACGACATGAAAATAATTCCCCTCCATAATGATGCCTTAATTATTTGAATCTTAGTTATAAATATTAAAAGGTTGTTTTCAAAGAATATGTTTTCCTTTATAATTTCACAACTTGAGAAAAATAATTTAAAAATGGAGAGGATATTTTCCTCAAGAGTTTTTTCAAGTGATATTTAAAAATAATTTTCCATATAAGATAACATTACTTAATGTTACTTATGATTTACTAGGGATATTATCTCGTAATACCATCCTTATTATTTCTCTAGATTTTTTATTTTTCTGATGGGATGATGTTTTAGAAACCTATTTGTTTCCCATTAGTTATGATATGATGAAATGTTTATAAAATCCATTTATTTTATGGGTTCTGGTGTGATGAATGATTTATGATCTTTTGGACCTAATTTTTATGGTTTTCTATATGTGATGGTTTGGAAATATATATCCCTCTAATGCATTAGGTAATTATTTGTATCTCATGAGATAGATAGGGATGGAATAAGAGTGGACCTTGTTCAGTAATACAAGGATGGAACGGGAGTGAACCCGGTTCAATAATACAAGGATGGAACGTGAGTGAATCCAATTCTATAAAATAGGGATGGAATGGGAAGTGAACTTGGTTTTGTAAAATAAGGTTGGAATTATAATTGATCATGATTTATCAAGACATGGATGGAGTGGGGAGTGAACACAGTTTATTGCAGGACTTTTTCTGCAATGATGGTCTTGGAAGGGATAGTTGAGTAATATAGAAATGATTTTCTATGATTACGTGTATTCCAAAATTTCATGTATTATGTTATTAAATTGGGTTTAATTTATTTTACTCTTTTATGATTAATGTTTTATGAAATTACGTAATTTATTCCATGTCTCAAGGTTATAATTTTTATACAAAGGCTATAATTTTTAAATATTATGTTCATGTATTTATACACTTATGCTCATGTTTTTTTTTGATATCTCCCTTATTCACCATTACTAATCATTTGAGATCACCCTTTAATATTTTTATTTTCACTTGGATATAAATAAATTTATTAAGTATGATATGTCAAAAAGGATTCTAGTTATGAGGAAATAAATGGGAGATGATGTAGATAATTTAAGAACAAAATTTTTACATTTCCCAATTTCCAGAGAATCTAAACCTATAGAGTTATGGCATAGTTTTGTTATTTTATGTAATTAATATTATTATATTTAGATATAATATATATGTATGAAACTCTTGCGACATTATAGTTGGTATCAGAGAAAAGTTTTAGTTACATTTTGAAACTATGATGAGAAAACTTTAGTGAGATCCCTAGGGATACTTATAATGATATGTCTAGGGATGTATTTGAGGATAAGTCTAAGGATGCTTCAACATTTAGGAAAACACATTGTAATTTTGTTAAAGGATAAAGAAAGTGGTATCCATGAAATTAAATCCCTATCCTGATACCATAAGTGGATATAGCTATGGAAAAAAGGTACTGAGGGGTAATAAGTTTGAAAAGGGAACATTGAGATAGACTCGATCATCAATGGGTGCAAACAAATGGGCCTTACTACCCACTAGGTTTCAAAATCCTAGGATATATGTCTTGGAAATTCAAAAACTCTTCAAAAACCATTATGAATAGTATATATAAATGATTACTATTAATTACCTTGTATAAAAATAATTTGTTATAGTTTAAAAACAAGGTTTCATGATTTATACATCGTATACGTTATTTTGATTATGTGGTTTCAAAATATGATTATTATTTATCACATTATGATTTTAGTTTTAGTATCTGGATAAAACTATAAGGAATCGTGTTAACATTGAATATAATGGAAGATTCAGTGACTATGAGCATTCAAATTTGATAATGACTAGAGAGAAAGATATTGAGATTATTTCTAATCAGCTATCACGATATATGATTGACAATGTAAAAATTAGTGAGATTACTAACGCATCAAATAAGAAAAAGATATACTTTTATAAAAGTTCATGAGGTTATGAACATTGAGTAAAAAATATTCAGTTTCTTACATATCAATATGGTGGGAAGAATAACCTAGAAGAATATCTAAAATAGAGGGAAAGATAAAATGTGTGTGGAAAATAAGGTCATAGAGTAAAAAATTATTGAGGAGTTAAATGTCTTATGTGTTGGAAACATGGGAATTATTCAAATCAATGCCCTGACCCAAGAATTAAATTCTATATAAAGGAAGGAACTATTCCATGCTAATCATTTAAGTATAATTATTAAAGTATTTATGTATTCATATTCAATAATTAGGTTGTAGAATTATTTTACCAATGATATGTTAAAGAATATATATCTCCATGTATTTTGAAACATCAAAGGATTTTAAATCATATATTTCTACACGTGTGATTAACTTAATAGTTATGAATACCATCATGGATTTATGAGTTTAAATTTGATCATAAGTTCAAAGTCTTTGACACTTCTATGGAGGTTTTATGTAATGGGAGTTTATCAAGATTAAAGATATTTTTAAAGACATTTATGACAATGAAACCCTTTGGTTTTTAATATAGTGAAAAAATTATTTGATGAAGAATGCCTTTAAACTTTATGCGAATATGATTAAACATATTTAAAACTTTTAGGTTTTAGATTTCCTTTGACATTAATATAATAATGAGTTAAAATAGATCAGTATATGAATTTATCACACTTCATTGCTATTATAGAATATTTTTCTTTGGATCCGATTTCTAGAATATATATTATGGAAGTGGGAAGGTTGCATGGAAGACTATATTCAATTGTATTTTATCAAAATATGGAGTTTACCTCGAAGTTTTAGAAATATCATGATAGACAGTTGATTTTCAACACTGCACATCATCCTCAAATAGATAGTGAGTTTGAGATAATAATTTAAACCCTTGAGGATATTTTAAGATTTTATTCTATGGATTTCAAAATTGGTTGGGATTAATACCTTCTTTAAGTTGATTATTCTTTAAAAGATATCTTTCACTTGAGAATTTAGATGGTTTTTTATAAATCCATTTATGTAAGGAAGTGTAGAACACCAATTTACTAGAATGAGGTTGTATAAATAAAACTGTTGGGACCTAAGGAAGATAATAAGATGGTAGAGAAGGTAAGATCCATTCAATAACATGTTTGGACTGGAAAAAGTGGAATAAATTGTTATAATAATAATGACAGACATGATATATAATTTCAAGTTTGTTATAAGGTCCTTCTGTGAATTTATCTATGGAATAAAGAAGGGAAAACTAATCCCTAGGTATATTGGTCCCATTAAAATACTTGATCGTACCAGGATAATAGCTTATCATCCTACACTTCCACCAAATATCTCTTAATTTCATGATGTGTTCTATGTATCTCTCTTGAGGAAGTACATACCTGATTCATCATAGGTATTGAAATTAGTGGTCATATCATTGGATCATGGTATTTATTATGAGGAATAACTGGAAGATATCCTGGTTTGAATAGAAAAATTTATAGGAAAGTAGACCACTCACCTAGTCAATGTTTTTTGGAGAAGCTACCAGCATGAAGAAGCTACATGGGAACCTAAGGATGTTATGAGGTAGAGGTATCCTCATATGTTTGTATCCAAGTAATGAATTTAGAGGGATAAATTCATTTTAAAGGGGGTATAATGTGACACATTAAGATTCTTATGAAATATTTATCTTTAAAAAATTTTATTTCTTTGATATCTTGCGTTGAAAATGGCAACGAGTTTAAATGAACCACGTAATATTATTAAAATATTATGTGTATGTTATTTCATAGTCATTGGATTGGAGGGTATGAATATGATTAACTAATTTATTAAATAAATATAAATTTCCAAATTAATATGAATGTATTGAAACATTCTTAGAAAATAATCACACAATTTCTAAAGCCATTTTATTTTTCAAAAATATGGTTTCTTCAAAAATAGTTTTCATTACTTTTATAAGGGAATATTATAATAAATTTATGGAACATTTATAAATTTTATTTTATAAAAAAATAATAACATTTTTGAAATAATCATATTAAAATTAGCTTATGGTGAAATTTTGGCAATTTTATGAAAGGTTTGATTTTTTGAAGAACAGTGAAAATACCAATTTTTATTGAAAACTGTGTTTTATTTTAAGTATAATTATGTTTTGTACTAGTTTTAAAATTTAATTAGTTCTATTTTATTTAAAATAATATAATTATGGGTTTTAATGGAATTTTATACTTAAATTTATAATTAAATGTTTTATATTTAAAATGAAAATTTTCCAAAATACTGATTTTTATTGCATTTCAACAGTTTAAATTTAAATTAAATTATTTAACTTCGGTGTTTTGAATTTTAATAAATTGATTCCATATTTGGAGTTAGTGGGTCCAAATTTAGTAAATAGTTACTTGTGTGTCATGTATTCATTACATTTTTTCACATCCCAATTGGGGGTGTTAATAGGTATTTATTTCCAAAATGAATTTAATTTAGTTAATTATAACTTTATAGATAATTTATTATTGTATTAATAAATTACTGGTTTTTATATTAATAATGTTTTTTTTGTTTTTTTCCCTTTATTATTTGTTTTGAAAAATTTAATAACTAATTTTTTTATAAATTTTAATTAATTTTATTCTTATTTAATAATTTGTTACATTTATTTTTAATACTTTCATAGTTTTAACATTTAATTTATTTAGATAATAGATTAATCAATTCATTATTTAATATAATTTTATTTTAATATTTAATTATTTTGTGTTTAAAATTTTATATATAATGAATTTTTTTTATGTGTCATTGAGTTATTTTGTTTCATTTTTATTTTTAGTCCAATACTTAATAGATTTTGAATCTAATAGTGAAATACAACATAAGAAAATTTTATTGGTGTAGGAATTTTATCACCTCTTTACATAAAATAATCTTATTCGAGTAAAAATATTTCTATGACATTGTAATTTTATAAGATAATTTCTTTTACTCACATAAATAAGTTCTCTTACACAAGCTAAACCAAAAGAAGAGAATCCCATTTCATAAGTTACCAATTGATCTAATCAAGATTGAAGAGAATAAAGATACATTGAGAATACAATGTCAAACCGATCACAACTAGATGAAACCTAATTGGGCTCGCTACTGACAAGGGAGAACACCCGAACTGATCTGTGACCACTATCAAAATTCTAAAGATCCACATCGGATCAAGGACGATGCTTGGAACCCCAATGAGATCAGTTTCCTGATCATATTAAATGATGAAGGTACCTTGAAATAATCAAAGGTTACTAAAGTTTACTCATCCTATGTCATTGATGATAAAGACCAGTTCCTCAATGAATCTTTATTGAGATGATTTATGGACATATACATGTCTAAGTATCATTTTTGAGTCCCGTTGAAACTTGAAAAAACCAATTTTGATGATTCCTAATTGTTTGATGATGGGTTAAAGCTGATTAAGGTATATTGAAGCTTGATTATTTAAATATCTGATTTCATGAACCCTAAGTTGAGGATGATGTTATTCTTCTCGAAGCTAAGTTCACTGATCCTTTTGGAGTGACTGACCAAGGTTGGGAATCAAATGCAAACTGTGTCTATAAAGCTGTTGTCATCGATTTCAGATCTGGCATAAAGAATAGTCGACCAATTTTCATTGTATAAGGATTTAGAATCTGGTTACTGCTCACTATATTATGTTTTTTAGATATAATGTGGAAGATTAATCGGTACTGATAGGCTTTTTGATATGAACCATCCCAAGGATGAATCAATTCTAGAATTTCGTTTTGGTTTTGCATTGATGAATCAGCAATTTCACAATGGTAGGAATTATTGATAATGAGTCTATTAAAGATGATGCAAAATCCACTGGTTGAAGATAACATTTCACACCGAGCTGATTTTGGCTTCAAGGGAGTCACATGAGTGTGTGACCCAAGTTTGATTTACTCTAGGAGATTCCAAATCTCTTTGTTATAAATTTGGTCATTGAATTTATATGTTTTGGATTTTTTTTATTGCATGTTTATGGTAGGTTTGTTTGGAACTTTCACTTTCTTTATTGTGGTTGAGTTTTAGAAAATGGACACTCACCAGTGGAAACTATTGTGGATAATATGACATCATGCACAATCACATGGAATAATTAATTTTTATGCTGGTGATAGAAGTTGGTTGGAGTTTTTTATTAAAGTCACTATATAGTGACTTAAGGACTGAGAGTTTGAACTATCTATTGGTCTATCACCAATTTAAGTTGGTGAATCTGTGTGATAGTTTTTAATGGAAATAAAAATAATTACTGGACATAAGGTTACAAAGAGTACATTTTTCAGGATACATGAGAGGATAGTTATTTAGAGGTGTACATTTTCATTATATAAATTTCTAGATAGGGGAAAGTGTAGGAGATGAATAAAGCTCACAGGTTTACTCGAGAGTGAATAATCACGGGAAAACTTCTTTTCTTCATATCTTTTATTCTTTTTGGTTTGTAATCCCTATTTTTTGATTAAAATATAATTTTTGGATAAACATTAGTGGGGAAACTAGGTTGTTTTGGTTTAAATTTTTAAATCAATGTTGGTGAAATAATTTCTCAAATTGTAATTGAAATTATTTATTTATATATTCTAAAGAGTTTTCTTCATGATGAACTAAAAAATCGTTATATTGTTAGTAAATATGATTTACCAAGATTTTCACTACCTCTCTAATTGTTTATTTCAATTAAATTTACACAAAAAATTAAATTCTTTAATTACACAATTGAAATTTCCATCACATTTAGATCATTTTATCACCCACCCTAATTTTCTTTAAACTTATTGCACAATTTTCATTATTTTTTTCATGTTAATATCTTCATTTTTGTTTCTTGAAAATAATATATTCACATTTATTATTAGATGAAATGTGTTTTTTTTTATTTTTGATTTTCATTCTTGGACTAATTTTCTTTTTTCCTTCCCTATGGATTCAATATCCTTATTGATTCTATCTACTGGTTTTTAGGATTAAAATATTTTTCAATAAATTACTTATGCATAAAAATGTTTGCATTTTTTTCAGGGAAGGATTCACACTTATAAAAATAAATCTTAAAATAAAAAGAAAAAGAAAATGTTGAACAAAAAACATAATTTAATAAAAAGTGTTCTTATTTTGTACTACTAAAAAACTTATGATGTACATATACACACATTCTAATTAAAAAAACTAAAATCAATTAATTCTTTAACTGAAATTCCTCTAAGTGTTTTAGGAAAAGAATACAAAACTGAAATAGAAATTTTTTGAGAAAGACATAATACTAAAAATGAACAAAACTATGAATATGAAACCATCCAAGAAAACATTTAAATGACTAGGATGAGAGAGTTTAAACTCCCGCTGGTGTCTATAAATCCATCTTCCATTATATTAACACATATTATCCAAAATTATGAGCTTAATCAGTCACCTATAGTGATGACTATTTCATTTAATAATTTGTCTAATGAAGAATTTTTATCCTTTATTAGATACTTTTCTAACACTGTGAAATGGTTGAATTTACAAAGACTCAAGGAGGATGAGATTAGGATGAGGGTGTTTTCCTTTTTTTCTAAGGGAAATAAAAAGAATTAGTTATTAGGTTTAGATGAAAATATTTTTGAAAACTACAAAAAAGTATACAATTTATTTTTCTTGAAATTCTATCCACAATGACTTAAGGGAGAGCTTAGAACAAAAATTATAATATTTTATGAAGAATATGGTGAAGAATTTCATGAAGATTGGGATAAATTCAAGGTCTTTCTTAGGAAGTGTCCACATCACTAACTTCTATCTCATATCCTCATGGATACATTCTATAAATATTTATTTTCCTTAGGAAAAAATTTAGTTGACCAAATTCATGGGGGAAATTATAATGATAAAATTTATGAGGATTTGGGGAAATTTTTCATCAATCATTATTTAAATTATCAACAAAAAATAATGAAGGATAAGAGTGAATAAAGTAGTAAAAAACTATGGTTATAGATTTGAAATAAACTCTCAACTGTCTAAAATTTAAGAACAAATTCAATCCACAATGAACCATAATGAAAAAATGATTAAATCAAGTGGGATGTCAAAATAAAAATCAATCACTTAGAGAGTAGTATTCCCAAAGTGGGATGTTCAGGCACACTAATATTTTTTTTCAAACATCTACATACCTACAACAACATAGGAATAGGATAATTTTTCAGGTTATGGGCATAGATTTCAAGCTAGGGATGAAAATTTTTTCAACAAATATAACTTTGGTTGTAGAAATAAGCCAAGCCTTTCATGAAAATAACATGTTATGATAAGACAACAACCACCTGGTTTTACTCAACACACCAAAACACAATTTCAAAACCAAAAAAGAGATGAATCTTCTAAATTTCAAAGTATTTTTGAGAGAAAATTTATTTATAAAATAGATCAAATGATGAGTAGGATTGACTCTCAAGATGAGAGACATAAAATGATATTTCTAACATTCAAACTCAAATTAGTAAAATGGATATAGATCTAGGTGGTACGAAAAAAGCGAAACTACCAAGTAAAACTGAAATGAAACCCAGGGAGAGATACATGGTGTTGGTTACTAGGAGTGGTTTAAAAAATCTAGGGGAAGTTAGTGATAGACCTAGGGAAGTTCAAACAGAAAATATGGAAGATTCTGAACATAAAAAAATTAGAAAAAAATGAATCTGTAAATTTGGAAAGCATTGATGTATCTCAATAAAATAAATATATTTCACATAATAATATTAAAGAAAAAGACTCTAAAATTAAAAAAAAATTAAGGGAAAGAAAATATTACTAAAGAATTAAAGGAAATCACTGTCGTTCATAGGAATTTTTCACTATTCACCCCATTAACACAAAGATTAAAATCCAAGAAAAAACCCAGATTTTCTTTAATTCCTTGGGTTTTAACATGATCCATGTAAATATTCCCTTTATCCAAGATTTAATTTAGATTCCATCAAATTTTAAATCTCTTAAGAAAATTATTATAGATAAAGAAACTTTGGAATAGTTCACTACATATAGCCTCACTGAAGAGTGTAGTGTTCTTCTTTAAGACAAAATCCTACCAAATATTAAAGATCCAGTAAGTTTTCTTTTTTCTTACACCTTGGGGGATAGTGGTAAATTAAACTATCATTGTGACCTTTTTGAAAGCATAAATCTACTTCCTTTGTCACTGTTTCAATAGTTGGGTTTATGAAAATTGAAAACTTACACTAAGGTATTACAATTGGATGAATTCACTTTTACTCATACAATAGGAAAATTTGATGATCTTCTAATAGGGTTTGGTAATATTTTCTTTCATACAAAATTTCTTGTCCTAGAAATGGAGTGTGGCCAAGAAGTACCTATCATTATTGGTGGGACCTTATTAGCCACTATTATATCTTCTAATAATGTGTGAAAAGTTAGTCTAATGTTTAAGTTTGGTGAGAAATAGGAAGAGTTTCATGTATTTAAGAATGTGAAAGAACCAACAAATGGTGAAAATTATTCAAGAGTTGAAATGATGGAAGCTAAGGAATCATTAAATCAAGAATATTTAATAAAAAAATCTATAGATGAAGAAACTAATGTAGTTGATTAAATTAATTCTATACAAAAATCTATAAGTGTAAAAATAAGAATCTAGGTAATCTTCTAGAATTATAAATCAACTATATTCCAATCATTGAGATGTGTCAACAAGATGAATTTTTTGTTTTGGATCTTAGAAAATTTCTAGGAGAGCTTAAGGTAGATTTTCCCACTTATATAAAAAGTTGAGGAACATTTTGATTCCTGTGAGGAAGAGATTTTTCAACACTATGTTGAAATTTATAAGGAAATTATTTTAAAATCAATTCGATACATTGAGTGTAATGAGTTTTCCACATTGGACAGTAGTGAGGAAAAGTGTATTTTTGAACAAGGAATTGATAATTTATTAAACTTTTAGACTCATTTTAAAAAATATGTTAAATAATTTGGATTTAATGGGCCTAAAAGTCAACTATACAATGAAGAGGAACCATAAATTGAGATTAAAACCTTTCCATAACACTTGAAATATTCACTTCTGGGTGAAAAATCATCACCGACAATCAAAATTTATGATTAATTGGATAAAAAAAAGAGGAAAAGTTTTTTAAATTATTGAGGAAGAAAAAAACTACCATAGGTTGAACCATTGCAGATATCAAATGAATTATTAATACATACTATAGACATATGATCCCTATAGGACCTAATCATAAACCAAGAGTTTAGTGTAAAAGAAGGATAAATCCAAACATGAAAAATGTTGTGAGAGAAGAGATTATCAAGATGATTGATGCTAGGATTATACATCCCATTTCTGATAGTGCTTGGTTAGTCTGGTACAATTCATACCTAAGAAGTGAGGTTTCACTATTATGACCAATGAGAAAAATGAGAAAATTTAGGTTATAAAATATACCTATTTGAGAGCTTGTATTGATCATAGAAAACTAAATTATAGAACAAGAAATAATAATTTTCTAATTCCATTTCTAGATGAAATGATCAAAAGCCTAGCTGAAAATGAATTTTTCCATATTCTTGATGGTTATTCTGGTTACAACCAGATTCATATAGCCCTAGAAGACTAGGAAAAACCACTTTCTAATTATTATTTGGGACTTTTTCTTATCATCGAATTCCCTTAGGATTATGTGGTGTGCCAACTACCTTCCAAAGATGTATGATTGCTATATTTTTAGATATGATAGAGAAAATCATTGAGGTTTTCATGGCTGACATTTCCATTATCGGTAGTATGTTTGAGAACTATTTGAACAATCCGGAACTTGTTTAAGAAAGATTCCTAGAGACCAATTTTTTTTAAATTGGGATAAATGTTAATTCCTAGTTACCAAAGGTATTTTTCTTTCTCATAAGGTTTCTAGGAGGGGTATAGAAGTGGAAAATTATAAGATTGAGGTCATTTAGAAAATTCCCCATCATGTGAATGTAAATGGTGTAAGAATTTCTTTTGGTCATGACTGTTTTTATCAAAGATTCATTAAATATTTTTCTAAAATGATTATGACTCTTTGTTTCTGGGAAAGATCCACCTTTCTTATTTGATAAAAAATGTTTAGTGTAACACCCATATGTTTTTATGAAATATTTTCTTTAAATAATTTTTATTCTTCAGTAGCTTTCTTTATACACAATCGTGAGTTTAAATGAACTGGGAGACTCCCTTAGTATAAAATTACCATTATAGCCTAGCTGTTAGGTTAGCGGGAATAAGTATAACTAACTTAAAAAATGCATTGTGAATTCATTGGATATTAGTTATTTATGAAAAATATAAATCAATTAGATATTTGTATTTTTGAGTGAATTACTTTTGGTAATGAAATTAATGAGATATATATATATACGTTATATTCTTAATAAAATATTTTTGATATTCATCCAATTGATATTTTAGTCATAGGGTATGAATAAACCTTATTTGATGTATAAAAACCCATTTTTTAAAAGGGTAATTTTACGCATTTGAATGGAGAATCCCTTTTAAATTAATATTATAACACATTAGTAATTTTTATATGACAACATAAACATGTTATTTTTAAGCGGGATATAGAAATTTACTTTGGATGAATTTATGATTTTTTCTTGATAACTTTAATGTTTTGATGAATAGAAAAAATACAAAAAATTTATGTGAAAATAAATTTTTTCATAGAAATAATTTATATGGTTAAATTTTAATATTGAATGTTTTTAAAGTATAAATATAATATATTTTTACCATTCAATATAATTTATGTCATTATAATTAATTTTAAATTGAATCCAGATATAAAAACAATTCAATATTTTGCAATGTTTTAGATTTTAAAACTCATTATCTCTTTCCGAAAACACGATTCATTTTAATTTAATTATCAGAACATTTGTGTTTTAAATTTTGAAAAATGGATTCCATATTTAGAATCATTGGGTCCAAATTATGTTAATAGGTTACTATTATTTTTTGGACATTATGAATAAGAACATTAGTAATTTTTTTATTACCGCGGTTAAGGATAAATCAGGTAATTAGTGGTAAAAATAATATTATAAAATTACCTTAACACCTATAAAAATCATATTGGATGACTAAATTAGACTCTTATCATCTATGGTTGGAAATGTAATCCCTTAATGTCCACTTTCCCATGAATATGACATTAATTTTATTAAAATCAATGAATTTGACAAAATTTTACACTTTCTTTTTATATAAGTATATTAATTATAATATGTGGATAATAAGGAGATAACATAGACTATAGGTAGTATCTTTAAAAATTAAATAATTACATAAATCATAGAAATTTATTTATAATTTTTATAAATTAAATAATTACCATTAAGGATGACACAATAGTGGCACATAAATTATTTTATTAATAGAAATATCAAATAAATGATTTTGAAAATATTAAAAGAAATATAATTTGAATTAATTAAGGTCCTCCATGAATTTTATAGGTGATTATGAC
This sequence comes from Viscum album, assembly GCA_963277665.1. Lineage (NCBI taxonomy): Eukaryota > Viridiplantae > Streptophyta > Magnoliopsida > Santalales > Viscaceae > Viscum > Viscum album. The sequence goes on along the minus strand of OY728130.1, from coordinate 1,187,283,321 downwards.
ATATTTTGAGTATATTCAATGTTTTTTTCTAAGTTATCTTTGGTGTGGATTTTATTTAAAATAAAAGAAATGAATATTGTCAAAATTGACACTATTGATATTTTATAAAAATAATATTTTATTAAATTATTTAAAAACCATAAAATATTTAAAAATTAAAAAGTGATAATTATGAGGTGTAAAATTTCATAAAATATCCATTTATGGTCAATTTAAACCATATAAGTAAATATTTATAACCATTAAATATTTAGGATGTTATTACCACAATTAAAATTAAATAGATTAAATAAGTATAAATCAAACTTATAAGGTTTAAATAAAATAAAAACATGTATAAATTTTATTCGTTGAGAGGATTTAGACCAATAATCATCTTATCTTTGAAATAATCCACTTTGGAGCCATTTTAATTTAAGAATTAATTTATATTATTTTAATAGTTTTGGTTTTTCCAAAGGTGCCCCTCCCCTCTCTTATAAAAGGGAACCTATCCTTATATTTTAATCACACCTATAAAGTCATTTTTCTCATCCAAAACTTAGCCATTTACTCTCACAACTTCCCTAAATTCATCCTAGAGGCTACACTTTGGGCAGAAAGCCATCCTAATGATGTCTTTAGTTCAAATTAAAAGGACATACTTGAAAAGGAGGTAATTGTTTTATCTCCTCTTTCAAAATTCTTTTCTTCTTCTACTTCCTCTTCTTATTTTGTATCCATACTAAGGTAATAAATTCAGTATCTTATATGTGATTATATGTTATTATAACTATGGGACGACCTCATACCTCTTTTTATCGATCCTACGAATAATAATATCACCATGTGTGCGTACGTATGACTTACCGTCTCCACATCGTAGTGTAAATTGTTATTCAACAATACATTATTTGTATGAGCATAATTACAAGTATAATGGATTTAAATAATGAATACAACTTCATAATTTTTTTTTATAATTAATATACCATCTAATTCCATATCATTTAACCATTAAGTGAATGACATCATCGCTCGTGCGTACGTATGACCTACCATCTCCATGATGTAATGCGATTTATTTTATAAGATCTTCATTAAAACATGATTATATAAATTAATGGAATTAATAAATATGATATGTATTATACTAATATCATTATGTAAATGATACAAATATAACCTAAGAAGTGGAACATGAACTTATCTAACAAAACTTTTATAGAACATAAAGCAGTTAATATCTGAATAACAAGTGACAATGAAATGTTACTAACAAATGAATGATAATATAATTGTATATGATATCATAAAAATTATTATGATTCTGTAATAAGTCAATAACATTATTTAAATCATTATATATGAGTTTCAGATACATACTAAGGATATCATTCCTAAGGTAAGGGATAATTTCACAATCTCATTATTATTTGATATTGTTTATATGTAAGAATTTACTATGGTATATTTATCATCCACATTTATGTTTCCTAAATATTTAATATTATTTTTATTCTTATAAAACTATTTAAAGTCAATTTTACCCATTGTTAAATTTTATTAAATGGTATGAAAGGAATTTGTTGGCATTTTTCGATACGAGTCACTTTTTTATTTTTCTAGAAAAAGTATGAGGAGAATGTTTTTTTAACTTATATGAAATGAATGAATTTTTATGTCTTAATAATGCCTAATTTCTATGAAGCTTCCTTTAAAATATTTCAATTTTATTTTCAAATATTTTTTTAAAAAAAATTCGAGGCATTTTGAGAAAAGAAAACATTTTTGAAGAAGAAAGGATATTTTTCTCAAGAATTAAACTCAAGTGTTTTATAAAAATTATTTTCCATCTAAAATGACGCTATTTAAATAGGGTTATGTTTTTATCCCTATTATTACTATGATTTTATTGTTTTGATTATGGAATGATATTTTATATGGATTATGGAATGATGATTAAGAAATCCATTTTATTTCTCAAGTTATGCTATGATGAGTGATTTATGTTTTTGTGGAACATGTAAGAATGATTTCATAATGAGATGGGTGGGACCTATATCTCTCTCCAATGCATTGGTTAAATATTTAAATATCATGAGATAGGTATGACTGGAAGTATATCTGGTTAAGTAATACAAGGCTGGAACGATAGGTAAATCCAGTCCAATAATGGACTTTGTCTGCTATGATGGTCTTGGAAATGAGCCTTGACTAATATGAAATGATTTTCTATACTTATGTGTATTAAAAAAAACTTCATGTATCATTAATTTACTTTTGGGATTATTTCCATTAATTATTATGAACTTTTATCCCATGACATGGTATCATGATCTTTCATATTCAGGATAATACTTTAAAATTTTATGTTCTTATGTCTTATGATTGTGATATGATTGATATTTCCATTGTTTACACTTAATGATAATTTGAGCTCACCCTTTCATATGTTTCATTTCCCAAGGTCATAAATAAGGGTATTAAGAAATATATTTCAAAAAGGATTCTAGTTATGAAGAAATAAGCAGGAGATAATGTAGATGTTTTATGAACCAGTTATTTATGTTTTCCAGTTTCTAAAGATGCTATACATATACGATCCTATCATGGGTTTATTATATGTTGTAATGAATATACTTAAATTTTAAATTAATACCAATGTATGTAAATTATGGGTCTTTATAGTTGTTATTATAGGAAAGGTATAGTTAACATTCGGAAACTTGGATGAGAAATCCTTAATAAGAACCCTAGGGATATATTTAAGTATAGGTTATAATCCTAGGGTTTTATAAATGTCCATGAATAACCTAGGATAAAACCTAAAGTGTTCTAAATTGAAATTTTATTCTTGATTATGTAGTTTTCCTACTATGATTATTGTTTCTCACACTACGATTCTTGGTTTTAGTTAATGGTTAGAACCTGAAGGAACCACGTTAATACTGAATGCGACAGGCAATGAAATGATTGCCCCCCCAGAGAAACCCAATTTCATGGGAGATGGAATGAAAAATATTGTATCCATGGTCACACAAATCTCTCAAGATATTAATCATGCATGACTTCCAAATGAGAAAATGATGGAGAAACATTCTATTGAGTCCTTCATGAGGCACCTTCCACCTTCATTCAGCGGGTCTTCTGATCCATTAGTGGTTGAATAATGGATTAGTACCACTGGAAATATATTTTCAATTCTACAATGTTATGAACATGATAAATTCATCTGAACGGTCTATCATTTGGAAGGTTAATCTAATCAATGGTGTAATCTTATCAAGAATACGATGCATAGAGATGAAATTGACTCTATGGAATAAGTTGAGTTCAATAACATACTTTTTAATAAGTAATTTCCTCATATTCTTCAATAAAATATGGAGAAGGATTCCCTTTAACTTAAGAAAATGGATGATGAATATATTGGCACCTATAAAGATAATTTTACCAGACTTTCAAGGTATGTTTCTAGAATTATTATCCAACCTGAGATTAAAATTGATAGATTATTTGGTGGATTAAAACCAAGTCTCTGAAGGGCATTATCCATGAAGGACTTTAATAGATATGAAGAAATTTTTCGATGTGATCTCAAGGATGAGACAGATATTAAAGTAACCCATTATACATATGTGTCTCATAAGAAGAGAAAAATGGAATTCAAAGGAAAATATAAAGACCACACTGAAAAAAAAGATGAGTTTTCCCTTATTATCAAAGTTTGTAAAGAAACATGGAGGAAATTGTATTAAAGGGACTAGTAGATGTTTTAAGTGTATAAAATATGGTCATTGATAAATTTAATGCCCAGGTGATGGGAAAAATATGTCTAATGATGCGAACAGAGAAAAGACTACACAGAATGCACCTCATACACTTCAATGCAACAGGTTCAAGGAAATGGGGGAATTATGCCAATCAATGACCTAATCCAAGGGATATTGATAATGATTAACATTAGTATACTCTTAATGAAAACTAAAATGGAAAGTCACATTCAACCACTCTTAGCGATATGGAGTATGATAATGAAGTGGTTAAAGGTACACTTACTATACACTCTAAATTATAAAATGTTTTATTTGATTCTAGATCCACCCACTCTTTTATTTTTGAAGAATTTTCTAATGTTATCACTGTATTTCCTCAACAATTAGATGTTGAATTAGCTATGACAACTCCTAATGGCACAATGATCGCATCAAAAGTTTATAATTCTTCTCTGGTTGAAGTTTGTGGAAAAGTTCTTCTTTAAAATATTCTAGTACTTCCTATAATGGAATTTGACATGATTCTTGGCATGGATTGGATTTCTATATATGGAGATCATATCAATTTCCAAGGAAGGGAATCCATATTTTACATTCCAGATCAATCTATGATCATCTATCGATGCAAAGATGAATATAACCTTCCAGTAGAAATTCATTCCATCTTATGAATATTGATTCCTATAAAGAAATTTTATTTATCTCAAATGGTTGGGGAGAAACTCATAATTAAGAATAGAACCATTTTATGGGAGTTTGATAATGTCCTTCCAGAGGAATTTCCAGGTCTTCCACCAAACTGTGAAGTTGAGAGTTTTCAATAGAAGTCATATTGGGTGCTATGCCTATTTTAAAGACACCTTATAGAATGGTCCCAATTGAGTTGAGGTAATTGAATAAGAAAATCCAAGATAATCTTGATTAGGGATTCATACACCCTAGTGCGTCACCTTGAGGAGCACCTTTTTTGTTTCTTAAGAAGAAATGTGGATCAATGAGACTCTTCATTGATTATCAAGAACTTAACAAGATCACTATCAAGAAAAAATATCATCTTCCCTGCATTGAAGACTTATTTGACCAACTATGTAGAGCCCAATACTTTTCCAAGACTGATCTTCATTCAGGATATCATCAATTAAGGGTCTAGAAGGAGGATATACCAAAGATGACACTCCGTACAAGGTATGGACACTATGAATTTATAGTGATGGATTTTGGTCTTAATAATTTCCCTACTATCTTCATGGATCTAATGAATAGAGTCTTTAGAGACTATATTGACCATTTTGTGGTAGTCTTTATAGAATATATTCTTGTCTATTCAAAGTGTAAGGAAGAACATTAATACCACTTGAGAATTATACTTAAGACTTTGAGAAAGGAGAATCTTTATGAAAATTTTACCAAGTTTAAATTTTAGCTTCATAAAGTTTCATTTTTTGTCACATAATCTCAAGAGAAGGTATATCTATGTATCCATCAAAAATAGATGTTTTTGAGAGCTGGCCAAGACCAAAAACGGTAACTGAGATATGAAGTTTTCTTGGTTTGACTGAATATTATCGATGTTTTGTGAAATATTTTCCATGATTATATAATCCACTCACCATGTTGACTCGAAAAGGAGTTAAGTTTGTATGTATGGAGGAATGTGAAGAGAATTTCAAAGAACTAAAAAGAAGGTTAGCCAGTGCAATAGTGCTCACACAGCCTTGTATTAGAGAAAGGTTTGTGATCTACAGTGATGCATCCAAGAAGGGCCTGGGATGCGTTCTCCTGAAAAATGATATGGTGATAGCTTATGCCTCATGGAAGTTGAAAATCCATGATCAAAATTACCCAACTCATTATTTGTATTTAGCTATGGTAATCTTTACATTAATGATATGGAGGCATTATATTTATAGTGAAAGGTGTGATATTTATACTGATCAGAAATTTTGAAGTATATCCTCACACAAAAGGAGATGAATATGCACCAAAGAATATGGGTGGAGTTTATTAAAGATCACGACTGTAGAAAACATTACCACCCTGGGAAAGGAAACAAGGTGGTAGATTCTCTAACTCGATAAGACCATGCTAGTCTATCGATGATGAGGATCACAAAAGATCCAATATTTATGGTTTTGAAAAGGATGGATCATGAAATTCTAAAGGAAGGGGAGAAGTATAATATTTTTAAAATTAATTTTCAACCATCTATACAATTGATGATTAAGGAGGCGCAGAAGAAATATATTGATCTATAAAAGAAGGTGAGAAATGTTCCTAAATTCAACCTTGATTGTGATAAAATAATAAGGTTCAGGAACTGGGTTTGTATTCCTCCCATACCAAAATTAAATAAGGATCTATTAGATGAAGCTTATAGTTCTTCATTCTCTATTCACCCTCGAAGCTCAATTATGTATAGGGACCTAAAAGAGTATTCTATTGGGATGGAATGAAAAGATATGTCATCAAATATGTCTCTCGATTCTTGGTTTGTCAGAAAGTTAAGGATAAGATGTATAAGTCTAAGTGGATGTTACAACCATTACCCATACCAGAACGAAAATGGGAAAATACTTTGTCATCAGACGTCCTAATACATCCAAATGAAATAATGCTAATTGGGTTATAGTTGTTAGACTTATGAAGTCGGCACACTTCATTACTATTAGATAGGATTTATCTCTTGATTATCTTGATGGGATATATGTAAAGGAAGTGGTAAGATTGCATGGAGTACCACTTTCCATTATATCTAATCGGGATCTGAGGTTTACCTTGATGTTCTAGAGAAGTCTTTAGCAAGATCTCAATACAGAGTTAAGTTTTAGCACTGCTTATCATCCTTAGACATACAATCAATCTGAGAGTACAATTAAAACTATGGAAGACATGTTGAGAGGTTTCTCTATGGATTTCAAAGGTTTTTGGGATCAACACCTACCTTTGGTGTAATTTTCTTACAACAATAGCTTTCATTATAGTATTCAGATGGATCAATATGAATCCCTATATAGAAATAAGTTTATAACTCCAACTTGGGGGGATGATGTTGGGAAAAGAAATCTATTTGGACCTGATCTTGTAGATGAAATAACAAAAAAGTTCAGATCTATTCAATAACACATAAGAGAATCTCATAGTCAACAAAAAGTTATACTGACAACCGAAGAAAAAACCTATAGTTTAAAGTGGGTTATAAGGTGTTTCTATGAATATCTCCTTAGAAGAGAGTTGTGGGATTTGGAGAGAAGGGAAATTTGATCCCTAGTTATATTGGCCCTTTTGAGATTCCGGATCATGTTGGGAAGGTATCTTACTAATTGGAACTTCCACCAAATCTCTCTCAAGTTCATGATGTGTTCAATGTATCTCTCTTAAGAAAAGTATATACCTAATCCTTCACATGTACTAAACTCAGAAGTCATACTGCTGAAGCAGAATCTTCCTTATGAAGAACAACCGATATAGATTCTCAATCCTAGCAAAAAAGTTCTACAAAACAAGACCACTCACATGGTTAATGTTTTATGGCAGAACCACCAATTTAACGAATCTACATAGTAACTTGAGTATATAATGAGGGAGAGTTATGCTCATCTATTTGTTTCTATGTGACTAATTTTGAAGGCGGAATTCAGATTATAGGGGGTAGAATGTAACATCCAGATGTTTTAATGAAATATTTTGTTTAAATATTTTTATTTTTCAGTAGCTTTATTTGCATGTAATCATGAGTTTAAATGAACCTCAAGACACCCTTTGTATAAAATTACTGGTATATCCCAATAGTTAGGTTAGCGAGAATAAGTATAACTAACTTATGAAAATGCATTGTGAATTCATTAGCTATCAATTATTTATGAAAAATATAAAGTAATTAGATATTTTAATTTTTGAGTGAATTACTATTGGTAATTAAATTAATGAGATATATATATGTTATATACTTAATAAAATATTTTTTATATCCATCTAATTAATATTTTAGTCATAGGGTATGAATAAACTCTACTTGATGTATAAAAATCTATTTTTTAAGGGTAATTTTACACCTTTGAATGGAGAATCCCTTTTAAATCAAGATTTTGACACATTAATAATTTTTATATGACAAAATATAAATTTTATTTTGTAGAGGGGTATAAAAATTTACTTTGGATGAATTTTTGATATTTTTCTGATAACTTTCAAGTTTTTGAATAATAGTAAAATACACTAAATTTTATGTGTAATCAAATTTCCTCATAGAAATAATTTATATGGTTAAATTATAATATTGAATGATTTGAAATTATAAATATAATATATTTTTATCATTCAATATAATTTACATAATTAGCATTAATGTTATATTGAATCAAGATATAAAAACAATTCAATCTTTTACAATGTTTTATCTTTTAGAAATCATTCTCTCTTTCCAACAATGTAATTAATTTTAATTTAATTACTGCAACTTTTGTATTTTAAATTTTCAAAAATGGATTCCATATTTGGAATAATTGGGTCCAAGTTATGTTAATAGGTTAGTTTTATTAATTTTACATTATAAATAGAAACTTTAGCAATTTTTTATTACTGTAGTTAAGAGTAAACTAGGTAATTAAAGGTAAAAATAATATTATAAAATTACCTTAACAACTGTAAATATTCTATTAGATGACTAAATTCAACCCTTATCATCTACAGTTCGAAATATAATCACTTAATGGCTACTTTCCTATGAATATGACATTAATTTTATTAAAATCAATGAATGTGAGAAAATGTCACACTCTCTTTTTATATAAGTATATTAATTCTAATATTGGGATAATCAGGAGATAACATAGACTATAGGTAGTCTATGAAAATATAAAATAATTAACTATGTCATATAAATTTATTTATAATTTTTATAAATTAAATAAATACCATTAAGGATGATATAATATGAATGCAAAAATTATTTTATTAATAGAAATATAAAATAAAATATTTTAAAAATATTAAAAGAAATATAATTTGAATTAATTATGGCTCTCCATGAATTTTATAGGTCATTATGAAATTTTGGGAGTATATTAAATGTTTTTTTGAAGTTATATTCTGATTTGATTTTATTTAAAATCAATGAAACGAATAGTGTCAAAATTGACACTATTGGTATTTTATAAAAATAACATTTTATTAAATTATTTAAAAACCATAAAAAATTTAAAAATTAAAAACTTATAATTATAAGGTCTCTAACGTCATAACATACATATTTATGTTCAATTGACACCATATAAGTAAATATTTATAACCATTAAATATTTAGAATTTTATTACCACAATTAAAATTAAATAGATTAAATAAGGATAAATCAAAATTATAAGGTTTAAAATAATTTAAAAACATGTCTAAAGTTTATTTTTTGAGAGTATTTAAAATAAAAATCATCTTATATTCTAAATAATCCACTTTGTAGCCATTTTAATTTAAAAATTAATTTATATTATTTTAATAGTTTTTGTTTTTCCAAATGTGCATCTCCTCTCTCTTATAAAAGGGCACCTCTCCTTATCTTTTAGTCACACTTCTAAAGATATTTTTCTCAGAAAAACCCTACCCATTTCCTATCCCAACTTACTTCAATTCATTCTATATGCTACACTTTGGGAATAAATTCATCCTAAAGAGGCCTTTTGTTCAAATCAAAAGAAGATACTCAAAAACAAGGTAATTGTTTTATCACCTCATTCAAAATTATTCTATTCTTCTACATCCTCTTCTTATATTTTTTCCATACAAAAGTAATATATAAAGTATCTTCTACATGATTTATGTTATTATAATTATGGTACAACCTTATACCTCCTTTTATCTATCCTACAAATAAAAATATCACCATGTGTGTGTACATACAACTTACCGTCTCCATGATGTTGTGCAATTCATTATTCCATAATACTTTATTTTTATGGGTATAATGATGAGTATAATGGATCTAAATAAAGAATATAACTTTATAATTATTATTTATAATTATTATACCATCCAATTCGATACCATTTAACTATTAAGTTAATTATATTGTCATTCGTGCGTACATACGACCTACTGTCTCCAAGATGCTATGTGATTCATTCTACATGATATCCATTAAATCATGATTATATACATGAATGAAATGAATAAATATGATATATATTATAATAATATAATTCTGTAAATGATACAACTATAACATAATAAGTGGAACATGAACTTATCCGGTAAAACTTCAATAATAACATAAAACAGTTAATATCCGAATAGCGAGTAAAAATAAAATGTTACTATTAAACGGATGATAATATAATCATATTTGATATCATAAAAATAATTATGATTTTTTAATAATTCAATAACATTATTTAAATCATTATAAAGAAGGTTCAGATACATATGAAGTATATCGGAACTATTTTCACAATCTGATTATTATTTGAGATTGTTTATACGTAAATATTTTTTGGGGTATATTTATCATCCACATACATGTTTCATAAATATGTAATATCATTTTTATTATTTTATAATTGTTTAAATTAAATTATACACATTGGTAAATTTTTATTAAATGGTATGAAAGGAATCTTTTAGCGTTTTTCGATATGAGGTACTTTTTGACTTTTTCGGCAAAAGTACGAGGAGAATGTTTTTTAACTTATACAATATGAACAGATTTTTATGTCTACATAATTCCTTATTTCCATGAATCTTACTTTACAATATTTCAAGTTTATTTTCAAATAAATTCCTTTATTTTAAAATTTAGCGGTATTTTGAGAAAAGAAAACTTTTTTGAAGAAGAAAGGATATCTTCCTCAAGAATTAAGTTCAAGTGTTTTATCCAAAAAAATCCATATAAGATAATGCTATTTAAATAGTTTTATTTTTATATCCCTATTATTACTATGATTTTATTTTTTTAATGATGGAATTATATTTTATATGGATTATAGAATGATATTTAATAATCCCATTTTATTTCTTAGGTTATGCTATGATGAATGATTTATGTTTTTGTGGAACAAGTAAGAATGATTTCATTATGAGATGGGTGGGACCTATATCTCCCTACAATGCATTGGGTAATGATTTATATCTCATGAAATAGACATGTCTATAATGACAAGTAAATCTGATTCAGTAATACAGGGCTGGAATGACAAGTAAACGTAGTACAGTAATGTACTTTGTCTGCTATGATGGTCTTGGAAATGAGCTTTGACTAATATGAAATAATTTTCTATACTTATGTGTATGCCAAAAAACTTTATGTCTTATGTTTTTACTTTTGGGATTATGTCCATTAATTCTTATGAACTTTTACCCCATGGCATGATATCACGATCTTTCATATGGAGGACAAGACTTTCAAATGTTATGTTCTTATGTATTATGATTATGATATTATTGATATTTCCCTTGTTTTACCTTATTGATCATTTGATATCACTCTTTCATATGTTTCTTTTCCCCAGGTCACGAAGGAGGGTATTAAGTAAGATATCTTAAAACATAGTCTAGTTATGAAGAAATACACAAGAGACAATGTAGATGTTTTATGAACCAGTTGTTTATGTTTCCCAGTTTCTAAAGACACTATATTTATATGGTATTATCATGGATTTATTAAGGTTGTAATGAATGTAATTTAATTTTGATGTAATATAAATGTATGTAAAGTATGATTCATTATATATAGAGTCTTTCAATATTTTTATGGGGAAACTCACTTCATCACCCATCATCACTACACCTAATTGGAAGTTTCCATTTGAACTTATTTTTGATGTAAGTGATGTTGTTGTATGACCAGTTTTAGGCCTGAGGAAAGACAAGATATTGTATATGGTGTACTATGCTAGCTGGTTTCCAAATTATGCTCAAGGAAAACACAACACAACTGATAAGGATTTATTAGCTATTGTGTTTTCCCATGAAAAATTTAGGCATTACTTAATTGGATCCAAAGTTATAGTTTTCATAGACTATTATTCTATCATATACTTTCTATCCATAAAAGAGACAAAACACATGATTATTAAGTGGATACTATTACTACAAGAATTTCATTTAGAAATTAAATCCAACCAAGGTGCTGAAAATTTCATGGTAGATCATTTGTCTAGACTTTCTAACATCATAAGTGATGATCCTAGGAAGATAAAATCAAATTTTCATAATGAAAAACTTCTCACTGTTTTGGTTAAAAAATCTTCTTGGTATGTAGATTTTGTGATTTTTTAGCTTTCGATGTCATTTATAAATATTTTAACTATGACCAAAAAACAAAATTCATTTATAAACTTATACACTACCTTTGGGATAACCCAATATTATTTAAAAGGTGTGATGATGTAATTATTCAGAGGTTTGTTCTTGAATAGGATATGTTAACCATTCTTCTAAGCTTTAACTCATCGCCTTGGGGTGGCCCTCATAGAGTAGAAATAATGACACATAAAGTCTTGAAAGCTGAATTTTATTGGCTATATTTGTTCAAGGATAATAAGAGTTTAGTTATTGGTTGTGATAAGTGTTAAAGGTTAGGGAATGTTAGAATGAAATAGGAGTTTCTTTAAAGAAGTATTTTGGAGGTTTAGATTTTTGATGTTTGGTATTTGTATTTTATGCAACCATTTCCATTATCTCAGGGTAACGAATACATATTAGTTGTTATAGATTATGTCTTGAAGTGGGTTGAAGAAGTGGTGCTCCCAACTTTTCAAGATAATAGTGTGACAAAATTAATTAATGAAAACATATTTTCAATATTCATAGTGCTAAAATATTTTATAACTGATAATGAAACACATTTTAAAAAATTTCAGTTCAAATATTTGATTGAAAAATATGGATTTCTTTACAAGACTGGATCTTCTTATCATTTATAGCCTTGTGTATAATTTGAAATTTAAAATAGGGAAACAAATTTTAGAGAAAACTATAACTAATTATAGAAAAGAATTTTCTTTAAATCTTGATGATGAATTATGGGATTACAAAATTGATTTCAACACCCCTGTAGGAATCTATCTATATAGGCTATTTTTGGGAAATATTTTCAGTTGACAATAGAGCTTTAACACAAGTGGTTTTAGGTAGTGAAGGCCCTGAACAATGATTTTATGTCTGATGAATAGAGGAGGCTCCTAGAACTAAATGAGTTGTATGATATTAAAATATAGTTCTAGGATAATGCTAGGATTTATAAGTAGATGACTAGGATTTTTCATGATTCCTTCATAAAAAATGGTTTTAATTCTGGAAAAATGGTTATTATTTATGATTCAAGAAGTATATTTTTTCTTTGAAATCTAAAATCTAGGTGGTCTAAACCTTTCACCATACTTTGAGTTCTAGTAAATGGATCAGTTGAGTTAATGGGAGATGATAATCCACATTTTATGGTGAATGTAAAAATAATCAAGAAATGATTTGAGGATAAACCTATTGATTTGGATGCTATATATTTCCATTATGACTAAGAAATCATTCAGTCTATCTGGGGACATTAAATTTATTGCTACATAGGAGATGACCCATGGGTTTTCTATTGTTTTTTTGGTGTTGAATAATAATAAATTTGACTATGATTATACCATGGATTCACTTGTTCTCTTCTGTTTTAGGGAATATTTTCAATGCTTATAAGTACTTCATGTGTAAAATTTTTAAACTCTTTGAAATGAATTTCATGTATTTTCTTTGATTAGAGGAACTTCTAGTTGGATCCACCAGGATTAAACTTCCCTAACTCTAATCTAGAGTTTAATTTTGTTTTAAATTTCAAATTCTAGAAATATATGTTATATTATTCATTTTTAAGAGTTGAAATTTTGTTCTACTATAGAATTTATTAAAATGTAGAGAATGTGAAGTGTCTTTTGGTGAGAATATACTATTAAAGCTTTATTACAGGGAAGTTAAAATTAAAAATTTTCTTTTTTTTCTAATATTTTTTTAAAAATTCTATTGATTGCTACATGAGCTGTTTTAATTGATTGTAGAGTTCTTATTTAACTGATTTTACATGTTGATGTTTTTGTGTGTAAAACAAGTTCATCATCTCTACTATTTAAAAAAATTTCAATGTTGAGTTTCTTTCTTAGCATGATTATCTTCATGGAATAATGATTATCTTTTTGAAATGAAATTTTTTAGAATGAAACCTTTCTAAAAATATATGATATTGTGATAGAATTGAAACAATAACCACTAGGTATTACTTTACATGTTTGGAATTATTTGATGTGGTAGAATAATCATTGGTATTTATTGTGACCCTTAAAAATAAAAAATTACTACTGAATTGAAAATCTTTTTGAACTTTAAAAGTCTTAATGGTTTTTCCACCTTGTGTTCCTGAATGGGGAAATTTTTGGGTATTAAGTGTGGGGGGGAATCTTTAATGTGCTAATCTATAATTAATTGATCACCCATCAATAACCCTTAATTTCTTTGAAATTGTATGTTTTTTAGCATCACTTAAAAATGTTCACTGGTTGAATTTTTTTCTAAAATTTTAAGGTTTTGATGCAACATTGAGTAGGTTAATATTTAATACCTCTTTTATTTAATTAGGTGAATATTTTTCTCTTTTCGTCTTGGAAAATGGATTTTTGGTAAAATTTTGGGAAAATTATTTATGATTTTTATTTTCTTTGAACCTTATAATTTTAATTTAACTCTTAAGATATATATCTAAATTTATAATGAAATGAAAATCCTAATCTGATTTGAGCTATAAATTCTATATTCCTTCATCACTTATTCTTTAATCTAATTGATGATTTATTTTTTCTATTTTTAATCATAAAATCTTCTCATCCAATTAGAGTATCTATTTATCATGCCTTTTAATTATGTGTGTTGGATCACCTAGAGTTAGAGAAGTTTTGAATTTCAACTTGATGTAATTTGGTGTTTGTTAAATTCTCTTTAAATTTTTTAATTTAAATATATTTTTTAAAACAATAATTGATTTTGAAATGAAGAACTTTAATTTTAAGGGGAATTCTACTTTTCCACTTAAGAGAATCCATTAAGTAAAATCACTTTGAAAATCCATTTTTAGTGGTATTTGAACTTTTAATCATTGAGATTTATTTTCTACTATTTAAATTTACCAAGTAGTTTCTTCAGGAGAAACAATGCTTTAGTGTAGGGGAATTTGATGTTTCCTTTATTCATTTTATTTCCCCATATCCTTATTGGGTGTTTTAATATGCATTTATTACTAAAATGAATTTAATTTAGTTAATTATAAATTTATTGTAACAACCTAATACATTAAAATATTTTCATGTTAAAATAAATATTATTTTTTCTCTTTTTATATGCAACAATATGTTAAGATTATGCTACACACAACACTAAATTATCTTGTGTTACACATAAGACTGAGTTTTCTGTCTTTTAATAGAGAGCCTATTTTAAAACTAAATATTGAATTTTTTTTTGAATTTTATTTTAAAAAATAAAAATAATTCTTTAATTTAGAATGTGGAAATTATCTTAGAGTTAATTTTTGTAATTTTTATGAGAAACATCATTTTTTGATGAATTGTAAAAACTATGACAATTGAGTTAAAACTGTCTTTTCGTATAAATAATTATTAGTGTTAAATTATATTTTAAATTTATTTTTAAAGTAAAAAAAGATTAATTATTCATATATTAACACAATTTAGGTCATTGGAATCATTTTTTAATTAAATTATATATAAAATCTTATTTAACTTTTAAATGTTTCTACTTTAAAAACCTATTTTCTCACCACGTGTGCAAGATTAAAATTCATATTAATTTTCCTAATTCTATGACTTGAATTTTGAAAAACTTAAATACATGGTTGTAATAAGTACAATATTTTTTGTTGAATAATATCAACTTAATTTTTTACCAAAAATATTGGTGGAAGTGATTAAAATTAATTACAGTGATTGAGGTAAGATTAATATTAATAAGGGACTAAACCATAATCTTATAGACCAAAATGTCTTGGAAAATTGTAAAAAATACATTTTATGCCAATAATTATACCATATACCCACTTGGATCTAATTTTATAGGTTATTGGGATATTATTAAATGGAATTTCTCTATATAAAAAGCTAAGGAAAAAGAAAAAAAATGAACTTTCTTTTCCTTTAACATATATTAAACTTTGAGATATGTAACATCATATTTTAAGTTATACATATTATATTTAAATTAAAATAGTGGTATATTTATCATAGTAATTTATCAATAATTTTTAGATATGGTTTAGTTACTTAAAATACTTAAGAAATGCCAACGTAGTGATTATTTAGTTAATAATTAACTAAAATAAATGATACTATAAAAATTAAAAGTAAAATATATTGATTTAATTATTATCTTTAAATATATTTTTTTGGATGAATATATCATGTTACATAGTTATAAACTTAATATATTTGAATTCCAATATTTTCTTGATATTTTAAAATTAAAATTAAATAAATAATGTCAAAATTGACATTAATGTTATTTTAAAATAATGATATTTTATTAAATGATTTAAAATTAATAAAAAGAATATATTCTTAAACGTGATTTTTAAGTGTTAAAAATTTCTAAATAATTTCTATTAATGGATCAATTATTATTTTGGCTCGTCTATTGTAAAAACATTGCTAACATGGTTCGGGTTTAAGCAGTATTTTAGTGCGTCACATGTGTTTGTTTTAAAATTAATTTCCAAAACACATGAGTTTTTTATTTTATGAATTATATATCATATTAATAATTAAATTTATCTATATTTTGTAATAAGTATCACTTTATTTTAGTATTAATGGTTAAATTACATAGGTCAAAAAACTAGAGTCTTTAATAAAAACTAAAAGAATAAAATTTTGGAATATTAGAAGTTAATTAACCAAATTATTAAAATGCACATAATTTTTTGTGGTGTATGTTTTCCAATACCATTATTCCATTTTAATCCATCATTTTTTCATTTTTTAGGCATGTTAGGTATGGTATACCTCCAATTAATGAATACCTTTTGGTATTTACAAGAGTGTCATTCCCCTCCATTATAAAAAGGCAAGCACTCTACCACTTAATCACACCCAACAAGCCACTTTGGATCCTCCAAAATCATCCAAAATTGTATAACAACATCTATAACCTCTACCTATAATCCTAAATTTAGGAATAAATCCATCCAAGGAATCATTTGGTTACAAACCAAAAGGAGTTATTTGATTAAGAGGTAACAAACTTCCTTAAGATTTCTAGTTTTATTTACATTATCCAATCCATGAAATATTATTATTTCATGATTGTATAGAAACACTAGTATCCTAAATATACTAGTATTTTTTTATTATAATTTTTTTACCTACACTTACATGCACTTTCATCTAATGGGTAATGAACATACTATTTTTGTGTACGGAGAACTACTGCCTCACAGAACATTAGTTATTAATTTTTCCCTTACCACCTATCATGGTGGCCATTGTGATGTACCATATATTTATATATGATATATATGATATTTATTATTTATTTATACTTCTTTAATAATTTTATAAAACAAACCTTTCAAACTTACCATTTTTCGTTAATACGATAACATCGTTTGAGGAAGTGTGGACTACCGCCCCTTAAAGCGACGTGATTCATTCAAACTATACATGAAACCTATTAAGGATGATTTTAATAAAATTATGTAACATATATAACATAGATGTGATACTGTAATTATAATATACATATTTTTCATTTATTTTTCATTCTTTTAATAAGAAAAATAAACGAAAGTAACGTTCATGCGTACGTACGACCTACCGTCTCAATGAATGGTGCATTTCATTTATAATATACAAATATTATGACTAATATAAATACATATATACTAAATATATATGATAATTAATCCATGGTTTACATTATATATATTATTAAATCGTTATCTAATTAATTGGAACAATAAATCACAAGTCAAAACATACTTGATAAAAATTGGCAATTAACACCTAAAATAGTTAAAATAATGAAACAGTGATAGTAAACATGTAATAAAATATTGTAAGAAGTTATTATATGATATTATAATAATTATTATGGTAATGGTATAAGTTAGTAACATATTTTAAACCATTTTACCATAGGATAATGACCACACAACAAAATAAAGGTTAAGGTAATAGATTTCATCTCAATTTACATTCCACTGAGACTTATTTGTTTTTATACACTAACTCACTTTTATATGGTATATATACTACCATTTGTCACATAATATCATGAATATATTTACTATTATGATATTATAAGTTTCATTTAATGTCATAACTTCATTGGGATTATGATTTAAATGTTTCAAAGTGGTATGTGACACTTTGGGATGTTTAAAGATTATTCTCCTAAATGATGTTCTTAATGATTAACCTTGAAATATCACTTCCTTTTGGCATAATTAACCGTATCTTGAAAAATCACTTTGTTTTAATCATTATTCATTTTAAATTTACTTGAATATCCACATTCTCATACAATGGATATTAATATTTCCTAAACAGTATACCAATTTTCATACGACCTTCATTTTTTATTGATTTTGATAATCCACCTTTCAAGGGGTGAGGTGGAACCCTTACAAGTCTTGTAGGCATAAGTATTATATGGCCCGTAGGCCTTAGAGGAATTAATTTTCCCGTAGGCTTCAAACATTACATACAACCCAGACTAACTACTTGGAACTGTTCCTCCCCATCATATTCATTGTGAAATCAGCTCTCCACCTTTGCATGGATGTTCGGCTAGGCATTCCCGTGCATGCACAGGCTTGTCCCAATGACAGGTGTCATACCCTCTCATTCTTGCAATCTGTTTATCTTCTGCTGTGGTGAAAGCTCCTTGCTCATCCTCCTTGTAGATATTGTTCCTCGTAAGTCGTCTGGTTTGCATCTGCACTTAAGGTGTCCTGAAGGCCTTGAGGTGGCCCGAAGGCCTTACTGACCCGAAGGCCTGGGTGGCCCGAAGGCCTTAAAGGACTCGGGGACCAAATCGGTGGCCCAAAGGCCTAAACGGGGGAATATTCCTGACTGCTACAGTTCTAAACAGTATCTACTACAGCTCCCACTACAGTACCTGCTACAGTATCTGCTATAGTACTGCAATGCTGCTACAGTAACCCAGAAATGATGTCTCCACCTGGATTTGATCTCGGGTCTCCTGGATGCACTTATAGAGTCCTTACCAACCGGGCTAAGTCTCATGTGATAAAAAACCTGGAATGACATGTGTTATCATTTATCTAACTTTCCATTTTAATTTATTTATGTTGATTCATTATTTATTCTTCTTTACTTACCCTTACTGAGTATTTGAGCTCACCCTTATTATGGGTTCTTTCCCCAAGTTATGAAGAAGAAAACATGTAATATTCTTTCAAGGACACAATTTATTTCATTTTATTATGTATCATGTTCTATTTTATATTTCCCAATGTATTATGGATATCATGTATGTAGTTTGGCTTTCCAAAAATGCTAAACTGATCAGTCCTATGAGATTTGATTCCTTGTAATAATACCATTGTAATAAGATAATACACCGACTTCGGGCTTCTGGGGTTGGGGCATTACAGTTGGTATCAAAGGAAGTTTAGCAGCAATGATAAAGACTAGATTTATAAAACTTAGATTAGGGATAACAACCCTGTATAGACATTGAGGATAATTATAGAATAAAATCCTAAAATTTTGGTAAGGTAGAGATTATTTCAGTATTCGTAGAAATACATCCCTATCTAGATACTACAAGTTGATGTGGTTCTGGCACCGGTGTACCAAGGAGTAATAACTCTGAAAAGGTGCTCTAGGAATAACTCGGGGTAACCTGGTACATGATAATGATCCTTACTACGCACCTATTTTGACACTCCCAAGGGATATATTTAGAATAATTCACATTTTCCTTTACGAACCATCATGATGGATTTAAGTAGATGATGTCTATGAATAGAATAGGATAAACCTAAGATTTCATATTTTAGAGAATTATGAGCCATAATTTGTGAATCCTATAAGTGATTTTAATAATTATTTTATTTTCTATTTTGATAAGTGTTTCTTAAACTATGCTTTCTCATTTTTTTTCAATAGAGGGAACCAGAAGGAGTTGGGCCGATGTTGAAAGAAATGGACAGTTTTCTAATGACTAATTAAATGAAATGATCACTAGAGTGAAGGATATTGTGATCTTTCTTAATTAGATTTCATAGAACATGATTAACAATTTATACCTCAACTAAATATCAGGATCACCAAGGAAGAGAAGGAATGAATTCACTAAGAGTTTGGGTAATGAAGATCATAGAGGAAAGCAGATTTAGTTTCCTATGTGTCAAGAATGTAGAAATAATCACCCAAGTGAATATAAGGCCCCAGCATTAAACCTTACTTAAAATTGAATTAAATGAATAATTCACATTGACGATCTTTTCAGGTTTAGAGTTTTAGAGAATTAGGACATAACTATTACATCTCAAAAGATTACAAAGTAGTCTCTTCTACTAAATTTCCATAAAAAACTCTTAAAAAGAAACATGTCTAGTTTCATGTTTTAGGTAGCATGACTTTCCCTTGATCCCATCCTTGACCATATTCCACGCTAAGTCCTGTGAAAAACATTTCAAAAACTTGGGATGAGCATAAAACTCAGTAAGGGATACACAAAGAATAAAAACTGTTAGTTTATCAAAACAAATAGTAAACCATGTATACTTTATCAAGGTAATACTTTTCACCTTTATGAAGTAGTAAAAACTCTTCACTGAATAAAATATCATTACTTACCTTTTTGTAACCAAAGTATTACCATAAAACCCATATAAAGAACACATAACATATATAAAGGTAACTTGGGACATAAACATACTTAAGTGGAATAACCATACGGTCGACTTCCACACATATCACTTAATGGAATAGCCATATGGCCAATTTCTATACATACTTAATGGAATATCCATACGGCCGACTTCCATACCCAATGCATTGGAGGTTATAACGTAACCACCCGTCCTGGTATTCACGGCACCACCCGTCATATGGTTTATAACGTAACCACTCGTTAAAATGTCCAAGTACCAATATAAAATCATAAAACATAAAACCAATATAAAGGAATGATAACATTTCCACATTTCAATCACAATATAATAGAATCCTTTATCAAAACCATTTTCAATACCAAAATACATAAAAGAGTATATGGTATTTATTTCATTTTAAAAACATATCGGCTTGTTGAGGAAGCCAAAGACCAAATAATACTCGCGGCGGCGGAAAAGGTCATTGTAACCGCGTATGTTAAAAAAACATTCCTTTTTGTCGTTTAGTAAAACGCTTCATAGAAAAAGATTCTTTTTGTATAAAAGTAAAAGTCAAAGTCATTTATACACCGTATAAAAGAAAGTTGTGTATAAAACGAAATATGTCTCAATGAAAGGAGATTGAGACGAAGTCCCTTACAAAGACGGTATCCTTGGTTTAAGGATAAATCAATTACATAATTATGTGTGACAAATGAATACACCAAATATAAGTGGATATTAAGTGTAAAATAATCAAAGGTCATTCACACATATTCAAAGGATTACATATTCAATAACAACATGTTGAACCCAAAGAAATCGAAATTGGGTTAAGAAGTTCCCTTGACAGCCTAACGGCGTCACATCAAAATGAGTTGATGAGAGATAAAAAAAAGGGTATCTCATCACTTGGACATAAAATTTACATCAATAAGGATATATGAGAACATATCCCAACATAACAATATGTAAATTAAAAGACCCAACAAAAGAAGTCTTTTAAAAAAAGGAGGTTGAAAGGTTCCCTTACCGACTTGGGTAACTTTTGAAAAGTACACCCCATTGAAGAAGTGTCATACAATGAATATGTAAATACCCATAAATGGAATTATATTACAATAGGATTGTAATAGTGGGCAGTAAATAAACCACTCAATGGAAATTGTGGCAAATGTAGCATAAATCTCACGGGAATAAAAGTGAGATGAAAAATCTCTTACGAAAACTCGGTAGCCTAACGGCGCCACATAAAACTTCCGAAATGGATTGATGAGAGAGAATAGGGTCTCTCATCACATGAACATAAAAATTACAGTAGGAGTAATATAAAAGAACATCCCAATCATAATAAATATGAGCTTAAAAGAGTGTACTTAAAAAGAAAGAGAGTTGTAGGATCCCTTACCTCGGGTCCGACTTGACTCGATCGTTCTTTAATCTCCTGAATAATAAACTTGAGTTAATTTATACTTCCTTAAGAACCTTTTTCAAGTTCATTATTCCTTTTATATCACTTATTACCATGTTATAAACACTATTTAATCATTTAAGTTAATCATGTTTGTTTTGTCGATATTTGGTTCTTAAGTCGAAAGTGGACTTCTTACAATTACATGTTGTTCGTGTGGTCAAAGGTTCTTTATATCCAGAATGACATTCCTGATTTGGATATCATATATATCATATATATCCAGCATATACATGTATTTATAATATTACATAATCATTTAGAGGTAAGAAATGAAATGCCCCATTCATGGAGACGGTAAGTCGTACGTACGCATGAACGGTACTTTCATTTCTTTCTCATATTAATGGAATTAAAATTAAATGAGAGGTATGTATATTTTAATTCCAGAATTATATTCATCATTTAGATGTATCATTCATTATATATATCCATTATATACATATACTTTTAATAGTACATTACATTTGGGGATAAGAAATGAAATGCACCGTTCGTGGAGACGGTAAGTCGTACGTACGCATGAACGCTACTTTCATTTCTATCTCATACTTTAATGGAAAGAAATAATAATGATATAGAGGTATATAATAATTCCAGTATAACATCATATATAATAACATTAAATCCATCCCTTATACGTCCCACGTATGGCATTAACGAATCACATCACTTTGAGGGGGCGGTAGTCCGCACTTCCTAAAATGAAGATATCGCGTATACCCATAATGGAAGCCATAAAGGTAAGGCACAAATGAAAAATACAGAAGTATAAGTAAAACATAAACATATTATATATCATATATAAAAATAGTGACATCATAATGGCCACCTTTGAAGGTGTTAAATGAGTATTGAACAATCATCGTTTCGGGAGGCAGAATTTCGCCATCCACGGAAACCGTATGTTATTTAACCATTTGATGTAGTTGTGTGAGAGTGTAGCTCGAATAAATCTTATAAAAACATCCTAGTATATTGAAGATACTGGTGTTGTTACAAAAGAAATAAATAAAAAGAGTTTAGGGGGTTGGAGAAGCAAAATAAAACAAATGAACATGAGAGAATGAATTACCTTTAAAAGTGTAACTCTTTTTGATTTGAGCCTAAAGGCTTCCTTTGAAAGGATTATGCCCAAAGAGAATCCTCTAGGATGAGGAGAGGGATGTGGAGAGAGTAAATGGGCAGGGGTTGGCCGAGCCAAAGGCTTGAGGAGTGTGTGAAATGAGGTAGAGGTGGGGGCCTTTTATAAGAGGAGAGGAGGGGCACTTTTGGAAAGTAAGAAATATTACTTTATTTGAAAATGTGTTTCGGTTTTAAAAGGTCCCAAATTGATATAATTCGTGGATAAGGTGATAAGGGTTCTAAATACACCCATCCAATAAGTTTTGGACATTTGTAGTTCATATATTTTACATTATCTTTCCATTTTATTTAAATCGTCAAATAATGATGTCATCGCTGCATCATTATTATGTCATAAATAATTTATTTTATTTAATGTCTAAAAATTATAAAAAAAATCACTATGATGTAGGAAATCTTTTTATCTTTCCAATGACTATTTATAATCAAAATTTTGACTTGTGTAACCCCACTTAAAAACAGTTTTAGTAAAACAACTCATGTTTGTGTCAATTTAATTTTAACATTAAATAAAAATATATTATTGTCATTTTCCAACTAAAGTGGCTCCATGGGGTCCCCAAGTTGGCCCATGGCTTGTCTTGGTCGGTCATGAATCACCCAATAGGTGTAGGACAAGTTTCATGGTGTTTTCACATTCTTATAATATCATTTTTACCTTAAATGACACTAATTACCTCTAATCGCGATTAATGAAAAAAAGTTACTATTCACCAAAAAATTATTTTTATCCCATTGAACCACATTTTACTTCTTAATGACAACCATGTATGTCGGATTTTTGAAATTCAAAACACATAAGTGGTAAAATTTTATTTAAACAAAAAAAATCAGCTTTTATAAGTACCACTTAGTGGTTTCACTATTCGTCAAAAATTGAAGTTTTTCAGAAAAATCCCAAAAATTCACCCTAAGCTATATGTGATATTCCGAATTCAAAAATGAAGTCCGTTTTACAAAATTCATAACATATTAGTCACATTAATTAATTTAATAATTAATTCCCGCTGTCAGAGCAAATAGCGTGTTTTTATAAAACAATAAGTATCAAAAGATTGACACTAGTTTAAGTCTGATTTCAAAGTGAAATTAATTCCAACGACCACTATTGGATTTAATGGTAAAAATATTTTCTAATTTCACTTTAAAACCAATTCAAAATATTATCTAATCATATAAATAAATTAGATTAAAAAGAGGTTTTGAATTAAAACACAACATTCTACACTATTCATTAAAAAATGAACTTTATCGGAAAAATACCAAAAAATTACAAAGTAAAATTTGATGTCCCGATTCTTAATAAGAGTTTTATTTGGTCCAAAAAATGTATAAGAGTGATCAAAACTATATTTAATGACAGTTCTCCATTAAAAGGCGATAAGTGAACCTTTAGTGAAAACTAGGGCATATACACCTAAAATTTAATTCTTTCCGTATTTTAAGCCTTTAGCTTTTATTGGATAAATGTAAAAACATTAAAAAACATATATAATCATATTTTAGTTATTTCTATCCATTCCCGCCAATACAACGGCTACATGTTAACTACCATTTGAAATAATATTATTTTATTATTAGAGTGCAACGTAAGATTCCCAAGAAACTCGTTGTTGCGTGTTGGGTACGCCATCGAGCATAGCGTCCCCTTTTAAAGTCATATTAATATTTTATTCACAAATATGGATAAATATGAAAATTTTATATTCTTTATTTACCTGGGGTGTTACATCCTTCCCCCCTTTTGGGAATTGCGTCCTCGCAATTTTAAAATTGGGCTTGGAAACATCCTTGAAAGTCCCACATCGGAACAAGGATCGGTAAAACAATCACTTTAAAATAAAGAAAGATAAGTACAAAGGTCACCCGAGTTAACTCATACTAGGATTCCAAGTATGAAAACATGGACATGGAGGAGAAAACATAGGGTCATGTTCTGATGGAGAGTGATAGAAAACATGTTTAGGAGAAAGTTAACCATGAGAGAATCACAAACTTGTGATGGGTTAAACGGTATTCGATTCCCCAGTAGGAAAAGTTAATAGACAACATTTTTGTTTTAAGTTGCTTTTTATTGAGGAATTTATTCATAAGGAAACATAATAACTTATCATGTTGACTCTCAACTTTTATTAGATTCCTTACACAAACTCATATTTTCTCCAAAAGGCGAGTATTTAGGAAGACTTGTTCAAATTAAGAGTACTATAATCAACTTCTAGAGAATCACCTAATCCACAAAAGAGAACTATATACTTCCCATATCTTTAGACCTTAACCATAAGCAAAACCAAAATGGTTAGTACAAGGTCAGATAATCCAGAAAAGGATAACCCTTTATAAAAAGAAAATCTATTCTTAATCTCCAAAATTTGTCCAACAAAATCCAAAGTTCAACGAGGACCATCCGATGAACAAATTTGTCCATAAAAATTCCTCAAAGTAAACCAATCTAAGATTGAAACCCAAACATTTTAAGGATTTAGTCACATAGTCTTCCAAGTTAAATCGTAACATTTATCTCCAAACAACATCAGTTGCTCCTAAAGTCCCGTATTGAAAAGTAATTAACCTAATCACATATCCTCCATGATAGGTTAATCATTTTCATAAATAACCCAAAATCATCTTACTCTTAATTCATAAAATCATATAACCAGAAAGAATCAGTCAAACTAACCAGGGACTTCACGTAGTCCAGTGGTAGGCGATAAATACCAGTCGCACTTTGGTTGTGGGTTCGATTCCCGCAGCTTTGTCCGACGCGACGGGTTGTCACACGGTCTGCGTGTTGTCCTTTTTTCAAAACTATATAATTCTTAAATCATTCCCCAAAAAGGGATAAAATCATCAAAAATAACCATAACATAATTTATCCTCAATTTTATCTCATGCCTTTCACTTCAATCATAACATATATTAACCCATAATTGCCTCAAAAGTTAGGATCGTATAAACCCAAATGGTTCTTTATAACTATGTCCACAAAAGAAGAGATAACTATTCATTGAATAAAATTTCATATATTAAACATCAGGGTTACACATAATATAAAAATTCCTCTAATGTAACCCCATCATCAAAAGAGACTTAATACTCTTAAGAATTTCACTATAACTCTTGAAGCTCTTATATGTTGAGATCTTACTTATTCAACATTCTTCATGATCCATTAACCTATCCTTTCCAACTTATTCCGAAATACCTCTTTCCTACAAACAAAATCATGAATCATATCCTAAGATTCCAAAATAGGAAAACAATAGTCATGAAATAATACATACCTTTGATTGGTCATTGTCAGTTTCTTCATCCTCAATCGGAATGGCATTAGGTAGTGGTAAACAAACATTTGTACGCTCTTGGTGACCCCATTCACGAAACTTCTTCATAGGACATGTGTTTGCATAATGACCATGCACACCACATTTAAAACATTCAATTGATCCCTCAGAAAGAACTTCTTTCCCTTTCCTCGAGTCAACTGGATGCTTCCTTTTTCCATGGAAGGTTTTTGCTTTATGACCTTCATTTCCACATCTATAGCATATTTCTGTCCCTTTGAAACATTTTCCTAGGTGTTTCTTTCCACATCTTTGACACATAGGTTTTTGAACACACTTACCTTTATGATTATTACCTGTAGTTACGTAGGGATTTGTTTCTCGCATATATGATGCCTTATAGAAATCACCAAGGTTTAGGTGGTCAATCATAACTCCAGATAGTTGGTTGAGGATAAACACAAGAGTTCTCATTACATCTCCCATATCATTTAGTTTCTCGCTTAGAAAACTGTCACAGTTTCCTTCACATCCACCGTTACCTTGGTGCCTGCTAGATCCATTCATTTACTAAAACCAAAAAGGGTCAGTGTGAGTATAACAACAAAACCATCATGTACTAATGAGTAAGATAAACACTAAGATATACTTACTCATTCACTTTATCTAAAACTAGGACTCTTTCTGAAATCCTAACCATTATGGTAATGTCACTTATGCTTAAAGAATACCCTAACCTCTAAAGTTATCTAAACCGACCTTTGATACCAACTATAAGGCCCCAGCCTTAAACCTTACTTAAATTGAATTAAATGAATAATTCACATTGAGGATCTTTTCAGGTTTAGAGTTTTAGATAATTAGGACATAACTATTACATCTCAAAAGATTACAAAGTAGTCTCTTCTACTAAATTTCCATAAAAAAAACTCTTAAAAAGAAACATGTCTAGTTTCATGTTTTAGGTAGCATGACTTTCCCTTGATCACATCCTTGACCCTATTCCACGCTAAGTCCTGTGAAAAACATTTCAAAAACTTGGGATGAGCATAAAACTCAGTAAGGGATACACAAAGAATAAAAACTGTTAGTTTATCAAAACAAATAGTAAACCATGTATACTTTATCAAGGTAATACTTTTCACCTTTATGAAGTAGTAAAAACTCTTCACTAAATAAAATATCATTCCTTACCTTTTTTTAACCAAAGTATTACCATAAAACCCATATAAAGAACACATAACATATATAAAGGTAACTTGGGACATAAACATACTTAAGTGGAATAACCATACGGTCGACTTCCACACATATCACTTAATGGAATAGTCATACGGCCAATTTCCATACATACTTAATGGAATAGCCATACGGCCGACTTCCATACCCAATGCATTGGAGGTTATAACGTAACCAACCATCCTGGTATTCACGGCACCACCCGTCATATGGTTTATAACATAACCACCCGTTAAAATGTCCAAGTACCAATATAAAATCATAAAACATAAAACCAATATAAAGGAATGATAACATTTCCACATTTCAATCACAATATAATAGAATCCTTTATCAAAACCATTTTCAATACCAAAA
Source organism: Viscum album (assembly GCA_963277665.1). Classification (NCBI taxonomy): domain Eukaryota; kingdom Viridiplantae; phylum Streptophyta; class Magnoliopsida; order Santalales; family Viscaceae; genus Viscum; species Viscum album. The sequence continues at coordinate 1,187,255,192 of OY728130.1, read as the reverse complement.
TACATAAAAGAGTATATGGTATTTATTTCATTTTAAAAACATATCGGCTTGTTGAGGAAGTCAAAGACCAAATAATACTCGCAGCGGCGGAAAATGTCGTTGTCACCGCGTATGTTAAAAAAACATTCTTTTTTGTCGTTTAGTAAAACGCTTCATAGAAAAAGATTCCTTTTGTATAAAAGTAAAAGTCAAATGGGTTTATACACCGTATAAAATAAAGTTGTGTATAAAACGAAATATGCCTCAATGAAAGGAGATTGAGACGAAGTCCCTTACAAAGACGGTATCCTTGGTTTAAAGATAAATCAATTACATAATTATGTGTGACAAATGAATACACCAAATATAAGTGGATATTAAGTGTAAAATAATCAAAGGTCATTCACACATATTCAAAGGATTACATATTCAATAACAACATGTTGAACCCAAAGAAATCGAAATTGGGTTAAGAAGTTCCCTTGACAGCCTAACGGCGTCACATCAAAATGAGTTGATGAGAGATAAAAAAAAGGGTATCTCATCACTTGGACATAAAATTTACATCAATAAGGATATATGAGAACATATCCCAACATAACAATATGTAAATTAAAAGACCCAACAAAAGAAGTCTTTTAAAAAAAGGAGGGTGAAAGGTTCCCTTACCGACTTGGGTAACTTTTGAAAAGTACACCCCATTGAAGAAGTGTCATACAATGAATATGTAAATACCCATAAATGGAATTATATTACAATAGGATTGTAATAGTGGGCAGTACATAAACCACTCAATGGAAATTGTGGCAAATGTAGCATAAATCTCACGGGAATAAAAGTGAGATGAAAAATCTCTTACGAAAACTCGGTAGCCTAACGGCGCCACATAAAACTTCCGAAATGGATTGATGAGAGAGAATAGGGTCTCTCATCACATGAACATAAAAATTACAGTAGGATTAATATAAAAGAACATCCCAATCATAAGAAATATGAGCTTAAAAGAAATGACATAAAAGAGTGTACTTAAAAAGAAAGAGAGTTGTAGGATCCCTTACCTCGGGTCCGACTTGACTCGATCGTTCTTTAATCCCCTGAATAATAAAATTGAGTTAATTTATACTTCCTTAAAAACCTTTTTCAAGTTCATTATTCCTTTTATATCACTTATTACCATGTTATAAACATTATTTAATCATTTAAGTTAATCATGTTTGTTTTGTCGATATTTGGTTCTTAAGTCGAAAGTGGACTTCTTACAATTACATGTTGTTCGTGTGGTCAAAGGTTCTTTATATCCAGAATGACATTCCTGATTTGGATATCATATATATCATATATATCAAGCATATACATGTATTTATAATATTACATAATCATTTAGAGGTAAGAAATGAAATGCACCGTTCATGGAGACGGTAAGCCGTACGTACGCATGAACGGTACTTTCATTTCTTTCTCATATTAATGGAATTAAAATTAAATGAGAGGTATGTATATTTTAATTCCAGAATTATATTCATCATTTAGATGTATCATTCATTATATATATCCATTATATACATATACTTTTAATAGTTCATTACATTTGGGGATAAGAAATGAAATGCACCGTTCATGGAGACGGTAAGCCGTACGTACGCATGAACGCTACTTTCATTTCTATCTCATACTTTAATGGAAAGAAATAATAATGATATAGAGGTATATAATAATTCCAGTATAACATCATATATAATAACATTAAATCCATCCCTTATACGTCCCACTTATGGCATTAACGAATCACATCACTTTGAGGGGGCGGTAGTCCGCACTTCCTAAAATGAAGATATCGCGTATACCCATAATGGAAGCCATAAAGGTAAGGCACAAATGAAAAATACAGAAGTATAAGTAAAACATAAACATATTATATATCATATATAAAAATAGTGACATCATAATGGCCACATTTGAAGGTGTTAAATGAGTATTGAACAATCATCGTTTCGGGAGGCATAATTTCGCCATCCACGGAAACCGTATGTTCTTTAACCATTTGATGTAGTTGTGTGAGAGTGTAGCTCGAATAAATCTTATAAAAACATCCTAGTATATTGAAGATACTGGTGTTGTTACAAAAGAAATAAATAAAAAGAGTTTAGGGGGTTGGAGAAGCAAAATAAAACAAATGAACATGAGAGAATGAATTACCTTTAAAAGTGTAACTCCTTTTGATTTGAGCCTAAAGGTATGTGGAGAGAGTAAATGGGCAGGGGTTGGCTGAGCCAAAGGTTTGAGGAGTGTGTGAAATGAGGTAGAGGTGGGGGCCTTTTATAAGAGGAGAGGAGGGGCACTTTTGGAAAGTAAGAAATATTACTTTATTTGAAAATGTGTTTCGGTTTTAAAAGGTCCCACATTGATATAATTCGTGGATAAGGTGATAAGGGTTCGAAATCCACTCATCCAATAAGTTTTGGACATGTGTAGTTCATAGATTTTACATTATCTTTCCATTTTATTTAAATCGTCAAATAATGATGTCATCGCTGCATCATTATTATGTCATAAATAATTTATTTTATTTTAAAGTCTAAAAATTATAAAAAAAATCACTATGATGTAGGAAATCTTTTTATCTTTCCAATGACTATTTATAATCAAAATTTGGACTTGTGTAACCCCACTTAAAAACTGTTTTAGTAAAATAACTCATGTTTGTGTCAATTTAATTTTAACATTAAATAAAAATATATTATTGTCATTTTCCAACTAAAGTGGCTCCATGGGGTCCCCAAGTTGGCCCATGGCTTGTCTTGGTCGGCCATGACTCACCCAATAGGTGTATGACAAGTGTCATGGTGTTTTCACATTCTTATAATATCATTTTTACCTTAAATGACACTAATTACCTCTAATCGCGATTAATGAAAAAAAGTTACTATTCACCAAAAAATTATTTTTATCCCATTGAACCACATTTTACTTCTTAATGACAACCATGTATGTCGGATTTTTGAAATTCAAAACACATAAGTGGTAAAATTTCATTTAAACAAAAAAAATCAGCTTTTATAAGTACCACTTAGTGGTTTCACTATTCATCAAAAATTGAAGTTTTTCAGAAAAATCCCAAAAATTCACCCTAAGCTATATTTGATATTCCGAATTCAAAAATGAAGTCCGTTTTACGAAATTCAAAACATATTAGTCACGTTAATTAATTTAATAATTAATTCCCGCTGTCAGAGCAAATAGCGTGTTTTTATAAAACAATAAGTATCAAAAGATTGACACTGGTTTAAGTCTGATTTCAAAGTGAAATTATTTCCAACGACCACTATTGGATTTAATGGTAAAAATATTTTCTAATTTCACTTTAAAACCAATTAAAAATATTATCTAATCATATAAATAAATTAGATTAAAAAGTGGTTTTGAATTAAAACACAACATTCTACACTATTCATTAAAAAATGAACTTTATCGGAAAAATACCAAAAAATTACACAAAGTAAAATTTGATGTCCCGATTCTTAATAAGAGTTTTATTTGGTCCAAAAAAAATGTATAAGAGTGATCAAAACTATATTTAATGACAGTTCTCCATTAAAAGGCGATAAGTGAACCTTTAGTGAAAACTAGGGCATATACACCTAAAATTTAATTCTTTCCGTATTTTAAGCCTTTAGCTTTTATTGGATAAATGTAAAAACATTAAAAAACATATATAATCATATTTTAGTTATTTCTATCCATTCCCGCCAATACAACGGCTACATGTTAACTACCATTTGAAATAATATTATTTTATTATTAGAGTGCAACGTAAGATTCCCAAGAAACTCGTTGTTGCGTGTTGGGTACGCCATCGAGCATAGCGTCCCCTTTTAAAGTCATATTAATATTTTATTCAAAAATATGGATAAATATGAAAATGTCATATTCTTTATTTACCTGGGGTGTTACAGTGAATGTCTTAGTGGGTCAGTAAGATGTATTTACTATGGAAAAAAAGGTCACAAATCAATTAACTTTAAAGGAAAAATGAAGAGTTTTATTGATGCAATGGATTGGAATATTGGCCCCCATAAGAAATCACTGACAGTTAAATGCTTCAAGTATGAAATTAATGGTCATTATGAAAATAGATTTTCCAAGTGGAAAGATCATTAAGAGAATCAAAAAGGTGTTATAAGTAATGGTTATATTTCTAATGATGATGAAACTACTGGTGAAATGTGAAAGGAATGAGGTATTAAGTAAGAGAATGAGGTATCCTTGTTAATATCTTAAGGATGAAGTGGAATAATCGATCTATTTATGTATTTGGATTCAATAATTGTGTCATTTGAATATTTTATCAAATATTTATTGGTTATAAAAATTATGAAATATATGAGTATTGTACTTTGGCGCTATTTCGTTAAAGATACGAGATCATATGCTGAATGTCACCAAGAAAAGTTATCCAGTAGAAAGTTAAAATTTTCAAAAAACACATGATTGAGGAAAAAACAACCCTTAATATGTTCCTGATGTTGAGATAATGATAAGGAAATAATTTATTTTGAAAAAGAGTTGACTACTTTAGAATTGATTAATGACTTGTCGACAAGTGGTCTATGCAATCATTGATGGAGTTTATAACACGTTTCAATTTAAGGAATGTATCTAATAACATGTATCTTACACAAGGAATAAGGAATAATGAATGTTACCAATAAGGTTTTGTGATGATTCAAGTTATTACCATATTTCAAGAGGATACACGATGAAGTTATTCACATGTTTGGAATGGTAAAATTTAGAGATGCTTCATGTTGATTAAAGGATAATGATAACTTTGTTTTGGAAATCTGGTGACCATATTTCTAAAGTGTTGGATCAAAATATTTTGGAAAGTTTAACCATTTATGAAATGGTTTATATTGATATTTGAATCTGGTTTTAGAGATTAATATATTACTTTACTATATTATGAATCTTTGTTCTATGAGATGAAGTAGAAATAGTTCAAGGCATGACCAAAGGATAATAATTTGTTTATAGAAACATGTTAAGCAAGTATATTTACTTATATTCTTAGAGAGTGAAATAATTACTCAAATCTAGGAAAAAATGATCTTGAAATAAAAAAAATCCTTGAACCATCATTTCTGATGAATAAAATGGCCCCTTAGATCATTATGGATTTAGGGTTTTTGATTTTTATCTTTATCCTAACCATGTTCTCTAGCACTCTCTATCAAAACTTGATTGTTATATTTTCCCCCAGTATCCATGTTTCCATTTCCCACCTATGTTCTCCTACTAGGGAACCTAGTTAGGTGACCATTGTAGTTTGGTTAATGTATTATTAAGAATATGTTTTACTAACCCTATTCATGATGTGTATTTTTCAACAATAGTATTTTCAAATATCAATTCCTTTATTGCTAAGTTGAACTTTAAATTGTGAGGATATAATTTAAATAAGGTAAAGAGAATGTAACACCCCAAGACATTAAAATATTTTCATTCTAGAATAAATATTATTTTGTCTCTCTTTATACCTAACACCATGTTAATCTAATTCTACACACAACACTGAATTAGCTTGTGTTACACGCAAGACCGAGTTTTACAACATTTTAATGGCGAACCTATTTTAAAACAAAAATTGGAAACTTTTATGAATTTTATTTTTAAAAATAAACATCAGTTTTGAATTTATAATGTGGTAATTAGCTAGGGGTTAATTTTTGGTATTTTTCTAAGAAACTTCATTTTTTGATGAATAGTAAAAAAGTACTGCAATTTAATTAAAAAAAGTCTTTTTGTTTAAATAATGATTAGTGTGAAATTATATTTTAAATTGGTTTATAAATTTAAAATAGATAAATTATGAATTTATTAATAAAATTTAGTTCATTGGAATCGTTTTATTTTTAAATTATATATAAAAACTTATTAAACTTTTTAACGTTTCTACTTTAAAAACCCGCTTTCTCACCACGTGTGCAGGATTAGCGTTAATCTTAATTTTCTCATTTCTGTGATTTAAATTTTATAAAAAGCACATACATAGTTGTAATCATAAAAATATTTGTTTTCTAATAATATCAACTTAATTTTTTATTGAAAATATAGGTGAAAGTGATTAAAATCAATTACGGTGATTAATGTAAGATTAAGCTTAATAAGGGACTAAACCTTAATCTTAAAGACCAAAATGGCCTAGAAACCTATCCAAAAGCCATTGTATGCTACTAATTCTATCATATACCCACTTTGTTCTAATTTTATGGGTTATTGGGATACTATTAAATTGAATTTCCCAATATAAAAGGTTTAGAAAGGAAAAAGACAAAAAGGGAAGTTACCTTACATTGAACATTTATAAAACTTTAAGATATGTAAAAAACATAATATTTTTAGTTATACGTGTTCTTTGGAATGATAAATGGTTTGTTGTTATCATAATAAATTTTCAATAATTTTTAGAGATGATTTAGTTACCTAAAATGCTTAAGAAATGCCAACGTAGTGATTATTTAGTTAATAATTAACTAAAATAAATGATACTATAAAGTATATTGATTGAATTATTATCATTAATTATTTTTTTGATGAATATATCATGTTAAAAAGTTGTAAACATAATATATTTTAATTCCCATATTGTTTTGCTATTTTAAAATTAAAATTAAATAAATAATGTCAAAATTCACATTATTGTAATTTTATAATAAATGATATTTTATTAAATTATTTAAAATTAAGAAAAATAATATATTCATACAAGTGATTTTTAAGTGTTAATAAATATTAAATATGGTCTATTAATGGATCAATTAATCTTTTGACCCATAAATTTTAAAAACATTGCTAACACGGTCTAGGTTTAAGTAGTGTTTTAGCACGTCATATGCGATTGTTTGAAAATTAATTTCCAAAACACCTGAGATTTTTATTTTATAAATTAGATATCATATTAATAATTCAGTGGATCTATATTTTCTAATAAATATCACTTTAGTTTTATAGATACCCTGTTTTTCTTACATAACTTATTACATAATTTTAAAGAAAACAACATAAAATCATTACACAATGAGGATCCAAAGGTTTACTGTCTTGGAAAAATTAAGACCATATATAAAATTTACAAAATAAAACATAAAAATTTATTTAATTCCTTCTTCTCTAGATTCTTATTGGACCTTGAATTCTTCTTAGTACATGTAATCACCTGAGGATATACATCAAAAAGGGGTGATCTAAAATCCCAGAAAGAGGATAGATAAGAACATAAAATAATATAACATGGGGTGAATATAATGATAACATAGACATATTATCATAATCATGAGAGGAATCATTAGGAAAAGGCTTGAAATACGACAATGCACAAAAATGAAACATGATGTCTTAGTAGTCAACTACCACACATAGTTGTGAAAAAAGACAGGATCATGTCCATGCATATTTCACTTTATATCATGAGGTTATTCACATTACCCAATGAATTGGAGTGATATATAATTCTATATTCACATATCTCATAATAACATTTACATTGTGCTATATAATTTTAGGTGCACCCGTCACATCACAACATTTACATTATCATGCATGCCACATAGAACATATATCAATATTGAATAGATAATAACCCATGGAAAGGAATGAGTTTCATTTCATAATCATACATTCATAAACTTTGGGTTCCAAAATGATAGAGGTAATAACATGCTTGATATAAGAATCATCAACATTGAGTGAAGGAAACAATCTTGAGAAGTAAAAGGTGTGTTTTTTTTAAGAAGAGTTCTTTCGAAAAACATTGTTCTTTTCATAAACTCAAGTTAAAACTTTTATATCCAAAAAATTTAAGATAATTATTAATTGATGATTTTTATGGAATAAACATACTGAAAATGTGGTTAAAGAAGGAAAACCCAAGGAAAGAGAGTTGGGTTCAAGAAATCCCCTTACATTTTGTCCAAGAGATTCATTCATGTTAATATCATGTATAACCACATTAGATTCATTAATTAACAAATAAATAACCTTTTATAAACGAATCTTATTCATTATGGTTTTATTATGTTCATTTATGGGCCTTTGGACGAGTTATAGAGTTTAATTTCATTGTTCGGGATCATTCATTTTCATGGTTTTCACGATCTGTTCACTTGTATTCATGAATGGATGTTCATGTAAAATGTGGATAAATATACATAATTGTTATTATATGTGATTACTGATATTCCGTAATTTTAAATGATCTTATAAATAATTGGGTTATATACCATGAGGATTAATCATTAGTTAAAAATCAATGATGATCGTTCTAGGTTAGTTTTGGTGGTTTTTTTATCACAACAAACTCTTTTTGTTTTATCATTTAGTATTATGTATAAATGTTAGTTAAATAAAATAAATAGGGTTTTATAATACATATTTCAATATTTTTTAAACCATTTAATTGTTTTATTAACATCCTTGAAGGTGTTTAAGGAAAATAAAAGTACATTGCCCACGATGTCGATAAATTGACATATCACGAGCGACGATTTCATTTTTATAATAAGAGATTTAGAGGAAGGCATTTAATGATGGATATTGCATTAACATGATATAATTAAAATATATTTTAAGTAAACGGAGTTATCATGCAATTTTTATTAAGGGAGGTGAGGAGATAATAAGAATAGAAATGAAATTGAAAGGAATTTAAAAGAAAAAGAGAGGATTTACCTCTTGAATTATCCTCTTGAGATCCTCCTAAAGGCACCTAGGCTTAGTCTTTTTATGAGAAAAAGAGCTCTTGGACTTGGGGTAGGGGCTAGGGAAGTGTTTTGGGGAGAATTTGGGCAATTCTCAAAGATTTAGAGGTGTGAGGAGAAGAGGGTGTGAGAAGTGGTATTTATAGTGGAGAAGAGAGGTGTTTTCTTATTATTTTAATCATTAGTTTATTATTTTAATCAGGAGAATAAATAGTGAGTATTATTGTGACTAAATAAATTAATTAGTTCATGTGAGTTCTAACCAATGGTAACTTACATCATCCATGACCCAAGCATGACTCAAAAATTCAAGGTTTTAGTATTTATCGTAAATTATCGTATTTCACTATTCACTAAAAATTCAAGTCTTTTAGAAAAATCAAAAAAATTAACCCCAACCATTTTTCAAAGTGTATAATTAAAAAATGAACTCCATTTTATGACCATAATTTTATAAATATGAGTAATTTAATTTTTAATTAAAATCATCACTTACTTGAAAAATAAATATTTTAAAAGTACAACTGATTTTATCACACGTTGAAAAATTAATTAAGGCCTCAAAAAATTATCATAAAATAACAAGACATAAAAATATTAATTTATGAGTACATTTTATGAAAAATAAAATTTGTTTTAAATTATTAAATAAATCACAAATTATTATTAAATATTTACGACTTATAAAAATGCAAACACTTAATAATTTTTAAAATATTCACTTTCTTATACTATGATATAGTTATATCATATTTTTACTTGTAATATTCAAAAAATTTATTTATAATTTCATGTGTGGTTATTATTCTTTTTTATGGTTTACTATTCATAAGAGTCATATTACTATTCTTAAGGTCAAGTTACTATTTCATCGACATTGGTTCCTTAACTTCTAGAAATACTTCTTATTTCATTAATTCTTCATTTATAAAGTTTATATTATGGTCTCTATGAGATTTTATGTGATTCATACTATGTGACATTACTATAAGAAGGGATAAATTCCTTTGATAAAAAATTTGGGTTGTTACAAGTTTAGTCTTGATGGTTATATTACTTAGGTTGGAAAACTAGATGCTTTAATAAAAACCAAAATGAAAGAATTTGGGAATCTTAGAAGTTAAGGAACCAAAATTTTAAAATGCACATATTTTTGTGTGTTAGAGGTTTTCATCAACCATTATTCCCCTTTACTCCATTATTTGTCCATTTTGCGGGCACTTTAGGTAAGGTAGACTTACCATTAATGAATACCTTTTGGTGTTTACAAGAGTGTCACTCCCCCTCCACTATAAAAAGGCAAGAAGTCTACCCCTTACTCACACCAATAAATCCACTTTGTATCATTCAAAAACTTCCCAAATAATCTCCAAACATCTCTCCTCATGACCTAGAAGCCTTAATGTAGGCATAAATTCACCCAAGGAAGTCTTTTGGTATAAACCAAAATGAGTTACCTGATTAAGAGGTAATCAAACTTCTTTAAGATTTCTAGTTTTATTTCCATTCTATAATACCTCAAAATTTATTTTTTTTATGATTGTATAATAACACTAGTATCCTCAATATATTAGTATGTTTTTATGATAAGGTTTGAACCTAAAATTACACACAATTCCATTTAATTGGTAATGAACATAATGTTTTTGTCTACGGGGAACTACTACCTCACGAAACGATGATTATTAATTTTTCCTTTAACACCAATCATGGTTAAAATTATGATGGATACTATATTTATATATGATATTTATTATATCTTTATACTTATGTGATCCTTTTATAACTCATACCTTTAAAATATCCCATGTTGCATTAATATGATAGCATTGTTTGAGGAAGTGTGGACCACCACCCCTCTAAGAGATGTGATTCGTTCAAGCTATACATGGAACATATTAAGGATGATTTTAATAAAACTATGTTACATATATAACATATATATGATACTTAAATTATAATATACATATCTATTATTTATTTTTCATAATTTTAATATGATAATGAATTGAAAGTAGCGTTCATGCATACGTAAGGCCTACCATCTCCATGAACAGTGCATTTCATTTCTAATATCCAAAATAGGACGGACTTATATAAATACAAAGGAAAAACACCTTAGTGAGGCAGCATTCACTATCTCACTTCTACGCACCTCTAAGCCCTGTGAAAAGTGATTTTGAAAACATAGGGTGAGCGACAAAAGATCAATAAGGGGTCTTTGAGACAAAAAGGAAAACCTGATAAGAGTTTTTCAAATAAAAGATAAAACATGTTAAAAAGTTTGTTACAACATTTGGAAAATCCTCATTGAACATTCTTGAAATAAGAGTAATTTCACTAAAAGACTTATAAGCATTCATAATAAATTCTTAAAGGCAACTTGAATCATGACATGGATTCTCGGTTCACTCCCAAGACATGAAACAAGACATAAGCATGAGTCGCGAGATCATTGCACATTGGGGTGAATGAGTCGTGGCTCATTGCACATGGATTAGCATGAGTAAATCCTTATTTCACATGATTTATCATGAGTAAAGCCTCATTTCACATGATTTAGCACGAGTAAAACCCTCATTGCACGTGATTTAGCATGAGTAAACCCTCATTGCAAATGATTTACCAGGTGTAAACCCTCATTGCACGTGATTTAGCATCAGTAGACCCTCATCACACATGATTTAGAGTGAGTAACCCTAATTGTGCATGACGTATTATGGTATATCTTTTAGAACTTGAGTTTTGAAAACCATTTCGCGTAATGAACTTTCATGATCATGCATGCCATTATAAAAGTGGTTACTTGTTAAAATTGCATGATTATACTTTAATCCGTATGTATATAATAGATTTTCATAAAGTATATATATTTATTTATATACATAAAACATGATTGTATACTTAAAATAATGATGCATACATGTATATTTGTATATTTACATCAAAAGAAATGTATATGTATACACATGACTTAAATAAATCCGGTTCACTTGGAATGATATACACACACACATATATATATATATATATACATATAAATGTATGTATATGTAAGTACGTATAAACATATTCATACCTCTATTTTTTTGAAATCCATACATTAATTTGAGGGTTCGATGACCTCGCTCTCACTTATGGTATATATATACATGAATATATATACAAAAACACACACATATATATGCACGTTTAAAACATTATTATTGAAATAATACTTCTGAAAATCTAGTAACGTGTCTCATATTTATAGGATTCCTACTGAAGTTATTTAATTATTCAAAAATAATATTCAAGAAAAAAAGTATCATGAACCAAAACCATTTTAATATTTAAAAGGGTTGTATTTCCACCTTCAAAACAATCAGCACACTATTGTAAATATGCTGATGATAGATTTAAATAAATTTGAATATAATGATTTCACATTTATATATGGTTTTAAAATTTAAAGTATGGCTATAAAAAAGGAAAAAAATTCCTCTTACTGAAATAATAAAAATTATCTAAACAGCCCTGAAGTAGCCATTATTAATCGACTAGAAGAAAGTTTTCTAGAAATACATAAATTGATTGAATTTTTTGAGCTGATTTTTCACATAATGAAAACTTCATTTCACATTAATAAATCATCTTCATTGGAAAAGATTGAAACAAATGAAAAAAACAGTCTTCCCACTATCATAAAAAATGATTTGATAAACCAGGTAATAATTTCTGCAAAAGCGACTAAGACCAATTGGATTAAAATACATATATTGCATATAATACCTTAACATATTTAAACAAATAACATCTCTTACCATGCAGGCTTCAGAACCAATGAATGAATTGAAAAACATGGAGGGTTATATACCACTAATAAGAAGAAAACGAAAGGACATTTTTATGAAAATAAAATTCCTTTTACTTTTCATGTGATTTCAATACTGCCTAAAGGTGAATGAATCTCGCAATAGGGTGGGTAAATTTCTACCGACAAATATTGAGTCAAGTTGAATGTAAAAGGAAAATTTTATAGTCTAATAACATCCCCTTACTTTTTAGGTGGCTTTCAACTATCTTGAAAGAAAAAGATATGCACATCAAGATGAATTAATTACTACTGATAAACTTATAAATTTTTTTGAAAACATAAGAACAATGTTATATAAAATAAATGGAATCCACTTACTATGCAGGTGACTCAAATGCTTTGCAACATAAAAAAAATTAGCATAACAAGGAGGAAAGATTAACACTACAATTTCATTGCAAACAATTTTAAAAGAAACAAGAACATATCATTTTCATATTACACAAAGCCGAATTTCCCTAAAAAAACTTTCATTTGCAATTAGAGAAAAAAATGATTGCAATACATGATCTAGAATATGTGAACACGTGGATATAGTAAGAACTTAAATTCCAAAATCAATCATGCATAATAGTTTTAGAAAGAAAATCCCCTTACAATATGAATCAAGGAATTAGGTAGTTCATCGGTCTTGGGTTACATAGATTCTTTATCCGTCAATATGAGGCCAATATTTACATTCTTTTGTGCTTTTACCCTTATTCTCTTCGTTGGATTTCTACTAATGGAAGATCCTAAAAGTGCGGCAAATGATATCGCCATCATTATGTTTGTTATGATTTGTCCTTATTTGTTGTTAATGATTGTTATAGGTTTAATATTATTGTCTTCTTAGTTTGAGGGGTTGTTTCTTGTATCGTTCTTAATGCATTGCTTTAATAAACAAGGAGTTATTTTTTGTTTAAGATTTATTTAATGCATTTTACTATGAGTCAAAATTTATATACGAGTTACTGGGGTGTTACATTATACCCACCTTAAAAAAAATTGCATCCTCACATTTTGATTACATACAAAAAGAACACTGAAAATTTTAACATGACTTAAAGGTTACTCACCTTCCATTATTTAGCATTCTCCATCGCTCATTATCTTGTCAATCATAGAGAGAGAGGGTCCACATAGTGCAACAATACCTTAAATCTTTTTTAAGGTCTTCCACATCCATAGTCCAGAAACAGTATGTACAACTCGGATCATATTGATGGAAAATATGATGCACTTTTTGAAAATAATTATTTCTAACATACAGTTTCAAAACATTACCATGTACCAGGTTTTTGTAAAATAGTCTGACAGAGTCAGCTTTGAAATTTTCTAAATGTGGTTCTAATATATTTCCTAAGTTTCCAAAAAGCCTAGAAACCAAAACAATATATATATATATATATATATATATATATATATATATATATATATATGATTCTAGAAGGTCTCCCTCTTGAGCAGTTATTCTAAAATCAAATAGTGGAAGAGGTTGGGAGCTTAATACTTGATATATATATATTTATATTTTCATATATAAATATTTGAAAATGCTCTGATAGTACCTCCCTTGTCGAGAAAGGTGGAAGAGTTGGGAGCTTAATACTTGATCATAGGTGTCATGATCTCTGATGATTTTGCAGTATGGAAGAGGTTTTTGATATGTCATAGAGCGTCTTGCTTGTAAGTTGGACATTGGAAAAGGTTTTAATGTTGTGCGAGCTTGTCTTTGCAATAATTATTTCAAGTAGGTCCTCAAGAAGGGACAAGATTGTTGTGTGAGGTTCTTCCCCTTGCATCTCGAAACTACCCTTTTATCCTGCCAATGAAACATATCAAATTTTAAGTTACTCTTAGACACGATACTAAACGGCTCAAAGTCTAACTTACTCCTTAATGAAAAGGACCTAGGAGAATCTATGAAATGTATTTAAAGGATCAAATGGTTTCTCCATATCATGACTTCTAAAGTTATCTATACCTCAACTCTGATAACAAATGTAATGACCCAGAAATCCTGGTGCATTTTTTAATAAAAATATTTCATTTATTTATTTACACAACCTGATATCGCAATGGTATAGAATTTTAGAGAGTCCAAATACATTTGGAGAATCCTCATAACACAACTCAGAAAGAAAAAATAAAAAAATAATCATTACAGAGGACAAACACCTTAGTGAGGCCTCACCCACTATCTCACTTCTACATGCCTTAAGCCCTGTGAAAAGAGATTTTGAAAACATAGAGTGAGCAACAAAAGCCCAATAAGGGGTCTTTAAGACAAAAAGGAAAACATAATAGAGTTTTTCAAATAAAAGGTAAAACATGTAATAAATTTTGTTAATGAAATCTTAGGGAAACGTGTAAACTTTTCAAAAATAAATTTTTAGTGAAAAATGATTTCAATTTACATATACAAAAATTGGAAAATCTTCATTGAACATTCTTGAAATAAGAGTAATTTCACTAAAAAACTTATAAGCATTCATAATAAATTCTCAAAGGCAACTTGAATCATGACATGGATTCTAGGTTTACTCTTGATATATGAAACATGACATAAGCATGAGTTGTGGGCTCATTTCACAGAGGATCATGATTCATAGCTTATTGCACATGGATTAGCATGAGTAAACCCTCATTGCAGATGGATTAGCATGGTTAAACCCTCATTGCACATGGATTAGCATGAGTAAAACTCTCACTACAGGTGATTTAGCATGAATAAACCCTCATTGCACATGATTTAGTATGAGTAAACTCTCATTGCACATCATTTAGCATGAGTAAACCGTCATCACACATGATTTAGAGTGAGTAACCCTAATTGCGCATGATGTATTATGGTATATCTTTTAGAACTTGAGTTTTGAAAACCATTTCATGTAAGGAACCTTCATGATCATATGTGCCGTTATAAAAGTGGTTACTTTTTAAAATTGCATGATTATACTTTCATCTGCATGTATGTAACAGATTTTCATAAAGTATATACATTTATTTACATACATAAAACAAGATTGAATACTTAAAATAATGATGCACACATGTATGTTTGTATATTTACATCAAAAGTAATGTATATGTATACACGTGACTTAAATAAATATGTTTCAGGTGGAATGATATACACACAACACATATATATATACACATATAAATGTATGTATATGTAAGTATGCATAAACATATTTATACCTCTATTTTTTTGAAAACCATACATTAATTTGAGGGTTCAATAACCTCGCTTGCACTTATGGTATATATATACATGAACATATATACATAAACATATATATACACACACGTTTAAAACATTATTATTGAAATAATACTTCTGAAAATCTAGTAACATCACTCATATTTATAGGATTCCTACAGAAGTTATTTAATTATTCAAAAATAATTTTAAGGAAAAAAAGCCTCATGAACCAAAACCATTTTAATATTTAATACTTAACATGAAACATTAAAGTAAATCATAAAAGGGTCGTATTTCCACCTCAAAAACAATCAGCACACTATTATAAATATGCTGATGATAGATTTAAATAAATTTGAATATAAAGATTTCGCATTTATATATGGTTTAAAAATTTTATGTATGGATGTAAAAAAGAAAAAAAATCCTCTTTCTGAAATTTTAAAAATTATCTATACGACCACAAAGTAACCATCAGTAATCGACAACAATCAGCACACTGTTATAAATATGCTGATGATAGATTTAAATAAATTTGAATATAAAGATTTCGCATTTATATATGGTTTAAAAAATTTATGTATGGATGTAAAAAAGAAAAAAATTCCTCTTTCTGAAATTTTAAAAATTATCTAAACGACCACAAAGTAACCATTAGTAATCGACTAGAAGAAAGTTGGCTAGATACGCATAAATTGCTTGAATTGTTTGAGTGGATTTTTCAAATAATGAACACTTTTTTTCCACAGAACAGATGAAAAAAACACAGTTCTCAGTATCATAAAAAAATGATGTGATGAACCATGAAATAATTTACGCAAAAGTTACTAAGACCAATTGAAGTAAAATACATGCATTGCATATAATACCTTGACATATTTCAACAAATAACATCCCTTACCATGCAGGCTTCACAACCCAGTAATGAATTGAAAAACATAGAGGGTTATATACCACTGATAAGAATAAAACAAAAGGGAATTTTTATGAAAATAAAATTCCTTTTAATTTTCAGGTGATTTCAATACTACCTAAAAGAGGGAAATGAATCTGGAAATAGGGTGAGTAAATTTCTATCAATAAACTTGAATCAAGTTGAATTTAAAAGAACAATTTTATAGTCTAATAGCATTCCCTTACATTGTAGGTGGTTTTCAACACTGTCTTGAAAGAAAAAAGAGATGCACAATGGGATGAATTAATTACTACTGATAAACTTATAAACAATTTTGAAAACATAAGAACAGCGTTATATAAAATAAATGGAATCTACTTACTATGCAGGCGACTCCAATGCTTTACAACAGAGGAAAAATTAGCATAGAAAGGAGGACATATTAAAACTACAATTCCATTGGGAACAATTTTAAAAGAAATAAGAACATATCATTTTCGTATTACACAAATAAGAATTTCTCTAAAAACATTCATTTGCAATTAGAGAAAAAAAATGATTGTAGTACATGGTCTAGAATATGTGAACATATCGATAGTGTAAGAACTTAAATTCCAAAAATCAATCCTACATAATAGTTTTAGAAAGAAAATACCCTTACAGTATGAATCAAGGAATCAGGCAGTTCCTCGGTCTTGGGTTACACAGAATAAGGGGATGAAAACACCTTCAATGTTTGATTGGCCATGTTGCAGCAGAACGACTTCCCCCCTGCGAGTTTTCCCCCAATGAAGAAGAGTTTTTATACCCAAACATTCAAAAACTAGAGTTCAAAAAATAGTGTGAGCACACTGATTTACATACCGACAAGGAATCCTACTTTTACTTGAAATAAAACCCTAATTCAATCCTAACAAGGTACGTGGGAACCCAAATCAAAAGAAAAAATATAAATAATACTCAAACGCATCGTCCGTTTTCTAGAAATCTGACTCACCATCGCAGTAGGTGATTCGAAGGAGGATGTTTCCACAAGCAACATGACGCGGGGAGCCATCACGGGTTGCTGGCGCAAGTTTCATGCCGACTGAATTCCAAGGGGGATGTGTCGCCTTCGTCCGCGCATGACCATCCCGAGTCACGAGATCCTTAAAGGAGAGTCGCTCTAAGGGAAGATGACACATGTCGACCAGTGTGATCGAGGTGTCGCAAGGGCGGGGCGCAACCAAGAGTTGGGAGTCGACCGACACCTTTGAGAGGTTGAAGACGGGAATTGGGGAACAGTTCCGTTCGATTTTTACCTCAACCCCAAAACGGGATTCCCCTTTTTTATCCATTACGTTCTGGAAATTATTATTATACCATAATTTTATTATTATAACAATTCAGTATAATATATGATTTAACTTATTGTATATATTTATATCTATTATATTTTCTTATTGTTGATACACATGTATTAGTATATTAATTCTTCAAACTAATAATTGTCCACTTAAAGTTTATTATTATTATTACTATTATTTCAAAAATATTTATACTCTCCCCCTAATAACTATTATGAAATCCGTGTCATTAAAAATATGTGCTAGGTATTTACCTTGCTCATTATAATAATTTTATAATAAATAATGCCCGTTTTTTAAAAAAGAAAAAAATAATAAATACTTTTAAAATCAGAAATTTCTAGAAAAATAGAAAAACATTTAGTATAAAAAGTTAATATGATTTTCATTAAAACAATAAATTTTAAAGTTTTAAAATTACATTTTATTTGAATGAAATTCTATTGCATTTGTATTAAAAAACATTATTTAGTATGACTAACATAAATATTTATATTTAAACTAAATACATATTCAATGTATGTTTTTGTGTGGGTTTACTTAAATAAACTCCATTTAATGTTAATTAATCACTAAAGAGTATATATATACATACATATAAGTGTGTAACAATTATTTTTTGTTTCATTTACTATCATTTAAAAAAAATACTTCAACGACTATATGCAACGGTCATTTTATGTATAAATACGTAACCCGAATCATCAAATTTGTAGATTCTTTGTCCGTCAAGATGAGGCCTATATTTACATTCGTATGTGATTTTACCCTTATTCTCTTCATTAGATTTCTACTTAGGGAAGATCGCAAAAGCACAGGCTATGATATTGTCGTCATCATGTTTGTTTTGAGTTGTCCTTATTTATTGTTAATGATTGTTATAAGTTTAATATTATCATCTTCTTAGTTTGAGGAGATGTTTCTTGTATCATTCTTAATGCATTGCTTTAATAAACAAGGAGTTATTTTTGTTTAAGATTTATTTAATGTGTTTTACTAAGAGTCAAAACTTATATACGAATTACCGGGGCGTTACAATATATATGATAATTAAGTCATGGTTTGCATTCTAGAGATGATTAAATCGTTATCTAATTAATAGGAACAAAAAATCACAAGTCAAAACATACTTGAGAAAATTTGACAATTAACACCTGAAATAGTTAAAATAACAAAAGGGTGTAAAAAACGGGTAATAAAATATTTTTAAGAAGTTAATATATGATATTATAAGCACAAGTATGGTTATGGTATAAGTTAGTAACATATTTAAGACCACTATACATGATGATAATTACCACACAACAAAAGGAAGGTTAAGGTAAATGATTTCCTCTCAATTTAAATTCTATTAAGAATTATTTGTTTTTATGCACCAAATCACTTTTTTATGGTGTATATACTACCCTTTAACACATAATATCACGAATCTATTTATTCTCATGATATACTCAATTTCATTTAATTTCATACCTTCTTAAGTATTATGATTTAAATGTTTCAAAGTGGCATGTGACACTTTGGGATGTTTAACGACTATTCTCATAAAGAATGTTCTTAATGATTAACCTTGTAATCACACTTCATTTTTTGATCTTTAACATTATATTGAAATGATCAATTTATTGTAATCATTATTCATTATAAATTTACTTGAATACCCATATTCTCATACAATGTATATTAGTATTTTCTAAACCATATAACATTTTTCATACGATGTTAACTTTGACAATATTAGATTCATGGCATGAAGCCTTAATAGTATTATATTTTTATCATGAAACCTTGAATGTATTATATTATTTTCATGAAGCCTTGAAAATATTAGATTAATGTTGCAAAGACTTGATAGTATTGGATTCTTGGCATGAATCAATGAAAGTATTAGATTCTTGTCATGAAGCCTTAAAAGCATTAGACTCTTGGCATGAAGCCTTGAAAATATTAAATCCTTGTAAAGAAGTCTCAGTGGTATGTTATAGATATCCATAATTATTCATTTCCTTCATTGATATTTCATTTATTATTTATCCTGGGGATTTTGCGTCGACATATCTATGGATGTATTATATTCTCAATTTATTGATTAAATGACATGTGTTTCAGATTCTTACCTTTCCATATTGATTTTGACATGTCTAGTTATTTAAATGACACACGTTTTCATTTATCTTCCATACCATGTTAATTTATTTCTATTGATTCATTATTTCCTCTACTTTACTTACCCTTACTGATCATTTTAGCTCTCCCTTATTATGGTTCCTTTCCCCAAGTTATGAATAAGAAAACTTTGAGTAAACTTTCAAGGATGCAATTTAATTCATTTTATTTGGTATCATGTTTTATTTTCTATTTCCCAATCTATTAAGGATATAATGTATGTAATATGGCTTTCCAAGACTACTAAACTAATCGGTCCATCGGGATTTGATTCCTTGTAATCATGCCAATGTAATATGATAATGCACCAGCTCTAAGCTTCTAGGGTTGGGGTATTACATTTATGGATAATTTATCGTGGTATTAATAAATTAATGGTTTTTATATTAATAATATTTGTTTTTTTCTCATTCCCTTTTTTATTAGTATAAAAAAAATTAATAATCAATTAGAGTATAAATTTTAATTAATTTTATTTTGATTTAATAATTTGTTAAATTTATTTTTAATACTTTAATAATTTTAATATTTAATTTATTTAGTTAATCAATTAATCTATTTAATAATTAATCCATTTTTTGTAATATTTAAAAATGTTGTGCTTAAAATTTTAAATATAATGAATTTAGTTTAATATATCATTCATTTATTTTGTTTAATTTTTATTTATAGTGTAATACTTAATAGATTTTGAATCTAACAGTGAAATACAATAAAAGACAATTTGATTGGCGTAATATTTTTATCACCTCTTTATGTAGAATAATTTTATCTATGTTAAAATAATTCTATGAAAATTCAATTTCTTAAGGAATTTATTTTACTCATGTAAAATAATTTCCCTTGAGTGAGCTAAACCGAAAGAAGAGAAGTCCATTTCAGTAGTTCCTAATTGATTTAATAAAATATGAAGAGAGGAACGAGACCTCGAGATTATGGTGTCAAATTGAGTAAAACCAGAGGAGACTGAATCAAGCACACTATTAACAAGGGAGAACACTCAAACTGAGCTGAGTTCACTTTTAAAATTCTAAAGAGCCACACCAGATCGAGGATGATGACTAAAACCCCAACGAGCTTGATTTTATGATCATGTTAAATGATAGATATCCCTTGAAATAAGCCAAGTCTTCTTGAGTTATCACATCCTACATCATTGATGATAAAGACTAGTGCCTCGACAAAGCTACATTGAGATGATTTATGGACCTATGTGCACCAACAAATCCTTGTTAAGTCCTGTTGAAACCCAAATAAAAGTTATTTTTATGTTTCCTAATTATTTGATGATGGGTTGAAGCTGATTAAGGTAATTTGAAGCTCGATTCTTTACAGATCTATGTTCATCAAACCTAATTTGAGTCTGATGTTATTCTTTCGGACGCAGAGTTTGCCGATCATTCTGGAGTGTTTGACCAAGGCTGTGAATCAAATGGAAACTGAGTCTGTGAAGCCATCGCCACTGATTTCATATATGGAATAAAGAATAGATGATCTACTTTCACCATATAAGGATTCAGGATCTGGTTAACATTCCCTATGCCATGTTGTTGAGTTCATGTTTGGAAGAGAATCAGTGTCTAAATATTGTTGGATACAAACCCTACCGAGGATGAATCAATTCCTAAATTTTGTTTTGGGTTTTTATTGACAAATCAACAAAGTCACAATATAAGGAAAGGTTGTTAATGAGTATGTTGATGATGATGAAAAATTAATTGGTTTAAGATAACCTTTCATCCTGATCTTATTGTGGATTGAAGGGAGTCACATGAGTGTGTTACCCAAGTTTGATTTACTACATGATATGTTAAATCTCTTTTTTTAAATTTAGTCCTTGAATTACTATGTTATGGTTTTATTTATTTTGTTACATACTTATTTCAGGGTTACTTGGATCTTTCAATTTTATTTGTTGAAATTGAGTTATAGAAAATGAGAAATTACTAGTGGAAAATATTAGGGAAAATATGACATCATTCTTAGTTACATAGAATAATTAATGCCTGTACTGGTGGATGAAGTTGGTTGGAGTGTTTTATTAAGGTCATGGTATAATGATATAAGGACTTTGAGTTTGCACTATCTATTGGTCTATCACCAATTTATGTTTGTAAATCTAGGTGACAGTTTTTGAGGGAAATAGAAATAATTTTTGGATATAAGGGGACATACATTACATTTTTTTGGAGATGTGAGCGGATATATATTCATTGATGAACAATTTCATGCTAGAAATTTATGGTGCAGAGTAAGGTAAGGAGTTTAAGCAAGTACAAAGGTTCATTCCCTAGAGAATAATCAAGTTAATTCTTATTGTCTTCATATATTTTATTTGTTTTTAGTTTTTAATACTTATTTTGTTTATTAAAATATGATTTTTGGATAAACATTGAGCGGGGAAACTAGGTTTTTCTGGATCATCTTTTTAAATCTTTGTTTCAGAAATCATTTCAAAAATTGTAATTTAAATGTTTTATTTTTTCAATATAAAGAGTATTTTCATGGAGAAATTAAAATTTATTAGCTTTTTATTCAATATACTTGAATGATATTTTTTACTAACTCTTTGAGTTATGATTTCAATTAAATTTACCAAAATAAAGAAATTCTTTTGTCAGACAATTGAAATTTCCATCACGTTTTGACGTTTTGATAACCAACTCTACTTTTCTTCAAACTCATTCCAAATTTTCATTCTTTTTGTCATCTTAATATATTTATTTTTTTCTTGAAAAGAATATCTTCACCATTTTTGTTAGCTAATACATGTGTTTTTATTTAGTTTTTTATTTTATTTCTTATACTGCTTTTCTTTTTTCCTTCCATATGGATTTGATATACTTATTACTGCAATATAGTGGTTTTTAGGTTTAAAATTTGTCGTAATAAATGACTTACACATCAATTCCATTTTATTTTTGGCCACTATGAATAGTAACCTTGATAATTTTGGTTACCCTGGTAAAGGGTAAATTGGATAATTTTGGTTAAAAAAATATGATAAGAACAATAAAATTACCCTAAAACTTTTCCAAATTTTATTTTATGAGTAATTTTTCTCCATAAGAACTAATTTATTGGTTATATGACCATTTATGTCCATTTTTATGAGATTATGATATTTATAATATTTTATTTAATGAAAAGTCAAAGCTGTCACATTCATGTTTTAAATAACTATAACATTTTTAATATATGGTTATCTAAAAGATTTGTTTGACTATAAGTATTATACATAAATATAAAAGATTTATCTAGATCATGGTATTTTTGTTTTTAATCTTTAGTGAAGAAATATATACCTTAAATAATTACATAATACTGATTCAATAATTATTTAATTAATAGAAAAATAGAATAAATGATTGTAAAAATATTAAAATAAATATGATTTGAATTAATAAAGGAAATACAAAATTTTTCTTGATTATTATGATATATTAGGGGTGTATTATATGATTTTTTTCAAAGTTATCTTATTATCCCGATTTTCTTAATGTCAATGTCAATGGTGTCAAAAATTGACAATAAAGATATTTTATGAAAATAATATTTTGTTAAATTGATTATAAAATCATAATAATCATAAATAATGTCAAAGGGGATATGTTATGGTCCAAAATATCTTAAATTGGCCATTTATGGTTTAATTTAAACTTTATAAATTAAAATTACAACCTTTTAATATTGAAAATGTTGTTACCGTAGTTAAAATTAAAATAGGTTATCTAAGGGTTAATCAAAATGATAAGGGTTAAAATTATACAAAAAATTATCAAAAATATATTGGTTAATGGGATTAAAACCCTATACCAAAATTATATTTTAATACCTTTCCTTTTTCAGGTATTTGGATTGAGAATGAATTTATTATAAATTAAACTTTTGAGAAATTCAAAAAGTGCCCCTCACTTGAATTATAAAAGGAAACCTCCTCCCTCACTTCATTTAACCACATTTATTATTATAACTAAATAAATATCTAAACAAAATCTCTTCTACACTTCCCTATACACATTATAGAGGCCCTAGTATTCCAAAATGTCAACCCTAGAGCCCATTATAGTATACCTAAAGGAGTAGTTACGAAGAAGAGGTAATCACTATAACCAATCACTTTATATTTGTACTCTTTTTTACCCCCTCTAAATCAATGATAATTTTCATAAAATAATAAATTAAACATCATAAATATTCATAAAAGTTATTATAATTATGAAAACACCATTATTAACCCCCTTTCCCATAAAAAACAAGTGAAAGTGTCGCTTGTGTGTGCGTATGACTTTCCGTCTCCATGTAGTGATGCAATTTATTTTTCATCGCTATATTTTATTGATGGGAATTATGATTGGTTTAATTTTTTTATATGATATAAATGACATAATTATACTTTTGTAATGATAATATTTTTTCTACTATATCATCGTCCAATCTTTTGAGAAATGATAACATCGCTTGCGCGTACGTATGGACTACCATCTTCACGATGTGATGTGATTCGTTTTCACTAAAATTTCACATGGATGGTAATAAGGATGAATTTTATTAATATATATGATATGTTTAATATAATAATGATTCTATAATAGTGTGTTATTATTTACCTTTATTTCCTTCCATTATTTGAAAAATGGAAACAACATTTATGCGTACGTACGGTCGACCGTCTCCATGAACGGTGTAATTAATTTTTATACTTTTTATGAATGATTATAAATATATATATATAATGAATATATATGTTTTTTATAAAATTATTAACATTATTAACAATATTTTATCATCATCAAAGTATTACGACCCAGACTACCAAATCGAAACATGCTTGGAAAATGAAGAAGTTATCACACATAATAGTGATTTTATTAACAAATTATTAATAAACAGATGAAAATACATTATAAAAAAATCATACACAGTATTATAGATATATATTTTATTGAATAAATGTATAATAAATTCATATTTATCATACATAAGTTTTCAATATGAACAATGAAATTTGAGACTTGAGGTACGATTTTTTTGTCACTTTTATTTCCATGGGACACATGACTTATACTCTACATGTTTCTTTTTTTATGGTGTATATAATTCCCATGAATGTATTTTATGAGTCTTATACAAAAAATTATGGGACCTACATATCCATATATGTTTCTTTCTTTCATGGGGAAAATGATTTGACTGATTACAAAGTGGTAAGAGTTTATTTCATTATCTCATTGTTATTCAAGATTGTATATGTTTAAGTATCCATTGGGGAATATTTCTCTTCCATGATAGTTATTTATATAATTTTTTTCAAAAATGTTTTTAATATTATCCAATTATTTTTTTAATTCATTTTTACTAATTTTTTATTTTTTACAAAATATTTTAAAAGGAATCTTCTAGTCTATTTCTAAAAAGGGTATTTTATGATTTTTCTTAAAAAAGCATGAAATGAATTTTTTAACTTATATGGTATGAATGTAATTAACTGATATAATTATGCCTTAATTATTTGAAGCTTCC
Source organism: Viscum album (assembly GCA_963277665.1). NCBI lineage: Eukaryota > Viridiplantae > Streptophyta > Magnoliopsida > Santalales > Viscaceae > Viscum > Viscum album. The sequence continues at coordinate 1,187,229,481 of OY728130.1, read as the reverse complement.
TTTATAGTCCTAAAAGGTTCTTTTAAAAGTAATTTTTTTTACATTACATCGTCATGGCTTGAAAAAATGATTTAAAAATGGAGAGGATAATTTCTTCAAGAATTATTTCAAGTTATATTTCAAAATAATTTTCCATACAAGATAAAATTATTTGTTATTAATTATGATTTAATGGGTATATTATCCAAGTATACCATCAATATTCTTTGTTTATATGGTTTATGTTTAAGAAAACTTTTCTTTTCCACTGGTTATGCTATGATGAAATATTAATGAAACCCATTTCTTTTTATGGGTTCTGATGTGATGAATGATTTATGATCTTGTGGCACACATATGTAAAGTTTTTATTATGTGACATGTGGGACCTATATCTCTCTCCAATGAATTTGGTAATAATTTATATCTCATGAGATAGACAGGGCTTGAATGTGAGTGAACTCGGTTCAGTAATAATAGACTATAATGACTCTGATACTAGTTTAGTAATATAGGACTAGAATGGGAGTGAATCCATTTCAATAAAACAAGGATGGAATGGGACGTGAACCCAGATCAATAAAATAGATTTGGAAGTGGAAGTGAACCTGACTTAGTAATATAGTGATATAATTAGGAGTGAACCTATTTCAGTATAGGACTTTGTCCACTATGATATTATTGGGAGTGAACCTTTACTAATATGGAAATGTTTTTTCTATGATTTTATGTAGGCCAAAATTCCATGTCTTATGTTATAATCTCATAGTTTATGTTATTTGATTATTTTATGATTCAAGTTTTATAAACATCCAAGATTTATTCAATGGATCATGATTATGATTTTGATACACATGGTATAATTTTCAAGTACTATGTTCATGTATTTATACCCTTATGCTCATGTTTTGTTTGATATCTCCCTTATTTAACCTTACTAGTCATTTGACCCCACCCTATTCTCATGATTCATTTCCACATGATATGAATAAAGGTATTAAGTTTTATATGTCAAAAAGGGTTATAGTTATGATGAAATAAGTGGTAGATGTTGTAGATATTTAACAAATCAGTTGTTTATGTTTCAGTGTTTCCAAAGACACTAAACCTATACAGTTCTAGAGTGGTTTTGTTATGTTATGTAATGAATATTTATCTATTTAAATGTAATATATTTGAATGAAAATCTTGGGAAATTATATCTCTTATTGTGTATATGAGGGTCACTTTTAGGTTATAAACAAACTCTTTAATCAAATGGACTTAGACGATTTACCAATAGCTGAAAACCCTTGATTAGAGAGCAATAAAAAAACCTACAACATGATTGCCTCTATAGTATGATATATTACTAAAAAATAATCACCAAATCCATGTTAGACATTTGTATATGAGGATATGGTGAGTTTTGGGTGATATACTTCACTCCATACCAAAAATTGAAAAGCTCCCTGATTTGGTATCCTGAAATTTCATAGCCATAGAATTGGCCATGATACCAAATAATGAACATTCTAGTTGGTCAATCTAATTAATCTCCCCCTCTTTAGAAAAAATTTCTCCACAAATAGAGAGATATATATGATAATAGGCTCCTAAACAAGGCCTCATTATAAAATGGGAACATGTCTCAAATAGTCAAGATGACATTGTAAACTAACTGAAATTTCCCCATAGAAAGTGAATCCCAATAAAATTTGCTACTACACTTGGTCCATGTGCAAAAACATTACACCAAATCAGGAAGATCACAATGGAAACCACCATGGATGTCTTATATGAATCAACCTACCCCATAGGGATTGGAGAATTTTTAACACCAGGGTCATCAAATCCCTAGTGGTTCCTGAATAAATCAGTGAAAACTCATAACCAACCCCTTCCCAAAGGTATGGTGGAATTATTATCTCAATTTCTACTATAGGATTCTTTGGATCCTAAAAAATAGGGTAAAAAAATTATAAATAAAAATAAAAATCAACCCCAACCCATATGGATTGGGGAATATTTATTATCATCTCAAAGGAAATCAGTCTTTTTTAGGATTAGAGGTTAATAACAATGGTAAAAATCCAAGCTATTCCTTCCACCATGACATGTACAATTTTCATTCAGGTCCCACTAAATAAGGATGATAAAAAACTACCACAAGGTCACAATTCATAATCTACCCCAGGGAAAGCATGTGGAAAATATAATCAGACATCACAAGGGATTTATTATAAGGTGGACCAACAAGACCCCGGGCTAGAAGTAGGGCCTCCATGAAACTCTCAAAGGGGAAATGGGCAGTACAAAGCAACCCTACCACTTCATCAATGATGGGGTGACTATTATCTCTTGGTATGTCTCAGTGAACATCATCACTATCAATCTAGAAAATGATGCATACCAAGGTGTGAATGAAGAGGGACATAACACTAAAGTGAAACCTAGATTGGTAGGTGATATAGATACACAAAATGAGGTTTCAAATATAACGACCCATACTTTACATATATTGTTAATACTTCAAAATTGAAGCATACTTATTACAACATATAACAAAACCACGAAAGGACCGTATAGGTATAGTGTCTTTAGAAACTGGGAAACATAAACAACTGGTTCATAAAGCATCTACTTTTCCTCCCATTTATTTCATCATATCTAGAGTCCCTTTTTGGCATAGTCTACTTAATAACCTTCTTCCTGACCTGGGGAAATAAAAAATACAAAAGGGTGAGCTCAAATGCTCAGTAAGGGTAAACAAAATAAATATCAACCACATCATATACATAAGCACATAACTTTTGGAAATCTTAACCTGCAAAAGAGATCATAATTTCATAACATGGGATAAATCATGGCAGTGAAATGTAATCACAATAATCATAACTTAAAACATGAAACTTTGTGTCATACACACATAATCATAGAGAATCATTTCTTATTAGTCAAGACTCGTTTCCAAGACTATCTTAGTGGAAAAAGTACATTTCTGAACCGAGTTACCCTCGTTTCAGTCCTGCTTCACTGAACCAGTATAACCTACCGTTCCAGCCATGTCTATCTCATGAGATATAAAATCTTTACCCAATGCATTGGAGGGAGATATAGGTCCCACCCATCTCATAATGATACCATTCTTATGCGTGCCACAAAATCATAAACCATGCATCATTGCATAACCCATGTAATAAAAATGGGAATCTTAAACATCATGACATCATAAAACAATTCATATACGATAAAGGAATTCATAAAAATAATTCCATCACAACATAATCAAATCAATAATAGGGATAAAAACAGAAACCTTTATTATCTTAGATGGAAAATAATTTTGATAAAACACTTGAACTTCATTCTTGAGGAAAATATCCTTTCTACTTCAAAAACACTTTTCCTTTCTTAACATGTCATACAATTATAAACTAAAAGAAGTTGATTAAAAATAAACTTGAAAACTTGTAAAGGAAGATTCTTGGAAATAATGTTTTAAAAATCCATTCATGCCGTATAAGTTAAAAAAAACATTCTTTGTACTTTTGTCAGAAAAGACAAAAAGTACCTCGTACGAAAAACGACAAAAGATTCCTTTCATATCTTTTACTAAAAACTCAAAAAAAGGTAAAATTGGATTTAAACAATAGTAGGTGGATGGAAATAATATTACATATTGAGGAAACATGGATGTGGATGATAAAATACTCCCCAGTAAATAACAAAGTATAAACAATCTCAGATAAAAATGAGATTGTGATATTTCCATTACCTTAGGTCCGACTTGCTTTGTAAGTGTCCAAACCTCCTGTATAATGATTTAAATAATGTTATTGACCTATTACAGAATCATACTTATTTTTATGATGTCATATATGGTCATATTCTTAGCTTCTTAGTAGTAATATTTCATTGCTACTTGTTATTCGGGTGTTTATAACTTTTTGTTCTTATGCGTGTTTTGTCGAATAAATTCTTATTCTTTTCTTTCGGTTATAGATACCTAATTTCCAGAATGGTATTAGTGTAATATATATCATATTAATTCATTCAATTCATTTATATAATCATTATGAAATGAAGATCATGTAGAACGAGTCGCATCACATAGTGGAGACGGTATTCCGTACGTACGCACGAGTGATGATATCATTCCTATGATCGTGGAATTGTATTGGAGTATATTTATACTATTTCAGAATCAATATCACTTTATAATAGTCATATATAGTCATTATTTACACCATTATACCCATCCAAGTAAGGTGGTGGTGGAAAATAGATTACACCACGACGTGGAGACGGTATTCTGTACGTACGCACGCGCGGTGATTTCTTTTTCCGTAGGACGGATAGATGGTGAAATAGGGTTGTTTCATACTTATAATAACATATAATTATATGAGTGATACTGATGTTATTACTTCACAATTAAACAACTAAATAAGAAGAAGTGGAAGAAGAAATAAAGATGAAAGAATCAGTAACGGACATTACCTCTTCTTTGAAGTGCTTCTTTGAGACCTTCTTTTAGGGCACTAAAATTGGTCTTTGAAGAAGCCCAGGACCTCTAGGATGTCTCTAGGGAAGTGGAGAGGAGAAATTGGCAGGGGTTGGCCGATCTTGAAGGCTCAAAGTGGTGTGAGGAAGAGGGGGAGGAGGTGCCCTTTTATAAGGGAGGAGAGGGGCACCTTTGGAATAACTAAAAATATTATTTTATTATAAAGTCAAGTTCGGTTTTAAATAGATCCAAATTGATATATTTAGAAGCTAAGGTGGGTATGGGTCTAAATACTCTCATAAAATTGAATTTAGACAAGTTTAGGTTCCTATTTTAACCTTATCATTTAGATTTAACATTAAGTTAAATAATTTTACTTTTACCATGTCTTCTTGTGTTCTTATACTATAAGGTTAATAAACTTACTATAAGCAGCCAAACGAACCCCAAGTTGTTTATTATTAATATATATAACCTTATATAAGTCATTTGGCCGAAACTTATATTTTTAGTAATAAAATAACAATTACCAATATAATATTTGTTTTAGAAACTATTTTATGTCAATTTTGACACTATTTAGTAATTGATTTTTGTGAAAATCATAACAGAATTATTAGTTCGAACCAAGTTAATTAAATAAATCCTAACATGTCATATTAAACTATAAAATTAGTGGGATTCATAAAAATTCTCAAATTACATTTATTTTGGTGTTTATAACATCAATTATGTCAATATTTCATTAATAAGATAATTACTGCATCATCATTGTGTCATAAATAAATTAAATTATTTAATGTCTAAAAATTACAAATAAAATACCATTATGTAGGAAATATTTTTATATTTCTAATGAATATTTATAGTCGAATTTATCTTATGTATAACCCCATATTAAAAATTATTTACTTATTAAACTTTGATTTTAACTATTTTAACCCTTCTTTAAATAACTTAATAATAAATGTCCTAATCTAATCCAAGTGGGCCTAAATGGTCATATTTTATTCCTAAGTTTGTTTTTGGTCGAATTACACTTATCCAATAGAATTAGGACATGTGTTAGGGTAATAATAATATCATCTTTACCCTTAATTACCCTATTTACTTTTAACCGTGGTAAAAAAAAAGTAAAAAGTTACTATTCACCAAAAAATTATTTTCATCTCATTGAACCACATTTTACTTACTGACATCAACCGTGTCTCTCAGAGTTTTGAAATTACACTCACGGAAGTGGTAAAATTATGTTTTATGAAAAATTCAGTTTTTTAACTACCACTTAGTGGTTTCACTATTCATCAAAAATTGAAAGTTTTCAGAAAAATACCAAAATTTCACCCTAGGCTAATTTCGATATTCCGAATCCAAAAATGAAGTCCATTTTGAAAAATAAAATTTATAAAATTTCAAAAAGTGGTTATTACTATTCATAACGACTAGTTTTAATAATATTTTAATAGCATATCGTTGTTTAGTGAAACTCAGTATTGCGTACGACGCAAACTATCGAGGAAGGTCGCGATTTAGTGTAAAGAAATCCAAGCAAGTGTTGTGTAGAAAAAGATTCCTTTGATGATTTATATAACATAAAATTCTCAGGTGTTACATTCTACACCCCTTAAAATGAATTTCGCCCTCGAAATTCGTCAGTTTGTAACAAACAGATGAGGATACCTCTCCCTCATCATATCCTCAAGTTCCCATGTAGCTTCTTATAATTGGTGGTTCCTCCATAAAATTTTCACCAATTGAGTGGTCTTATTTCGTAGGACTTTTTCGCTACGATCCAGAATCTCTATCGGTTGTTCTTCATAAGAAAGATCTTGCTCCAGTGGTACAACTTCTGAGCTGAGTACATGTGAAGGATCAGGTATGTACTTTCTCAGGAGAGATACATGGAACACATTGTGTACTTGAGAGAGATTCGGTGGAAGCGCCAATCGATAAGCTACCTTCCCAACACGATCCGGTATTTCGAAAGGACCGATATATCTAGGGATCAACTTCCCCTTCTTTCCAAATCTCATAACCCTCTTCCAGGGAGATATTCGTAAGAACACTTTATCACCCACTTCAAACTCTAGCTCTTTTCTTCGGTTGTCGGCATAACTTTTCTGTCGACTCTGAGCTGCTCTTATGTGTTGTTGAATAGATCTGACATTTTCTGCCATTTCATCAACGAGATCAGGTCCCAATAGCTTTCTTTCCCCAACTTCATCCCAGCAAGTTAGAGTCCTACATTTCTTTCCATAGAGAGCTTCATAAGGAGCCATCTGAATACTGAAGTGAAAGCTATTATTATAAGAAAATTACACCAAAGGTAGGTGTTGATCCCAACCTCCTTTGAAATCCATAGAGCAAGCTCTCAACATATCTTCTAGGGTTTGAATTGTTTTCTCAGACTGACCATCTGTCTGAGGATGATAAGCAGTACTAAAACTCAACTCTATATCCAAAGTATGCTAAAGACTTCGCCAGAACTTCGAGGTAAATATCGGATCCCGATCAGATATAATAGAGAGTGGTACTCCATGCAATCTTACCACTTCCTTTACATATATCCTGGCAAGCTGATCCAGAGAGAAATCCTCTCTAATAGTAATGAAGTGTGCAGACTTTGTAAGACGATCAACTATGACCCAGATAACATTATTGCCTTTGGATGTTTTAGGAAGTCCTGTGAAAAAGTCCATAGTAATGTTTTCCCATTTCCATTCGAGTATGGGTAATGGTTGTAACATCCCCTTAGACTTCTGTCTCTCAGCTTTAACTTGTTGACAAACCAAGCATCGAGAGACATATTCAGAAATATCTCTTTTCATGCCATCCCACCAGAAGTACTCTTTCAGGTCCCTATACATCTTCGTGCTTCCAGGATGAATAGAGAATGAAGAACTATGAGCCTCATCCAGCAGCTCCTTCTTTAATTCAGGGATGGGAGGAACACAAACCCGATTCCTGAACTTTATTATCCCATCACAATCAAGGTTGAACTCAGGAACATTTCTCACCTTCTTTTGTAACTTGACATCTTCTTTCTGTGCCTCTTTAATCTTCACATGTATAGATGGTTGAACATTCATTTGAGAAAGATAAGATTTTTCCCCTTCCATTATAATTCCAAGATCCATCCTTTGTAAATCCATAAATATTGGATCTTTTGTGATCCTCATCATGGATAAAATAGCATGGTTTTGTCGACTTAATGAATCTACCACCTTGTTTGCTTTCCCAGGGTGGTAATGGATTGAGCAGTCGTAATCCTTAATCAGCTCTAACCATCTTCTTTGACGCATATTCAGCTCCTTTTGTGTGAAAATATACTTTAAACTTTTATGATCAATATAAATATCACACCTTTCACCATAAAGGTAATGCCTCCAAATCTTTAATGCAAAGATTACCGCAGCTAACTCCAAATCATGTGTTGGGTAATTTTGCTCATGGATTTTCAACTGTCATGAGGCATAAGCTATCACCATATAATTTTGCATAAGAACACACCCTAATCCCTTCTTGGATGCATCACTATAGATCACAAACCTTTCTCCACTACAAGGCAGTGTGAGCACAGGTGCACTGGATAACCTTCTTTTCAACTCCTTGAAATTCTCTTCACATTCCTCCGTCCAGACAAACTTAACTCCTTTCCGAGTCAACTTGGTGAGTGGATTAGATAATCGTGAAAAATCTTTCACAAAACGTCGATAATATCCAGCCAAACCAAGAAAACTTCGGATCTCAGTTACTGTTGTTGGTCTCGACCATCTTTCGATAACCTTTGTTTTTGCTGGATCTACAGATATCCCCTCTTTTGAGATTATGTGACCCAAAAATGCAACTTTTTGAAGCCAAAATTCACACTTGGTAAATTTGGAATAAATCTTCTCCTTTCTTAGGGTCTTCAATATAATTCTCAAGTGATCTTCATGTTCTTCCTTGCTCTTTTAATAGAAAAGAATATCGTCTATAAAGACTACCACAAATTGATCAAGATAGTCTCTAAAGACTCTATTCATCAGATCCATGAAGATAACAGGGGAATTAGTAAGACCAAATGGCATCACTATAAATTCATAGTGTCCATACCTTGTACGGATAGCCGTCTTTGGTATATCCTCCCTTTTGACCCTTAATTTATGATACCATGAACGAAGATCAATCTTGGAAAAGTATTGAGCTCCGTGTAGTTGGTCAAATAAGTCATCAATGCGTGGGAGAGGATATTTGTTCTTGATAGTGATCTTGTTAAGTTCTCGATAATCAATGCAGAGTCTCATTGATCCATCTTTCTTCTTAACAAATAGAACAGGTGCTCCCCAAGGTGATGCACTAGGGCATATGAATCCCTTATCAAGATTCTCTTGGAGTTGCTTCTTCAATTCCTGCAACTCAATTGGGGCCATTCTATAAGGTGTCTTTGAAATAGGCAAAGCACCCGGTACGAGTTCTATTGAGAACTCAACTTCACGATTTGGTGGAAGTCCCGGTAATTCCTCCGGAAAGACATCATCAAACTCTCGTACAATGGGAATATTCTTAATCGTGAGTTTCTCACCAACCATTTGAGATAAATAACCTTCATTTAGTGGAATCAAGACCCATAAGATGGAAGAAATTTCCACTGGAAGGTTATGTTCATCCTTGCATCGATAGACGATCATAGATTGATCTGGAATATGAAATGTGACTTACCTTCTTTGGAAATTGATATGAGATCCATATAAAGAAAGCCAATCCATGCCAAGAATCACATCAAATTCCACTATAGGAAGGATCACAAGATTTGCAGGAAGCACTTTCCCACAAACTTCAATTGGAGAATAATTATAAACTTTTGATGCGACTGTTGTGCCATTAGGTGTTGTCACAGCTAACTCAACATCTAATTGTTGAGGTAATACGGTGATACCCTTAGAAAATTCTTCAGAAATAAAAGAGTGGGTGGATCCAGAATCAAATAAAACATTTTCTACTTTAGAGTGGATGGTGTGTGTACCTTTCACCACATCGTTATCGTACTCCACATCGCTGATAGAAATTGCATGTGACTTTCCTTTGTCTTTAGCCTTAAGAGTTTGTTGACGTCGACCATCATCATCAACCCTTGGATTAGGGTATTTATTGGCATAATGCCCCATCTCCTTGCACTTGAAACATTGAAGTGTAGTAGGTTCATTCTGTGTATCCCTTCCTTTGTTTGCATCATTAGACATCTTCTTCCCATCATCGCGGCATTCAAATGCTCGATGACCTTCCTTTCCACATTTGAAACATTTACTTGTCCCTTTAAGACAACTCCCTCCATGTTTCTTTCCACACTTTGAGCATAAGGGGAAGATCATCTTCTTTTCAGTGTGCTCTTTAGATTTTCCTTTGAATTCCATTTTCCTCTTCTTATCAAACCCATATGACTGATGGGATACTCCAATTTCCATCTCGACTTTGAGAGCACATCTAACGATTTCCTCATATCTATTAAAGTCCCTTATGGTTAACGCCCTTAGAAGACTTGGTTTTAAGCCACTAAAGAATCGATCGATCTTACTCTCAGGCTGGATAATAATACCAGAAGCGTACCTTGCAAGTCTTGTAAAATTTGCTTCATAGGTACCAACAGATTCATCATCCTTTTGCTTTAGTTCAAGAAACTCTTTCTCCATCTTTGTTCGGAGAATACGAGGGAAGTACTTATTGAAAAATAAGTTCTTGAACTCATCCCATTCCATGGACTCAATTTAATCCCTTTGCCTCGTATTCTTAATAAGATTCCACCATTGATCAGCATCTCCTTCCAAAAGATACACTGCTAGGATGACTTTATCATGTTCAGAACATTGAAGAACTGAAAATATCTTTTCAGTAGTACTAATCCATTGTTTAGCAACTAATGGATCAGTAGACCCGCTGAAAGAAGGTGGACGCTGTCTCATGAAGGATTCAACAGAATGTTGCTCCTTCCTTTGCTCGTTTGGAAGTCCTGCATGATTCATATCTTGAGAAAGTTGTGTGAGCATGGATACAAGATTTTTCATTCCAGCTCCCATAACTTTTGGTTGCTCAGGGGGACAATCATTGCATTTCCCGTCACATTCCGCATTAACACGGTTCCTTTGGGTTCCAGCCATTGACTAAAACCAAGAATAATAGTGTGAGAAACACTAATTATAATAGGAAAACCACATAATCAAGAATAAAATTTCACACTTAAGGTCTTATCCTAGGTTATTCATGGCCATTTCTAAAACACTAATATTGTGTTCTATGCTTAGAATTATCCTTAGGGTTCTTACTAAGGCTTTCACATCCTATTTTCCAAAGGTTGACTATACCTTTCCTCTGATACCAACTATAATGACCCATACTTTACATACATTGTTAATACTTCAAAATTGAAGCATACTTATTACAACGTATAACAAAACCACGAAAGGACCATATAGGTATAGTGTCTTTAGAAACTGGGAAACATAAACAACTGGTTCATAAAGCATCTACTTTGCCTCCCATTTATTTCATCATATCTAGAGTCCCTTTTTGGCATAGTCTACTTAATAACCTTCTTCCTGACTTGGGGAAATAAAACATACAAAAGGGTGAGCTCAAATGCTCAGTAAGGGTAAACAAAAGAAATATCAACCACATCATATACATAAGCACATAACTTTTGGAAATCTTAACCTGCAAAAGAGATCATAATTTCATAACATGGGATAAATCATGGCAGTGAAATGTAATCACAATAATCATAACTTAAAACATGAAACTTTGTGGAATACACACATAATCATAGAGAATCATTTCTTATTTGTCAAGACTCGTTGCCAAGACTATCTTAGTGGACAAAGTCCATTTCTGAACCGAGTTACCCTCGTTTCAGTCCTGCTTCACTGAACCAGTATAACTTACCATTCCAGCCATGTCTATCTCATGAGATATAAAATCTTTACCCAATGAATTGGAGGGAGATATAGGTCCCACCCATCTCATAATGATACCATTCTTATGCGTTCCACAAAATCATAAACCATACATCATTGCATAACCCATGTAATAAAAATGGGAATCTTAAACATCATAACATCATAAAACAATTCATATAAGATAAAGGAATTCATAAAAATAATTCCATCACAACATAATCAAATCAATAATAGGGATAAAAACAGAACCCTTTATTATCTTAGATGGAAAATAATTTTGATAAAACACTTGAACTTCATTCTTGAGGAAAATATCCTTTCTACTTCAAAAACACTTTTCCTTTCTTAACATGTCATACAATTATAAACTAAAAGAAGTTGATTGAAAATAAACTTGGAAACTTGTAAAGGAAGATTCTTGGAAATAATGTTTTAAAAATCCATTCATGCCGTATAAGTTAAAAAAAACATTCTTTGTACTTTTGTCGGAAAAGACAAAAAGTACCTCGTACGAAAAACGACAAAAGATTCCTTTCATATCTTTTACTAAAAACTCACCAAAAGGTAAAATTGGATTTAAAAAATAGTAGGTGGATGGAAATAATATTACATATTGAGGAAACATGGATGTGGATGATAAAATACTCCCCAGTAAATACCAAATTATAAACAATCTCGGATAAAAATGAGATTGTGATATTTCCCTTACCTTAGGTCTGACTTGCTTTGTAAGTTTCCGAACCTCCTGTATAATGATTTAAATAATGTTATTGACTTATTCCAGAATCATACTTATTTTTATTATATCATATATGGTCATATTCTTAGCTTCTTAGTAGTAATATTTCATTGCTACTTGTTATTCGGGTGTTTATAACTTTTTCTTCTTATGCGTGTTTTGTCGAATAAATTCTTATTATTTTCTTTAGGTTATAGATACCTCATTTATAGAATGGTATTAGTGTAATATATATCATATTCCTTCATTCAATTCATTTATATAATCATTATGAAATGAAGATCATGTAGAACGAGTCGCATCACATCGTGGAGACGGTATTCCGTACGTACGCACGAGTGATGATATCGTTCCTATGATCGTGGAATTGTATTGGAGTATATTTATACTATTTCAGAATCAATATCACTTTATAATAGTCATATATAGTCATTATTCACACCATTATACCCATCCAAGTAAGGTGGTGGTGGAAAATAGATTACACCACGGCGTGGAGACGGTATTCCGTACGTACGCACGCGCGGTGATTTCTTTTTCCGTAGGACGGATATATGGTGAAATAGGGTTGTTTCATACTTATAATAACATATCAGTATATGATTGATACTGATGTTATTACTTCATAATGAAACAACTAAAGAAGAAGAAGTGGAATAAGAAATAAAGATGAAAGAATCGGTAACGAACATTGCCTCTTCTTTGAAGTGCTTCTTTGAGACCTTCTTTTAGGGCACTAAAATTGGTCTTTGAAGAAGACCAGGACCTATAGGATGTCTCTAGGGAAGTGGAGAGGAGAAAGTGGCAGGGGTTGGCCGAGCTTGAAGGCTCAAAGTGGTGTGAGGAAGAGGGGGAGGAGGTGCCCTTTTATAAGGGAGGAGAGGGGCACCTTTGGAATAACAAAAAATATTATTTTATTATAAAGTCAAGTTCGGTTTTAAATAGCTCCAAATTGATATATTTCGAAGCTAAGGTGGGGATGGGTCTAAATACTCTCATCAAATAGAATTTAGACAAGTTTAGGTTCCTATTTTAACCTTATCATTTAGATTTAACATTAAGTTAAATAATTTTACTTTTACCATGTCTTCTTGTGTTCTTATACTATAAGGTTAATAAACTTACTATAAGCAGACAAACAAACCCCAATTTGTTTATAATTAATATATATGACCTTATCTAAGTCATTTGGCCGAACCTTAGATTTTTAGGAATAAAATAACAATTACCAATATAATATTTGTTTTAAAAACTATTTTATGTCAATTTTGACACTATTTCGTAATTGATTTTTGTGAAAATCATATAAGAATTATTAGTTTGAACAAAGTTAATTAAATCAATACTAACATGTCATATTAACTTATAAAATTAGTGGGATTCATAAAAAGTCTCAAATTACATTTATTTTTGTGTTTATAACATCAATTATGTCAATATTTCATTAATAAGATAATTACTGCATCATCATTGTGTCATAAATAAATTAAATTATTTAATGTCTAAAAAATACAAATAAAATACCATTATGTAGGAAATATTTTTAGATTTCTAATGAATATTTATAGTCTAATTTATCTTATGTATAACCCCATATTAAAAATTATTTACTTATTAAACTTTGATTTTAACTATTTTAACCCTTCTTTAAATAAATTAATAATAAATGTCCTAATCTAATCCAAGTGGGCCTAAATGGTCATATTTTATTCCTAAGTTTGTTTTTGGTCGAATTACACTTATCCAATAGAATTAGGACATGTGTTAGGGTAATAATAATATCATCTTTACCCTTAATTACCCTATTTACTTTTAACCGTGGTAAAAAAAAGTAAAAAGTTACTATTCACCAAAAAATTATTTTCATCTCATTGAACCACATTTTACTTACTAACATCAACCGTGTCTCTCGGATTTTTGAAATTCCACTCACAGAAGCGGTAAAATTAAGTTTTATGAAAAATTCAGTTTTTTAACTACCACTTAGTGGTTTCACTATTCATCAAAAATTGAAAGTTTTCAGAAAAATACCAAAATTTCACCCTAGGATAATTTCGATATTCCGAATCCAAAAATGAAGTCCATTTTGAAAAATAAAATTTATAAAATTTCAAAAAGTGGTTATTACTATTCATAACGGCTAGTTTTAATAATATTTTAATAGCATATCGTTGTTTAGTGAAACTCGGTATTGCGTACGACGCAAGCTATCGAGGAAGGTCGTGATTTCATGTAAAGCAAGCCAAGAAAGTGTTGTGTAGAAAAAGATTCCTTTGATGATTTATATAACATAAAATTCTCGGGTGTTACATCAAATATGTGGAATCATAGGAGAAACTAGAACTTGAAACCTCCAAATGATGATCTTCCACTTCCCTAGTGACATTCTACCAAGGATAATGGAAATAGTGTGGCTTTATCCTATGAAAAACCTATATTGTCTGAAATATCTTCCATAGAGAGAAAATTTTCACAATATGAGATTGATATATGCAATGTTATATAGCTTAATGAGGAATTAATTAGGGTTAATATTCACATAGGATATTGCCTTTAAGCGGAAACTTATGTCCCTAACCCCATCACGATAGAGCTAATCCACTTGAAAGGGTTGAACTTGAGCATTAGGCTAGCTATAGATCCAGGGAACTAGTTTACATAAAAGAGTAGGTTGAGTATGATCATGAATTTACTCCATTACATTGATAGTATACTCCTTATTGAGGTAATCATCCAACCATGACGCATATTGAAAATCAATAGGAAATGAAAGTAGGAAAACCAAATAAATTCTCACCACTCACTATGCACATGAGGTGTTATAGACAAAAATACATACAAAACTATTCAACACCATCGAGTACATAGTTTCTTAGATGCAATCCATGAAGGGATGGAGTGCTCTCGTGCAACTTGAATGGAATCAATACCCCGAATGGGTGAATGATAGTTTATATCCTCCCAAATTCATTAATACTATATTTTTAACCATTTATGGCATGGGAGACCCAGAACAATATCTCATACAATTTGTGCCCCAATACAACCCTATGATGGGCCCACAAGACCAACATGATGCAAAAAAATCAAGATTCTTTTTACAGAATCCGGTAGGTCTATCCTCTGTTTGGTACAAAAACCATCCAATAGGATCTGTCTCTAGATGGGAATACCTTCATCAACAATTACTTTATCTATTCAGCTCCACACCAAGGGAAAATATGACTGTTGAGCATACCAATTAAAAATAGTGTAAAAATGAGAGAGACTCTTACTTTTTCTCTAGGTGGAAGGGTCTAATATACTACCTAGTATTCCACTCTAACAAGCGTAGTTTCCAAAACAATATGTTGAAAACCTTAGAGATTAGATACAATAACAATAAATACTAATAAAATACCCATGTGGATTCTGAGAGTTCTAAGAAACCAAAAAATGCCTAGAATATTCCATTCAATGGGCTCAGGCCAGATATTTGTACATGCCTAGTACATAGGTAAAAAGGATTAGAATATAAGAGACTACTACTGTCATCCTCAAACTAGTTACAATCCCCACCAAAACACCTAGAGATTCCCCTAATCATTTGGTTCCTCTAGCCGAGTTGCAGTAGTAGAAAAACCACCCCCCAACTAGAAGTAAAAAAGAGATCAAGGCTACCTGCGATTTTAGAAATAGATGAACAAATTATATTTATTCTGGAATGAATAAGTTTCTGATTATTTGATCACATCCAAGGAAAATAACCTCCTCAGGATACTGAAGCCAAGGAAACCCATTTATGTTAGCCTTAAGGACCTCCCTGGATATTTCTATTTCCATAGGTGGCTAGGTCACACCATCCTAGACTACTTTATCTTCGAATATATATTCCAAGGCATGGTTAATTCTAGATATGTGATACTATGGAAATACCTAGTATAGGTAACCTATGTGACTGCCACCCAACTGAAATAAGAGTGACTAGAAAGAAGTTCAAACTAGGCATGAACATAGGTTTAATAACTGGATGACTCTAAATACTATTAACTGATCTCATGATACCCTGAGATCTTATCTTTGTAAACTAGTCACAATTCTAGTATACAGGGAGAATCCATTGAATATTCCTCCTAGAAGCATAAATAATTGTTATATTCAAGTAAATACATAATGCAAAGAGTCATATACAACTCCTACACATACTTTGACTCTTGAAAACTTCTTTATTTCAAAATCCATAGAATGGGAACCATCAAACCAAATAGAACCCTCATCAGATTAATGGTTAATTTTCAGTTATTTTAATCTTATTCACTTAATACACCCCTTATTTTATGACTAATATTCTAATGAATATTAAATTTCCATAAATGACAGGGGAGATAGAGGATGAGGCCGTAGAAGCTAAGGGAATAGGGTACTCGACCCCATTGAGCTGCTATGAATCAAAAATTCCATTGGTATATGCCTATATAAGAAGAATCACACTATATAAAGTAGTTTCATTAAATTATATCCAAGATAATTTTCTATCAAGAAACTAAAATTACCTTGCACCACTAGCAGGAGTTAAAAACTCCCCAAGATACTCCCTACAACATGGGATGTCCATACCTCTCCTCCCATCAATACTAGAATAAAGGAAAACAAGCATCCCCAAAATCCTCCCACAATGACCCTAGATGATCAGGATGTCAATGTATCTCTTTGTGGTATCTCATAACTTCACAGGGATAGCGATTCCTCCAAATTATCCATCATGCTTGAAGATTCTCTCAGAGACACATAGATAGAAGAGTAAGATTAATACATCAGAAACACTCCTCCCATAATTTAAGATGGAATCTCTACCACCATCAATGAGATTAGGTAGGTGAATCTGAGAACAAAAGAATACCTATATCCTGTACTGATTAGTGACTCCATTCCTTTTTAAGAATATAAGAAGTATATTTCATTTCTAAAGCAGTATCAATATGAATTTTACTAGAATTATATAGATATTCCTACACTGAAACTTGATGTTGATACTCATCACCTAGGATTACAAGATGACCATAGAGGATTTATGTAGGAATACATCAAAATGAACCCCTCTCAAGATACCAAGATATAATCCTATATTGAAAATTTTATCAAATAATGATTTCTAAGAGGCTTAGTACCCAAATTGGCATTCCAACATCATCCTCATCAAGTTGAATAATGGGAAGTTGAGGGTCTACAATTAATTTAGAGACCTTAATTGAAAATTCATGAAATATTATTTCTAAGTAAGAATAAAAAAACTATTGATCTATGTAACTACTAGATTCCAAGACATTTCCTTTATAGATTCTATTCAGGATATAATGAGATCCAGATGGCCCTTAAAGACAAGGAATTGACTTCCTTCAGAGCATATAAAGGGTTATTTTTCTACTAGGTGATGACCTTTGGCATAAATAATGGTGATTATACTTATCAAAGTGTCATGTACCATATCTTTAAAACCTTCTTGGGATGAATCCTAGAGTTATACATTGATCACATGGTTGTTAAATATAGAAAGTGTTGTGATCATCTCACTAATATCCAAGTAATCATAGAAAAATTATAGTAACATAGTTTAAATATGATTGTTTCTGATGCTTTTTCTAGGGTGTGCATTTATCTGTCCAAAAGGATGCACTTATTTTCCCCCCGCATTCCCGCTTTCCAAAGGTGGGCCTCATCCTTCACTTATTTAGGGACATTTTCTCCTTGATAGAAATAGGTTTAAGGGATGTTAGTTCCTCCTCCTATGGATTCATCCTCAGAACTCATCACCTTGCCTGGGTATCCCTCATAGACTTAAGACATTGTAAGTGAAACTCTTCCCAGTGTCATGCCTTCATATACATCAGTTAATTATGATGCTTTTGTTGAGACATTCCAAGGGGCCCAGATAGGGAAACAACCTTCAGTCGGGGGAGTAGTCACTTGGACATCACTGGCATGTTTGGACACTAGAACACTGGTGCATCTGGGTTTCTTCCCTTTATGATAGGGCTTCTCGAGGGTGTGAAAGCACGATGAATCCCATGTTGAATGCGGTGAATTATATGCCATAGGCATGTCTCTGGGGTTTTCCTCTGCTTCCTAGGTTTAACACATGGTATGATGCTAGTTTAACATCTGAAGGAGATAGATTAGATTGATTAGAACACTGATTAGATTGGATCAAATGGGTGAAACCCCTGTAGGGAACACTGATACTGGGGATAGTGCATGGCAGGTAGCCCGATTGCTACTAGGAAGGATAAAGATGTGAATGGAATGATTTCACCGGGATGTGGAAGACCGGGTAAAAGTCCAGATAGATGATGGAGAGTTTAGTGAAGTGGAAGGGTATGAGATGGAACCATCCTAAAGGTGATGGTAATGTTGGTCTCGAGACTCAAAGAGACTTCCTATGTATCCCTGTGGCAGGGAATCAAAGTCCGCGTAGTTTGCGGGGCGATGGGGGTATAATATCGGTGTGTGCACAGAGGAAAATGACCTGATGATATGCTTAGTCTTACATGTGTTTAGCATCCCAGGTTAGTCTCACGCTCAAGGGGTAGACTAGATATGTGGTTCCCAATAAAGGGGACTACAACGGCCTACCGTCGATTTCAAAGTGAAATGGATTTCCGCTGAATGGGGAACACAATGGCTTACTATCGATTGGGGATCACAACAGTTTACCATCGATTGGGGATCACAATGTATTTCCACTGATTAGGGATCACAAGGACTTATCGTCGATTAGGGATCACAATGTCTTACCCTTTATTGGGGATCACAATGGCTTACTGTCGATTGGGGATCACAATGGCTTACCATCGATTGGGGATCACAATGGATTACCGTGGATTGGGGATCACAAAGGCTTACCATCGATTATAGATCACAATGGATTACTATCGACTGGGGATCACAAAGGATTATAGTCGATTGGGGTTGGGCCTCAGGGAGGCTTCCTACGTACCCTACCTAGAAGACAAGGACCAAATCCCATGTAGTTTGAATGGGTACCATTTAACATCATGCGAGATGAAAAGGGGGCATGCAGTTTAACGTCATGTTGGATGAAGGTGAAACGATGTGAAAGGGGTTGGAACAACTAGGTGTTGGGCTTGAACCTTATGGAGGATTTCTATGTACCTTTCCTTAGCAAGGATCAAAGTTCATGTAGTTTGGAATGGTGTTAGTAAACCGACATGAAGGGGTCGAGACCAATGGTTGTTGGTCTTAAACCTTAGGGAGGCTTCCTATGTACCCTAACTTGGAAAGGATCAAAGTACACATAGTTCAAAATGGTGTTGGTGAATCGACTTGAAGGGGTTGGTACCAATGGTTTTTGGGCTTGAACCTCCGAGAGGCTTCTTACGTACCCTGCTTTGGAAAGGATCAAAGTCAACGTAGTTCGGAATGGTGTTCGTGAATAGACTTGAAGGGGTCGAGCCCAATGGTTGCTGGGATTGAACCTTAGGGAGGCTTCATACGTACCTTTCCTTGGAAAATATCAAAGTCCACGTAGTTTGGAATGGTGTTCAGACTTACACGCTAAGGTGGCCCAGAGAGGATGTTATATTCAATGCTTACTCTGAGCCCATGTGAGTCTCACTTACTGATCATTTTAGCTCTCCCTTATTATGCTTACTTTCCCCAAGTTATGAATAAGAAAACTTTGAGTAAGCTTTCAAGGATGCAATTTAATTCATTTTATTTGGTATCATGTTTTATTTTCTATTTCCCAATGTATTAAGGATATAATGTATGTAATATGGATTTCCAAGACTACTAAACTAATCGGTCCATCGAGATTTGATTCCTTGTAATCATGCCAATGTAATAAGATAATGCACCAGTTCTAATCTTCTAGGGTTGGGGCATTACATTTATGGATAATTTGTTGTGGTATTAATAAATTAATGGTTTTTATATTAATAATATTTGTTTTTTTCTCATTCCCTTTTTTATTAGTATAAAAAAAATTAATAATCAATTAGTGTATAAATTGTAATTAATTTTATTTTGATTTAATAATTTGTTAAATTTATTTTTAATACTTTAATAATTTTAATATTTAATTTATTTAGTTAATCAATTAATCTATTTAATAATTAATCCATTTTTTGTAATATTTAAAAATGTTGTGTTTAAAATTTTAAATATAATGAATTTAGTTTGATATGTCATTCATTTATTTTGTTTAATTTTTATTTACAGTGTAATACTTAATAGATTTTTAATCTAATAGTGAAATACAATATAAGACAATTTGATTGGCGTAATATTTCTATCACCTCTTTATGTAGAATAATTGTATCTATGTTAAAAGAATTCTATGAAATTTCAATTTCTTAAGGAATTTATTTTACTCATGTAAAATAATTTCCCTTGAGTGAGCTAAACCAAAAGAAGAGAAGTCCATTTCAGTAGTTCCTAATTGATGTAATAAAATATGAAGAGAGGAACGAGACCTCGAGATTATGGTGTCAAATTGAGTAAAACCAGAGGAGATTGAATCAGGCACACTATTAACAAGGGAGAACACTCAAACTGAGCTGAGTTCACTTTTAAAATTCTAAAGAGCCACACCGGATCGAGGATGATGACTAAAACCCCAACGATCTTGATTTTATGATCATGCTAAATGATAGAGATCCCTTGAAATAAGCCAAGTCTTCTTGAGTTATCACATCCTACATCATTGATGATAAAGACTAGTGCCTCGACAAAGCTACATTAAGATTATTTATGGACCTATGTGCACCAAAAAATCCTTGTTAAGTCCTGTTGAAACCCAAAAAAATTATTTTTATGATTCCTAATTGTTTGATGATGGGTTGAAGATGATTAAGGTAATTTGAAGATCGATTCTTTACATATCTATGTTCATCAACCCTAATTTGTGTCTGATGTTATTCTTTCAGATGCAGATTTTTCCGATCGTTTTGGAGTGATCGACCAAGGCTGTGAATCAAATGGAGACTGAGTCTGTGAAGCCATCGCCACTGATTTCATATCTGGCATAAAGAATATATGATATACTTTCACCATCTAAGGATTCAGGATCTGGTTAGCGTTCCCTATGTCATGTTGTTGAGTTCATGTTTGGAAGAGAATCAGTGTCAAAATATTGTTGGATACAAACCCTACCAAGGATGAATCAATTCCTAAAATTTGTTTTGGGTTTTTATTGATAAATCAACAATGTCACAATATAAGGAAAGGTTGTTAATGAGTATGTTGATGATGATGAAAAATTAATTGGTTTAAGATAACCTTTCATCTTGATCTTATTGTGGATTGAAGGGAGTCACATGAGTGTGTTACCCAAGTTTGATTTACTACAGGATATGTTGAATCTCTTTGTTTTAAATTTAGTCCTTGAATTACTGTGTTATGGTTTTATTTATTTTGTTACATAATTATTTCAGGGTTACTTGGATCTTTCAATTTTATTTGTTGAAATCAAGTTATAGAAAATGAGAAATTATTAGTGGAAAATATTAGGGAAAATATGACATCATTCTTAGTTACATAGAATAATTAATGCCCGTGCTGGTGGCTGAAGTTGGTTGGAGTGTTTTATTAAGGTCATGGTATAATGATATAAGGACTTTGAGTTTGCACTATCTATTGGTCTATCACCAATTTATGTTTTTAAATCTAGGTGACAATTTTTGAGGGAAATAGAAATAATTTTTGGATATAAGGGGACATACATTACATTTTTTTGGAGATGTGAGGAGATAGATATTCATTGGTGAACATTTTCATGCTAGAAATTTTTGGTGCAGAGTAAGGTAAGGAGTTGATGCAAGTACAAAGGTTCATTCCCTAGAGAATACTCAAGTTAATTATTATTGTCTTCATATATTTTATTTGTTTTTAGTTTTTAATACTTATTTTGTTTATTAAAAGATTATTATTGGATAAACATTGAGCGCGTAAATTAGGTTTTTCTGGTTCATCTTTTTAAATCTTTGTTTCGGAAATCATTTAAAAAATTTTAATTTAAATGTTTTATTTTTTCAATATAAAGAGTATTTTTCATGGAGAAATTAAAATTTATTATCTTTTTATTAAATATACTTGAATGATATTTTTTACTAACTCTTTGAGTTTTGATTTCAATTAAATTTTCCAAAATAAAGAAATTCTTTTGTCAGACAATTGAAATTTCCATCACGTTTTGACAATTTGATCACCCACTCTACTTTTCTTCAAAATCATTCCAAATTTTCCTTCTTTTTGTCATCCTAATATATTTATTTTTTTTCTTGAAAAGAATATCTTCACCATTTTTGTTAGCTGATACATGTGTTTTTATTTAGTTTTTTATTTTATTTCTTATACTGCTTTTCTTTTTTCCTTCCATATGGATTTGATATACTTCTTACTACTATATAGTGGTTTTTAGGTTTAAAATGTGTCGTAATAAATGACTTACACATCAATTCCATTTTATTTTTGGCCACTATGAATAATAACCTTGATAATTTTTGTTACCCTGGTAAAGGGTAAATTGGATAATTTTGGTTAAAAATAATATGATAAGAACTATAAAATTACCCTAAAATTTTCCCAAATTTTATTTTATGAGTAATTATTCTCCATAAGAACTAATTTATTGGTTATATGACCATTTATGACTATTTTTATGAGATTATGATATTTATAATACTTTATTTAATGAAAAGTCAAAGCTGTCACATTCATGTTTTAAATAACTATAACATTTTTAATATATGGTTATATAAAAGATTTGTCTGACTATAAATATTATACATAAATATAAAAGATTTATCTAGATCATGGTATTTTTGTTTTTAATCTTTAGTGAAGAAATATATACCTTAAATAATTACATAATACTGATTCAATAATTTTTTAATTAATAGAAAAATCAAATAAATGATTGTAAAAATATTAAAATAAATATGATTTGAATTAATTAAGAAAATACAAAATTTTTCTTGATTATTATGATATATTGGGGGTGTATTATATTATTTGTTTCAAAGTTATCTTATTATCCCTATTTTCTTAATTTCAATGTCATGAATGGTGTCAAAACTTGACAATAAAGATATTTTATGAAAATAATATTTTATTAAATTAATTATAAAATCATAATAATCATAAATAATGAAAAAGGTGATATTTTATGGTCCAAAATATCTTAAATTGACCATTTATGGTTTAATTGAAACTTTATAAATTAAAATTACAACCTTTTAATATTGAAAATGTTGTTACCGTAGTTAAAATTAAAATAGGTTATCTAAGGGTTAATCAAAATGATAAGGGTTAAAATTATACAAAAAATTATCAAAAATATATTGGTTAATGGGATTAAAACCCTATACCAAAATTATATTTTAATACCTTTCCTTTTTCAGGTATTTGGATTGAGAATGAATTTATTATAAATTAATCTTTTGAGAAATTCAAAAAGTGCCCCTCACTTGAATTATAAAAGGAAACCCCCTCCCTCACTTCATTTAACCACATTTATTATTATAACTAAATAAATATCTAAACAAAATCTCTTCTACACTTCCCTATACACATTATAGAGGCCCTAGTATTCCAAAATGTCAACCCTAGAGCCCATTATAGTATACCTAAAGGAGTAGTTACGAAGAAGAGGTAATTACTCTAACCAATCACTTTATATTTGTACTCTTTTTTACTCCCTCTAAATCAATGATAATTTTAATAAAATAATAAATTAAACATCATAAATATTCATAAAAGTTATTATGATTATGAAAACACCATTATTAACTCCCTTTCCCATAAAAAACAAGTGAAAGTGTCGCTTGTGTGTGCGTACGACTTTCCGTCTCCATGTAGTGACGAAATTTATTTTTCATCGCTATATTTTATTGATGGGAATTATGATTGGTTTAATTTTTTTATATGATATAAATGACATAATTATACTTTTGTAATGATAATATTTTTTCTACTATATCGTCATCCAATCTTTTGAGAAATGATAACATCGCTTGCGCGTACGTATGGACAACCATCTTCACGATGTGATATGATTCGTTTTCAGTAAAATTTCACATGGATGGTAATAAGGATGAATTTTATTAATATATATGATATGTGTAATATAATAATGATTCTATAATAGTGTGTTATTATTTACCTTTATTTCCTTCCATTATTTGAAAAATGGAAACAACATTTATGCGTACGTACTGTCGACCGTCTCCATGAACGGTGTAATTAATTTTTATATCTATAATTTTTATGAATGATTATAAATATATATATATAATTAATATATATTCTGTTTATAAAATTATTAACATTATTAACAATATTTTATCATGATCAATGTATAAGTACCCAGAGTACCAAATCAAAACATGCTTGGAAAATAAAGAAGTTATCACACATAATAGTGATTTTATTAACAAATTATTAATAAACAGATGAAAAGGCATTATAAAAAAATCATACACACTATTATAGTTATATATTTTATTTAATAAATGTATAATAAATTCATATTTGTCATATATAAGGATTCAATATGAATAATGAAAATTGAGACTTGAGGTACGATTTTTTGTCACTTTTATTTCCATGGGACACATGACTTATACACTACATGTTTCTTTTTTTATGGAGTATATAATTACCATGAATGTATTTTATGAGTCTTATTCAAAATATTATGGGACTTACATATCCATCTATTTTTCTTTCTTTCATGGGGAAAATTATTTGACTGATCACAAAGTGGTAAGAGTTTATTTCATGATCTCATTGTTATTCAAGATTGTATATGTTTAAGTATCCATTGGGGAATATTTCTCTTCCATGATAGTTATTTATATAAATGTTTTCAAAAATGTTTTTAATATTATCCAATTATTTTTTGAATTCATTTTTACTAATTTTTTATTTTTTACAAAATATTTTAAAAGGAATCTTCTAGTCTATTTCCAAAAAGGGTATTTTATGATTTTTCTTACAAAAGAGTGAAATGAATTTTTAAACTTATATGGTATGATTGTAATTAGCTGATATAATTATGCCTTAATGATTTGAAGCTTCCTTTATAGTCCTACAAGGTTCTTTTAAAATTAATTGTTTTTACTTTACATCGTCATGTCTTGAAAAAATGATTTAAAAATGGAGAGGATAATTTCTTCAAGAATTATTTCAAGTTATATTTCAAAATAATTTTCCATACAAGATAACATTATTTGTTATTAATTATGATTTAATGGGGATATTATCCAAGTATACCATCAATATTCTTTGTTTATATGGTTTATGTTTAAGAAACCTTTTCTTTTCCACTGGTTATGCTATGACGAAATATTAATGAAACCCATTTCTTTTTATGGGTTCTGATGTGATGAATGATTTATGATCTTGTGGCACACATATGTAAAGTTTTTATTATGTGACATGTGGGACCTATATCTCTCTCCAATTAATTTGGTAATAATTTATATCTCATGAGATAGACATGGCTTGAATGTGAGTGAACTCGGTTCAGTAATAATAGACTATAATGACTCTGAAACAAGTTTAGTAATATAGGACTGGAATGGGAGTGAATCCATTTCAATAAAACAAGGCTAGAATGGGACGTGAACCTAGATCAATAAAATAGATTTGGAAGTGGAAGTGAACCTGACTTAATAATATAGTGATATAATTAGGAGTGAACCCATTTCAGTATAGGACTTTGTCCACTATGATATTATTGGGAGTGAACCTTTACTAAGATGGAAATGTTTTTTCTATGATTTTATGTAGACCAAAATTCCATGTCTTATGTTATGATCTCATAGTTTATGTTATTTGATTATTTTATGATTCAATTTTTATAAACATCCAAGATTTATTCCATGGATCATGATTATGATTTTGATACACATTGTATAATTTTCAAATACTATGTTCATGTATTTATACCCTTATGCTCATGTTTTGTTTGATATCTCCCTTATTTAACCTTACTAATCATTTGACCCCACCCTATTCTCATGATTCATTTCCACATGATATGAATAAAGGTATTAAGTTTTATATGTCAAAAAGGGTTATAGTTATGATGAAATAAGTGGTAGATGTTGTAGATATTTAACAAATCAGTTGTTTATGTTTCAATGTTTCCAAAGAAACAGTTCTAGAGTGGGTTTGTTATGTTATGTAATGAATATTTATCTATTTAAATATAATATATTTGAATGAAAATCTTGGGACATTATATCTCTTATTATGTATATGAGGGTCACTTTTAGGTTATAAACAAACTCTTTAATCAAATGGACTTAGACGATTTATCAATAGCTTAAAACCCATGATTAGAGAGCAATAAAAAAACCTACAATACGCTTGCCTCTATAGTATGATATATTTCTAAAAAATAATCACAAAATCCATGTTAGACATCTGTATATGAGGATATGGTGAGTTTTGGGTGATATACTTCACTCCATCCCAAAAATTGCAAAGCTCCCTGATTTGGTATCCTGAAATTTCATAGCCATAAAATTGGCCATGATACCAAATAATGAACATTCTAGTTGGTCAATCTAATTAATCTCCCCCTCTTTAGAAAAAATGTCTCCATAAATAGAGAGATATATATGATAATAGGCTCCTAAACAAGGCCTCATTATAAAATGGGAACATGTCTCAAATATGCAAGATGACATTTTAAACTAACTGAAATTTCCCCATAGAAAGTGAATCCCAATAAAATTTGCTACTACACTTGGTCCATGTGCAAAAAAAATACACCAAATCAGGAAGATCACAACGGAAACCACCATGGATATTGTATATGAATCAAACTACCCCATAGGGATTGGATAATTTTTAACACTAGGGTCATCAAATCCCTAGTGGTTCCTGAATAAATCAGTGAAAACTCATAACCAACCCCTTCCCAAAGGTATGGTGGAATTCTTATCTCAATTTCTACTATAGGATTCTTTGGATCCTAAAAAATAGGGTAAAAAAATTATAAATAAAAATAAAAATCAACCCCAACCCATATGGATTGGGGAATATTTATTATCATCTCAAAGGAAATCAATCTTTTTTAGGATTAGAGGTTAATAACAATAGTAAAAATACAATCTATTCCTTCCACCATGACATGTACAATTTTCATTCAGGTCCCACTAAATAAGGATGATAAAAAACTACCTCAAGGTCACAATTCATAATCTACCTCAGGGAAAGCATCTGGAAAATATAATCATACATCACAAGGGATTTATTATAAGGTGGACCAACAAGACCCCGGGCTAGAAGTAGGGCCTCCATGAAACTCTCAAAGGGGAAATGGGCAGTACAAAGCTACCCTAACACTTCATCAATGATGGGGTGACTATTATC
Source organism: Viscum album (assembly GCA_963277665.1). Classification (NCBI taxonomy): domain Eukaryota; kingdom Viridiplantae; phylum Streptophyta; class Magnoliopsida; order Santalales; family Viscaceae; genus Viscum; species Viscum album. The sequence goes on along the minus strand of OY728130.1, from coordinate 1,187,201,964 downwards.
TCCTGGTATGTCTCAGTGAACATCATCACTATCAATCTAGAAAATGATGCATACCAAGGTGTGAATGAAGAGGGACATAACACTAAAGTGAAACCTAGATTGGTAGGTGATATAGATACACAAAATGAGGTTTCAAATATGTTGAATCATAGGAGAAACTAGAACCTGAAACCTACAAATGATGATCTTCCACCTCCCTAGTGAAATTCTACCAAGGATAATGGAAATAGTGTGGCTTCATCCTATGAACAACCTATATGGTCTGAAATCTCTTCCATAGAGAGAAAATTTTCACAATATGAGAGTGATATATGCAATGTTATATAGATTAATGAGGAATTAATTAGGGTTAATATTCACATAGGATATTTAATTTAAGAGAAAACTTATGTCCCTAACCCCATCAGGATAGAGCTAATCCACTTGAAAGGGTTGAACTTGAGCATTAGGCTAGCTATAGATCCAGGGAACTAGTTCACATAAAAGAGTAGGTTGAGTATGATCATGAATTTACTCCATTACATTGATAGTATACTCCTTATTGAGGTAATCATCCAGCCATGATGCATATTGAAAATCAATAGGAAATGAAAGTAGGAAAACCAAATAAATTCTCACCACTCACTATGCACATGAGGTGGTATAGACAAAAATTCCTACAAAACTATTCAACACCATCGAGTACATAGTTTCTCAGATGCAATCCATGAAGGGAGGGAGTGCTCTCGTGCAACTTTAATGGAATCAATACCCCAAATGGGTGAATGATAGTTTATATCCTTCCAAATTCAGTAATACTATATTTTTAACCATTGATGGCATGGGAGACCCAGAACAATATCTCATACAATTTGTGCCCTAATACAACCCTATGATGGGCCCACAAGACCAACATGAGGAAAAAAATCAAGATTTTTTTACAGAATCCGGTAGGTCTATCCTCTATTTGGTACAAAAACCATCCAATAGGATCTGTCTCTAGATGGGAATACCTTCATCAACAATTACTTTATCTATTCAGCTCCACACCAAGGGAAAATATGACTGTTGAGCATACCAATTAAAAATAGTGTAAAAATGAGAGAGACTCTTACTTTTTCTCCAGGTGGAAGGGTCTAATATACTACTTATTATTCCACTCTAACAAGTGTAGTTTCCAAAACAATATGTTGAAAACCTTAGAGATTATATACAATAACAATAAATACTAATAAAATATCCATGTGGATTCTGAGAGTTCTAAGAAACCAAAAAATGCCTAGAATATTCCATTCAATGGAATCAGGCCAGATATTTGTACAGGCCTAGTACATAGGTAAAAAGGATAAGAATATAAGAGACCACTACTGTCATCATCAAACTAGTAACAATACCCACCAAAAAACCCAGAGATTCCCCAAATCATTTGGTTCCTCCAGCGGAGTTACAGTAGTGGAAAAACCACCCCCCAACTAAAAGTAAAAAAAAAGATCAAGGCTACCTGTGATTTTAGAAATAGATGAAAAAATTATATTTCTTCTGCAATGAATAAGTTTCTGATTATTTTATCACATCCAAGGAAAATAACCTCCTCAGGATACTAAAGCCAAGGAAACCCATTTATGTTAGCCTTAAGGACCTCCATGGATATTTCTATTTCCATAGGTGGCTAGGTCACACCATCCAAGACTCTTTATCTTCGAATATATATTCCAAGGCATGGTTAATTTTAGATATGTGATACTATGTAAATACCTTGTATAGGTAACCTATGTGACTGCCACCCAACTGAAAGAAGAGTGTGACTAGAAAGAAGTTCCAACTAGGCATGAACATAGTTTTAATAACTGGATGACTCTAAATACTATTAACTGAGCTCATGATACCCTGAGATCTTGTCTTTGTAAACTAGTCACAATTCTAGTATACAGGGAGAATCCATTGAATATTCCTCCCAGAAGCATAAATAATTGTTAGATTCAAGTAAATACATAAGACAAAGAGTTATATACAACTCCTACACATACTTTGACTCTTGAAAACTTCTTTATTTCAACATCCATAGAATGGGAACCATCAAACCAAATAACACCCTCATCAGATTAAGGGTTAATTTTCAGTTATTTTAATCTTATTCACTTAATACACCCCTTATTTTACGACTAATATTCTAATGAATATTAAATTTCCATAAATGATAGGGGAGATAGAGGATGAGGCCGTAGAAGCTAAGGGAATAGGGGACAACATGGTTGTATATGAACCTAGTATCATGGTCACATCTATTCCTAATCCATATATGTGATAGAGACCAATGGGTGATTAATTCAGTAATCCCAAAAAAGCATAAATATTCCTCATATCCCTTCAGTGGTCATCTAAACCCAATCATTTTAAACGATCGACTACCTATGGTACAATTGACTGATTGTCCCAAACGAAGGGGTAGGCTAGTGTGACCAACCATGCTAGCAATAGATATTATCACAAAGTATATTCAAGCACCAATACCATCTTACTCAATCACTTCAGCTCATATGATGCATAATAAAGAGAAAAATCACCTTAGGAATCACATATCTTTGTAAAAAATGACATTCTAAAATAGTTGGAAGCTATCCCAACTAAACTCTCAATCCTGGATGTTATTCACCTTTCAAAAGAACCCATAGAGGTGTTTATTAAGGCCGTATGTAGTTCCCAATAATTTGAGGCAGAACTCACTGCAGCCGAGGTTTATTGGGTGGAAACTACCCTAGTGGAATGTTACACCACCAACTCTTTCATAGTGAAAAATCATGAAAAAGATATCTAGGGACATATCAGACCTATGTGTCTTTCAAGAAAGCTGGAAAATGTCAACATTTAAAGGTCTCTAATTGATAATGGTTCTAGGATTGTCCTCATCCCTATCTAGACCCTCTGACATCTAGGATATAGTGAGGATGATTTATCTCTAATGAAGCTAACTATTCAAGTGTACGAAAAAGTGAGAACATGCCCCTCAGAAAGATCAAACTCATGGATTAGCTGGGGGATTTCATGTATAATAATGATTTTATGGTTATCCTACAAGACATAACATAAAATTTCCTACTTAGAAGACCTTATATTCATAGACACATGTCAGTTCAATCATCATTATATCAATATTCGAAATACCCCATTGATTGAAATGCCATCAAACTATATAGTGAAAACAACCCCTTAGAATATTACAAATCTATATACGCTAAGGAATGTTTCTATAGGAGTGAAGGGAAACAAATAATGATGGAGAGTGATATGTAATTAGTTTCTCCTAATGTATTGGGATCCTCCCCTGTGTGTCCCTAGAGTATGAACATGATTAATTATGTACTTCCCATAAACCTAATCAAGGTAGGAGACTCGACCCCATTGAGCTGCTATGAATCAAAAATTCCATTGGTATATGCCTATATAAGAAGAATCACACTATATAAAGTAGTTTCATTAAATTATATCCAAGATAATTTTCTATCAAGAACCTAAAATTACCTTACACCACTAGCAGGAGTTAAAAACTCCCCAAGATACTCCCTACAACATGGGATGTCCATACCTCTCCTCCCATCAATACTAGAATAAAGGAAAACAAGCATCCCCAAAATCCCCCCACAATGACCCAAGATGATCAGGATGTCAATGTATCTCCTTGTGGTATCTCATAACTTCACAGGGATAGCGATTCCTCCAAATTATCCATCATGCTTGAAGATTCTCTCAGAGACACATAGATAGAAGAGTAAGATTAAGACATCAGAAACACTCCTCCCATAATTTAAGATGGAATCTCTACCACCATCAATGAGATTAGGTAGGTGAATCTGAGAAGAAAAGAATACCCATATCCTATACTGATTAGTGACTCCATGCCTTTTTAAGAATATAAGAAGTATATTTCATTTCTAATGTAGTATCAATATTAATTTTACTAGAATTATATAGATATTTCTACACTGAAACTTGATGTGGATACTCATCACCTAGGATTACAAGATGACCATAGAGGATTTATGTAGGAATACATCAAAATGAACCCCTCTCAAGATACCAAGATATAATCCTATATTGAAAATTTTCTCAAATAAAGATTTCTAAGAGGTTTAGTACCCAAATTGGCATTCCAACATCATCCTCATCAAGTTGAATAATGGTAAGTTGAGGATCTACAATTAATTTAGAGACCTTAATTGAAAATTCATGAAATATTATTTCTAATTAAGAATAAAAAAACTATTGATCTATGTAACTACTGGATTCCAAGACATTTCCTTTATATATTCTATTCGGGATATAATGAGATCCAGATGGCCCTTGAAGACAAGGAATCAAATTCCTTCAGAGCATATCAAGGGTTATTTTTCTACTAGGTGATGACCTTTGGCTTAAATAATGGTGATTCTACTTATCAAAGTGTCATGTATCATATCTTTAAAACCTTCTTGGGATGAATCCTAGAGTTATACATTGATCACATGGTTGTTAAATATAGAAAGTGTTGTGATCATCTCACTAATATCCAAGTAATCATAGAAAAATTATAGTAGCATAGTTCAAATATGATTGTTTCTGATGCTTTTTACAGGGTGTGCATTTGTCTGTCCAGAAGGATGCACTTATTTTCCCCCCGCATTCCCACTTTCCAAAGGTGGGCCTCATCCTTCACTTATTTAGGGACATTTTCTCTTTGATAGAAATAGGATGAAGGGATGTCAGTTCCTCCTTCTATGGATTCGTCCTCAGAACTCATCACCTTGCCCGGGTATCCCTCATAGACTTAAGACATTGTAAGTGAAACTCTTCCCAGTGTCATGCCTTCATAGACATTAGTTAATTATGCTGCTTTTGTCGAGACATTCCAAGGGGCCCGGACAGGGAAACAACCTTCAGTCGGGGGAGTAGTCACTTGGACATCACTGTCATGTTTGGACACTAGAACACTGGTGCATCTGGGTTTCTTCCCTTTATGATAGGGCTTCTCGAGGGTGCGAAATCACGATGAATCCCACGTTGAATGCGGTGAATTATATGCCATAGGCATGTCTCTAAGATTTTCCTCTACTTTCTAGGTTTAACACAGGGTATGACGCTAGTTTAACATCTGGAGGAGATAGATTAGATTGATTAGAACACTGATTATATTGGATCAGATGGGTGAAACCCCTGTAGGGAACACTGATACTGGGGATAGTGCATGGCTGGTAGCCCGATTGCTACTAGGGGGGATGAAGATGTGAATGGAATGATTTCAACGGGATGTGGAAGACCGGGTAAAAGTCCAGATAGATGATGGAGAGTTGAGTGAAGTGGAAGGGGATGAGATGGAACCATCCTAAAGGTGATGGTAATTTTGGTCTCGAGACTCAAAGAGACTTCCTACGTATCCCTGTGGCAGGGAATCAAAGTTCGCATAGTTTGCAGGGTGATGGGGGTATAATATCGGTGTGTGCACAGAGGACAATGACCTGATGATATGCTGGGTCTTACATGTGTTTAGCATCCCAGGTTAGTCTCACGCTCAAGTGGTAGACTAGAGATGTGGGTCCCAATAAAGGGGACTATAATGGCCTACCGTCGATTTCAGAGTGAAATGGATTTCCGCTGAATGGGGAACACAATGGCTTACTATCGACCGGGGATCACAACAGTTTACCATTGATTGGGGATCACAATGGATTTCCATTGATTAGGGATCAAAATGACTTATCGTTGATTAGGGATCACAATGTCTTACCATTTATTAGGGATCACAATGGCTTACCGTCGATTGGGGATCACAATGGCTTACCATCGATTGGGGATCACAATGGCTTACCGTGGATTGGGGATCACAAAGGATTATCATCGATTAGAGATCACAATGGATTACAATCGATTGGGGATCACAAAGGATTATCGTCGATTGGGGTTGGGCCTCAGGGAGGCTTCCTACGTACCCTACCTAGAAGACAAGGACCAAATCCCATGTAGTTTGAATGGGTACCGTTTAACTTCATGCGGGATAAAAAGGGGGCATGCAGTTTAACGTTATGTGGGATGAAGGTGAAACGATGTGAAAGGGGTCGTAACAACTGGGTGTTGGGATTGAACCTTAGGGAGGCTTTCTATGTACCTTGCCTTAGCAAGGATCAAAGTTCATGTAGTTTGGAATGGTGTTAGTAAACCGGATTGAAGGGGTCAAGACCAATGGTTGTTGGTCTTAAACCTTAGGGAGGCTTCCTATGTACCCTAACTTGGAAAGGATCAAAGTACACATAGTTCATAATGGTGTTGGTTAACCAACTTGAAGGGGTTGGTACCAATGGTTTTTGGGATTAAACCTCAGGGAGACTTCTTACGTACCCTGCTTTGGAAAGGATCAAAATCAACATAGTTCGGAATGGTGTTGGTGAATAGAATTGAAGGGGTCGAGCCTAATGGTTGTTGGGATTAAACCTTATGGAGGCTTCCTATGTACCTTTCCTTGGAAAAGATCAAAGTCCACGTAGTTTGGAATGGTGTTCAGGCTTACACGCTAAGGTGGCCCAGAGAGGATGTTATAGTCAATGCTTACTCTAAGCCCATGTGAGTCATGATCAATGTGAGAAATAAGTGGTAGAAAAGACCTGATGATTACGTCTTGAAAGGTGTGTTCGTGGGAAGTGAAATGGGGCTTACGTGTAGTTAACAACCCAAAGAGGAAATTTGGGATTATGCATGGTTATCAACCCAGGGAGATGAAGATTGGGACTTACTCCATGATGGAGGCCCGGGTGGCGACAAAGCCCAGACGGATTTGGCATAGAATAATGGAAGGTTCTGGTACCCATCCCCCCCTATGGTCTTTGGAACCGAAGAAGAGAGGAGGGGGAGCAGGGATACTACATCCCACAAGAAAGGAAAGGGGATTAAACCAAGATGGTTTCCCTTACCTGCAGATAGAATCTGCTCCAACAAAGAGGATCTAATTCCATGTGATGAAAATCTCACTCCCATCGAGACGAGAAGGCATAGAGAATATCCAATATGGGTAACCCTTCATATGATACACGAGGCAAGACTACAGTTTAATGTCATGTGATGGGGATGATGGTGATTGGCAGTTTAACGTCCTGCATCTCAGATGAGGCGGGTTCACTCCGCGCCCCCTAGGACTTACATGACCAGTACCTACCACCCCTTGGTGAAGGGAAGGCATCATCAATTCCATGGTGAGGGGGTGTCATAGAGTGATCCATTGAGGGTTCCATGTTAGCGTGACTATGAGAAAAAGAAATAGCTGTTAGCGTGCCTATGATAAGAAGCATGAGGCTAAGCAACGCAACATGAAACCCCACCAAAGGGACTTTGAAATCACTTCATACGAACCTAGAGGGTTGTAAAAAAAGGAGGATTCTAGAGAAAAGGGGTTCACATGAAGGTATTACGTGAAGCTCTGGTGCTCTGTGTAGTAGAGGAGCTTCATGAAGGGGTTTACTTCATGAAGTAGGGTGGCCATGCCTAGACATAGGGCATAGGTGTATACAGAGTGTGCTTCACAAAGTGGAAAGGCTTTCACAAAGTAGGGATTTCTAAAGCAAATGTTCCTTACAATGAGTAGTAATTCAAAGAAATGTGCTTTGTGAAGCACAGTAACCCTGCCTTAGTATGCGAGTTACATGTGCATGGAGGGTACATCACGTTGCCTAAGTGATCTGTGAAGACCTGAGTCCCCTTGGGTTTCCCCTTCCTTCGCGATGGCCTGTAGGCTCCACTAAGGCAATCCCTCTTTGAAGAGGGGATGTGTTTAAGCCAAGATATATGTACTTCATGATGCTCAAGTACCTTGAAGAGCTCATTTTTCATAGTGAAAAAGGTACTTCACAATTTGGGAGTGAAGAAGGCGAAAGGTCAGAGTATCTATCCTTCGGGCTTGAAGGGAGCTTGGTATTTATAGGTAAGCAGCGCCATGAAGCAAGGATCACTTGGTGCAAAGCTATGTGGCACTTTTTTGTAACTGTGGATCCTCCCACCTCCTCGCTTCACAATGGCTTCATAAAGGTCAGGTGGATCGTAGAGCCTCCCACCTCCTCAATTCGCGATGACTTCTCAAATGTCAGGCAGATCGTGGAGCCTCTCACCTCTTTGCTCCATGGTGGCTTTGAAAAATTTAGTCAGATCATAGAGATCTCTGCCTCTTTACTTTATGGTGGCTTCATAAAGGAGGCAACTTCATTCCTGTCGCAGTTCTATGGGGACTTCGCAAATAGGATTCACGAGGTAGCCACAAAGGAGGTGGTTTCATCTTTGAATTTTCTCTTCTTATCCCCATATTTTGGCACAAAAAAATGCCCCCTTCATACTTGGAGCCTTCATACTTGGAGCCAAGGAGAAATGGGGGGTCTAAGTATGAGGGTTAATCTCCAAAAAATATTTGGTCAATTTACAAGTAGGATTGCGAAGGAGGGTCATGAGGCAGAGAGGCGACGCGTTGGTTGAGAGCACTGTGAAGCTCACAGTGGATGGATGCGTTGCGAAGCATAGCAGGTCATTACCTATAAATAGGGGAGGTTAGCCACTATTTTTTCCTTTATAACCTTCAAATTTTAGAGTTCATGCTCTCGATTCATGAAGCTCTACATACTCCATGATTTCTCTTTGCAAATCGGGCTTTCTGCTTCGCGGTGCATAGTGAGTCTTCGACTCTGCAAGGGTGCGCTCCGTGGATTATGCCAGCTAGGTCGGGGAAGGGCTCTGCGACTTCTAGTCAAGACCAAGCTCAACAAACAATCTTTATGATCGAGCTCTGTGAACGAGCTTTGCGAACCAAAACAAAAAAGTGTACCTGATTCTGCAAACTGAATTTCTCACTCAGAAGCTACTAGGAGGTCCTCTCAGATGTTGTCTGGAGGGAGGAGATGGCGAATAACCCAGACATCGAGGAATTCATTCAAAGACATTAAAATAATAACTCACTGGTAGATCTACTGTCAGAGAGTTAGAAGGACTACCCACTCTACAAAAGGCTGCTTCTATATAGCTTTGGCCTGGGCGATGACGTCTTCATTTCGGAAGCAAGCAGGGATGAACTAGCTTACTGGTTCAGGAGTACGCCGTTCCAACGTCTGTGGTTCATAGCAGTTGATGACCATACTTGGGAGGAATTCACACGCATCAATTCTGATTTCATGTACAACCACATGAATGACATTGACAGGAAGGTGATGGCGCCAGATACATCTCCCCCGCTATACCACACCATCATGAAGGCAACCTTAGGGAACTGGTAGAAGGTGTGGAATGATGAGTAGGATCTGTGCTAGGGTGGAAATTTCATAGATGATTGGGCCTGGGCCTACTGGGTAAGTTCCTCATGCGAGGAGTTTTGGGTAGAGCTTAGGTGATTGGGTCTGTATGAGGCAGCTTGGGCCTCTCAATTCCATATCTATCAGCCGAAGCAGCTGGTGACGGAGTTGCTGAGCAGATGGTTGTCGAGGACCAACACTTTCCATCTGCACCATGGAGAGGTCAACATCAGCCTATGGGACTTGCATCAGATCTATAGGGTCCCAATAATGGGTGTGATTTATGATGATTTCCTTCCCATTATGAGTGAATGGGAGGACCCATAGAAAATGTCACCATTGGCAAGGGCATTTATGGACTTGGTGCTAGGGTAGGACAAACAGTCGGTGAGGGATGTCCATTTCAAATGGTGGTTCAAGTAGTTCTTAAACTTCCTGGAATATAGGAAGTTCCCTGTGAGGCCTCGAAATTTCCCAAAGGGGGATCAACAAGGTAAGGAGCACTCATACTAGTTTCTCTTGGAAAAATCTAGTGGAAAACCTAGGGATTCAGCTTCAGTATCGAGTAGTAACCGGTAGTCAGGTTGGGTGCATTACTTGTCACGCTTATCTACGGTTGGATCCTGTGAGAGACAAAAAAATGGGCATACAACCGAGCATGTTTATCATGGAATATAGGTTGGTGATAGGTGACAAGTCAACCTCAAGATCCTGATGCTCTCCAATTTGTATAAGATGTTATGGCACATTAGAAAGGGGAAGAATCTGCAGAGGATATAGAGGTTGTTTCACCTTCTGTATGGGTGGATAGTGGTGCATATTAGGGGTATCTAGGAATATTCAAACCCCATATCCCCTCCAAGTATAGAATTTTTTCCTATCCATTCTAAATGCTACGGGGAGATTTCCGACTAAACTGACCTCGCCACTGGCAGAGAACCGGGTCTGGAAGGCGGAGGAGTTCAACTTCCACCCGTTCCCATTGCCAACAGGTGTGTTCGATGATGACAACTAGGGAATGGAAGAGCATTGTTCCTACCTCATATCCTTTTTGGGGTGGAGTCCTAGTGGCACAAGTTGACCACAAGTCTCTCTACAAACCGTACACCCCATTGAGCTGCTATGAATCAAAAATTCCATTGGTATATGCCTATATAAGAAGAATCACACTATATAAAGTAGTTTCATTAAATTATATCCAAGATAATTTTCTATCAAGAAACTAAAATTACCTTGCACCACTAGCAGGAGTTAAAAGCCCCCCAAGATACTCCCTACAACATGGGATGTCCATACCTCTCCTCCCATCAATAATAGAATAAAGGAAAACAAGCATCCCCAAAATCCTCCCACAATGACCCTAGATGATCAGGATGTCAATGTATCTCTTTGTGGTATCTCATAACTTCACAGGGATAGCGATTCCTCCAAATTATCCATCAGGCTTGAAGATTCTCTCAGAGACACATAGATAGAAGAGTAAGATTAAGACATCAGAAACACTCCTCCCATAATTTAAGATGGAATCTCTACCACCATCAATGAGATTAGGTAGGTGAATCTGAGAACAAAATAATACCCATATCCTGTACTGATTAGTGACTCCATGCCTTTTTAAGAATATAAGAAGTATATTTCATTTCTAAAGCAGTATCAATATGCATTTTACTAGAATTATATAGATATTCCTACACTGAAACTTGATGTTGATACTCATCACCTAGGATTACAAGATGACCATAGAGTATTTATGTAGGAATACATCAAAATGAACCCCTCTCAAGATACCAAGATATAATCCTATATTGAAAATTTTATCAAAGAATGATTTCTAAGAGTCTTAGTACCCAAATTGGAATTCCAACATCATCCTCATCAAGTTGAATAATGGGAAGTTGAGGGTCTATAATTAATTTAGAGACCTTAATTGAAAATTCATGAAATATTATTTCTAAGTAAGAATAAAAAAACTATTGATCTATGTAACTACTAGATTCCAAGACATTTCCTTTATAGATTCTATTCAGGATATAATGAGATCCATATGGCCCTTAAAGACAAGGAATTGACTTCCTTCAGAGCATATAAAGGGGTTATTTTTCTACTAGGTGATGACCTTTGGCTTAAATAATGGTGATTCTACTTATCAAAGTGTCATGTATCATATCTTTAAAACCTTCTTGGGGTGAATCCTAGAGTTATACATTGATCACATGGTTGTTAAATATAGAAAGTGTTGTGATCATCTCACTAATATCCAAGTAATCATAGAAAAATTATAGTAACATAGTTCAAATATGATTGTTTCTGATGCTTTTTCTAGGGTGTGCATTTATCTGTCCAAAAGGATGCACTTATTTTCCCCCTGCATTTCCGCTTTCCAAAGGTGAGCCTCATCCTTCACTTATTTAGGGACATTTTCTCCTTGATAGAAATAGGTTTAAGTGATGTTAGTTCCTCCTCCTATGGATTCATCCTCAGAACTCATCACCTTGCCCGGGTATCCCTCATAGACTTAAGACATTGTAAGTGAAACTCTTCCCAGTGTCATGCCTTCATAGACATCAGTTAATTATGCTGCTTTTGTTGAGACATTCCAAGGGGCCCAGATAGGGAAACAACCTTCAGTCGGGGGAGTAGTCACTTGGACATCACTGGCATGTTTGGACACTAGAACACTGGTGCATCTGGGTTTCTTCCCTTTATGATAGGGCTTCTCGAGGGTGCGAAAGCACGATGAATCCCACATTGAATGCGGTGAATTATATGCCATAGGCATGTCTCTGAGGTTTTCCTCTACTTCCTAGGTTTAACACATGGTATGATGCTAGTTTAACATCTGTAGGAGATAGATTAGATTGATTAGAACACTTATTAGATTGGATCAAATGGGTGAAACCCCTGTAGGGAACACTGATACTGGGGATAGTGCATGGCTGGTAGCCCGATTGCTACTAGGGGGGATAAAGATGTGAATGGCATGATTTCACCGGGATGTGGAAGACCGGGTAAAAGTCCAGATAGATGATGGAGAGTTGAGTGAAGTGGCAGGGTATGAGATGGAACCATTCTAAAGGTGATGGTAATGTTGGTCTTGAGACTCAAAGAGACTTCCTATGTATCCCTGTGGCATGGAATAAAAGTCCGCGTAGTTTTCAGGGCGATGGGGGTATAATATCGGTGTGTACACAGAGGAAAATGACCTGATGATATGCTTAGTCTTACATGTGTTTAGCATCCCAGGTTAGTCTCACGCTCAAGGGGTAGACTAGAGATGTGGTTCCCAATAAAGGGGACTACAACGGCCTACCGTCGATTTCAAAGTGAAATGGATTTCTGCTGAATGGGGAACACAATGGCTTACTATCGATTGGGGATCACAACAGTTTACCATCGATTGGGGATCACAATGGATTTCAACTTATTAGGGATCACAAGGGCTTATCGTCGATTAGGGATCACAATGTCTTACCCTTTATTGGGGATCACAATGGCTTACTGTCGATTGGGGATCACAATGGCTAACCATCGATTGGGGATCACAATGGCTTACCGTGGATTGGGGATCACAAAGGCTTACCATCGATTATAGATCACAATGGATTACTATCGACTGGGGATCACAAAGGATTATAGTCGATTGGGGTTGGGCCTCAGGGAGGCTTCCTACGTACCCTACCTAGAAGACAAGGACCAAATCCCATGTAGTTTGAATGGGTACCATTTAACATCATGCGGGATGAAAAGGGGGCATGCAGTTTAACGTCATGTTGGATGAAGGTGAAACGATGTGAAAGGGGTTAGAACAAATAGGTGTTGGGATTGAACCTTATGGAGGCTTTCTATGTACCTTGCCTTAGCAAGGATCAAAGTTCATGTAGTTTGGAATGGTGTTAGTAAACTGGAATGAAGGGGTCGAGACCAATGGTTGTTGGTCTTAAACCTTAGGGAGGCTTCCTATGTACCCTAACTTGGAAAGGATCAAAGTACACATAGTTCAAAATGGTGTTGGTGAATCGACTTGAAGGGGTTGGTACCAATGGTTTTTTGGGCTTGAACCTCCGGGAGGCTTCTTACGTACCCTGCTTTGGAAAGGATCAAAGTCAACGTAGTTCGGAATGGTGTTCGTGAATAGACTTGAAGGGGTCGAGCCCAATGGTTGCTGGGATTGAACCTTAGGGAGGCTTCATACGTACCTTTCCTTGGAAAAGATCAAAGTCCACGTAGTTTGGAATGGTGTTCAGACTTACATGCTAAGGTGGCCTAGAGAGGATGTTATATTCAATGCTTACTCTGAGCCCATGTGAGTCTCACTTACTGATCATTTTAGCTCTCCCTTATTATGCTTACTTTCCCCAAGTTATGAATAAGAAAACTTTGAGTAATATTTCAAGGATGCAATTTAATTCATTTTATTTGGTATCATGTTTTATTTTCTATTTCCCAATGTATTAAGGATATAATGAATGTAATATGGATTTCCAAGACTACTAAACTAATCGGTCCATCGAGATTTGATTCCTTGTAATCATGCCAATGTAATAAGATAATGCACCAGTTATAAGCTTCTAGGGTTGGGGCATTACATTTATGGATAATTTATTGTGGTATTAATAAATTAATGGTTTTTATATTAATAATATTTGTTTTTTTCTCATTCCCTTTTTTATTAGTATAAAAAAAATCAATAATCAATTAGTGTATAAATTTTAATTAATTTTATTTTGATTTAATAATTTGTTAAATTTATTTTTAATACTATAATAATTTTAATATTTAATTTATTTAGTTAATCAATTAATCTATTTAATAATTAATCCATTTTTTGTAATATTTAAAAATGTTGTGTTTAAAATTTTAAATATAATGAATTTAGTTTGATATGTCATTCATTTATTTTGTTTAATTTTTATTTACAGTGTAGTACTTAATAGATTTTTAATCTAACACTGAAATACAATATAAGACAATTTGATTGGTGTAATATTTCTATCACCTCTTTATGTAGAATAATTGTATCTATGTTAAAAGAATTCTATGAAATTTCAATTTCTTAAGGAATTTATTTTACTCATGTAAAATAATTTCCCTTGAGTGAGCTAAACCAAAAGAAGAGAAGTCCATTTCAGTAGTTCCTAATTGATGTAATAAAATATGAAGAGAGGAATGAGACCTCAAGATTATGGTGTCAAATTGAGTAAAACCAGAGGAGATTGAATCAGGCACACTATTAACAAGGGAGAACACTCAAACTGAGCTGAGTTCACTTTTAAAATTCTAAAGAGCCACACCGGATCGAGGATGATGACTAAAACCCCAACGAGCTTGATTTTATGATCATGCTAAATGATATAGATCCCTTGAAATAAGCCAAGTCTTCTTGAGTTATCACATCCTACATCATTGATGATAAAGACTAGTGCCTCGACAAAGCTACATTAAGATGATTTATGGACCTATGTGCACCAACAAATCCTTGTTAAGTCCTGTTAAAACCCAAAAAAAATTATTTTTATGATTCCTAATTGTTTTATGATGGGTTGAAGCTGATTAAGGTAATTTGAAGATCGATTCTTTACAGATCTATGTTCATCAACCCTAATTTGTGTCTGATGTTATTCTTTCAGATGCAGATTTTTCCGATCGTTTTGGAGTGATCGACCAAGGCTGTGAATCAAATGGAGACTGAGTCTGTGAAGCCATCGCCATTGATTTCATATCTGGCATAAAGAATATATGATATACTTTCACCATCTAAGGATCCAGGATCTGGTTAGCGTTCCCTATGTCATGTTGTTGAGTTCATGTTTGGAAGAGAATCAGTGTCAAAATATTGTTGGATACAAACCCAACCAAGGATGAATCAATTCCTAAAATTTGTTTTGGGTTTTTATTGATAAATCAACAAAGTCACAATATAAGGAAAGGTTGTTAATGAGTATGTTGATGATGATGAAAAATTAATTGGTTTAAGATAACCTTTCATCTTGATCTTATTGTGGATTGAAGGGAGTCACATGAGTGTGTTACCCAAGTTTGATTTACTACAGGATATGTTGAATCTCTTTGTTTTAAATTTAGTCCTTGAATTACTGTGTTATGGTTTTATTTATTTTGTTACATAATTATTTCAGGGTTACTTGGATCTTTCAATTTTATTTGTTGAAATCAAGTTATAGAAAATGAGAAATTACTAGTGGAAAATATTAGGGAAAATATGACATCATTCTTAGTTACATAGAATAATTAATGCCCGTGCTGGTGGCTGAAGTTGGTTGGAGTGTTTTATTAAGGTCATGGTATAATGATATAAGGACTTTGAGTTTGGACTATCTATTGGTCTATCACCAATTTATGTTTTTAAATCTAGGTGACAGTTTTTGAGGGAAATAGAAATAATTTTTGGATATAAGGGGACATACATTACATTTTTTTGGGGATGTGAGCAGATAGATATTCATTGATGAACATTTTCATGCTAGAAATTTTTGGTGCAGAGTAAGGTAAGGAGTTGAAGCAAGTACAAAGGTTCATTCCCTAGAGAATAATCAAGTTAATTATTATTGTCTTCATATATTTTATTTGTTTTTAGTTTTTAATACTTATTTTGTTTATTAAAAGATGATTATTGGATAAACATTGAGCGCGTAAATTAGGTTTTTCTGGTTCATCTTTTTAAATCTTTGTTTCGGAAATCATTTAAAAAATTGTAATTTAAATGTTTTATTTTTTCAATATAAAGAGTATTTTTCATGGAGAAATTAAAATTTATTATCTTTTTATTCAATATACTTGAATGATATTTTTTACTAACTCTTTGAGTTTTGATTTCAATTAAATTTTCCAAAATAAAGAAATTCTTTTATCAGACAATTGAAATTTCCATCACGTTTTGAAAATTTGATCACCCACTCTACTTTTCTTCAAACTCATTCCAAATTTTCCTTCTTTTTGTCATCTTAATATATTTATTTTTTTTCTTGAAAATAACATCTTCACCATTTTTGTTAGCTGATACATGTGTTTTTATTTAGTTTTTTATTTTATTTCTTATACTGCTTTTCTTTTTTCCTTCTATATGGATTTGATATACTTCTTACTGCTATATAGTGGTTTTTAGGTTTAAAATGTGTCGTAATAAATGACTTACACATCAATTCCATTTTATTTTTGGCCACTATGAATAATAACCTTGATAATTTTTGTTACCCTGGTAAAGGGTAAATTGGATAATTTTGGTTAAAAATAATATGATAAGAACTATAAAATTACCCTAAAATTTTCCCAAATTTTATTTTATGAGTAATTCTTCTCCATAAGAACTAATTTATTGGTTATATGACCATTTATGACTATTTTTATGAGATTATGATATTTATAATACTTTATTTAATGAAAAGTCAAAGCTGTCACATTCATGTTTTAAATAACTATAACATTTTTAATATATGGTTATCTAAAAGATTTGTCTCACTATAAATATTATACATAAATATAAAAGATTTATCTAGATCATGGTATTTTTGTTTTTAATCTTTAGTGAAGAAATATATACCTTAAATAATTACATAATACTGATTCAATAATTATTTAATTAATAGAAAAATCAAATAAATGATTGTAAAAATATTAAAATAAATATGATTTGAATTAATTAAGAAAATACAAAATTTTTCTTGATTATTATGATATATTAGGGGTGTATTATATGATTTGTTTCAAAGTTATCTTATTATCCCTATTTTCTTAATGTCAATGTCATGAATGGTGTCAAAAGTTGACAATAAAGATATTTTATGAAAATAATATTTTATTAAATTAATTATAAAATCATAATAATCATAAATAATGAAAAAGGTGATATTTTATGGTCCAAAATATCTTAAATTGGCCATTTATGGTTTAATTGAAACTTTATAAATTAAAATTACAACCTTTTAATATTGAAAATGTTGTTACCGTAGTTAAAATTAAAATAGGTTATCTAAGGGTTAATCAAAATGATAAGGGTTAAAATTATACAAAAAATTATCAAAAATATATTGGTTAATGGGATTAAAACCCTATACCAAAATTATATTTTAATACCTTTCCTTTTTCAGGTATTTGGATTGAGAATGAATTTATTATAAATTAATCTTTTGAGAAATTCAAAAAGTGCCCCTCACTTGAATTATAAAAGGAAACCCCCTCCCTCACTTCATTTAACCACATTTATTATTATAACTAAATAAATATCTAAACAAAATCTCTTCTACACTTCCCTATACACATTATAGAGGCCCTAGTATTCCAAAATGTCAACCCTAGAGCCCATTATAGTATACCTAAAGGAGTAGTTACGAAGAAGAGGTAATTACTCTAACCAATCACTTTATATTTGTACTCTTTTTTACCCCCTCTAAATCAATGATAATTTTCATAAAATAATAAATTAAACATCATAAATATTCATAAAAGTTATTATGATTATGAAAACACCATTATTAACTCCCTTTCCCATAAAAAACAAGTGAAAGTGTCGCTTGTGTGTGCGTACGACTTTCCGTCTCCATGTAGTGACGAAATTTATTTTTCATCGCTATATTTTATTGATGGGAATTATGATTGGTTTAATTTTTTTATATGATATAAATGACATAATTATACTTTTGTAATGATAATATTTTTTCTACTATATCGTCATCCAATCTTTTGAGAAATGATAACATCGCTTGCACGTACGTATGGACTACCATCTTCACGATGTGATATGATTCGTTTTCAGTAAAATTTCACATGGATGGTAATAAGGATGAATTTTATTAATATATATGATATGTGTAATATAATAATGATTCTATAATAGTTTGTTATTATTTACCTTTATTTCCTTCCATTATTTGAAAAATGGAAACAACATTTATGCGTACGTACGGTCGACCGTCTCCATGAACGGTGTAATTAATTTTTATATCTATAATTTTTATGAATGATTATAAATATATATATATATAATTAATATATATTCTGTTTATAAAATTATTAACATTATTAACAATATTTTATCATGATCAAAGTATAAGTACCCAGACTACCAAATCAAAACATGCTTGGAAAATAAAGAAGTTGTCACACATAATAGTGATTTTATTAACAAATTATTAATCAACAGATGAAAAGGCATTATAAAAAAATCATACACAGTATTATAGTTATATATTTTATTGAATAAATGTATAATAAATTCATATTTGTCATATATAAGGATTCAATATGAACAATGAAAATTGAGACTTGATGTACGATTTTTTTGTCACTTTTATTTCCATGGGACACATGACTTATACACTACATGTTTCTTTTTTTTATAGAGTATATAATTACCATGAATGTATTTTATGAGTCTTATTCAAAATATTATGGGACTTACATATCCATCTATTTTTCTTTCTTTCATGGGGAAAATGATTTGACTGATCACAAAGTGGTAAGAGTTTATTTCATGATCTCATTTTTATTCAAGATTGTATATGATTAAGTATCCATTGGGGAATATTTCTCTTCCATGATAGTTATTTATATAAATGTTTTCAAAAATGTTTTTAATATTATCCAATTATTTTTTGAATTCATTTTTACTAATTTTTTATTTTTTACAAAATATTTTAAAAGGAATCTTCTAGTCTATTTCCAAAAAGGGTATTTTATGATTTTTCTTACAAAAGAGTGAAATGAATTTTTAAACTTATATGGTATGAATGTAATTAACTGATATAATTATGCCTTAATGATTTGAAGCTTCCTTTATAGGCCTACAAGGTTCTTTTAAAATTAATTGTTTTTACTTTACATCGTCATGTCTTGAAAAAATGATTTAAAAATGGAGAGGATAATTTCTTCAAGAATTATTTCAAGTTATATTTCAAAATAATTTTCCATACAAGATAACATTATTTGTTATTAATTATGATTTAATGGGGATATTATCCAAGTATAGCATCAATATTCTTTGTTTATATGGTTTATGTTTAAGAAACCTTTTATTTTCCACTGGTTATGCTATGACGAAATATTAATGAAACCCATTTCTTTTTATGGGTTCTGATGTGATGAATGATTTATGATCTTGTGGCACACATATGTAAAGTTTTTATTATGTGACATGTGGGACCTATATCTCTCTCCAATTAATTTGGTAATAATTTATATCTCATGAGATAGACAGGGCTTGAATGTGAGTGAACTCGGTTCAGTAATAATAGACTATAATGACTCTGAAACAAGTTTAGTAATATAGGACTGGAATGGGAGTGAATCCATTTCAATAAAACAAGGCTAGAATGGGACGTGAACCCAGATCAATAAAATAGATTTGGAAGTGGAAGTGAACCTGACTTAGTAATATAGTGATATAATTAGGAGTGAACCCATTTCAGTATAGGACTTTGTCCACTATGATATTATTGGGAGTAAACCTTTACTAAGATGGAAATGTTTTTTCTATGCTTTTATGTAGACCAAAATTCCATGTCTTATGTTATGATCTCATAGTTTATGTTATTTGATTATTTGATTATTCAATTTTTATAAACATCCAAGATTTATTCCATGGATCATGATTATGATTTTGATACACATTGTATAATTTTCAAATACTATGTTCATGTATTTATACCCTTATGATCATGTTTTGTTTGATATCTCCCTTATTTAACCTTACTAATCATTTGACCCCACCCTATTCTCATGATTCATTTCCACATGATATGAATAAAGGTATTAAGTTTTATATGTCAAAAAGGGTTATAGTTATGATGAAATAAGTGGTAGATGTTGTAGATATTTAACAAATCAGTTGTTTATGTTTCAATGCTTCCAAAGAAACAGTTCTAGAGTGGGTTTGTTATGTTATGTAATGAATATTTATCTATTTAAATATAATATATTTGAATGAAAATCTTGGGACATTATATCTCTTATTATGTATATGAGGGTCACTTTTATGTTATAAACAAACTCTTTAATCAAATGGACTTAGACGATTTATCAATAGCTTAAAACCCATGATTAGAGAGCAATAAAAAAACCTACAACATGCTTGCCTCTATAGTATGATATATTTCTAAAAAATAATCACAAAATCCATGTTATACATCTGTATATGAGGATATGGTGAGTTTTGGGTGATATACTTCACTTCATCCCAAAAATTGCAAAGCTCCCTGATTTGGTATCCTGAAATTTCATAGCCATAGAATCGGCCATGATACCAAATAATGAACATTCTAGTTGGTCAATCTAATTAATCTCCCCCTCTTTAGAAAAAATGTCTCCACAAATAGAGAGATATATATGATAATAGGCTCCTAAACAAGGCCTCATTATAAAATGGGAACATGTCTCAAATATGCAAGATGAAATTTTAAACTAACTGAAATTTCCCCATAGAAAGTGAATCCCAATAAAATTTTCTACTACACTTGGTCCATGTGCAAAAAAATTACACTAAATCAGGAAGATCACAACGGAAACCACCATGGATATTGTATATGAATCAACCTACCCCATAGGTATTGGAGAATTTTTAACACTAGGGTCATCAAATCCCAAGTGGTTCCTGAATAAATCAGTGAAAACTCATAACCAACCCCTTCCCAAAGGTATGGTGGAATTCTTATCTCAATTTCTACTATAGGATTCTTTGGATCCTAAAAAATAGGGTAAAAAAATTATAAATAAAAATAAAAATCAACCCCAATCCATATGGATTGGGGAATATTTATTATCATCTCAAAGGAAATCAGTCTTTTTTAGGATTAGAGGTTAATAACAATGGTAAAAATCCAATCTATTCCTTCCACCATGACATGTACAATTTTCATTCAGGTCCCACTAAATAAGGATGATAAAAAACTACCTCAAGGTCACAATTCATAATCTACCTCAGGGAAAGCATCTGGAAAATATAATCAGACATCACAAGGGATTTATTATAAGGTGGACCAACAAGACCCCGGGCTAGAAGTAGGGCCTCCATGAAACTCTCAAAGGGGAAATGGGCAGTACAAAGCTACCCTAACACTTCATCAATGATGGGGTGACTATTATCTCCTGGTATGTCTCAGTGAACATCATCACTATCAATCTAGAAAATGATGCATACCAAGGTGTGAATGAAGAGGGACATAACACTAAAGTGAAACCTAGATTGGTAGGTGATATAGATACACAAAATGAGGTTTCAAATATGTGGAATCATAGGAGAAACTAGAACCTGAAACCTACAAATGATGATCTTCCACCTCCCTAGTGAAATTCTACCAAGGATAATGGAAATAGTGTGGCTTCATCCTATGAACAACCTATATGGTCTGAAATCTCTTCCATAGAGAGAAAATTTTCACAATATGAGAGTGATATATGCAATGTTATATAGATTAATGAGGAATTAATTAGGGTTAATATTCACATAGGATATTTAATTTAAGAGTAAACTTATGTCCCTAACCCCATCAGGATAGAGCTAATCCACTTGAAAGGGTTGAGCTTGAGCATTAGGCTAGCTATAGATCTAGGGAACTAGTTTACATAAAAGAGTAGGTTGAGTATGATCATGAATTTACTCCATTACATTGATAGTATACTCCTTATTGAGGTAATCATCCAACCATGATGCATATTTAAAATCAATAGGAAATGAAAGTAGGAAAACCAAATAAATTCTCACCACTCACTATGCACATGAGGTGATATAGACAAAAATTCCTACAAAACTATTCAACACCATCGAGTACATAGTTTCTCAGATGCAATCCATGAAGGGAGGGAGTGCTCTCATTCAACTTTAATGGAATCAATACCCCGAATGGGTGAATGATAGTTTATATCCTTCCAAATTCAGTAATACTATATTTTTAACCATTGATGGCATGGGAGACCCAGAACAATATCTCATACAATTTGTGCCCTAATACAACCCTATGATGGGCCCACGAGACCAACATGAGGAAAAAAATCAAGATTCTTTTTACAGAATCCGGTAGGTCTATCCTCTATTTGGTACAAAAACCATCCAATAGGATCTGTCTCTAGATGGGAATACCTTCATCAACAATTAATTTATCTATTCAGCTCTACACCAAGGGAAAATATGACTGTTGAGCATACCAATTAAAAATAGTGTAAAAATGAGAGAGACTCTTACTTTTTCTCCAGGTGGAAGGGTCTAATATACTACTTAGTATTCCACTCTAACAAGTGTAGTTTCCAAAACAATATGTTGAAAACCTTAGAGATTATATACAATAACAATAAATACTAATAAAATACCCATGTGGATTCTGAGAGTTCTAAGAAACCAAAAAATTCCTAGAATATTCCATTCAATGGACTCAGGCCAGATATTTGTACAGGCCTAGTACATAGGTAAAAAGGATTAGAATATAAGAGACAACTACTGTCATCATCAAACTAGTAACAATACCCACCAAAAAACCCAGAGATTCCCCAAATCATTTGGTTACTCCAGCGGAGTTACAGTAGTGGAAAACCACCCCCCAACTAGAAGTAAAAAAAAGATCAAGGCTACCTGCAATTTTAGAAATAGATGAAAAAATTATATTTCTTCTGGAATGAATAAGTTTCTGATTATTTGATCACATCCAAGGAAAATAACCTCCTCAGTATACTGAAGCCAAGGAAACCCATTTATGTTAGCCTTAAGGACCTCCATGGATATTTCTATTTCCATAGGTGGCTAGGTCACACCATCCAAGACTACTTTATCTTCGAATATATATTCCAAGGCATGGTTAATTTTAGATATGTGATACTATGGAAATACCTTGTATAGGTAACCTATGTGACTGCCACCCAACTGAAAGAAGAGTGTGACTAGAAAGAAGTTCCAACTAGGCATGAACATAGTTTTAATAACTAGATGACTCTAAATACTATTTACTGAGATCATGATACCCTGAGATCTTATCTTTGTAAACTAGTCACAATTCTAGTATACAGGGAGAATCCATTGAATATTCCTCCCAGAAGCATAAATAATTGTTAGATTCAAGTAAATACATAAGACAAAGAGTTATATACAACTCCTACACATACTTTGACTCTTGAAAACTTCTTTATTTCAACATCCATAGAATGGGAACCATCAAACCAAATAACACCCTCATCAGATTAAGGGTTAATTTTCAGTTATTTTAATCTTATTCACTTAATACACCCCTTATTTTATGACTAATATTCTAATGAATATTAAATTTCCATAAATGACAGGGGAGATAGAGGATGAGGCCGTAGAAGCTAAGGGAATAGGGGACAACATGGTTGTGGATGAACCTAGTATCATGGTCACATCTATTCCTAATCCATATATGTGATAGAGACCAATGGGTGATTAACTCAGTAATCCCAAAAAAGAATAAAGATTCCTCATATCCCTTCAGTGGTCATCTAAACCCAATCATTTTAAACGATCGACTACCTATGGTACAATTGACTGATTGTCCCAAACGAAGGGGTAGGCTAGTGTGACCAACCATGCTAGCAATAGATATTATCACAAAGTATATTCAAGCACCAATACCATCTTACTCATTCACTTCAGCTCATATGATGCATAATAAAGAGAAACCTCACCTTAGGAATCACATATCTTTGTAAAAAATGACATTCTAAAATAGTTGGAAGCTATCCCAACTAAACTCTCAATCCTGGATGTTATTCACCTTTCAAAAGAACCCATAGAGGTGTTTATTAAGGCCATATGTAGTTCTCAATAATTTGAGGCAGAACTCACTGCAGCCGAGGTTTATTGGGTGGAAACTACTCTAGTAGAATGTTACACCACCAACTATTTCATAGTGAAAAATCATGAAAAAGATATCTAGGGACATATCAGACCTATGTGTCTTTCAAGAAAGCTGGAAAATGTCAACATTTAAAGGTCTCTAATTGATAATGGTTCTAGGATTGTCCTCATCCCTATCTAGACCCTCTGACATCTAGGATATAGAGAGGATGATTTATCTCTAATGAAGTTAACTATTCAAGTGTACGAAAAAGTGAGAACATGCCCCTCAGAAAGATCAAACTCATGGATTAGCTGGGGGATTTCATGTATAATAATGATTTTATGGTTATCCTACAAGACATAACATAAAATTTCCTACTTAGAAGACCTTATATTCATAGACACATGTCAGTTCAATCATCATTATATCAATATTCGAAATACCCCATTGATTGAAATGCCATCAAACTAAATAGTGAAAACAACCCCTTAGAATATTATAAATCTATATACGCTAAGGAATGTTTCTATAGGAGTGAAGGGAAACAAATAATGATGGAGAGTGATATGTAATTATTTTCTCCTAATGTATTGGGATCCTCCCCTGTGTGTCCCTAGAGTATGAACATGATTAATTATGTGCTTCCCATAAACCTAATCAAGGTAGGAGACTCGACCCCATTGAGCTGCTATGAATCAAAAATTCCATTGGTATATGCCTATATAAAAAGAATCACACTATATAAAGTAGTTTCATTAAATTATATCCAAGATAATTTTCTATCAAGAACCTAAAATTACCTTACACCACTAGCAGGAGTTAAAAACTCCCCAAGATACTCCCTACAACATGGGATGTCCATACCTCTCCTCCCATCAATACTAGAATAAAGGAAAACAAGCATCCCCAAAATCCCCCCACAATGACCCTAGATGATCAGGATGGAAATGTATCTCCTTGTGGTATCTCATAACTTCATAGGGATAGCGATTCCTCCAAATTATCCATCATGCTTGAAGATTCTCTCAGAGACACATTGATAGAAGAGTAAGATTAAGACATCAGAAACACTCCTCCCATAATTTAAGATGGAATCTCTACCACTATCAATGAGATTAGGTAGGTGAATCTGAGAAGAAAAGAATACCCATATCCTATACTGATTAGTTCCTCCATGCCTTTTTAAGAATATAAGAAGTATATTTCATTTCTAATGCAGTATCAATATTAATTTTACTAGAATTATATAGATATTCCTACACTGAAACTTGATGTGGATACTCATCACCTAGGATTACAAGATGACCATAGAGGATTTATGTAGGAATACATCAAAATGAACCCCTCTC
The DNA here is from genome assembly GCA_963277665.1 of Viscum album. Taxonomy (NCBI): domain Eukaryota; kingdom Viridiplantae; phylum Streptophyta; class Magnoliopsida; order Santalales; family Viscaceae; genus Viscum; species Viscum album. The sequence continues at coordinate 1,187,176,560 of OY728130.1, read as the reverse complement.
AAGATACCAATATATAATCCTATATTGAAAATTTTCTCAAATAACGATTTCTAAGAGGTTTAGTACCCAAATTGGCATTCCAACATCATCCTCATCAAGTTGAATAATGGGAAGTTGAGGATCTACAATTAATTTAGAGACCTTAATTGAAAATTCATGAAATATTATTTCTAATTAAGAATAAAAAAAACTATTGATCTATGTAACTACTGGATTCCAAGACATTTCCTTTATATATTCTATTCAGGATATAATGAGATCCAGATGTCCCTTGAAGACAAGGAATCGAATTCCTTCAGAGCATATCAAGGGTTATTTTTCTACTAGGTGATGACCTTTGGCTTAAATAATGGTGATTCTACTTATCAAAGTGTCATGTATCATATCTTTAAAACCTTCTTGGGATGAATCCTAGAGTTATACATTGATCACATGGTCGTTAAATATAGAAAGTGTTGTGATCATCTCACTAATATCCAAGTAATCATAGAAAAATTATAGTAGCATAGTTCAAATATGATTGTTTCTGATGCTTTTTAGAGGGTGTGCATTTGTCTGTCCAGAAGGATGCACTTATTTCCCCCCCGCATTCCCGCTTTCCAAAGGTGGGCCTCATCCTTCACTTATCCAGGGACATTTTCTCCTTGATAGAAATAGGATGAAGGGATGTCAGTTCCTCCTTCTATGGATTCGTCCTCAGAACTCATCACCTTGCCCGGGTATCCCTCATAGACTTAAGACATTGTAAGTGAAACTCTTTCCAGTGTAATTCCTTCATAGACATTAGTTAATTATGCTGCTTTTGTCGAGACATTCCAAGGGGCCCGGACAGGGAAACAACCTTCAGTCGGGGGAGTAGTCACTTGGACATCACTGGCATGTTTGGACACTAGAACACTGGTGCATCTGGGTTTCTTCCCTTTATGATAGGGCTTCTTGAGGGTGCGAAAGCACGATGAATCCCACGTTGAATGCGGTGAATTATATGCCATAGGCATGTCTCTGAGATTTTCCTCTGCTTTATAGGTTTAACACAGGGTATGACGCTAGTTTAACATCTGGAGGAGATAGATTAGATTGATTAGAACACTGATTAGATTGGATCAGATGGGTGAAACCCCTGTAGGGAACACTGATACTGGGGATAGTGCATGGCTGGTAGCCCGATTGCTACTAGGGGGGATGAAGATGTGAATGGAATGATTTCAACGGGATGTGGAAGACCAGGTAAAAGTCCAGATAGATGATGGAGAGTTGAGTGAAGTGGAAGGGGATGAGATGGAACTATCCTAAAGGTGATGGTAATGTTGGTCTCGAGACTCAAAGAGACTTCTTACGTATCCCTGTGGCAGGGAATCAAAGTTCGCATAGTTTGCGGGGTGATGGGGGTATAATATCGGTGTGTGCACAGAGGACAATGACCTGATGATATGCTGGGTCTTACATGTATTTAGCATCCCAGGTTAGTCTCACGCTCAAGTGGTAGACTAGAGATGTGGGTCCCAATAAAGGGGACTATAATGGCCTACCGTCGATTTCAGAGTGAAATGGATTTCTGCTGAACGGGGAACACAATGGCTTACTATCAACCGGGGATCACAACAGTTTACCATTTATTGGGGATCACAATGGATTTCCATTGATTAGGGATCAAAATGACTTATCGTTGATTAGGGATCACAATGTCTTACCATTTATTGGGGATCACAATGGCTTATTGTCGATTGGGGATCACAATGGCTTACCGTGGATTGGGGATCACAAAGGAATATCATCGATTAGAGATCACAATGGATTACCATCGATTGGGGATCACAAAGGATTATCGTCGATTGGGGTTGGGCCTCAGGGAGGCTTCCTACGTACCCTACCTAGAAGACAAGGACCAAATCCCATGTAGTTTGAATGGGTACCGTTTAACTTCATGCGGGATAAAAAGGGGGCATGCAGTTTAACATTACGTGGGATGAAGGTGAAACGACGTGAAAGGGGTCGGAACAACTGGGTGTTGGGATTGAACCTTAGGGAGGCTTTCTATGTACCTTGCCTTAGCAAGGATCAAAGTTCATGTAGTTTGGAATGGTGTTAGTAAACCGGCTTGAAGGGGTCAAGACCAACGGTTGTTGGTCTTAAACCTTAGGGAGGATTCCTATGTACCCTAACTTGGAAAGGATCAAAGTACACATAGTTCATAATGGTGTTGGTGAACCAACTTGAAGGGGTTGGTACCAATGGTTTTTGGGCTTAAACCTCAGGGAGACTTCTTATGTACCATGCTTTGGCAAGGATCAAAATCAACATAGTTCGGAATGGTGTTGGTGAATAGACTTGAAGGGGTCGAGCCTAATGGTTGTTGGGATTGAACCTTAGGGAGGCTTCCTACGTACCTTTCCTTGGAAAAGATCAAAGTCCATGTAGTTTGGAATGGTGTTCAGGCTTACACGCTAAGGTGGCCCAGAGAGGATGTTATAGTCAATGCTTACTCTAAGCCCATGTGAGTCATGATCAATGTGAGAAATAAGTGGTAGAAAAGACCTGATGATTACGTCTTGAAAGGTGTGTTCATGGGAAGTGAAATGGGGCTTACGTGTAGTTAACAACCCAAAGAGGAAATTGGGGATTATGCATGGTTATCAACCCAGGGAGATGAAGATTGGGACTTACTCCAGGATGGAGGCCCGGGTGGCGACAAAGCCCAGACAGATTTGGCATAGAAGAATGGAGGGTTCTGGTACCCATCCCCCCCTATGGTCTTTGGAACCGAAGAAGAGAGGAGGGGGAGAAGGGATACTACATCCCACAAGAAAGGAAAGGGGATTAAACCAAGATGGTTTCCCTTCCCTGCAGATAGAATCTGCTCCCACAAAGAGGATCTAATTCCATGTGATGAAAATCTCACTCCCATCGAGACGAGAAGGCATAGAGAATCTCCAAGATGGGTAACCCTTCATATTATACACGAGGCAAGACTACAGTTTAATGTCATGTGATGGGGACGATGGTGATTGGCAGTTTAACGTCCTGCATCTCAGATGAGGCGGGTTCACTCCGCGCCCCCTAGGACTTACATGACCAGTACCTCCCACCCCTTGGTGAAGGGAAGGCATCATCAATGCCATGGTGAGGGGGTGTCATAGAGTGATCCATTGAGGGTTCCATGTTAGCGTGATTATGAGAAAAAGAAATAGCTGTTAGCATGCCTATGATAAGAAGCATGAGGCTAAGCAACGCAACATGAAACCCCACCAAAGTGACTTTGAAATCACTTCATACGAACCTAGAGGGTTGTACAAAAAGGAGGATTCTAGAGAAAAGGGGTTCGCATGAAGGGATTACGTGAAGCTCTGGTGCTCTGTGTAGTAGAGGAGCTTCATGAAGGGGTTTACTTCATGAAGTAGGGTGGCCATGCCTAGGCATAGGGCATAGGTGCATACGGAGGGTGCTTCGCAAAGTGGAAAGGCTTTCACGAAGTAGGGATTTCTAAAGCAAATGTTCCTTATAATGAGTAGTACTTCAATGAAATGTGCTTCGTGAAGCACAGTAACCCTGCCTTAGCATGCGGGTTACATGTGCATGGAGGGTACATCGCGTTGCCTAAGTGATCTGTGAAGACCTGAGTCCCCTTGGGGTTCCCCTTCCTTCGCGATGGCCTGTAGGCTCCACTAAGGCAATCCCTCTTTGAAGAGGGGATGTGTTTAAGCCAAGAGATAGGTACTTCATGATGCTCAAGTACCTTGAAGAGATCATTTTTCATAGTGAAAAAGGTACTTCACAATTTGGGAGTGAAGAAGGCGAAAGGTCAGAGTATCTATCCTTCGGGCTTGAAGGGAGCCTGGTATTTATAGGTAAGCAGCGCCGTGAAGCAAGGATCACTTGGTGCAAAGCTATGTGGCACTTTTTTGTAACTGTGGATCCTCCCACCTCCTCGCTTCACAATGGCTTCATAAAGGTCAGGTGGATCGTAGAGCCTCCCACCTCCTCAATTCGCGATGACTTCTCAAATGTCAGGCAGATCGTGGATCCTCTCACCTCTTTGCTCCATGGTGGCTTTGAAAAATTTAGTCAGATCGTAGAGATCTCTGCCTCTTTACTTTATGGTGGCTTCATAAAGGAGGCAGCTTCATTCCTGCCGCGGTTCTGTGAGGACTTCGCAAATAGGCTTCACGAGGTAGCCACAAAGGAGGTGGTTTCATCTTTGAATTTTCTCTTCTTATCCCCATATTTTGGCACAAAAAAATGCTCTCTTCATACTTGGAGCCTTAAGACTTGGAGCCAAGGAGAAATGGGGGGTCTAAGTATGATGGTTAATCTCCAAAAAATATTTGGTCAATTTACAAGTAGGATTGCGAAGGAGGGTCATGAGGTAGAGAGGCGACGCATTGGTTGAGAGCACTGTGAAGCTCACAGTGGCCGGATGCGTTGCAAAGCATAGCAGATCATTACCTATAAATAGGGGAGGTTAGCCACTATTTTTTCCTTTCTAACCTTCAAATTTTAGAGTTCATGCTCTCGATTCATGAACCTCTGCATACTCCATGATTGCGCTCTGCAAATAGGGCTTTCTGCTTCGCGGCGCATAGTGAGTCTTCGACTCTGCGAGGGTGCGCTCCGTGGATTATGCCAGCTAGGTCGGGGAAGGGCTCTGCGACTTCTAGTCAAGACCAAGCTCAATAAACAATCTTCATGATCGAGCTCTGTGAACGAGCTTTGAGAACCAAAACAAAAAGTGTACCTGATTCTGCAAACTGAATTTCTCACTCAGAAGCTACCAGGAGGTCCTCTCAGATGTTGTCTGGAGGGAGGAGATGGCAAATAGCCCAGACATCGAGGAATTCATTCAAAGCCATTAAAATAATAACTCACTGGTAGATCTACTGTGAGAGAGTTAGAAGGACTACCCACTCTACAAAAGGCTGCTTCTATATAGCTTTGGCATGGGCGATGACGTCTTCATTTCGGAAGCAAGCAGGGATGAAATAGCTTACTGGTTCAGGAGTACGCCGTTCCAACATCTGTGGTTCAGACCAGTTGACGACCATACTTGGGAGGACTTCACACCCATCAATTATGATTTCATGTACAACCACATGAATGACATTGATAGGAAGGTGATGGCGCCAGATACATCTCCCCCGCTATACCACACCATCATGAAGGCGACCTTAGGGAACTGGTAGAAGGTGTGGAATGATGAGTAGGATCTGTGCTAGGGTGGAAATTTCATAGATGATTGGGCCTGGGCCTACTGGGTAAGTTCCTCATGCGAGGAGTTTTGGGTAGAGCTTAGGTGATTGGGTCTGTATGAGGCAGCTTGGGCCTCTCAATTCCATATCTATCAGCCGAAGCAGCTGATGATGGAGTTGCTGAGCAGATGGTTGTCGAGGACCAACACTTTCCTTCTGCACCATGGAGAGGTCAACATCAGCCTATGGGACTTGCATCAGATCTATAGGGTCCCAATAATGGGTGTGATTTATGATGATTTCCTTCCCATTATGAGTGAATGGGAGGACCCAGAGAAAATGTCACCATTGGCAAGGGCATTGATGGAATTGGTGCTAGGGTAGGACAAATAGTCGGTGAGGGATGTCTATTTCAAACGGTGGTTCAAGTAGTTCCTAAACTTCCTGGAATATAGGAAGTTCCCTGTGAGGCCTCGAAATTTCCCAAAGGGGGCTCAACAAGGTAAGGAGCACTCATACTAGTTTCTCTTGGAAAAAATCTAGTGGAAAACCTAGGGATTCAGCTTCAGTATCGAGCAGTAACCGGTAGTCAGGTTGGGTGCATTACTTGTCACGCTTATCTACGGTTGGATCCTGTGAGAGAAAAAAAAATGGGCATACAACCGAGCATGTTTATCATGGAATATAGGTTGGTGATAGGTGACAAGTCAACCTCAAGATCCCGATGCTCTCCAATTTGTATAAGATGTTATGGCACATTAGAAAGGGGAAGAATCTGCAGAGGATATAGAGGTTGTTTCACCTTCTGTATGGGTGGATAGTGGTGCATATTAGGGGTATCTAGGAATATTCAAACCCCATATCCCCTCCAAGTATAGAATTTTTTCCTATCCATTCTAAATGCTACGGGGAGCTTTCCGACTAAACTGACCTCGCCACTGGTGGAGAACCGGGTCTGGAAGGCGGAGGAGTTCAACTTCCACCCATTCCCATTGCCAACAGGTGTGTTCAATGATGACAACTAGGGAATGGAAGATCATTGTTCCTACCTCATATCCTTTTTGGGGTGGAGTCCTAGTGGCACAAGTTGACCACAAGTCTCTCTACAAACCGTACACCCCGCACCGTTTTGTGAGGCAGTTTCAGTGTATGCAGCGGTTGACCCCACGAGTCTACTTGGGGATGCACCATGAGGATCACCTGTGTGTGATGAGGTATATGTGGCCCATATTCACATGGGAGGATGGGAAGATTAAGAAAGATCTACCTCCACCCATGGTCGTCTTTGGGCTAGTGAAGGAATACGCCAAGAGATGGGAGGCGACATACCCAGGGAAGATGCTGAAGCAGTAGACCATCTAGGCTAGTGATGAGGTGCCTCCACAACCTTGAGGTTGGGGCCAGAAGGTGGAGATGACATCTCATGGTGGAGGGGATATAGTGGAGGTGAGGCCCACACCAGTCGGAAGGGGATAGGTAGCGGTGGACCCGACAGTCCCAAAGGAACAGAGTCATCTGGAGGGGAGGCCGCCCAGGGGGTTCCGTGGGATATCCACTTGGGCTCTTGGGAATCAGTTGCACCATATAGACATTCTAGAGAATAATGTATTTTCAGAGGCCTGGGACATATGGGATATCAATAGGCAATTCCTCAACCCGTCCAAGATTTGGAAACACCTGAACCATCTCGGGATGGATTTGTCAGGGATCGGCCCTATCAGGGCTAGCTTTGTAGTATCCCAGGCGGAGGCGGAGTAATACCTGGCCGAGTTAGAGGACGTTGTGCACTCCCAGGGTGCCCCATGTCCAATGAGGGATCAGGTAAAGGTGTTGTTGTATCAAATGACTCCTCTGAAGTTGTTAGCTTCTTAATTGAGAGAATGTTTTCCCCTATCGAAAGAGTTGGGCGAATCCTCCTAGGGGGAGGAGGTTGGTAGAGGGAGTCCTCTAGAGGAGGGTGAAGTTGGCGATTCAGGCCCAGAACATGAAGATTTTGTAGAGGATCTCAAGGGAAAACCCTAATCCCCTTCCTTGAGGTCCTATTCCAGGTCACTTAGGACTCCTCACTAATATTTGAACTATGCAGGAGGGACTCATATGCAGAACATGTTCCCACCCAATGATAAATGTAGCTGCGGGAACATTGGGATTCATGCCCAAGGATACGACAATTATCATTACTGGAAGGGCCACGACACCCAGGATGGTCCTCCCAAAGCCTTTGAACTTCCCAATAATATATGGGGGGCCACACCTTGGGGTTTCAATGAAAACCACTCAAGAGAAGGATCAACTGTTTGATTTCTGTAAGTCTCATTCAAAGAAATTCTAACTGCCATCCATTGATCAGGTTAACTAACATCCATGAATTTTATATATACATATATCTTCAAATGGTGTGGGCCACACTGGAAAGTTTGGTCGGAGTTCTTGGCAATACCTTTCCCTAGGTAATGCCAGTGGTTATGGAAGAAAACACCCGAATTGACCAAGTCGCGAAACTCCCAATCACTGGTGGGACCATTATAAGGACAGAGCATGAGATCATTGAGGTGGGATCCGATGATAAAGATATATCAGACAGCATGAGTCCTTACATACCCAATTAGACACTATATGAAGACCCTGATGATGAGTTTTTGGGGGAGTTTCCCGCATATGAACCTGCTGACCCCACAGATTGGGACGAAACAGCCTCCGCTGAAAAGGATAGAAAAATCACCCGTCGCCAGTCATGGAAGTTGATTAAGCACATCATTGATGACACACCACATGCATAATGGATAGACAAGATGGGAAGGCTTTGGTCCTAGATGCATGAACTATGTGCTAGGGCAGTGGATGCCCAACGTCCTCACATGCTTGTCCAAGATCTCTTGGTGGATAAGATTCAAGAATATGACCGTGGCCTGGGTGTGGGTTGGTAGTGGAGTAAAGTGGTGAACATAAAGAGGATCTAGGAGGCTGAAAATGAGATTCAAAAGCTATAGGTCCAGATAGATGATCATTCCTCTTTCCTCACCTCACAATCAGAGCTCATATCGCGGCTGAAGGCCTAGCTGGCAGAGGCTGAAGAACAAATGAATCAAGCCTCCAAGGAGATGGCTATCATCTAGAGAGAGGAGGAGCAAGCACAAATTGTGGTTGATGAACTATTCCCCATTTCTACTGAGGAAGAGTGGGAACTGAATAGGCAACATCAAATCCTGGACACCACAAGCTAGAGAGTGGCGAAGATGCGACATTCTTTTGACGGGGTCAACCCATCCATGGGAGGGGTTGATCCTCGGGTGCTGTAAAGCATGTAACTTTTGACCGCACTTTCATGCTTAGATTATTTATGCTATATGCATGCATGTGTTATTTTATTTGCTTTGGCCTTCTACATGTCTGTCACATTCGTGAAACATCCAACGATCAATCCCTAAGCTCACATGGGTAGGGCCAGATGTGAGAAACAAGGGATGACCACCTTGTTATTCCACCTGAATATGAGAGTGTCGACCAAGCATTGGGCATCCATGATTTGAAAAACCATTCCATATTTCTAGGAAGAAAGAAGTAGTCCTGACTGGAGAATGAAGGTCTCAGATCAGTCGAATTTCCATTTTTCCAATGTTCTCTAGTGCACGAGTGGGGTAACACTAGGGGAGTTGGAATTAATCCAAACATAGGGGAATGGAAGGTGTGAATTACAATACCCAAAATTCAGAACACTATAGGGGTGACACAACAATAAAGGGTAACTGTTGACCATATTCTAAACACATTATCCTTATTATGTTCACCTAAAATAAGGATAACAAATGAGGGACGACCGCTGACCATGTTCGAAACATAGGGCCTCACTCAAAATTTCATCCACTAGTCTTCCAGAACATTGGCCTAGGATAGTATGTGATCCATAATCCAAGCATCCATACTGTTATGGGGTTCCTTTAGATTTGAAAGAGGATGAGGGTCTAAATAAATGGTACACAAAGCATAGAGAGTGGAGTGATGGGTTGTTCTAATGGAGTCCAACACTCTTGAAATTATGCCACCGTGGTGAAAATACATTAGGTGCACGCATCAATCTGACCAGAGATCAAACTTCCTTTTAAATAGGACCTCTCTAGTGAAGACCTAGAATTCATCATAGAAGATAGACATGTAGTTTATCATCGTACAGTGTGGACGATGCACATAATTTTAAGGTTATGCTGCCTGGATCATGATTAGGGATGAGGGGATAGAAGGGTTAATGAACCTGGGGCTGGGCCCAAGGAGAAATTCCTGGGCATCACTACGTATCTCATACGGATGGGAATCAAGAAAAAATTAGTTCTAAGCATAGTGTGGTCAAATACCAACACTGGTAGGGGAATTCTCTCTAGAGAGGAAGCTAGTGCATTCCATAATTATCATTGGGTATCCTGAACTTGTTCAGGGCAGGGGTCGTAGTTTAAAGTCATGCATCGAGGACATGGATACCCAGAAAAGAAATGTGTGGTTTGGTACATACCATGATGTGAATAAGGACCATAAGAGTCTATGCCACACCACACGCTCTCAGGAGAATCCTTAGTTCAAGGGACTGAAGGTAAAAACTAGGTTGGGCCCAAGACAGGTTGTTTGGGTGTTTCTACATATCTCATGAGAATGGGAATCAAGACACACATAGTTTTGGGAATATTGTCTTTATGCCTTATATAAAGGATGTAGATATCTTAGATTAAGGTCCTAGATCTTAGACCAGAAGCAGTAAGGAATGGGGGAGACACATGGTGAGGTAATTATGAAACCTGGTGTGAATGAGGACCTAGAGTCCATATCACCATGTGTTACTTAGGGAGGTCTTAGGTCATGGGACCGAAAATAAAAGTTAGGCTGGGCCCGAGGCAAAGTGTGTGGGCATTCATACATACCCCATGAGAATGTGAATCAACCATATGTAGTTTAACGTCATCCAAGACAAGATATAGGAGAGACTAGCTCTTAGAAGGGGAGTACATGGTGCGACTATTGCAAACCCGACGTGAATGAGGACATAATCACACACACACCACACCACATAATCCAATAAGATTCAGGGATCTAAAGGCTAAACAGAAAAGATAATTAATGGAACTTGAGCTGGACCGGAAGAAAAGATGTCTGGGCATTCCTATGTATCCCATGAACATGGGAATCAAGATATACGTAGTTCTAAGGAGAGGATGTATAATGAGGTCTTAGTTTAAGGTCTTAGAGGTCAGACCATGGATAAGTGAAACTCTTCCAAGTGAGTACAGGCCTCGATCCGATCTCTAATCCCACGCGAGTCAAACTCGATGTGGGAAACAAGGGTGGAAGAGGTCTTTACAACACATGGGATACACATAAAGGAGAAGTTGGTGTGGATCCCCGAATGATGCCTTACCATGGCTTTTTCCTATTAATGTTCAAATGTGCATTGAGGTATAGTACCAAGAGTGTCAAAATTCCACTTGGACATGGTGGGGTAGAAAATGATGTGAATCATGCAACCGGGATTTAGGGCTTGATGGGGTTGGCATGACGATGGAGGATGACTGTTGACCATATTCGAAACACAGTATCCATATCATGTGACCTGAAATGAGACCAACAGATGATCATCGACCACTAACCATATTCAAAATGTGGGACTTGTATCAATTTTTTCTTTGAAACCCCCAAGGACGTTGGCCTGAAATGGTAGGATATCCCTTGGGCCGATAATCCATGCCATTTGGGGGTCCTTTTAGATGTGAAAAATTATAAAACCCCAAACTAAGGGGACAAAAAGCCAGAAAAATGGGTGAGAGAATGTTTAGGTAGAATCCGACACTCTAGGTTCTAAACCAGGGTACTCCCAGGAACATTGGTGAATTACTGGAGAGGGTCGAGGAGCCCAACTTAAGAGTATCTAACTCAAAAAGATGAGTGTAGGACAGGGGAGCGAAGGGATCTCAGGAGAAAGAGGTATGAGGCATGGTTGTTACAAACCCAGTGTGAATGGGGACATAAGACCACACCACACTGCATACCCCTCTCTTGGAAGGACTCAGGCCAAGGGGGAAGGATGATGAGGAGGTTTCTAAGAGATGAGGTTAGGCTTGTAGACTAAACATCAAGGTGGTCCTGCATATCCCATGAGGATGGGAATCAAGCCACACATAGTTCTAAGGGTGCAATTTAGCGTCTTGCAGGTCGATGATGGAAGGAATGCGTACAACATGGCGAGTAACCCACCATTAATGGGGACATAATTCCATACCACACCGCACAATACTAAATGAGAACTTGGGCCATGGGCCGACAGGGTTGAGGGACCTAAGACAAGAAGTCCCAACCAATTCGCGGTTTAACCTCTTGTGGTGATGATGATAGTTCTCTCAGTTTAAGGCCATAGGGCTTGGACCATAGATACGTGCCCTCCTTATGCGGATATTACCTTATCAAAACTCTTAATCCCATGTGAGCAATGCTCAGTGTGGGAAACAAGGAGTAGGACCAGGCTCTCCCCAACATATAGGGACATGACGGATGGACTCACACTCCAGCCCAAGGCAGACTGACATTTGAAGAGATAGTGGAAAAAAATGAACCACTACACCCAATATTTGGGACATATGGGAGTGGTGACAATGATAAAGGATAGTTGTTGACCATGCCTACAACACAACATCAATATCGTGTGACCTGAAATGGGAACAACAAATGAGCATCGACCGTTGACCATATTCACAACGCGGGACTTGTATCAACTTGTCGTTCGAGGTCCTCGAGGACATTTTCTCAAAATGATAAGAGAGCCCTAAGGCTAACTATCCATACCATTTGGGGGACCTTATAGATGTGAAATATGACAGAGTCCTAAGTACAAGGAGCATCTCAAGCCTAAATGTGTCTGTTCAATTTAATATCAAGCCGAACAATGAAAGAGGTGGAGATCTTCTGGGGTAGGGGATGTATGGTGCAGTCATGATGAGACCAGTGTAAAAGAGATCAAAAGCTGGGACCACACCATTTTTTATAACCTGAGGAGAGATTCTCAAGTTTGGGGTTGGGTCGATAGAAAAAATGTCCTAGTGTTCCTACGTATCCCATAAGGATGGGAATCAAGCCACATGTAGTTCTTAAAGGCCATGCAGTTTAGTGTTGTGTGGTGAGGACGTGGGAGAATATAAGAACGAAGAGGGGGCACATGGTGCGATCATTGTAATCTTGAAATGAGTGGGGCCAAAGAATCCTACAAAACACCATGCGGGATCCTCCAAGAAAACTATACCCAGGGGGATTATTAAAGAAGAATCTGGGGGCTCGACTCAAGATGAGGTGTCCGAGTATTCATATGTATCCCATGGGGATGGGAATCATGCCATACGTAGTTCCTAAGATGCAGTTTAACATCTTATGGGATGACATACAGTTTAATTTCATGCAGGGAATAACAGTTTATAGTCATGTAGGACCTTAACGGTACATCTACCGCTCGCAGTTTAACATCATGTAGGACAAATTATGAATAGTTTTATGTCCTTCAGTTTGGACGAACTGAACATTTTAACATCTTGTGGTATGGACGGAACAATTTAAGGTCATGTGGGACCAAGTACCATTTAACATCCTATGGGATGACATACAATTTAATTTCATGAGGTATATAATAGTTTAAGGTCACATAGGACCCCATTCGCTCATGAAAAGTACTTCTTGAGGAACTTGGCATTGGTGAGAGGAGTTATACGCTCACCATCTAGGGTAAACAGAGAGTATGTGCTATTGGGATAAACCATATGAATGATGTAAGGTCCTTCCCATTTGGGAACCAATTTTGGTGGCTTCCATCTAGGTATCATTGGTATCCTTAGGGACAACACCATGTCACCTTGTAAGAAAGAGAGGAGCCGAAATTTATTGTTGAAAGATCTAGATATCTTGTTCTGATGCCTTTCCAGATTGTGCAGGGCACAAATCCTATTCTTTTCGAGGGCTTCCAATTCAATCAGACAAACTTCAGATACTTTATCTAGCTCTTACTGATCATAGATAACTGTGTGTAGTGAAGGTAACTGGATCTTTATGGGCAGGACGACCTCCATTATGTACACCAGGGAGTATGGGGTCACCTGTGTGGAATTGCAGGTCATCGTATGATTAACCCATAGGGCATTGGGGAGATTGTCCAGCCAACTCTCTTTTTCTGGCTAACCATTTTCTGCAGAATTTTAGAGAGGTTTTTTTTGAATGCCTCAATCTACCCATTTGCTTGCGCGTGATAGTGGGAGGTGTGATTAGACCTAAAGTTGTACTTGATGTACAATTTCTTCAACTCTACTGCCCAAAAGTTGGTTTCGTTATTGGTGAGGATGGCATGAGGGACTCCAAACCAATAACTGATATTGGAGTTCACAAAATCAATGATACAGTGGACCTTGACCTCCTTGAGCGGAATCGCTTCTGCCCACTTTGAAAAGAAATCCATAGCGATCAGGATGAACCTACATTAGCGAGCTATCACTGGTGGATATGGCCCCATGACATCGAGTCTCTAGACCACAAAGGGCTAAGAGTAATTGTTAGTGTGGAGAGGCTCTGGTGGCCGATGCAAAACGTTTGCATGTATTTGGCATGCATGGAACCTCTTGGAAAACTCGATGTAGTCACAGATATTGGAGAGCAAAAAATACCCCAGTCTCAAGATCTAGTGAGATAACTTCGTCCCAGTTTGATGAGCCTCACAGGAACCAGCATGAACCTCTTGCATAAGCTGATAAATCTTGACTCCTTGAATGCAATGAAGGAGATCCCCATCAAACCCATGCTTGTAGAGAATCTACTCAAGACCAAGACCACTCTGGAAGGTAAACTGCAATGCATGTCATCGGGTTCGCTCGCACTCGGATCGATCTTCTGAGAGATTACCGCTTTGGTGGTACTTGAAAATGGAGGTTATGTAGTTGGGAGTCACTTCAATCACTATATCCGGGGGACATGGAGGTCCTTCTATGGAGGTTTCGACAGTAAGGTGGATTACCTATGGGATTTCATTGTCATCTGGAGTGACGGGAGTGATGATTCTCCGGTGTGCCACATGGATAATCAAATAATCCTATTTGGGCTCTGCAAGTGATGCAGATAGGCTGTCCAAGGTGTCAGCTCGACCATTATAGGATCGACATACATGAGTAACTTCTGGCTGAGATGGGAACTAGGATATTAGCTAGAGGGTGTGTTCCAATAGTGGTATCAGTTCTAGCTTTCTGATGAAATAGTCATCATTGATCTGCTTGATGAATAGTTCAGAGTCCCTTTTCACATGAAAGTGGGGAATGCCAATCTAGAGGGCCAACTCGAGGATAGTGATGAGAGCCTGGTAATCCTTCTTGTTACTAGTGAAACCTTATGATAACAGGAATGAATATAGAAGAATGGCTTGTGCTGGGGTAATGAAGATGATACCCAGACCTACTCTGTTGAGCCTGGGGTCATTGAGACTTCTACCAGTAGGGCTTCAGGAATCACCATCAAAGTGCATTTTCCAGCACAGAATGGCTTGGTCCACTGAGAGGATGGCCTCATTAGGAGAATCAAGGTACATGGATTGGTCTGTGTTAGCCAGATGGGAGGTGAGGAAATTCGCCAATGCTTTTCCCTTGATAGCCTTATAAGAGACAACCCTAATGTCAAAATACTGAAGGATTACTTCTAAATGAGCTATAAAACCTTTCAACATTGGGTGATTCATGATGTAATTCTGTAGATCCACCTAGGACACCAACTGTACCTCATGGTGCTGCTAGTAATGTCGCAATTTTTATACGGTGAATTCCAGTGCATGGAAGCTCTTCTCGATAGGGGAGTATCTGGTCTCTGTGTTGAGGAGCATGCGGCTGAGGTAGTAGAGACTATTATCAGTTCGCTCATTGTTCTTATGAGAAAGAAGGGCGATGAGGGATCATTCAAGGGCGGTCACATAAAGGACCATCAGCTTTCCGGAAATGGGTGACATCAAAATTGGAGGTTGGAGTAGATACTGCTTAATTTCCTCAAAAGCAGTATGACATTATTAATCCCACTAATAGACAATGCCTTTATTTATGAGCCAATAAAAGGGCTTACACTTTCAAGACAAATTCGCGAGGAATCGAAATATGTAGGCCATGTGGCCTTGGAAGCCTCAAAGCTCCCAAATGTTTTTTAGAGGATACATTTGGATAATGGCCTTAATCTTCTCCATGTTGATCTTGATGCCCTTGTATCTAACAAAAAAGCTGAGAAACTTTCCAGAGGTGACCCAAAGACACACTTCAAAGGGTTCATCTTCAGGTGGCAAGAACGGATGAAACCGACCACTTTATCAAGGTCTTTTAGATGGTCCTGACACTAGTGAGATTTGATCACCAAATTGTCCATGTAGAATTCCACTAATTTCTCGAGGATCAGTTTCAATATGCAATGCATGTAATGTTGATAGGTGGAACCAGAATTTTTTAAACCGAAGGGCATCACTTTGTAATATAAAGTACCTTGTGGTGCCTTGAAGGCCATAGAATCCTCATTTTCAGGAGCCATTGGGATTTGGTTATACCCAGAGTACCCATCCATGAAGGAGAGGTCCTGGAACCTAGCTATAGCATCAATCAAAAATTCCATCATAGGGTGGGGAACATCATCCTTCGAATAGTGACAGTTGAGATCCCAGAAGTCAATACAGAACTTGGTATGTCTGTTCTTCTTTATGATGGTCACAATGTTGGATAACCATCTAGGGTACTAGAACTCCTTGACGAAATTGGCTCTGATAATATTATAAACTTTGGCCTTGTCCATGGCACCATGAGAAGGGTGAATCTTTCTAGGAGGATGCTTAAACCCATGGTGGTTTTCTGGGAGACCGAGGCGGTGGATGGATACCTGGGGATCTAGCCCTGAAATTTCATTATAGATCCAAGAAAATACATCACAGTGTTGTTTGAGGAAGTCCACATACTGATATTTCTCTTCGACAGGCATATCTACACTGATCAATGTGGGATTCAGATCCACCTCACTACCGAGGTTTACCTGTACCAATTCATCGAACGTGGTGGATACGCCCTCTTCAAAGGCGGGATGGGAATCCTCTAAATACTCTTCTTCACTTATAGAGAAGGGATACTTGGCCGGAGGAGTTTCCTTTGAGTCAATGGATCCCTATGGGAGACTGGTACCAACCTGAGTTGCGGTGGACACAACATCGGGGGACTCCCGTGCTGTCGAAACCATAGCGATGAAAGTTGTTGATCCTATCCCATCCGGTCTTCAGCCCAAGGGGCCACACTTGATGATATAAAAGCAATAGTGATATTTTTCTTTGAACTGGTTTATCCCAACCCAGTGAAACAAGAAATTATGGTGTATTGCTGCTACCATGGGGCAGACATTCTGATATCTTATGGGTGAAGGGGGCTCTTGGATCACCCAAGCCTGATTCGTGTAGGAGTATGCGGTTATCTTCGAGCATCTCTTAGACTTGGTAATTTGCTCCCCCCTCATCCCAAAAACAATGAATCATTGTCCCATGTCTAAGATTGTAGCCTCCTATTAGTGGATTGGAATGATGTAGGCATCATCAAGATCTATCCACGGGTGGGTCGCAACCATAACATGCTAAACCTTGTTAGCCTAGATCTTCTTTTCTTTTCTCTTGTAATATTCGAAATCCAGATAATGAGCTTTACAAGAGGAAAAAAGAGATGTTTCACCTTAGAGTACGCCCAATCAACCATTAAGGGATTACTTGAGGCACTAGTGATACTATGAAGGGAACACCACATGCAGGTGGAGCCATGGCCATCCCATAAATGCATTGTAAGCAGTGTCCTGCAAAACTTAATACTGGATACTAGACCACCAAACTGGGTTTTGAAGAAGATATTGCCAACTAGTGTCTATTTCATCCTATCATAACCATGAATTTTTAGGTCAGAGGGACTCAGATCATCCTCAGACAAACCCAGTTCTCGCAGTGTCTGAGTCGATATTAGGTTGACCCTAGTGCCTCTATCGACAATACAATGATGAATCCCCATGCCATTAAAATTGATGGTGATGTTAAATGGGTGGATGTACCCTTTTATGGGATATGCTTAATCTTATCCAGAGAATGAGATAATGGACAGGCATTCAGTGTGCTCAAATGCCTCAGTATGGAAGGCTTCTACGACTGCTACCTAAATCTCGAACTGGAAGGGGTTTCTTAAAGCCTTAGCAAGGGCTTCATGTATATATAATGATAGGTGAAGGGAATAAAGGAGGGATAGCCTTTCTATAATGCTGGTGAGATGCATGAGGATATCATACTTTTGTGCTAGGTGTGAGCTTCTACTTACAGGAGGTCGCTCTATGATAGAAGGTATGGCGGGCCCTACTGGCTGGACCGGCGGCTGACTTGTGCAAGGAATGTACTGCTGCTCACTAGTTGAAGACTTTGGAGTGACTAATGGATGACAGACAGATGACTGAGACCAGTCTGAAATGGAGCGTGGATGATCACAACATGGTCGGGGTGGCTCCACCTGATCAAGAAACACAAACATGGGTGAAGGCAGATCTGATGACATCATATGAGAAGGATACGTGTACTGAGATCTGTGCTGGGCATGCTGTCTGGTTTCAGTGGCATGCACATCCTGGCTAGAATTACTAACTGAGGCACTCTGATGACCCATATTTCTGCGGCTCCACCAATACTGGCGATGTCTGGGAACATTTGGAGGATCCTCCTGATGCTCCTCACCATCAGAAATCCTGTAGGGGTTTACCAGCTCTACGGTATTAACTGAGGCATACCCTTGAATTTCACTTGAATAATCCTCAAATACTAGACAAATTATGGTGGTAATCTCCATTTCTGAGGGCATGAAGTCATCGAGAGTATGGGATGACAAAGGCATTGGAAGGGGGCTTTGTTTTCCCTTATATCATCGATGCTCGCTCTTATGAGAAGGGGATGCATGAGACGATGATGCATGAATAGTAGTTGCGGCTTCTGAAGGCTCTGGTGGATTTAGGCATGCACATATAATGCCATGGGAATGGGTGACAACCTTACGAGTCATCCTGTCATTATACATCTGGGATTCGTAGTTAGAAACTTGATACCATTCACCTTCGCTATCACTGCTGCTATCGGGATTCACGAATACACATGCCACATGTGCCAAAGATGGACCTAACCTGACTCTTGTTATCAAATTAGTCTTGAAGCCAATATTTAAACACATATAACTTTTTTAGGGTGTTCCTCATGATCCAGTGGTAGGGGTAGTAGTTTGGCCGATCAATAAGATTTGTCTCTTCTGGCCTTGTATATTCAAGAAAACATGAAAGTCCCTATTCCAAGGAACTACGGAAATAACCGAGGACCTGAGATTTGTTGAGTGAGTAGGTCTAGTTTCTCCTGTTTGGGAAGGGGATCTAGGATCCTAGCACTAATGAGGTACTGGAAGAGACTGTCAAGGGGGTGGAGTCAGGTTATCTCACTTGGGTGGTGGTGGCGCATTATGTGGGGGCGATTTTTAGTTCTGAGGTGGGCGCTACTGGGCCGAAGGCTGTGCCTGAGGTGGAGGGCCTCTATGAGGCTGTGGAGGTGGCTCCACTAGTAACAAATCTAGTTTCCTTGGGTAATCTATATGGGCCACCATGGTAGGCTCGACCTTGGAGTCCCTTCTCATAGGAATTGCAGGAGGCAATGGACGTGCCTGGCTAGCCTACTACAAGGCTTCTTCTAGGTGCTGTGCATTATCAGAGAAGTCTTAGAATCCCCCAGGGTAATTCTGGGTGACCAGAGAGGGGACTAGTTCTATCTTAACATTCCCCACACACATCATCAGTATTTTCTCCTGATTCAGTGTCATGTCAAGAGAGTATGCGAGCCCTTTCCACCGGGTGACGAAGTCCGCGACACACTCGTCAGGTCTCTGGTTTCACTTGAAGAGATTCTCAATGCTCATCTTTCAAGTGGTGGAACTAACCTTGTAAATAAATTTCTGAAGAAGATCTTCCCAACTAGATATTGATCCAATGGGTAGCTAGCTGTATCAGACCAACACAAGCCCCTCCAATATCTGCACAAAACATTGGAGTTTGGCAGCCTCTTGCTACGCAGGAGTTCCCAGCATGGGTCTAAACCTTGAGATGAAGTGGGCCAAATGCTGCAGCTGGTCACCCATCCCATTAATGGGGGAAAATTTGGGATTTATGAAACATGTGGGTGCTGGAATATCATCTACCCATGCAGGATACGACTTTCCATTAGGCAGGATTGCCACTTGTTGAGTCTCTAACACCTCGAGGTAGGAAATGAGTGCTGCTATTAGATCATCTGGATGGGGGTTTCTATCTTGATGAGGATCCCTAATCACTGGTGAATTTTAAAGTTCTTCAACCTAATAAAAAGGTCTAACGACTTGTGGAGTGGCTGGTGGAATGAACTAAAGAGCAGCTGGGGGAACCTGAGTTGGATCTTGAGGATTGTCACACCGTACTAGTGGATTTGGAAACACATACCATTCCCTCTTGCCATAAGTTCCAGCCTTTAACCTGTCTGCATGGGAATTATGGTTAGGGTCACCTGGAGGTAATTCATTGGGGGGAAGTTGTGCCTGCCCCTGCTTCCCTGGCCGAGGATCACCATAGTCTGGTTATCGCTCCGCATCACGTTCGACAAGGAGGTCATCGACCATCTTCTTGTGATCTGCGAGCTGTTGACACAACACAAATTTCTTGAGATCATCTTCTGCCTTCTGCACTGAGCCAGACAGGTATAAGGGTTTGACGACTCCGAGGTGCTCCTTACCCATGTTGGGATTTCGGCTGAGGACCAATGCCTTGGTGGGCACAGGAAGACCTAGAAAATTTCTTTGTTGGTGTGTAACCCTTACTAGTGGATCCAATAATTGTGGAACTCCCCATGGGGGTAAGTCCTCATCAAGGAGCTCCAACTCATTCTCCCCCTCTGATAGGTCATCCATATTAACTATGACTCTACCTGGGGAATATCCTCGATATCGTCTGGCAAGTTGGGCTGGCGCTATATAGAACTTAAATGGAGGGCCGTGTACTGCCCCCAACCACAAATCTGCATGTGGGGGGAAGCCTCTTTGATGATCCTGCAGAGCACTTTAAAGATCTGGGCACATCGTTGTTGGAGGGTCCTATGGAAGCCTGGTGACTCAGGTCATTGGGCCACGAGGAGTGTGTCCAAATAAACCAAACAACATTATTGACCAAGGTCTTTGAGGTTTCATTGACTCTTGAGGTAAGCCACTCGCCGATGATGCAAACAAAAGTGTGTTTCCCAGAGGGTCTAGATAAATCATCCAACCTCCTCCTAGGTGAGTGATTCCAATGCACTAGAATTCAGTACTACGATTGGCCAAAACATCTTAGGGAAATGGTCTGCCACAAGAATGTCCCACAAGATCCTCGACCCAGACTTAGTGTCTGGCCCTTGGTTTCCCCACTCATCGACTAGAGGCGATTGGGGAACTGGTAGTGTTACTGAAGTAGACCACTGAGACAGTAGGCTGGTCAGGGGAGAATATGGAGAGCAGGCTGACAAGATGCTGCATCTCGGGCTATCCTTCAAAGAGTGTAGTGACTTGATAACCACATCACGATAAGACTAGCCAGAGACTACAATTTCTGGCGCAGGGACTATAGTTACTGGTGGTGGACCATATTGTTGCTTGTTCACCATC
This sequence comes from Viscum album, assembly GCA_963277665.1. Taxonomy (NCBI): domain Eukaryota; kingdom Viridiplantae; phylum Streptophyta; class Magnoliopsida; order Santalales; family Viscaceae; genus Viscum; species Viscum album. The sequence goes on along the minus strand of OY728130.1, from coordinate 1,187,155,646 downwards.
AGTCCCTAGAATAACTCTTTCTAATCTCTGGTCAAGAGAGAGAATTCTCCTGGTGATGATGGTGGCAATTGCACAACCAGACCGTGCACTACTAGAAATGAGACCAATAACGATCGCTATAGGCAGTCGCTATTTGTCTTCAGAGACTGCTTAGAGACTGCCAATGGCAGTCGCATTAGGCCCATCACTATAAGGAAATAGCAACCGCCATTAGCAGTCTCTATAGGTGACCTAAGGCTCGACCAAATAGTGGTCTCTATTAGGCCGAGCTATAGCGACCGCCAATGGCAGTCACTGGGTCCAGGGAAAAAATGGACTCATTAGTGACCACCAATGGCGGCTGTTAACCTATGATTTAAAAAAAAAAATTACAGCGCTGCTTCTCAAACTGAAAAAAAAGCAGAAACAAAGCAAAAATCAGAAGAAAAAAAATCAATTCAAAATAGCAGAAATACCAGGATCCTCAAAACAAAAAATGACAGACATACTCTTTCATATCTAGTGATCCAAACAGCTCCAATCCATTCCAATCTTCTACTTCAATAAACCTACAATAAGATACAAAATAAAAAAATAAACAAAGCAAATGAAAATTGGAAATATTTATTCAATTAGAATATATATATATATATAATAATAAAATTGGGTTGTTAGGCCATTAGGACATTTGAGAATTTGGAAAATTGGCCATTATCCATTTAGCCAATTGTCCATTTAGCCAATTGGAAATTAGGCCAATACGCTAATATGCCAGTTGGCCATTTGGTTATTAGGCCAATAGAAGAATATTTCATTAGTCCAATAGCCTAATTGGTCATTAGGCCAATAGGACATTTGGTAATTGGGATAATAGTCCATTAGGCCATTCGGCCGTTGGGCTGTTGATGGGTTTTTGGGCTGTTATTAGGTTGTTGGTACGTTGTTAGGCCATTGTTAGGCCATTGTTAAGCCGTTGTTAGGCCGTTGGTCCATTGTTAGGCCGTTGGTCCGTTGTTCGGCCCGTTGGGCCATTGTTCGGCCGTTGGGCCATTGGGTCGTTGTTGGGTCGTTGGTCCGTTAGTGAGTTAGGGTGTTTGGGCATGAGGGCATTTGGTCATTTGGGAATTTTTGAATTTGGATAATTGGCCAAGTCTCCATTTAGTCAATTGGCCATTAGGAAAATATTCTAATATGGCATTAGGTGATTTGGTCATTAGGCCAATAGGAAAATATGTCATTAGGACAATATGACATTAGGTAATTAGGACAGTAGTCCATTTGACCAATTTTCCATTCGGTCGTTAGGCCGTTGGGTTGTTAGGCCATTTGGGTGTTAGGACATTTGGACAATTGGCTAAGTCTCCATTTAACCAATTACCCATTAGGCCAATTTTGACATTCGGTTAATTTTGAAATTAGGCCATTAGACTCAGTACTCTACTCTAGTATGGACCTACTATGTTGCTTGAACGCGATGAGGTGGTTTGAAAATATATTTGGACAACCATTCAGCTACGTTCGCTCAACATTGAACTATATAGAGTAAATTTAAGTATTGAATATTCCCCCTAACCCCCCATACACCCCCCACCAACCCCCTGCGGCCCCCACACTCACCCCTGGGAAGCCCCCCAATCACCCCAGACAACCCCCCCCCCCCCCCCCCCCCCGCAAAAAAAACTCCCCCCAGACAGCCCCCCCCCCACTCCCCCCAGACTGCCCCTCACATGCCCCCCAGATAGCCACCCCCCAAACTTCCCAGGGATAGCCCCACACCCAGACAACACCCACTCCCCAGACACCCCCACCCTCAGATAACCCCCACTCTCCCCCACCCTGAAAATACCCCCCTCCACACCCTGCACAACCCCCCCCCCCCCCACATCTGGACACCCCCACCTCCAAAAAGCCCCCCCAGAACCCCTCTCCCCCAAAACAATTCCCCCGGGATAGCCCCCCCACCCCTATATATACCCCACTACCCCCAGAAAACCCCCACACTGAACACCCCCCTCCACACCCTGCACAGCCCCCCCCCCCCACTCACCCTGGACAACCCCCATCCTGAACAACCCCCCCTCCACACACTGCACAACCCCCACCCTGAACATCCCCCCCTCCACACACTACATAGCCCCCACCCTGAACAACCCCCCCTCCACACGCTGCACAACCCCCCTCACCCCCCACCTTCGGACAGCCTCCCCCCCACCCATGGACTGCCCCCGGACAACCCCTCATATGCCCCCCGGTCAGCCACCCCCCCAAACTCCCCCGGGACAGCCCCCACCCTCACACACGGACAACCCCCCTGGATAGCCCCCACTCCCCCCAGACAACCCCCACCCTGAACAACCCCCCCACTCACCTTGGACAACTCCCCCTAGCAGAAGAACACCAACAAGGAAAAATCTATAAGAGGATGGACACCAAAACACATCACATGCCCCCACTAAAACAACTAGAAATCATAGAAGGGAACTAGACCAACCAAGTTTCACCGTATATACTGAATGTATCCACCAAAACCATCAAAAAACCCCTAAAAATACATTTATACAAAACTGATATGGGATCTAGCATAGCATGATTGGCAGTAAGTGAAGTGGAGGGAGAACATGCAAACCAGAAATCATTATAAATAGAAGTAAAGAAAAACTATGGAGTTTTTAAAAAACATAAATTGTTCTAATCTCAAACAATTATACATTTAAAGTCTAAATCAATATATAATATTAATTCAATGATAAATATATAAGAAACACACCTCGTGAATATGATGTGTCATGCGTGGTCATGCCTGCTACCTCCTACCGGTGTGCTAGGGGCCAACAAAAAAAATTATAGAGATTTTAATAAAAAATAATAATAGAAAATAAATAAATAAATTCATTATAAACCTGTGTTTTATGATCCCTTACACCATCACCCAGACACACATATTCTCGCAGTGTTCTAACCTCAACGATCAATTGTGCATTTACCTCCTAAGAAGCACGCAACCGTGCCTCAAAATCTAATAGCTTTTGTGTCATCCGAGCAATAGATGGACTGAAAACCATAGCACAGGATACTATAGAACAAGAAATCCTCGTTCCATAGGTAAAACTATATCCATGCCCATCATGACCAATAATGTGATGGAATATCTCATCCCTTCACATGGGAAGCTGTCGCTGGTCCTCTAGAAGTTGTTCTAACTCAGCTTCAAATTGATCCTGTGCAATATTTAAATATATATACATATATATGTTTATATACAGATGCATGT